>JAKEPQ010000871.1:11220000-12470000 GCA_024500445.1 Entomyzon cyanotis
AAATTCTGATTTGCAAAACTTCTGGAAAAAATATGGCACAAAACCTTGATAATAAAATCTAAAAAGTCAAAGACTAATTAATTAGAGATGTGCAAATTGCTAATCCTCTGATATATGGTATTTGCTACCAAAAGTAGGAAATTAGTTTCCATAAATAATAAAGTTTCCATGCCACTTAATCAACAGTTTGCATGTAATAGCTTTTTTTTTCCTGTAGTGACTGCACCTGAAACCTGCATTTTATACAGAGAAAAGGTTCTAGAAAATTGGTTTGAATGTTTCTACGGCTATCAGACTGCTGTAGTAATAGCCAACAGTGAAATATTTTGAGGTCTTTGGAATTTCAGAAAAAAAACCCTAAAACAAATCTGTTAGTATCATTGAATATGCATCCACTAAATAGTTTAGTTTTAGCTTGTTGGTAAAGTTTACATTACCTCCAAAATACAGGCAGAGAGCTGAGACTGTGATACACATTTCCCATGTGCAGCGCTCAGGCAGCGGTGCACACTTCAGGCATGCTGGATGGGCTAAACCTGACAGTGCTGGCAAAAAAAAACTTGCCACATAGTTTGGAATCACATCTGGCTTGTCACAGTGTTGAAGGAGAGTAATGCTGCTCAAAGGCCTGAATTTATTTTCTCTTTTGCCTTTATGTTCTGGCCCACATTCACACCTAAAATATTAACTTCTCAAATGAGAGCAAAAAAGTTTTATTTTATTTCTGGCCTTCCATATACTTGTAGTTGATTGCATTCTTATTACAGTGAACTTTCTCCATCTATTACACTAGATACTGAAAATCACAATGGCTTTTAAGAACCCTCTCCCTCACTGCTTTATTACATAGTTGATGATTACCATGTTAGTCTTTAAGTCACATAGGTTATTTAAATATCTGCTGTAAACAGGGTGGGAGATGGATACAGAGTACAGGAGAGCTCCCCTCAAGCTCCCCTCAAGCTCCCCCCAAGCTCCCCCCCAAATCCTCTTCATCAAAAACCCCAGATGCACTGCTGTTAAGTAAGCTTCCCAAATATTTACATTTATCTCAGTGTAAAAGCATTTTTGTTCTAACAAATAAAGATTGAAATGTTTTGCTATCTCAGAAACAAGTTTAATGCAGTTTGGTTTTCATAGCTATAGTGAACAAATAAAGTCATAGAAATTACCGAATAATTCTTCTACTATACATTCAAAAGCATGGAAGACTCGCTAAAGAGAAAGAGAAAAAATCCTTGTCTCATGTTGCATCTCAATTTTAAACAATGCATGTTTCCAGTGAATATTTACAGGTTGATAATAGGCTAGTACAAATTCTAGAAGACACAACAAAAATTATCTGCAGTCTATTCACAAGCCTTTGCCATGTCTCAGTGTTTGGGGATGGGCGTATGGACTGCCTTCACCACCCTTGAATAGAAGTCTATTGTGTGGGCTTGTTCCATTGGGATCAATGGGACGACATGTGCAATGAGATGCTAATGAACACCAGAAACGATGGTAAAATCTGGCCTGGCTAAGGCGTGAGGCTGTTTTTATAAATCACTTCTCAGTCTCTTGCTATACCTCTTTCAGTTGAGCTGTTGAAACTTCAGATATTCAGAAAGGCTTCACTATATAAGTTTTTTGCATCATTTAAATCACATTTTCCCACCCTTACAATGTAAATAATTCTCCATTCTCATCTTGTTTTAAGTTGCGACTGAAGGCAGTCCATTTTCAGTGGCAATTGCATTGTTAATGTAAATGTGATTTCAGAAATGGAAAATAAAATACGCTGGAGAAAAATAACATCAAACACAAGTATAAAAGAGAAGAATGATGGTCAGAAAGCAGGCACACAGGAAAGGATAGTGTTGGTAGTGTGTAGGCTAATGGTCATTGCCCTACCACACCTGCAGAACTCCCCTTTCAGAAATGTTTGTGTCTCACAAAAGGGGTTGACAGCCCCTGCCCATCTCAGAGAAGCCCCCAGGCAACAGTGCAGCTGCAGGGGCAGTTGTGCCCAGTGAGTGCTTAAAGCCCTGCACAGGGCTGGCTGCAGGGCTGTAGGACAGGGATGGGTTTCCTGGTCCTCCCTTCAGCCTGGGCTGGGGCATAGTATGTGTCATCTGAATGGAAAACCTACAAACCGATGGATATAACACTGGGAGCCTGTAGTCCTTGGCAGCTTGGAGCAGGCTTAGAAGTGCTCAGACACAATAGTATTGAGGATCATAAAAGTTCCACCTCTGTCTCTTAAAAGAGAGAGAGAGGGAGAGAAGACAAGGTCCACCAACACCATCTTTTCTCACCAGCTTATGGCAGAGGTTAATTATTAACTGTCGAAACACTGACAAACTGTGGTGTTTGTTTGCTGATCATGAGGCCTGTCAGGGCCAGAACCAAACCTTACTGAAGCTGACTGATGTCTCTTGGTTTCAATAGACTCAGAGGTCAGGCCCCTAAAATTCAAATCACCAGTGCTGTTCCTCGCAATAAAGAACCAGTGAGCACTTTGAGGAAGTGCTTAATTACTCCAATGAGATAATTTCGTTTTTAAACAAAAATGCTTTAATTGGGGGCAGACCCTTTCATATTTGTTTCCCAAGAAGGAAATCGATTAGCAAAATGTTAATAATGAGATTTTAAGAGAGCTCATGCCAGCCATAGACATCAAGCTCAGCTAAGGGAGCTCACATTTCCTTTTCAGCTACCAATGCTAAGCAAAACTGTTTTCAGGGAAGCACCCATGGATGGGAAACAGGTCATCTTCTCTAGTTTGCCAAAACCACTTCTATAATAATTTTTCCTGTTATTATTTTGCACTCAAACCAAAGTTAAGTGCCTAGTAGCAGCCATTTCATGCATACAGATCTAGCCTGAAGCCATCATCTCTTTGCCAGGAAGACATTTCCTTACCGAGGTGAACAGCTGTGTCCCTGGTGAAACACCACCTTCACATGGAACTCAGTGTCTTCAGATACTGCCAGCAAATTTAATTTAGAGAGGAAATACGTGGGACATGAGAGATTCCTTGGTGGAAGTTAGTGCCCCTAGTCCTCTGCCTGGCTGTCAGAAATACTGCTGACTGGGAGCGTGGGATGGAACAGGATCTTGGGAGATACATCTTCTTCTCAACCAGTTTGTACACAGCAGAACAAACAGCTGGCACTGCTCTTATGCTACCCCCTTTTTTCTTTCAGGTATTTTGTATACTCAGGGAGGTGAGAGTTCTAAGGTTTTTCCATATAGATATATGGAATATATATCCAAGTATATATCCAAATAATAGATTTCTGGAGTGGGACGACACACATAATCCAGTCTTGCTAACAATTATTGCCTGTAGTACGGCAAAAACAACAGACCCAAAAAATAAGGTAAAGGGAAAAAAGCAAGAAATTATATGTATTTTTAATTTTATAGCTGTGCATGACTGATGATAACAGTGGGAAATAATTATTCTCACCACCTCTGAAAATAAAATTCAACTTAAAATTATGTTCATATCTATGTATGTTTTAAGTTGTCTTCTCATCAGCTTTGTTACTAAGAGAATGTCTTCTCCACAGTTGGCAGGTACCCCAAATAGATAATCAGCATGTTGCAGTTTGAGATTTTGCAGATATCACTACCTTTTTCCTAAATTGCAGAACCCTAGTCTTGCATCATTAGTGTATGTGAACTCTTCAGAGCTCCCTGAAGATTTGGGGAGCATGTACAGACCTGATAGCCTCCCTGGTTTTCAATATTTTAAGGGTTTCCACCTATCTGAAGAGCTATAGAGTCCCTTGTATACTGCAAAAATTTGTGACTTACAAAAATCACCAGAATCCACACAGTTAGTTCCTTTAATCTGGATATTCATGGCCCCCTTTCCCATATATTTTTCTTGAAGTAAGACTTGGAGTTGCAAAAATAGCAAGTTAACAAAATATTAACTCAAACATGGTTCATTTTACTTAGGAGAAAAAAGACCCACTGAATTTTGTATTGCCTTACTCTGGCATTAGTAAATTCATATTAAATATATTGACTTCAGCTAATACCCACTCAGGACTCCATGCCTTGTAAAGATAAAAGTAAATGGAAATAACTAAGAGATCATCTTTGTTATTTTAGCCACATTTCAGTTTTCTTCTGCCTATTTAATATACGCTGAAATTTAATTTCTGGGCTGAAAATTGTAAAAAAAATACATATTTACTGGAATTTTTAAAAAAATCACTTAAAGAACATTCTTCAGGGCATAAAAAGTTTTTCTGTCTGTTTGCTTGCTTTTTTAATCTGGTTGTATATGTTCCTGTCCCTCATAAGTCACAGCAAACAATATAGTATTCCACAGGAGCTTTTATCCTAGTGAGCAGAAAGTGAGCAGAAAGACTGAACAAAAGAATGAATGAATTAATTAATTGATGAATGTATTTAAAAAAGGCTCCACCTGCTCTGCTTCAAAAATCTCTCACTGTACTACAGAGAGGTTTGCTACACTGACTAATATTAAAGCCTTCCTCTTGATTTTTGAACAAGATGATTTGTTCGCACTTGGGGTGATTGCTAAAATGCATGCTATGCAACATAGACTCTGCATTTGCTGATGTGTCTGATATCAGAGAAACACAACCTAAAGGCAGCAAGGAAGGCAATCTATCAAAAATGAAATGTAAAAAAGTGTATTTTCCCATTGCTTTTTCAGAAAAACCTGATGCACTTGTTTCATTTCAAGGATTTGCCTTGCCAGCACAAACAGTTCAGTAATGTGAAGAATTTAACTTAATGTGAACAAAGGCACTCTTTTAGGAATTTGGGAATTTTTTGCCTTTATATTCTAAACCCCATGATGCTTTCTTGTCTTATATCAACAGACAAGATATATGGTAACAAACTGCACAGGACAGGACCTTGATTTGCCTGCCAAACCCCAGCAGAATTTGCCAAAACTTTGCAGAAGGGCTGGTCTAAAAAGAGAAAGGGGAAAGTCGCGATAGTTGTAGCTCCTTGTTGGGGCTATAGCAGAGCCCCACCGGTGGCACTGAAGGGAAGGAGTTGGTGGTTAAGGGGTGTTGGATTAAGAGGGGTGGGGGTGGGATTTTTGTCGCCCCCGTCCCAGACAAAGGTCCCTGTCCCCCGCAGGAAGGTGCTGAAATGCAAAGCAAGCTCCCTGCTCCTTTTCTCTCTCTTGGTGGCATTTGGAAGTGTAAAGCTTTGAATACCAATTGCTTGAACTGGACATATGTGAATCTCTTCTAATCCTACTAATCCCGTCCCCAAGTGCTTCTTTGTATGTGGAGGCAACACACATAGATCTAAGTGAAAGTGGCCGTAATCCTGGAAATGTGGAAAAATGTCCCAGTGTGGGAGTTGGGAGAGGGAAAAGCTCCCCAGCGGAGGGAACCCGCTGGAAAAGCATTGTGTTCGTGGGGTGAGAGAGGGGCAGCAGTGGGGGCAGGGGAAACATGAAGGAGAGCTCTCACCTTCCCTGAGTTGTGAGGAGGAAAGCAAACCCACCCAGCGGGAAAGCTCCCTTTGCAAACAGCCATCGCACACTTGAGCAAACCCGCAGAACTGAGACAAAGTTTCCAAACGCTGGGAAATTCACCCACGGGCAGCTTTCAGCAGTGTGAGCTCAGCAGGCAAGGCACTAATGTGCTGACTTCATTATTTCCCGACCTCGCCCCGCTGAATGGCAGATCTGTGTGGGGAGTGGTGCACTATCACTCCATCCTTCCCTGGCCACAAAGATAGGGAGAGGAGCTGGGATCATGCACCCAGTGAAGGGCCCTCTCTCTGTCTTGTGGGGGACCCTCTAACCCTGTGAGGATGTGAGCAGTGGCCACGTAAGCAGATATTTGCTGAACAGTATCAGGGCAGCAGAGGCAGACTCAGTTTGCAAGTGACCGGATGTGTTATTCTTTCAGCCTCTCTGAAAACTGATTCCAGGCAACAAATCCTCTAACTTTACATAGGTAAAAGCATAGAGTTGGCAGAAGCTTCTGCGTCTTTGATTCAACACTGAGACCTCAGCATCTGACCAGCCTGTTATTTAAAATTAACATCCACCTGGATACTAACAAACCCTATGGGTTTTCCAAATATACAAGTCATATAATTCAGCCACACGAATTTCCCAAATGTCAGACAGCTAATTTACATTTTCTTGGCTAGTCACCGAATAAAACGTGTTTATACCCCACAGTAGATCGTGTACAAGGAAATTAATCTGGTTTTTGTATGCGCTTTCAAAAGATTTTAAAATATGGAGCAATTGATAACATTATTTGCCAGGCAAATCTTTATTTTGCTCAATAAATCTCTAAATAAAACCATGTTAGGTAAGAAAATCTAAGGCTATATATTCTCTTGGAGTTGACTTTTTTATTACCTCACCAGACTTTGTGCTTTCATAAATAAGTGTCAACTGAAATTAACCTGCTGTTTAGAGATAGTATAAACCATCCCAAAATCAGCCTGGGGACTGCAAGTCCTTTTTTTTTTTTTTTTTTTTTTGCACATGAACCTCCTGAATGTCACAGGGACAGAAAATGAGGATAAGATCTTTAAATTTGCATGGATAAAGCAATAAGATTGCCTCTTGGAAACATGCTAAGACAGAACTCACAAGGCTCTAAAATCACTTAATTAGCAGGAAACAGGCCAGGGAAGAGTTTTGCCATGTGCATCAGAGAACACATAGGATAAAATGGGATGAGACTAAAACTCTGGCTAAGCCTAGTACTGATGGAGCTCTGTGGACTTGACCCTGCTTCTGGCCACAGAAACAGTGCTCATGTGGAGAATTAGCCTTGGCATTTAATGGACACCACTGATATCACACAGACAACCTCCTCAAACTCCAGCAAGGCTGCCCTGCCCGGAGACTGGCAGGGTGAGGCAGCCAGGGAGAGTTCAGCCCTTGAGGGCCGAGACAATCCACAGAGCCAGGGCACATTGGCACAGCTGTTCCCTACTGTAGGCTTCCCAGACAGAGTAGTAGGAAAACAATTTGTCTGTAGGGAAGCTTGCCTCATCTGTATTAAAGAGCCCTGTGGCTCAAAGGTGCCTGTGGTGCTCTTTCCCTCAGGACACCATGCATTTTACAGGCAAAGTAAGGGTGCCATTTTTTCTGTCAGTGCTGAGAGCTGTGATGGGTCCCAGACTGTCTCCAGAGTCCAGAGGCAGCAAGTGTCCCACGTCCATATTGCTGGGGTGCCCTCAAGAAGAAGCTGTCCACAGGGGCACTTCTTGCTGGCTGGAAGCTGCAGCCATGCAGTAGCCAGATGGCCATTTCACGGCCTGACCGATAGAGCCCTCGGCCTTGCTTGTGCTCCAAAACTGTGGTGCCATGATGACCCTCAGCTGCCCTGGATGGCATTGCCTCCCCTGAGACCCCTCTGCTCCGTTTTGAAAAAGGACCAACACTCTCCACGGTCTCATCCTGGGCAGAGGGGTGGGTGTGGGACCCGTAAGAAACACGTGTCCTTGATATCTGAGCACAGGCAATTTTGGGGGGATTGCATCAGGACAAAATTTTTATGATGCTGTCTGTGGCAGTCTTCATCTCGTCACTCTGTCCATCCAGCTGAGATGTGCCTGAAGGAGCAGTGTGGCTCCAACCAAAGGTCCCTCGGTTATGATAGTCAGTGAAGCTCCAAGCCAGGTCAGTATCTATGTCATGCCAAGCCAAGGCGACATGGTGTTGTACAGGGCAGTGGAAATATGGGACAGCTGATGTCAGGACAAGATATCTTGAAAGACAAGGTTCTTCTACAAGTGTTTCAAATGCTGGCTGGGAGGGGTCATGCCTGGGGGTGACCCATAAGGTAGGGCAGTGCAGGTGTGGCCAGACCAGCCTCAACCTATTGTGTAGCTGTGCAAGGGAGTGGGCTGATGCCAGTGGTCCTCATTTGAACCCAAAATCTGTAGCATAGGCACTGGAGTGTGCCACAGTGAAGAAGACCAAGCCTAAATGTTGCTATCTTCTTTCCTATCATCACCTTGGCACAACAGTTTTTGGACACGGGCAATTTTTTTCCCTAATTCTGCCATAAATCAGGGGCATTTTATCCAGGATATACAAGCCAAGATTCTCAGTGTCATTTTGTTCTATTTGATGGACTCACACCAACAAGGGATCTGACCCTATTTCTATAATCTGCCCCAAATGCCAATGATTAGACTCTGTTTCAGTTTAAAGCAATGAAGCATTAATATCTTTAAAAAGAATTTCATTTCAAATAATTGCAAACAAAATGAAAAGATGTGGCACCCTATAGGCCACTGAAATCAATTGGGTGAATTTGGAACTTAGTATTTACTGTTGGGATCTACACAAATTCAAGAGCCAAAGGCAAGATTAGTTGGATTAGTGCTTCAGTGGTCCTTCATTATCCATTTCTCCCTCAGTGACATGATTCATGTCTTCAGTTAATTGTGCTTATTAAATGAAAATGATGAAGAATTGAAATAAAAGTACATAAGCAGAAGGAGGATGTTGAATCTTGCTAATCTTGTTTAGAATGTTACTGTATTTCATTAAATAGAAAATTTCATTGAGGTTTCCTAGATGTTCTTCTGGTGTTAAGTTTAAGAGCCTCACTCTGATATTGGAAAAGAGAGACACAGAAATGTATTACAGTCAGTTACATACCACTCAAGAGACAGTCAGAAAACAGAATCAGGTCCACCTGAACATGGGGTTTCTGAGCACAGACCACTCTTTTATTCCTCTAGTTTACATTGCTTTCTAGACTGGGATAACAACTGGAGAACCACTTGCATGTTTGAGGATCCCAGTCTGTCTCCTGTGGGGACAGCAGAGAGGGAAGGAGCTCCTTAATTGTGTGAATTCAGACTTGGCTCTGCTGCAGACACTCTCAACATTAGGCCACTTTCACGGCTGTCTTGCACAAGGATATCCTGATGCACTGGACAATCAGGCTGCTGTTCTGGAAAGTGAACTTATTTATCAGTTGGGCCTGTGTTGTGGAGAAGATGGAGACATACAAGTAACTTGACCTGAAAAGGTTGTCTCTTTTTACTGGAGCGTCAGTTGATGTGAAATATAAGGTTGGGGCCAGTCACAAAGTAAAAAGAGGAAAGGGGACTTGCATGTGGCACAGACCATAGAAGGGTCATGAGCATAATACCTACTCAAGTCTTCAGTTAAGTCAGCAGCTGAACCTGAAATCATCCCAACTATTTACTTATCATGTGGGTAGAAACTATGTCCCAGGGCACATTTCAAACAGCCTTTTAAATAGCCTGGTAAACTAAAATAAATATGACCACATTACTCTTTAATTTTTCTCTGTTTCAAGACAGGTTTAATTAGGCACACTGCAACCTTGAAAAAATCTAAGAAACAGGGAATTGATATTGATTCTTTATTATCACTTTAATTGTCTATTCTGATGTGTTAAAACTGAAACAATCTTCCAGCTGCAATGTCTAATGAACTCCAAGATCAAACATGATCTTGCTAATTATGGAGTTAATGAGGACAAGTTCACAGGCAGAGTTAAGTTAGTAACTACATGTTTCAAAGCATCTTGAAGCTCAATAAGATCTTCATTTGGTGTTATAATGGTATACAGTTTGCATTTCTTCCTTCTGAACATGTTACTGAAGGGCACCCTATGTATGGTGTATGCTGCTAATCATGTGCAAATGACACAAAGACAACTTCAATAAATTAGGAGACTGGCTGTTTATAAATCAACTCAACATTGAAATCTCATTTACATTTCTGCTATCCCATGTAATGTGTTTACACAAAAATAATGCCAACATTAGCATGGGAGGGGGATGAATTTAAATTCCACAGCATGTTTCTGCAGCCAAACCATCAAGAAAAGGCAATCAACATTGTAAATGAGCATACAGGCATTTAGATATTAAAAAAAAAGAAGCACTACTAAATCAGGCCTTTGAACCCAGATAGCAAAATGAACCTTACATCCCTATCCATTTCAAGGGCATGCTTACACTGGGCACAAGTGGGATAGGACAATCAAATCAGTGCTGTGTTTGAAGCAAGCTATTCTTCTCAGCCCTGCTAGGAAAGCTTGTATCTAAAAATTATTGTTTCTAGGACTGTTTGTAATCAGAGTTTATTCTCTATTTATCCTCTCCTTTCCCTGGTTTCTCTTTTAAAATTGATTATAACCTTGGCGTTGTATCTGTTCCTTCTGTTCTTGCACAACAGACACTCCTAAAGGGTCTGTAAGGTTTGTAATTGCAAAAAAACACCCACAGACAACTAGGTTGCTGCACCTGCATTAGCAGAAGCAGCAGTAGTTTGTCACAGTGGCAAGAGTTCATCTGCATCCAGTGAATAACTATGTTGGATTAATCAATCAGTTCCATGTGCTCTACATTAAGGAAACCATGTCATATGGAAATGAAGATCTTCTGACAACACAGCGTAATTACTTTAGAGCTCACAGTTCTGGACCTAGAAAAGTAAAGCAGGAGATATCAGGTAAAGACTAAGAAATAGCAACAATGGCCATGAATCCATGAGATGTTAAGGCAAGCAATGGAGCCTGAAGTAGGGCTGTGTAACAAGACTACCTCTTGATTTAGAAATATATATATTATTTCAAATTTATCTTACAAGTACATGGCAGATATATCTCCACTCAAGAAAGTGTAGAAGGTCAGGTGCACATCCCTGAAATGCAATTTTACTTTTTCATTAAATCTGGTTTTATACAATGTAGTTCTTCAGGCTGTGGTTCTGTGAGCCATTTTTTGGCATCAGTCCTGCTTTATTTGATTCTTCTTCCTGCATCACATTCTCCTCTATGCTACGGCAGCTGTTCTCATGACCCCTACAGCAAACCATGTCAAGGAACTGATCTGGGTGAGAAATGAAACATTGTTATATTTTTTCTGGATTATTTTTCAACCAGATTAGTTAATGTCTTCATTTGCTGTGGTGTTACAAAACTCTTTGTGCTAACACAGGAGCGGGCAGATGGGAATGGAAGTACAGGTATAAAGGAAAGGAGGAGGACAGTTAAAGGTGGTTTAAACAGCAGTGCCACACTATGCATCACAGTCTGAGTTTACAAATTCAAAATGTAGTTTCCTTCCCCTTTTGTCCTACCCAGACAAAATTCTCTTCCTTAATAACTCTCAATACGTGAATTAATTTTCCAACCTCTGCTTTTATCCAAAGTGGCCTCACATAGGCACCCAGAATGAGGTTTTGGGAGATAGCTGTTACTTAGTCTATAAACAAAGCTTGACTTAGATCCATATTTAAACAGAGTATTTTGAAAACAAATTTTCAAATACTTATAGGTGAGATGGCAATGTTAAGATGCTTTCTTTTGTAGTCAGCTGACATGGCAAAGCAGATTCTGCCCTTTTGGCAAAGTTCATTTCGAGGTTGTTATTCACAGCAATCAGGAGCTCAGAGTAAAAAATTAAAAGTTCAATCTGTGGTACTATATCCACATAGAGTGAGTTCAGTTCTCAAAACAATTTCCTTTTTACAACTGGTTTATGTCCTCCTGTCTTACTGCACTGCATTGGCTCCTTCCTGTCCCAGTAGTGGCCAAGGGATGCAGGACAGCAGTCAAACTCCCTTCTGCCTTGCTGCTGCTCCCATTTGCTGCCCAGTGTTCAGCTCCCTGTCATTTCTGTCAATGGGTCTAGGTAGTGTTTCTCTTGGCCATCCTTACTTCTTCAGGCAAATTGGTTTCCATTTCATGGCTCTGGATGTGAAACTTGGCATCTGAAACATGTCTGTTCAGTTCCCTGTGAGCATGGAGGAGGGTGCAAGCTGCCCAGTTCAGCCTCTCTCGGCATTGCCGCAAAGCCACCTCATGCACATTTTTGTTCATCATGCTGGCTGTTGTTCAGCTTGGTCTGTGGTGCATAACTCTTCCCCAGGCCTGGTCTGAAGAATTTAGACTTCTCACTGGGGGCTATGAATAGCATGGTGAGGGAAATCACCAAGCCAGCAGCATGACAATGCCAAGGGTGAGAGTGTTATTCCTTGTGTAGGTAGAGCTTTCTCTCTTGGAAGATGCCCCAATAAGTCAAAATTGGTTCTCAGGAGTTGGAGCTACAAAAGGCTTCTGTAGAAGCTCCTGGGTCAAGGAAGGGACATAAGAGAGAAGCTAGAAATGAGGGAAGAACCTTGAGATCATACAGGGTAGAGTGACTCTTTGATTTGTGTTACTCTTGAGTAGTCTGCATGAGCAAAAACTGATGCAGCATGACATCAGTTCTTTCTAAACTGAAGAGATTGCTGGCCATCTAATAAAGGAGAATATTCATCCTATTATGTCTTCATGGAACAGAAAAGAATCCTCTAAAATAATTTTAATCAGAATTATCTTTTTCTTGAAGATAATACCTAAAAAGCAACATAAATTCTAACTCATTGCTTTGGATGTTGCTCTGCAACAAGTCCTTTTAAGCAATCCCTCAATATTACTGAAGGTTTTCTTATACTACTTAAAATAGGGAATGTTTTCCCATCCTGCAAGATCTTTGGTTTCCATTCCTTTCAGTGTGATTTCTGCTTTGTTTCTTTTCTGTGCTAGGAGATGATAATGAGGTTCACACACCTTCTGCTTTGGTGCTTGGAAATCTACCCTGGGTTTAGCTCAGCTGCAGCGAGCTGAGAGGCTTCCCCCTCCATGCCGCCAATTTTCAGTGCACTCATATGTGGCTGACGCGGTAGGGGGCTAATCCCAACAGCAAACATTATACTCTTTCCATACTCGCTTACACTTTGGAATCAAGGGTAAAAAGTTCTCTTTGAAGCCCGTTTTCTCTGAATAGTCTGGCAAGCTAACGCGAACTTCCCAGATTCTGGCCAGAATTCAAATGTATCACAGTGCAGCTCAGTGACTGTTGCAATTGTCCCAGGCCCTCCCAGCACACCAGCCTTCCTGGAGCATGTGATGAGAAGGACACGCTTCTTTTTTTTTTTTACGAGAAGTAAGAAGCCATTTATTTAAGCATGGCTGCAGCCAACATCCTTGAACAAAGTTTACCCCTAGAAATTTGTTGATCCTTTTCTGTCCACTGTCTTCAATACCTTATGTTGCAGCATGCACCATTGTGGAAACAGAAAACAACTGGTTTAGTGAAATTATTTCTGATAACTGGACATAGGTTGAGCTGGCAAGTCTGACCAATGGAATAATGTTCAAAAGCTCATGCCCTTTTTCATTTCAATAACAATAGAGACACATTCTGTGCTCAATCTGGAAACAAATGTTGCCCATATTTGGATCTCAGTGGGAGCTGTGCATGTGGAATTTGGCCCAAAGAGTTGTGTTGCAAGATGCTTGTTACCCTTGCCCTGCTCCAAATCTTGATTCTTCCTATTTGTAGACAAATAATATCTGACAATGACAGAGTCTGTATTAAAGTAAGTCTCAGACTGAAAACAGGTTTTTGCTGTATATGTGCACATGGATGAAACAGAATAAATTTGCTGATCTCTTGAGGATTGCTCAGAACTGGACTGGCAGAAGAACCACATCTGTTGTGTATCACCCTGGTTGGGTATTTTTGTACCAAATTTTTATCACGTTCTTGATTTCATAGGCAGGTCTTCCTTCTAGCTGTGCTTCCAAAGAAGAAAGACAATATTTGCATCTTTACATATTTGCAACTGTTTCCTATATTAGCCTTATTTCATTGAAACACTAGTAAATTTTCAGATTAAGTGTACTGTACAAAAGGGGATGATGCTTTATGCACTCCGTTTCAGCTCTTTGAAACCAGGACAATAAAAGGAATCACATGCAGCCTTCTGGGGAGAAATCTGCTTTCTTCCTCTTATGCAGGAAGGGGAAAGCTTCCAATCAGACTTATCCAGAAAGGGCCCAAAACTTCTGCAATGTACTCTCCTTTTTATATGTGAACTTCGCTCATTTACAGATACATGCACAGTGGAGACAATTTAGACAATTTCCTATTGGGAGTGGAGTTGGACAACTAGGACGTGGTCCTAAAACCTGTGAAGCAAAGGTGCGTTTCCTCTCAACAGAAAGAACAGCTTAAATGTGTGTCTTCTGCCTCCCCTGGGTGGGCAGGATTTTTGGACAGAAGGAAGCCCAACTTTGCAGGATCATCAAGGTAGGAGAGAATATTGTGATTTTCCTTTGAACTTTTTCTTCCAGCTAAATGTACTTTCTGATTTTTACCTGAGTTTTTAAGTAGATCAGCATGATACAGACTTAATTCATAAGTAAATTTCTTAGGAAACAAATTTTCTTTGATACTTCTCTCTCCCTGCTACACTTGCAGCTGAGCTTTTAGCTCAAAATGAAATCTTTGGGACTGCTTCCTCTGTGAGAACCACAAGAGGCCACACACAGGACAATTAAGGGTAACAGCTCCACAACCAAGCAAGCTTAAAAGAGATAGGTTTGCTTTCCCATGTGGCTTATATCTCCTGGACTTCACAGATATTCTACTTTGAATTATTGCGTCTAGGAGTAGCATGGGCCCACGTATTTCTCCTTTTGGTCTGTTGCTTGTCCTTGCCTTGTTGTGTTTTTCTGTAGGAAAGCTCTTTCATGGCAATTTGCTCATGGTGCAATACTCTCTAGAGCTGCTGCATAAATATGGCTCTGAGAACTAACCTGAGAGCTGCTGGTGGACCATGATCCATCTGAGTCCATTGTGATCACTTAGAATCCATCCAGTGCTGCTGAGGTGTTATTAGAATTGAACAAATGCTAGGGCTACATTATTCTGAACAGTCATTCATGGTACACTTAGCAAAGGTTAAACAAATTAATATAAAGCTTACGTAAATAAATACAGTTGTGAACCATTCATCAGCCACTGTGCAATACGTAACTTTAGACTCAACAGTACTTGGGCATTAATGTTATATCTCTCAAGCACACTCCTGGCCCTACAAATTCTGCAAATGGAAGAGTAAATGAAGAGGCTACTCCTGTGTAGGAGCATGTAGAAGTTTTCTGGCATGTTATGTGTTAGATTTCAGATGCATTGCACTAATGAGAGAAAGAACTTCCCTACTCTTGAAGGCCCTATGCTATAGGGCTTAGAAATCCTTCCTGTGTAACTGCCTTTTCAGCTTGCTTGACTGCTTACCAAGGTCTTTATTTTTTCTTCCAGGGAAAGGAGGGAGGAGGGGATTTTTTCCCTAGACCCCTTGTTCTCTCTATTCTGCTTTGAATGTTGTGGTGTGCTTGGTTCCCCCCTCCCAATGTGCTCGGATAACCCAAAAGAAAGAGAAGTTCTTTTTTTTTTTTTCATCCCTTTTCCCTGAGGAGACGGGGTGGGGGGGAGGAAAAAGAAAGATTAAGATGTAAGCTGGCTAGATAAGCCTGGAACTGGGTTTATTACTACTGTTGAATGAGAGTACAAGGATATAAAAGCAAACCTGCTTTACTGGAGCTGGAGCGAGGTTGGTGGGAGACCTACCCTGATTGTGTGCCACTCCGAGAAGGGATGTTTCATTAATTACACATTAACTATGTGCACTGAGGAGGAGGCAGAGGATAAAAAATGCAGATGTTTCTGCTGCCCGACAGAATGAAAACCACTCTTGATCCTGTCAAAAGAACATTTTGAATCAAAGGGCTCCACAGAAGTGGAAGAATGAGTTTTGTGGCTGAGTGCAATGGTGCAGCCTTTTAATCATTAAACCCTTTTATAGCGGTAAAATGAACATCCATTGTCATGGCCACTCCAATGGGGCCATCGGAGCTGGTGAAAAGGGAATGCTTTACGAAGGGCACTAAAACAGGACACAACCAGCCCCGCTGCTAGATTTCTAAAGGTAACAACAGCAGTGCATAACAAAGAAGAAAAAGATGGCCCAGGTTGGTTTGCTTAAATTACTTTCCTTTCCAAACCCTCCCTACAAGCTAAACATGCACCAGATATAATGAGCATTAGGACTTCACAGGCTGGCTGTTCCCCTCCTTTGTTTTCTCTGAGTTTTACTGTCTTGGTTTAGTTTTTTTCTGTTCTTTAAGTGAAGGCTCCTTAGGAAAATGGATTGAAATATTGTTTTATTCATAATCCCTTTTGGCAGTCCTAGTAAAGCCATTAGCATTGTGAGAAGAATGATCCTCTCTCCTTGTATCGACTCCACCCCCACCTCTCCAAGTACGCAGGGGCAGCAATGTTTTAAGACTGTTTCAAGTAAAACATCTCCAGCCCATTTTTAGAAAGCAGACTAAATTTTAATTTGTCAGGCCATGACCCTGGAGTTTTAGTTATACTACTTTCTTGCTCCTTTCTTCTCCTGCCCTTTAATTTCTCAGTAGAAATGATTCAATAAACTATTTCTCCCATCAGTCTAGGAAGAATTAAAAGATTTATTTCCCAAAGTTCCCATAAGCCTTGGAAAACGATATTGTCAGGTTTTTTGGAGCAGAACTTGTCAGAGAAAAGTAACCTCATTTCATGGGGACTTTCACATCTAGGTTTTGTTCCAACAGGAAACAAAGGGGAATCAAATCTCAGCTCCTAGGTAATGCATCTGATGGACATCCTGGTACCAGGAATCTTGACATTCTGGACTGTGGAAGAAGCCAGTAGAAGATGAAAGCTAAAGATAGCAAGGCTTTCTGGCTCCCAGTCAGTCATCCAAATGAACTGCTGAGGATCTGAGCACTTTGGGAGCTTTGGCTTTGGAGGAAGCAGGAGATCAGCTAGTCAGAGACTTTCATGACATCAGCAATTTTTTGAATTTGAATGCTGAACTCTGAACATACTCTGAAAAAATATCAATGAAGCTGAATCAGCAGAATGTGATGAAAAATATTTTTATGGACTACTTTAAACCAATTCTTTACAAATAATTTCTGGGATAGAACTAATGGTGAGAGTTTTATAGTTTCTGTGGCATTTGAAATGCAAATGTATTTCAAACACTGCATATATTAATCCTTACATCAAAGAAAAAAATAAGTGAATAATATGATTTCTCAGGTGTCCTTGAGGCTATTTGTGCACCAACCGTTAAGCTGTGAATCCTATTTTATTTTTAGTTAAGGAGAATAGGCAAAAGCTCTACTGTTATGATGCTTTATTACTATATAAGTTGAGCCACATGCTTATGTAAAGGGCAGAAGCCTGGAGAAAGTAATCAGGAATGTCTATATGAAGATAAGAACTTTTATCATCATTTCATCATCTGTGAGGATATTTGATGAAATTGTTCTCTGGGAATATTGGTGCAGGAATTGTCAGCACACTTCAGATGGAGCCAGCTTTCAAAGCTTTGGAGGAGTTTAAAGTGTGCAGGGAAAGGGTTTCTTTGCAGATTTCTCAACCTTCATATCGACTAAAAGCTATCTCAAAGACACATTTTCACTTTTGGGAGACCTCAAATGGTGATCCTTGCTTGTTTAGTTAACTTTAGAAGAGGTTGTGTGACTGGCTCAGTACTCTGTTAGAGAGAAAATTCAACCCCCTGCAAAAGAAATTAGCAAAATAGTAAAAAAAGTACTTTGTGCAGAAGTAGCAAAGAAAACAAGTGCTATAAAAATTCTTCTTCCCTGGCAGCAATCACAAGGGATTGATAGATAATTCTGGGTGCAGCTCTGAGGAGCAGTGAGAATCAGATGAAAACAAGTCATTACAGAAGGCTGGCCAGGATGGCAGGGTAATAACCAAACTGCTGGGAGAAGTGACCTGCAGGAAGCATTAAAAAGAGCTATTCAGAGACTTTCATTAGAGTTACAGGTAATTCAGATGTGCAGAAGAGTGCTTTCTGTGTCCCACTATAAATGGCTAATTCTACAGTTCAGGGAAGAGCTCAGACAGCTGAGGTCACAGCTAAAAATTGATTCGGGATCAAACATGGGTGTGAGGTGATAGTGGAACAAGGGAAGATGATGCCCAGCCCAGTCCCTATTCCAAATACTAAAGGCACACCTGGGTAACTTCAACTCCTGTGTTACCTACAACGGTTAAGGATGCTAAAGTGGACTGAGCATAATAAACTCCAGCCTCTGACATGGACTTCATAAAGACACAGTGTTAAGCAGCAACAGCTCAGGCTATGTACCCGGAAATTCTGCACTGATGCTGACCTAGAATCATGCTCAAAGAAATTATATATCACTTTAAAATATTTCTAGCTTTTCTTAGTTTCCCATGGTAAAAACAGAGTGTTCAATTATTAGCTTTCTGATTTTTCTTCTCTGTGCTATCTGTAAGTATTTAGCTTCATTTTCAGAAAAACATTTTAAAATGCTTCAGAATTTGAAAATTTTTTTCCATCTTGAGGCTTATCAAGATGGAAAAAGAACTAAAACAAGTATGGTCTGAATTAAATTAATACTGTGACCTGCAAAGACGAAAGATGCTTTCCCTATCCTGGCCGAGCTAATATTCCTGTCTTTGCTGCAGAAGCTAGCCTTCTGCAGTTACTAACAAGCAGCAATGCACCAATCCTTTGTTTTGGCTGTGGTCCATCTATGAAGCAGACTGGTGCTTCAGTCTCCTTCATCCTGACATCTCCTTGGGCAGATGGCAAATCACCTCACACCAGTGGAAGACTCAGACAGGTGGAGTGAAAAAGAAATATTCTGTCTCCCAAACAATGACAAGTAAAGTAAAAAAAAAAAAAAAAAAAAAAAAAGACAAGAAGGCAAAGAACTATATAACCAATTATTTTTACTCTGCATTCAGAATCCTAAAAATATTTCCAACAAGAAATTTTTGGTGCTCAGTATAGGTCAGGTTAAGGCACTCTGATTTTCAGTAATGCTATACTTTGAAATTTGGGTACCTCAGTTTGGTCACCTAACCAACAGAAGGCACCCCCATCTCCTGCTGGCTTTCAAAAACACCCTCCCAAGGCTTTGTCAGAGATGTAACAAGTGAGGGTGTTGAGAAAGTCACTTGTTTGTAAACAAAGCATTTTACAATGCCTTGAGAGATGTTTTAAGAGAGCCTATGTCGCATAAAGCTCCTCAGGGATCTGTCGCAGCAGCAGCAGCAGTGCACAAAACAAAGTCACTTCTTCTGTTGCACTTTATTCTGTTGTCATGTTAAAAGCAATGAATTTATTTCCCCCTCTCAGCCCTCCCTCAACTACTGCAGCACTGCAGTAAATCAAAAAAGTAAACTCTCATTCTCATTGTGCAGGGCTTACTTCCAGGCCTCTACAGTTTCCACAGTAACTAATTAGAAATTTGCATCTCTAAGAAAGAATTATTTAATACTGATGTAAGCCCTTTTATTCTTTGGAGCTTGGCCTTTTGCTACTCAACTTCTGGTAGATGTTGGGCCTTAAGGTCATACTGTACAAACTCTGAATGTAGGTGGCCCTAGTCTTGCTTTTTTTATTTTGGATGATTCATATCCTGTGAAGAAAATGTCTTGCCAGGTTTTTGTTGAATGGCAGAGATTTGAAAGGCAGCACCCAATTCATTTAGTAGCCATTTGTTTTAAACTGTAACATCTTCCCCATTCCTCATTAGCTAACTCTTGTGTAATTGAGTCATGCATTTTTAGCCTTGTTAAACCAGTGGAGTTAGGTCACACTGATGCACCTTTCCCATTAGTTCCATTTGCTTCCCCTGGCCTTCTGCCTTTAAGCAGGCCTTTTATTTCACGTGGCAGGAAAGAAAGCCTTGGATGCTCCGAGTGCACAGACATGTGTTTTATAGCTCAGCCATAGATACTGTAAATCCAAGACACTGTCCCACAGTCTCAGAGAAGATGCAAATACCGAGAGAGGAGGAAGTGGAGGCTGCAAAGTAAACAAAATCCTTCCTTCATGCTCATGCTAGAAAACAGCTTGGAGCAGTTTTTATCCCATGCCAGCAAGGACTCCTCACAAAGCTGTGCTACCTCAAGCTTCAGATGACTCCAACAGGCTTTGCATCAGGCTTGCAGTCAGTTTGCCTGCACAGCCTCAGCAATTTTTCAGCTATTGCACTTTTCTGCAAATTATCTGTCAAGAAAGAAGCACATCTACCACCATCCCTTCCTACCATCAAATGGATCTTGTCTATCCTCTTCTGTCCAAGTTCTGTACTGCTGCACCTGAAAGGACTTCAGTAGGACTCATTTTATAGCCTTGTAATCTTATAATTTCATAAACTTACAATCTAATATTATATATGTTTAAAACATTATATGTAAAAATTTGTCATATGTGCATATATACATATACGTACATATCTCATTTATTTATATACTTTTTTTAATATATGTATTTATATATATATAAGATCATGTAAGATTATAATGGAAAAGAACAGAATCCAAAATCTGTCTATGTCAGCATACAGCTTTAAGAGAAACCAAGAGCTGATGCATAGAGAAGAATCGAAGAGCAGAAATGCAATACTTCCTTCAGTGCATAGTTCTGTGCTGCTGTAGGAGATTTTAAACAAAAGTGACTTTCTCATGTTTTCTAGTATAATGGTATAAAGCCTTTGATGGTTTCTTCTTCCATGAATTTGTCCAGCTGGTTTCTGAGCTCAAGTAAAATCGTTGTACCCACACCATCCTGCAGCAAGGAGTTCCACAGCTAAATACAATTGAAGCTTCCCTTGAAGATACTTTCCTGTGGCAAGTATTAAGAGATAATATTTACCTGTTGTTTATTCCAATCCATCTCTCCTTACACTGGAAAAAAATGCCTAGAGTTTTTATCTTAAATATGGTCTTCACTATGGCTATGGTTCAACCCCATTGTTTTACTGTCTATTGTCAATGACTGAGTCTGCATTTAAAATTAATAGGTTAAGCTCAGGATTTGTAGCCCTAGTTCTCACAATCTCATGACTCTTGCTGTGACTAAAAGATGCAATGCTATTGCCTACACACAAGCATCTAATCCATTTAAGAGGCTTTAGGCATCCTGTCTGGTTGCCAACTGCTTCTCCAGAAAGTCCACTCTCTCCTTTAGGCCTATGTCAACCTGCCACCCCCTTGTCAATCTACTGAAGTGCACCTTTAGGGCAGCATCTCACTAATATTTTTAAGAGATTACCAAGATATGATATTTCTTAGAGGGATGCAGAAAGCATTAGCTTCTTGCAGTCGAGGATTCTGTTCCCTCTTCTACTTCTTACTGTTGAAGGAAAAAAGTCACAGAGACAACACTAAGGAAATGTTGAAGGAGGAAAAGAAATCTTCCAGCCCCCTCATAATAACTGTTTTCTTGGAGTCAGTTTGTAACAAAAACAAACAAATTAGGACATAGAGAGTTTTTTGAGGTTCCTGTGCCTCATCTTGTCACGCTAGCAAGCCATGTCTGAAGAGACGTCCTGAAAATGTCTTTTATTATAATTTAGATGCCATTCAGGTAAAAACTCAGCACTATATCCAGGCAGGCAGTTCACTAGGTTAAATAAGAGCTTTAAGAAACAGAGAAGCTTTATAAAATTTTTTGACATTTTAAAATATGTTTGAGAAAATAGCCTAAATTTGAATAACCACCTGCTATCCTAGTCAAAAACACACAGGCAGGTTTAATAAGAGGGACTAAGTTCGTGTTAAGAGCTCCTGTCACTTGGTATATAATTTTGTGAATAGCCAGGACACATTGGTGCTTTCTAGTTTTAATGCCAAAAAAATCTGACTTAATACTTTAAAATGGAAAAAGAAAGTTTGAGATACATAAATGAGTATGGAAGCAGACAGCTGTAGTCACATACAAACTCACCTACATCCACAAACCTCCTTCTGACTTGCCTTGATAATTGATTAATAAATGTCTCTGACTTTTCCAAAATCAAACAAAAGGGCACCTTTAGGATGAAACAAAGCAAGTAAAAGGCAAGTGTCATGGTTTTTCGACAGGACATTGCCAGGAGGACACACGAAAAGAGGGCAACCAGGCTCCAAGCTTAAAGTTGCAAAAAGTGTTTAATTACCTAACAGAGTTGGAGGATAAATGCAGGCAAAAATAAACTTTTCATACAGTTTTGGTTCACTCCCCCCTCCCTCTTACGAACCTGTAGTATTCACCCCCTTTCCTCCTTTACAGTCAACAAGCCGGGTGGTGGGGGGCAGGGTGTGGGGTCTCTTTTCAGTCCACAGAGCAGATTCTCAAATTTACTCATCACCACAATTCTTCTACTACAAATACTCTTTATCTCTACTTGTTTCTCTCTCTCTTCAGACAGTTTTCTTTCTGCTCTCACCCCCACCCTCTTAAGAAGCAGTCTCTGCACTCACCCCCCCCCCTTCCCTCTTTCCAAACCAGCAACACAGACAGGGGGCAGGTTGAGGGGTCCTCTGGTCAGTCCAATCAGGAAAAGAGGTTCTCTACTTAGCCAGGGGTCCTTCCCACGAGAGACAGTCCTTTAAGAACTTCTTTGGCGTGGGTCCAATCTCACGAGCAACATCCCGCCCGAAATTCTGCTGCAACATGAGTCTTTTTGTCCATAAGGTGCTGTGCAGACTCTCCCGAGCTGAGGCCAGGCTGCTTCCATGCCAGGAGCAAGGCCTTTCTCTCCTTTGGGAGGCCTTTGCAGTTTTAACTCTTAGATGAGACTCCCACTGGTTCACAGTCTTTTCCAGGCATCCACCTGCTCTTCTGGCATGGGCTGTGGGTGATTTTCTGCACTCCTGTGGACTCCATGGGCTGCAGGGGACCTCCTGCCCCCCCATGGCCTTCACTGTGGCTAGCAGAGGGTTTTCAGCTCCAGCACTGGGAACCCCTCCTGCCCCACCTTCTTCACTGACCTTGGCGTCTCCATGCTGTTCTCCCTCACATATTTTCACCTCCACCTCCTCCTCCTCCAACTACAAAGAAGTGAAAGAAGTGCGTGCCTGCTTTGTTTTGAATTTTTCTTAAATATGTTTTCACAGAGGCGTAACTAGCACCTCCAATTGGCCCAAACTTGGCCGGCAGCATGTCCATCACCTTCAGAGCCATCAGAGATTAGCTCTGCTGGACTTGATGTAAAAACTTCCAGAACTTGCACTCAGGACACACAGGAGCCATCTTTGTGTCACACCCCACCCCTCAGACACCTCCCCAGACCTACTACAACAGCTTCTGAGGGGTCCAAATTTCTCCTAGATGTTAAAAACACTTCACTGATGTTTTGGGCCAATCAAAACCACCACAGCAAGTAAAAAGCTATTTAGGAAACTTTATTATTCCAGGTGAACAAATATGGGAACCATTATTTCTGAGTGGATGCTGAACAGCCTGGTCACTTCTCCTCTTTGTTTTTCTAAGAACATTTACTGAAATGCATGTCTCTACATGTGCATGTGAACAAGTGGCTATTTACTGGCATTGCCAAATAGATACCATTAAGGCCAGAAAAAAAAAATGCCTTCTTTTCCTTTGTTGTGCTTTCTGAAAATCCTTCTTTCCTTCCAAAAAGCTTCCTCATAGCCTGTGCACAAATAAACCATAGCTATAAAACTGGCAAAATCCATCAGATGAAACTATGCTCCATGAACCTTTCAGACAGTGGGAAGCTCAACAAGTGGGAATGTGGAGAGCCAGGAAATTTCAGTTGGGGTATCATCCATATCTCAGTCACTCCATCCAAATCACAGCCAAAGTGGAAGAGGCCCCCTGAGTCAAGAGGCTGTCTGTCTGTCAGTCACTTTTGTTGCAAACTTTAGCCACAGAGAGGCAGTAAAACTGGAATTTCCCATTAAGAGCAACCCAGCTTCATCCCATTTCACATCCCCCTCCCTGGAGACATCTTCATTCAAGCCACCTCATTAGCACCTACATGTTGAGAGCCATTAGGTGGTCAGGTAGATGAGTGGGATGGGAAAGTCCACCCAGCTTTTTGTGGCTTGGATTATGGAGCAAGGCTCTTAGAGTGAAACTTGAAAGTGCTGATGCCTGCACACCAGAGCTGGAAACTGGCTTTACAGTGAAGGGAGAAGAAAATGCATAACCAAGGGCATCTAATTAGATTAGCAGGGGTTTTGTGCTTTAGATGTCCCATAATTCAATCAATTAAAGTATGCTTTAATAGCAGGGTCTGTCATGGCATGTATCCCAAGGCACCACACAAAATAATAAAATTAATAGCTCATGTAATTATTATGGAGGGAGAGCTACTACTTTCTAGGTAAGATTTTATGCTTTCCACCATGGCCAGCCTGGTGCTGGCGTTGCTGCCAGTAGATCAATCACAAGAAATTCTCCTGCCACAGGGTAATGTTGGAAGAGATTACGTTGGATCAACTGGTCCTACCTCCCTGCTCAAGCAGGATCAGAATCATGTCCAGACAGTTCTTGAATACCTCCAGTGAAGAAGACTTAACAGTCTCTCTGGACAATCTGTCCCAGTGCACAGTTGCCTACACAGTAAAGAAGTTCCTCCTCATGTTCAGGTGGAACTTCCTGTGCATCAGTTTCTGCCTATTGCCTCTTGTTCTGCTGCTCAGCGCCACTGAGAAGAGCCTGGCTCCAAATCCCCAGCTGTAAAATGTGGCCAGAATTCCCTGTGCACTTGAAATAATGCAAGGCACATGGATAGCCAGAAAGAAGTTCATCACTGCAGAAGCTGACCAGCTTGATGCAGCTCATCTTGGCATTTGCAGACAGTCCAGCACTGATCTCCAGTCAGGACAGCAGCTCCTTGTCTGTGATGTGGTGCTGACTCCTACCCATCACTTTGCAGGCCAGCGCAAGATGGTCAGTGGATTTTAATCAGGGCAGTACTGGACTGGGTTACAGACTGAGTGCTTTATCTCCTCAAACATCCTCCTAATTGGAGCTATATGCTATGAATTAGTATGCTGCCAAGGCAACCTGACAGCTGATGCTGTGTTGCAGGACATTTTCATACTGGGATAATACAGGATGGGATCTTTAGTGGCTTTAACCTAGGAAAACTCTGGTGTAGACCAGTGGAGCCAAAGACCAATGAGAATTCGGATGTGCCAAGGATACTAGTCAGTGCATCTCTAAATATTTCACGAGGTACCAGCTGACATAAGGAGGCCGTTATGCAAATTTTTGTTATTACATTACAGTTCTGCATTTCACACAGTTCAAGTTGTTGCTCTTATTTAAATCCCCACTATAGTTCATACACACTGTCAGGAGGAGAAGCCTGACTGAAAAAAAACCGAACCAGAAATTTAAAACCAAACACAACTATCCCCTCTTCCCATTTACTTCTTACAAACAACTAACATTTAAGCTGATTTTCTTTGAAGCCAACATGACATGCTCCTCTGCTGCAATCTAATGTGCCAAGTGTTCCTTCCCAACCCCATATTTTCAGCGGAGCCACAAGCCCTTTAACTCATGCTGGGGATATGACCAGCTGCTCCACCTTAACTGTTGTTACCAGTGCTGTCAGAGGCAACTAAAATGTGCTGTACTGGAGGGCTGGGAAGTAATTTTCTATAGCTGAGAACATGGTCAGATGACTTCTGCAACTTGGAATTATTTCCTATCAAAGGATCTGTGTTCTTCCTACGCCATAGCTGTGACAAACCTTCCTGAGACTGCTGTGCGTTGCTAAGTGGTCTTTAAAGTTCGCAGCAATGCCTCTATAAAGTTCAAGATTAAAATTATTATTTTAAGCAAGCAAACAAACATTGTAATCAGGGGAGAAAAAAAGCCCAACTACCTCCTACTCGCCACTGCATCCCAAAGAAATTATGCTGTTCCTCCTTATAAATAATAGGGGTGTGCAACGTGTCATTCCTATTCAGTGTTTGTGGGTTTTTTGGTGCTTATTGATGCTGCATCTGTTTTGTCAG
Organism: Entomyzon cyanotis; assembly: GCA_024500445.1. Taxonomy (NCBI): domain Eukaryota; kingdom Metazoa; phylum Chordata; class Aves; order Passeriformes; family Meliphagidae; genus Entomyzon; species Entomyzon cyanotis. The sequence goes on from JAKEPQ010000871.1 coordinate 11,245,669, forward strand.
TGCGTCAGCTAATGGAGAAAGTTAATTGTGTTGGTTGTAAGGCCACCTGTCACACACATGCCTCATTTCCATACTAATAGCCCAACAGTGGCAGGCAGTGTACTCCTCTGCAGTAACACACACAGCCTCTTTGGCAACCTGGGCCAAATGTGCCTATGCAGCAACCGCAGCTCTCCTCTCTGAATGCCTCCAGTGTTGTGGCAACCCAGCTCTGCATTAACCACCCGCGGCCCTCCCCAGCCCGGAGCGGTTTTTTAAACCCTTGCAGACACGCTGGGTGTCACGTTTTAGTGTGGGAGGGTGGCGGGCACAGCTCTGCTTCCCTGGCGGGTTGGGTGCACTGTCCCCTACCAGCGGAGTACTTTGCTCCCTCTGCACTGTTGCATGAGGTACCTATCGCCAGCAAAACCTGGCGAGCACTGTCGGTAGCTCTGTTCACATCGGTGGTGAGGACCAGTTGAAAGTCCATCTCTTTTGTCCCTTCTGTTAACATTCCGAATGAGGGAAGCGATGCGGATCGGAGCCAGGGAGAGGAAACGTGCCTGCAGCTGAGGCAGACACAACCGTGCTGGGCTGCAGTGGGACTCAGAGAGATGCAAATAAAACTCACTTTGGCAATAGAGCCAATGCCAGAAAGGCTATATTTGATGAATATTTTATTTTAACATATGGAAAACTATTCTGATCAGCCAAAATGGACAGAACTTTTCCTTCCTTCTTGTTTTCCCTCACCTTTTTTCATGTAGAAGATTATGTTAGTAAAGGGATTTATTTTGAACTACCAGGCTTGCTCTTGATCACAGCCCATGACTGGTGTTCATGTTTTCCTACAGCTTGCAAAAATCCACCATAAAACTCTGACGGAGTTTACACTACAGGCACACCTCATGAAGTAATACCTGGAATCTTGATGGCTTCAGAGGAAACAGGCCTTTGTGCTTTTTATATCACTGTAGCTGAAATTAGAAATGCCATATGCGACTATTGAGCTTGCAAAGGAATGTTCCATAGGCTAAAAGGCAAGCATTGAATGAGCTGCTACTCCCTTACACCCTTTATCTGCAAGCATTTTAAAGAATGCTCCACACATACTCCACTGCCTAATGGCATAAGCCAGTGACACAGGGATTACTGTGCATGCATCGTGGTCAGGAAAAGAAATGTTGGTATCTGTCATGCATGAAGGAACAAACCAGACTACCCTTTGCTTAGTCCATCGTAGATGCAAAGAAGATTAATGGCCATGGGAAGGTGCAGAGGTACAGCAGTACCAGCCATCAGGCTCTCACCAGACTGAAAGCAGATTGTTTTCATCTGCAAAACTACACAGTTGTAGGAATTTCCCATTTCTGTATTGAATTTTTTTAACAATGCCTGGAAGCATCTGTTTGGCAGAGGCTGTGGGTCCAGCTCACCCTTGTGACTGAGGTGGGGATGGACAGCTCTAGCCCTTCTCTCCAGGGAGGGTTCTGCAGGAAGATCTGGGCAAGCACTCAGCCAGAGTGAAAGGACTGATGTCATTGGGACTGAAGGGCTATCAAGGAATTCATCCCAGGTCTCAGGCCAGACTGCCCCAGTATCACCAGTGCTGTCTAAATAACAAGGGGGTACAAAATGGTTCCTTGCACATCACACACATTGTGAGCTAAACCCACACAAACACAGAGTATGTTTAAATCTTGGGTTATCCTTTTCACTCAAACTCTTTTGGGGTTTGAGCCCAGTTTCATGTTTCCTGATTTCCCACAGTGATCCTGCTAACCAGAAGCCTTCTCTTACTGAAACAGGGAGTTTCACAGGCCCAGTATTTTTCAAATAAAGTGGAAACAAAACAGCAGGTAGGAGGAGAGTTGACTGCACTTATTCACACACACAAGAAGAACCTATTCTAGAAATAAATACAAAAAACCGTGACTACTTTTAGAAATTCTGTAGAAGAAATTATTTTACAACTGTTGTACAAAAAAACCCAACATATAAAACCCATTAATATATGTCTGCATTTTTTTCTTTCTGTCTTCTCTTACATACTGTCTAGTCAGGTCACCCTGCTTGCTAAGCAGTCCTGTATCCTTTGAGAGAAGATGTGCTGATCAGTTTGAGAGAGAATGCACTGTGACACAAAATGGGAAGTCTTTCAGGCTGCTGTCCCATTCTCACTATGGCTGTTTTTGTGGAGAACAGTATTTCAAAATATTTTGGTGTTGAGGTTTTTTTATTTGTTTTATGTGGATTGGCTGAGATAAAACACCAGCCAAACATTTACAGTTGCTAAAACTTTATAACCTGCTCATCTGGGGGACAAAGACTGCCTCTTCAGACTGTGTACAGACTGCTTGTTGCATTTGGCTGAAGCAGGTGGTTTATTCTATAAAAAAGACACTGCCAGTGCTGCACAGACAGCTCTTGTGAGAAATGTATATTCAGCTTGCTTTGGTGTGTATGGGGACACTTGGAGCCATGCTGCTGAGCAGGTGAACTTCCCTTCCCCTGCTCCAGCAGAGCAGACCCACTCTATCTACTGAGTATGTCTGAGGAATTTATCTTCTAAGTCTTCTAACTTCTCCCTATGTCACTGTTATTCTTTTCCCCATGGAAAGCGAATAAAATTACCTGCAAAAAGGCAGCACAGACTATTTGGGACAAAAGAGTATTTCTCAACTCCCGTATTCAGGCAGATGCATCTATCATCTTCCAGATACACAAGATGATGGAGAATTGATGCACACTATAATGGCACCTTCTGTGTTCCAGTTTCCAAGGCATGAAATCTGGGTAGCTCAAGGCAAGAGTAACACAGTTATTTCCAACAAGTCTCCAAACTCAGACCCTATTTGCTCTACAATCTGGACGTACCCATGAAGGTTATCAGAACTTTAAACCCAGAGACACAAGAATCCTTTAACATGGATACAACTTCAGTTTTCGACTATCACTAGCAGGCTGAAATTCTCTGACAAATGTTTTCCAGCATAGCACAATCTTAGACTTGGACATCTTCAGATCTTGACATGAAGTTACAAATTAAAAACTAGACTGACAGCACTGCCAGCCTTTCTGTGACACTGAGACTTTGATTTGTCACCTAAACTTAGTGTCTGTTGATATCACAGGGATTGCACTTTGATAAAATGAGGTGATATAGTTTCCTAAGTTCTTCTGTCTTTTTCATCAAAAGTTTTCTAGGGTGAAGTCTGGCTCTTTCTAGATATGTGCATAAACCTGAGAATTAGTTTTATTTTATACATGTGTGCATATGTATCTGTGTATATACATGTAAAAGTAATTTTTACATGCCTTTATAAACAGTTCATAAATATGCAGTATATTTAGAAATGCTGAAAGCAAATATGAATTCTAGAAATGGCAAAACAGTTATTTTTACAAAACCATTACACAGTTTTTTTTCCTTTCTTCTCTTTTCACATTTTTCTGTTTTCTTGAGTGTAAAGCCAAATTCAAAAATCTGACTTTTGGCTTAGTAAAAGTTATCCCTAAATTCTCTTTCATCCCACCAAACAATAGCATTTTACTTCTAGTGTTTGGGTTTTTTTCCCCCCAGAAATACTTGCATGTTTCTGAGACAACACAATAGGTGATACTGTGCTTACACACCCATCCACCCTACTGCATGCTGTGTTTTCTTCATGGACCTCCTGAGATTGTGTGATTGCATATAGAACCTGGCTCCACACAGTGTCACTATTGTTCTGGCCCTTTTTTTTCCCCGCATGAGTTTTTATGCTCAGCATATCTTGGCATTGTGAACTCAAGGCTTGCTAAAGAAGGGCTCAATTTACCCCTGATTTACCCCTATAAATCAACTAATAAACCATTGTAAGCACCGGTGTTGTTACACTTCATAGTGACAAAGGGGACAGAATATACTGGTACAGACAGAGGCATTCCAGCACTGAGAGTTAAAATGAGCAGGAACCTCCATATTTTGAGGATACACAAGGGTAACCTAAAGAAGAAAAAACCTCTGCATGATGACTTCTACATGCATGACTTCCAACGGTTCTTCACTTTAATGCCTGCTCCCAGTGAGCAGCCAGGCAAGCTGAAGGGAGTAAGTTACTTGTCATACATTTCCTATACCTCCACTTGTTACCTATCCTTAAACTGCCTTCCTTTCTCTGGGTGTTCACTCCTTTATGTTGCTATTTCCACAAGTCGGTGTAGCCTGGAAAAAGTTACTTGAAGCCACCATCCCGGCAAAGGTAAATGAAAAATCTGTATTTTCTGGCATGAAATGCCTGCAACAGAGATTAGATTGAAGGCGGTCTAATGATATGGTTTTCCTTCTGTACCGTGGCAGCGAGTGGAGCCTCAAACCTGCCCCCTGCCACCAAGCTATCTCCCTCCCATTCACCCTCCCCTGAATGACGCTTGCACAGAAGGAGAAGCCATCTCTGCCAGGAAAAAGCAGGGAGAAGCCTACTCCTTCAAGAAGACCAAGGATGAAATTAGGGCTTTCTCTGTATTCTGATACTGCTGTGCTTGCCCCCATCAGACACAGTCCCTCAACCAGGGCTCATAGTCATGATGGCATTGGACCCTTAATGATAAAGAAGAGCTCCTTTCAGTTGCTTTTAATGATTAAAGGAAGTCAAAACTATTCAGCCAATATCCAACCCCTTAGTTGTGTCTCCTGTGTCGTCACCTTTTCCCAAAGAAAAATTTCCTAGTGGCACAGAAGTCAAGCAAACCCAAATTTTGTGGTTAACATTTGAAATATTAATTTTTCTCCTGGTGAATCCTTATCTAGAAATGTTATAGTTGCTTTAGATAAACCAAGTAATAAGGCAATCATCTAGTTCCTTGTCCAGCTGTACCAGGAAGGACCTGCTAGGTGGTCTGTGGAGCTGGGTCATTAGCAACCAAACAAGAGTAACCAGCCTGGTACTTCCTCTTCTTTAAGATGAGTGAGGAAGGCTCAGTCGGGAAAGATGTCTCAGCCAAAGGAAGTGTCAGTCTCTTTTAACACTACATAATGCAGCTCGGGCGCCTGCCAAATCGTAATACACTGGAACAGACGGAGACAGAGTACTGTGGGAAGGGCAGTGCAAGCTGCCTAAGGGTGCAGCACCTAGATGAGAAACTTCCCTGCACTGTCAGGAAATCCTTCATTTTCCATGCTAGGAGAATGCTTTCCTTTTCTTTTCTTTTCTGGTTGTTTTTTTCCCCTTTCCCCTCCACTTTTCAAGGTCTGGTGTCTTGGCAGTCAGCCTAGCCTGATGAAGCATCACAGGGTCCCGATATTACAATACTGGTTTTGTTCAGTGAATAGCAGAAGATAACTGTGTTCCTGTTTATGTAAGTGCTATTTATAACATTGGTTGTGCTAAAATAATATTTTTTTTAAGTTGGGGATAATAATATTATAAAGAATTCCTGGAGTTATCAGTATAAATGCCAGCAGCAGCATGATTGGGATATTCAACCTCATACATCAGACTTTAAGGCTGATTTCTCAGTGTCAGGGAGAGCCCTACTCTGAAGGCAGCAGGTACCATGCTTTGGAACTGCTTGTGTGATACTCTGCATCATGTCAAGACCATTGATAAGAAGAGTTGAGATTCCATAACTCATCACAAGGCTGTTGTTTTATCCGTTACACTTGTGCCGTAATAGTAGAAGACCTTGCACAGTTAAGCAAACAGGTTCTTTACATTTTTTGGCACAGAATATATGTTGACTCTGCTTCATTTCAAAATGGCAACATCTTTTAGATGGACATATAGCCAGTAGTAGAACCATAATGTCATTATGCAATCCTATCATTACCTGACTGAGACAGAGGCTTCTTTCTGAGAAAGCTTTTCTGATGGTCACAGAACCACAGAATGGTTTGGGCTGAAAGGGACATAAGAGATCATCTAGATCCAGCTCCTCTGCCATGGATCATCTAGTTCCAACTCCCCTGCAACTTTTCACTAGACAAGGTTGCTCAAAGCCCCATCCAGTATGGCTTTGAACACTTCCAGGGATGGGTTGCCCACAACTTCTCTGGCAGTGTCTCACCACCTTCACTGTAAAGAAATTCATCCTATTAGATAAACTAAACTTACCCTCTGACCTACAGCAATCACAGCAACCAGTTGGAAAAAGGAGTCTGATTTCTAGCAAACATTACAACATGATGGTGGGTAAAAGAAGAGAAGAATAATGGTTAAACAGATCCTTAAGTATGAAGAGTCAGCATTACACTTGTGACAGACAGCAGCTGCAAGAAATGTCCTCCTTTCCCTGAAAACACCAGCCTCTACTAAAAGTGGATTTGGTCACATAACATGAATTAAAAGGTCTGACATACCACATAAGCCATTTATGTGTGTAGCCTTCCTCTCAAAACAGACAGAAGTTTTAAAAGAAATGTTTTAAAATGTTTAAGACTTAACCTTGATGATCACAGGAATACCTAGTGCTGGACAGAACCAAGCTCAACACATTGTTTGTCCCTGCACACTTCTGGTACAGGGCTTCCCTTCAACTAGCCATCATGCTTCAACTTTGTCCATCTTCCTCTCCAATAATGTGCCCTCTGAAGGTACTGAAAATCAGATTTATCTGTCCACAGTGTAGATCCATCTGTGTTTCAAATACCTTCTACTCACTCAAAACTCCAGGGATCAAATTCTTGTCTCTTCTGTGACCACACAGCTGAAACAGCATTCTTCTGAACAACAAGAACCCCTTTGGCACCAGACATGACCCCAGCACACAAACATTTTTGCCCACATGTGGTTATAGGTGATCAGACCAGTGAGGATGGACATGCAGGACTCAACCCCCTGCTTCATCTTGCCTAAGCCCAGGGGCAACACCTTAGCAGCACTACTTTCTCCCCTTTTCTTCCCCCACTTCCCACTGCAGTTTTCCCAGCCCTGGAACCACCTCCACTTCCCCAAGCATGAAAGAAGGGGTTGATCTGCTGCTCATCCTGCAGGCTCCAGTAACTGAGTATTTTGGGGCACCCCTGAAGGCAAAATGACATCTGCATGCTTGATGCTATAGAATGAGAGCACAATGCTTTAAAGCCTCTCAGAAAATCTACAGGACAGTTAATATGATTTAAGCCTATATTTAAATTTTATGAGACTCATTTTCAAGGCTAATAACCCAGTTTACTGTGCACAATATCAAATGCAAATTTTATTACTGACTTGGTAAAAACCAAGATGATATTCATTAGCATATCTCAGCGCATCACCCTTTTTAGCCAAAAGGTGCACCAGGAGTAACAGTGGGAGTTTTTATATGTGCTGTAAATTACAGTTACTATCTCATTAGATAAACACATTTAAAATCAGGTTATCATTCACTTATATATCAGAAAGTTGTTTGTTCAATTGCAGCTAGTCTCGTATTACAACATATGGTGCATGAAATTCTTAGACTAATAAAATTTCAAGGTACAGGGAGCTGGTGCCTTGGAAAAAACTGTTTCTGCTCAGTGAATGGCTCGATATAATCTGTAATTGCTTTGAAACAATTATGCAGCAGGCTGTTTTGTACTTAATAGTATTTACATCCTTGGGTTTATTAGCAACAAAATCTAAGTGGAACTTGTGAAAGAGAAATTAATTTTTCTGCTAAAAGATGTAAAGTTTTAAGTTAAAGATCCAGCAGATTGTGAAAATCTAAAATATATGTAATAGTCTCTAATTTAACTTATTTCTCATTGAAATGTTTAATTATTCTTTTAGATACCTGTGGCAGATGATCTCATCCACACCCAAGTAGCTCTTCAGCAGCAGAGTTCCCCTGGACTTTCACCACTCTGGGCAAGTTAATTTTTTTCTCAATGCATGCACTCTGGCTTTGCCATCTTCTGGAAATAAACACAACTAATGTCCACATATAGTATTTGAAATCAAAATGAAAATTCCTGCACCTGTGAAGCTTTGCCTACTAAACTTAACAGCAGTGGCTGGAATGCGAGTCAGCATTTTGTACTCCTTTATATGCTGGCAATTAAACAAGAAGCTCAGTACACATTAACAAAAAGGGGCATGCTGTATACAGAGCAACAGTTATGCTGGTACATAACAGCTTTGGATCAGATTATCCTATGGTATGGACTGCTGGAGCTTCAGCAGCTTCAGCAAAACTCAGCCAGTTTGCAGAAGCATTGGGTTATACCTGACTGAAGTACTTAATTTCTCCTGCCATTCTGGGCATATCCACATATGCTCTGCTGATAATATACAAATCATCATATACAAATCTAATGTCAAGTGTATTATTTCAGCATTCAGTTAGGAGCAATGAAATGCACACTACTGCTTCATTGCATAGTTCCTACTGAGCTCAAATCTGTGAGACAGCTTGAGGGCAGTTACACATTTGGGGGTTAAGGTGGTTTTCTCACCTTTCGTCATTAACTATTTTTTCCTTCTTTTTTTTGGGATGTCTTGGATTTGCCTACATTGTAAGCTGCCTCCAATGTTAAAGCTGTGTTTTATACAGACATCCTTTCTCCTGCCTGCTAACTCTGCTCACCAGCAGCAGCAAAGCTGGTGGCCAGATTGTAAGGAAAGCCCTGATATAACAATTGTTCTCACTCTGCTCAGTACTGCTAACTTAAGGATGACTTCAACCACACAGCATTAACACCTCTCAATTGTTCTTGTACTAACACCTTCTTAAATACTGTTACTAAAATCTCTGCCTTGGTGTTCAGCTTTATCTGTCTGTCTCTTGTGCTGCAACATCACCAATTTTCCTGTTGCTCTAATCTGCAATGAACTGCAGTGAATTCCTTGCCTAAGCCCTCACCACCTCACACTCATGCCAGCTGTACCCTGGGATGATTAGTGTATAGGAAATGTTATTACCTAGGAGGGTTTGCTAGAGTACAACATGATAAAACTTTGCGAAAAAATCCTCACTCCCTGTTACAAGGGAGTATCTCTCATTGCTGATTTCACAAGATCTGCAACAAAGAGCTGTTACAAGAATAACCTCATGCAAAGCCTCACAACTTTCCTGGCTAGTCCTGATAAGAACTGTGTAAGTTGTTAGGAAGTACAACCCCCTGTCTACAAAAACCACCTTTAAATTTTGCAACATCAAGAAGCAAGCCTAACCTGATTTCAGCACTGCTGCTAAAATAAACCACAGAGTAAACCACAAATTACATTGTGGAGCAATGCAGAAAACCCCCACCAGACTGCATGTGGAAACTAAATCCCAGCACATGACAAATGCAATCTGTTCCCACTCAACCCACTAACAATCCTCCTGCAAAGGTGGCTTTCCCCAGCCAGGGTTGGGACCCTGTCTTCACTCCCCCCTGCCTACCACTGTGATTTGGAGCTGGTCGGGGATTGCTACAGCATTTTCTAATGAAGGAGAGGCCAAACCTGGCTGCTAACTGTGCATTTGGGATTTCAAGCACATTTGGGTTTCTCTGAGTCTGCCTTCAAGTGATTTCCAATCTGCAGGTTTTCTTATATTCCTGTAGAGCAGTGAAACCTTTTTTAATTTTTTTTTTATTTATACAGCACCTACCAAAATGAGTGCCATCTCTGACAAGGTCTCCAAGGTTCTGCTGCAAAGTAAGTAATGGTAATATTATTGGATGTATTTAATCCCTGGTACAAATGATTTCTTGAAGGGCATTAATATATTTGTCAATTAAGAACATCTATGAATGAATACAAACAGACTGGAATCAGGTCCCTGCTGTATTATATATGAATATAGCTTTATCAGTCACTCACTGTCTTAGCAGGATGCTTTTTCCAAATTCATTTGGTCTGAATTTTATTCAGTAAATATTACCTCATCATGCTGTGCCTGCCCATATTAATGATGGGAGACATTAGTTTTAGGGAATGTATGCGTTAAAAAAAGGACACCTTTGGCTATGGGCAACATGGCCAAATAAATACTAACAGTTGTGGGTGGGTGCAGCCACAGTGAGGTGGGGAAAAGGTCCACAGCTGAGTGAACTGGGTGTAGTGCACTGGGGTTTGCTAATGAAGGTTAAGAATCCTTGATTATTTGACCCTTTGTAGTTTCTTTGCCAACCACAAATATCCGTTCAACCCTCCCCGGCTTTTTTGACCTGGTATTTTGCAAAGCTGTCTCAAAATAAGAGTTAACGTGGGCACTTTCCAGATGCTCTACCCATTTTGGGTATCCTGGGTCAATTCGGGCCAGAGGGAAGCGTTCTCGGATGGAGCAAGGGTGTCTCATGGACTGGGACGGGCTGCTGAGAGCTCACAAGTCCCCGCAGTCCCCCAGCTGCCCTGCTCCTGTGCCCAGACGCCCGACGGCAGCCACAAATCCTGGAGCAGCCTTTGGGACAGGAGGACAGGAGCCGTTTTCCCACCGGGATCTGTGGTTTTACCGAGGCAGAGGGGAGGGAGGAATGGAGGCTCTCACTCACCACAGGCTGCCCCACTCCCGCTGCTGTGGGGAGCAAACCAGCCCCTTTGGGGGTGCGGCGGGGCAGGGGGAGCTTGGTTTGGTGTTTTTAATAGCAGCTACTAAAATAAAGTCCGGGCAGGTAGAGCCGAGCCTGGCTGAACTGCCAGCTCCAGCAGCTTCCCGCCTGTCTTCCCAATCCCTCAAAACCTAACACCAAACCAAGCAGTGCCATCTATTGACTGCAGTGCCTCATGGCCTCGCCGCAAACGCTACACCCCCGGGTGTCACCTCCCCTCTCAGTGTCCCCAGGAGGGAGCGGGGGGTGCGGGAGCAGCGCTCAGCCCTCCCAGCCGGGGGAGCCCTCCTCCCCTGTCCTTCTCCTCTCGCATCTCTTCCCTGCCATCCATCACCGCCTGCCGCAGTCGCTCTGCCACCGCGGCTGTCACCCGGCTGTGACTAAGGTAGAGAAAAATGAGTCGTTTAAGCGCGGCAGAGCCCGGGACGTTCAGGAGCATGAGACAAATTAACGAAGTGCGAGAAATTAGAGTGCATAAATCTGACTGCTTTAAATCATCGCGCGGCTGCTCGTACTCACAAGTAAGGAAATCTGAGTGCCAGAGTTAAGCCTTCCTGATCTGGCCCTGCTTTCCTACGGGATGCTGACACCCAATTCAGACTCCAAATCGTCATCCCATCTGGTGGTTAACTCACCTACTGTGCCTTACTGTTCAGAAAAAGCTGCTTTATCCTCTTCATCCCAACTTACATATGATGTTAATGGGAAAAGTGGGAAATTATCTGAGCTAAAACTCTCTCTTCACATGATTTTTATTCCTCTTCTCCTGCGTTGTCTCATTCGTAGTCCTAACCATAAGTTGATTTCCCTCCACGGTGGAGCAGGGAAGTCAGCAGCACTGACTCCAGACACATCCAGAAGTGTTCCAGAGACATCAAAAGATGGATTAAAAATATATGATGAACTTTGTTGGCTTGCAATGAAGTTATCCTTCTTGTCTGTAATTTAAATTCTACAGTAACTTGGTGAACATCATTACATTATAACCCCAATATAACACCAAAGAAAATATGATGCAGTTAAGAGGAAACAAAAAATTTGCATTTCTGATGCAATGCTGTAGCTGAAAGCTCCATTTTTGCATGGATAGAAACAACCACCAACCTGTTTCCTCTTCCCCCAATGCATACAGATTAGGTAGCATTTTAGTCTTTGAGTGATACCACCAAAATCAGATACTTGTAATAGTCTGCCCCAAATGACTGTGATGTTAAAGGTACTGATCTCTTTTTCAGAATAACATACAGATATGAAAGATGAACACACACAAATTTGATCTAGACTACCACATACACTATCAAACTGGGTAAAATTGCTGAATACTGTGATCCACTATCACCTCTTATAAAACAATGGAAGGAAAAAAGGCAGCACAGAGGAATAACCCACTTGCTATTTGGCAGTTGCAGTGAATTGTAGGCAAGGTGTTGGGCAGATCCCAACATAATGAGATCCACGTGAAGTCATGCATCTCCCACTCTGGGAGAACAAACTATTTGGTTAGTACTAAATTTGCCCTCTACCTTTCCATTACAGAAAGATGTGTTATCAACCTAGCCTCATTGAAGTTTTCTTCCTACTTATTGTTTGCTTATTTTTAAACCAAAACATATTATTTATCATCTCTGGGATCTGGAAATCCCCTGACTTTTTGAACTTCTGTTCTAGTTTTCCTTTTCCTTTTACTTTCATTATTCTCAGAGTGGAAGCATGGATAACAGTGTAACACAGTAGTAGTCCTTAATAAAAATAAACTGAGAACAAACTGAGAAAACAATCTGATTTATGTTCAATCTCTTTTTGTAATAACCACCTTCCTTCCTGCCTAAGAAACAGAAGGCGTTCTGGTCCTCAAGAAAGCACAACACATTTGTGGTATGACCATGTTCCAGCATAGTGCTTCAGGCACTGGAACAACAGAGATTTGAATGACAGCACTGATACTGTTTGGTGATAACACTTAAAATGAAAATTGACACTTAAAAGTATATTGCTCATAATTAAATTAGGAAATATTTCATTTGACTTGGGGCACTGAAATAATCTCAGGTCTGATCTGTCTAACCCATCTCACCTATATACCTTCCTGTTATTCAAGACCGTGAAAACAGTTTCTTGGCCACCACCCTCATGGGAGTTAACTTTCCTGATGTCACAGGTTTTGCTGAGCAACAAAAGAAGAGTGTTTTTTTGCACACTTGAAAAAAGCAAGCGGAAATGTGATGTTATGACATCTACCAGTTAATCAAAATGCAAGAGTGAAAAACGCAAAGCAACCCTAGCTGAAGGTGCAAGAGTACGTTATCTTGGTAGAAATGCAATTTGCATGTGTATTAAGGTTTATTACATGGAGCTTACAAAAATGAGCAATATCCCCTTTTTGAATGCTGCACACCATCTTGTGACCTGTGACTTGCAGTTGCTGTGGCAGTGATTTTCAAAGTGCTCTTTGGAAATTGTTTGGAAATCATTTAATGTTTGGAAATTATTTAATTTAATTTCTAGCTCTCTTCTGAGAGCAAACTTTGTTTTTTAAAGCAAAGAAAAAAGACTATCTCATGTGGTGACCAGATAATTTCTGTGACTGAATCATTACTGCTTTGAAAAAAAAAGCTACTTTGAGGGCTTCCAACCTTAGCAAAATCTTAAAGAAACCTGATCAGTTGTGATGCTGGGTTTAGAGCTTGAATGATGATATCTTGTAGGTAATTTTTTTCACTCCATGAACAGTCTTGACACTTCGACAAAAACTTTCAATTAAATTCATTAAGATATCTGTCTTGTTCCAAATGTTCCGTAAGTTGGATCACTCCGCTTCCATTTAGACTCAGGTAAAAGATTATTTTTCCTTGAAAATTCACACATGGCACCTCACCATCTCTGCTCTTGGTAATCAAATGCTAATGCAAAAGTCTCACAGAAGTTACCAAGCAGGGGAGGAAGCCCAGGAGCTGGAGAGCATTCTTGTCTTCTTATGGGGTTCAGTGTTTCTGTTGACATTTTGCTACAGGCAATATTAATGTCACCACTTCATTTTGTCATCCTTAAAGACATATCCAAGTTAGTGCTGCCTGTGATTCCCTGGTTAGCACTGTTAGGTACTTCCATTTCTGTAAACAAGTGCTAACCATGCTCTCACATCCCTTACTGCTCTAATCAATAAAGCTGTACCACATTGCCAACACAAATACTTGCTTGCACCCATGCATAGATTGCAGTGAGGGGAAGGCTTCCCCACAGTGGCATGACACAGGTGCCATTAAGCATTTTTACTGAAAACCAAATATTGCCAACTTTTTAGACCTCCATTCAGGATCAGAAATTAGAGATATGTAATTGCTCCCAAGCTTCAGTGCTTTACCCTTGCCACTGTGACAACTGTGGTGAGTGGTGACCCATGCCAGGTCGTCACTTATCCCTCTTATGAGGGATTTAGCATAAGAGGGATTTATCCCTCTTATGCTGGGATTTAGCAAGGAGAAAGATGCAGAGGACCATCTTGGTCCTCTTCTGAGATGAAGACCAGGTTAGGCATTTGTCAAGTAAGAAGTTGTCTGGATGAGCAGATTGAACCAAACAGCATGGCCAAGGTCTCCCAGGGACAAAGTCACTAACATGCTAAGGGCCCTTTCCCCATCTGTAGGAACTGCAATGCCTTGTGAAGGGACTCTTCCTCACAGGAATGAAAGGGACAAAATGAAAATTGCTACTCAGATGGCTTACTCATTCTTTTCCTGGCACAATCTCTCATCTGTCATACAAGGGGCTGTATTCCTGTATGTTCTGCCATAATTTAAAACATGAAGATTACAAGAACCTTCTCACTTCTTTTATGTCACTCATTCAAAGCCAGACAGACTCACTGCTAGGAAGTGCTTTCTTTCCTTTGTCTCCATCGTGTTGTTGAGAGAAATTGACCCTTTCAGGAAATACATTTGTCAGCTGGTGGAAAAAGACAATATTAATGATACCACAGAAGCCAAACATTTCAAGGGTTTCCCACTTAAAACTGCAAAGATGTTACTCTCAAACCACCCGCCATGCAGGATTTTTATTTTGGCACCTCCTGAATAGTAAACTGTAATAAAGTTACTGTGTGACACAAGTTTGTGTTTTAGAAAAGGTACTCTCCAGTTTAGTACTCCTGTTAACACCACATTGGTGCTCACTCCTCCTCCCTCTCCGATTGGAAGCACTAAAGGCAAAGATCATGGGCTGGGATAAGAACAATTTACTGGAAACAGCAATGAGATAAGAAAATGAATCCTAACAGCAACAATATTAATAACAAAAGGTGTAAGAAGTAATTTATGTGGAAAGCCCACAGCAATACCAGGATCTTCCCCAGCACATTTTCTCCTGGCCAGAAAGAATCCTTTCTCCTCAGAATGGAGAGAGAGACTCTTCCTCTCACCCCCAGGATTGACATAGGGTGGCATAGAATAATACCTAGGCCTTAGCCATGCCCCCTCCTAGTGACTGAGAAAATTAACCCTGTCCAGGCTAAAACCAGCACACATTATATTTTGTTTCTCCAGAATAGAGTTAGCTCGTCATGCTGGGTTCAGAAGTGTTTTAGTTTCCTTTATGACCTGAGGTTTGAAGCAGGACAGTTCTTGCTGACTGTTCTCAGCTTAGCAAAGGACTTGTTTGATGGTTAAAATCCTTGTCCATAGCTATTTCCCAATATCTGTCTATCTGTATATCCCTCTATCCAGCTATCTACCCATCAATCCATCTGTCCATCCAGCTGTTTATTTCAGCTGTTGCTCTCGATACTTGCTTCACTGAAATAGTCAGGGAGAAGGCAGCTTAGTGATTAAGCAACAAGATGTACCTCTGAGAGCCTAAAGAAGAGGGGCACTCTCCCATGTTTGCTCAGGGCCCCTCTTAGCCTCATGTCAGGGGTGAGGGTAAACTTCCCTCTGTGAGGGCTGGACACTGTTTGGGAAAGGACCATAAGAAGATGTTGTGAGAAATCAGAGCTAGAGCTGAAATAATTTCTTCTACACAAACTGTTCTGCTTTCTGTAGTTCCTAGGGGTTGATCAGACCTGGTGGAAGGCCCCTGTGTTGTTGGACGGATTGTATTTGCCTCAGAAAATCTACTTTCCATCTCATTCCTCCTGGCCCACAGGCTTGCTAGTTTAAGGATCCCTGCCTGGGAATCCCCATGCTGCTTTTGCTTCCTGGACCCCCACTGCCAAGGGGTTTTCCACAGGAAGGGCAAGCAGGTCAGAATTTTTTTTTTTTTGTAAAATTAATATTTAATTGACTTAGGCCACAACATATACTGATGGAATTTCTTGTCACCTAAGAAACACTTTAAATAAAAACTGAATTGATTTTTTCCCAGTCCCCTATTCTGTCCTAAAAAAAAAAAAACAGACCCAAAGTACTTCAGTACTTCAGTAGCAGCTCTAATGAAGGTTAAAAAGTATCAAGGAAAAAAAGAGATAAACAACAAGCTTTATGCGACTCTTTAAAATAGTGAACAAATAACAAGGCAGTGACTTCATGCTTTAAATTACTTTACTTTGGCACTTCAAACAGCAGTTAGAGATGTTTTTTGCTTCTAATTTTACAAGCTGCTTTCAAAAGCATTTCAAATTCCCAACACTTATCTTGCTATCATGTGTCCAAAGCAGATGTCCTCCCACTTCAGGATCAGCCCCGATCACAGCTCTCTCACCCTGCTTGAAACTGCAAATTCTGCATGTGGAGTACTCTTGCTACAGACACCTCTGCCACCTCCACAGCAGAGCTCAGCTAAAAGCTGCAAGCAGCAAGGAGAGGGATGGGCAGCCAGAGGCACATGGAGTAAAAGCGATGTGCCCTTTGTGGCAGGTGGAGGATGGCGAGAGGCAAGGACTGCAGCTGCACCCAGCATTGCACTGCAGGGGGGAGGGCAGTGGATGGATCTACAGACAGACAGACAGACACCTGCAGAAAAATACACCCCACCCAAACTGCGGAATGTGTCTAATTAAGCTCCCCTTCCCTGCAAAGCTGTCGCTAGGTAAGCAAAACTGTTTAAAACATGTTCATCATTAAAGTGTCCCCCAACAGCAGGATGCGGCAGCAGACTCGGCGACAGAAGGGAGAAGAAGAGAGGCATATGGACCCCAGCCCTGTCCCCTGCTGACAAGCTGCCTCGCTGCAAGCCCCCTTTTCACTGTCGTCCGTGCGTGCAGCAGATTGCAATGGCCCAACTTTCCCATCTGTATCCCAGGCCTGTGCCCCTGACAATGTGGCAGCCATGCAGTTTTCATCAGGCAGGGAGCAGGGGAGGGGGGAGGCTGTGGGCAGGGGAGGGTGGAGAAGGGGGAGATATTAACCACCAATAATCACAATGCTATCCATAATGCATTGTCTCCATGAGATTACATGGTATATTTCCAGTGGGGATTAGCCCATCCATCACAGACCTTTATTGGCCCTTTTTTTGTTGTATAAAGCCCAAACACTGTCGTAAAATTCTAAACCGCTTAATTGCTGTGCTGTAAAAATTTGCATATCAGAGATATGTCATTCCTTCGTTAAATGGCACTAGGCATTTGTTACAAGGTCCCAACAATCACAGGAGAGCACCCCAGAAAAAGGTCACCTCTTGGCATAATGCAAAGTTCTCCACTGAATTCTAACCTGCAGCAATTACGGTTTGAATGTATTGCAACTTAATGGATTTTGATTTTCTGTGAGTCAAACTCCCTGGGCACAGAGAGCCCTTGCTTCATCAGATCAGACAAGGTAAGCAATGTGATGGTGACGGTACAGTCCCTGTTTCTGTACAGCCTGCAAGCCTGACTCCGAAAGTACACCTTCATAAGCCAAACTGTGAACCTTGGTGCAAACTTTCCATCATTGACATATGTCTTGTTTTCATAGATTAGTAGCAAGTAGAGAGTAATACAGCCATTGCATTGCCGCTTCAAGTATTCATCATTAAAAACATCCTGAATTTAGATATCTGTGTATGTGTGCTAACAAAAAGGGTAATTATAATAATGAGCAGCTTTTAACCCATGGATCTGGAAGATTCTTTACAAAAGCAAGAACATATCATTGTCCTGAATGTGCACCTTCAAAAACTGGCTTTGAAGAGCTGGTTTGAAGCCAGGGGCACCCTGCAGATCCCAACAGTGTGCATTGCTCTCAGCAGCCCTAGCAGCTCCCCTCTGCTTCCTCCCATCTGCTTGACAAGGACTGAAAGTACCAGTATTTTAACCCATGATCAGGTCTTTACTCCATGTCTTCTCCATTAACTGCTGCCAAGGTTCCCCAGATGTGCTTTCAATCCGCTTAGCAATTTTTCAATTCTTTTCAATATTTTAAAAGTATGCTGAAACCAGACCATTTCACCCCCATCTAGTTTGATATTACAAAATGTTACACAACAGGAGAAGTGCAGGTCAGATACTTTCCTCAAAACACAGAGCCTAGAAGTTGGATCTTTTTCCTGCGTAATAGCAGGAAGTATGGTTTCTCATCTTGCCAGGAACATGTCAAAAAGGAGGTGACTAGAGCAGTCTAAAGTGATTTTAAGGGTCCTGTAGAGATTTGCGGGTCAAAGTCTGTTTCAAGTCCTGGTATAATAGAAGAGCCTTTTGCAAGCCTTGATATAAAAAATAGGAGAGAATGAGGAGAAAATCTGGGCTGTATGTACCTGGCACCTTGGCTTGAGTTGGCATGTGCTGAAATATTGTGAGTTAGCTTTGAAAACTGTTCAAGGTACAAGAGGTGCCCATCATAGTCAGAATCCAAAACAAACTGAGTCTTCTTTAATTATACACTCTGTTCCTCTTTCCCCCAACTTCCTCCTCACCCACAATCATCCATACCTCTACATGGGATACAAATTTACCTGTCTCTACATGTCTGAGGCACTGCCACTGCCCATCCTACCCATGTGATCAGATGCAGCCTGGGAATATGCTTTTGGATGTGGGTAAGTGAGGTATGTTCTCCTCCAAGGGACTGCCACACTCACTTTCTGCAGTGACTGAAAATTTCCTCCAAAAAAGAAGGAAGCACCTCCAGGAAGCACTGATGTGTCTTAAATGTGAGAGGGACAAAGGCAAGTGGGCTCCTGTAGGTGTGCCCCAAACACAGTGGTGAGGTAGAAAACACTTTCATGCCTTTGAAGGCTTGCCAGTACCTTCTAAGAGTTCAGACCTGGTCTCTTTTTCCAAGTGAAGCAGAGACAGGTGAGAGGGAAGAAGTTGGCCAACAAGAACTTCCACCTCCTGCCTGTGTGCTGGAGGTCAGTGTAAGAATCTGCTTAAGCCATACCAGCCTTTTGAACCTCCCTCAGAGTGCGCAGCCCTATTCTCTGAACATAAGTAATGTCTCATGAATATTATTTCTGCAGTAGCAAGTGGATGAGCAAGATTACGTGTGCCACAAAACCAGAACCTACTGCAGAAGCTCAGGTGTCTTCCTCAGCAGAAAGCAGGAGACAGAGCTAAAGTACTGCAGGTACAGGATCAAAGTAACGCCTTTGCTTCAAGGCATCTGGCTTATCTTTGTAACCCAGCCCCATAACTCCAGGAAACTGGCAACATACTTCATCACCTCAGGAAAATTTCCTCTAACAGTCCTATTTCAGCAAGCAATTTATGTTTTATAGTATCTATTTTACATGTTCTTTTCCCAAACATTTTTCTTCCTACCAATAAGTACATTCTTCAGGTGTATATCTCTTACTCAAGTTGCAAGGACTCATACTTAAAATCGATCTTACACTGTATTTAATAATCACATTATGGTAGTTTTGTTACTATTAAATTTTACTCTGGCAGGTAGTTCACTAACCAGAAAGAATTCTAACAAGCAACCTGAACATTCTAACATAGCAAAACCATCTTATCTTTGTTTTCCTTTATAATTAACAACTAACATCAATGGAAGGTTCTTGTCCTACATGTAAACACAGCCACAGTCACTTCACTTTTATCTGAGTTCTTGATTAAGTAGGCCTTCTACAAAGTAGTCCCACGTACCTTTGCTGAAAAAGATTTCAGCCTCTGCCCTCATGCTGATAAAACCCTCTCCCCTCTGTGGCACCAATGCAACTGCTGGTATGGCTGCAGATCTACAAAATCATCAATGCAGAAAGAAAACCCACCAAAAAAAAAGTTAAACCAGATTATTTCAGACGGACAATTCACAGTGGTTGCCTGGAATCTCTCTAACCAGCTTATCTCACATCCACAAGCCTGTGCCTCTTTCCCACCACTAGCTCTGCTTTACAGAAGGAGAAGCAAAATTTGATCCATCCAAGGTTTTCCAACATTGCAGTGACAGAGCTGGAAACGGGTCTGGAGCCCTGCATCGCAGCACCATAAATGATCCCAAGGTCCATTTCCTCCCTTCCTCCTCTTCCACCCTCCAAAGGCTTCCAACTGTCAGGAGCAACCTTCCAATATCATAGGGACAGTCTGCAGAGCTCAGTGGATACTACAAAGGGGTCTTCAAGGGGCAGAACTGGAGTTTGGCTTGCCAGCTGCCCTCCCTGAGAGCTCACCCCCCACTGACATTTATATCTGCCTTGGAAATAGATTTGTTACACAGCCCATCTCCCAGTCCATCTCCTGCTTTTCTCTCTCTTATATATTCTGTCCATACCAGACCCAGAGGAGCATTCCTGCTGCCTTCAGTGAGATTTGAGATGGGACTAAATAGTCTCTAAGTGCAATTTATTTTACCCCCATTGAGCATTATTAATGTTTCTGTTAGGATGGAACAAATTATGTAATAATGTGCCCTTTTCTCCTGCTTGATTCAGTATTTAAAAATACCCAGACAATAATTTACGTGAATTATTCTGCAATTAATTTGCCATGAGTTTGTTGCAAATACTCTCTGAACAGTGTTTGGGCTCTCTTGATTGGTTCCAAAGGTCTGTTTTACACCTGGGGGCCAGACCTGATACGTGCAAATTTTAGGGAATGTCTACATAAGAATATGGGCTATTTCCATTAAATTAGTACACAATCCCATTTGAGGGTTTTTACTTTGTTTTCCAAATGTTGGAGGTGTTTTCTGTGGTTTAGCATAAATCTGCTTCTAACTGAATTAAGGTAAATCATTGCTGCCTAGGTCACATCCAAATAATTTCCCTGTGCTTTTGCCCAGTTTCAACTAAATCAGTAGAAAGCCACAGCTTTAGTTTAGTCAACAGTGCAACAAAAAAGCCTTTTGAATCAGGTTTCCAGTGGGGTAGTTCCATTTTGCAACCTCAGCATCTGTTTCCCATGTCTTTTGTTCATATATTTTAATAATAATTTGATATTTTGCATCTGTCCCAAAGTCTTTTGAACCCAGTGAAAAACTTTCCTTGACATTCACGACATCTACATCTATTTAACTGACAGTGAAGTGTCTTGCTTGATTGGACGAGCAGAAGTATAGCTGATAGAAGTTGCCTTCACATTCCTGAGTGCAGGCACACTCTGATTTGCAGCACCTGAGGTGTGAGGTCCCAGATGGAGCAGCATGGCTAATGGGAATGGCTGGAGAGCCACCTGATGATGCAGAATATTCTTCCAGAGGCTTCATATGAATTTGTGAATAGATCTGTGTTCATTACATTTTAATTAGTTCCTAGTAAATGTGCCTTAATAAGCTCTTTTTAAAGAAATAAAGTAACTGCCATATTAAATGCATCTTGGATAAATATGTGGCAATGGGAAACAGCCCTTTCTTAACTTCCTGGGTCTATAAACATTAACACACTCATAAATACATTTGCATGTAGACACAAGACTTAATAAAAGCCTTTGAGGATACCATTCATCCCCTTTGCACAAACATATTCCAGTTATCATTAGCCTTGTAATTAAAATCCTTTTAACAGCACTAATTGAAGGTTTCACCACCATAACTTTGTCATCTTAAAAGCTGCTTGCTTAATGCATAACTATTGGAAGTGCTGGAGAGTGGGTGCATCAAACAGTCCAGGCAAGACTTCTCGTGGCACCAGTGAGTAGGAATCAAGAGTCAAGAGGCCAGGAAAATACAGAATCCTAGGATAAACTAACAGGTTACAGAAACACCAGCAGATTACAGATACTGATAGCTCAAAAGCAGCACTCTCCAGCAAGACCTATCAACACTTCATGCTGCAAAGGTGATATTTTCTGCTCCCTCCCCCAGCCTGTCGGTGAAAAGGTCTTGCCACAGCAACCTAAGGCACTTTCACCAATAATTAACTGGAATTGAGTTCATTAGGTAAAACAAAGGGCAAGCAGGCATTGGAATGTCACGCCAGCCTCCCACATGGAAAGTGAAGCCAATCCATAATCCATTGAAGCACAGGGTGGGGTAAAGGCTCTCGTATTAGTGCAGTCACCAAGGTGTAGAAATATAATAATAAAGTTCCACAACTGTCCTATTAACATACCAGATTTGATTTGGCTCCATTATATTTCATCAAATAGTTTACAAAGCACCCCGCATAAAACATCATCATAATTGTAATCATATATTTGGCGATTTAACGTGTACACCATAATGTACCATTAGTTACACAAATAACTAATAATTTGCTAATGACAATATTATGTTAAGTCAGTTTAGGGGCAATTAAAGTGAGTGATATTTACATATGCCTAATGAATCACAGTCGATGGCAGATTAAGAGATTCTAATGAATATTCATCCAGACATTCGCAACCAGCTTCACAGTTTATAAACTGAATTATGGTTGATTTGCCCTTTTAAAAATGAATATGTGAGTATCTTCTGCATGGGAGGAATGAACAATTGGGGCTGATTGTAAAATTTTTTTTTAAGCAATGTACTGGTCAGGACACAAAACATTTTTATGCACTCTCATACCCTTGGCTTCTCAGCTCTTTTTATATCACATATCAGCATTGATGAACTATCTCCATATTCATTCCACCCCATGACATGAAATATAGAAAATGTTTTGTGTTGAATTAAATGCAATAGAAGTTTTATGCAGACTCACTAAGGAAATAATTACACAGGTAGCCTGCTTTCCCCAAGCAGAGTAAACAAACTCTCTCTCTCTGCCATATGCTAACAACATTCTGCTTTTAAAGGCAGCCTTTATGCAAGCTCACTTGAGCGACTGACCAAAATATCATTCATTCAAAAAGAAGCTGTATAAGCCTCTCATAGGATGAAATTAGAGTTACTTTGGCATACCCTATGCCAGAAGTTTCTGCTATTATTTATACCAATAATATTGATAGCAGTAACAATAATAGCTGAGAGCATCAGATACAGTTTTATGGTTTGGTTATCAGATTTCAAAGTGAGCTCAAACAACTATGAAGTATTTAAAGTCCACACACTGAGTTTTCCTTGGAAGTCCCTGTGAAGTATTTGTGTGGTTCTGTAGTAGTCCTTCATCAGACTGCTCCCTGTGACACAGAATCACAGATGGGTCAGGTTGGAAGGGACCACAGTGGGTCATCTGATCCAGCCTCCCTGCTCAAACAGGGTTATCCTGGAGCACATTGCACAGGATTATATACAGATGGTTCTTGAATATCTTGTGTGAGGGAGACTGCACAACCTCTCTGGGCAGCTTTTTCCAGTGCATGGTTACCTGCACAGTAAAATTCTTCATATTCAGGTAGAATTTCCTATGCATCAGATTCTGCCAGTTCTTGCTTCAGCATCATTGCCCCTAAATTCTGGGATATTTTTGCATGATTTAAAATGTGGAAAGTTAAAAACTGATCTTTATTGCTCTCCTTCAGAAGTTTGGAACTGAAGGCACTCAGAAACAGTCCTGCAGAGGTGAAGCTTGTTTACTTCCATTGAGATCAAGCACAGAAGTCTGCAAGCCTGCCCTGACAAGAGACAGTCTCCAGTAGGTAAACAAACTTCATTAAAGGTACTGAGTTTTGCTTTGCTCTGTTTGGGGATTTTAGGCTCATCAGTCCCAGCCTCCAAAGTGATTTGGGAGTTCAGGCAGTAAAGACATTTCTATCAATGCCTGCTGTGGAAATCCAGGTGCAAGAACTCAACATTTTACTAGATCTACACTGTGTGATGAGATACTTCATGGGGATCTAGCTTGGATTCTGAAAGCAGGAGAGACATACTTTATTTAATCCAAATTGCCCTGTGTTCAGGAAAAGTTCAGCTACAGTTGGGAAAAATGCTGCAGGGATTCGATCAGGCAACACTGTAATTGCAACACAGACTTGAACTTACATAATTGACCTTACCTTTCTAATTGCTCTGATCTGATCAGGTTACTGGACTTGGCCAGAAGTCCTGTTTTCCACAATAGTACAAAAAATTTCATGGCTATTTTGCAGATTTTCAGCCATATTTCTTATTTAGAAAAATGTCTTTCATTTTTCAATGAGAACTGAAAACACGGCAACAAATACAACATTATGGGGTTTAAAATATTTTAAAATTAAGTAAAAATTATCTTTTAAAATAACTATATTTTATTTAAACATTGTTCATGTTTTCATTTCACTTTTCATGACAATTACTTTCCAACAACAAGAATTAAGTTCAGTTCTCTACTGTTTTTAAATAACAGAGATGCTTCAATTTTCTCAGTTGCCTGTTTCCCTCTTACTGCATTTCCTTAATGCAGTGTTTTATAAGAGGATAACAAACTCATACAGCCTGAGAGGGCTACTATAAATGCCTGCATTGACTTTGAGAAGTAATGAACTTTTCACCAAAGTTGTCTTTTTCCAAGACTTTTCCTCTTCCCTGAACAGGTCTGTTTCTGAGGTGCTAAAATGAGAACTTCAGGCTATGGTACTTTGAAAATCTCTGTAACTTCACGCTAAGATGCTATTTAAAGCTTATGACCTTCTATATGCTAAACCTTCCACAGTTTATAGCCAACAGCAATACAGATTGTTTTATCCTTCCCTCAATATTTTTCTCTTCTAAAAGCATTGAAGATCATATCACTTCCAAGCTCCCAAAGCCCAAAAGTCCCTACATTATTGCTTCAGCTTCAGTGCATCTGTTTGCTTTACCTCTGCAAGTTTGCCTCATCATTGTGACTACAGATACAATCTGTGCCTTTCATACTGCTGGCAACCAAATAGTTTCAGAAAACTTCCATCCCTTACCTCTAGCAACCCCAAGCACCCTCACCTACTGCAGCAATTCACAGAAGTGTCTTGAATAATTTGATATGCCTTTCAAACAGTGATCTCCTGTGAGCTTAAATAGCTCTATACTTGTTTCAAAAAGCATTTTGCCTTCTTTCATGTCTATTATAGAAATTAGCCATCTTTCTCTTTCATTGCCAAACCACGGGCCTTCTTCTTTAACCATTAATCTCAGAAGCACACTCAAGGAACCAGGGATCAGTTCCCATTTTAGGTTTTATTGACATTGCCATGTATTTCTGGATTGAGAATAGTCCTAAAATACATGGACCCGAACTTTTCAAGTTAAATACTGCTGTGATTTTTCTGTGGCCACACACAGTGCAGGTACATCTCTTCTTGCCAGTCAAAGCCTGTGTTAGTATTTGTAAGGATATTTTACCTATCTCTGTACACAGAGAGGAATCTCAGAGTTAATGACAGGCACAACCTGCAGCAAGGGCACTTCTTAACTGCAACAGGGTCAGGGTTTTACCCAAGACCATTACTGCTATTGCCTGTATTACTACAGTATTAAAACGGTACTGGTATTGCACAGGGTTACATTGTTCATGGACTCTGGACAGAGAAAAAGATGTTTCTCTCTCAGCAGAGGAAGGAAATTACTGATTAAAAGTTTTGTTCGCTTCTCACATATTCAATGGTACAGAAAGCCTCAGGGCTTTTCTAAAAATGCAAATTTAAATAACTATGAGCCAGATTTAAAAGAAGCAGAGTAGCCTGGTGAATGAGCCCTGTTGTACAGTTAAGAGACCAAAAAGCAAGGGCTGCTTGTTTTATACAAGTACTGCTTAAAAAAGAATCAAAATGACTCAGCTAGAGTACTGCAGAAAACACAAAGGGAGGCATCTGGGGGCTTCCCTGTCTGATCTCATCCAAACCCTTCTTTTAACCTTTAATCTCTGAAGGATCCATGGAGAAGCACTTAGGTGAATCAGTAACAACTGAAATTTGCTGTAGTTCTTGATAAAATGAATCAAAGGCTAAAAACTAAACAAGCAGTGGATAAAATCACTTGCCTGGTGTGTAATTTTTACCCAGGTTGGAAGTGCATGAAATCTCCTTAATTACACTGCTTATCTTGAACTTATGGGAGAGCTCTGTGTATACTGTGCCCCCTTTTCATCTCACCCTCCAGAGCCTGTTGCAAGTCTGGTAGCTAATTATTTTCATATATAAAGAAGAGGAATCTGCAAGTGCATTGGTAATACTGCTTCTGCTAACTCCTAATGCAGGGAGACATGAGGAGCAAAAGAAACCACAAGCCAAAGAGAAGAGCTCATTTGGCTTAACACTGGCACTGAGGATGAGCTCTGCATCAACAGGTGCAGTCCTACAGCCCTCCCTGTCTCCTACAGCAAATGAGAGAACTGATAGCCATTTAATGAACCTCATTCTAACCTGTGTGGAATAATCTTTCCGTTAATCTTCTAACTGGTTTCCATCCATCTAGCAACAGCGGTGCTTAAATCTCTTGTTTGCACTTTACTAGCTGCAGATTGTAAATGTTTCATGAGCCGCTGAGCTTGCAGCATTACTATTTTATTAGAATGTTGAATATCTCGTGTTCATTGCTGTCTTACCAGCAAATTTTATCTAAACAAAAATTGCCTCCATACTTCTTGTGAATGACAATTTGGTGGTGTGATGGATGCCGTTGTTTCAGCTTGTTTTGCATCAACAGTTTGAAAATAGCCCCTCTGCCTTTCTGAGACGCAATGGTGCACCTGTGGTAATGCCAATAAAAATACATTCACATCATGAGTATACCCAATTTGGCTCCTGAAGAAGGGACAGAGGTCCTGTCAGCCCTTTGTCCTGGTGTTAAACACACATAAAAATTCTCCTGCCTCTGAAATGCAGAATAGCTATTCCTCAGTTGAGTATTCTCCATAGTGTTCTATTTCCTTGAAATGGGACCACAGCATTACTGAATAGATAAACTGGACTGGTTCAGAGCTCATCTACAAGTTGATTGGTGTAACATCAAGCACTGGTCTTCAAGGTATACGAACATCCTCTTGGGGCATTGCTCAGTTCTCCCAAATCTTACCCTTGGTAAGATCTTGTGATGCAGACAAGCCAGCTGAGCAATGAAAGCAGCTGGGAGTTGTTCATGGACTCTGTGGAAACTCTCTCTTCATGGCCATGCCATTAAAACAGTCCTGAGGGAAAAGATAAAACCACAGAGATGTTCAGCCCCACTGAGACGTCCCACCAGCCCTGGGGCTGGTGCAGGGGAGCAGAGACTATAACAGCCAAGCAGTTTAGAAAGGGAAAAGGGAAACATAAAGAGCCCTCCCTCACAGTGGAATCATTCAGGATTTAGGTCTCTTGGTTATGCCTTGCCTGTAAATTTTGCCATGATGATGTTTGAGCAAGAACTAGTTCTCTTATCTGGAACTGAACTTCATCAAATTGTGTCTTTATCCACATTGAGGCTCTGCCACCTACAGCTGCTGAAATCCCAGGACAGCGCAGGTCCCCTTCTCCAGTATGGTGGAGGGAAGAGTTTAGATCATTTGCTTGTTTCATTTTCTTTCACATCTTAGACATGAGCACTGGAAACAACTGATTTGGTGAGCTGAATTTTCAGGATCAATGGATGGATCAGCACAACCAGAGAGCTGTAATATGGTCTGGCACTGCAAAGGGTACCAAACCATTCTGCCCCATGTCCTCCTCCCACAACCACTCCCAGCCACACTTAGATCTCCAGTGTCAACAGCTCACAAAAAAAACTTTTCTCTGGTCCTGGTGGTTGCAAATGAGGGAGTACTCAAGACTTCCATGTTGAGATAACTGTTAAGGAGTGAAATTTTCTCCAGTTCTGCAACAAACAACTGAGACAAAAGACCTGCACAAGCCTGACAATTAAGCTCCAAGAGGATGACATGGTCAAGTGAATGCTGTGCGCAGTAAAGAACTCACTTGCCAGCATGGCCAACACCCAATCCACTTTCTACAGCAGCCACAGTTTTTCTACCTGCCTACCACAGTTTTCCCAATCAGCCACAAACTAAACATTTCAATATCTCCTACATCCTCTTCCCACTACCTCCTCCCAGCCCCAGTATCCTCAGTCCTGCCCATTTAAAGCACAACTTCCTCTCCCACTGGTTCCATCTGTGGGAGCTGCCCACTCACCTCACATCTCTTCCTGATAAGCTGCTCCATCACAGAAACATCTTTCTCCCAGCAGTGTACAAGACTGTAACAATCCTATCCATTGGCATCACAGGCACCCACCAAAGGCATTCCAGCAGGAACAGGGCCTGATTTCGGACAAACAGTTGGACAATGAGATATATGAACCTCCCAACTCACGTAACTGGCATGAAAGCATCTTTTGAGCACCAACTAGCCACCCAAAAACCACAGGTGGGGCAGATGTCTACCCTCACAGCTCAGGGCCAGACCAGGCAGTACCAAGAGAAGTTGATTATTGGTCTGCAAAGAAAGGCAAAGGAAACCCAGTTTTCAGGATCATTCTGGTTCCCTTCCTTACATGAAGGTCCTTATTTACTATCAGAAGGAAACAAATCTGAGATTCACTGCCTATTTCATGCAGCAGTTTCCAGTCTGGTTTGCAAGCACAGGTTAAAATTATACATGCATGCAATTTTAGCTTTCTGAAAGGAGTGTGCCTGTGATTCACCCAAACCCACATTGAGCACTAGCCACACAAATAGTGTGTTCTCTCCAGCAACTGACTTTGGCAATCTCTGCTGCATGGAGGTCCTCTGCAGAGCCAGAGTCAGGCTTGAGGTTCTGATGCCAAACACAGAGGGAAGCTGCTGCTTCCTAGGCAGTGTTAGGAGGCAAAGCTGCTGCTGCCATCCAGGGCTAAGCACCCTCACACCCTATGAAACAAATGTCTTTTGTCACTTTTCCAGCTATTCATTTAGCCCTTCAATTTGTTCCCAAAACCTCTGTCTTGTCAAACAACTAGCTTGATTTGCTGCCACCTGTCACTCTCAATGTCCTTGATTGTTTGGGGGGACTGCTATTGTCCTTTTCAGATACACTGGTTCACGGTTTTTTCCCCTGTAGAAAATAGAGCCTGAATTCACCAAAGAACCTGAAATTTCTCGAGGACTGCCGCTCCTGCAGCAGCTCTTCTGCGGGTGACATTCAGCCGGCCAACCTCCAAAAAGAGAGAGAGAAGGCAAGTACTACAATTGAAGGCAATGTCGAGGAGCAGACTGCCCGGCACGGCGGGGAGCGTGCCGGGGAGCCCGAACTGCTGGGGTTCTGGGGTGTGTTCCCCTGACCATCCCCAGCCCGCGCTGCCCTCCCTGTCCGCATCCCCCGCGCATTCCCACCGCGCACCGCTCATCCCGCATCCTGCACTGCCCCCTGGCGGCCGCGCCTGCCGCGGTTTGGCTCTGCCGGCAGCCCAACCCGCACCCTGCCCCAGCAACATCTGTGCGGGAGAGAGGCGTGTGCTTACAGAGAAAAGCTGGTCTGCTTCCCTTTGATAACTGAAGGCAGAGGGAGTGAGGCCGTTGCAGTGCAATAACCATTCACCGCTAAAATATTTATGTTCTGCTAAACTCTGAAGTTGTGTAAAACCAGAACATCCCTCTAAATCTGCTCAGAAATACCACTCCATCTATGCTTTGTTCTCCTGCAGCGGGGGAAAAACCTTTCAATCCACTCCCCAGAAAAATCCCCAGCAAAAGAGAAACTGCTAAAGGCTGTTTTCAAGGAAATCTTCCAGCTGCTGTTGTCTTTATTAAAAGAAGTAAAGAAAGAAACACAAAAAGGCCCCTCTAACTCCTGGGAGAATGTTCAGCTATTAAAACCACATACCTATTTAGCTCCCAAAAGAAGTCTTTCATAATTGCAAGCAAAGCCCACAGCTGAACGAAGCTCTTATTGCTTTTCCCCAGTCAGACTGCATGTGATCACTGTAAAACTGACTCCTGAGTGTTACTTTATGGCTGAGGCTGAGAAGGAGTTTGGTGAGTGCACTAACTCTGCATCCCATTAGCTGCTGGAATCCCCAGCACTCTCTTTTCTGAACACTGAACAGTGAAGTTAAGGATGCAAGAATTAAGTCCTTAAAAATTGCATGGCAAATTAGAGGCATCTAACTGGCCAGGAGGCAAGTTCTAGGTGTGCTGAGAGATGTAAGGGAGCTCTGCTCGCAATACTGTGCCTGAATAGAGCTCTCTGACTGTAGTCATTATTTCCTAGAAAGGCCTGCTGCTACTTCCTGAATGCTGGACAAGGTCATGCAGAGCTACCTGATTCGAGGGATGCTCTCTGCAGCAATGTCTTACAGCAGCATCCACCCATCCCAGCTGTTCTGGTACTGAGTACACATGAGCAAGAACAATACAACTGTTAAGTTCCTTAGATGGAAGTCATCAAGGTGGCAAGAAGCAGAGTTCCACAGATGCCGGCTCCATCTTCCATGACATGATTGTCCTATTGCCATCAGTGTGTGCTTGAACTGCAATGGTAAAACACAAGATAATCTGACTAACAATATGTAATTTTCTGGATGAAACCCTGCAGTTCTCAACCAGTCTCAGAGACCTGGTGACAAGGGTGAAGTCCTCACTTCCCAAGTCCCCATGTCACTAGCACCAAGGCAGCAGGGTCTCAGCAGTCATGGTACCTTTTCAACTGCCCAGCTCTGATCACTAGAGAAACAGTGAAGCAAGGCAAGCACAGTCTCTCCCTTATGCCACCCTCCCTTGAGTGACACAGGTCAGGAATCATTTTAAGGTGGTACCACCTAGACTAAGAATACAACCTCCCACTTACTCAGAAACAATAACTACGGCTGCCAGGACTGAATTCATTAGGTTTGTGGTATGCCCATGGTGTGAAGTAGTGATCCAAATCTATTGTTCTCTTTCCCACTTACCTTCATGCCCCTCAATCCTTAAGTCTCATTCAAGCCACTGACTTGCTTAAATATAAGTTCATGCACCCTTTCCCCTTGCAGACCAATCTTTCTGAAACCATTTTCTTGCTAGAGACCCATGCCTGTGGGGGCTCAGCAGGATCCCCATGCACTCTCTCTGTGGCAGGCTCCCTTCATCACAACCAGCTGCTCTCTAGGAGGACCTCGAGAAGTGAGCTGAGATGAGCCTCATGAAAGTCAGCATAGACTGTGAAATAGCCTCACACAACAAGGCTCATTCAGGACTGGAGAGGAGGGCAAATTCCAGACAGGCACCTTCTTGTGGTCAGAGCAACTCAGTAAGCAGCACATCTATTGGATCAAGCTGGGGAGCAGCATACTGTAGGGCAAATAGGTAAAGACAGGCGCACACAATGCAGGGAAACAACAGTTCCTTTGCTGTGATCCCAGCTGCAGATGGGCCTGGGTTTCTAGAGATGTCTATTGCATTTCTGTCAAAATAGATCTTAACATTCACCTGCTCCTGGAACACATCTCAGTCTGCTGTGCAGCAGGTCCTCTTGGTGGCCCATCGGTTTCTCTGGCAGCTGTAGTGATGCATGCTACCACTCTAGCAGAAAACACAGTTCAAGGAACTAGCAGAGGGTTTTTCCAGAGGTGGAAACTTCACCTTGCAAGGGCTCAGGTTCAAGTTAGTTTTTCAGACAGGCTGGGATGGAGTGGTATGAAGAAATTTCTCACATGCCATAACAAAAGCCTGTGCAGTGATACAGTTTATTAATTAGTTAACTAGAGTTAATTTGCTCCAACAACAGTTTGGTGCCTACAGAGTCATAGTGTAGGATCTTACATGGCAAAAAATGTTATTACTACAAAAGACCCTATTTTCCAGGCTTCTAGTTTCTGCCAACTTCTCTAATTTTTTTTTTCTTGTATAATCTTGTATCAATGAATCACTTAAGGGATTTGCCTTGGTTTCTCTGATAAACAGTCGAGGGGCACTTTGATGTTTGCAGTGCAGTAATGTGATAATCCACACTTCCTCTTGCCAATGTTTCCACTGAGTGAAATTTCATCTTGTACACATACACATCCAGCCTGGTATGGGGTAAATACAATGTCCTCACTAGTCAAAGAATGTGAGAGTACAGCTTTCACAATGTACAGCATCAGAGGAAGGAGCTTTGTTTTTCCCACCACACAGGCAATACTAGCATTCCCTGGCCTTGCGATGTCCATGAAAGTGTTTCAAACATCAGTCCTTACCAGAGACAGCGGATGGATGGATGGATGGATGGATGGATGGATGGATGGATGGATAACTCAGGCTTGCTGCCTCTGGAAACCAAGGTACTCTCAGAGGTCAGAGAGGGCCAGGAAGCCTCACAGGGTGCTGAGAGAACCAGAAGAGGAAAGTCAATTGCCATAAGACAAGCCCAATTATGTGTGAAATTTTGGGAAGTACTGGGAAGAAGTAAGATGACAGGGTCACTTTCTCCACATGAGTACATGTAAAACATGGAATGGCCTTTAAGAGAAGTGCTTTTTTTCCAGTATGGGATATATCCCACTTGTCATGGTCTGTCTTAGGACAGGGAGAAGCAGTGTCTCCTTCTGCCTCTCTGGACTGCAGAAGCCTTGTGGCAGCTCCCTCAGCAGAGGCAACTCCCAGTGCCAGAGGGAGCCTGAAGCTCATCACCAATTCCTGATAACAAAGAGGGGTCAGGTTAACGCCACAGTATTTGCAAGTGATGCACAAACCGCGTGGATAAACTCCAAGCTCATTGCCTCTTTCCCCCCATGCTACACCCTCGCCACAAGGCTGTATCCCTGAGCTGTCCCGCCTCTCCCGCAGCAGCGGTGCAGCGCGCTGGCACGGCCGGGCACCATGTCATGGCAGGGCAGCGCATGTCGTGACAGGGCAGCACATGTCGCGACAGCAGTGTCCTGTGGCTCCCGCGGGCCATGCAAACCCCATCTCACAGAGTCACAGATCTTAAGAACAGTTTGGGTTGGACCTTTTTTAAGGTCATCTAGCTTCATCCCCGCCTCCATGGGCAGGGACATCTTCAACCAGACCAGGCTGCCCAGGGCTCCATCCAGCCTGACCTTGAACGCTGCCAGGGAAAGGGCATCCATCACCTTGCTGGGCAACCTCACTGTTCTCATTGGAAAAAAACTTCTTACCAACATGTAATCTAAATCGGCCCTCTTAGTTTAAAACCATAACCCCTTGTCCTATGGCAACAGGGAGTTTCTCTGGCATGATCAGAAAAGGCAAGAGGTGAATGGTTACACAACATCTTTCACTAAAAAAAGCGTGTGGGAGAAGGACAATGTGTTATAAACCATCTGAACCCCTGGCAGATTGCTGCTCTGCCTTGTTTGGCTGAGGGATTTGTGATTTGGCCCGGGCCAACCTCCCACCCCACGGGGAGTGCTTCCCAGGCAGGTCCCTCTGCCCCACTCCCACCAGCCACTGGAGGGAAGCCACGGGCTACACTTCTGGAGAAGTTCTGGTGAATCTGAATTTTCTGCCAATTCTTTTTTCGTCCACCAAAAACCCGAACCCTGACAAGGTTTAGTATTTCACAGAGGTCTTCTAAGCCAAGTTCTGACTGGCATGTCTTGTGTTCCAGGGCATAGAATTTTACTGCCTGAGAAACCACATTTCTCTCTCTGCTCTCCATTAGGCTAATTAATGCCACATTACTGGATTTCTGGATTTAATTACAACTATTCACAAGTATAGTTAGAGCTAGCACGAAGAGGCCACAACTTGTTTCAATTGGACTTTTGTTAGGCAAACACAGGGATGAGTTTTCTGTCACAGGAATTAAATAAATTTGAGCAAGGATGGAGGGAAGTTGAAGGGTTAGGAAAACAGTTGTTTTTTAGAATCATAGAACAGTTTGGGTTGGAAGGGACCTTTTGGGGCCTCTAGTCCAACCTCATGGCATTGAGCAGGGACATCTTTGACAAGATCAGGTTGCTCAGTTTGCTCCCTTTCAGGTTTCCAGGGATGGGACACCTACCAACATCTCTGAGCAACCTGTTCCAGTGTCTTAACACCCTCATTGTAAAAAACTTAATCTTTACATATAATCTGTATTGACCCTTTTTTAGTTTAAAAACATGACCCCTTGTCCTATTCCAACAGCCCTGCTAAAAAGGATGCA
The DNA here is from genome assembly GCA_024500445.1 of Entomyzon cyanotis. Taxonomy (NCBI): domain Eukaryota; kingdom Metazoa; phylum Chordata; class Aves; order Passeriformes; family Meliphagidae; genus Entomyzon; species Entomyzon cyanotis. The sequence continues at coordinate 11,279,319 of JAKEPQ010000871.1, forward strand.
ATTTAACTGAGAACTGAAGAACGTGCTTTAGTCCATCCCTATTCAGGCCCATATACAGAAAAGCAATTAGGCACTTAATTAACTTCAAGCACACGGGCTGTTAAGCATGTGTCTAAGTGGTTTGTTGAAAAGGGATAGCATTAAAAGCATGCTTAAAATTAACTACATACGCTCAGCTAATTTCCTTGCCAGCTAAGCACACTTTCTAATCATAATGGACCAAATTCAGCAATGACAAAATGACATCATTCAGAATTACAGCAAGGTCAAACTTGGTCTGTGGATTTCTGTCCTTTGAGATAAGGAGGAATTAAGCTTGAAGCAAATAAGAAGAAATCAAGCAGGTACTGTGAAGTGCCACTGCTGCACTCTGAAATAGGTATCATAATAGGTAGGGTATGCACAGGTATTTATAAGGGCAGAATGTATCTTTCTTATCTCATTAACTTTCTCAATAAATTTAAATTTTTTCTTCTTTGGCACAGAGGGGAGAAGTCCAAATGGGAATGTTTCTGCTCATTGGGGAAAAAAAAAACCTGCTTGAATTTTATATTTTTTGTGTTTAGAATAGCTTACATTACAAAGTAGAATTGCTCAAAATTAGAAAGAAGGGTTTTTCTAAGAAATAGTATTAAAGACAATAAAAGAATTTCCATCAAAGCTTCTAATATCCCTCCAATTTGTGCAGATAGATGTTGATTTTTTTTTTAATGAAATGGGTGTTCCATTAAAAAAAGAAAATCAGTCGTTTTCCTTAAGTCCTATTTTTCACTTCTGCTAATTAATAACCAGAAAAGAAAAAAAATAAGCGCACTGGAACACACTGTCCCTTTTGCCTTCTCATCCTAATTTGGGCATTGCAACCCCCGGAAGAGTTTTGCCAAGAAAAAAAAATCCCAATCCACAAATCAAAATCAGGTCAGTTGAGGCAGAGGATCCTATGTATTTTCTAAAATTATGTGGATACCTCCAGGCGCTGATGAAAAATGATCTTAGTTCCTGAAAACACAACGAGTGCTAGCATGGGCGTGCAGACTCGCACGGAAACTGCAGTGTGATGGATTCAATCTCCCCCACTCACCATGGGAAAGCTTGTCCCGTGAGCAGGGAGCGCACAGGGAAGGGACTGCAAAGCCCTTGGCTGTGAAAGCCAGGCAATCCCACTGCAGTGCTGGGGCTCAGGGCTGCCAGAAGCTTCCCACTCAGCGCTGGGACACTGTGTATGTGGGAAAGGGCAGGAAGAGTCAGCCTCCTCTTGCTCTCAGTGGGTGGCAGGGTCTGACCCACTGGACCTCACTCCTTGGGGGCCACTATGGGGTCGGGAGATCCATTTTATTTTCTGCCTGCTCACCTGGCATCCCCAAACAAGGAGAGGATTTAGCCCTGTGGCCAGGGGATGCTCAGTATAAAGGTGCCAGCAGGGCCTGCAGGGCTGCAGGGGAAACAGAGGAAGGATCAGGAGTGAGAGACTAAATGCATGGAAACCCCACCAGGCTCAAGGAGCCACCAAAATGAAAACTGCTCAGTAACGCTTGACATTTTGTATTTTTTCCTTCCTCCTCCGCAGCACACACAGTATGGCCTCAGATCACTATGAGACCTCTTAGGTCTGTGATGAACATCACTTCAAACACATTGGCCCTCCTTGATTATGGCCAGTCATATGACATCTAGATCTGACAAATAGCTTTGACTAAAATAATGATTTTTTTTCTGGTAATTTGCAGTCAGAAGCCACTGCTGATATCAGAGCTGTCTGTGTCCCCTCTCTGGAGCAGATCCTGCTTCAGCTCCTCAGCATGGAGCTTTCACCTCTGCTTAGCTTGGTATTCATGTGCATTTTTAGCAAATGAAAAAAAATGATGTATTTTTTTATATTATCAAAACCTAAATGCTGATATACTCATGCTCCTATCTTGAAAAAAACTCCACACTTTACCGCTACAGACACGCAAAGGTATCTGTTTTAATAAATCCTCTGGTTGTAATAACACAGGTATTGCAACTTATAACTTTAAGAGATCTAGGAAAATTATTTCCCAAAGCTGCTGAGATTTGGGTATACACTTTTGTAGCCTTTTATTAATACATTGTGTGATGTTGCTATCAAATATAACTTGTGATGTTACTAAACATAACCTCAGTTCTCAAAACCTACCATGACTTTGGGGGAAGACCATTCTGCTCATATCTGTCTACTGAGACCATGGATAGCAACAAACTCAGGTAAGGCTCACCTGCCTTACCACTGCCTGCAGAATTACAAATCTGAGTGGGCAGCCGAGACCTGAGCCCTACTCCTATTTCTGACCCTGCTCACAGGAACAGTGACAGGCTGATGCTGATCTGCCCAGAGCTGCAAATCTCTCTCTGCTGCCACTTCACACAAACACTATCCATGGGCACACAGGAGAGGTCAACACTGTGTGATGCACCCATAGAAGGTTGGAAGCACTTGACAATGGCATTGGCATTCATTGTTAGCATGATTATTTGGGGCAAAACCACAAACATTAATGAAAACATACATTGTCCCTGTTGGTCTTCAAAGGGAGGAGGCTGCTTTCAAAGGGAGGAGGCTGTGTTTTCGTGCCCATGGTGTCCTAGCTGGACACACTTGGGATCCCCCTGCTCAACACTGCGCAGACATCTGCAAAGCTGGGTAATTCCAGTGCTCCCAAGGCACATGGTAACAATACCTTGGCTTCGTGTAAGAAAATTTCCAGGTCAGTTGAACATTTCCACAAAGTTTTATGAAGAGCACAAGGTTCAAGATTGAGTGAACAAACATCATTCTAGTCCAAAAATTACTCAAAACTATGTTTTCTTTTAATAATGGGTAACACGGAAAGCTTTTCCTTCTCTGATGGTAAGCAAAGAAGTCAGAAAACAAATGAGATATAATCATAGCTCTGAGCAGTACAAGGACAAGGTCATTATGATGCCTTCCATTTCCTCTCAGAATTCTCTGGGAAATTTTTAGGATCATTCCCTTGCCCAAAAAGCACCACATTTCTGGTGGCACCAAAAATGGAAGTTGCATTGTGGTAGGAGAAATGGCTTGTGGTTTATTTAATACAGTAGTGGTCATGTCTGTGGCAGGAGTACAAGGCAATCTTGAGTCAAAACCAATTTTACATATTTTTGAGAGTGGATCTCAGATATTCTCACACACACAAAAAGAGACACAAATATATGTTCCTTCCTGAATTTATTTTGTCTGCGAGGCACATGCTGTCGAGGGTTTTTGACTTACATGAAAATACAATCAGTGTATCAAAACATATTTGTGTTTAGACTATCAAGATGGATTTATACCAGAAAATGTTTATAAAATATTCTCTTCAAGGGAAAGTGGTTCTTGACAGGTCCTTAAAACATTTTGCACATTATTCCTCAAATGATGATAATGGGGAAATTCATGAGACAAGCAAATGTCTTTTCCTCCTTAAGTGGTGAAATTTACTACAAAATTTCAACAATATGAAAAAAACCCTGACCATCTCCAAAAGAAGTGCTGAAACAGAGGTTATGTTTTCATCTTCTTGTAAAGCTGGCTAAAAGCTCTCAGTATCAGGTAGTACTGCAGATCTGCAGCTCAAGATGAAAGACTGGCACAAATATGTAGAACAAAGGCCTTTTTCTTCCTTTTTGAAAGAAGTTTGGGTGCTAAGAAGGAACAAACATTCTCCCTTCAGAATTCCTTTAATTTTTTTTTCTATACAAGGAACAAGAGAAAACATTCAGTTTCTTGGTCTGTTTCTTACAAGAAATGAGTGAATATCCAAGTTATATTAATGTATCAACCTGAAGGTCATAACATTTGTGATTACATGGATCTGCTATATTGAGTCTTAAAAGAAATTGCTTGATTCTTCATTACAGTACTACTATACTGAATTACTACAAAATTATGATGTATCCAGTATTTCACCTAAACAAACATATTCATTCTGCTTTTAAATTTTACCTCTTTTAACAATTTATGAAGAAGTCTGGGAAACTTACCAGATGTGAGACTTTAAAGATCTCCTTAAACATATCTACTTCTTAGTTTAGGGGTGTTCAAAGGGCTGTATCATAAGCAGAAGGCCTCTACCAGTTCACACGAGGTAATTCCTCCCCCAGGCCCTTTCTGTCAGAGTGACAGACCACACAGAGAATGTCCCTGGTGGCTCATGCTGAGTCTTGTGGGTGGTTAAATGCGTGGGAGTTACGCTCTTTCGTTCTGAAGTATCTCCAGGAGAAATCACCCTCAAACTTATGCTGCTATTTTTGTGTGACTTGTTTGCAATGGAAAGAGGAGTTTACCATGTACTTTTGTGCTCTACTGTAGACATAAAAGGAAGCATCAAACTTCCACTGCTTATTGCCAACTGAATAGATATATCAAAGGGGAAGTCCAAGATGGCTTTTCCCCCCCTTCAAAGTCATTACTTCATAGCCCAAGAAACAAATGGCCTTTAGAGAGACAGCCAGTGATTTATCCAAGGCTGAAAGCACAATCTCTCCCCAGTGGGTTCACAGCAAAGTCAGAAAAACTGATGTGATTTTGAAGTGATGCTCTGCAGTGCCAGGTGATTTGCGTTTGAGCTCTCCAGGCTACGGCTTTCTGGGAACTCACTCTTTAAGAAATGCATGGCCCTTCCTACCCCTTTTCCAGATTTGATTCTACCAAGAAAAAAATCACAGTATTTGCTGTTGTATGCAGCAGAGTGTTTTAAATTAAAACATTATGCCAAGGCCTGTTTATGCAACTGTCTTGGAAGTGTATAATATAAACAAATAGCTATTGTGGTATCCTGAAATCCCAGCAAATCTAAGCAGGTTCAGTCCTGCCATCCCAGGTGGAGACCAGTGTTGTTCACTCTCTTGGCACACAGAGATGCATGGGAGCAGTGTTACTCACGGGTCTATGCCCGTGCCAGGATGAAATGGGTGACAAATCTTCTGGGGAGCACAACAAGGTGCAAAACTCCAAATGCCCCATGAAATTATGTTATCTGTGACCACAGGACAACCACAGCAGTGGGAGATAAAAACCATTCCTAAGGCTATGACTGTTCACCCTGACGGCTAGAAAAGAAAAGGGAAGAAATCATTATACACTTGGGGAAAGGCAGAATAAATCTGTGTAGCCAACGTGCAGGAACAGAAAACCCTTTTGAATCTGACAAGCAAAGCCAGGGAACAAGTGCCTGCTAGGTGTGCAGGTGTAAATATGTATATATTGCTCTGGTGACTCAGTTCCCAGCTGGTTTACTAGCTTTTATCACCTGGCACAGTAGCTTAAGCCAGCAGAGCAGAGGCACAGACATCAAGGCATGGGGAAAGAAAGAGGGAGGGTGGTGGCAATGTCCCAAGACAGCTGGAGGGGTGAGTCAGACACCTATGGCCCTTGACAGTCACCCACCTTTGCATGACAGAAAATGGACTCTGAGTTCAATGCCTCCACTTCTGATCTGCATACCCAAAATGAAAGCTAAAGGGCAGCGCTGGGAACAGAAAGCATCAGGCATTAGTGTTCTGTGGATCTGCAAATAGAGAAATTAACTGTTTCAGGATAATCCACCAGTAGCAGACTGGGGATAAGAGCCTCCTAGGTCTACTGCTCCCTTTTTTTGCCACAGCCTTTGGGATTACATTGTGCCCAGTGTGCTACCACAGAAAGCCACCTCTTTTCCAGGGTGAGCACACATATGCCCTTATAGCCAGTGTTTACTTTGCTGCTTATGCAAAAAAGACTTAGATATTTGATCACAGAGCACTTTTCTGTGGTTTATGCTGTACCCACACTCTATCTGTTAGTTCTGGTCTTTCTAGGAAAAATCAGCTGGCAATAGCAAGAGTCCCAGAACTCTGGGAGGCACTCTGGCTCTTCTCTTGAGCAGGGAGGTGAGAGTTCAGCATGGAGAAGGGCTGTAGAGTGAGTGGGCTGGGTGTGATGATGACTCTGGCTCCATGTCCAGACTGTAGGAATCCAGGGTGGCTGATGCTGGCACGTGCATGGCACCAAAAAGCAATTTTCTGCACGGTGCTGAGAATCTCTGGGTCAGCTTCAAGGGCAACTGACTGGTACCAATTCACCTGGATGCTAGGCCTTCATTGTCTTTTGGTTTTTTTACAATAAAAGATAATTTGTCTATGTCCCACATGGCCAAAAGGTCAGCTGTGGTGAGAGAGCTGATGAAGCTGCCCTTGCAACCTCCAGGACTGAAAGGACCTGTGGTCAAAGGCAGACACCTTTGAGTCTGTTCTGCTTCATTATGGGGGCCGTATCTGTAAGAAAATAATTTTGCTTTGGTAACACATTCTGTTAACGGGATCGTGGGGGAGAACCATAAAACATTTTCTTCCCCTTTGATATTTGTGACAGTGAAGCACCTCAGCTACAGGCAGTAAAACAATAACAGCAGCATTGAGTACGTGGCAAACAAACAGCAAACCTGAGGTTTCTCACCACAAGCTATGTAGCCTTGCAAACTCAGCCAGCACCTGCACGTTTGCTTTGTTGTTGTTGTTATTGTTGGTACAGACCACGTCAGTCAAACTTGCAGAGCACTGGTTTGCAACTGGACCAGGGCTCCAGACACTTGAGCAAAGAACCCCATCTCGGGTTACAGCAGTCAGGCGTCTCTCCTCAGATGAGTTCAAAGCCCTGAGAGTCCTGGACTTTCCCAGAAAATTCCTCTGGAATGTAAATAGTCTTCAGATCCCTCAACAGGTGCCAGCAGGCTTCTTGAGGCTGCTGAAGGGGAAGTCCTCATGACATACTCCAACAGAATAATAATAATAATAATAATAATGATGATGATGATTAAGGTGTTTGGTTGGGGATTTTTTGCATCAGGGGAAGATGTGTGTTTGGGAAGAAGCAGCAGTTGGCACTAGAGAATGTTATTCAGAACAGGTCAACTTGAAACAAGATTTGCTGGATATCAGTATTGTATCTGCTCAGAGGTCTGGCCGACAATGTACTTACAAAGCAGAGGAATGTTTCCTTTGGCTCAAAGTGGAAATGCTGAAGCAGATGTTTTAAATAAAGATCCTGGCACTGCAGATATGAGTACCTCAAAATATGCATTTGTATGCACTTTGGCGATATTAAAAGAGTTGAAAGCAGTAACTATAGCTCTTTTTTGACCCCATGGACAGTCAAGGGGACACTCAGCCTCTGGGCTCTGGTCTCAGTTCTGCCACTGCCTTCCTGGATAACTGTGAGCAAGTTGTTTCATCTCTTGGGCTTCCATTTCCCCAGACACAAACCCAAGGTGTCTGCCAGAACCTCCTTCATGAAGCAGGCTGTGGAAAGAGCTGTGCATGATAAACCTACCAACGCTGCCAGGCAGAGTCAAGAATATGTGAGCTCCAACACTGTTCTTGAGAGATAAAACAGCATGCTGGAGGTGACAGGTAGCAGGGACAAGGCTTGCAGAAGGAGCCCTTGCCAACTTGGGTGCTTGTATTCCACATCAGAGTAACAGGAGTGCTTCCTGAAAGGTACATTGGCTGGTGCTCCAGTATTCCTTGGGAAATTATGTCAATTTCTTTATTCTGAATTTCACCAAGGCTTTGTGCCTTTAAATCGTTTCTCTGTTGTTCATCCCTTCCTTTTTTCGTTTTCTTTCGCTCTCTGAGTGTTTCCTGTGGGGCTCTTGGCTGCTTCTTCCTCTCCCTCTGCACCAACTTCTGCTTTTTCCAGTCTCTTCCAGTTCACTTGTCTCTCTGCAAGGAGCCCTTCCAAGACAGATGTCACATTCACAGTACTCCAAAGCTTCTCCAACCAGATGGCCAGGGTCTCTATTGCTGGACAACCACTTGGAGGAGAACACTCAGGCAATGTTGGGGCAATGTAAGAGGAGTTGATGGTCCCAAAAAGGAGCCTTTTGGGCAAACTGGGTCACACAACAGTAATGCATCCATCCTTGGTGGAGAACTGGCGATGGCCTGAGCCCCGCTGAAGTGCCATGACCCTCTGGGGCTGTCGCTGTTGAGCGGCTAGCTGAGGAATGACCCAAGTTCTCAGACAAGGAAAGAGAGGAGAAGAGAACTTTATTGTTTTGAATTCCATATATATAGAGTTTACAGAGGTGCCCCAGATTGGTCAGCTCGAGACTTCCCCCTAGGCCCAATTGGCCAAGCCCGAACTGACCCAATCTGGAGAAGTTGTTTGCAAAACATCCAAACTTTATCTTGTTTATGAAATATAGCAAAATGTTCCCACGGGAAGAACCTGTGCTAGCCACATGGGGCCACCTGGCTTCCTACTTTTCCTACCCTTCCAGGGCTCACTGGGATGTCCAGGAGAGTGGGGTGGTAGCTGATGCCCTGGTCTGGGGAGCAAGACGGAGTGCAGCTGCCAACAGTGGTAGATCTTCAAAGGAGACTCCAGAAAGGCTGCCTATCTTGGGTACCCACCCCAGGCTAGGCAGGGCAGGCACCAGGAAATTGCCCAGCCTGTGCCAAAGGCACTGCTGCTCCCTTGGGACAACTGAGGAAGCTGTGCCTGCACTGCCACTGAGGTAGGGGTTAGGTGGTAGGTGAAGTTCGAAAGGGTTCAGAGAAACCTTCATTGGCACAGAGTGGCCCTCACACTTCTTGGCTGCCAGTGCCACTGTCCTCCTGAATGGACCAGCACCATGTGGCTGCAATGCATGAAGCACTGAAAATGATGCTGCCAGAGATAGGTTCAATTTTTTTTTCCTTTTTATCTTTTTTAATGCAGGCCAAAGAATTCCTTGCTGCAAAAGAAAAGGAGTAACAAGATAAGCAGGCATGAAGGGACACAGCAGGAAGCATGTGGCAAGCCATGATGGGCCTTGACAAAACTTTCTATTTTTAAAGTTGCTTAATATAGTCCTGAAAAAAAGGTCTTCATTGTTATGAACTATCTCCCTGCCCTTCTTAAAAATACCCCGATTTTATGGGCATGAGAGCAGGCTGATCTTCTGGCACCTAACAACAGCATTTCATTACCAGACCTTAGATATATCATAGCCCTGAGTATATAGAGTCACTGCCAAGGTTGGCGTCTGTCCCTAAGAAAAGCTCCTTCTGCATGTGCTTAAAAAAGCATTTCCTTTCCTGAAACACAGGCAACTGAAGCAAAGATTTCTAGTCAACAAGAGAGTGATATTTTTAGACACTTAGAATCATTGTTTCAGGAGCTGAAGGAAGGAGAATTATATCAGCATGCAAGAGGTCCATCCAAGAGATATATCAGTTATTTAACAGATAAGTTCATGCAGGAAGAACAAAGCCTCCTTCTGGGATGAATAACCATGATTCACAGAGCTGGGGGGTGCAAAGAAATTACTCCAGGTAGCTAGCTATCACTTGTTAGGGAGAAAGAAAGCATTTATTTACGCTTACTTTCAGGTATTCCTTTTGCTCCACCAATGTTTAAAGTACTGCCCTGTAACAATCAAATGGCAGGTGAAGCAGGAAGAGGAACAGCGAATTCTAGACTGAAGAAATAAGCCACAGTTCCCTCCCACCGCCAGAAAGGGAAGTCAAGCACAGCTGGAATGGCTCACAGCACCGGGGGAAATCACCTCTTAGTTTTCACCTCCCCCTTCTTCGTGTCCTACTGTGGCAGGCCTGCGGGCACTGAGGTTGCAGACAAGGACGCAAAAAATACCCTTGCGGGCTTTCCAGCTTGTTTTGACGTGTTGAACGTTTGGAAAACCAAACTGAGGTGTCTGTGCCCCTTCTATGTCCAAAAGCAAAATCCTCTGGTATTTCCAAGCTGCCCCAATAGCTGGGAGCTCACATTTCCCTGTAAACCTGTGTGGCTGAAGGATTTCCCAAAGCAGGTGAAGCCTGCAGCAACAGCTGCCAGGGCATGATGGCCACTTACCACCCTGGACCACCCAGCTCCTTGCCTGAAAGATAGCTGTCTAAATAAGTAACCTTGACCCAGAAATATAGACCACTCTGCCTTCCAGCACCCCAGAAAGAGACAGGGAATCTACTCGAGGTGGCCATATATTGGCTATTTCGGCCAGCAAATCCATTGCTCACTCACAGAAGGAGCTGGGGGTTCCTCCTCCCTTCTCCCCACACCCATCTTTCCAGATATGCTGTGTCCTTTGGAAGCTTCTTGGAGTTCCTGTCCTCCTCACTGCCCCACATTGGATCTCCATTCCCCCTTGCCTTTTCCAGGGACCCACAGTGACTTCCCTTCCTGACCCTTAGAAATGAACCTGAGCCTGAGGTGCCTTGGCATCCAGAGCCTGTAAATAAAGGTGTTTATTTGATGTTTATTTCATCCTCAATCACATGGTGCTCCTCACTGCTCACTTGCTCCTACCTCATGCTGCAAACAAGACAGAGGACTGCTGATGTCATTTACTTTGTTAAGTGACACAGCAGCCCTAAGGTGGCAGCTGCGTGTGTCCCCCCCCAATAGTCAGAGAAGCCATAAGTCCCATTTTTTCCCACTAAGCAGGCAGGCATTCTGTCAGTTCAGGCTGCCCAATCCAGCTGGACAATATCAACACCACACGCTGCTGAGGTGTCCCCATATGGTGTCTATCCCTGGTGGAGAAGGGGAATAGAAAACATCTTCCTTACTTTCCTTCATCTTTCATCTGTATTTCTTTATTGCAGACCACAGGTCCATGGGCTGTCTTTCCCTTCACTGTGCTCCATCTGTTCACACCCCATTAGTGGCACACAAGTATGGCCAGATGTCTTCATGCCGTCAGCAGCCTTGGGGGTGAGTTGTTTTCTGATATTGTGTGGTGAGAGATGAGAGCAAAAGCCATTACTGCCCCACCAGCTCACAGGCCTAACCCAAGAGGGCTGATGCCAGCAACATGCATGGGCTCTGCATGTCCTCAGAAGGGAACCTGCAGACCTGTGCCAGTGCACCTGCCAAATTGCACAGTGCCACCACAGCCTTGAGGGGAGCAGGGTCTGCTCCTGGGTGTAGAAACTAGAGAAGTGTATGCACCCTGGGGTGCAGATTTCGGAAGGAAAGAGATGCAGTATGTGAGAGCTCTGCCGGGAGGAAGATGCTTCTGGCATGCAGGAGCAGAGTGGAGCCATGAAGCAGTGTGGGAAGATGTCCCCGGAAGATCTATGCTTCTTGACGCTGCTCATAAGATTTTCAGCTTTCAGGCCCAATTTGTTCATGCCCAGGCGGCTGCTTTGAGATGAGTTTTCCTTAGGAACATGGAGGAGCCTACAGCCAAAACCCTTTGCAAGCATGAGATTGGATAATGAACACTGTTTAGCCTATAATTTTGGCATACATCTAATTTTGGCAAAGCTGCAGTGTACCAACATGCTGGAGCAGGGCTCAGCAGTTAGCAAATGGCTTGCAGTCAAAGAAGGGAGTTCTGCTGTTCTTGGAACAATCTGCCCAAATTTGGTCAAAATATAGAAGCTTTTGGAAGAAATTTCAGTTTGCACATCCTCAGGAAAAACCTCACTGGATCTTCCCCAGGGACAGTTTGCACTGAACAAGTCTAGAACCAGGACTTCAGAATGATTCATGCTAAAGGCTGATGCAGAGCACTACCAGATTTAAGCACCAGAATTGAGACAGTAATGCTGCTAATACACCTGGGCAAAGCAAACCTGCGTAAAAAGCAATTTATACTGGTGTAACTGAATCTATGTTAGTGCTTTCGGTGGCATAACTGCGTTAGTAAAAACCCTCCATACTTCTAACTGACCTGATATTGCTGGAAAGGTTTTACATCTAATGAGTCCACAGATTTATTTGCCTCAGGCATTTCTACCTGTGGCTCTGGTTTTTTGGTTTGTTTTGGGTTTTTTTGTACTAAGTCAGGTGCATAACATGCCAAGATGCTCTCACACTGGCCAGTGTGTATATCTGAGCATTTAGGCAGGGCTAAGCACTCCCAGCACCTGCGTGAGCCCAGATTTGAAAACACAAACTCCTCTCTGCTACTCCTTGGTGAAATGCCTTGTAGAGCATTTTTGCAAGGGAGTACAGGATTTTTGTGTGAGCAGGTGTAGGATGACTGCTTTGAGAGGCTTCTGAGAGGCCAGAAGTAATTCCTCAAGGCTGGGCTGTACCTCAGAGGAGACCAAACCTGTTATCACAGAGCACTGAGTACTGGAGCCACAAGCTGAGGCACAGGGGAAGTCCCAGAATGACAGCCAGTGCTGGACCAAGATACGTGCTGTGTCCTACATTCCCTTATTTTACATATGAACGGAAAGAGACAAAAAAAAATACTACACTTTTCTGAACAGCTTGCTTTGGTACAGTTGTACAGCTGTAGGCATGGCTAATACAGGTGTTCCATGCACACACATAATTTTAAGTAAAGGGAGCTTATAGGTGTGGTCTCAAAAAGGGAATATAGTAGTAATTTCAAGTATCCTTGCATTACTCTTGAAGGTGATGGAATCCTTCAGAAGGCAGGCACTGCCTGTTGAGCAGCTTACAGAGTTGCTCCCTACAGAGCTTTTATAAAAAGCAACACCATTAGAGTGACTTTTATTCAGGCTATCAAGTGAAGACCCAAAAAGCATCTTTGAGAAAACAATGCAGAGATGGCACAGACAAAAGGATGTGTTTTGCATATTTGTACAAGACACTTTGCAAGAATACCAGGAGAAAATCCCCCACATTTAAAAGGAAATCAGGCAGGATTGCATTGCAACTGGCTCCCTCCTTGCTTACATTTGCCTTAGGGCCAGGCCTTCTGCATTTCAAAGACATCCACTGTCTCCACAAGCTCTGTGTGCTTTTTTCATCTCAGCATCCCTACCCTCCATCTCTTCATTGTGGCCTTCATGGTTCATGCTGGGTTTTTCCAATGACAAAAGACCATTTATTTGCCTTCTTGGGAAGCTGGACAGCAAACAAAAATGTTACCAAAACTGTTGATAGGTTAAAAGGAGGGAATGGAGAGGATAGGGAAGTACCTTGTCCAGCACAGATGAAAGCTGTCACCAGAGCAATCACTGCTGTACGGTGGAAGTGGATGACAAGACTGTAGCTGGACTGCTGTTGGGATAGGCATCACTCACGTCATCACTACCCTGGCACCATGCTGACAGACAGAGAGGAAGCTGCAATTGGTGTTTTCCTGGGGTGTTTTCCATCAGCTGGTAGAAAGGTAATGTTTTTCTAGCAGGAATAAAATGTAAAAGTATGCACAAAGTACAAATCCTTATGTAAATATGTTTTTCCCCAGTTTATAGTGCAGTGGTTTCAGTTTAGATGAGCTCCTCTTATGGTATTAGATTAAAACTCCAAAGAGCAGCTGCAGTCAGTAACCAGACACAGCTGGAGCCAGAGATGTGAGTCCATAGCCAATTCTCAAATCTAATTCTTTAAACTACATTTTCTACATTTCTCTTTTTTGTTACAGTCCAGGTAGGACATTGTTCTTAGTGACAAGCTTAATGCATGCTGAGTCATGATGGATACTGTTATTCCTTACTCACCCTAAGAAAAATGAAACAGAAGTGTGTCTGTTTGTCCTTACCAAGACTGGGATGCTTAAGCTGTATTTCTTAGACTTATTTCTGAGTATCCTGTGCAGGTAAGTGACTGCCATTTGGTGCTTTCTCACTTGAATTTATCAGACCCTGTTTGTTCAGGTTTCTTTTTCAAATGGCACATTCCCAAAATTCCCCTCTCAGCCAGTAGCCTGAGGCAAGGCTTGTTAGCTGAAGATTGTTACCCACAGAGATGAGGTGCCTGTTGGCCATATTTGCACTGACACTAAAAGGCTTCTTGTCGTCCTCTGGAAATCACTGAAGGTTTATCTAAGCAGGGCTAGCCTGACTCTGTCAAGAAGGTTAAGAAGGCTCTGCTAAAGGTGTGAACTCCATTTCTACAAGTAAAAGCAAGCTTGGTGCCTTCTGAAGGGGAGGGGTACAGGTAAGTTGCTTTAATTTCTGTGGACTGAGTTTGCAGTTTTAATTGAGTTATCCCAGTTTTCCTGCTTGTTCCTGAGAGGTGGGCCAACAACGGACAAACTCCCCAATCCCCCCCACTGCATCCTGAGGATTCCCTGCGCCCCGATGGCTACGAGAAACCTACCACATACTGAGAGGAGGGGAAATTCCAGGAGTAATGTGGGAGAGAGCAGGACTGGGCATGCAACTGGGTCCCAGGACAAGCCTGCTGGCTCATATCCTCCTGCAGCTGAGGACTGGGGATTGCTCTTCAAAGGGATAGCTTGGCTTTTGCCAACCTGTCTCTAGCAGCTGTATTCTCTTTCTGGCAGTTCTGCAGGTGGCTCCAGCTCCGTGTCTGGCCACCTGGTCACTGACTCTGGGAGAGCAGCCAGAAGGGCAGCCAGCAACAGGGAAGAGTGAGACATCAAGAGCATCCTATGCAGTTTTGCTGCACTTGGAGTAATGTCCAAATGCTTCTGGGCCTCAGAAAAATTACAGCCTTTCTTGCATCCCCAAGTCAATGAGAATTGGATCACAGTGCCATTTCCAGGAAGTCTTCTAGATCTTGTCTTTTGATGGCAAAATGGTGAAATGTCAGTGTAAGAGTAATGGTAGGGCTCAGTGATCTTAGAGGTCTTTTCCAGCCTTAAGGACTCCATGGCTCTGTGGGAGCAGATGCTGTTCTGGCTGTGCTGCCATACCCTCATCCAGCATGGGAGTTAACACAGTCCCACGCCCTGCTCATCCACCCTGGAGAAGCACTGGTTCATTTCCAAGTCCTTTTGGATAGGGCAGCTGGTTCCCTCTGAATCATAGAATTGTTAAGGTTGGAAAAGAACACTTAAAATCATTGAGTCCAACTGTTGACCAAGCTCAGGTGAAGTGGGGAAAACAGTTCACCCCAGGAAGGCCTGAGGATGTGGCGTGGGCAATATGCAACAGGTTTGCCTTCCTTTACTCCACATTGTGTGGCTAGCACAGGTCTTTCTCGTGAGAACATTCCGCTGTGTTTTATAAACAAAAATAAAGTTTGGATGTTTTTCAAACAGTGTCTCGAGATTTGGACAGTTCAGGCCTGGCCAATTAGGCCTAGGGGGAGGTTTCTGGCTGACCAATCTGGGTGACCTCTGAAAAGTCTATATACATGGAAATCAAAATAATAAACGCTCTTTCTTGCCTCACTGAGAACCTGAGTCCTTTTCTCTGCTAGCGGTTCAACAGCGACAACATTGTCCTGCCCATCCCCTGGAGGCTCCCTGGGGCACCAGCTTCCCAATGATCCCACCTTGCATGCCTGGCATGCCACAGCCTGGAACTGTCTTAGGCCCATGCTATAAAAGTACCTTTGCAGAGGGCTGCCATGAATCCCTCTTACTGTTTCGGACACTTTGAACTGAGAAAACACAGAAGAAACATTGGTCATGTCCTAACGCACTGCAGGGAGCACAGAGGGCTGGGGCAGGACCACTGTGATCTGGGTGCAGTCACTGTGCTCTAGCCCTGAGCAGTACAAGCACAGCAGCTGGCACTGCTGGCTGGGGCACCAATCACTCCTGCACTGGGAAAAAGATGCTTAGCAGAGCATCTGTGATGTCCCCAGAGCCTTTCATTTCTCTTTAGGAGACACAGAAAGCAAGAGTTGTCAATATTTCATTACACCACTAGCTACAGTGCCTTCCAAATACAGTGGTTCATTATATGTTTATTACCTGTAGGAACATTAACTTACAGTTACTGGCATAACACAGCAACTGATGTCTTTGTACTTTGTTTTCACAGACGTTTGCTTGCTGTAGTTGAGTAACCACAGGGAGAACTTTCTCTTTCAAGATGACTGCCTGGAAAGTAGAGCACCACTGGTGCCAAGGAGCATTGCTGGGGGCACACCTTCCCTTTTTCAGCGCTTATCATGTAGAAAAGGGAAGAGCTAGAAATGGAAATATGGAAAGAATATTTTATATTCTTTCTTTTTAAGTAGATGCTCTGCCTTGAGAACAATGTTTAATGGAGGTTATCTTTAAGTGCAGCACAAAGCTCCTCTTTGTGTGGGCAGAAATTCTGCATGAAGAACAAGAGATATTTGCATACACACATGGGGGGAAAAAAAAAAAGAAGAGGGTAATATATGCCAGCCTTATCATCCTGATCTCTTTGCTTCTTCCTATATCCTTCTCTTTCTATATCCTCCTCATGTTCCTGACTGGGAACATTCCCATACAGTGCCATGCTATATAAATGGAGTAGGAAAAATTATCAATGCCACAATGATTATAATTAGAGAGGAGCCCTCACTGCTGGCCCACTCAAATGTCATTCCCAGCTGGGACTTGTTTGACTGCTGCAATGTGGGAGAACTGATGCTGGTCAGAGAGATGAAGCACTTCTATGAGGAAAGGCTGAGAGAATTAGGATTCTTCAGCCTGGAAAAGCAAAGGCTTCAGGGTGTCCTAATTGCAGCCTTCCAATACCTGAAGGGAACTAACAGGAATGATGGGGCAAGACCATTTACAAGAGAATGTATTGACAGGACAAGGGTTCAAATTGAAAGAGAGTAGGTTTAGATTAGATACAAGGAAGAAATTTTTTACTGTGAGGGTGTTGAGGCACTGGAAAAGGTTGTCCAGAGAAGTTGTGGATGCCCCGTCCCTGGAGGTGTTAAAGGCCAGGCTGGATGGGGCTCTGAGCTATGTGGTCTACTGGAAGGTGTTCCTGTCCATGTCAGGGGATTGAAACTAGATGATCTTCAAGGTGCCTTCCAACCCTGCATTGAGACATTGGCCACATCCTGACAGTGATGCACCCAGAGGACAAACTGATGGCTGTATTCCATCAGGGAGTCCTTGGCCACGGCTTCCATGGGCCCTTTTCTGGACATGCACCCTGTGTGTCTGAGAGGAAGGCACTGCAGCTCTTATCCCCAGTGCTTGTTTGTGTGGGGGAGGGTGTGTAAATACATAGAGAAACCAACACAGAGGGACGTATGAGCTGCAGGTGAAGCCCAGGATCACTGAAGGCCATTGCATTCAGTTAGTGAAAGAAGAAATGCTATGGATCACATGGTCAAAATATTGTCACTACCAAGCTAAACCACAGACCTGACAGTTGTGTACCTGGGAGGGACATAGGGATTTCCTTTCTATGAAACCAAACTAGCCTCTGCTGTTGCACAGGGAAAATTCCCACCAGAAAGGAGAGGATTCCTGCTGTGACGCCAGAATGGTATCTGAGAAATCACCTACAATGACTCACAGAAATGATACTTTTAGCAGAGAGAAGGATCAGCCTGTCATCACCTCAGCAAGTTCTAGTCTGTGGTAATTTTATATTGCAAACTCAGTTCTTGCTCTGCCATAGAGCCAAATTCTTCTGCCTGGTTAGGCAGCAGTTAATTTCAGTTAACAGAAGACCTTTATAAATTCTGTTAGTAAGATTGCAAGATCTTTCCTTCTTGATGTTAAGGCCTTTTGTTTCCAAGTGAATCCATTGTCTCCTTAAACTGAGAAGCTGGAGCATAATCTTCTGTCACACCCCAAAATTATGCTTGATTACAGCTTTTATAGGTCCTTAAAAGGTTTACTTCATGTTCTTCATACTTTGCAGATATTACTTCTTGGTCACTTCTCTGATTAGTAAAAGAGAGTACAGCTTGTGGAGAAGACCTGTGTACATGTGTTTATCTTTTTCTTAATAAATGCCTTTCTCAGAAACTTAATCAAAAATAAAAAATGCATTTGCTCACAGAAGTTGCTTCACAGGCCTCAGTTAATTCAGAATAATTAATTGCTTAGATTCCACACTAATTTCAGAGCAGAAAAGGCTTGCTGCCCTTCTTCAAATGTGGTGCAGTATGGCAGAGCTCCTCCAGACCTGAGGGATGCTGGGCAGAGGGAGGGGTGTCATATCCACAACAGGAAGATCAGTGAGATGGAAAGGTAATCACAAGAACGAAGTGGGAAAAGGTGGAAAGGGTTTGGAAGGACAGAAAGGGCAGGACTGCACAGAGTGAGCCTGAAGGGAAGGGTGAGAAGGAAGCTAAGGGGCCCAGGAGAATAGCTCCGTCAAAACCACCAGGTGCTTTCTGCACACCATGTGCCAAATCCTGATTCTGTCTCCTCTCCACAGACCTGGAGAGGTTCAGTGCTGATGGTGGAGGTGAAATTACTCTGGCCAGCCCCATCTCATCACACTTCCACAGCTGGTCCCCCACATCCCATAAGCACCTCGTGCACTTGTGTAATACAGCATCAATGTGCTGAATCACTGGAAAGAACATGATGTGGCTGTTCCTGATCCTTAAGATACCAGGATCTCATCTGCAGCTTGGAGCTCCACATGACACTGGGTGCTCTCATAGGAACATTTCTGGGTGACAGAGGCTCTGTGGTTTGCTGGTGCCTGGAATCCCTCCGCTGTGATTGCCTACAGCAGAGGGGCGCCTGGGAATGCAACCCAGAATTTGCTTGGGCATGCTGACCCTGGAGGAAGCACAAGATGGATATCCTGCTCCTGCTGTGTCCACTCCTCGGGAAGCAGCAGGATAAATGTGACAGCACCTCTTTTCCCATTGAAAGGTATCAGACAACACAGCTCAGTATTGCTGTTATCAGGAAATATGAGTGGTGACTGCAACACTCCCTGTTTCATAATCAGAGAAAGAAACATCTCTGACCCTATCTCTGACTAAAGGACAACATATTTCCTGCTTCTGGGTGTGGGGTTAAACTGACATAGTGGAATTCTTGAAGCCCTTTTTATTTCTGATTAAATAAAGTCCCCACATGAGAGCATGCAGCCTGCTGTCCTTGATGTCTTTGCCTCCGACCAAGCTCCCCCGCACAACACCACTGGAAGGACAGGAAGGAAACAGGATCAAAAAGGAAGACGGTTGCACTCTGCCAACACAAATTTTGGGCACCAGCAGTGTGTGGTGCTGCACAAGTGCAGAGGCTTATTCTCAAGCAGTTTTGAAGCAAACAGAAGCTGTTGCAGGTTACATGCACTGCTCAGGGGATGCTAGCCAGCCAGCCTTCTGTGGCCCTGCTGGCAGCCACTCTTACCAGACAAGGGCAACCCAGGGTCATCAGAAAATGACACTGATCCAGGGGGGAGCTCTGGCTACACTGGCACTGCAGCAGTAGGCACCAATTCTTGTCTTAAAAGGACAGTATAAAATGGTAAACAGCCATGCTCTCACTGGAGAGCGAAAGGACTGCTGAAGATATTGGCATTCCTGCTGTGTGATGCACAGCACATTAGACAACTGATTCACTCCTTTCCCACTGAGTTCTGTCTCATCTACATTTACGCCATAATCTCGCAAGCTGGGAACTTCCAGGCAGACAAGGAAGGACAGGGGAGGCAGCCATGTAAGTTAGAGTGAGACTGGCTTGACAGCAACATCTCCTATAGTGACCGTGAGTTTTAACAACTGTACAAGAAAACCAAAAAGATGGGTAAAATCCTAAATATCATTGACACTCTGAGGCTGGACTTTGCCTGGAAGATCTCAAAAAAAGATTCCCACTGTGTGTGATTTCCATTTCACAGTTCTTTCTCTTTCTATTTTCTATTTTGAGAATCAATTCCAGTTATACAGTCTTTACTTACAGGAGTTTAGAACTGAGACTTTCATACCCAGAAAGGGGAATTAATCTTTATATGCACCAAATAGTCATTGTGGAGAAGTTGGTACCCTCCCAAGGAGAATTCAAGTTAACAGCCAATCACACAAGTTTTCTTGCCAAGGTCAGGAAACAAAAAGGAAGGAAGCAGAAATGAAAGAAGCTAAAAGCAAAACAAAAGACCTAAAACAAAAGCTGTTTTGCTGGGATAGTCTCCTAGGAAACATTGAGGCAAAAGAGAAGGAAGATGTATATTTGCTGCTTTTCATAATGAGACTGTTTTCTCAATTTAAAACATTGTCCTTGAAAACAATTATTAATCCCTCCACTGTTTTAGAAAACCAGTCCCCTGAGAATTTCATGCTACCCTAACAAGGACACTTTAATATAAATCCTCTCACCTGTAATCCTCAGTCAGATATTTAATGTTCATAAAGCTCAAGTCCTTCTCATGCTGATATGGACCCTTTTCTACTCTCAATAAAGTCTCTAAGAAATTCTGTAAATAAACAGAAAAACTAATAACAATTTTACCCATTAAAAGATAACCAACTATTGCACCTCAGCAAGTAATCTGCCTTAAAATCAATTATGAATTTGAAATCTATCTGAGAAGGCAGGTTGGTACTTGGTCTAGCAAAGAGCAGGGGGCTATGGTTTTGTGTACGTGAGAGCATGTGTGAGCCTACACACGTGCTCTTCAAATATTTGAAACTCTATTTCCACTTGATAATAGTAGCACCCCTTTGCCCCCTCTTTCTGCCATTGAGAATGTGAAAGGAATTCTCATGCAGGATTCCTTCAACAATAAATTTACTTTTTTTCTTTTTCCAGTTTTTATACTGTTTACAATTGGGAAAAATATGTGGTGGCAAACTATTCAAACCTGCTAACCTTCAACTTTTCGCTTTTCCCTAGGGCCAGTGTTAAACTGTTAAACTGCTGCCTTTTTTTTTTTTCTGGGTTGTTTTTTTGGGGTTTGTTTTTTTTTTTTTTTACTTGTTCTCTAGCTTTGCTGAAGCTGAAGGGGATTTGAAAGCTGCAATAGGAAAAAGAAAATGAAACATGACCTGGTGGTGCCCTTCCAGAACGCAGTCAGCGAAGTCTGGGAAAGTCATTGAAGACTAATGTGCACAAAACAGTGTATGTTACAGCTTTTCTTGGATCACTGTTGCAGTGTATTGTTCCTCACAACACCTTAAATTACCCTGATCTAGAATATGAGCATCTCTACTTCCATATCTAAACCCTGAATACATGTTGTTCCCTGATTCATCATAGTTTTTAAGAATTTTTTTCATTAAAAAAAAAGAAAATTAAATTCACCTGATATTTCAAGTTTTACTTAGATGTTTCCCATGTAAAAACAGACTTTCCCTTGGAAATTAAAAATTCCCAAATGCAAGGACTGATTCTGCTAAAACATCATCTCTCAGCAAGGAAATATTTAATTATAAACATTTTGGCCTTTCTCATGATAATCGTGGGATCTTTGCATTTTGGGGACCACAATTAATTGAGAGTAATAAAACTTCCCTGAATACTTTTTGAGAGATACACAGAAGGCAACGTGATCAGAACCAGTGTTGTAAATGCAGTTCCATGAAAAGCTTACCCCATCACAACTTCCTCTGAACCATAACCAGCTTGGTTGGTTTGGAATAGACATAAATGTTTTGTTTACTGTCAGCACTTGTTCAGTGGCTGTTACCAAGACTGATGGGTGTAGTGGCTATTGTCAGCACCTGTGGGTACAGCTTGGTTGCATAAGCAGCCAAAAAAATGCCTGTCTTCCTCTTCTGGCACTGTGCCTTTGCCACATCCCTCCAAATCCTCCATGGAGATCTTGTTTCATGCACACTGCAAATCTCTCTGCTTGCTCTGTTCTCTGTTTGCACTTCTGTTTCCTCTTTTCTGCACTCTTCTCCCCGATCCTTCCAGAGCCTTTCTGAGGTCTCAGAGCTCTCTGCTGCTGCTCTGGCTGTGTACGACTTGCCCTCCATCACTCGCCCTCTCCTCTCATCCAGCTGTCACCATCCCACTTTCCCTGTCCCCCACCCTGCAGCATTAAACACACAATCTCCACGATGGTATGGCAAAGACACTTGATTGCAAAAATCTAGGGTTCTGCAACTGTTAGCTTGTTATGAGTTTACATACTTGTGAGGCACAACAAATGTGCTTAACCAACCACCATAGACTACAATAGGAATAGGCATCAGATGTAACCAACTGCGAGCCCCATGATGAACACTTATTGGTTCTAATAATTGTTTTGCAATTATGCAACTTGGTTTTCACCTCAAGTTTAGCTGAGTCATTCCCAGAATGTTTTTCTAGTGAGCCAAAGTAACAGTAGTGACCAAGGATTTCACAAGGGCAGCAAGGCCCTCACTTTGCAAGGCCCTTCTGCTCCATAACACCAGCACACCCCACAGCACCCATCAGCAAGGATGCTCTCTGTTCATGCTCCAACAACTGCTGGCCTAAATTACCTTCCCCTGCCCCTGGCAGCAGAATACTAGCTTTTCACCTATCCTATGTGTCTTTGGGAGCTTGACTGGGAATGCACAGTGACAGTGACCAGCATGCCATTCCACAAGGCCAGAAAGGAGGAGTGGCACTCTTCTATAAATCAAGTAATGACTTAGACACTTGGAAGAGTAGTCTCTTCATTACTGTGTCATGGCACTCTTTCTGGGAGCATCCTGAAAATCTCAGCACAGACCAGATTAATTCTGAGGATTTGATGTGGCCTGATGGTGAGAATGGTGAAATAAAGTCTGAGCTTTTCACCCTTCCTTTCTGCCTTATGAATGAAGGGCTTGAATCCTCAGAAACTGTCAGTGTATAAGCTCAGAGATAGGAAAATGTAGTTTGAAATATACAGGGAGTTAGTTCATCCTTTTTAGAAGAAAACAGATGTTTTCCAGCTCTTCAGGAAAAAGAGAATACACAGCCCAAGGATTTGTGGGGACTGGGGGAATTCTAAGCTTTTATTTTCTACTTCCTTTTTAGGTCAGCACCGTAAGAAACTCTGGCCACATCTATACAGGGAAGTTGTGCTGATTTAACTAAAGTCCACTTTGTAACCTCTTTTAAGTCTGACACGTTCTGGGAAATCCAGCTAGGATACCCAGGTGGGTGTCAGCCTCTTCTTCCAGGTGACAGGACAAGAGGAAATGTCCTCACCTTGCAGGAGGTGAGGTTTAGACTAGATATCAGGAAAAATTTCTTCAGGGAAAGGGCTGTCAAGCATTGGGATAGGTTGTTCAGAGAAGTGGTGGAGTCACCATCCCTGGAGGTATTTAAAAGACATGTAGATGTGGCACTCAGGGACATGGTTTAATGGTGGACTTGGCAGTGCTGGTTGAAAGGTTGGACTCAATGGTATTAGAGTCCTTTCCAATCTAGATTATTCTATTCTATTCTGTGACCTGCAGCAGATTTGCTCTGGGTAGACTAGTACTGGTGCTCCTGGGATGGCTCTGAGCCTAACCTGATTCTTGCTGCAAAAACATAGATTTTATCATTCCTGGCACAGTGCCAGGCTAACAAAAGGATACCCCAACAAAAGGAGTTGTCCTGGAGATGCCCCATGGTGTGGCACCCTGCCACATGTGTGCCTGTAGCCAAGCAATGCAGGGCTGTGACACTGCTTGCTGATGTCCCTGCAGTAGCAGGAGGGCTGCCCTAAAAGATTTGTTCCAGTAGCTCTAGTAGGGATGTCTCGCTGAGGGTTTTTTCTGAATATTGCTGAGTTCAGTGTCACAGACCTGTATGCTGCTGAGTCCCCTTGGGGTTTGGGTAGGGCTAAGAGAATTACTGATTTTCACACCTTTTCATCACATAAGGGATACTAAGGAATCAACAAAACACCCACAAAAGAATAAAGAAGCATTACTGCAAGCATATGAAAACTAGTTGGTTCCTGCTTGATCCCTATGGGATTCCTCTACTACTGATGTCTTCAAGCTGAATTATCTGTCCCCAGGCTGAATTCTACAAAAGGAATCGATGTCTTCAAGCTGAATTTTCTCACCTTTTGTAAATGTAATTGATATCATCAGATAACTTCTACAATAGAAGTTGCCTAATGAAGAACTTTGTGTTCCAGGCATTGCGTAAGATTATACTGCCTAAACAAATATGCCCTAAGTAGGTAGAGAATATGCATTAGATAGGTGGATTCATGTAAATTTTACTGTATAAAAGATAGCACTTTCTACCACTTGGTGTACTTGATTAGTGGAAACCTCCACCTTGCACCCTGCGCAGAATAAACAACGTCTCTTCTAAACTAGGCTCTGCGTCTGTCTTTAGAGAGCTCCTAAAATCTGAAACACTGCCACACACCTCACCTCCTCTCCACCTTCATCTTTGGAAACCAGGCTTTCAGCAGCAGAGGTTACACAGTGCCTGCTGCAAGCTGTGTTGCTTCCACACCAGCATTATCAGCCCTTGATTTTACAAAGTATTGAATGTTTGCAGAGGTTAGTTGTTTTAGAGGGCTGCTTTGCCATTTTCTCTTGCATTCCCCTCAGAAAAGACTTACTTGACAGTTTTTATAGCTTGAATGGTTGTCAGGTGGTACAAACCACAGAAGGCATGTGCCTGCACTCTGAAAAGCTCCCTCTCTCAGCTGGAGATCAGTCACTCTTACAAAAAAAAAAAAAAAAGAACACTTCATTATTTTCATCCCTACACACTAGTGTCGGTTCCCTCTTTAAACTCCCGAGTTTTACATCCTGCCCATATTAGGACAGTGACTTAAGTGGTGATTCAACCAACTTATCCTGAACTGCTGTTATGTAAACAACTTCTCATAGGCTTGTCCCTGGAGCATCACTTGTGGGCCTCTCAAGGTGTGTATCAGCAAGAGCAGCTGTGGTGCTCCAGCAAGCCTCTTCACCTTGCCCATTGGAAGCGGGAATATCTGCATTCCTACCCCCAGAGAGCAGCTTGCAGCATTTTCCATACAATCTGAGTCATGGTACAGCAGCTGAACAGTATTTGTTAGCTGGAGACAAGCGATGTGGATTTTGTGGGCATTTCAATGGACTTCCCCCAAAAAACCTTCCCACTTTTGGTGCTGGGGAAGGAGGACGTATGTTCTTGTCCCTCCCAGGATGTGATACTGGTGGAGAATTGCCCTTTCAAGGTAAAAAGAGGTAAAGTCAAGTTGTCCATGCCCTTCACCAGGTGCTTTGAATCAAAACTGAATCACCACTTGCCCTGTATTTTATAATGCTGAAGCCATGCCCCAGCATTTCTCCAGAGGCTTGAAATCAGGAAGGCTTTTTTCCTGCCTTTGATGAATAACTTCAGTGTCAGTGGGAGCTGGGGCTGGGGGGGAGGGTGGAATACCATGGCTTGGCTCAGCTGCAGCTAGGGACAAGCACCAGTGGCTCTTCCTTCCTGGTTAATGAGCCTTGGGCACCCAGGGCCAGGAAGGAGCTAGCAAGGATTCAGCACTGGGAAATTCCTCAGGAAAAAGGACAGGATGTAGGCATGTGGGTGAGGGTTGGGATCATGCTTGGTGAGGGAACCAGTGTCAGACACACCTCTGGGATGTCTGGGTGGGGCCATGGTAAGGCCTGTCAGTGTAAACCATGCTGCTGGTGGACTGAACTGCAGCTCTGTCTAGGCAGGGCTCTGGGGGCAGCACAAGATCCCACCTAGAGTCACCTCAGCAGCTATTCATATCAACTCTTTTAAAAAAGTGCCAGGAGTCAGAGCATGTGTCTGTTTTTCTTCCTGACTGTCCTGCTGCTCCTGCCTGACCTCACTCAGAAACACTGTGCCAGGCAGCCCTGAGCCTGTTGGCCAATGGCAACCATGAGTCTCCACAACAGATAGGAGTTTTGAAGAAAACTAAATTATTCTAGATATACAAGAATATCTCTGGGTGAGTGGCCCAAGGGGTGGAGGGAGGAGGATAACCTTCCTTGTGCACCAGCAAGTCCACAGAGAAGGAACATCTTATAAAGAAGGCCATCAAGGTGACAGAGATTGCCTGTCACCAAAGACGAAAGCACAGTTCTGTAAGAAAAAGAGCTGTTTTTCATGAGCTCCAGGGTGAACATGCAGAATGGGCTATGCAAATGTGTTTTTCATAGCCCCCAGTGACGGAGATGAGACTTGGACTGTATTTACCCTCCTGCCCCTTTATGACCATGTGCATTGTCCCTTTGGGTATTCATCACTTGCCTGCCAGAAAGTAGCAAGAGGAGCTTCATAGGGGAGTGGGTAGGTTTGATTGAGTAAACTTGAGCTTGGTCCTAAAGGGATACTACACTGTACCTGCAAAAGGATTTAATACCATGTATGTCTTAGAAAGTTTTGTTTGCCAGGAAGCCTGAATAAAGCCTGCCATAGCTCCTCACCTTTCTGTATGACCATCCGACAGTCCCTCTTGCAAGAGCAAAGATGACTTCACAGCACCAAGCTCCCATATATCCTACAAGGAACACAGAGTCACTGTGACAGACAAACGAGACAGGCAGACAGACACATCGCTGCATATCATCTTCTCCTTTTTCTGGTGCACACTGGGATGGCTCTGTACTTTCCAGTTGTGCAGGGGCTGTTGGCCTCCTGCCTGCCTTCAGTCAGCTGCCGGTGAGTCACCCAGGCCACCCGGCAGGACTTTCTGAGAACACCCACAAAAGCCACGGCGCAGGGCTCATCTCCAGAAGACCTGCATCTTTCCTCTCCCCCACTCACTAACTTTCACTGAGATGAGCTTGCCGGCTCTCAGTGACACCCACTGCCAGGTCCCACCACAGCAAAGGCAAAAAAAAGCAACTGGGTTAACCATTTCCAAGAATAATAGAAGAGTACTTTTCTTTTTCAAGCATCATTTTCATGAATGAATTATTCATTCAGTGGTGGTAATTCCTGCATTCATAAAGAAACCACCAACACACAAACACAGTGACTTCTCTTGACTGCTGCTGGCTTCTCAGCATTGGAATCCACAGCGAGGGAAGAGACCCCCCCCTGAGTTTCTGATCTTCAAGGAAGGAAGGAAAAAGTATGATAGAATGGCACTGTTGAGCACAGTGAGTGCCCCACAGGCATCAAGGGTGCTTTACTCTTGGTGATGAATTTGCATACAATTAATTTTAGGTTGGAAAGTGAAATACCGCGATAAATTGCAATTATTTTAATGATATTGATTTTGTATTCTGAGGAGATTTTGTATTCTGGGGAAATTATTTCAAAGCTGTGGTATAATATTGATTTTGTATTCTGTGGAGACTAAAACTGTCAAAATTGGCCAATGTTACATGGTTTGTATCTCTATCAACAGCTTACTTGCCAGGGGTATCCTGCTGGGTACATCTTGCTGGACAAAGCTGGAATTCTGTTCCTACCTCTGGGCCTTCAAGACATCCCAAAAGGCTCAGGCAGTCCCACTTGATTAAGCCCTGCTTTAGCATTAAAATCTCCTCAGGTGCGTCAGGTGCCCCATCCCCTCTGCCCAGCACTCCTGTCCTCTGAGCTGCCAGCACATTTACACAAGCCCACTGCCGGATCGTGGTTAGAGAAATCAGAGGAAATATCACTGCTGCTGGACTGGAGTTAAAGCAGTTGGTCAAGGGTGGAGAGAGGGGTCAAAATGCATTATTTTTACCTTTTCAACCCTTCACCCAAATACTTCACCTAAAACTTTTCATGACCTTCAGAGTATGGGATACCTAGACACAGGATCACAGGGTCTCAGGCTGGAAGAGATGTCAAGAAGTCCCTACTCCAACTTCCTCCTCAAAGCAGACACAGCTGCAAGCTCAGACCAGGTCTCTTGGGACTCTGTCTGACCAGTCTTGAAAAACTCTAAGAACAGAGGCTGCACAACCTCACTGGCTCACCAGGGTGACCTGGTCCAAAGTTTGACTGTCCTCTTGGGGAAGTGTTTCCTTATATCCAGCCTGAGCCTCTTGTTTCAACTTCAGTCCCTTGTTGCTTGTCATTGTCCTTGGACAATCCAGTGTGTAGTGCTGTGAGGATTCTGACAATGTTTTCTTGCTGATCCCTCTGTATGTGCTGGGGGGTTGCTCTTAGATCCTTCCAAAGACTTCTCGGCCTCAGGCTGGACTAGACCAGATCCCTCACCCTCTCCTCACAGGACATGTTCTCCAGCCCTTAACATCTTGCTGAACATACCCCAACTTCCCTGTAGTTGAGGGAGAGAGCGTGAAACTGGACTTGGTGCTCTAGATGTGGTCTGATGAGCCCTGAGTGGAGGGGGATAATCTCCCCTCCATCTACTTCACTCCCTAAATAATACCTCAAAAACAAAAGTGCAGGCATGTGTGACCTTTAATTCTGGACTTAGTAATTCTCAAAGAAGTGTCCCACTAGTCCATTGTGATTATTCTGGTCTGGCACCAGGAAACAGTGCTCAGCACCTTCAAATGCACTCAGAAAGTTCCAAAAGGGCAGGACCTCTCCTTGGTGTCAAAGACATGAACTACAGCACCAATGCCAGCAATGCAAAGGGGAGGCAAAGCCTTAGAGCCTGGCAATAGGAACAGTTGACTTTGCTCTCAGTGTTTATAAGAAAGAGGAATGATCTGATTTATTCATGTTACTGCTGCCTCACCAGTAACCTATCTGCCTGAGAGGTCTGTGTTTATTTTTATAATGTGCCTACGACCTTACAGGATTCAGCCCACTCAAAATCTGAAGGTTTAATGGTGTTGAGGGGGTGAATCACCATCCACTGCATTTCTTGCATGCTACCAGAGACTGCCTGAAACCTGCTCCCTCTACTTCACACGGACACCTACCTCACCCACACTGCTGCCACCGAAAGTGATGCAGCAGAGGAGACCTTCCATCCCCACAGCCACCGCATGATGCCATCACGACCATTATTCATTGGCAGAGAAGGGCTGATGAAACAAAATGAGGACTGGAGGGTGAAGTCTAAGAAATTTCACATTGTATCTAAAGCTGAGGATGTCAAGCACAGCCTCACTGAACAGGAAGCCAAAGGACGTCAGCAGAGTCACATGCCTGTAAAAACAATGTTCATGAGAGCAGCCTCTGGCCTCAGCTGCAGTGAGCTGAACAAGTCCCCCAGTGTAGCTGGCAATCACCTAAATCACACCTATGTTTGCCAGGTCAAAAATGAGTTACCCAAAAAATACCAAGAAAAATTCCTTTCTTCTTTAGAGTTGACATCTCTATCTGCAGGACTACATGCCCTTAAAAGTAAAATGCTTTTAGGCAACTATTAGAAGCAGAGCTGAGCAGAGAACAGCTGCACTTCAGAAATTCTGGAGTTTTTGTCAAAACAGTAGAAAGTGTAGAAAGTCAGTATAAAGTAAAAATGAGCAAACCAACAGACTTGCAAAAAAGATTCATTAAAAATTAGTCATCATGTGTCCAGTTGGAACTGGACACTTTTGCAATGGGGCTGATGATTTCTCTTAGTGGAAATGATCCACTTCCATCTGTCCAGTGTTGCCCATCTTACGGTAAAAAGTCATCAGGAGAGCGTGGTAGAAAATATTTTCATTTTAGCTATTACAAAATATCAATTTTGAACTGAATTGGTTGCTGGGAAATGAAAAATAATGGTGGTTTTCCCTGGTCATATAGCTAAAAGTCACTTTCAGTGAAGTGGCAGTCAGTTCGTGTGAAATTGCCACATACTCAGTACACAAGAAATAGATGCATCAAGGAATATTGGTAAATGTGCAGTATAAATGATGCAAGTGGTATTTTGTATTTTTTCTGCTATTACGCAATTACAAGAGTTTTGCTAGCACAAAATTCTTGCTAAATTAAGCAGAGGCACAGTAATGAATCAATATACAAGTGGACTAATGATATACACACAAGTTTGAAATCGATACTTGAGGACAGAATTTTGCTAGGTGAGAAAGTAAAGTGACCACCCTTCAAGGAGAAAATTTATAAGGGAAATGCTATGCAGTCAGTGGCTGCTGATTATGATCCACAGCATCAAAAACTGCAGACATATCCATGCTGAAACAAGACAAACCAGTCTGACAATTTTAGTGGGATGGGACGGCATAGGAAAATGAGGACCTGCACCATGAATTTATATCCAGGCAGATAATAAATTCATTTTTAATTTGAGGTTTGTACCACACATTGGTACTGAAATAACATAGCTGTGCTGTTGACTTCAGTGGAGCTGTTCTGATTTATTCAGGATCCAGCTCCTTGCTTAACTATCTGGTTAGTAAAAGTTAAGTAAAAGATAAGTCTATAGGACAGGAGGGGGCATAGGACCTGATCTGAGGTTCTTCAAAGGCTTTCAAAAGAGATATTAACCTCTTTGTTTGTTTCTGCAGGAAGTCCTTAAAACTTTTTATGGCATTACCATGGCAGGAATGTGGCATCCCAGCCTGCCACTGCACTGTCTCACTGCACTGCCTTAGCTGCACCCTAAATCCCACCTGGTGTCAGCACCCCACCGGGATCACGCAGCTCATGTGTCGTGGGGCACACGCTAAATGCCACTGCCCAGCTCAGGTGAAACCACTGGCATCCGTCAGGAAATGCTTGTTCCTCACACAATCAAAAAGAGAAACACGTCCAGGACATGGTGAGAGAATGCTTAGGGATGGGTGGTTGAGAACAAGGTCACCAAATGTGAGCAGTGGCCTCCTGCCACCCACAGAGTGACTCAGTTGCCCACATATGCTCTAACCCACCTCCACCACAATGGCCTCCAGCTCTGCTGCAGACACGTGAAATGCCAGAGTGACATGGTGCCAGGCCTGGCAGCTGATTGAACGGGACCCTGCCAGGACTGGTATCAGCAGTAGTGAAAGCACATGCTATTGAGATGGGGTTTAAGCTGGTTGGCTTTTCAAAGCAAATTCTGAAAGTAGAAATTTGCACTTTGAATATCTGATTTCCCTACATTTCTTTAATAGGAAGAAGAATAATTTGCTCACTTGCTATGAAGTGCAAGCGTTTGGTGCCAAATGATGTTTATACTGCTTGGTTCCAACAGCAGAGTGCAGAAGTTAGGGAGCTGCAAGCTAAACATGATGAGACACACCCAGTCATTAAAACTAAGGAGACGCTGGACCAGATTGCCAACAGCAAGTGTGAAAGCCTTGTTGTTGCAGGTGTACAAGAACAGGTAACAGGGGCATCTGTCACAATCAGCTGAGGTCTTCAAGGTCTGGTCTCAGGGCAGGAGTAGGACAGGTCACTGCTGAATGCCCAAACTGCTTACCGTGTCTGTCCATGACCCATAAAAAACTCATCTCAACCTGCTACTGCAAAAAGCACTGCAGCCTCTGCTGCTGCTAAAAAGTGTCAAAATGTCAGTTTTAAACACCTTGAGAAAGATAGTAGCTGTGCACAACACATAGAAAAACACAGTTTGTCTAACAACAGGCAGAGGTAAAGGATCAGCAATGAGTCAGAAAAATAATACTGCTGCTCCTTGAGTAATTCCTTCCACTGCTGCCATCTGTAGCACCCAGGAATTTCCTTAACTAGCTCCCATTCTCCAGCAGGGCCCAAAGCACTTTATCTACTGGTGTGTGGCATGTATGGCTGTGTGACAACCTAAGGCTGGGGACAGCTAGAGACAGTCAATTTGGCCAGTGTTATTTCTAAGTTAAAACTGCTGTGCTTATCTGTTAGGGAATAAAATTCTCTTAAGTCCCAAAAAACATTTTCATTTCCCTAGAGAATGGTACTTTCTCTGACATGTCAGCCACATGGATAAAAGTGGTTGCTTCCTCAAGATGAGCACAGTGAGCAAAGAGAGTATCTCTCTCCTTGTCTGACAAGGATTGCAGCTGTCACCATGTACCCAGAGCACAGCAGCACACCGTAAGCTGCACCAGGCCAGCGCTGAGCTCTGCCCTCTCACAGTTTTCTCCCTTGTGCACTGCTTTCATCCACACCATGCAACACACCTCATGAAGGAGAGTAGCACCCTTATCCACATTTGATGCATGAGGAAACTGAGGGATACCATAGCAAAAGCAAGAATATAGCCCAGGTCTTGCACACCAAGAGCTAGTGAGTGGGCAGACAGTCCTCATGAAGGTATATGGCCATGTCGCCATGATTAGACACTGCCTTTGGTTGGTGAAGGGGTTGAGCTGAGGAAACTCATCCCGGAGCAAAAATGATAGACAGCACTTCTCGCCTTGAAGCATTAGCTCATGAAGCAACATCCTCCTGAGGCTTTGTGCCTGCTTTGAGCAGGCAGATACCTCAGCCACAGGTAGCTTGCTCAAATGCAAAAGGCATCCTCTGGTTGTACATGCTATTGCCTGCTTTCCTGATGTAGCAGGGTGGGAGGTGACAGAAGGAGACATGCCTCTGCTGTCCTGATACTCAGCTATGGTATCCCCTCTGAAGGACCATTAGATGCTGGCCTGTGTAAAAGCAGAGCCACAGGCTGGTGTCTATGACAGCCACTGGGTCAGGCACACAGTGATCTTAAGCTCTGGGGATGTGTGTTTCAGACAGTGTAGTTATGAGGCAACATCTGACACACATCAAGGTCTGTGCCCTCTCCAGACTGTCACACAAAACCCAATGGAAATCTACACAAAAATTATCTGTGGCTCTCTGCAAGAGACAGACAGTGGTCTAGGGAAGACATCTTGGTACCAACACTCTTTTTCTGGGAAGGCCATTATGGCAGCTGCAGTGGCTCTTCAGCAGAACTGCTTCACATCCATAAGGCTCCTGTTTACCATGAGGACTGGTGAGAGAAGACAACCTGTTAACAATGGCCTGTCTCTCACTTACCACTCTTTCTGCTTTACCCTCTGATGGTATCTTGCCATTGAACAAGGCCTCAGTCACTGCTCATCTGCTTATCTTTTTGTGATGTGATTAGCATCACCGAGGCCACAAAGAAAGTATGCATACAGCTCTTAAGTCCAAAGCAGAACAGTCTGGAGATAAAAATTATCTCCTTGATGTATGTGAGAAGAGCAGCCAGAAAGCATCCTTGATCTCTGACAGGGCTCTGGGACATTTTCTAATAATGGCAATTCTATGTGCAGGTGTTTCAGTCACTCAAAAACTGACTACAACTGTAATAAATGCCATTTATTTGAGAATTTGTCATGTTCCTCTAGAGGGACTGCATTGCTTTGCCTTTCAATGCTCTGTTTTTGCTTCGAAGCTCTTCTAATGCTTTTCTTAGAAAAGATATTAGCCAAAACCTGATCATTTGGAAACGGTGGAACAACAACCTGGGAGAGCTGAAAGCCCGTTCACCTTTAGAATTCTGTGCAGCACTGCATACAGTTTTGTGTACTGTGCATTATAATCACGGGGAGACTGTTTAATTCCCAATTGAATAAGTTCTCCCTAAACTTGTGTGTAACTGAAATTTGCATAAGAAAGTTTAAACACTTAAAGTCTTTTCCTCCCCACTTGCTAAGTGAAGAGCTAGTGGCTTCCTGTTAAGGAAACATTTAGTCTGCTCTTGTCTTTGTTAGTCAAGTCTGGCATTCCCCTCTGAAAAAAAAAAAAAAGAGAGAGAGAAAAAAATTACTTATTTAAATATAAATAAATATTTATTTATATTGCTTAGAAGAACTCAGTCAAGCAATATTAAAATAGCCTATACCTATGTAAACATTCAGTAGCATGGGCACATCCTCCCACGTCTGGTGCACAAAGTGGGCTGATTTATCATTCCACTCACCACTGCCAGAGGCCATCCATTTCTAAGAATATCATGGCTTTTCATTTCCACAGGGTTTTTTCATCGCCACACATGCATATCTTTAGCACACAGTTTTACTCCAGACCCGAGAAGCAAGGATGGGCCTTTCCACTGAACATATAGCAGAAGACAGAAACACAACATACCAATGACTTCAATCTGTCATCTCTTGAAGCAACTACGCCAGCAAGTGAACCAGATAAAATCCTTTTTGGGGTGACACTGATCATGTAGCTAAGACAAATAAAATGGGTTGGATGTCAACAGCTGTCACTAAGCAACTGTTGGCCACTGACAGGTATGAAAAGAATCCATGATGTTAAGAGAGATTGAAGGTCTGCAGCAGCAGGACTGTAATTTGAAGAGAAAGTCATAAATGCCGTGGGAAAAAAGGGAGACAATAGGAAAGGATGAAAGTGGTATGATCTTCTTTCAGAGATCAGAATGTTGCACTTAACTCTTTTAATTCTCTAAACATGCACCTACTAGGAGAAAAGTACTGTTGCTTAAAGCCATGATGATAACAACTTTGCAACCTAACATGTATTATGATGATGCAACATCACCAACCTGATTTACTGTGCCATTTTTCAAGCATATAAC
Organism: Entomyzon cyanotis; assembly: GCA_024500445.1. Taxonomy (NCBI): domain Eukaryota; kingdom Metazoa; phylum Chordata; class Aves; order Passeriformes; family Meliphagidae; genus Entomyzon; species Entomyzon cyanotis. Next base: position 11,313,138 of record JAKEPQ010000871.1, read on the forward strand.
AGCAGCATGTAACAGCAGCAGACTCTCCCCCACTGATAAAATAATAGCAGGAGGATCATGCATGTTCTCCCTCCAGCCATGGCAGCCTTGCTACACTACTGGCCAGACACAACCCTCACATGATAAAACTACCCTCTGTCATGACTGCTGAACAGGGGAATGCCAAAGGTTTGCAGCAGAATTAAACCCTTGTGTTTGAAAACCATAGAAATCAGTGTTTCAGCAACCCAGGAGTAATGCAGACCAATGTGCACACAGAATTCCACTCCTTTGTGGGGCACATCGCTCAAAAGTGACTCATCACCTCCCTTGCCTTTGTTTGGTGGTATCTTTTAGAATGGTACTTAAACCAACCAGATTCTCCTGCAGTGCTGCATGAGTGCACGACTCTTCCTTGAGTTTCTTTTGGGTGTTCAGTACATAAAAAATAAGACACCCCAAAGTAAACAATAATTTTTGAAGATCTGAGTGGCAAAGGTAGCCATTTAAAAAATAATTACTAGTTACCTTATATTAAAAAGGATTTTTCTACATGCCTTCCAAAGAAGGCTATTGCTATTTTTGTGTATGCCTCATTCAGTTAAAACATAACTGTACAAGGATGTTTATTACCCAGTTTGGCCATTTTTTGTTTTCATGGAAGTGAGTGCACCTTTGTGACCCATAAGTTCTCTGTGGATACAGTCCCTACAGGGAAGACCTATGTCTCCTCCTTTTTTGAGTGGGTTCACAGGATGTTGTTTCACTCAACATTTGTTTAAGAGACTGTGGATGTTGGTAAAGAGACTTCTTATTGAAAGCCTACACACACAGGTCTATTTCACCTGGGCTAATCCAGTTTCAGGATGTGTTGGAAATGTCCACATTCCAACAGCCCTCTCACTTGCTAGAGTCAGCACCCAAATTAAGGAAAAAAAAAAAAAAACCACAATGGCAAAAAGAGTCAGTTCACTCCTCAGGTAACCCCAGATTTTTTTGCAAGTAACTTTATAAATTGGGGATGCACTTTTTACTGGGATTGTACAATTCTGGCTTCATACATAGTTTATTAAGACCAAACTTCTATCAGCATGATTTAATAAATGTTCTATGTGGTGTCAGACTCATTTCTCTGAATCTACAGACTGTAATGACATCTGGAATAAATTATGGTAGAGAAGAAACAAAGGTGTGGGTTCTTTTTTGCTCACAAATTAAATGTTTCTGTACCCAAAATAGTGACGAGTGTGTGGACCCATACTTGGTTTGAGGTTTTTATTTTTTCTCCACTGACTTTTTGAGAATTAGTGACCTACGCTGTAGAGGTTTCTTTTGTCTCCCCCTGCTCCAAACTGACCTCACTGATTCCTGTGACTCACAGAAACTTTAAAAAAACAAACCACTAAATGTGTGACTTTAGAACTACCAGTGACAGTTTCATTATCAATTATCAGAGGGGATTCCACACACTCTCAGTGCAATTGAAAGCAGTATGCCTTTCCTTATTAACATGCAGGACATGCAGGTGAATGTCAGTTCTAGGAAACTGCCTTTAGTTCCAAAGCCAGACTCCTCATCCATGATGCTGCATCTGAACTGTTGATACCAAAAGCTCTTCTTTTGATTCCATCAAATCAGATCCATCCATCTTTTTGTAAAATCAAGATTCATTTGGATTTCCTTCAATATCAGGCCTGGATTTTTCCTCTAACATGCTCAGTGTTCCCAAATAATTATTTATCCCAGACCTGACCGTAGTTATGCCAAATGGTGAGATAACCACCAGATTCCAAGGTAAACTGCAGACCTGTTTAATTATGCAGTGTTTCTAACCCAGTGTGACTGGAACAAAAATGTATACCTTGTTTCATCTTTAGGGGAAAGAGCAAGATACAGGGAGCCAGGGTTTGTTTCCAACTCTCCAACTCTCCAAATATTGATAGAATAAGTCTGTAAAATGGTCATGATGCTTGCTTTTCTAAGAACCCACTACTATGAATGTTAACATATTAATTAAGATCATCAAATTAGTATAAAAATTATTCACCAACACAGTGTAGTACTCTATTATGAGTAACGCCTCGCTCATCATGCACTATAGGCAGAGAGAAATGTCTACTTCACCAAACATATTGCCAACACATGTTTACTCTACACACAAAAATGTTCATCAGGCATTTACAAACCAAACACTCAGGGTAGGAAATTGTAGAATTTAAGTTACCTTAGGAAAGAGTCCTTTCATGATCTCACAATTGCTTTTCCCACCCCATTGCCATCTCTTTGCATGCACAGGCTGCAAAGCTAGTCATTTGTTGAGCAGCTCTTTGGGCTTTCGTGTCTTCCTCTTTGCTCAACACTTAGCCTCACACTTTACCTACTCCTCAAAAACAGCTCTGAAAATAAAATTACTCAGGGACTCTTGCTCTTGCCTCATCACCAAAGCATCTGAGTATCTTTGAATGTGAGGTAATCTTTGTTCATTAGTAAGCCCTGCAGCATGAGGGGGTGGCACAATCCACATTTTACACATAGGGAACTGAAGCACAAAGTGATTAAGGTCAAAAGTTTCCATTACTTTTTGTACTCCCTAGGAGTAAACCGATTTCTCAGTTTATTTAATATTCTACTTTCTGTCTCCAAAGGCCAGTATGCATTACCTCAGCTTCTGCTGTGAGAACTCAGCACTCCTTCACGTCAACCACGAATCTCCACCCACACATGTGTAATACAAGGAGCACCCAGTCAGTCATCACCTCTGACAAGGTAAGTTTCAAAAATTTGCCCAGCACCACACAGAAATTTTGCGGCAAAGAGGATAAAGCACCATTTCCCAGACCAGTATGTGATTGCCTTCACCACATGCTGTGCTTGCTCTCTGTGCAATCCCTCTCTTCAGCCTGCAGCTTCAGAATGAGACAGCAAGCAAGCTGGAGGTCCCGGACACATGGGGATGTCCTGTTCACTCTGCGTCACATCTCTGACTCCCCCAGGACAAATGTATTATGTGAAGAAAATAGGCATTCTTCTGTATCACACTTAGTGACTTCAGTGTTCTTTACTCTCAGTGAGAATGACAGAAGTGTGGGACAAAGGTAATGGGCACATTCTATCCCTGGCGTAGAAATGGCAAAACTCAATGAGTTGGAACACCAATCCATGCTCAAGCACAGACTGTGCAGTGGGGCACACAACGTCTCTGCCCACTGCCTCACATTTTCCCCTATTCATTCCTCACCTCTCCTTATTCAGGTTGAACTTGTTTCTTCCTATCCCTCTAATTTTGCTGTCTTCAGCTTTCAGCCTCCATTCCTCAAGCTGTGCCACCAAGCTCTTGTCTCCTTGCTTTACTAAGTTACAGCCCTATTCTAGCCCTTCTGGCTAAGTCTTCATCACTTCAAAATTCATTATATTGGACATTTTCTTGATAGCCTTCACCTTCTTTTTCTCTGTTTTCTGATGCCTGGTCATAGTATTTCCCCTAGGGTCCTCCTATCCCTCCTATCCTCTGTTCTTCCTTTACTTGATCTGTTTTTCTATAGTAATTTCCTTTTCTTACCCCATATTTTAGCTCTTAGGAAGAGCTGGTTGGTGTTTTTTCCACCACTTATTTGCCCAATCCCAGTTTGTTTCTGCTCTAGTAGAGTTGATGAATGAATTGGTTGACTGAATTGCTTTCCTTAAGCAGCTTCTCAGCTCCCAGTCTCCCACCACCCACAGAATCTGTTCTGCATCCAGTCTCCCCAGCTCTGAAGTGGAGTCTTTTCCAACTTTAGTTGGCAGCAACTATCACCAAGTCTCAGCTGCCACTCAAGTAACACCACATTCTTCCCAAGTCACAAATATTCCCCTCTTGTACAACACTTGCCAGCAAGACAAAGGACACTAAAAGTATGACAGGGACAAGTTCCACTTTTTCATTTACAAAACAGTGTATAATTATTGCCTCCCACTTTGATTTGGACTACTGAGGAGCTGGAATTGTAGGAGGTCCAGCCTTGCCCTACTGGTCTGCAGCAAACCTCTGGGTCACCCTACACAGCTGCACCCTGTGGGCAGTATTGGCTCTGTGATGGGATGGAACATATTCCATCACTGTGGGGAGCATACACTTACAGGATGGCAACTTACTCCATCTCCGGATAAAGTTGCTTTGGTTTAGTGTAAGAGCAAAAAAATCAATAAAAGTGGTTTGAACGGTGGGAAAATGCAATTTTTCTGTTCCTTTTATTAACCTGAAAAATTATATTCACCTGCATTTTTATTAATTAGAAAACCTTTCATTTCCATTTACATTATTGGAAATATAGAAAACAAAGGGCACAAAGTAAAGAACAAGGAGACAGTGCTTTAGCCTCCTACCTTTTAACTAAGGAGTCTTTGGTTAATATTTTGGGATGTGAGGAGACACAGGCTCTTCTTCCACATCTAATATCACCACATTACAGTCCAGGTTATGGTGCTCCCAACCTTGATCTTGAGTTTCATCTACTCTATTTAGAAATAGAGTATTTTAATTATAAATTGGAATAATCTCAGTAAGGTTTCTCTTTGTTAGTCTATGACGAAACCTAATTCCTTGGTGCTATCCGTCCTACCCAGGAAATTAAAAAATCATTTAACTGCCACACTTTGAACAAGAGGGACTGAAAGACGCCTTTTACATAGTCTGTGCTCCAGCATAGCTTGCAGGTTTCCTTATATCACCAAGAAGGGTAAAGAGATGGTAGGTTTGCCTCTGTCTTCAGCTGGCTTTCCATGGCAGAGGCAGAAATAACTTTTTGTACATGAGACTTTCCCTGAGCCACTGGGCAACAGAGGGAATTGGTACTTCTGCTTATCTTCACCCTGAAGACAGATGCAAGTATTTGATCTGACTCTTGACTGTTTCAGGTCAAACAGAGCACATTTCTTGGATGGCAGGCAAAAAGTCTCTATCCACAAGTACAAATAGCAGTAGGTTTGGACTGACATTTTTTTGAGTAGCAAATGGCATACCCCTCATGAATAAGTCCTTTTATTGCAAGAAATCAGGTTTCTGCTCCCAAGACTGGCTCATCAGATCAATTTCAATAAAAAGTTAGTGGCATTTTTTTAAAAGACAAAATTATGGGTTTTTTTCCCCTTAGCCTTGTCCCTAGAAATGAATTACCTATTTCAAGTCAGGCTTTCCCTCTTTCTCACCCACCACCAAATTCACTGTGGAGACCAATATCAGACATTTTGTTTTTAAAAAAGGGGTTTGACAAACATGGAAAAAAACAGGAAACTGGGTTTTAACACCAGCAATGCTGAACACTTCAGTAAACTGGTTTTGCCTGATTCTGCTTATAATTCAGACATAAGATGAAAACACATGCTCTAATTTCGTTCTTGAGAGACACATCAACTTTCTTTTAATGATAACACTGCTGTCTTAACATCAATCAGATACACTGAGTATTGAAATGAGTCAAGAAATGGGTAAATGTGCGTAGGTCCCTCTAATCTGTAAAAATGCTCATGCAGTGGTGAATGTTCAACTAAGGGATTTACCTTTGATAAACAATTCAGATGTTAAATTGGCTATGCACTACAACAGCATTGTGGGGATTTTATGCACAGTTCAGTGGAAGCAGATGAATTACTTCGGAGCTTCAGCAGAATCTCACAGGACTTCCTTGGAAGGAGTCACTCTCTCTCTGCCCGAGATGGCTCTGGTACTAGGAAGTTTCTCCAGACTCTGAAGACTCCCACTTGAACTTTGAAGTAACAGCAAAGTAAAAACTTTGGCCTGTTGTAAACTACTCCCATTTTGGTGCTATCTTTCCTCTCTGTAAAGGAACTAATCTCTCTGCAGAACATGAGGTTGGAGATAGCCCTGTTTTCATTAATGCCCAGTTAGAGCATGCATGCCAAGCAGCCAAGGGGGCAGAACACATCTTCCTTCTGCAATCTCCACAAGAATCTATCACAAAGGCAGAGGGTGCAGAGATTACTTCCTCCCTGGACCACTAGGGATTTAATGTACTGTAGAAAGAGAGCACAGATAGATCATATAGATACCTGTTCCCACAGCCAATGTAATGTACCAGCAGCCAGAAGAGTAAACAGTCATAGAAGCACAGGGACTCCTGGAATGATGCATGCTTAGGTCCCGGCCTGTCACCAGGAATAACTAACGACTGTTGTTTCAGAGAGAGAACTTTTATAAAACAGACATGTCCAGGCTGAGTGTATTTGCTGGGGCATGATGGGAGTGACCATGTCAGAGTGCACCTAGTGAGCCACTCAGATGTTGACATGCTGTGGGTAGCACAGACCTTTCCCATGAGAATGCTTTCTCTCTTCTTCCTGTGTTTTTATAAACAAAGATAAAGTTTGGATGTTATCAAAACAGTTTCTCAAGATATGGACAGTTCAGGCCTGGCCAATCGGGCCTAGGGGGAGGTTTTGAATTGACCAATCTGGGTGGCCTTTGAAAAGTCTATATAAATTGGAATTAAATAATAAAAGTTTCTTCTTGATGCCACACTTAGAACCTGGACTTCCTCTCTCTGCTAGCGGTTCAACAGCGACAACATGCTGTCCCCTAGGACTGACGATATTAAAGGATCACTAGAAAAGCCTGAAGCTTATCACTCAGTTTAATTTTCCATCACACTGAAGTGAATCAGATTAAGCCCCTCTCAGGACAGAGATTATGAATCATGGTGATAACCGATCACAGTGCTGTTAGAAGCACTGGATATGCTAAAAGAGATACATTCCTGCTCAGGTAATGAGATGACCAGGAAGGATGCTGTCAGGGCAGACAGACTTGATCTTACATTGCCCTGGCTACCCCAAGAGTCAGGAGCTCAGTGGGGTTCAGTGCAGGCAGATCTGAACAGCAGGGATGGGTGTGCTCACAGGTACAGCCTGCAGACTCACTGTGCAGCATCCTGACACTGTACTCCTAAGAACAGAAAGGCACAAAGGTTCAAAGGACTCGTGGGGAAAAGCTGAAAAGCTGTTACTGAGAGTGTCATGGGGAAACTGTGAGAACCACCCACTATGTAAATATTATGCCAGTCTTTATTCCTGTTGCTTGCATTCTGCTTGCAATCTATCACCTTATGATTCAGCCTTCTCTGTCCCACTCCTCTGTCATCTGTGTGCACATGTGTGCATAGGTGTGTGCATAGCCCACACATTACTTTACTGATAGAATAATTGCTGTTCACACACATATCCAGCAAATACTGTTGTGTGTTTCTCAGCAAAGGATGTGAACCTGGGCACTCTTTGATGTTCATTCTCTCTCTTTTTCTTGTGAACTGGAACTATCCTTGAAATGCAAATGTTTCCTTGGGAGAATATTGTAGCTGGTCCTCATTGTTTACCTAAATTACTTTTTTTAGTCCAGGAAATGACAGGATGTCATAAACCTGCTGAAATTACCAGGGAAAACCTACGCAGGCAGATGTAATTGACCTCATTGAACACCTCAAGCCAGAGCAGGCCTTTACTGCAGTAACAAATTCCATGGAACAGTTACTGACTATGGGCTCCTTGTGTTTCTGCCACAAGTTCTTATGAAATTGCATGACAAGTTATTTGAGGATTAGCCATAAAGTTAGTGTGTCCCTTTCATCTGTTTTAAAAATGAACTAGTTTGGGCAAAGTGCATAACCATAAAAGGGAAAAATATGGCAAAATAGCAGAAAGAGGAGGCTGAGGAGATCAGGACAAGATATGTGATGGACATCTTAAACTGTTTGACCACTGTTCCACAAGCCAGGCATGACTCAGCTAGGATAAATCTGTACACACTGTACTTAAATTTTTGGCAATGAACTTTCAGTCTTTATCTTGTCCACAGTGGGGTATTTCCTTCAATTTATCTTTAGATGCCATGCAAAAGCATCTGTTAATTTTTTTTTTCAATATTTCTTCTTCTGTATGGAGAGGACTTGAAAGGTAAACATATTTTGATGACAGTGGTGAGGAGCTGTCTAGGACTTCAGTAGCTCTCGCATTAAAAAAAAAAAAAAGGGGTTTTGCAATAGGAAAAGCAAATTTCTGTAAAACTGGCCTACCAAATAAAGAAATGCCTTCTCTTAAGAGGAAGGCAAATTCATCAGTTCAATTTGAAAGCATGAAAAATGCTTTCAACAATGAACTATTACAGGAGCATACCAAAAGAATTCAAACCTATGGCCTCTCAGAAGATGCCTGTCCCATACAGTCTGGACTACATCCCTGCACCACCTAAACAGTGTCCTGCTCCATATGAAGAAGGTCAACACAAAGAGATGCATTTACAGGGTCCAGCTAATCCAGATCAGAAAGTCCTTAATTTTAATGCTCCAGAATCATGTGGATGGAAACAATTACTTGGGGTGCTTCATGTACGCCAGAGATGAATAAATTTCTATAGCATCTCCTAGACATAATACACTAACTTTTCCTGTATGATTCCCAAATCTATCAAGGACTACTTTTACTTCTCTCCACCTGAATGGAGTAAATTGTAATTTGCAGCAAGAAGCTACAATTTTTGCTTCTGCAGCAGGAAAAATTACAAAAGTGGGAGCATATGACACGAAAACATGCTCTTCCCATGTATATAGCAGAAATCTTACAAAACCCTCTCTGTGAAGTTAGGAATAAATTATTATGTTAGTCTTACTAACAAGTGCTGTCATGGCAAAAATGGGGAGTCCCTTCACTCTGAAATCAGAAGAAAACAATGTACTTTTTGAGCTAAAACACATGATCAGAGTCACTTCGCGGACACTGACTAAACCCATGTTTACAAAGCAAACTCACCATTTCCCTGATGGGAGATGACTGTTAGCTTTTAGGAAAAAATCTATGGACCCTGTTATTTAGTTCAGCATATGCTGGTAATTTCCCATGCGTACATAAACATCCTTCCTTTGGAGGAATTTTTCTTGGGGAAATTCTGGCACTGCTGATATAGGGCAAATAGATTTTCCCTACATTTGGAAAGCTGACTTGAATTTCTGGCCACTCATAAAGCTTCTCATGTTATTTCCCATGCACAGAATTTGCTCGACAAAAAAAAAAATGCCTTTCCTCTGCTTTTGAAAGTCCAGGAATGAATTCACTTCCTCATTGTCACGGAAAATGGCTGTGAGCTTTGAACAGACCCAGAATGTAGTTAACCTGTTAACACATGAGATACTGAAACCTACTGAATGCTTTAGCACTTTTGAGGTAAAACCCCAGTTGAGCAGTTTGCCCAAGGGTATGCCAACTGAGATTAATTCTCACACCTACACTAGTAACTCTAAAACAGGATTTACAGTAAGCACTGTGGGTAGCAGACCCCTCATGCAATTCTGTTTCCCTCAACAAAAGCAAAACAGCCTGTTCCTGAAAGAGATGTTGGCCATGTGGTAGCAGTTATGGGGCTGACACAGAAACAGCCCAAGAGGCTCAACAAACTGTGTTATTATCTGTCAGACTAGACAATCGTGAATATAAAAAGCTGGCCAGAAGCATTCACCAAGTACTGTAGAAACTGATATTTCTTGGCTATTTCTCCACATTTAGATGAATTGGGGGAAATCAGAAAAAATTACAGAGGGAAAAGATTGACAAGCTTCATGCTCTATGATTCGTGACTAAAGATTACCTTCATGTGGTCACTTTTTATTCACTTAGCACTCCCCACATAATTCCATCAGTAAGACCTGCTGAGAAGAGGTATTTCCATCTTGAGAGAAAACAAGATCAGCAGCTCTCCTGTTTTGGCAAGGAATGATATAGTCACTCATTCACATATGCACCACGTGCATGGAAATTAAACACAATTCAAAATAGCTTTACTGATTTTAAACAGTGTAAAGTTGCCTTAATAAATGGAAACATAGGTAACAAAATAAAGTATTGGACATATCTTAAAGACATGAGGACAGTTTGCAGTAAATTTTTTTCCATTCAGATTATACAAACTGCTTATATTTTGGGAGAAAGTAAGAACTTCCAGTGAAACTAGAATTCACTGGGAAAGGAACACAGAATGCTAAAGATCTGGAATAATGGCAAGTCTGCTGAACAGCATGTTTTTCTATCTAAGAAAGTTTTATTGACTGCATTACATGTTGAAATTGCTCGAGGAACAGAGGAGAGAGGAGTAAGGGCTTTAATTACGTGAACAAGTATTTGTTAGCTGCATTCCTTGACCCTTCCCATCCACTCCCAGAGGATATAGCATTGTGCTAAATGCTTACTTCATACCTAAAGTTAGAATAGCTGATCATCTCATCAGATAGGAATATAGAAAGGAAAACAACAGTATAGTCCCTGCTTTCAGACAAGGCATTATCTTTAGCTATTTCTTTGTGAACCCAGTTGCTGACTCATGGATGCTGAACTGCTGGCTGAAGCAAACAGCTCCAAAATCAGACTCTGCTTTAGTCCCCTGTTGTGGTGCACACTAGACATTTTGGAAGCTCAGAGATATCCCAGCCTAAAGATCAAGTTAAAAGTTACAACAAGCAGGCTTGCACTACCTAAACCCAGACTCTGCTCTGTGTATTAAGGCAGTTTTGTCAGGTGAAGACCATCCCTGTGCAGAATCCATCCCTCTGCAGTGTCATCTATGCAGTGGTTTATGCTTAGAACCCTCAACTTAAATCAAAGACATTCCAACAGTTGTAGCTCACGGTTAAGTGAAGTCTGCTACACATAGATGGTAACTCTCTGGAAGCAGAGGCCACACTGCATGGTAAATAACCACATGTCTGGGTGTTAAAGTATGGCAAACACAACACAAGAAAATATTCTATTCTAAAGAATCTGTAGTCAAAATTAAACAAGCGTGATAACAGAAAAGTGTGAGGAAAGAAACACCCACACTCTTACCATGCAACTGAGAAACTGAGGTACCAGAACGCTAAGCCACAGCCCCAAATCCCTTAAGAAACTGTGACAAAGTACAGGCCGGAAAAGTATTGGGAACTATCCAGCCTGTTTCTATGCTCTTTCCTGGACACTTTCTCAACCTCTGTGAGAAACAGGGCAGTGAGGGCAATGGGCTTTTGATTGGTCTACTACTGGTGTTCTTATTTTATTCAATTTAGCCACGAGTCTAGTCTGAGCCTACTTCAGAATCCACTGAAATAATTTTGCTCTCCTAAGCAGAAACAATGTTGGTCTTCCTCTTACTTCTTGCTGTGGCCTTGTTGGAATTCTCTGTACTGTGCCCTACAGAGGGTCTGTGCTGCCATCTCAAACATAGCTGTACTTAGCTATGTCTGCAGTTCTTAGGGGCCCTGAGGCTTGCTGCAGTATCTACAGATATCAGAGAAATAAAAATCAAGTTAGAAAGATTTCATCATCACCACTTTGACTTTTTCCCACATTTCACAGAAAACAGTGCTGAAACTTACCTCCAGACCACCAAGTAAGTATGGTTAAGGCCAATCTTCTGTGAGGTTAATGCCATACTTAATCCCCTTATAGTTAATAAAACCTGTTCTTAAAAATATCCAATGTTTGCCTCCATAGGTCCTTTTTCACACTGTTTCATCAGTGTTAATGGGAGAATACTAACCTTACAATTTAACCTTCAGCTTAACAAAAGGGGCTAAGGCAGGATTTGAACTTTCAGCCTCTTTGAACCTACTCCAGTTCCAGCCCTTTACTTCTGACACTTCTATCACAGCTATTAAAAAGAAGAAGAAAATGAGCACAAAAAAATCCGAAACAAAAACCCAATCACCCCAAGCAGACAAAAGCAGAGCAAGCCTTGGCCCAGGTGCATAAATAAGAATCCCTACTTCCAGTACAGTGACTTCTCAGAATACCCTGGTAAAAGTCTCCTTGGGGATCTGTAATTTCTTTTACTGTATTCAGATGAATATAATGGAAAAAAAAATCATAAAACCAGTTCAGCTCTTGCTATCTAAGTGGCAGAGATTATTTGGGGTATTTTTTTTACCATCATTACTTGATTCAGTAATAAGCACCATCTTTCTGTCTGATAGAGGTTTAGGGGATTCCCCCCACTTTTTCCTCTGCACTGAAAAACTCTTATCACTTCTCCACCAGGAAAAGAAGCAATGGAAGAGCTCCTGGAAGACAGAAATGCTGAACTCAAGCATGACCTCAAGCACTGCTATTGCATTAAAAGGGATTTCCCTTTTATGATCCTTTTCCTCCCTTCTAGATGAATCACACCTCTTACAGAATTATCTGGCATTAAAAGACCTGGCAAACGATTGAACTATTAAAGTCTGAATGTTACTATCCATTAATATTGTTACAGTCACCATTCTAGCATTGAATATTTTATGAGTACTGTCTTAACAATGAGTCTTTCCTAGCGCAACCTCTGAAACACTTGGTGGTGGTGTTCTGAACACTGTGAGGTCTTGGTTTAATTCCGTGAGCATGAGCCACTCCTTCCTGAATAGTAAAAAGAAACAAAGTAACTGAAATAATGTAGATATACAGAGCTGAAGGGGGCCTTGAGAGATTTCTTCGTCTTCCCAAGTACAATAAAGAATTGTTATTGATTGATGCGCATGAAACTGAAACTGATTACCTAAATTTTCTCAAAAATAGATATTCTGCAGTTCCCCTAGACAGCTTCCTCCAGGGTTATGTAACCATTACCATTTATAAGGGTGGACTTTTTCAGCCTTATGCTTAATCAGAATGTAGATAGCTGAAATTTGAAGTATTTCTTATATTGCCCTTAATGCCAAGAACTTCCCCCTTCCCTCAAGAGATACAGATATGCATACATACCTAAAAGTATGTGTGTGCATGTATATAGTTATGTGTGTGTATGTGTGCATATTTACACACACACTTCAAAGAAGAAAATTTTCCATGATTTAAACATATGTTCATATAAGCATATTTATTTCATAAACATATGTTCATGAAATATAAGCATCATACCATAAATGATGAGATAAACTATGGGGTATGACTACAAAAAACCAGGATTCATTCAGAAAAGAGGAATGTATATTCACGCATTCTGTAATTATTGACATTGCTGATGTTTTTAATGTATTCCCATATTGCCTAGGAGTTATGGTTGACAAGACAGAACTTCATTTTGTGCTGTGCAAACTCAGATCAAATGAATTCCTGTCATCCTGCTCAGACCTGTTTGATAAACATCAGCTGTAGCAATGTGCAATCAACTTTCAGTTTATCAAGGTGTAAACAGTAATTATTAATATTCAGACATGTTTACCATTTAGAAAACAAAAATAAGCTGTTGCCTTTTCAGGTTTTCCTGGGTCTCAGCATCTCTGTCATGGGCTCACTGCTAATACCTGCATAACTTTTAGTCTCCTCATTCACACTTCTTTTCTTTTCCTTCTTCTTGTAAGTTAAAACCAGAAGGGACTAGGACCACGTTTTAATCTATTAAACTAATCTGCAGTTTCGTATACAAAGCAGGGTACAAGTCAACTCTTTTTTCCCTACTGCCTAACTTCGTTCATCCTTCATACTCCACAGTGAAACCCTCCACCACTTCAAATACTCTCTGTAAAACTCTGCGAGTGGCTGGGCTTCATATCACATGAGAGAAGTGTTATGGATAAAAACTTTTTTTTTTCCTCTAATCAGATCACTTCAGCAATCTGGTACCTCAGTCCCCATGAGAGGACAGGGAAAAATGTACAGGAGACAGGAACAACAAGATGCTGACAGAAACATACACTGCGTAAATCGCAGCACAGATGCTGCCCTCGTTATGCAAGCAATCACTCAGGCCCAGTTCCCCCAGGCATCCAGTCCCCTGGATCTTAGCCACCCCTCAGGCTATCAATCATTAAATGTGGAGCCTTCCTACCCAACTATACTTTCCAAGGCAGCAGAGAAGCTGGGGGGGGGGGGGGGGGGGAAGAAAAAAACAACACACCCACAAAAGTCTTTAAAAGAAAACTCTCCAAGGAGAGGAGGAAAAAAAACTTGGGATTATTATTTTTCCAGCCATATCTCTGACTTCTTTTTGAACAAAGGCAGGGAAGAAGGATGGCTGGCTGTGCAGAGCCAGCATAGGCCTGTAAACCCTGGGAAGGATCACATTGCCACATAACCCTGGTGTGTGACAGGAGTGCATGATCTGAGCCAGCTGCTGCTACTGGAGGTGAGGTGAAGGAGTTTCAAGGCTGAACTCTTCCAAAATCCACCTGTTCTCTGAAGGAGTTAATATTTCAGACCTGATTTCAAGGTGTGGAGCAACCCTGGCTTCTCACTCAGTCAGTGGGAGTGGTGGATGCTCGGGAACAGACAGGAGTTCATAATCTGTGAGGATGAAGTCCTTTAATACTGCAAGAAACTGTTGCACTGGATTTCAGTTCTGTGTGCCTTCAGATGGTAAGGTTGTTGGGCAAGAAACTGCCCCTTTTCCAGCATAAACCCCATCCATAAATCGAATTAACAGGCCTTATATACTGGGTTTTTATTCAATGAGTTTTTTTCACTGCACGGATATTAGGACATTGTTTAAAGGCGTGAATTAATTGCTTACAATAATTAATTTTAATGATTCCTACAAACTGCTATTTGCAGTCAACAATTTACAAACATATTCAGACACGAAGATATCCCTGACTTGATAGTTTTAGCCCAAGGTTTTGGCCCTTACCTGCAGTAATCGTACCTCAAGCAGGGCTGGATAAAAGTGAATTAACATCTCCTGCCGAAAATGCCAGCATGTGGGATTATGGGATTATGTATCGGCCTAACCTCTAATTAAAGAAATTAAGTCACTTGTAGTTACTTACAATACAGAGCCAAAACTAGAGAACATGCAAGCTAAACGGAAAAAAAAAATTGCTTGGGTCTGAAAACCATCTGAAAGAGCAATACTTTCCGTGGGACGGGCTCCCTTCCTGTCCAGCGGGGATGCTGGGACAGGGCTGTGGGTACCTGCAGCCCAAAGCCTGTGTGCAAAGGCAGGCGCTTTCCACGCGTGCCCGTGTGGCTGAGAGGAGGGAATGGCTCCTGGGCAGCGCCTCTCACCGCGGGCCTTCAGAGCCTGCGGGGCACGGCCGGGCGCCGCTCTGCGCAGGGACACAGCTGCTCCTGACCCAGCCACTCGGCACCGGGCCGGCCCGCGAGCAGAGCGAAGCCTACGGGAGGGCATGGACAACCCTACGGCCGTGGGGAGAGGAATAAGGAAGGAAGCAATGACATCCCGGCTCCCGAAAATCCCGGCGGTGAGTCACGGCGGGCGGGGAGGCGGCGGGGCTGCCCGGCAGCGGCGCCCCTGGCGGCGGCGAGCCCGCGGTTGTCACATGCCGGAAAGTCCCTGCGCTGCTGCCGGTGGAAATCCCCGGTGGGGGTTTTTTCTGTTGTGTTTTCAATCTCTCTCCTTTTTTTTTTTTTTTTTTGTTCTTTTTTTTTTTTTTTTTTTTTTTTTTTTTGCACCCGGGCGCTTAAACAGAAAGGGAAAAAAAACAAGAGGCTGGCCTCAGCCTTTCATTCCACAGCGGCGGTGGCAGCAGCAGCAGCTCCGGCGGGGAAAGGGTGGAGAGAAGGGAAGGAAGGAGCCCCGGCGCCGTGGGGGTTGATGGATCCCGAGCGCGGGTGCGTCCCACCGCCCCAGCCTCGCTGCTGAGCAGGAGTCACGGCAGGATCGGGCGGAGGAGGAGCCCGCCGCGGAGAGGTGAGCGCCGCTCTGGGCAGGGCACGGCGGAGCCCCGAGCCCTCTCGCAGGAGGGCGCCTCGGGGAGCCGGGCGGGTCGGGCGGCGGGGCTCGGCCGTGCCCCGTGTGCGGCTCCGCCGGGCGGTGCCGCTGTGCCCGCTCTGCCGGCTCGGCTCGGCCCGGCGGGGGCTCCGCGGGGCCCGCGGTGCGGCCGGGCTTGCTGCGGGGCAGGCAGCCGCGGGGAAATCCAACCCGCAGCTTCGGGCTCCTGCTCCTGGGGAGCTGGCGGGCCGTGTTGTGTCCTGTACACCCTGCATGCCCAGCAGAGCAGTCGGCCAGGGAACTAAGAACGCGGAACACTCACTGTGTGTAAACCAGTGCTGTGGGATTTAAAAGATCCTCGGTCCTCAACCTCTGATTCAGTGAGGAGTAGTGCTGTGTTTTGGTTTGTACCGAGCAAAGACCCAGGCAGAGCTATCCGTGTGGGCTGAAAAGGTGTTAATCATGTTTATTTTAGAAGTTATAGCACTTCACGGAGAAGTTTGTTAATTGCCGTTTTTCAGATAGAAGACACAAAATTAAAGTAACTTTATGAAACCATTGGCAGATCCCAGTATTCAGCTTTCCCGAGCCCAGTATCATCAGTATTACGTTTGGAAAGGATGTTCTGTCTAATTATTGTTTACAGCTGTATCTTTCTGGGAATTCCTAGTCATTACTTGTCAGAAGGTTGAAGTAGCATAGTACGCAGCAAAGCACAGTGGACCATAAACTAATATAACTGTAGCTCAGTTTTCTAACTCTTCAATCTGTAGCTTAGGTGACTATTGATTTTGAAAATAAGGGTTGCTTGGCTTTTGCCTCGATTGACATTTATGACTGTAAGTAGCACAGGCAGTAATTTCCACGTGTGGAGGGGAAAATATGTTTGTAGAACATAGTATCGAATAATGTAGTTTCAGTGAGTACTTCTGTAAACTCAGTACTTTTTGTTACTTAAAGGTGGAAATAACCATTTCAAGAGTCCCTGCCGGTAGTGCTTAGTCATGTGATTAGTCTTTATTCGTGTAAAAAAATCCCATTGACTCAGTGGTTCTACTAACATAAGTAAGGAATTCGGTATTTTGGTCATCTCAGAGCAAAGCAGAGCTGTGGTTATCCTACAGGTTAGTAAGGGGTTGTTTATATTTCCTTTTCAGAATCATTCATGCGTTTAAATACAGGATTACATAAATAGCATGTGTAAAACTATATTGGTGAGGGGAGTGAATGCGAAGATGTGTTATATCCATTTTCAGGCTGTATGCTGGTAGGAGAATGATAAGAATATGCCATCTTTATTACCTAAAGGAAAGCTTTTCCATATGTTGCAAGATGTGACAGCTCTGAGCACAGTCCCTAGTGCTCTTAGAGGATGTGAATGACATTGCCCTAAAGTAGTACCTCGTAGCATCGCCTGTTTCATCTGCCTCTGTTTAGGGCTTGTCAGGATGTCCAGTGTATCTCTCCATCAGCTGGTTCTCAGAGGGGTTAGAGAGGTCAGCTCTTGGCACGAGGAGTTTGAGGTCCTCTGTTACCCTGAGAGGGTCTTATACAAAGCTTTGGCTGGGCATTTGGAGGTGGATGTTGCCAGTGGAAGTGTCTGAGTGAAGAGGAGAGAGCAACTGTTTCCCTGCGGGGAAGGAGGTGCTGAAGTCCTTCTGTGCAAGAGGAGTCTTCTGCCTCCACAGACCTGGGAATGCTTTCCTGGTCTGTCTGTCAGACGGGAGTTCTTCTTCCTCTTTCTGACCCTCCTGATTCCCATCTCTATGAGAAAGCTTCCAAACAGTTGCATAAACAATTTGTAGTTGCTTCTTGTCTCCCTGTACTTGATGTCCAGAGATTTGATATACAAAAGTATGGTTTGATACTTGTCCCTAGATTCATAATCACAGTGGTGGGTTCTCCTAATGTGGCTAGCTGTACTCTAAATATGTTAGGCATGCATACTTTTATTTGTCTTTATACAAATGTTGCTTTGTTTTTAAACAAAGCAAGAATCTATGTGGACAGCGTGGAGAATCCATGTAATTTGTTGTTATTGTTGTTGTTGTTCCTACTGTGGTGCAGGGGAGTTTTGAGGGATGTGGTCCCTATGTTTGGCTCTAACTAGCCACAAAGTTAGCGTCTTCTGAAAAAGTATTTCACAGAGTGTAGATGGTTTGAGGTTATGGGGATTTTTTTAATGTGTTTCCTGCTGTACCCCATGAGGCCAGAGTTACTGAAGAAAGGGATGCAGGGCAGTAAACATTACATATCCTACAGTGGAAAAATATTGGGGATTTTGGAGCCAAATGGAAATGCTTTTTCAGCTCTGTTGACTTACCACTGAGTAATAGTGGCACTGCAGTCTGCACCCCCACACAAGCACCTCTGTGCAGTAGCTCTACCACTCACAAAATATAAAGAGCCTCAAGAAAAGTGACATAAGTCTGTCCTCGAGTGACAAATTTCTCATCTACCATATCTGTAAGTATGGGACTGATACTAGCACAGCTTGCAATTCTCTGGGCTCTTTCTGTACTCTACTGACCACCATTTCTCAGAATATACGTACTGTGGAAATCTGAAATGGTCATTATCTGCTTTTTTTTGGCATGTTATCAAAACAAGAGCTTGAAATGTGCTGAAATATATCAAGAGCATATGATATTACACTGTGCAGTTATCAATTAGTTAAGTTTCCAGGATAATTTTCCTTTCCCTTGATCTTGCCTCCTCTTATCCTTACTTCGATTTAAATCCTTTTTTTTGAATAATGATGTTATGAGTAAATCCTTTTTAGTATCACACTGAATTATATCAGTAAATGAGTGGGATAAGCTGGTCGGTCTCTATATGTGAGTAATGCAGAATAGTTAGTAAATATGAGCTTTAAAAACCATCATCTATGAAAGGCTCTGTTGGACTGCATCCACTCTGTGCTTGTTTTAGGCAAAACTGTGTCCCGAATCCCACCCTTGAAAGTGCCTTCTCAGTCTCTGCAGAAGTAATAGCACTGTGATAGAAGGACACTAACATGCCAATAAAAGGATCCTTTTTCATTTCAGATGTCTTCCAGAAACATGGCTGGCCAACACATCCTTCCTCAAGCTTTGTATCAGAGCAATATGCTGAAGGCTATGAAGATTAGAGAGAGGACCCCTGAGGATCTAGTCAGACCTCCCAATGGAATAATTCACCACTTCAGGACTATGCACAGATACACCATAGAAATGTTCAGAATGTGCCAGTTTTGTCCCCAGTTTCGGGAAACGCTTCAGAGGTCCCTGACTGACCAGGCTACTCAGACTTCACTGGAGCGCCAGAGGAAGCTCAACTGGTGCAGGGAAGTTCGGAGACTTGTTCCTTTGAAGACTAATGGTAAGTTATGAGCAGGTCTTTGCACTCTCAGTAAAACAGGTCATACAGATGGAGCATCTTTATTAATAGCATCTGAGTTCACATTACTGAAACAGAAGCACATGGCTTTAAAAATGTGCTACCTTTTAATCTCAGTTTTGTAAATTAAAATTCTTTCCACATGATGTACTGTCCTGAGGCTGTAGTAGACCCCTGCCCATACCATGGTGTTGTGAATACTGTGGAAATTTCGCAGTTGTTTTCATAATGTCAGTAACCTGTGGCACTTCAGAGTCAAGAACAAGGCAGGGAAACCTGATTTGGAGCCCATCGCCTTCCCATGTATCTGACTGCTGCGTGTCGGCTGCCTCATCGGAAGTGCCAAACATCCTTTAATGCCAGGCAAGAGGAGACTTCAGATGCTTTGAGCGACAGATATGCATTCCCATGTATATTTAGCAGAAGCTAATATCCTTCCCATAAGCCCTGCTGTTGTAGCTGGCAGGCAAGGTTTGCTGGCTGATCCAGCTTTACCAACAGTAGCACTCAGAACATGGGAACCTGACAGTGCTGTCCCTGGGGTCAGTGCCCCACACTGGGGCTGCTCCCTCATCCTCAGCTACCTGCTGTGGTTTGCGAGCTCTCGCCTTCCCGCAGGGCCTGCCGATAACTCCCGTGTGTGTGACTGACACCCATCTCTGCAACACAGAGTTGGCAGTGCCCTTCTCTTTCAACAGTCAGTGCTGGTTTCGGGACTTGGCTTTTGGGTTACTTTGTGTGTGTGTTGCATCACCTGCGACAAATGAAAAGGCACAGCAGCAGTGCCAAGATTTCTTGAACAGGTTAGGTTTTTCCACAGTCTTGAGCAGGAAACCTTGGCACATGACTGTAAGAGTCACTGGGCATTTCACATTCAGTGGAGGAAAGATTCAGTAATGGCTATGACTTATGGTCATGCAGCTGCAAACTTGGACTCAGGATCCCTTGCAGCACAGGTTGCCCCTAACTAGGAAGAATAGACCAGGACAGTGAGGACTTCAAGAAGATGGAAAATACAAATTCTTTGCTCAGTTATAGAAACACTGGGTGTGGTGGACCTGCAGCCTTGTTGAAGTCCATGTTGTATTCTGTGGTTGCTTCTTTTCATGTCTGCTTATATACACATTGCCCTTATCTTCCTAGTCCACACTGTTCCCTTTCCAAGTTCTGCCATATTTCTCAGTGTGATTGTACACAGCTGTGTTGTACTGAAGCCATAAAAATAGACCCACTGAGTAGATGTCACTGCCCCAGCCTAAAGCCTCATCCTAATGTATGGGTCTGTAACTGTTGTAGAGGCATTGACCTTCTGGTGGGCTTTTGTGGACTGCCTCTGCATTTGTGTAAAATTCTCATGACTGCACTTAGGGTTGTGCACAGAAGTTGCAGAATCTTGAATTTTGGAAGGACTGGAGTTGCAGCTAGAGCAGGCAGCGCTTTGCAGGTACTGGGAAGTTAACATCACTCCAGGTGTTGCATCTTCAAAACTTCAGTCTGAAAGAGTAAAGGAAAAAGGATTTTCTAGGAAAAAGGACATTGTGCACAATTTTTGCCCAGGGCAAAGAGTAACAGTTTTAGAATCCCCCATCTCCTGTTAATACGAATCCTGCAGGGGTTAATGCTGCCTGGACAGACACTTATTGGTGACCACATTATATTCAGTAACACTGACCTCTTTCTTTGTCTCATGACCATTGGCCAGTGTTACACATGGGAGCAGTGTGGATTTAGATGCCAACCACAAGCAGGTTTACCAATATATGAGATGCTGAAACATTAGGGCAGGTTGAGGGAAGGCAAAGCAAGGACTCGGTTTGTGGTCTCTCCGTACACTGTGTAGATGAAGAACTTGGCTTCAGTTCAGTGCTTCAGGGTCATTAAGTGCATGAGTAGGAGTGGCTTTGGCAGCCTGTGTTTATGCAAAGTAGTTGCATTTGAAGGACCTTTGCAGGAGAAAGAAGTTAGATTGGACAGTAGGAGAGGATCTCTGAAAGAAGTGCAGAAACCTGGAGAAGGCCTGTATTATCCCAGAAAATAAGTTTTTTTTTTTCTCCCATGTCACATGGAAAAAGTTTTTTTAAGCATTTAGCTGCTTAACCCATAGATGTGGGAGGTATATGTTGGTTCTTTCAGTCAGCAGTGGGGCTTTCTTAAGAAAATTCTGGGTTTTTTTCTGATTAAGGTTGTAGTTGTTGAAAACAGAGAAAGTATCTCCTACAGGATCTTTTGATGTATATTTTACCTAATATGTTTGTGAATCTGTGGAGTGGTGGGGTTTTCTTAATTAAAAAAAGCTGTTTTGAATCACCACGTATTTCTTTGCAGACATCTGAATGGATGATAGAAGGAAAGCGGTAGGAGGTATAAAAATCGAAACTGTTTGGGTTTTTTCTTTTTTTATTTAAAAATTCCAGCGTCTATTGGCTGTAGAGATTTCACTTGTATAATGAATTGGCATTCATTCCAGCTCGCCCAGCCACACCCCCTGGGAAAGTCCGAGGGAGGCTTGGCTGCAACCCCGCAGAACAAAAAGTACAGCTGTTGCTCAATTACTAGTCAAACGGTGTGGGGGAATTCCAAGCGCTGTGTAAGGAATTTTGGGCAGTGCTTCTCAATAAAGAACCGAAAGTGAGCTCTCAGAGAGACAAGAAATTTAATCTTATCTTTGCTCTAGATTTTGCGAAGGGAAAATTTTAATGGGGATTAATATGTCATCTTTCTTGGTCAGAAGGAAACCCAGTCAGTTTTTCTGTCTTTGTTGTTCCCTGATTTTTGAGCTCAAGTAAGCAGCCTGCAGACTTGAAGTACAGCTTTGCAAGATAGCATTCAGAAACCAGAAGGCAGTTGCAGGAACCTGATATGCACCAATCCCCTAACAATTTATGAAGTATTGAGTAGATTTCAAATTATATTCTATTCAGCAGCTGGAGTCTGTTGTAGACTTTTCTCTGCAATTTCAAAGAATAAGTAACAAAAGTGTTCACAAATGGTGTAATTGAGCTCATAATGTGTGTGGCAAACCGGGTTTAGTTCTTTTGTGGGAGTTCTTTGGGTGGGTTTGTTTTGGTTTTTTTTTTCACATGAGAAAAATCTAGTAGCATTACCAGGGTTGATGTCTTCTATTCCAAGAAAATTGCTGTGGTTTCTTAGCATTGAGTGAATCTGTTTACCACTGTAGTAAATATCATATCTAGTTTTGCATCTGAGGATATGACAGTAATGATTCTTCATGTCTCCCTTTCAGGGGGAGACATCCCCCTTTCAAGAAGGGGATGAGATGGAATTTGACTATCTCTAAATCTGGCTAGAGATAAAATTTGAAACCCAGCCTTAGACATATTTTGTCACACCTTTTAATTAAGTTAGTTATCTCCTCTGATTCTCAGTTTCCCCTCTGAAATTGCAGAACATCACTTTCCTTCCTACAAAGAGGACTTTTTCAGTGCAAGGAAATTATCTAAATGAAAGGATTTAGTTCTAATTTTGCGTTTTAAAAAACAGCCCTCTAAATAAGATATGTAACAACCCAACACACTGTCATTTCTGAGAGGTAGGCAAGAGGTGTTCCTATGATTGCTTTACATAAATCACCTGCCCTTCCCTTTCTGTCTCTTTTTTTAATTACAATTCCTCCATTAAGCACAGCCAAGTGCCAAGCAGTGCTCATCAGGGGATGAGAGGCTTGGTATTACTATAATATTTTCTTAGTGTTTTCCATTATCTCAAGCCTGTGCCATTGGGTGCATATTTGTATAAACACCAATGAGGGAGATTCACATCTTCTTTTTTAATTTTCACATCTTCTTTTTTAATTTTCAGTTTACTTTGTTGTGTTTAAAAAACTATTTCAACTGTGTTTGACATTAGTAGTTTGCAATGTCCATCAAAGTTAAGTAAGATAGGTAAGGGGCATTGCTGAATGACAGCTTAACTGTGACTGCTACAGGGACAAAACCAGCAGGTAGGGGACTTTTTTCTTTCCATCTCTGGATGTAAAGAGAAGGAGACCATATCTCTGGTCTCCTTCTTACAGCCCTTCTGTCTGAGGTTTAGAGAGAGGTGGACAGGGAATATGCATATATAATTCTACATCCCACCAGTTTGTGGGGTTTTGTTTAAGTAGCCATTTGAAAATGATGCACTCTTTCTTTTTTTTTGCAGGTGATGGGAATTGCCTTATGCATGCTGCATCACAGTACATGTGGGGTATTGAAGACATTGACCTTGTCCTAAGAAAAACATTGTTTAATGCTCTCAGGGAGATTGACACACGGATCTTCAAGCTCCGCTGGCAGCGGGAGGCTGTTAAATCCCAGGAGTTTGTAGAAACGGGACTCCACTATGACACCCGGGTAAGGCAGCCTGAGGGGATGGTGCTGTTTTCTGAGTGCTCGCCAGCATTGCCTTGCTGATTCTGTTTGCTTTTTGGCTTCATGGATTCCATCATTAATGGAGATCAGAAATAGTCTTCCTTTGGAGGAAATGGGGAAATGTGATTATTTGAGCATTGCTGTGCTGCAGCTAGTGCCCAACCTCCATGTCTTTGAACCATTGGTGACAGCTGTTTCTTTCCTCAGAACTGGGAGGAGGAGTGGGAATACCTTATTGAAATGACCTCCCCGGAAATATCTGGGGCTCAAAACAGGCTTCCCTATAATGCACTGGAAGAAATCCACATCTTCATCCTTGCTAACATCCTCAGAAGACCTGTCATTGTCCTTGCAGGTGAGTTGCATGCCCAGTTATCCTGCTGTTACTCTTAGTCAACGATTGTTGTTTTCAGGTAGATGCATTTCAGAACAGGGTGTTTTCCAGCAAACGTTTTCTCTTGCTTGTAGCAGTTACTTATTTGTGTTTTCCTTTTCTTCTTTATGCAGATAAAGTGGTTAGAAGTTTAGAGTCAGGCTCCAGTTTTGCTCCTCTGAATGTTGGTGGTGTTTATTTGCCTCTCCTGTGGCCAGCTGAAGAATGCTACAGATACCCAATTGTGCTTGGCTATGACAACATGCATTTCACACCACTGGTGACTCTGAAGGACAGCGGGCCAGGTATTTTTCAAGTACCTTGTTTGGTATTTATGTTCCTTCTTCAAAGCCATTGTGCTGATAAAGCATTTAAAATATGATCTGATTTAGATTTGCATTTTTAAAGTTAAATAAATGTAAAAGATTCCTTTGACATACATTCTCAAAATGTGAGCAGAAACAGCTTTGTCTGTGAATGTGAATAGAAACTAAAGGTTACCTTCAAGATATTGGTTGAAAGTAGAGTGCAACTCACCTGCTTGCAGGCTGGAAATAGTCAAAGGGTGGCCTCTGCTCTGTTGTGTTCTGGCCTCCTTTCCACACCACATCGTAAGAGAAGAGGCTTTGAAGGATGCAGTCTGACGGCAAGGTACCACTGCCTGGCAGGAATAATGAAATATATGCTTTACCACTTATAAAGCATCTCTTTTGAGTGGATAGCAGTTCTCTAGGTTCAGGTTACAGCATCATCCCATGGAAAGGCATAACAAACAAAGATCTACAGTGCTGCTCACATGGAGAAGATAGTTGCGAAGGAGACATTAAAAGGACTGTGAGATGGAGCTAAGTTTGTGATGTAGGTGTGTCTGCAACCCCAGTGGTACTGTGTAGAAACTAGTTCCTCTGGTCAGCTGTTCTTCTCTCTCTCAGAAATTTAGTGGTGATATCTCAATGTGTTGTTGTATTTTATGGTTACTCCTAACTGGTTGCGTGTGTGTGTGTGTATATATGTATATATATACATGTATATATGTTAATTCATATATATGTTAATTGTGTATATGTTAATTCATCTTGTTTCCCCACAGAAATCCGGGCTGTCCCTCTAGTCACCAGTGAACAAGGCAGATTTGAGGATTTGAGTGTGCACTTTCTGACAGATGGAGAAGAGAGGGAGAAAGAGCAGCTGCTAAAAGACTACTTGATAGTGATAGAAATTCCAGTGCAAGGCTGGGATCATGGTACAACTCATCTAATTAATGCTGCAAAGTGAGTGTCATTCCTGTTTCCTCAAAGGTATCTGGTTTACAGAGACGGGAGAAGTTGGACAGCCCAGTGTGTTCCTTAGGTCTTTCCTTCCTTCCTAGGTGGCCCATGTGTTTACTACCTGAAATATGAAACACTGGCATTACTGTTGACATGTTTTGAAGGAGTATGAGCTGAGGCAGTCTGAAATTTAAAGGAAAAAGTGTATTCAGACTTAGCAAACTGAAACTAGCATTTTAGAAGAAAAAATCCATTTGATCAGTTTCACTGACTTTTGATTCTGCAGGAGGGTGGCTGAAAAGTAGTTAAAGGCAGGAACTAGTTAGCCCAAGCTCTTGTGCTTTGTGTAAGAGCACATTGCATAATGAGCAGTCGGTGTAATTTTGGCTGCCCCAGGGAAAGTACTTAGCAGTATGTTCTTAGCACAGATGCCTCGACACCCATGGCAGCTGTTCCGTGTGGCAGTAGGCAGGAAGCTGTGGCCAGTGGAGAAAGCAGCGTCTGTCCTCATCCCCCTGACGGCTGAGCATCAGTGACATGCAGGGAGCAGCTGGCAAGACCCATCAGCTTCTCGTATTTAGTGGACACTGGCAGTGGTGTCCAGCCAGTCCCTTCACAAGTGTGGGTGGGAAGTAACTCCCTGTATCCTCTCTCTTTGCTTCCACTACCACATGGAAAGTTGTCTTTATGCTGCTGGCTGGTTCTGGTTTAGGGGACTTGAAAATGGAAGTCCTTCTACCCAAAGGATATATGCACACCTAAAGTGTAGCACTTGAGCTTCCCTAGTCCCACTGCCTAGATATGTTGTGGAGTATTACCAGAAACATTAGCTCCTCATCCTACCAACTGTGGCATGGTGAAGCTCCAGTGTAGGGTTTCCCTGCAGCTGAAGGCAGAGTAGGGATGGTGTGATGGATGCTCGCACTGAAACCCCACAATTTGTTTGAAGAATTCTGCTGGTAGATACAGACCCAACTGGGCAAAACAAGCCCACTGTAGGAAGGGCTTGTTCTTGGTGTGGGCTGGTGAAAAAAGGGGTCTTCTACTCTAACTTGCTCAGCTGAGCACTGGTCCTCAGAGGAATTCACCATTTGGGAGACTTTCTGCTTCTGAGAGATTACCCATATTCTTTGTGCAAACAGCTTTTATACAGAACACCCTAACCTAGCAAATTGTTTTAAGAATACTTCTGTTTAGCATTGTGTCAGGACATTTATTTCTTTAGATATAAAAGTCTCCGTTACTGAACACCTGCTTTTAAAATTACTTCCATTTACAGCAACAGGGTAAGATTCCACATCTTCTATCTGGGTAATATGGATGTGCGTTAAATCTACATTTCCTTCCCACATTGCTTGTATTTGCCTCCACCCCCACCATCTGCTCTTTTCAACCACTGATACAATCTTCCTTTTTTGGCTGTCAGGTTAGATGAAGGCAACCTACCCAAAGAAATAAACCTCGTGGAAGATTACTTTCAACTGGTACAGCATGAGTACAAGAAGTGGCAGGAGAATGCTGAACCTGTAAGAAGAGAGACATGTTCCAGGAACAGACAGGAACTGTCACTTTCCCAGCTCTCCCTCTTACAGATGAAATGTGAAACGCCGAATTGCCCTTTCTACATGTCTGTGAACACCCAGCCCTACTGCCATGAATGCTTTGAGCAGAGGTCCCAAGGAAACAAAGGAAGAAAGCAAACCTCCAAAGCAGCCCCTGAGAAGCTGAAGGCAGCTGGGTCAGGCTCCTCCCATGGGGTTTTTTGTGAACCAGGGGGATGGACATCTGAAGGGCCTGTAACAGAGCCTCGCTCTGCACCTCCAACCGCTCCAAGCCTTTTCCTGTACAGTGAAACCACAGCCATGAAGTGCAGGACCCCAGACTGTCCCTTTACACTGAACGTGCAACACAATGGGCTGTGTGAACGCTGCTACAACTCCAGACAGCTTGGTCCTTGCAACAACTTGGATGACCAGAGACACTTAGACTATGCCACGTGCAAAACGTGCCGTCAAAAGGCCAAAAGGACTTTCAATGGCATATGCAGCACTTGCTTCAAAAGGTCTACAGAGCAGTCCCCAAATGGCAATCCTGCTTTCCTGCCTGCCTGCCACCAGAGATCAACATCTGACCCATCCCAGATCTCGCAGATCCTGCACCAACACTCCTGCCATCAGGCTCCCAACAGCCGTGGCAAAGAGCCCCTGCCACCAGCACTGCCTCCTGAGGAGAACAGGGGAGGCAACCTCTGTAGGAAACCTGGTTGCAAGTTTTTTGGGACACCACAAAATGAGGGCTTTTGCACGCTGTGTTTCTTTGAGTACAGGGAAAATCATGGTGAGTGGAAATGGAATGAACTTTTACATACTTTGGCTGCAGATCAGATTCCTTGAACTGTGAAGCTCTATGTGCACTGGGTGATAGCAGGGCAGGGGATG
Source organism: Entomyzon cyanotis (assembly GCA_024500445.1). Classification (NCBI taxonomy): domain Eukaryota; kingdom Metazoa; phylum Chordata; class Aves; order Passeriformes; family Meliphagidae; genus Entomyzon; species Entomyzon cyanotis. Next base: position 11,340,599 of record JAKEPQ010000871.1, read on the forward strand.
ATGAAAACAGTGTGAGGAGAAGGTGATTTTCTGTCTGTTACTATCCCATTGTCATGGTTTAACCCCAGCCAGCAACCAAGCCCCAAACTGCTGCTTGCTTACCCTCCCACCAGCAGGATCAGAGAGAGAATCAGAAGGGTAAAAGCTTGAGAGCTCATGGGTTGAGATAAAGCGAGTTTAACAGGAAAAGCAAAAACTGTGCTTGCAAGCAAAGCAAAACAAAAAGAATTAATTTAGTGCTTGCCATGGGCAGGCAGGTGTTCAGGCTGTGTCTCCTCCCAGCCTCCCATGCACCCGCAGCCGCCTTGCCAGCAGGGCAGTACAAAAAGCAGAAAAGGCCTTGGCTCTGTGTAAGGCCTGCTCAGCAAAAACAAAAACATCTCGATACTATCAACCCCGTGTTCAGCACAAGTCCAAAACACAGCCCCATATCAGCCACTAGGAAGAAAATTAACTCTACCTCAGCCAAAAACAGCATACCCATAAAGGGGCACATGGCAGCAGTGTGGGAAATCTGTGAAATCTCTTGTAAAACTTCCTTTCAGCTTTGATGGAAGCAAAACTAAATAAAAGGGGGTGGCCTTTGATACCTCCTCAGCATCCACTGCAATCATGGTTTGGTATGAATTTTCTTCACAGCTAGACAAGTTGTAGAGGTCAGTGAGGGAAATGCTGTAAATGTATGGAAGGTACTGAAAACCAGTCATGCTGGCGGCATTTAAAAAGTTTTGAAGAATTTGAAGATCTGTATCTGTTCTGGATGTAACAGGTATAATGCTGTGGAGTAACTGTTGTAGTTGCCTTGATAAACAGAGCTGTAGAAATTGGCTATAGATAATCTGCTTGTATTTTGGAGTAACTTCGGAGTGCATTGCTACACTATACCTTGAAATCTTCCTTGTTGATACTATGTGTGTGCATGCACGTGTGTTTAAAGACTGACCTTCAAAAGGCAATAGTTTGTACATAAATCACAGCATGAAATCTTCATGTTTCATGCTACTGCCCTGTTTCACAGGTAAAGAGCCCTTAGGTATAGAGGGTGAAAGGCATATGTATGAGAGAATTATTACTTATCTCTTCATATTATTTTATTGCTGATAAGTGTGCCGATGTAAATATAGAAACATGGAATAGGTTGGGTTGGAAGGAACCTTTAAAGATCATCTAATTCAACCTCCCTGCCATTGGCAGGGACATCTTTCACAACACTGTGCTTTCCCCATGCGTTCTTATTAGGGAACTTCTATGCCAGCTTGCAATATCTTATTTTCCAGCATTGCTCACAATGAAATTTTTTTTCCTTCTGATTGTGGAATATATAAGATTGCTTCATGAGACTAAAAAGTATAATGCACTTTTTCCTATTAAGCTCTGTACCACTGTACTTCAGTTAACCAATGTGACTGAAATGGGGATGGCTGAAAGGGAGAGGTCACAGATGACATGCTGAAGTCAAAGGTGAAATTCGTCTTGACTTCAGTGGCATCTAGGTTTCCCACTAAGGGCAAGTTTTTCCCAAATCATCTGTTTTAAGAGCTTCTGATCTGAAAATCAGTCTGCATTAGCACCCTTATTTATGTAACATAAAGAAAGATGTACCAACTGGGGGGTCTCAGGATTGTCAAAAACCCATATTTGAGGCTAGTAGATTTTTTTTTAATTTATCTTAATTTTTAACTTGGGGGACTTTTTATAGTTGCTTTGGGTCATCAGATCTATTGGGCACATTCAAACTCCTCCTGTTCATGCTTTACATTGCAGACAGTGTTTTGCTACGCCACCAGAGGAGATCTCAGAGGAAGTCTTCAGCAGCAGATCAGACGGGGAGCTCCGCTGCCGGCTTCCATAACACCGTGTCCTGCCAGCGGCGCGACTGCGGCACCCTGGGCAGCACGATGCTCGAGGGATACTGCCAGAACTGCTTCATTATAGCCCAGAACCAGCGATTCCAAGAAGCCAGAAGGACAGAAGAACAGCTGGTGAGACAGACAGAAGTAAGTGTGAACTTGTCAAAATCTTCCTCATGTTTAGTGTTGCATGTTCTCCTCTTGTGTGAACAGCTTGGGATATGTACTAGAAAATCCTCAAGTGACTGCATCCTAACTATCCTGGAAAGACAAGCATAGAGCATATCATGATTTTTTCTGCTGCAATTGAGCAGTGCTCCTGAAAAGTAATTCTCAGTTTAGAGTTGTCATGGCCATGCTCAGTTTTACCTCAGCTGGGATTTTGCCAGCAATTTCAGTGGAAGCAATTGGACCAACAATTGTTTTACTGGGTTGTTTTACTGATTGGGAGGGATTTTCATTCTTACCCTTAGAGCTATGCAACTGCGTCAAGGGGCTTAGTTCAAGTTGTATTTTCGATTGTGTCCATTACAGATCATCTTTGTTCCAGATGGGTTTTTTTTTTTAAATTTAGGTAATTTTGGTCCTTCTAGAATTGAGGGTTGCTAAAGATAAAAAACCCCACATTTTTTCCTAAGAAATGACAGAATTTGTGATTTTCTTCAGTAAAACTCAACTTTGGCTCTTGGTATTGCAGTTTGTTGAAGTGCCTGCAAACAACCCCCAAGTGATTAACTAGACAAACCACAAGCAGAGTTGAAAGTAAATGAAAATCCATTTGTGCTGCCAGCATAGCGACTGACAATGTGTTTTAATATTTTTCAAGAGAACAGGGCAGCACAGAGATGTGCAGCGAGCAGCATTGAGTACCCAGAAGAGACAGTGTGCTGTGGCTTCTTGTAGAAACAACTTGGCCTGCAGAAGTGATGATCTGTGCCCAGAGTGCCGGCGCCTCACTCAGCTCCCAGCGCCGGGGAGTGCCAGGGAGCCAGCGGCACAGGAGCCTCCCAAGCAGCGCTGCCGAGCCCCTGCCTGTGATCACTATGGCAATGCCAAGTGCAACGGCTACTGCAATGAATGCTACCAGTTCAAACAGATCTATGGCTAGTGGGGAACAAGAAGATGATGCCAGCTGCTTCCTTCACTGAAATGGTGCTATGTCTAAAACACTTAACAGTCCTGGGAGTGGGAGGGCGGGGGGGAAATATAAGCTGTCTGCTCAGATCATACTTATTCCCAGGAATGGGAATAAATTTCTACTTCCTCTAAACACTGCATACAGGGACTGCTGAGAAGGTCACATTGCCTTCTGCACAGAGCTCTCATTCATGACTAAGCTCCTACAATGCCATATTTAATTTTTGGACTTCCCAGGAGGAAGTGTGAAGCATTTGAATCCAAAGAACTTCCCAGTTCTGCCTCTTTCTCAATACCTCCTCTTCTCCCAGGCAAGGAGCTATGTCTACTGTCAGAGGTGCAGGACCTTTTCATGTTTGCATACATCAGTCAGGGGCAAGCCCTTCCTGAATGGGATTACCCAGGACAGACTGATGCAGCTTCCAGTTGACATCTGAAGAAACTTGGTTTGGGTTGCCCAGTCCTTGCTGTTCCTACAGAGCTCACCAGGCTGGGAGCTCCCACAGGCATTTAGGGTGATAACAGGGAGTGGTTCTGTGTTTGCAGAGTCCTCAGCAAACCACAGCCAGGAACAAGACCAGCACTGGTCTGCTCCTTTAACTTGTTTAACCTCACCAGCATTTTGATCCTTTCCCAAATACCAAGACAGCTGGAAAGACAGAAGTTAGAAAAGAAATGGATGTGATGGGGAAAATGCATCCTGCCATTTCCCACTTGTGTGGAAGGAATTGTCTCCAACAGACAAGAAAAACCCCAAAGCCCTTTGTCTTCAGGTCTGAAACAAGAGTGACTCCTCTCTCTTGCATTGCAACTATCAGGAGTATGTGTGTGCTGTTCATACCCTTCCTCCCCATTTCTATTACACTTTTTGTCATCCCTAAAGTGGTTCTGTTATCATGCAGACAGCTTGGAGGTCAGTAATGGAGTTCTTCAGGGTTGAGATTTTACTCCTGGAGTTTATGCATCCACTTCTCAATCTGCAATACTTCTTTTAGCAACCTCAGTTTTACCACTGTGCCTAGTACCTGCTTCTCTCTTCTCCTTTCATACCTTTTAAGTTTTCAGCATCTGTTTTGCTGCTATGATTTTGTTGGTGATAATTCTTCTAACTTTCTTCTCAAGTTTAGAATCTTCTCCTAGTTACTAAAACAAACCAGTTTTTTAAAAGAGAAAATTAAATAACTCATTACTTATTTCTGTTAAATTTTATATATTTTGTGAACCTTAATGTGAACCTATACTTTTATTAAAATATTTATATTATTTGAAACAATGCAATTTGAAATTTGCACAGCTAGGATTTTTTTACATGTATTTACTCTTGTGTTGAAAGTTACAGACTTAAATGTATAATTGAAAAACTTTCTCTGGTATAAAGAAATAAATTATTGAAGGATTGAATTTGTTATTTTTATATCGGTGAGGGAGAGCACAATTGAGGATGGGCCACCCCCTGAAGGAAGCATTCCTGTTCAGTATTACCATTCAGCATGTTACCAACTCCTCCTTGGTGCAGATGATGTCACCAAGTGCTTTGAAGAGGTGACAACTTGCTGTCAGTGGGTGTTCTCTCAGGAAGAGCTCTTGGTTCTGTTGAAGGACCTGGGCATAAGGAGTTGGCTCCTGTTGGTGCAGAGTATTTTCAGTCCCCGGAAGAACAGGTGTGGGAGAGTATGGATGGTGCAAGAGCAGGCTCCAAGGAAACCTAAGCTGCGTTGACTTGGCATGGCTTTCTTTGCTCATCCATCCCTTATTTTGGGAATTCCCAGTGAGTGGTGCTTGAGTGCCACCCTGGGAGGTGTTGATGGCAGCACATGAGCCCAGCTGTGTGTGCAGCCCCAAAGGCACAGCCAGCCCTACCACCTTCACTCTGCCAGGCACAGCAGGGAAGCCTTGGCATCGGAGTTGCTCAGTGGCTCATGGAGAGCAAGTTGCCAACTGCTGCTTGAGAAAGTACATGAAAGTGGTGTTTTCTTCTCATCCCAAGCTCAGCCTAACCAAGCCTCACTTCCAGGGATTTCTGCACTCTAACTCCCATACTGGCACTCAGGTGTTTCAGACTTCTGCCTAGACAGGCAGTACTGTACACTATCATGGCTTTTAGGTGTTGCTCATGGCCTGAAAGAAAAAAAAAATGAGTCAGGGCTGCAAACATCCATGTGCAGTTGAGGACCCTTTCCTAAGAGGAAAGACCTCTCAGCTCAGTTGTTTCTGTCCTGGTTAATTCTTTAATCCATAGCCCAGCTCCCTCTGCACCCACAGAGCATACATCTCCAATCAGAGTATACAACCTCTGTCAGCCTACTCCCCCAGAGCAGAGCCTGCTGGACCTACCAACCCTATCTCTACAGCATATTCCTCTTTTACAAAATCTGACTCTGTTGACAGCACCCACCTTCCCTCTTCTTTACAACTCATGCAACTCACATGTCTCTGCGATTCACTGAACTTAGCACCAGGCAGACAGCTCAGTGGTGAAAGAGCAGGCAAAAATTGGGAGGGATGTCTGCAGCCTGGCAGGAGATGGAGGTAACTCATGACATCCAGTCTCAGCAGACACCAGCTCCTGCTCACTGAAAAGACAGAACCTCCATCATGACACCCTCAGTGTCAGAAGGCTGATTTACTGCATTTGCTGTTAATTGCACCTTCTGCAGAGAGGAAGGATTTCAGATCAAATGCCCCAGATCCCACTGATTTTTCTCTGCTGCTTTCTGAGCCCATTACTCATAACCCTTGTGTCACATGAGGCTGCTCTCATTCTGAAGCTCCCATGTAAATGACTGCCCAGCCTGTCTCTTGTGATTTACTTGTGTGGGAACATAAAAGCTAGTGGGGCCTTTCTCTTTTTTAAATACTCTGGTATTTCCCTTATGTCCTTAGGGGATTTCGACCCTCTTGATGCTTTCTGCTCTTTGCCCAGACAGCTCTTCAAGTTCATATATTTTTTCCTTCCTGTTCTGCAAGAGAGAACTTTATTTTGGAGTCTCCCTTTTTGTGACCACTTCACTTAAAAAAAAGGCTTTTTTTCTAAGACATATCTTTGATAGCCAGAGATTTTTTTCTTAGCAGAAAGGTGAAACTAGTCAAGAATCACAGAATTACTAAAATTGGAAAAATTCTCAAAAATCACTGAGTCCCACAGTTAACCTAACACTGCCATGTTCACCACTAAACCATGTGACGTATTCATGCCTTTTTTGAACACTTCCAGGGATGGGGACTCAACAATTTTCCTGGACAGCCAGTACCTGATAATAATTTCAGTGATGAAAATTTTCCTATTACCTAATCTAAACTCTCCTGGTGCAATTTTATGCCATTTCCTCTTGTTCTGTCACTTTTACCTGGGGGAAGAGATTGACTCTCACCTGAATACAACCTCCTTTCACATAGTTGTAGTTGTAGAGCATGATAAGGTCTCTCCTGAACCTCTCTTTCTCCAGGCTAAGCAATCCCAATATGAAACAATTGGCTTAATGACTCCTTGTATTGTACTGGACTTCCTTGGAATATGGTGCAGGAAGGCATTGCTGTGCAGGTTGTGCTTACATATTCATTTTATTTGGGGAAGGGATATCTTTAGATGAATATAAGATTATCTGAATATTATCTGTGTTTCTGGATTTCTCAGGGCTATAGAATCTCAATTCATAGATAATTTATGATATAGAGAAGAAGAAAGCACTTGGTACATTTTCAGTGTAGAAAGCACACAGATTTATAAAAAATTATAATCTTGTCCTGCTCATCCATATCTGTGTTTAGGAGGCAATGGATATTTTAATGACAGAGGGGAATAAGGACTTTTGGGGCTGAAGGCAGTATTTGAGAGGATTCGTGGAGACTTCCCTAGTGCTTAGGTGTTCAATATGTGTTTTGGGTATAAACATCAAAAAAACCCATGCTGAGCATAATTTTGTGAACATGAGTTTATCATGATGATATAATGCATGGTTTGTTCAGGTGAGAGCCACAGGGGAGCAGTGGCTGCATAATTTCATCCTACATACTTGAGTAGGAGACTATAGTGTAATATGTGCATTAAAAAAAATAGAAAACCACAACACAGAACAGTTATCATTTCAGATTATATTAAACTGCCAAGGTCCCTTAAAATCTGGAGTTAAAAGTACATCAGAGTGCTCCATTTCTCAGGTGACCACAGCTGACATGCAGTGCAGCAAACCTGTTGTTGATGGGAGCAGATTCAATGGACTAAACTAAACTTGTACAGTCATTCCTGTGCTGATCCTTTCTTGCACATCAGTGATAATACTCATAGCATCAATCCTTGCTTGGTTTAGAAGGGTTGTTCTAACTGCATAGTAAGTAAACAAGTGGCTTAATCAAGCTTTCCTTGACCATCCATAGTTACTTTGGAGAAGACTGCATCTAGCTCTCAGGTGGGTTATTCATCTATCTGTTCAATGCAGTAGGACACACTTAGATGTACTCACAGTCCAGTCCTGCATCTATACAAATGTTACAACTTCTCTAGCTGTGGTCAAGCCAGCTCAATGAGTCTGCCCAGGTTCCAGCAGCTGTCTGGTCAGAGCCATGGCTGTGCACCCTCTGCCTCGTGGGCAGCCCAGCACCCTTGCCTAGGGCTCTTAAAAGCAGCCCTTTTCCACCAAACAGCTGCTGTAGGAAACCTGGTCAGCCCCATGTGTTTACACCTCCATTTGTCAAGATGAACGTCAATTGAAAAAAGCCTGTATGTACGTATACATATATCTATACTTAAAAAAAACCCCATTGTACCGTCCATCAAAGAGAAATCTAAAATAAGAGCAGGTAATTTTGCTTGGGAGTTTTATGATGATTTCTTTTTGTACTAATCTTAATTTTCAGAAAAACTCCCTGTGTCTAATATTGGAAAGAAGCCTACGGCATGCTATCCAGGCTGCCCCCTCCTCCAGCCTCACTAAAGTGAATGTTATGAACGCAAATTCTCCTTCCTCCCACCACCCCTGATCTCTGACAGTCATGGTTCTTTTTGTTATTGGTTTGGGTAGTTTTTTCCTCACAACTTTTTTTTTTCTTTGGTTTAAGCTCTAGTACACATACGTGGTGTTGGGCAGGAATTCAGATTTCCCCTGGTGGATTACTGGGGAAGGGGGATCTTAGGTTTTGTTCTCTGTTTGTGGCTCAATGTCAAGGGACTCATATGAGCTCACAGAAATGCACATCATGAGGGAGTCCGGTTCCCAGCCAGTACAGTTTTTTAAAAGAGCCACTACTGGGTGTCATGTCATAAGAAGGAGTCAAAATCCCCTTCTCATTTACAATGTAAAGCAAACCAAGTGACTTGGGGATCTGCTATGAGGAACACAAGTCTGTGCAGTGCCTTGTGCTTTGAAAACAATGCTTTTCCTACTGACCTCTGTCAGATATGCTGCTGAGCATCGTGGGGCAGAATTTGGTCACAGCATGAAGTATGGCATAGGCAGGATATCATCTAGTCAGAAGTACCAGTTGGTAACATTATTTTTTGAGGGAAATTTCAGGAAATTTCATTTCCTGTTGCCTGACACTGGTGACAGAAGAGTGTAAACTGCAGTGATGCTGGATAAATGTCTTTCTGCAAACTCCAGTAACATTTCTATTCGTCTAAAGTTGTAATAATTTGATTTGCTTCTGCAACTTTACTTCAGGTATTCTGTTGGGGATTTGGCCAGCTATCATATAAAAATAATCTGTTACCTTCTTTTATATGTTCTGGAGTGAGAAGTTGCACTCCCACTTGCTCACACCTTCAGGATGTGGAGGAGAATCAGAAAAAATAGTAAAATTCATGGGTTGAGATAATGTCCTAGGTTGCAATATAGATGTGTTTAAGTATTCTATTACCACCAGCTGTGGGCCGTTAGCTGCTATCACCTGCTAATGACCCACCCGGATGACAGGCAATGGGCCATCAGGGACCCACCGTGTGACTCATGGACTTATCTCACCCATTGTGGGATGCTCTGCCCAGGAGGGAGGAGCCAGGTGTTCCCACCTGGATATAACCTGGCCTTGGAACTGCCTGAGCTAGCCTGGTCTACTGGGTTCCCAGAGGACAAGAGCTACCACTGGATCTTCAGCTGGAGACTAGACCTTCACAGGATCACTGCTTCAACTGAACTACTTCAGTTGGACTGCTACTACCACCCTAACAGGATGTTAGGTTGTATCTGACTTTGTCAGTGCTTTTCCTTGTATTATTTCACTTATTTTTAATTTCAATCTGGACTTGTGATCTCCCACTGGTTTGTTTTCAAACCAACACAGATAAGAACAGTTTAATAACTGAAACAAAGTAAAATATATTACTACTACTACCACCGATAACAACAATATAATAACAATAATAATAGTAATTAAAAGGAGAGAGAGAGAGGGGACTAAAACTTCAGAAAAACAAGTAATGCATAATACAATTCCTCAGCACTGAGCAATGTTCAGCCAGTCCCTGAGTGGTGACATATTCTGTAGAATAAATAGGATGGGAATTTGGTCAGATAACAGAAAAAATAGTTTCTTACTTCCTTTTTTAAATTCTGGAGTAAAAAGGTGAACCTTAAATTTCTGCTGTTGGTATCCTCATGCCACAAAGGCATGCTTACCTGAGCAGACCTCGTAGTTTAAATCATAGCATTTAAATAGATGCATGTCTTGCATGTCATTTGCTACAGTTTAATCGGAATTAGGTGTTACAGCCTTTGCTGTGATCTATAATGCACAGCTACTTCAAAGGCAAGAAAAGTAGCCAAACTGATATTTCAGCATACTAGATTATATCTTATTTATCCTGTAACTTATTACCTGCAATGAGGACAAAGCTCATTTTTACTGGTGGGAAGAGATCACTTTATTTTTCATTTATATATTACTAAGGGAACATATAAATGAACGGCAGCCTAAAAGAAAAGGATGATCTTGCATGGCTTTTTCACAGTCATGTGTATGTCTAGACCAGCCTACATTTGCCTAAAAGAAAAGTCATCATTTTCAGAGACTTTTTATAAAAAGGGAAGTTTGGGCAGTTGTGATAGAGCAATAAATGATGACCCCTGGCAGAGCTCTGCTCTTTGAAGGCTGGTGCCAGGTCAGGTGCTTGGAGGCAGGAAAGCCTCTGGTGCTTGCCAGCACTCCTGTGCAGTTGAGTCATATAAGAAGTGTGCACCATTAAAGTTCAAAATGCATTACTCACACCAAACATGTAGCTCAAACCTGAGTCTCCATGAATGTCAAATTTAACATATTCATGACCAGAATTTCTTCCTCTTGCTTTTTCTTTTGTGCACTCAGCAGAGAGGACCTATTACAGAAGAATTTCTTGTCCCTAGGCTTTTATGATTTAACTAACCAACTTTCAGTTCAGACAGTTTGGTGTTGCATCAGACCTTGATCTTTGCTCATCTCCCTTGCACCAGCTTTCCACTCTGAGCTCCGTGATACACTGAGTCATCCTCAGAATGGTAAGATTTTTTCTGAGGATTTGGTTTGTTCATGTGCCTGCAGTCTATAAGTTGACTTCCATCCACAATATTATCTCACTGCCACATGTCTGTCCTCTGATCCAAGCTCACTCTCCCCTCCCAGAAGAGAAACTTTCCATCAGCTGGGATTGGGGACCATATGATCTTTAATGTGCAGAACTTCATCGTATTTTCCACATCTGCATGTGCTAAATAGATGACACAGCATTTCCAGCTTTACCCAGCTTCCCAAGGTACTTGTGATTTTATTCCACAGCACGATGAGTTTTCTGTTTCACTCTTCTCCCACTGGTGTAGGTGCATCTTGGTTTGCTCCCACTGTTGAGCCAGCTCCACTGCTGAGCCAGGGCATCACCTTCTTCTACACCTCGAGGCTTTGGAGAAGGTGAGGATCACAACAGTAGCTTCCTGGAAATTTCTAGCCCCTAAGGCTCCTCCTTTATGCTTGCCTTCCTTGTCTTGCAGATGGATTTATCTGTAGAAATACAGAAGTCTGGTCATGCTGTGCAAAGGGCTGACCTTCCAAATTTCACAGTGTTTATTCTTTTGAGTTAACAGCACTTCCTATTTGGAAATAACTTCAAATTAAGCTCTCAACAAAGTCCGGCAGCAAACACAGAAGTTATGGGTAGGTTGTATCTCTTTTCTTCTTGTTGACAATGAAGTCTCAGTCTATAATAGTACCTTATTATAGCTGCCAGAGCTGTGTTTGTGCTTGATCTTTTAGCTATGCTTTTTCTGTTATGTTTCAGGGTGTAACTAAATATTTTCAGTTACAAAGAAAGTCTAGCTAAATCACATTGCTTATGTTTTATTTTTCCCCGGTCAAAAAATCATAAATTATTTTAAAATAATTGCTAATGCATAAAAGATTGACTAAATCTCTATTTTAATACTGCAATGATAAAAATATCATCAGCAGATAAAGTTAATCCAGAAAAACCTATAATAAATGGGAAATAATCACAGGACATCAGGACATCAGAGACATCATAAAAATGAGTAAATGATAACTTTATAGGCATGTGGAGCCAGTAAATGTTTAAAATCTCTTTGTTTAGAGCTGGGTGAAGCAGAGGCAAGTACACACAAGAAAAAGTACAAATGAATGCTTTATTCTGAAACCAAATTAGAACACTAAAGATAACATCAAGGCTTGTGTGGAAATCCCCTGGATATGTTTTGTAATTTTTTCCAGTGAATCTCAGGCTATCAAGGGTAAGTGGATGACCACAGCTGGGGTAGATTATGTTTTGGTATTCCGCTTTTGTGGTGCAGACACAGGGTGGAATTCATCTCTCTTGTCTTGCCCTTCCTTGACTACAAGGAGTGTCCAGATGATCAGTCCAAATGCAGATGTTTACACTCTAAAGGTGACAGGCTTGATCAGCTGAATCTCACAACCCATTTCTTTTTCTCTTAGAGAAAGTTAGAAAATCAGGGTAATATGCAGGCTGCCTGTTTCTGCATAGCTTCCCAACTAATTAGTTTGATGCTGGGCAAACCACAGAGTCACTCAAAACTTATGGCAAGGAGTGCTTCCTGAAATCAATGGGTGTTAGGCATACAAATGCCTTGAATTTCAGGGCAATGAACCTCTCACTTCTTCCATTTCTATATTTCTTCTGAATAAAATTGGAGAAATAGCACTCACTTAGCCCTCCTCAGTAGTCATGAGATTAAATTAATTGATAATTACAATATGCACTGACATTCTGAGGTGAAAGGTCTGATATGTAAATAACAATAATTATTTCTATCTGCATTGAGGATATACTCACTGCACACTAACAATCCCATATTTGGGATCAACTGAGCCTCACTTTTTGAGACACTGATTTTTCTGAAGTCACTTTGTCTTGTTTTCTTTCAGGTACTCCATGGGATATAGAGGAATCAAAATGAAACTTGCCAAAAGGGAACATGTGAAACCACATGCATGCCTCTGCACCGAACAACATCTAAATACTAATGAATTCATTACTATTGCTTCATTACCATTTCCTTGCTTATTTTACCAGTGTTCTAGAAATTTATTTGAATTCTCAAAAAATTCCCAGTTCAAGGCCAACGTGTTCTCAGTGTAGAAAATCAGAGGAAATGGAGATAGAACAGGGCTGTTTGGAATAAGTGTTAAGGGCAAGACAGTTGGAGTTGTTGCCAAAACCAATATATCCTCCATGTGCATTAATAATGCATTCAAGAAAATAAGGTTTTCCTTTGCAGTCAATGGAATTGCATCAAAGATCTACCTGGCCCCATCATCAGTTTCTTTTTCTGACAAAGCAAAAATCTGAAGTTTTTTCAAACAACAAGGAAAAGCACTAAGTCACAATTTTCTGTACACCACTTGCAGCTGGCTGCACATCAGTGTTTAGCTTTCTTGAACCATAATACAGCTGAGATGTACCAGGGAATTTGTGTCGAGCTTTCACGGTGATTAATGTTATAAATTGAGGCAAATAGATGACTAACTTGTTTACTCTGAGGTTTTCAAAGTTAACAAGGGAGATGAGAATAAACCACTGTGGCATGAACAAGGAAGTGAAGTGAGAAGTTAATCTAGCTGGCTTTTATCTATTTCTCTATTGACTTGCTCACATAATCAAGGGATAAACACCCTCTTTGTAGTGGAAAAATATTGATAATAAAGATAAAATCCTGATTTCAGTGACACCTGAGAAAAACCAGTAAAAAGTTTTATAATTACTACATTCTAAGCATGGAAAAAAAAATCTCAGCAATGAAAAGTACAAGGGCAAGAAACACATTTTCTGCTAGCTTGCCAAGGCATCCCTGAACTGCGTCATTCCTTTTTACCCCTGTAAACTGTGAACTCATATTGAGCTATTTGCTCACTGAGCCCCCTGTTCTCTTTGTTGTTCTCAGGATGTCATGCTCCACTTTGTACTTTCCAGTATTAAAATGCATTTGTTTCAGAGGAGTACATTTCAACTGATTCCTCTTCCTCCTCTGTATTTAGTTTTCCCAGTTTCTCGTCATCTTTGGTTTTTACCAAAAAATATTAAGTAATGAATTAATATTTTCTTCCTGGACACAGATGAAAATGTAGAATGAGATCAAATCTGGCACTGATCTCAGCAGAAAATAACTAGAGAAGTCATGTGCTAAAGATCCTTATTGCCAACATATTAGTAATTATGCCAGTTCTCAGTTTAATGGGCCTGGGGTTTTTTGCCAGCAAGAGTTACTAGATTTTTTCTGTCCAAACACTCTACAATACCAAAACAAATACATCACAAAAATCTATGTATTTCCTTTTGTCAGCCAGGCTAGTAACTGACATCAGCATAGCACTGAATCAGATTTAGTAACGAAAAACTGTTTTCTAATAATTAACATAGAATGACACTGGCTGTTTTCCTTCTTCTTCAAGCAACTGTTGTAGGACTTGTGGGTGTAAGTTGCATTCAAGAAGAAGGGATGTTATTCACACTGTACCAAATATGAACAGTAACTTCCATTACATTTTTATTTAAGGGAAATATTAGATACCAAACCAAGATGTTTGCTGAACATTTTCTCCCTCTATGCTTAGAATTTAATTTTCTCCAGAAAATTATTTAGTACTACCGAGATTAACTGAATGATAAAAAATCCCTTATTTTCTTTAGATTTCCCTCAATGTGGGTGCAATTCAGACTAGGGAAGGTACACAAAATGTTCCTAAAGTCATCCTTGAACCAATGTTCTTGTTCTGTTCTGATACAGCAGAATTCTTTTGAAAATGTCTAATCATTTTACGCAGTCCATCAACCTTCAGTTCTGTACTGCAAGAAATTTTGACTTCAGACAAAAATTAACCTAGGATGATAACCTATAGTGTAAAGGCCCTCCAGGGTCATTAACCTTTAGTAGCCCCAGTGTACCTATCTAATTCACAAGAAAAATAAGGGAAGTCAAACCCTTGAAAAAGTTTCATACTAGGTAAAATTTTTTACCTAGGTCTGTGGAAAAGGTGTAAACCATCCTATCTCCTGGCATTTGATGATTGACTTCAGGGAGTTTCAATTCCCGTATGTGGGAGAGATGTGTTCATGCTGTAAACAAGCCAGATGTCAAGAGAACAAATGGATGACACACAGGGTGCTGGGTTAGGGTTCAACCGTCAAGTTTTGGCATTATGTGGCAATGCAAAAAGTTCACTCCTCCTACATGTCTGCACCATCCACGCAGCTCTGCTGCTGTACTCTGGCCACTGAGCTGCTCCAGCACAGCTGAAGGACGGAACCTCTTGGTGCCTCTGGAAAATGTGATGCTCTTTATTTTTAATTTTACATAATTGCTGTGTTGTACAAGGGCTAAACAAACTGCAAACAAAATTAGAGAAAACAGTGTGACATTGGTTTCCTCCATCAGGCTACTGAAAATTTTCAAGAGCATTAAGAGCATTAATTAAAAAAAAAAAAAGTAATTCATATATTTTTAGTAAGATTTAATAGGAACACAAGTAAAAGGACCTAGAAGTATATTTGCTATCAGAAGAAAAAGTGCCATGTAAGTGAGAATTAAATAGCTCTTAGATTAGCTTGCATGCAGGAAGAAAAAAAGCTTATGAAGAAATGAAATATTTTTGTTTTTCTAATTATTTTTATTTTTCTAATGAAAAATTACCAATTTACACTAGACCAACTAACATCAGCCTCTACGCTATGGGGTGCTCCATGGTGACTAGAGCTCAGCATGACCACACCTACACTTGTCTATACTTGTGGAATCCTGAGGGAGATTGCTGGCATCCCCTTGTCCAGCACCAAGCCTCTTTACAAGCCAGCTCAGCCCAGGTTCGGGCTGTGTTCAAATGTCATGAGTCCCATCAGGAGTCCTTCCTGGCAGGATCCAGGTGTGATGTGGCCACAGAGCAGGTGAGATCTGCGGCAGCTCACCTGGACATAGCATGAGATAGCCCATCCCCAGAGGAGAAATGAAAACCTCTTGTTCTACAGGGGGTATTTCTTTCTCTGGGAAAGAAATACACCCTGCTCCCACTCAGTGGTGGGCTGGTGTTGGAGCTGGTTTTGGACATAATCCAAGAGAAGTCTAAGACTTTAACTCAAGAGAAACATGCTTTTGGATTTCCCTCTCCCTCTCAGCTCCAAGTACTTTAGGTTGCAACTTGAAGGACTGAGGACACCACAGGAATACTTTTCTTCAACACAGTAATGCCTGATAGGTCTGAAGAAGAATTTTTCCCTTTGGAGGATCTGTCTGGGGAGAGTCTGACTGGTGCTTTTACAAGGTAGTTTGCAAAGAGGGGATTTCCCATTTGTGACCACAGGAGATGATCATACTGCCTGTCTAAAAAGAGTTAGTTACCAAGAAGAACAGCACCTGCTGACCCTCGGGGCAGACTGCTGGGTGAAATCTGGGTGAACCAGCCAGGGGTTCACACCAGTGTCCAGGTGCTTGGGCAGTGTGGTGGTGCTGGGAGAGCACAGCACACCCCTGTGCAGCTGGCACTTGGCCACCTCACCTTTGGCAGGACTTCTATTTCTTTCCCCATCTCCATTCATTTTGTATTCCAGCACACACCAGCACTGCCTCTTTACCCTGAAGTCCCCATGGTTTTAAGCTGAGGTGTTTCCTGGCAGGTTAAGGCATCCATCCCTGTCCAGCAATACCCTGGGTGATCCCTGAGTGCAAGGGCCAGAGCACTCCCCTTGGGCTCAAAGCAGTGTGGAAAACTGGGAAAGTCAGCTCACTGAATCCTGTTTTCCCCCCAAGCTCAATGCAGATACCCCCTATACCACACAAATACAGCCCAGGGTCTTTAGGGTATATGGAAAAACCTCTTGAAACCTCTCTGTCTGCTGCTTCCATAAACGCAGTCTGGGCAGAATCTGTTGCGGTTTTTTTTCAGGTTTTGTCACATTTTCTGTGAATTTTGAAATCATATGTCTCAGAAAGTCCCCAAACAAGTGTGTTTCCAGCATGGGAGGAAGGAACACCTCAGCAGTGTTTCTCCTGCCCAACCCAGCCATTCATCCCTATCCAAAATGTGCAGTGAAGTGTGAGCTAGATCTGAGTTTCTAACCACTGACACCACCCAGTCACCCACAAATACATAACCTTTTTTGCCACTAAATTCTGGTTCATCCATTCATGTCTTTTCAGAAAGATTCTCTAGAGACCTGGAGGCATGAGAGTGGATGGACACATTTACACTGCTCCAGTTCCTTGGGGCAGACCAATGTGCAGAATTGTTCTTAGCCTTGCTCACAGAGAATGAAATTGGGCGTCTGTGCCCTAAATAATTCCAGGCTTTGCAATCTCAAGGGAACCATAATTAAGAGGCAACATTTTGCATAAGTAATTTTTCCTGAAAAATTCTGTTTGGGGTGAAGAAAAAGAAAGCAGGCAGTTTTGTTGCTTTGGGTTTTTTTTGAGTTTTTTATTGTAGTTTTTTATCATTGTAAAGCTTATCGTTGTAAAGTCATCTCTGTCAAAACAACATAAGCTTTTTGCAATATCATTGTACATAATATCAAAACTTTAACATTAAGTTCTCACCTGGCACAATACAATATTACTAGAAAGGCTGGATAAGAGGACAGGGTATATTTGCATTGTACCTTGCTTTCCTCCACTACTAACAGAAGTTACTTAACCAAAGAAACTGGTAACAGGAAAATGAGGTCTTGCTTACAACATTATTTATCCTGTCACCAGAACTAAGTTTATCACGTAAAGATAATAACTGCAATTACAAAGCCATCTTCTCGCTGAATAACAGTGAGAAACAGGAAAAGATAAGTCACACCACACCCAGAAACTTCTTTTGCAGGTGATTTTTTCCAGCCTTCAAATACTCGCTTTAGTCCTCCTACTTTTAGCTTTATCAAAGACCCTGGGAAAAACTCAATTAAAAAAAAAAATCACCCTTAAATACTCACCCAGACTGGAGAAGTCTGCCTTCATGCCCATCAGCACTGCAATGCATGGGCTCATGTCAGCAGAAGATCTCCCCCTGTCCCACCTGCTCTGCCCCTCCAGGCACGAAGCAGTGGGTGGGATGCTGTTTCACCAGGCCACATCACAGCTCCCCTGCTACTTCTGCTTGGACCCTCTCCAGACAAATATTAGCACAAAAGAATATTTTATTTCATTTGATCAATACCCACTTGAGTGTAATGAGGGATTGCTTCACCAGATGTTCCTGCTTTTCCCCTGGGTATTAATTACGCATATTCCTCCCTACCTCTTCTCAGTAAAACACGGGGGAAACTAGCCACTAGTGATGGCTTATCTGCACAGATTTCATGTGGTTTGTCATCACAAGACAGGGTTTAGTAGATCGTGCAGCTATTTTGCTAGACTAAGTGGTTTATACTGATTTTTGCGACTTTGCTTTTTTTTTGTCCAGTGACTACGATTTCCATAGATGGATGTTTGAAAAACAAATTCTGCAAAACTTAGATGGTATCTCTCCTCCTTACAACCTCTCTACTGAAAATCTAAGTTGGAAGTATATAATGGTTCATGCAAACTCTTCCTTTCCCATGTGAAAGTAGTTCTAGCTCCTCAGACACTTTATCTAGGTACTTTTCAAACTTCTATGTACCTTAGGTGGAAACACTCATACCTAAGTCTCAGTTATTCTTTATTTCAGTTCATGATGAGTTGTTTTAGACACGCTCTTATCTCCAGCCACATCTCTCCAAGCAACATGAAAATACTGCCATATTTTTTCAAAATGTCACAGGTACTTTCATACATTTCAAAAGTGATTGTGGCCAGAAGATGTCAGACAGGAAGCAGGCCTCGGACTGGAGCAGCACATCCTGCACGCTCACCTGATGTCCTCAAACAATGCCTTCAGTTCCCACTGCTCCACAGTCTTCCAGGGGCTGGTGGACCTCTGCAGCTTTGCTGTGTGATTGTCTCCCATTTGCTCTGGCATCTCCACGTCTCTGTGTCAGTGCTTTCCAATGGCAGAGGCTGGGTGTGCTAAGAACGCTGAGCCAGCCCAGGCATCAGGACAGTGCCTGTGGTTGGCACAGCTGCTGTCGTGCAGTGAGAGTTGTCACACTGACAGCTAAAAGAAGTTTCCTAGTGGGCAGATTCTCCTTCCCAGTTCCTCTTTTAGCCCTTTTTTTTTTGCCTCCCCTGCCTGTTTGGCCAGCAGCTGGTTTGCCTGCCTGCTGCATTTCATCTTCCCCTCTGCAAACGAGCACTTTGCTCCATGACCAGCCACCAGCCAGCTCTGTCCCAAACACCCAGCTCTCCAGCGTACAATCCTTGCTGGCCCACCCTGCACTCCACAGACACTCTGGGAAGCCCACAGCACTTCACAGGGGCTGCCTGTCTCTGCTACCTCTCAGTGCTTCTCTCCCTCTTTAAGAAGGTGTGGCATCAAGAGGGAAGAAGCGATTGCTTTTTTTTCTAGGAGGTTATTTAAGGCTGCCTGTTGCATAATTAAGAAATGTTTCCGCCAAGTGATTAGCAGCCTACCCAGCTGTGAGTATCTTTTATACACCCTGCATTTGGGAGCGCACCCAATCTTTTGCTTTGTGCTGAGCCATTTGCACTTTTCCCCGCAGTTGTTCTCAGTGGAAAGGGCCGAAGTCATGCCCATCTGCTGGGAAGAGCCCTGGGAAGGCCCCAGGAACAGCTAGTCCCAGGTGAGCTCCATTCCCTCGATCCCACATGAGACAGACGGAAGGGGCTCCATCTCAGCTGGGAAAGGCAGGGCTGGCTCTCGCACTGTCCCACGGCACTGTCTGTGTTTCAGAGAACGGGATGTGAGTGCACAACTTCACCTTGCCTCTTGCTAGCCAGAACAACCAGCGCTGAAGCCTCTCTGGCACAGGATGAGGTTTTATTTCTAGTCATAACAAGAACATGGGACAGTGCTACCTATTGGGTGATGAATAAAAGTAATTCTCTAGACTTCCAAGAGGAACAATCCAGTCGTCTGTAATCCTGTACAGGCACTTTCCATACCTGCCTTTTCTGAGGCATCCCCAGCCCAGAGGCACGCAGATGTCCTCCCTCCCTCCTCACTCAGATGGTGCAGTGTGCTTGCACATGCTCCATGGAGCCAGCAGCCCACATGTGTCCTTCGAGAGCTGCTGTGCTCTGCTTACATGGTCAAGGCTAAAAATGGCACAAGACCTTGGGAGAATAATTCTCTGAAGAACCATTTCCTGACATTTAACTACACTTTTTCTTATCTTTTTTTCTTTTCCTTTTTTCTTTTCCTTGAAAAGTAACATAGCTACTATTTGTAAATGTTTCCTCCCTTTTCAATAATTTTCTCCACATCTTTTCAGTGTCTGTTGAAGGCAGAGGAAAATACCACAGGCTTCAGTAGCCGTCATGCATTATAGAGTTCAACAAAACATTCACCCATCACAGCAATGAGCAAGATATAGTGATGTGGGCTACAACTCAGTCTCCAGAGCTTCATGAGATATTTGACCCATGTTTCTTTCTAAAAGTAAAAAAAAAAAGAGGGATGATGCACTTTATATGAATCAAGTAAACAACCCATACTTGCCTGAGCACTTAATTTGTGGACTGCACTGTGGTCAGCTTGAAGGAGGCAGACAGTGACAGCTTTCCCAGTGAGCAGAGTCACTTGTAAGTCCTCAGGTTCAAACCCATCACTCAGGGCTGGGTTCAGACCCATCAATGCAGTGCTGGTGCAGAGGAAGACACATTTACCCAAGCATCCTCATTCATTGATTAAAACTGCAAAAGGAGAAGGCCAGAGAGGAATCTCTTCTTAAATGTCATGCAAATTTCAGTGTTGAGACTGAAAGTGACCCAAAGAGCCACTAATTGTGTTACCATCCCAAGGGGCATCACAAGCCAGGCAAGATGCTGCTTGTCAGCACACTTCAGTTCTACCATAAAGAAGCCCCTAGAAAACCCTGCAGCTACAGTCTGACTCTCTACCTGTAGTTTTACAACTTGACCTCCTTTTCCTGAGGAAGGTGTCTCCTTCACCCACTAACAGAAAACCACACAGAACTGATCTGGCTTTACGTGCAGCTTGAAGTCTTCCACTGCCATCCTTAAAATCTACTGCAAGAAGTAACCCAGTGCCTGGGTTAACACCACAAGCTTTCCAACAAAGCTTCCTCATTACTTCACACCTTGATTGTTGGTGGAACAATCCAATGCCAAAGATAGCAAATGCTTAAAACTACAAATACAGAGCAGCCAGGGGTATTGTGTGTGGTTGAATACGGGGAAGTACTTGACCTCGTGGTGCCCTTAGTTCCAGATGAGCAGTCCTGAGCCTTTTGAATCAGTATTTGGCAGCTCGCTTTTTCGTCAGTGCTCATCCTTGAGGTTATGTGTCATATTTTTAAGGAAGTAATAATAACTTCATATCAACATTTGCTGATGGGCATTGATGGCAGCTGCTAAAGGAATGCAGAACAAGCAGTATGTACCCACGAGGAGCATGGTACAGCTGCTGCAGCACATTTAACATGAAGTACTTTCAGCCACAGAGAGAAGGAAGGAAAAGGTGAACAAGTATTAATTTTATGGAGAGAGGAAATAAGCACGGGAGTTCAGTTTCCAATGAACGTAGCATTTAGATGAATCCTTTCTAGAGGGCTGTCTGTGAATAAGATGATTTTGTCACTTTGGGAGAATGTGTGGCAGTTCTTAAGACTCTCACAATTTTCCTGTATAATCTAGACAAGACATTTAACATGTCAATGTTTCAGTTGTTGGTGTTTATGAAACAGCATTCCTAGTAAAACTGCTCTGCTTAACATTTTCATACACTAGATTGGGTGTTTGAGATATTCTATATAAATGTGTATTAAATACACACCCTCCATCCTATCCCCTAGGTGCAGGTGCAGCAAACAAAAATCACCATCATCTCTTGAAGGTACAATGTTTCTGTAAGAGAAGGTGATGGCCAGAGCTTGTCTCAGCTGACAAGCTCTAGAGAGAGGCTCATAATCACAACTCACTTTCTATTTGGCGTCACAATGGGCAGTTTCATCAAGGACTGACTAAAAAGAGATGCAAAATTAGCCTGACTGCCTGTTAAGATATCCATCATTTCCCCATTTTAGAAGGCTGCAAGCATATGTTTTCTCCAAATTTGCATGAGTCTTGCTCTGGTTATCAGAAACAACAGACATAACTTGGGACACTTACTGGTAATTGAGAGAAATGGACAAAAAGTTAATAAATAAATCACCACTCAGCATTAGAAAAGTCTCTAGAGTATGCTTGTGAAACATTTTATTTGCATACTTTGAAATTTATACTGATTTACATTAGCATGACATTAATAGAAAAATGTTTGAAAGGATTTTGTACAATTTTAATTAAGTTTTGTAAATAAATTTGTAGTCCTTTTAGTGAAAGACTAAGATGAAGGTAAAACTGATTAAACTACTTCAGCCTCAGCTAAATCTAACTGCAGACACTTTAAACTGACCCCAGTAGTTTTATTTTCAATATTGTACCTAATAATCTAAATTCAAATCTCTCTGCTGGAGTAGAGAAAAGGTGTAGAAAAAACAATACTGTCTTCATCTGGGAATTTGTGACAAGATTATGGAAACAATTGTCATGGTCAATAAGATACACCAATCCCTCTCTATGGGTCAGTTATTTCAGTAGCTATCACCTGGCCTGCCTGCCTTTCTTCATCACTGTTACTCCTTAACCCTGGCAGAGTCCCAACAAGTGACAGTATGCAGGAACTCAGCCTTGCTGGGCAGAGAAGGTTTTTGGTGCCACATTATTCTTCCAGAAACCCAGTTATTAACCCAGTGATGTACTGACTGCTTACATTTCACTGTTCTATGTCAAGAAATCAGAATCTATTTAAAAGATTTTATCAGACACAGACACGGAAGAAAAACCTTCCTATCACTGGGCACTCATCATAATGCTTGGCAACTGGGATGCAGCACTGCTTTAGCTCAGGCAGAACTGGCTTGATCTTTGGCTGCTTTCTTAAGATGAATCCACCATTTTCACATTTTAAAAATACAAGAAACTGTTAAAGACCTTCTACTAAAAAAAAAAAAAAAAGATAAATTACTCCTCTTTTTCTAATCTATGTAGAAATAAAACAGCTGTTTTACAAGGAAAAAAAAATCCTTAAAACAAGTGATTTTATTGCCTGACCAAGAATGAGATAGGTCTAGGAATCATAGATGGAAAAAACTTGCCGTACTGAAGCCAGTGATGGATTTTCCTCTTGTTTGTCTGTGAGGCCAGGTTTCCACACTCTGCTTGTGAAATTAGCCTGGGTATCATGACAGTTCTAAAAAGCAGGTAGTCAGGAAGAAAATGCATTAGAAAAGTTAACCACATCCAAAGTGGTTGAAAAAAACCCGACACAACACTTCTGAATTAAAAAGAAGCAATACTATCAAAGCAATGTTCCCAGTATCATGTCAGTTCTGCCAAAATACTATTTCACAGGAAATGAGAAACTCATGACATAATCAGATGATCTGCTTAAAATTCTCATTTAAAAAAACCCGCTGAAACTACAGATTTTTGTTAAAGTAAAATTTCTGTGTGAATCCGAGTTACAATAATTGCAGAGCTAGATTTCTTCTGCTGAATTTTTATCACTTGTCTAGAGTTCTTTGGTGACAAGTTCAATATTCACATGTCAAAAATTTCATTCTGCACACTCTCTCAGAGGCACTGAAGAAAGCCCTGATGTGCCTGGGCTGCTCCCATGGCAGTAGAAATGCCAGGAACCCTTTGCAATGCACCCAAGGGCCGATACTTCACAGCTGATCATTGACAGAAGGCTCAAGACCAAGTAGACACTTTAGGTACTTATTTCCATGATTTATAGAGGGAGTAGAAACTAAGGAGGCAAAAATGAGGGAACACAAAGGTCAGAGAAAGGGGGAAGAGGTGCTCTATATGGGGGCCCATACAGCTGACCTGCAGCCCATGGAGGACCCACACTAGAGCAGATGAATATTCCTATTCCTGAAGGACTGCAGGTTGTAGGGAGCCCATATCAGAGCAGGTTTTTCCTGACAGCAATGCAGTTAATGGGAAAATCATCAAAGCAGAGGAAGTATGAGGAGGAAGGATTAGCAGAGAGAGACCACTCTGTACTGATCATATCCACCCCTGCCACTGCACCATTTGGAGTGGATAGAAGAGCCTGGATTGAGGGAGTTGAGCATGGACAAGGGGAGAGGAAGGGTGTTGTTTTAATGTTCTTTTTTTGGTTTTCACTGTTTTATTTGGCAATAAACTACATTGATTTTCCCTTAAGTAGTCTGTTTTGCCCGTAACAGCAATTGGCAAGCACTGTTCTTGCTTTTATCCTGGCCCATGATCTTTCTCATCCTATTTTCTCCCTGTGTCCTACATGAGAAGGAGGGGAGGCAGGATGGAGTGAGCAGCTTGGTGGGCATTTGGCTGTTAGTTAAGATTAATCCACCACAGCCTTCTTTTGGCAGCCAAGGACTTCTCCTTCGTGGGAAGGGGCAGAAATATCCTACTTTTGCCTGGCCCTTCCTCTGTCACCCAGACGTATGGCTGGCACAGCCATTGACTGACCAGTGCTCCATATCTGGGATTTCTAGCAGCATCTCAAACTGAGTCAGGGGTGTCTCCCCTAGTCCTGGCAGAAAATGTCATTCTTGGCCTCCGTTAGAATTGGGCTGGGTCTAGCACTAGGGCACAGCTCAGGACCTACGTGCTCAAGCTCCGTGCTGCCCAAGCTGTCCTGCTCAAGCTGGTTTTGTGAAGAGCTATGGCACAAAATTCTGCATGGCACTGCACCCTACAGCTCTCCTTACCTGGGTAGTAGCCCAACTACCAATACACAAAATAACCAAGATTGCCTAAATAGCCAATAACCTTGGCAGGGTGGGTTGTCCTGCCTCTTTGGCCTGTCCACATTAATTTTACCATGAAAAGACTAATTGATTTTGTAAAAATTATATTGCATCGTTAATATGGATTACAGCAGTGTAAGAAGGCATGTGTGGCCTTTTGTTACTGAATACAGCCATCTAGTGGCTAATTCTTGTTTAGTGTTCAAAAGAGAGCAGTGCTAACAGGAAACCAAGAGAACGACCATGCACAAGCCAGAAATTTTCCTTCCTCCTTGTAGCTCACATAGAGTTACCCTGGAAGTCCTGGCTCTCTTGGCCACTTGGCTATCTCAACATGTGGCTATTGGCAGACTTTATAAAAAGAAGCCATAGTAAGGTCTGGGCACTGAATGCCCACCAATACCAAATGGGTAATGCCTGACAGAAATGGCAACAGTTCTATTGCTCCTTGTATTAGTTCAGTATTTATGTGAATACATATCTATAAAAATGCCATACACAAACACTTAGCATCCTGGTGTACTTTTATCCTTTCCTTTTACACATAACAGGTTCATTTCCTAAATAAAATACTTTGTTACTTATTTTCTAAAAAAATCCTAGGCTATTTAGCATTTCCGTTTTGGTTTGGAAAAATGCTGACTCAAAAGTCCTAAAGAAATGCATGAAAACTGAAATAAAAAAGAACACAAGTATTTAACAGCTTTATTTTATATCAATTGCTTCACACGTCCTAAACAGGCCCTGTGGGAACACTAACTATTTAGCTAATAGTTAGATCATTAAATAATAAAAAAGAACTCCAGAAGAAACTGCAGAAATGTCAGACAATAATCAAACCATACCCACACACCATGCAGAGGACGGCAGCGTGAGGAATGGATGTATTTTAGCAAGACAAAAGGAAAAGCAGTTTTGGTCACTTACGCCCAGCCATAGGTCCCCCAGCGCTCTACTGCCTATGGTGGTGCTGGATGAGCTATTTAGGGACCCCACAAATCTGTAGCACCTCACAGCAATCCATGAAAGGAGGCAGGACTCCCCACGCCATCTCTTAATGGTGTTTGCTTTAACCAGGGACATGCATTGCAGCCTGGACCTTAAAGTGCCAAAAATAAAATTAAACAGAATAACCTTTAGCAGCTATGTCTGTATTCTCATCCAGAGCAGTTTGCTCGACCTTGTGTGGCAATCTGTCTACAGAAACAAATCAGCATTTTAATCTGAAATGCATGCCAATAAGCCAAATCCTTTTTCAGCAGATTATAGACGCATCATGAAGACAAGCACTTTCAGGCACGTTATTAACACAGGAGAACATATGGATTTATTCATATGGATTTATATATATGGATTATATGGTTTGTGAGAAAAATGTCAAAATCTAGGGTCAGAGGAAGCATTCCAGTTTCACTGTTTGCCTTTTCTTTAATTGCAAGTGAGTGTGAATATTATTCCTGCAATGGGCTGGTCTTCCTAAGCTCCTCCTTTAAGCTCATACTCTCACAGGTCAGGCATGTTTCTGCCACAGGGACGTGGGTGCCTGCAAGCCAAGCCTCAGGTTGGCAAGGCAGGGTTACTCGGCTTTGGTCCAGCTTTACTGAGGACACCATGAGGAACTGTGGGGGATACTTAAGCTAAAGTTGCACCGCATAAGAGAAGTAAAAGCAAAAACAGGAGTAAAGACATTCAGGCAAGATTAAATATTAACAAGAGAATTCCAGTGACAAGTGGTGATGTGAAGCAGCATAAACCCCTAAGAAATAAAGCAGAGAGTCAAAATGGCTCAACAAGATCAAGAATCAGCCTGTTTTGAGGTCCAATCGAGATTGCTATGTGCCCTTGTCACTGAGAGCTGCCAGACTAGCAGTGACATGTCACATGTCTGCATGCCAAAACACAGTCCAGTTGCACATTAGTCCAGAAATCTTCTATGCATTTTAGTCACTAGATTATCACTGTGCACTCATAAAGTTGTGCATAACCTGCTTATGCAACTTTTAGGCACAGTGGATGCCTGAGAAAAAGCAAACCAGTGAATAAATAAATCATACTGAGCTGAGAATATCTTACAATTATAAGAACATAATACTGATACAGCATGATCTGCACATCAAGATTTCCAGTGAGAAGGGCTCAGGGCCTTCCTGTTGAAAGTTGTTTTCAAAAGTAGTGTTCAGGGACACTATTTTTGTGCTATCTAGTGTCCCTGAGCTTTCGAGTATTATAGGGCTGGCTGGGCTTTGGCCCCACAGGTCTCTGTGTGTGCTCAGCACCTGAAAAAGACTACACCCCAAAGCAGCAAGAGGGGTCACAGCCCACAGCTCCCGTGAGGATGAGGTTCAGCTGCGCAAGGATTGCTGGTGGAGCTCTCCACATGCGACACACCACATCTTCGAGAGAGGTCACCAATCCATGTGTCCGCCCCCACCTGGGGAAGGCCTAGCTTTAAACCCAAGGTCCTTTTGGGAACCTGTCCCACGTTTCTATGAGTGGTATGGGGCAATGAACCGGACGAGGCAGTTTTCAAGCCGCTGCCTGGCTGCTGCTAATCCCTCCTTCTAAACAGATGAGGACGGTGAAGCCAGGCTTGCCGGCAGCCTGGCAGCCCAGCGGATGCCCCGAAGGAGCGCGGCTCCACCCACGAGCACCGTCCCGCGGCCGTGGGAGCTTCTCCCGCCGCGGCCACAGGCGCCACCGCCCCGCTCTGCAGCGGCAGGCTCCGGCCGGGCCCTCGTGCCGCTGAGCACTTCACAGGGCAGCGAAAAGCCCCGCCCGCTCCCCCGCGGCCGTGGGAAAGGCCCGGCCTGGGACCAGCCCTTCAATGGCCGATTGCCCAAAGCGGAAAGGCATCTGCCAGCCTTTGTTCCGCCTTAGCTACGATACTGAGACCGGCCCGGCTGCCGAGGCCCGGCCCTGCCGAGCCCTGCCCCTCCCTGCCCCTCCCTGCCCCTCCCTGCCCGGCCCTGCCGAGCCCTGCCCCGCCCTGCCCGGCCCTGCCCGGCCCCGCCCGGCCCCGCCCGGCCCCGCCCGGCCCTGCCGAGCCCTGCCCCGCCCCGCCCTGCCCGGCCCCGCCCCGCCCTGCCCGGCCCCGCCCGGCCCCGCCCGGCCCCGCCCGGCCCTGCCCGGCCCTGCCGCTGCCGGCTCTCCCCGCCCCCGCGGCTGCTGCGCCGCCGGACACCGGCAGGGGGCGGGGGCGGGCAGCTGCGGGCAGGCCCGGTGGGAAGGGGCGGGGGAATCGCAGCGAGCCGCAGCAGCAGCCTGGGCACCGCTTCACTGAGAGCTAAAGGCGTGTAGGGAAACGCTGCGCCGTCCTCTGGCAGAGATAGGCAGGCACTCTCCCTCTACTTTCCCCTCCCTTCGCTTCCTCTCCCTTTTCCTCTCCCTCTTCTTCACCCTCTCCTTCTCTGCTCCTTCCCCTGGGCCACTGAAGCATTTTCTCACAGGCCCCTCCCTGCCCAGCCCTCCTTTCTGCATGGCAGGCTTCTTGTGTCCAGCAGTAAAGGTTTGCTGATTGTCATGTCACTGGCCAAAGGAAACGTGTCTTTGTCACCTAAAACGAAGCAGGCGTGAAACAACAGTAATTCCAGAGGGACCTTACAAGCTTGACATGTGAGCCTCATGACGTTCAGCAAGGCCAAGTGCAAGGTCCTGCATTTGGATCAGGGCAATCCTAAGCACAAGTACAGGCTGGGTGAACAATGGATTGAGGGCAGCCCTGAGGAGGACTTGGTGGATGAAAAGCTTGATATGACCTGGCAATATGCACTTGCAGCCTAGAAAGCCAAACATATCCTGGACTGCATCAAAAGCAGCATAGCCAGCAGGGCAAGGGAGAGGGTTCTTGTTCTTCCCCTCTAGTCTGCTCCCTGCCTGGAGTGCTGCATCCAGCTCTGGAGCCCCTAACCTAAGAAGGGCATGGACCTGTTGGAGTGAATTCAGAGAAGGGCCACAAAGAAAATCAGAGGGATGGAGCCTCTATTCTATGAAGGCAGGGTAAGAGAGTTGGGGTTGTTCAGCCAAGAGGAGAAAGAGAAGGCTCTGGGGAGACTTTACAGCAGCCTTCCAGTACCTAAAGGGGACCTACAAAAGAGCTGGAGAGGGACTTTTTACGAGGGTGTGCAGAGATGGTTTAAGGTCCCTTCCAACTCAAACCATCCTATGATCTCACATCAAAAAAAGCATGTTGTTTCACATGGCAAATCTTCCCATGGTATCATACAGAATTCAGTAACTATTTCCACAAAAGCTGAAAGTGGCACGTGCTGCAGTCTGTGACACCTTTGAAGAGCGGCTCACCATTTAAGTGCCTCACTGTGATGACTTGGAGTCATTGTGGGCTCACCAGTATCACATGAGTTCACAACCCTTCAGTGTATTTATGCCTGCAATTTGCTCATGAATATTCCCTGTACTTTTTGTATGAGAACTAACGTCAAGGACTGTGAGCTGGGAGATTGAAGTAATTATTTCTCTAACAAACATAATAATCAGAATTAAGTCTGTCAAGGACACTGTCCTAAAGCAGACAGGGCTTTGCATGAGAAAAGTAATTCAAATTAATTTGGTGAATGACTAATTTTACCATATTAGGAAGATCATGGCTTTTCATGCAGTGTAAGCCCTTAGGGTTACCATCATGTATTTCTTCAGGCAAAGGAAATAACCAAGGTTTTTTGCCAAATTCCAATCTAGGTTACTTCATCTAGTGTAGTGGAAGTTCCCCTGCAGGTTCAACCACTGTTGTTTTTTCTAGTGCAACATATAGGTACTTTCCCACTTCTCCCACTGCTGTGGTATGCTGTAAATCAGCGCCTTTGTTATGACCTGGGCAGTGTGGAAAGATGAGAAATAAATTCCTGTACAAATTGATGATACTGGATTCTCTTTGAAAGAGAGCTGCTACAGTGGACACACTTCTGCAAATTTTTTCCAAAGAGATGTGCAAAATTAATCCCTACTGCCAAATCCAGGCCACCTTGTTCCTTTCCTGAGTCTGGCCTAGCTCCAAAGTTAGGGCAACAGAGTGTGACTGGCAGAAAAGGGAGGTGAGGAAACAGTATTTCAGAGTGGATTTGCAACTCTTTGTATTAATCCCTTTGATCTTGTTCTCCCTCCTGCGCAGGGGCGAGGCAGTGTGCTGTTAATATGATTCCAACAAAAGGAGGCAGAAACTAATCTCAAGTCCCTGGGCCACTTTATCTTTTCTTCAGCCTGTGAACATGCCTAACCAATTTGAGGAGACATCAGCTTCCACCAAGGATATAATCATGGGTAACTGCCTCAGTGCAGTTAGGAGTTGGAGAGCAGTGTGTGATTTCTGCTTTCTGTGCATGCGGCAAGGCAGGATGGGCAGATTGAGAGGTGCTTTCTGCCTGAAACCACTCCAATTTGGGTGGAGCAGGCTTCACACAGCTCCTGTTGACGAATTCACTCTGTTACTAAACCAGTGGAAGCAAATTAAACTGCCTGGAGTTGCTACAATTAGATATTAATCTCTGCCTCCATTATGATTAACTCCTTAATGCCATGCTACCTTACCAAACAATTTGTTAATCAGCCATAAACATGGGTCTCTAACAGCTCACTGCCCCTCCTGCAAGCACGCAAGCAGTGACTCTTCTTCCCAAGTCAATGGCTTTTGTTGTGGGCTTGACAGAAATGGTACCATCTCCTTGCCCCAGGACTAGCACAGAGCTCCAGGGCAGAGGCAGTAGCTAAAGAAGACATCTGCTCCAGGAGAAAGGATGTACCCAAGAGATCAAGATCTCCATCATGGTTCTTAAAGTGCTTTTAGAATAAAAGCAACACTTGACAGTACCTGACAGCATTTGCTCGTGCTTCTTTTGTGCCTTTGAGAGGCCTGAAGCTGATTCCCTCAGCAACAGATAATCAAAATGGGGTCATGACATGGTTAAGATTTTCAGTAACTGGACAGGAGCCAGAATGTTTCTGTACATGCTGAAATTGTATAGTTAGATGTGATTACTATTCTTGCATTGGTTGGAAAGGAATCACTTAGATAACTACTTTATCCCTAACTCAGGGAGCGTGACAAGTGGTTTTATCCTGATGACTGTAATTTTCCAACCTTTTAGTATGCTTAAGCCTGCAGTTCACTCATTGATATTGTCCTCTCTCTCTTCAATATTGGGCAGAAAGATGGAGATATTGAAAAGACATAGGTAATAAATGGTGTATCGTCAGCATGAAGCACACATGTTCAGATCAGCAAACTCCTGTTCAGCTGCTCTCTATTCCTGTAGGTTTCTAAATACCATGAGTGCCTTGCTTTTTGACAGGCTCCAGGAGATGGAGTAGGCACAAGGTCCAGGAAGCCCGAGATTCAGCTGTCTCCCACAAAATACATGGCCGTAGCACTTTCTCTCATGCTGAGTCTCATGGCTTTACATCCCACTGGTCTACAGAAGTAGACAATTCTGCAGCACAGCGATGAAGATGCTTATGTGGCAGAGAAGGGAGAAAACCAGGGCACTGGCTTATTGCTACTCTGTCCATGAACACGAACATACACATGTAATCATGACTATGTACCAGTCCTTGAATGTATAACCAGCTTTTAACTTAGAGAAAAGGCAGAATCTTAGGTCTTCCCTAAGACATGCAAGGCATGCTAATCTCTGAGACCAGGGCACATCCCTTCCATCCATTGCTTTGCTTTTTTACTTGCCCTTATTCTTCCTCAGTGTCCCCACCTCAGGAGGGAGCATAAGTGCCACCTGGCAGAGAGATGCAGTGTTTGAAACCAGCCCACACCTTGTCCTAGCACTACATGCCCACTTAAGAAGTTGCTCTCCCTCTTTTTTACAAGCTTCCTTTAAATACTGGAAAGCCACAGTGAGGTGTTCCCATATCCTTTTCTAGGCTGAACAAGCCCAGCTCTCTCAGCCTTTCCTTTTAGGAGAGGTGCTCCAGCCTTCTGCTCAACTTCATGGCCCTTCCCTGGACCTGTTCCAACAGATCTCTGTCAAATCACTCTATGATTCTATGACTGTTACTTCTATTATTTCATTTCAGTGACACTGAACTACATAAACCACTTCTCTTCCTCTGATAAATAGTGCAGACAGCATTCCTATTGAGCATAACTCTCTTCCTGAACTTAGAGCCACCCTGCTCATCAGCAGCACCAGTCTGACCACATCACTCTTTGTGTGTTTGTAGACCTACCGGTTACTCTCCCTCACACATGAACATGCAGCATGTTCTGCATCAGCAAGTTTGGAAAATTGAATCTTCCCTTCTCTAATCTGCTGAATAAAAGTAGATTGTAGAATGGCTCTGTAACTTCCCTCACCTGCAAGAGTTTAATAGCTCTGAATGTGCAAATAGTGTAATTTTAGTTTGACATGAAATAGGGAAACAATGCTCTCACCAGTTGCAAATGTGTGAATCTTGTAAAACAATGTGGACACGTGCCCACCAAGTGGCACATGATGACAGGACTTAACATCCATTAAATGATTCAGTGTCAACAACTTGAAACCAGAATTGAGAAACTGAGCCTTGGTTTCAACCTGAGGGTCTAGCACTTTTGAGCAGGATCCTAACTGGAAAACATGTCAGAGAATATATGGATAAAGAGATTTCTGTACATCTCTCTGTCTAAACAGTTGATTGATAATATCCCAGCTCTGTGTTTGTGGTCTGCTTCTGGCTCTAATCAGCTGAGGTTTTGCTGTGTGCTTGAATGTGGACAACATGATACCAAGTTTAGACATACTGCTCACAACAGCTCTATTTGCAGGTTTTAGGCCTCTGGGAACTTTCAGCCTTCTTGATCACCATGTTCACGTTCAAAAAACCCTCGAGTCATGGGACCTGCAACCTGGGCACAGACAACAAAAACCATCTGCTATTCAGGACGCAGAGAAGCCACTGCTGTCACTACAACATTTTCTCCATCCCTTCCTATATGGGGGAAGAAGTGATTTTGTTTACATGCAAAGTATTAATTCCATCTTATAGAACAATGAAATTTGAACTGTTTACCAAATCTACTCCTAAACTTCAACCTCATCATACAATTGAGTTTGCTACGTTTCTTATTAAAAATTCAGTGTAAGCTGTTTCAGGTATATGTCCATGGAAATAGACTAAAACTTTCTATTAGAGCAGTTGAATGGAATATTTACAGCTTACAAGACTGTTAAAATTCAGATGGCCCATATTTTATATAAGCATGGTCTAAAATTGTAACAATAGAGGCTGGTTTCTCAAAGGATCTGAAGGGAAGTGTGAACCCAATTGTCTTAAAAATTAATGAATGTGAAACATTTACAAATCTCAATCTAGAAAGCGGACTGCCTCTTTCAGAGCAGTTTCAGGCATATTGAGATTCTTGTGAGATATTTTGCAGAGAGCCATTGAAAGTCCTAAAACTTTTCTATCAGGAAGATAAACTCGCCTGGTACAAGAGGATTAATAAATATGACTCCTTTGTGCCTTCTGATTAAGACCCACACCCATCCACAGCTAATTATTGTTTACTTGGATTTGTTTAGGATAAATTTCAAAGAACTCCAGAGAATGGTAAGCTGGAGCTGAACTTGTGACAGTCTTCCTAGAGAAAAGTGCTTCTAAACCCTGTCTTTTGACTATTTTGTGCCATGAAAGAAAAATCTACCCAAAGTAGATTTTTTGGGTAGGTCTGTTATAGCTGCAGAAGGTTGGCTAATAGGGTCATTTAACAGCAAGTTTAACAACAGATTTGCACCTGAAGGTCCCACTATCAGGGGATACCAGTGCCAGTAAGTACTGGTAGCCTTTCTGAATGCTGCAGTTAATTCTTTTTCTTCTGTGCTCTACCAACTGCAATATACATGGCAGGGGATGCTGAGCGAGCTTTTGGTTTTGGGGAGATTTTTTTTGCAGAATGAATGGCAAATTCCATCCACAAGATTGGTTAAGCTCAATGGGGTGTAAAGCAAAGAATGAAAGTAAAGAGCTCCTGTGCTGTCACTGTGGCTGTAGGATTAATTTCAGGTACATTATGGACCTCTGGCTGCAGATGCAGGATCACATCATATCTGGAGAAGGAGGTTTTAACGAACCATTGAGCTGCCATCCATAGAATGTAGTCAGAGGGGATTTTGTAATTGACTTTCACTGGGAAGAGGCCTGCAAGAAGCTTCTGGGCTGCAAATGTGGAAACATTTATATGTTAACCCAAAGGAGTTAGCACTGCTGTGCTTCCTGGCAGCCTGGTTGAAGTACGTTTCCTTGGCTGATCGGGAGCACCACAGAGATGGCTGTGCTGGAATCCAGTAATGTCACCAGCTCTCAGGGATAGAAGCCTAGAGATTCAAGCAAGAAGGCTTCAGTTCTTTGCTTTACATCCCGTTGAGCTCAGCCTTTTCATCTCTTAGAGAAAAAACTATTCTAGTCTTATGGCTTATGACTTTAGATAACAGAGGACAAGTCTGTGACTTGTTAAAATTTTCCCAGTGAAGGCACTGAAATCAAATAAAAGTTCTAGCTTTGTTTTACAGGCCTTGTGTGCCTGAGGTCTGCTGGAGGCTGACGACTGAGCCCCTTCCCTACAGAGCTAATGGAGACTCATCCCTGCTTCCTGGCAGTTCCTGGTCCTCAGAGGGTCACCCCCAGCTTGTTCCAGGAGAGGAAATCCCGGGTCTATGCAGGCTTCTTTGGGTCAAGATGTCTCAGCAAAGCATTGGATCATAAGGCCCAGATCTCTGTGAGAGCTCAGTCTCAAGCTGATCCCAACTCAGCAGTATAGAAAAAAAGCTGTGAAGTCTGAGCAGCATTTTCTTCCCACCTTAAGATGATACAGGGATTAAAACAAGCAAAGAGGATTTGCTTGGGTTTTGGTTTTTTTTGTTTTTGTCCTATTAATTCTTCAAAAGAGTAAGCATTTAAAAAGTTGAAAAAGTGATCTCACTTTAAAGGCTGAGTATTGACATTTCACTCATTAAAAAATAACTTTATTTGTTGTGTCATGCAAGAGCCAAGACTGTAGTGGCAAGTCCCTTACAGCCTTGAAATCTGAGATCACTAAGATTGATACATGAATTAAGAGAAAATGAGACAGACATATAGATTGGTTAACGTCTCAGATATCTATGCCAAAGTTGCTCAAGCAGGGCTCACCCCATCAGGGGAGATGATTTTCCTCAGACTCTGATGACTAGAAAATTATTGACTGTCAAAGGAGGCTGCACTGCACCTGTCTAAATTTTTATCTTAGATCCATGTCAAAGGTCTCTTCTTAACTTTCCTTTTTTTTGTGTTTTCTCACACTTACGTCACATGAAATGCACTCAACTGACAGTGATGGTGGGAGACACAATCCTGCCTTGTTTACCAGCAGGTACAGCATAACAAGTGATGCAATCTTCCCCAACATTGCTTTAGTAGTGTGTACCAACTCCTGATTTAAGAAAGGACAAAGGTTGCTTCAGCTCAATCAAGTCCTTTCTCCTGATAGTGCAAATCAATTAATCCTATTGAATTCATAGAAAACAATTTTAATTTTGTCTCTCTGCATCAAAGGAGAAATTTTCTTAGAATGATAGTGTCCCAAAACCAAATATAGATCTGTTGTACTCAACATAGGACTTGGAATATTTATATGGACAAAAGGTCTTGGTTTTGCTTTGTTAGTTTGGGTTATCTCTTCTGTACACTGAGAAAGCCAGAGGACCCTGAGCTTCATGTAGATTACTTTCATGTCCACTTGAAAATATCTTGACCACTTTTGTGCTCTTGTATCTTTATTTTTCCCCAGGGTGCAATGGATTTTTCCTTTGAAACCAGAGAAAGCATTAATGGAGAATGAGCTACATGTGTGGGCTACAGAGAATTGCTTTACATTGTCACTTTATAGAAGTGTTTCTAAAGGAGATCTGTGGGATTTTCAAGGAAGCAGATCAAGAATTAGGTGTAGTTTGAAAAATGTAATCACATTCACATACTCCTAAAGAAGGGCTTGACAAAGACTGTGATGAAAACATGGTAGGGCCCAGCTAGAGAAGCTTTCAGAGATGCACTTCATATTGCAATGACAGGGGTTCTCTTCTGGGTCCAGTGACAGCAGAAAAAGCAATTCTCAGCTACATTTTTCTTTCACAGCTCTTCTGTTAACATCACGATTGCAAAAGCATTTTCTAACTCGTCACCGTTAATCAACAAAGCTAATTCATGTAAATCAGAGAAAATTAAAGACTTGGTGGAAAAAAGCTTGAAATATTTCACCTGACTATGTTTGAAACAAGGTAGGGACCACTAACACAAGTTACTCTGCAGGCAGATCAGTGAGGTATAACACCTATGGCAGGAAGCAATGACAACTAGAAGAGGGTGAAAGAAGAAATTTAACTGGAAGGAAATCCTTTTCTGCAACTTTGAAAGACTGTCACCACCATTGCCAGGTTCTGGGAAAACATGAACTCTAGTCACATCTCAATTTTATGATGCAAAGTATTTTTCTAATATTGTAAATGCAAAGTATTATTCTAATATTCTAAATCAGAAGACTTGAGAATCAGAGCGCTTCTGATATGAACCCAAATCCTTATGGTTCAAGCAAGCTCAGTTTAGAACAGAGATTTCTAAATGTCTGGGCTCAAACTCAGTCAAGGTTGATTTATGTTTAGAAAGGAACAACAAAATTAGTGGTTTGAAATATAGCCCCATGATAGTTGATGTAAAGGACAAGTTTTCAGTCAGTTACTTTTACATTTGTGCCTGAAGGCTTCCTGATGAACAGGTTTGCCACAGCTCACATATAACCCTAACCAAATGTATTGCTATTTGCACAGCTTTCCATTAGTGAAATTATGGATTTATACACATAATTACTAAAAAATGGCATTTGATGGGTTGGTTTGCTTGTTTATCTGCCAGACTTGCCAAACTGTGTAACTGAGACAGCCCCACCATTCATTATTTCCTGTTTTATTAGCAGGGAATGGGAATATTTGCATAATGCTTACTTTGGGATATTAAACTCTCATAAATCTGTTTGAAGTTAAAAGAAAAAATTATTAAAAGAATCCGTTCTTTAAGTCTGCATATGCTTCTCAAATTGGTACTAAATTTCAAAGCTTTTAATTCTGCCAGAAGCCCTAAAATCCATTAAAGACACTGTTCTTTAATGGATTTGCCAAAAGCTGTTGCCTGGATCCTGTCAGTTTCTCAATGTTCATCTCCACAAATACACATACAAAATATAATTTATTTTCTGGTCACTACCTGGCTACCTGGCACCTCTGGCTGTGATCCAAGGGATTTTTCCCATGAATATATTGCAATTTATTTCACAGGCTAGTCCCTGACCTGGACAATAACAACACTAGTGTTTTCTTGGATTTGTACAAGATCTGTTAGGCTTACTTGTGCAGTGCTTTCCCCAAGCCAAACCCTGCTAAGCCTGAACAACACCCTCATGATTCATCATCCCCCCATGTAGCAGCAACATGTTGCGCAGTTACCAGAACAAACCAACATCTGCCAAACCACAACATCCAAGACAGCCAGGGTAATCACTGCTGTGCCATAAACTGGGAGGGGAATGACAACACCAGCACTGCTAATGCCACAGGGATTGTTACTCTGGCGTCCTTGGGGCACTGCACCACTGCTGCTGATCACAGAGGAGTAGGCTTCAACCTCTCTAGCATAAAGAGCTTGAACTTTTAACCAGGTCTGCAAAAAAAAGTGATGCTGGTTTCTGCCAGAACATATACAACTCCCAAACAGTTTGCAGGCTGCTCAGAATCAGCCAGAAAAGTTGAAATACTGAAAATATTCTTGCTATTTTGGATATGCTTCTAATTAAGTTATTTTGAGCTGTCACAATTGCTCTCTCTGAAAAATGGGAAAGGACATAAAGGGCAGTATTGCTTCACCTGCTTCAACTGATGTCTGATGTAAGCAACTTGGGATGTGAGGACAGAGAGGACTAAGAGGAAGGAAAGCAGCTTCTTTTCAGATCAGGGTGTTGGTTTTGTTGCCTTGGGTGTTGCATTTGAGGAGTGGCTGCATTGGCATCTTGAGGAACAACAGGCTCAGATTATTTGCCAGCTTTAGAAATCAGTTAAATTCAAAAACATCCACAGTTTCAGTGTACCTTTCAAATATGCATCCTTTAACAACTCTGCAAAAGGTGGTTATCCCTATTTTACATAGAAACACATGTTTGGAGGAGGTAAACAACATTGCAGGATTATAGCACTCTGTTCCTGCACTCACTCAGTTGTTGGACTTGCTTTTCTGTTCATCCCTCATATCAATGTGTAGGCAAAATTGAGATTCCCACTCAATAAAATAACTGCTAAGCTCAACCCCCTGTAGGTTCCATTACCTCCTAAACCCTCACCACAGCAAACTGCTGAAAGATGATGAAAGCTGAGTTTGCACATGCAGCTCACTAAAATCTTTCCCCCCAGTACACCCACACAGATCACTAGCTGCAGCACTAACAAGATGCAACTGGAAAATAACATTAAAAGGAAACCCTGGCAGTACTCAAAATACTGGAATTTCACATCAGGATTAGCTGCCATTTCAAAATCTTCTTGAGCTGCTCCCTCACTGTCACATTTTTCTTAAAAAGACTCTCAGTATGGCCTCCTCCTCAACACCACTCACTTCTGTAGTTCACTTACTGACCTGACAGTCACAGTCACTCTGCATTTTATGGGGAAAGAAAAAGGGGGAAAAAAGTAACTCCTGATCCTTTTTATCATTTCTGTGAGGTTTCAGGGTTTTCTTCACTAGGATACTCAGGAAAAGTCATTTTTGGAAGGACAAGTTGTCCTGAGTTTCTGTTTTCAGAGGACTTCAAGTGTAATCAGACAAAAGCCAATAAAAATGTGGGTTAATATTAACTCATTGAATTGGAATGCAGCTCTTGTCTTCAGCATGTACATTTGTCCTTTGCTCCCACATCTTCCTTGATTGATGACTGAAAGATTTCCAATTAGAGCAGCTGATAATTACTCAGCCCACTTTTTAGTCCAGGGTGTCTTGAAAAAGCTTTAACATTACTAACTCCTGAGCAAAAACTTTGTCTTTTATGTGAGAAATGGCTCCTTGTTTGTGCTGCTATTAAAGCTCTTACTAAATTAGTAACATTTCAACATATATAATTTGCTAATTATACAATTAATAGTGTTCCCTTTGCTTGTAATCCATCTTGTACTACACAGGGAGCAAAGGAGATGTCATGGATGCCACCCTGCACTGAAGGAGCAGCCAGTACTTCACAACATATTATCTTCAGCAACAGCAGCCGTGTCAGTCATAAACTGCTCGTGTTGCAACACCTCCCACTCCAAAGAAAGAGGCGGATCCAGATTCACCTTTGTCTCTGGATCCAGCTGTGTCCCCCACAGCCTTGTCCCAAGACTTTTCCTCATAGCCCTAAGGAGTCCGACGTGCCAGGTGCTCGATGGCTCGAGGCAAGCAGTGCAGACAGTGCTGGGGAGTCAGTGTGAGCACAGCTTCACTTTAAGACAGTGTCTGACCTACACAGAGAGGCTGCAGCCCCTCTGACAGAGCTCGAGGTTTGGTACTCACTCTTCAAATGGACAGGACATTCACCCTCCCTCCAGAATGGACAATTCTTCTACCTTTTCATTTCATTGCATCTAGTTGTAAGAATATTTGTCTTTTCCACATTTATTCACTTTTCTTTTTCCATGTACAGAAGTTCCTTCATGAAAACTAAGTCATGGTTATTCACCAGAATCAAAACTTCCATAAAACTGATCCTTAAAATTTCCATTTATTGGCAGTGGTCAAGGAAGAAATTTATTTTCTACAATTTATGTTTTAATGTTTTTATATTTCCATCTGTTGTGAGATAGATCTAAAAAATCTATAGGAAAAGTTATTTAGAAACATAAACCAAGGATTTTCTAAAGTTGTTTTCATAAATCCTTTTGTTTTGATAAGATTAGAAATTTCATCTCATTAAGCACTGCTTTTGTTCTACAAAAATAAAAAGAATATCATAATTAAGTGCCTAAGTCTGCAAATGATGTGTTACTGTCTTCTTTTGTCCAGATCTGCTTTTTCCAGTGGGAAAGGTTTCTTTGAATCATATGATTTTTTTTTTTTCATTTTCAGTTTTAATGGCCACACAGGCTCTTATCAGCTGCAAAAACAAACAAGAAAACTGCAGTGTCTAGAAATGGAAACAGGCTGGTAAAGGGTTCAATATAAGCCCATAAATCTCTAATTATATAAATTATATTTGTTGATAATAATACATTCTGCTAGTCACAGATGATGGAACAAAGACTATTAAAGTTAAAAGGAAACTCTTTATTACACAGAAGAAGAGAGAAACATCCTCTTAACATCCTATAGGAGATATTAAATTATTGTTATTATTACAATGGGCAAAGTTGTTGCTTTAAATGTCACTCATGAGGTTATGGTCTTTCCTTAATTTAAACCCACATGAAATGAATGGACGCTGCAGAGTTGTAAGCAAATGAGGAGGCAAATGAGGAGGAGGAGGAGGAGGAGGAGGAGAGAAGGTCAGAGGAAGATCTGTGTATTGGGTAAGAGATGTTTCCTTCACAGCTGCAACCTACTGACCAAGTAACATAATACATGAGGGGAGGATAACCTATTCAGATGTGGTAAAACAGGGGGGTTTTAGCAGCTGAGTTACATACACCTTTCTTCCTCATTAAAGCAGATGCTGCCTGTCTCCATTGCAAGTCTAATCACAAGTTTCCTCTGTTGTCATTTGGTATTCAGAGAAGTTTGCTGGTCATTTAAAGCCACCAGGAAATTTCTATTGACAAACTTTTGGAGATGAAAATGTAGGTCTTACACATTCTGAATTTGAATCAGAAGTTTCCAACTCTTGAAAAATATATATATAAACCTGCAATGGTTTATAAAACCTAGGTGACTGTTCACAAAATTTAAGTCAAAAAATATTGCAAAATACTATTAGTTGGACAGTTTTGATGTTCTACCTTTCAAAAGATCGAGATTACTGAACAACATTGGTTTCTAGGTGCAATATCTGGGTCACCTAGGATGAGGTAGGGGTAAACAGAGGGGTCCAATAGAGAAGACACTGTCTAACACCTAGATATGGTTAGGAAAACAAACTAGTAAAAGAACATCTTTTGCTGACACATCTAGCCTAGCACTTCACTCTAGACAAGTCACAGTTGGCTGACAATAGGAA
Source organism: Entomyzon cyanotis (assembly GCA_024500445.1). Lineage (NCBI taxonomy): Eukaryota > Metazoa > Chordata > Aves > Passeriformes > Meliphagidae > Entomyzon > Entomyzon cyanotis. The sequence continues at coordinate 11,381,097 of JAKEPQ010000871.1, forward strand.
TAGCATCCAGACTGAAGCATTGCAGTTTTTCCACTGCTTTGCTACCTTGTCTGTTTCTGCTCTCTTTTCATTCCTGCCACATTTCCATCCCACTTGTCCATTTTTCCTTTTGGCTTTAAATACACTATCAGTAAATCTACAAGAGAAAATTTATTGGGTGACAAGGCTGAGTAGTTGCTTGTTATGGCATCAAGTAATTTCTCCGGGCTGCTGTCTACTACTGATCTACACAGAATGGTCCTTCCTGGCCTCCTCCCCCTGTTTGTAGGATGTTTGAAATCCCTTCTGGGAAGGGTACAACTTTAATTGGAAATTAGGGCAAGAGGGTGGAGGCTCCTAAAACATAATTATAAAGCACCCTGCTATGTCCCAGCACAGCCATGGGAAAGCAGCTTGTAAATTTAATTTCGGTGCTGTGATGGCTTCTCTGCCAACTGTCTCACTGCCCTCAAGCGATTGCAGAGGAGCTGCTCCCCAGCACCAAGGGCTGGATGACTGTGCCTCCTGTCTCCTTGCCAAGGAGGTTTGGAGCAGCCCAGCCCTAGCCCGAGGGGCATTTTCTACGCAAGAGCTGATACTGAATGTCTCACCAGCGTCTCAGCCCAGGGTTTTCTGCCGATTCAGCTCCTTAGGCCAGCACAGTGTATTTCCTAATTTCTTGTGACAGTAGAAATACACTGGCTGCCCTAAAGCTGGAAGAGAGGCTTTCTGTTGCCCAGATCAGCTGGTTCATGCTAAGCTTAATTTCATGTGAGTAAATATTCTGGACGCCTACTATTTGCATCTGTAGTCTATTTTGTCAGTCCCAAAGCCTGATGGGAATTGCTGTTTGAGGGATATTAATTCATACACTTTTTGTTTCCAAGAGGTGGATGGATAATAGTCCTATTTACCATAGCCATGGGGGAAGAAAGAAGCACAGCGATAAAGTTCTGTGAGACTGACAACACAAGTACTCTCTTTTCTGATGTCCCCTGCACGTTAGTTTTTGGGGTTTTTTTCTTTTGTTTTTTCTTTTTTTTTTTAATTGCTAGGTTAGCCTGCATCTTCATTGTATTAATACAGCCTAAATGAGGCTCCTTTACATTAGAAAACTAAAACACCTGTAGAGCTGTAGCAAGGCACAGGTCACGTTGTTAGTGGCAGGAGCATAGACGGAGGCACTGTGTTATTTGGCATTTCTCTGCCTTCAAAACGTTTTTCACAGGCTGTCAAAAAGTCTTTATGTTTGTGTTTGCCTTGGCAGGAACTCTCAAAACCAGGCGAGTAAGTCGTACAAGCCCAGTCATCTGTAAGTTGGCTTAGTCCTCTGTGATCACTCATCTGATAACCATCAAAGCCAGCCTCTCTGGATGGTATCGCCAGTGACTTGAAAGAAACAATCACTTTGGATTACATTCGCTTTACATTAGCTGTACTACTGTTTTTAATAGCAAAACAGCTACTGTGTTTACAATAGAACCAGGCCAGTTCTGGGACAAATAGATTACTCACTACAAAGCTAATCAGACCTCAGCTTCTCACATCTCTTTAAACTCTCAGATTTGTCATTTATTAATATTTTCATGCACCAGAAAATAAAAACTAAATACCTAAAGTGTCATGCCTCCATGCTTTGGAAGAAAGTTCAAATTTTTCATTTCCATATTTTATTATTCTAAAATCCAGAAAAAAAAATTACACCAGAAAAAGGAAGGTGAAATAGGTATTTTGTTTTGGGATGATGTTCATGAAAATAAGCCAAATAGAAAGAAACCCAAAAATGCCCTAAAGAATCTAGGCAAAATTAATACAAACTTCTGAGGTTTTTTATGCAGTAAGTTACAAATAAATACAGCTCAGATCCAAGCTGTTTTGATGACATAAGGTTGATGAATATCAAGCCAAATTTCCAACATTAATCCAAGCTGGTACACCACCTGTAGCAATGTTTACTACATTAGAACAAACCATCCTTTTCCAGAACATACACTGTATATGATCTGTGTAATATTTTGTGTAAACTACTATTATATATAGGAGGTGATAGTCCACTACGATGCCTACCTGAAGCCACCTTTCCTCCTCAGAACTATTTTGGTTTGATTCTTTGTGTTATTTACACTCCTGTTGCAGGTTCCAGATTTGAGCTGCTTCACTAGGAGGAGGTGGAAGTATATGTGGAGAAGAACTCTTTCCACTTTCTTTGAACCTTTAAAGGACTCATTCCTACAAGCACCATAGCTCTCAAGTGCCCTCAGGAGCTTGGGAGGTGAAGGCAGAACATGTCATTTCAAGTCCACCACTGCAAAAAGAGATTCACAAATAGTTCTTTTGTCCTTACTGCACAGATGGAGAACTGAAGAAGTTTGTTTGAACCTTGGGTTTGGTTTTTGGGGGTTTTTTTGTTTGTTTTTTGGGGTTTTTTGTTTGGTTTTTTTTTCTGCAATGTTCCCTCATCCTGGTCTAGATGCTATTTAAGCATGCACTGCCACAGAGATGACCAAGGCTCCCCTCCTGCTCACATGGCCAGGGTGAGGAGTGCTCCCAGTCTGGCTGCTGCATGGCCACCTGAGAATAATTGTGCTCTAGGCTGGGCAAGAGAAAGGAGGGACTTGAAGGATGCCCAAGATGCCACTGAGGATGAGAGTAATTGCACCTTGTGGCAGTCATGGGAAATTAGGCAGCAGCTGGGACAGGAGTACAGATTTGGAAGGCAGTGTGCTGCTTGGGGAAGGATGGTTTGAAAGGTATGGAGCAGACAAAATGAAAGTTTTGAAACAAGAAGTTGAGCTGGAGGAAAGCTCAGAGATGACAATGCTGCCCCTGGATATTGCCACAGGCAGTGCCAGGAGAGGTGCTCTTGTTGTCTGTCTAGTGATACATGTTGGATGGAAATCAGAGGCTGACCCTCAGGTTATTTTTCAAATCAGCCTCCTATGACAGATGGGCAGCAAGCAGAGTTGGGATAAGACAATGAACAAGATGATAAGAAATTTTCTCTGATAGCCAGAGACAGTTCTTGGTGACTCAGGAGATCCTCACCTGTGCTGTGACTCAGGGCAAAGTGTAAAGTTTTAGATCTTTGTACTCATCCTCCAGTTACTAACCCAGAGAGTATTGGTTTCAAAGCTTCAGGCCTAACAATTATGAAGATAAATAGGTGTGTCTGTTCCCTCCCTTTTTCTGTGTATTATACATGGGAGTATTTTAAAGAAGGTTGTAAATTTTGACACAGTAAATTCTTGATTTACAAAATTCTTGGGCTAACCACTGTGAGTCTCCAAATCTCTAACCTTCCTCTGCCCCCACACAAAAGCCTCTCAGATGAATAAAATGACAGTTTCAACTTGCTAGTAACTTGTTTGAGACTGTAGACTAAAACAAAAGGGAAAATTTCCACTCGGGTGGGCAACCATCCCATCCTGCCACGGAGACACCAGCCACATCATAAAAGGGCTGAATGAGTCCTTTGGGCTTCCCCCTTGAAACTCCCTTCCCCGGGCACTGTAGGAGGCAGAGGTGATGGGCAGCTCTTCCTTCTGCATTCTGGTGGATTCAGAAACCAGTGCCCAGAAGATTAATTGATGCTAGTAAAAATTGCAAGGCAACACAGAGTATACACTCACATGAAGAAGGGGGCTGCAAAGGTAATTTGGCTGCTAATCACTCCAAGCCCTTTTACTGTCAGGACTGCAAGTAGATTTTGGAATACTGTTGTTGCACGGGACTGGGTTTTTCTCTTGAACTTCTGTTCTTGTTTCTTTCTTCTTTTGAGGGTTAATTCTAAAACAGCCTGAGAAAATCTCCATTCTTCTAATTCTCTTAATGGCAGCAGGATTTTATTACTTCAAGCCCTTTTATTTAAGAAGAAAAGAAAGAGGGTTAAAGGATAAAAGCCTAGTTGGTTTAATATTTGGTATAAACTTCAGATATGAGCATGGCAAGCACATGTGTGCTTGTCAAGACAGGGTGTGGTAAAATTGGGACAGCTTACAAAAAAAAGCAGTAAGGTTTTACAGAGGTGAGGTGAGAAGAATTCCATGTGGGAGAAAAAAATGAAAAACTAACAATAACAGCACAACCCCAACTGTGATTTACACAACTTTGGTGCATCTTCATTCACATTGAATCAACTATGGACTAAATGTTGATACTGTGGATGTGTATATGTAAACACTTTATGTAATATTTTTCCTTCACTCTTTATCTTGTTTGCTTTTTTACTCATTTATTTGATGTTTTCCTGAGGGCAAGGTTCTAGGCCACCTGTTACTTTGTAAGAAATGGGGAGCTGGGCAGGTAAGCCAGGTCTGCAATCAACAGTTGATTAATCTTCTTCTGGGTTTACGCTGTCTGTGGAAAAAATCCTACAGGCAACATCTGCCTCTCTGTTTGATCTGCATTCAAACAATCAAGGTCTATTTAAAGGGCTTTATGATGGATTCTCCATGGATACCTAATATAATTTCTTTTCAGTATGATACTAGAGTAGGTTTTCACAAAACTGTTTTTACAAAAAAACAGATGGCTTGGGCAAACCATGGCACAAGTAAAAGGATGTATTATCATAAAAGCTACCCAAGAGAGGACAGTTTGATCTAATCTCACCAATTTATCTTAAAGATTACAACTATTTTGAAGGTTGTTCCTGTAAATTTTCCTCACACCCAGCAGTCCCTTGCAAAATCCTATAATACATCCACATCTTCACTGTGATCATGAAAAATTAAAGCAAAATTAAAAACAAATAAATAAAAATACTGCATTCCTTCACATGCAGGAAATCTGTGGAACTAACCAGTGCATGCAGATGGGCATATGAGCCCTAATGTATTAAGCCACTCAAGGAACCATCTATGAAAACAACTCTGATGACTCCATCAGAGTCATCTGCAGCCTTAAGGGTATTCAGGTGCTTGTTTGGATTTTGGCACTTAGCACTGAAGAACTTTGCAGATAAAACTGAGGCCCAGACATTCCTATCAGCTGCACCAAAGTAACAATTTTTTAATTGAAAACAAAATTTCTGGCAAAAGCAATACTTTGACAGTGTGGAAAAAGATAAAGAAAGACCCAAATGACTTAATCTCTCTTTCCCCATTATTATTTGTGTGTCAGTCTCTTAATTCTCAGGTTTGAATTTCCAATATAATTCAGAAGGAACTCGTCGTTCAGATCACTATCCTTCTAGCATGATGGTTTGATTCCTGCTTTGTGACAGAGTGTGCAGATGGGCCAATCCCATTCTCCCTTATCACAAGCTTGATTGTTTCATTCTTTTCTTCAATCTATTATTCTTCAGAACACACAGAAATCCACTGGATATAGAAACGTGCAAGGAAGCATTCCAAGAGGTTGAACTACAGGAAGTAATAAATGTCACACAACTGAGATGTGTCAAAAGGAAAGATGAATATTTTTTAAGCGACCATGTTGTGCAACTAACAAAATGTGATTTAATTATGACCCAGATTCTGCTAATCTCACACACATTGAAGTGTCCTTTATTTTGGAAATGATACTATCAGCTGTAACTCTTCTTTCTTACCTTATACATACCAGTGTCCTATTCCAGAAGTAAGCAGAGCTGCTGAATGGAGCATCCATTAGAGATATTATTGATCCCGAACACATGTAAAATAAAGGGGTTGCACTTCAAGAATGAAATGTCACACTCAAGAAAATCAATAAATGTTTTGCGAGTGATGTCAATGGGGTCAAAACTTCAGTTTTGTCATTAGTTCATACAACAAAATATGCATAACAAACACAATGGCAAACTAGATGGCATTTGAATTATTGATTAAGCAGGATGTATTTTAAGACTAAATGGCAGGTGCCTGAGAAATGTAAAGTGAAATACATACATACTTGCAGAGAAAATTGACAAGATCAAGATGCCCACATGTTGTTCAAGCTCTGGCAGAAACATCAGAAATTAAATTGAACATATTAACTTACCAGCAGGAAGTTTTTATTACTTCTTTTGTTTCAATTTGTACCTGTAGGGCTGCTTGACATTCCACTTGTTTTCAGCACAATTTCTCCATTGCTTTTCAGTAGTAAAATTGAATTAGATAAAACATGTTTGTTGGAGGATGTTTCCCTAATTCTTAATTTGACAGGAATAGTAGCAATGCCTTTGGCAGTCGTCTTTACTTCCGTTATTGTAACAGACCTAATGTTCCCAAAAGCTTCAGACATCTGTTCTTCCCTGCTCTTTCTTTAGCATTGCTGTTGGGCACAATGCAACTTTAAGTCTTGTATTGTGCTGCTCTCAGTGTTTAAGTGCCTTTTCTCTTATAGACAAGTCTTGAAGGAAGAACCCTGGCAAACAGAGATGCAGAACTAAGGAGATGTCTTCTCTTCCTCTAATTTCTCCTTTGCTTGAAAATCCAAGATTTCTGATTGTTGAGTCAATTAGCTCAAATTAACCTAACAATTTGGTAAGTTAATACTGTACTTGAGTTAATACTGTACTTGACCCTAAATTGTAGACTACTTCAACAATTTAATTCATAACCTAGCAGTTGACAGTTAGTTATTAATCTACCAAATTGAGGCACATCCTTGGCTCCTGGATTCAGCTGCCTTTTGTGTCAGAACCAATTATATTTTGCAGGCTGTTTTTACCATGCACCCCTGTTGCAGCAGTCACAGGAAACAACACTGGCATCTGTAAAACAGTTTTATCCTTCTCACAGTTTTTCTGCTGCAGAGTTTTGGATGTGTTTTTCTAGGAATCTGTATTGAACTTGGCCTGGCATGACTGGAAGCAAACTACCCTAAAGTCAGGATTTCACTTGAGCGCTAGTGCATGTAATACTTCTGCTTGTTGGACATCCACCCACCCAGCTTTTTCTTTAAGGGAAAGCCTTTCCAGTGAGGGCCTGGGGCAGGCAGCCAGGCTACAGTCCCTGATGCCATGCTGGGGTCAGCAAGTTGCTTCATTCCTCCTCTCTCCCAGGAAGGGAAATGTAGCAGTGGAGGATGGAGACTGGGGCTGTGTCCTGCAGTCACCAGCCAAGTCACTGCTCAGGCAGCTTTAGGGAGGAGGAGGAGCAGAAGGAGAAGGGAAGAGAGGTGGTGAAGCTGCTGAGGTCAGCAAGGGAGAGGAGAGAGGAAGGTGGATGATCACTGGAGATTTTTTTTGCTTTTTAATTATGCTCTGCTGTCACATCAAGGTTGGAGTCACACTCCTAAACCTTGTTTGTGCACCTTTCCCCACCTCCAGATGTTTTGTCAGTGTTCAGCTAATGTGAAGGAAACTGTAAATACAAATGGTGGTTGCTTAAGTTCTCTTTAGCTTCCTCAGAGGATTGCCATGTCTGTTGGAGCAAAAACACTGAGCAGGATCATGTTGGTTTCCTATTCAGTGGACACAAGTGCTCTACCATCCATGCCAAGATGAGCTGTAGCACATCAGAGCGCAGAACCATACGAGTAGCTGCTCGACACCATGAGCCCATAAGTGAACAGAGTGGACCATCAGTGTCCCCTGTTCTCATGTGCTTGTGAACAGAGCCTCAGGAGACAGCCGGCATAGGACTGAAAAATAGCACAAGCTAGTTGTGATGCTGGATGTCAAACTCCAGCCACCATACTCAGGTACTCCAAGGTGGTGCCTGAGGAGGCTTTGAGGGTTTCCATACGTCCCCACTCTCAGTAGAGAACAAAATTTAGGACTCATTTTTGAAACAACACATAGATACCATCATTTATTAGGTGTAATAAGCATAATGAAAATATTTTTGATAAGTCTTTTTCCTGAATGGATAATATTACACAAAGAATTGCAAGTCATTTTATACAAACTGTGTTCTCAACTATATTTCATTTTGATTTCCTTCCAGCTAGGAAATATTTTTTAAAAGTATTTACATGTTCTTATCTAACTATTCCTTGTTGCATATACTCTCCCCATTGTTTATATTTTCCCCAGCTCTTGCGCTTATTGATCAAAGTCAGGAGACGCTCCAGAAAAAATAAACAGAGTTAACTGCTTAAAAAAACCCCAACCAACCAACCAAAAAACTCCAAACAACCCAGGTGAAGCCCTTTGCCTTTTAGCTACTAAGAAGTTTTTACTAAAAAAATTTCCAGCTTTTATTTGTTAGAGCAAAGAACACTCGGCAGGGCTTTTCATAGTACATATAGTTACAAAATTACAATGTGTTACAGGCTAGTAAACCTAAGTAGTTGAGGATTTAGATGAGACTCCTTTTCCACATGACATATTACCCAATTTTTTTTTCACATAAGAGAATAAATGGAACGTGATACAGTTAGGTTTAACAAGGCATAAACCAGCAGAGTCTTGAGCATACTTCATTGCTTGCAGTATATTGAGGCTTGAGGCACTGTGGAGTATAAGATGCTGGAAGATGTTTTATGATTTGATTTTATCTCTGAGAGCTTTAGTATGAGATGGAAAGGGCTATTTATGTATTTTACAGTTACATATGACAGTATACACCTTCCACTTTTAAAATACTTAGGAACAGCAAATGAACAAAAAAGGGGACTTTTAGCAACTGTTTAATACTTACACTCACACTGCTCCAGCTCGACTCCTGAGGTGTAGGGAAATCATACCTGACCTTGCTACCCTGGATAAAAAAGCTGGACCAGTTTAACAGAACATTTTAAAGTCACAGGTTTTGATACAGCAGAAAAAAAGTGTTGGAGACCTAAGAAGAAGGCCACACCAGGAGCTTTATCAAACCAGGTCTGCAGGTTGCAGGGGTGGCTTGAAATCCCCTCTGCCTCTGCCCACTCTGTACTGACACCAGCAACGCCGTGCCAGGATTCTTAAGGGTTTACTGGTATTCCCTGCTTATTCTTGCAAATATTTAGAAATAAATATATTCCACATGGATGAGGAAAAGTCAAGATGCTGGCTTTGGTCGGGGATTTTAATCCTTTCTTTACTCTGTCCTTATGGATTAAGTGAATGAATGAAAAAAAGAAGCAAAGATATGAGGTTCTGACTGACTAATTGACTGCTTTGGCAGTCAGTGGATAAAGGTATTTGACTTCTTGAAAAATGTGCAAAATCTTCAGATTAAAGATGATACATACAAAATCAGATTTTTGTGAGTTGCTGTCCTTCAGGAAGATGATATTAATTGTTTTGTTTATTGCCAGTTTAATAGTTTTTTCTGAATTTAATTACAATTAAGAATGTATTTAAGATGCAATGGAATCCACATCAACCCCACTCATGAGAATGAATGAGGAAAACCAAGGGTTTTTAACATTTATGCTTTATCTAACCAACCCATATCAGATATGAAGGTACAAAATAGAGCAGATAAATTTATTGCAGATGCCAGTGCCATTTTTCTACACACATTAGAAAAGTTTCCAGCCTTTTCTACTAACATCTGGTGACAATATTCTGAAAAACGTAGCTAGTCTGTCAGGTGTCTCTGGAATATGAACACATTTTTCCTGGTGCTTATGGGGAAGAGTAAAAATATGTGGGCTTGACATTACCCAAGATCTGATCTTCATAGTTAGGAAGACAGCAGAAGAAGAATCCCAAGCATATTTCCATAATGGCGGTCGTCCAGGCAAAGCCGTAGGCCCAGCTGAACATATTGATTCCTGTCATTTCAATTTCAGATGAGAATTTTACTGGATAAATTACCAGGCCCATGACGGAGAACACAGCTGAAGAAACAGAAGAAAACAAAAAAACGTTTAACACCCAGCACCATTGCCTTCCTCCAAAATCCCTGTAGCCTAACTCATCCATGTTTTGCAGGATCTGAAAATCAATCCATTGCCATGACAGACTTTGATTTTTCATAGAGAGCTCAGGTGCACAGAGGCAGAGACTTGGGTATAGAACCAGCTGAGGGAAATACCAATTCTGGTACAAATACATCTGCACAAGCTAAACTTGACTCCACATACTGCCTTACCAGCCACAAAAAGCAAGCCTCCAATCCCACGAATGAAGTTGAACCGCAGTGTGTCAATGGCAAATGCTATGATGGCCAGTGCAAAACAGATGACTAGAAGTAGAAAGCCAACCAGGTATGTGGCAGCAGCAGCTCTTCCCCAAGCTGAAATCAGAAGAAAGATACATTAGAAAGGAACAAAAACAAAACCAAAAGCTGGTTTTCCCTGTTTAGTAATTAAAGGTTAATTTTAAAACCTTTGAAAAGAGGATCATTTCCAAAGAAAGCATGGGAGCTGTCTCTTCTCTTATAGATGAACATTTCAGTTCCACAAGAAATCATGCACTAAATGCAGAATGCATAAAAGTTCCAGCTTTTTCTTCTCACACAGAATGCAGTGGGGGCCTGGGTACAAGCTTACCCTTTGGTTTTAAAAATTCCAAATCAAGATAAAAATGGCTTTAAAGATGTAAGAATGGACACTGTCCTTCAACAGCAAATGCCATAAAACCTGCTTCATTTTGCACAGACAAGGAGAATTAGACTGTTTCTGAAACTAATACAAATATTCCCTTGAAACCAATTGTTTATACAAGCACTACCAATCTGTCAAACTTAAAGTTATGGAAATAGCCCATAAATGTCAAAATTTAATGATTTCTGCTTTTCAGCCTTAGTTTAGCTCTGTGTCCTAAATGGAGCTGAGGATTTGAAATCTGTTTTGTATAGAAATTGGATCTCCGATTTTGGTGCAAATTTAGAACCACTTCAATTCAAAAAGCTTGTTCAGGACATTAATTCTTTCATTTTCAAATTATATAATTTTGTGTTATAGCATGTTAGAGCAAAGCATATTGTGTTGGCATAACAACTGGAAAAAAAATATTTTTTCAATATTTCAAGACTTGAGAAGCAACTACTGCTCAAAGAGATCAAAGTGTCTCCTCTTCTGAATGTAAAAAGCCCACTTTGACACATTTGAAATTGTGTATTATACTGAGTAAGCAGTTAAAGGCTGCTAGGCATCTACAGACTTCATCCCCTCACCTACCCGCTATGCCTTGTCAACTGTTGGCTTCTAACCAAATATATGCAGCAGCAGTGCCAAAAAATTATCACAGCCCATACAACCCTGACGATAATTGCAATTCAACTTAAATGCAGTGCATGCTGTTCAGTAAAAGTTCCTTCTGAAACTAAGTAGCCTATCAATTTGTTTGCTTTCAGCATGGAAGTAATAAATTGCAAAGTGTCCTACCTTTGCCTCGACCAGAGTCAGGCAAGCATAAAAGCAACCATCCTGTCCCTAGTGAGTGACAACTGAGTATTTAATCTATCTTTCCCAGGCCCCACATCATCACTACTATTAGGCAAGAAAAATGGATCAGGATTTTACAGCTCTCCTTTTCTACCCCTCAGTCCATCAAAACCAATTTCTCTTTTGTTTCCTTTTCAACATCCTCCCTGCTTTATGATCCTTGCTCCGTTCTGGCTATTGCGTTATAGCTTCAGTCTTATGCCATGTCTATTGTCTTTCTTATGCCACGACATTTCTGTCCGCTTAAAGGGCTTTTCAACTGGATTGCTTTTCCTGCAAACAGGCAGCTGCCTGAGAAGACTGAAAGGGGCAGCAAAGATGTTCTTACATCTCATTTTCTAGCCCAGTATTTTAGCTCAAACTCTTCTCTCTGGGAGTTTACAGGGGGCTCAGAGGTAGAGGATGCAATGTGGAGGCACAGGTGGGAGGACAGCACCTCAGGTAGGGTGTTAAAAGAGCGGTCAAGAAGAGGTATTTCTTATACTGCTCAATATACCCCACTGAAGATGTTCCTGCTCCCAGCCCCTTTAAGACAGCAAAAATAGGGACACCTAGCCAGAAGACAAGTTTCTCAGCAATGGTGACCTCACTGCTCTTGGATACAAGAGTTCTGGATACTTCTGGCAAAAGAGTGAAATGAAAAGAACATCCAGAGGTGATGTTTTTTCTTAGGTGCACAACTGCTTGTGGGCAGGTACAAAACTCCCAGGCAAAGGGGTGTCCTTTCCCAGAGCAGACTCAGAACCCAGCTGTTTGCCCAGCAAGTTCTATGACACCAGGAGTCGTGGGGGTTCCACCTCACCTGCTGCCAGACCATCTGCCAAAGCTCAGCCTTGTTTCCCAAGAGCAGCTGATGGTAGAGCCCCAGCCCCTGCAGTGGGAGCATGGCCTGGGCTGGGGGCCCAGGGAGCTGTGCGTGGCTGCAGCCATGTGAGTGGCACCTTGCCCATGCCAGCACCTCCCTCTCTGCCAGGCTCACCCAGGTGTTTTTCCTGAAGTAGTGCTCCAAATGCTGTGACTGTATGGAAGCAGATTGGGCACACGCCCAGCCTGCTAGGCACTGACTATATGGCAAGAAGAGACATGCTGGTTACAGGATGCTTACACCATTTGGAGGCATTGCTCAATCACCTAATAGCCAATTTCGTGGCTCTCAGTTCTACAAAAGAGAAAAAAAACCCTCAACATTGGAAGAAAAGCAGTACATAGCTCCAAGTAAGGCAGTAGATCCATATGGAAGAGTGCGGCTCTACAGGGGTTTTGTGAGGAACAGTATCCTGAGTTCATCTGTCCTTTATAAAAAGCAGCAGCTATCAGTAGTCTAAGACCACAGTGTGTAAACATATTTACTTTTCTAGGGTAAAAGGTAACAAAAGCTTTGTGCAGTAATAATTGCAACAATTGCATTTATATATTCAAGATCCTTATTTTTCCTTGTGCCAGGCAGGAGTACTAAAGTAGCTTAGTTCTTTACCAATAAAACTAAGGCCTAAAATTCCTTTAAAATGTCATAATTAGAAGAATTAAATTGATCAAAAAACACTGACAAGCAAGTGGCTAATTTGGTTCCAAATATTTTCTTATCTTCCAGTGTTGTGAAGGTTTTTTTCTTTAACACTGAGTAAAAGTATAAACAAATTGTTCTATCTGCAAAGCTTTTTCTTAAAAATGTGAACTCCAGGCCAAAGAATCCTCACAGGTGCAACACCAACTCAAAACATGCTTGGTTGTAAAGAGAGGGTGGTTGAAAGCTGAAAGGATCCAGTCCCACCTGTCATCAAATCAAAAATTGAAACAGAGGCAGCAGCAGGTTACAGGAGATCAAACTGAGCCTGTGAAAATATTCAGCAATTTTTCAGATCTGTTTTCTCAGCCCCAAAAATGCTGGTGATCCTTGGGCTGTTTAAGAGTTAAAAGTGCTGGTGAGAAAATAAATGTTTATTTCTTTAAAAGCATCCTTGAATACCAGCAGGATCCTGTAACACTTTGGTGCCAGTCCTGTTTCTCCCTTTTTCAGTTCCTCCACCAGCTGAAAGAACACCAATGTACACCATGAAAGGGATTGTGGGCAGCTACATACCATCCGCTCTTCAAAACTCCTTCTAACTGGAAATTTTCTAAGCAGTTTTGTCTTAAACAAGACCTTACTATCCCAAACAGGCCAGAAGAACCCCTGTTTTCATGCCTATCTCAAGCAGAGCAAGGACAGTGCTTCTGATAAGTGTTTTGTATGTCAATCAGCAATGATTTGTGAGAGTCTGGGCTACTCAAGGTGAATACAGTAAAATGTGGCCACTGGAAAATGTGTGTGCCTGACTTCTAAAACTCCCTGGTGTGTGAGAAGACCTCTGAGCTAATTTAGAGACCAGAAAGAGCCCATCCATGCCAGGACAGAGCTCATGGTATCTTATGAGCAACATAATTAGCTGAGACAGAATTCAATAATAACACAGATTTATTACTCTGCTATAAAAGCTAACACACTTTGGAGGCAGCATGACTACCTCTTGTATTGCAACATACAAACACATTCTGAATATCCTGTATCTGGCTCCAGCCATAGGGAAGCTGATGGACTTAATTAGACATCCAGGACTAAGAATATCTCCAGTTTCCTGCCTTCCTGATTTTAGTCCCTCACAAAAGTGTAAACACTGTCTGTGCTTCATACATAGAGAAAGAAACTCTCTTGCTCAGCAGTAAGTTGAGCCAAACCTTTGAACCACCACATCTAGTGTACTTTTCCTTAGCCTGCCATCTTTTATGATCCAAATGGTGCCTTCAAAAAAAGAGCTGTTGTGTCTTGAAAATAGCATGTGAGATCTACTTCCCCCATGACAAATACAAATGCCCATGTTTCTGGTGTGCATGTTTCAAAACATGGGAAAACATTCACAATAACATTCTCATGTTTTTCTTCATCTGGTACCCCCACACCACATAAACTGCTGAGTCTTTCTTTGGGTGATATTTTCTGAAAGCTACCCCAGAGGTTTCAGAAGAACTGCTCCTTGTATAATCAATAAGAACATACTTCTCCAAATTTTCCTCTTGGCTTGAAGCTAAATACACAACTAGCATTGGAAAGAAAAACAAATATTTATTGCCAGCTCAAAGACACCAGCAATTATGTAGAGGTTCTTGCTGACTGATCATTTTCACACTGCAGTGAATTGTACAGCAATTTAAGGAAGGGTAGCTTTAATTCACAAGAATCAGGGAGGGGTGAAAGAAAATGTAACAGACTAATATTTTGCTCTGCTATCCTTCATACCACCAAGGGAAAGAAACACAAACCCTGCAGTTCTAGCTGTAGTCTTGCAAAGCAATTCTTACGAGAACTAAAATCTGCAGTGGTAGCAATTAATCTCTGTGTTGTACGTAATGAGAATATTTCTAGGCTGAGTTTGCAGAGCTCAACCTGTTTAACATCTCTCTGATTAAAGGGAAAGAGCATTATTTTGGAAACAGAGCTGAACTCACTTAAGTTTCTCAACCTGACGTTCTTCATCAGGGTGTGGCGAACACTGAAGAGCACATGCTTTGCTTTGAAAAGGAAGTGCTTTGGCCAGGTTTCACCCATTTCCCTTTGGGTTGTTCTCCTCAAGAAAGTTTCCATGTGAAAGTGCTCATGTTTGTAGCAGAACTCGTGTTCCTTTAACTTGAATCTAAAGGTGGTCCATCAGACCCACTAACCCAAATCTCTACCAGCTGAAGGGTTACAAGTTGCTGGTGTATATGTGAACCACTGTCATCAGGACTCTGGATTTCCTGTTGTTACCTGTGAAACACTAGACAGCGCAAAATCCTGTCTTCTGGAAATCCTGATGCTGTAACATGCCAAATACAGGAAATTTCTGTGGTTTTTCCAAAACCAAATGCACACTACAGTCTCTGCAAGTGTTGGCTGATCGCATGAGCTGGCATTGAAATACCAGTGTGCATGTGTTTGTATACAGCCAAGATAAATCAGAAACCATCAAAAGCAGCTTCTTAGGAATAAACTGCATGTGCAGACTGAAAGCCGTTGACTGAAAATAATTTCAACAGAAGTCTGTACAAATGAGAAAAAAAAATCACATATTAGTCATAGATAATTTATGAAGATAATAAAATGAGGAAAATAATATCAAAGGTATGATTGAATGTGTACTATTCCTTGAGTTTCCATTTTCATTGCATCTATATCATTCTTAAAACAACATCATCCTCTGTATATCTTTCCTGCGGTAGTCAATACTGGAGGTTTTTCTTTGGATTTTTTTTTGGTGTGTGTGTGTGAATTTATATCTTTTGAAGTGAAATACAGAATTTTTAGTCTTTCTGTATGGCATCCTTTTTGGTAACTCTGTTCTTTTTCCCCCAGCATTACTTTGTTAGAATTCATTGGCTGTTAATATGGATTTCTCATTTAATAACAGAGTATTATCTCATAACATAAAAACCATTTTCATGTGAGCTGGAACAAGCTTTTAGCTTGCCACTATTTAAAAGACAACCATGGAAACAGAGAATGACCTATTTAGGTTCACACAAGGATAATGTCATTGCAAAAGTTTCTTAGGGATTAGTAACAGGTCCCATATAAATGAGAAAGGATTAGGACTTTAGGACAATTACGCCATAATAATGATTTTAAATGACAACTTTAAGGAAAAGGGTCATCTATCAATAAAACACAGTATATATTAGCAGAAGGCAGTGTTTTGTCCATAGCTGCATGCTAATGCTCAGTGTGGCTTGGTGGGCTTTCCTTTAACGGAAAAACCTATTAATTCCTCACCACTGACTTCACCCACAAATAAACAGAGTCAAAGCCTTTATGAAATCTGCAACCCTCCTTTCTTACTGAGGTAAGCAATTAAACTTAGAAGCTATTCCGACTTGAATTTGAGGGGAGGAGCAGTTACGTCTTGAGGGAGTGGTTCAAATTCATCTCATCATAAGCTCAGGCATGTACAAACTTGAATTATAAGCTGGCTCCTGCAAATCTTGTAGTAATGAGGGCTGCTCCCTGATGCTTACTTCGTGCTGGGAAGGCAGAAGTGGCAGAAGTGTAGAGCCATCATCAAAGGGAGCACCAAGGTAGTAAGTTAGCTATTAAAAATAATGCACACACAGTGCCTCAAAATTAAAGGTTTGCTCATGAGAGAGTCAGCGAGTACCCCTATCTCACATTATCTTCAGAAGCAGTTGCACACACTGAGAAAAATCTCAGGATTAAAGCTCAGTCTCATACAATTTTATGCTATATTTTTTTCCTCTTATTTTTTCCTATTTGTTTTAAATTAAAGCAGGATTACTTATATTTGGATATGTATATGGGATTTGGGAGCGTCATGTAAATAAAACAAGTACAGTATTGATTAATCGGTCCATTTACATAAGCTCAGGTAATGAGAATAGCAAGATGTACCTGCTCCCTAATTACCCCTGAGTGGGTTGAAATACTTAATGTGAATGAAACAGAATCAATTTTCCATAACACAGGCTATGAACCAGGACTTTTAATCAAAACAGTAGAGTGGAACCTTTCCTAAAAAAGTTCTTTTTGAGTTTTATATTCCCAGAGCCATTTGGGACTGAAGAACACTGAATTTACATCTTGTTTCCATGTGAACCAAGAATTGTTGTCACTCTTGATCTACAAGTTTCATGCCGTAAAAAAACTTTGTTCTGAAACCTTGCTGAAAGTCACCTTTTGCACTACGGAATTTCCCACTAACAGACAGCAGCTGTGAACCTGGATCTGATTTTCTGGTAGAAGCAAAATTTTACCATTTCCAAAATAAAACACCCAACATATAGGCTGAAGTGGTGCTTTGTGCTCATAAAAATATATTAAATTTATTTACTCTTCTTGTTAATGAAACAGCTTTTACAATACATCCTGAAAATCTTTGTCCGTCGCTGCTTACTGCTGATGAGGTCATTAATGAACTGCACGGAGACTTCCTATATTTGGTGCCTGATTTGGGCACAGCATGCATGTCAGCATAGTAGATGACATTAGAGGTATCCAATGCCAGGTTAGTAATTCAGCAGGACTGAAGTGATGTGAAGTGTTACTTACTACTAGTAGAAGGAAGCTGGGATACCTCTGGAACACAAGCTAGCGTCAGCGCTCCACAAACTACTTTGAGTTCCTGGGAATTTTTGAGCAATGAGATGTTTTGCAATGGTACTTGGCAAAGAAGAAACATGTCATTACAATGCTCACTCAGTCAGTATGTTTAGGGTTGCTCAGAACAACACAAGCTGCCAGTGAGAAGTGATATAGAAATGTGGAAAAGTGTTCTGAGAGTTTTGTTTCTTTTGTTGTGTAACACCTTCCCACTTAAGTAATCTGCTTAAACCTACAGTGGAATTTGAAATGCATCTTGCAGCCCGTATCACTGTTCAGACGATGGAGATGGTATTATAGCCCTGCTGTATCAGATTACCTCAATAAACTAGAGGAAGAGATGAGATGAAGAGAACTGAGAGTTTGACCGCAAGTTTCCACATGCTCTGAGCAGAGATGCCTCCTGTGTACGTGAATGGATTTCTCTCTCAAGGACTTCAGGTCCTAACAATGAGAAATGTTGAGGATCTTCTCAAAATCCTCAGCACCAGCAGTTCATATCCCCCGATGGGCAGATGAGAATGCTCCACACGATTGGTACTTTTCCACATAATCTAACTGTAATTATTAAAGGAAGGCTGGATAATAAACAGTGGGATTACATCTGCAATTGCTCTCTGGAGAGTTAATTGCTCAAGAGCATTATTGTTATTCAGAAAAGAATCTGATTAAATGAATCTGCCACTGAAATTATAAAAGGATAAGCTCTAAAACTACGAGGGAAAGCACATTAGCAATTTTAGGTAAGGAATAAAAATTGCCATGGTAATTAAATGCTCTGGTGGCATTGATTCCTTTCTCTTATACCTGTTTAGTAACAATAGACGGTCTCCTACAGGCTGGGAAAAATCAAATTTTTCTTTCTTTCTTGCATCATTCCTTAAATGTGATTTTTTCATTATCTATATGTTTGAGACTGTATTTTCTCTCATTCTAAACTTTTAATAATTATTGAGTATTCTACATTATTCAGCAATAAGTCTTGTAATCTCATTTCTCACTGGTTAGTCCCAGGTAACGTTACACTTTTAGGAGAATGATGTCTCAGGAAATTGTATGCTTCTCTACACACTGTCATTAAAACTACAATCACCTTATTTAAATATAACCATTCCATGCTACAATACAGCAGGAGCAGCAGCAGGCTTTTGTTTTCAGTTCACCCTGTGTTAAAGGAGTCAAGGTTTGCCTTTTAATCCAGGCCATGCACAGGGCAGAGCTGGGCTCCATCCTGGGCTCTCCCACAGGCTTCCTTGAACTTGCCAGAAACTTCCCCAGCGTCTTTTCCAGCTGCAAAGACACCTTTCCAAATCCAACTGGATTTTACCAAATTCTGAAAGTTGTTAACTGCAGGACCTTGACTTCAGGAAAAATCTGCAATAAAGGCCCCATGACTTGAGCCAGTTCCTACTTCAAAAACACAGTTACTTGTTTACTTAATTTCTATTCTGACATACAGACACCCTCAGATGCCAAAGAGCCACTGGGTCAGCTTGTTTCTCCTCCCAGGCCCTGCTGTATCCCACCCCATCCCTCTGGAAATATCCCCCTGACACTCTGCTCAGGGGGCTTGCTTTATCTTGAGGCAAGTAAGGGTTCCCCCATGCCTGGGATGAGGTGCTGGCTGTCAGATGTGATTGGAATGCGGGGAAGGAAAAACAGTTTTACATAGGTAGCATGGCAGTGGCAAAACTTGGTGCCTGGTCTGTCCTGTGCCCCAGGTGTGGTGAGTCGCTGGCGTGATGGAGAAGGCAATTTTCCAGAGGGAGAGCTGTGTGGCCTGCAGTGCGAGGCCAGTTGTAGGTGCAGCACCAAGAGAAGGACTTTGCTGCCTGGAAACTGATCCCAACCACACCGTGTAGCCTTGCTCTTGTATCATTACCTGGGGATTTTTAGAAAGTAATTTCCATTTTGCTCTTTCTCCAGAATAATAAAAGGTGCTTCATTGTAGCAAAAGATTCCCCAGAAACAAGAGCCTGATACAGGCAAAACAGGGAAGAAAATCTAGGCATCAATGGGGATGCAAAACATTTCTTTTTCTCAGAGGATATTACTTCTGCAACATTTCCTTCTTTCGCTTATCCTGTAGCAATATTCATCTGCTGTCATATTTGAAGTAGTTTTTGTTCATTATAGTCATACTATACCAGCCTTCCTATCTTGTGGCATTGAATTAATATTCATAGACCAAAATAAAACTGGAATTACCTAGAGCATAGTTGCCCATTATTTGCCTGCAACACAAGCTACAGGAAGGCTTCCTTTCCGGATGGCAAAATCAATCCTCCCTCCACTAATCTCCACAACCACAAAACCCTCCACACATCCGAGGAAAAAGCTATAATCAAATATTATGATGTGAAAATAACTGAAGATGTGGATTCCACTTGCCATGTGGAAATGCCTTCTCCTGATTTTTTTTCTCCCAAGATCTCTGTTTGTACTATGCAAATAAGATTGTATCTTCAACATACACTTAGAGCTTTAAATTTTCAGTTGTTTTGATGGCAGCATCTGCACATGGAAGAGCTGCAAGGCTAGGTGGAAGATAAGATGGGACAAGTGTAGTCACAAGTCTTTCACCCTGTTTGTGCATCACATTCAGACTAATAAAATCAGTTCTTTCCCCCCACATTATTTACTTTTATTACGTATTTACTTACACATGTTTAAACATCTTCAAAGCCTGCAGTGGAATAAATTACATACTGAAAAATTGTCTCAGGTCTGCAAGACACATCTTGCTCAAGAGAGGTAATATAGCCAAAGAACAAGAAAAACAAAGGATCATGTGCCAGCATCATGATAGGGTTTAAACTCCGTGTTTTCTTTGTAAGCTCAGCCATGTCCCAGACAGATGTATTCCATATTGTGCCCACTATCTCACCAAAAAGTCTTTATCTCTCTTTGTAAAGGTTAAAGTTTATTAAAAAGATTGAGCCCTTTGTTCAAATGAAGAGCTACAGTTGTATCTCTCAATCCCTCATCCTAAACTCCTGCATTTTGAGTAAGTGTCCTAATGCTCTGGGTATTTTTTCCTATAAAGTTCTATTTATTTGAACTAAATATGCTTGAAAAGAAAAAGTCTTTACTAAAGTCTACATGAATGTCATATGGTTAAAGCAGATGATCTGAAGTCTTGGAGAAGATAACAGAGTGTATAAACTCTTCATATTCTCACTTTCCACAGAGCTCATAGACTTTGCAAAAGACCACGGGTGAGCAGATGCTTTCACAGAAGATATGTGCACCACTGGAATTACTCTACTGTCTTTCCACAGAAAAGGAAAAAAAAAGTCAAACACTTCAAATTCCACTGGTGCAGCCAATGAAACATTCAGCCTTCTTTTTTTCCAATATAACTATCCTCTATGATGCTAGGCTTTTGTCTTCCAACTGTATAAATATATCTTAAGCCAAACAGCCAAGATTCAAGGGGAATTATAAACATTGCACGTGCAGAATTTGATTTGAATTTGCACATTATAATTAACAGCTTGCAAGGATGTTGCAATTATATCTAATTATGATAGGATGAAGATGAGTGTAGTGGATTAAGATAACTACACTGTCCAAGTCATGTTGACAATATGTGCTGGCAGCTGCTGGGCTACACATACATATCATGTTTATCACTGAAACCATCCCTGCAGGAGGACAAAATTTCAGAACCTACCCAGCCAGCGGCAGATCAGGCAGGGAAGCTGAGAGTAAAGGTCACAAAACACAAGATGGAAACTGTGGAACAGAGGGGCAAAAAGAGATCTCATCTCACAAAGGATGTAAAACATTTCTGTCCTTTGTGTTTACATCACATCTTTTGTCTCTGCACTGAAGAAGGCATGTAATTAAACTTTGTGTAACCAGCACTGTGTTTAGCTTGGCACAAAGTTAAACATCCCACAGAACATGATGCTGAATGCTTGTTTTCCATTACCTTTCTGGAGCCCAGTAGATAAATGTAATCCCAGAATTATTAAAACTCTATGTTTCATCATTAAGGCAGGTAGAATCAGACTCAACACAAGACCTGAATGCTCACAAATGAGATGCTGTCTCATGGCCTGGTCTTTTGGGTGGAATCTAAGACCAGCATCAGCCACCTCTGCCCTGCATGAGAAAAGGTGGGAGTCGCAAAAGAAAAATCCCAACCCCACATCATTGAGCAAAGAAAAATGGAGAACAGGATTAGATCTGAGCACATTCCACCTCTGGAGAGAAGGTGTCTGAGGGAAAGGTCAGGAAAGGATTAAGACAGTAACATGAGTTTGCATCCTGAACAGTCAGGTCTACAGTTGTCTCCTGTGTCAGGGATAACTCATCCCTGTGAAGGGGAAGATCTGCATTTTAATGGAATAATCCGGCAGAGGCAGAAGCCTGGCAGTATAACCCACTGTTACCTGGCCTTGGCACACATTGTTTACATGCTGCCTTCACATATTCTCCCACTGGCTGAGTGACCCCATTGTGCCAGACATATCCTGGAAATTTTGTCTGTGAGGATTTTGAGGATTTTCTTAGGCTTCCTGGGTGTTTATTCACCTTAAAGAGGTCAAGGTGACAGATGCATGCCTATTGAGGGCATAATGCAGTCATGCAGCTCATGAACAGCATTTCTAATGCTTTCAGAAGCACCAGTGCACTCTTCAGTGTTCCTGCTGGATAATGTTTTGCATGTGTGTACCAAGTCCAACGTGTTTGTGTTAAAACTGTTGGACATACTGTGGACGTGGTTCATAGTAGCCCCAGATATTGCAGGACAGTCCACATGGAGGATGACCTTCCTGGTTTGTCTGTAGATGCTGTCCAGTGGGAAACTGAGCATACAGCTGCAGGATTTAAGGTTATCAGAGTGAGGCAAGATAAACAAGGAAGTGAAATGCCAAACACCTATCTAGGTCCTGAAGTAAAGTGAATTTTTTCTATTATTATCAAGGGAAGCAAGGTGAAACATCTTAGTGTTTTCTGTCCAGCTAAAGTTGGCATTTGTGGCATTCTCCAGGGCCTAACCTGGAGATCAAGAAGAGGCCTCACGTTTCAGGAAACTTAGGAGGAACCTCAGGACTGAGAAGCCCTATACTAAGCATCATGTTCTTTCTCCTTCTCTCCAGTGCCACGTAGCAGAGGTCTATTTGCTGGCTTGACTTATGCCCAGCCTCAGAGCTGATGCTGTAGCCCTGAGAGCAGGACTGGATGGTGATGCTCAGTGGAGGGAGCTGGTCATGCCTGGAGCCCTACACTCACAGAGGCCTGGTGCAATTAACTCATTACAGCGGAATTCTGTGCATACAAGGTAGAGTTTCATGACATGCAATAAACCTTCAAGAACAATTTTGAAATGCTGTAATAAATGATCCCTGAGATTGCTTCAGCAAGTGCTTTTACACTTATTTTTAACAAGAACAGCTGAGATTCTGTACCCTAGAGAAAATGTTCTTCCTTGTAATTTGAATTAGCATAAATGGTAAGAACTCCTGTACTTTCTTCCTGGCTTAGACTAACAGACCTTCTTTCACAATTACTTGTTTCAGACCATGTCCAACAGCAAATCTACAGAAGAAAAAGAAACAGAGCACATCCAGAGTGAACCTTCTCTTGGGATTTTCTCCCAGACTTTGTGGTTTACATCTTTTCAAGCTGAGGATTGCACCTGGGTCAACATGTTTAATAGCATACTTAACCAAAACGTAGTATGAACAAGAAACCCTTTCATCTTTTAAAGCTTTCTTTCATAATCACAAGGAGACTCTTTCACACGACCCACCTACCGGAGCAGTTTCAGGGCAGCATTCTGTAGCCTGACACTCCCTGGGAATATCTTCCTACCATCTTACATTTTTACCTCCCTTTTTCTGGCACTCGGACCTGCTTGTCCCACTAACGCCAGGCTTACCCACACAACCTGTTCGGATGTTTGATCACTGGCAGCCGTTAAGTTTGGAAAAGTAGTGATTTGTGAGAAGAGGTTGCCAGCTTCTTCTAAGAGGGGAAGAAAATCCTGTAATATTTTCTGCAGCGGTACGATACCACGTGTGGATTCTTGTGTATCACATAATCCTCCAGGCTTTTTGTCTGTGCAGGTGTGTGAGGGCATTTTATTTGTCCACTCAGTGACGAAGTTGGCAAACCTGAGGGAAGGTGACCTGGGGGATGTAACCCTCTGCTTCCAATCCTGCTCCCCGGCACCCCTGTAGGCTCTTACCGTAGCCCATGAGGGACTCGCAGCTCCATTCCCCGCCCTGGTCAGGCCTCCTGCAGTTCTGCCACAGCGACGCTTGCTGCACATAGGGCAAGGTCTGCGACTCCAGCCAGCCATTGCCTGCCAGTGCGATGATGCCGAAGATGACTCCTATGCCCAGGAGCAGCGGCAGGATCCATCTGCAGCGCGTGTAGTCGAGGCCGTACTTCACCATGGTTCAGGGCAGCGGCTGGCGGGATGAGGATGGCCTTGTCTGCCTCAGGCTCGGCGACGCAAAGCGATGGGTGCTTCTGCAGAGCTCCTGGAAAGTCGGCGCCGTGCGCAGGTGTTGAGAAAAGCTTTTCAGACAGACACAGCAGAGAGGGAGGGAGGGAGGGATGGAGGGAGGGAAGGAGCTCCACCTAGATTCAGATGAGTAAGAGGTGCCGCTGAGCAATAACCAGTTGAGCTAGGGAGAAGCTTCGAGGCTGGGTTTATCTGGGGGATCTTCTCTGCTTGCTGACTAGGTAACAAATCGGGAGTTGTTTACCCGCAGCATTTAACACTTTCCTTCCTGACATCCCCAGCAGCAGGAGCATCTCACAGCTGTGCTTACACCTTTCTAAGGGATTTGCATTATGGCAGGTGAAAATAGAGACAAGAGAAGGAACTCTTGTATGACAATGTGTATGCTTCTGAAACTTGCCAGCTGGAGGCTGAAACCTGCCTTTCTTGGACTCCATTTAAAAATAAAATAACACCTTATTTTTTACAATTAAAGGAATTCCCCTAGCTGCTATAAAGCTAAGACAGTAAAGAATGTGACTGTCCTCTCTTCCCCTTCTGGAGCATAGGTAGAGAGGAAAACAAACCCAAGGTTTATGGTTAAAAATGTAGTATGATCTGGATGTAGCCTTAGTGGGAGAACAAAACTGAAGTTTGGATCTGCCAGAGCCTCACAAACACTCCCTGTGTGTGGAGCTGGCTGTACATGCCGTGCCTGGGGCCTGTCAGAGCCTGTCTGCGGCTGCGGAGGGAGCGATGCAGAGATGAGCCATCACCTCCCTATGCCCCGGGACAACACCCAGCCTAGTGCAGGGCAGAGTTTGCTGTCTCTCGGCTCAGAAGTGATGTTGCTGCGTTCCCTGCACTCTCCCTTTGAACTAACACATGCTACAACCCAGTATTTTGGTAGGACCCAGTTGCATTTACATCTGGAAGCAGCTGCAGCCCTTGATCAAAGCTGGTTTGTGTAAAACACAGTTAAGCCCAGAGGATGCAAAGTATCTTTTTCTCCCATGGCGGATTTTGTCAGGTAGGGCTGCATCCAAGTCCTGACTTCATTTGCTCAAAGAAATTTGCTGTCGTATTGCAGCTCTCATGGCACAATGTGACAGCCATGAACTGTGAACTGCAAACTCCACGTCATTTTTCAGAATTCATATTCATAAATCAATAATGGCCTAAATAAAGGAAATTAATAATTTATGTTGCATTGATACACTGTGCCTGAAGAGGCACTGAGCTTGCAGAAAACCATACTGGAACATCCACAGCAATGAGCTGCAGCACAGTGAAGAAGTTGTAGCTCCATCAAGACTGCAATTTGAAGAGCTTAATATGACATCATGCCTTATCTCTCATCAGAGATACCTTATTAGCCTGGTGGTAGATTAGCAGTGGTGTGGCTGCATTATCTCTCATTCGGGCCAGCTGAAGCAGCCTGACAGCAGCTGTCCTGTGGCACAGACACAGTCCAATATGCCTGTGGCTGTGAGAGGTCCCTCAGGGGCATCCAACAAGCTTCTGTGAGAGCAGGAGACATTTTTACTGGTTTGGCAGTTGAATTTGAATGTTGCTGAAAGCTACTGACAGCTATGAAGACACTTCAACTGCTGTTTTGGTAGGAGATAAGGGACAATCTCACTTTTTTTTTTTTTGTAGACTAAACTTTAGGTAACAACCATTTCCTTAAAATGGACTGTATCTTCCATTGTAGTCCACAATTGTGCTATCCACAAATTCAGTTATCATTAAGGTTAAGTTTAAAATGCCATTTACTAGTTCTATAGCACTGCAATATATGTATATTTTTATGCATGATTTTAAATAATTACATTAAAGCAAATATAATTTGAAGCTTAACTTTAGTACACTATGCTGGTACCTGCAAGCTGTCCAAGTCTGTATAAACATGTTCTTTCTGTTGCCACAGCTGAGGTAGAATTGGGCACAATAGAATTTGGAAGACTGAGAGAACACAGATTTGGATATGAAATGGTTTTTAAAAGATGGCTTCAGAAACACTCATGACTGTGGCAGTAGAGCGTAGACAAGCCTTCACTGAGCTGTCCATATACAGTCTCTTGCCAAGTTTCAACCTTTCACAACATTACAGCTTTATAAGGAAACAGGCAAATCAAATTGAAGCAACTTTGTACCTGAACTCCAGTATGAAGTCAGGTACTGTCATGCATTTGAGAGCCAATGTCTGTTGAGGACTAAAATGGTCCTCCCTGAATTTGGAATGCTCAGCCATGTTTCAGGTAGGCACTGACTGAAGGATTTGTCATCAGTTTCTATTACAGCTCACCTGTGGGTGAATGCATATTGTTACAAGTGTTAGCATTTGCAAGGTGGTACCACAGAGCCTATTATAATATTGTGAAAGGATGGTGAGTAGTGTTCAGTCACCACAGGTGTTTCTGTGTCTTGCCCACCTTTGTCATCCTTAAGTAACTTCGAATAACAAGCAACCTTCACATCCATTAAAAGGGTAATTTGTGATATCTTGAACAGTAGAGAGGGAGATATATCCAAAGGTGACAAAATGATGTATCTATCTCATGTAATTCTGATACTCCTATGGCAAACAGAGAAAAATTATTGGAAAATTTATGTGAAGTGATGACTTAACTTCACCATGCTTTATACAAGCTGGGTGTTCACATGAAAGAAAATGCTCGTTCTCCTTCTCCAGTATCTGTGGATAGTCTTTCCTGGCTAACATCAGCATCATCTGCCCAAAATGAAGATACATTATCAATGTTAAAACTGCTAGGCTGTAGTGCACTTTCTGCGCCTAAAAATATTGCTAATGAATTTTCATTATTACTTGAGGTAACCAAGTAAAGCAGCAGGATATTGATAAAACAAACAATTCTACAGCATTAGAGTTAAAAATAAAAATACGCCTTTTTCAGCCAAGACACAAATAGTTTTCTTAGTGGAAGAAGAAGCTAATAAATCACTGGCAGCATATTTTTGTTCACCTTTAGTCTCTGCCCTGGTCATCTAAGCTATATAAATTACTGGATTGGCATAAACTGACCAGCTGTGGTACATGTTCATGGCTTTTGCAGCAAGAATCATAGAATTAAAGAATCATAGCATGTTGCGCACAGAGATTTTATGGACCCATGAGTAAGCAGTTGGAGTGGTACAGCACAGTCCTGTTCTCCATATGGAACAATTTTACTTAGGCTCCTTGCTTTGGGCTCTACAACTTCTCTGTGGCATAGGTAAGCTACATAAATACTTGTCCTGTTGTAGTGATCATAACAGTAACTCCTTGTAAAGCATAAAGCTCAGCTGCCTTAGGAGAGAAATAAAATCAGCTTCACTTAGGTAATTCCCAGGTGCCACAGCCTTGCTACTTACAGTTCTGTCAAAGAAATGCCTTTTATCTGCTCTGCCTTATGGGTCAGTTGGGAATAGCTACTTGTTTAAACACTCTGAGATTTACAGATATGACATGCACACCAAGCATATCTTTAAGGGTTTCAGCCAGGAATATTCACTTTGAGATTCTCTAGCCAGAAGTATGATCTTGCTGAAATTAACATGTTATATGGAAATTATGTCTTCAGTTTTAAACATCTGATATGAAATTGATTTGACAAGAAGGCTGAAATTAAAATGGAAGTCTCTTAGCAACACTTTCAACTTATTGTCTTGATACCAAATGCCAATTATTATTTTAGCAAGTTTTGTTTTGCAAGTTGTTTTGGCTTTCTATTTCAAGTCAGAAGTTAATTTTCAAGTATAACATTCATCTAAATTTTTTTTTTCATTGTAAGGTCTGCTTATTTCCTGTGCTAAGGGATCACTAACACAAAGAGAGCTTAAAAATAGGCTATTTCCTGAAAAGGGACTGTAATGGCCACGGGGGTCAACTCCTGCCCCAGCCATATGCCTCCAGGTGTATTCAGGACTGTGACTCTCAAACTAGCCTATGTCAAACCATGATCATTTCCCAGGACAGCACACTGTAGGACAGGACTTACCTGGCTTTTATGCTTAGTTTTATCTGAGTGCTCACTCCAAACCTTACTGGGCCCTCCCAAACTCAGTGAACACTGATTTCCAGTGTATCACCCTGAGTCTTAGAAAGCTTTGGTGTAAAATGTATAAAATATTCTGTATTCACAAAGACCTCTGTGAAAAATAGTATGTGTTGTCCCCATGCCCACAGATAAATAAAAAGCGGCAGCCATACCAACTCTTCTGGTATTATCCAATCCTGCAAAGATGAACCCATAAGAAATATAATTCACTTCTATTTATCAATTATAGTATACAATGCATAGTTCTTATCATAAATTATTATTTATCTTGTTTATAGCTGTAATATTTCTATTATGAAACTCCAGGCATGTCTGCATGTTTTCTTCTATGTCTTTATTATAAATACAGCCTTATTAAATTTATGCATCCAAAAATCATAATGAAAAAAACCTTTGGATTATTCCAACAATTCTCAAGTAATTTAAATACAATTTTATATAGGCAAAGTTTGAGGGCACTGGATTTTTGCCTGGAATTTCTAGATGTCAAGCTTCATTGCTGGTGCAGCTTTGCCCACACCACACCTTAGGACACCAGGAAATCCCAGACAAAAGGCTGCTTACTGTACCAGTGCAGATCTGCACCATGGAGTCATTGGACTTATCTCATAAGTACGCTGCACACATGCAGCAAATGGGATCTACACATAGAAACTGCTGTACCAGTGCAGTAACACTGGCATTTACCAGGTTCTGTGCACTCACTGCACATGGGTTTCACTAGTCCTCTACACATGCCTGCTACGGGACCCAAATTCACAAACTCAGCATCCCTATTTTTGGCAAATGCATACTCCAGATTTGATTAAACTTTATTCTGGTTGTGAGTATCATCTCCCAAGTTTATTTAGAAATCTGTGCAACTTCACCTAATGGCACAGAATAAGCTGTTTTTTCAGGGTGCCATTCTATATTGCCAGCAACCCCCACTGCTCTGAGTTGTGGGACCAATACCTCAGCTCTCTCAAAAGTTGTGCATCTCCTAAAGCATTTTCGTTTCTGTGTGCTTGGTTCATTGTTAATTTGGAAGTGCTCAGTGATCTCAGAACTCCCTTTGTGTGTGTGTGCAACATTTTCTTTTAGCATGCTGTTGTTTTTGTTTCTGGAGTGCTTATCTCCATAACAACCCTCCCCCCTCCTGAATGATCTGTTACTACACTCCCTTGATTTATTTATGTATTCTAGATCCAAAAGCCCTTGCATGCAGGATGTAAAGGTCAGGTGAATAATCTTTCAGAATTCTACCTTGTCAATGAATTGTCTGAAAAATTAGTCACTTGTTACGTCAACTAAAAATACAAAATCCCAGTGGGGTGTGGCAGCTGTTTCCCATATCCATGAGATTTAAGCATTAATCATCCCATTCAGGTCAATTAGCCTTCCCTAGCATTCAGTCATGCACATTTTTCATTGCTCATCACTCCCCCTGAGACAAGGGCCAAGTGTACTCAGATTCTCCTGAACTGCTCTCTCGTCTCCCAAGCTGGATTAGAAGAGGCAAACCTGCAGCCTGAAGCTCATCAGAGATGTTCAGGTGATTTTAGGGAGCACAGATTTAGGCTGCAGCTTAATACAGACTGGTAGGTAAACAGGAGTACAAATTTTCTTCCTGTCAAAAGCCAGGCATTATAGAAACCCTGTAATTATCTTCCAAGCATTTAGGAAAATCTAAAAGGAACCAAAATGTTTTTCTTACATGTTTATTTAAAATTAAAAGTAATTAAAAAGGGGGAGACATGGAACCAAAAACCAAAAAGAAATACTTGCAAGGCACAAGAATCCAGGGTAGTAAGCGTGTTCAAAAATTAAGACATTTAGAGAAGAGGACAGATTAAAAAAAAAAACCAAACAGGAGAATGATGAACCTATCTTTCCAGAAATCAGAAGCCACAGGCTGGTGTAAAACAGCAGTGACTGACTGATTTGCTCTCTTGAAAAATGCCACCAGGACAGGGCAATAATATGGTCCATGCATAACCTGAGGTTAGAAGTGGGAAGGTTTCTAATCATAGCAGAAGTGCAGCCTTCCACTGAAAACAGCAGGTGAGTATACCATCCTTTTTTTCACCATTTAAATTTCTTTATCAGTGTAGGAAAGGCACTTGGAGCAGTTTTGATAAAGAACAAACTTCCCACACCCGAGACCTCCTGCAGACGGTTGTGTATTTAAAGTGTTTAGAGTTCCCCCTTAAGCTATGATGCACTTAAGAGGTTTTGCCTTAGCAAAGAACATTCTATTCTCCAATGAAAGTGCACAGACATGTTTTGCAGTGTATACTGAAGCTTATTTGACTGGAAAATGAAGTTGCTACCTCCTGGACATGAGGTCTTCATTTTTTTAACCTGATACTTTATGGATACTGGTATTCACATTAGGAGAATAAAAGAATAGCTTATTTGTTTGATTTTATGAAATTAATCCAGGAACCACAAACACCACCACATTTCTACAACCATCAGTTAAAACATTTTTAATTAAGCCATCACATTTGAAAGGAATGTCATATACATTAATATCACTTGAAAGTAATTAATGACTATTTGCAATAGCTTTTTCTGGAACATCTTGGTTGTGTAACATGTTGGTTATGCTTCTACCCCTCCCAATACATTCAGAGCCAAGTTTATTTTACATTTGTGCTTTCTTGACAAGTTATGCCAGTGCTAATAAAAAAGCATACAAAATACTTAAATTATGCTAAACCAAATTACCGTATTACCATACCAGACTCCCTGCCATTAGGAAAGGTGTCCACTTTCTTACGTTTTTTTCTCCTTTTCAGCTTCAGTTGTGCAAGGATTTTCATGACTTGAGATTCTCTGCTGTGTTTTGAATTCACTAGAAGTAGGTACTATCATTACTTATGATACAAGTAAGTCTACACTGTATTCCCCACCAGCCGGTACTGTACAGAAAATGAAAAAAACTTTTAAAAGGATACATTTGTCATAGAACTCTCTTATTCAGCAAGAATTATAAATACAATTGATTGTATGTCACAACCAAGCTCGTAACACAATTCTGAAGTCTGCAGACATTTATGCACTGTAAAGTTATAAAATACAGGCCTAGAAGAGGCCTTCAGAAATCACCTGGGCTCTCTTAAACAGGATCATATGCAATACATAGCATTATCAAATTGAAAAAGGTGTTACAAAATGGAAGCTATACAATACATAATACAAGAAGTACCGGGCATTGCAAAAGATTAGTTGTAAACTACTTTAGCTTTACAGGCTGTTGGTTAATGCTTTTTAAGTTCTATTTTGTACATGTGCATGAGTACACATACCCACACATTTACCCTCTCCTAAGTACCAGGTTCATGAGAGTGAGAAAGAACAGAGTAACATGCAGCATTTGCTTTCCACCCCACCTATACCCTCCTCAGTCAGTCTTTGCTGGAGCTACTTCTCCCATAGCTGGAAGACCGGCTCAAAACCTGAACTTCTTCCTTCTTTCCCAGCTGATGAAAGCCCTGACAAAAATTACAGACCATAATTAAATCTGCTGTGAGATGCTGCAGGTCCATGACCAACACAGACAAGGCTACGCCTCACTGGAATACTTATTTGGAATTGCTGGCTGCAGAAATACAAATGAGGAGCCAGCGAGATTACTTCGACATGGATGTCTATATGACATTTGCATATTTAAATTGCTCACATAATTGCCTTTCTATTTCTACATGTTGCCCCTACTCACTCACAAAGCTGCCCCAAGTTTACTGAACTCTGAAGTACCTACAGTGTTAGAAACTTCTGGAGGTTTTCAAATATCTTATGTTAAGATTTCCTCCAAAGCACTCCAACAATTAAATCACTGCAGCTTTAAAAAGGTGCAGTGATTTAATTATCAAACATAAACCGTATTTACAAACAGAACAGTTTATGTTTCTGCTCAAAGATACTTTCTAAATCAGCATCCCTCAACTACCATGTAAAAATGTATGTAGTTGAACATATGAATCTATGACAACATATATATTTGATTCCATCACAAGTCCTGCTGTGGCCATAAAACCACCAATGTTACATTAGCCACTGTTATACACACCAGCTCCATGCTTTGGAAGAGACCTTGTTCAACAGCACCAATTGGTGGAAAATAAAGTTTAGTTTTATTTTCCCCTTAATTCAAATAGCCAATAGTCAACAACAGTCCAGTAACAGGAATGAGAAAAGATTTTTAGGCAGCAGGTGACTATGATAGTCTCAGGGAAGTTCCTTCCTTGGGACTGACTTTGACAGAAGAAAAACTATTCTTTGGAAGACTGTTTTTTCCTAGTTTCATTTAAAGCAATTTTGTCAAAGGTGAAAAAAAACAAAAAAACCCCCCCCAAAAAAACTATCTCACAGGACCCAGTAATGGGTTGTTTAAAGTCCATCCTTTTCCTTTCTACACTTGAAACACTATCATCTTTATTCATAAGAAAATGTTTGAATAAAATAAGGATGAGTCAATTAATTGGGAGGGGAAGGAGCAGGTAAGCCACATAAACGGAATTGACATGAGAATATGCAAATAATAGTTTAGGTAGAAGCTATTTGCTTAAAGATGCCAATGTTTTTTCTAATTTACTGCCAAGGACAGTAAGAAATACTCTGGTGAAATAAGGTGAGTTTTTTCAGTCTCCTACAATCACACCAAACCTACATCAGAGGTGCTCCTCTGTTGTTTGACAGTTGACTGTACTTTGACTTAATTTTTCAATTTAAGTATGGTGCTCTCTCTGGGGAGGAGTAGTAATATGTAGGCTTGATGTTTCCCAGGACTTCATCTTCCCAGTTGGGGAGGCAGCAGAAGAAGAAAGCACAACCTATTACAACAACAGTGCTGGCCCAACCAAAGCCATAGGCCCAGCTGAACATGTTATCTCCCGTCAGCGGAATTTCTTCTGTGAATTTCACTGGGTAAATGACCAAGCCAATGATCTGGAAGGCAGCTAGAGCAAGAAAAGAAAGAAAAGCGGGAGTAAGTTACAGTGAACATATTACAGTTCCCAGTAAAAATAGGTCCCTGGAGATAAGTGCATACTTAAGATATGTAAGGATTAGCTTCAGTCCTGCAGTCAAATCTGGATTGTTACAGAGGTATGTGACTTCTGTGCCAGCAGATCCCCACGCCTATGTGGCTGTGGCAGCTGCATCTGCCACTGCCAGGTTGCTAAGGCACATAACCTGCATGCTGTGACCAGCTCTGTCCTACAGCCAGCACCGGGAACCCTGCCAAGCCTGTCGCCTCCCAGAACCCTGTTCCTCCTCCTCCCATCAGAAAGGTGGGAAGCACCCAGGGCTCTCAGCTCTTAAGTCTTAGCATGTGGCATGCAGGGTCAAAGGTGTTGGGTGTCCCCCTGTAGTGCTTTGGGAAAGTGAGAACTGACAAAGGCCACTGGAACTTCCTTTACCATTATCCTCTGAGAGCGCAAATCAACCTTCCCTTGTTCCCCATGAAAATGAGTCATAAACCAGACAAAGACAGCTAATTTCGTAAGGGAGGCTCCATCTAGCATGTTTTTCTGCTGATGCCTGTTTCACATCTAAAATAATCTTGTCTTTGTGCCCAGCCTTACCAACAACAAAGAGCAGGCCTCCAATTCCTCGCACAAAGTTGAAGCGGAGGATCTCAATCGAGAACGCGATGACAGCAAGGGCGAAACAGATGACCAGGATCACAAAGCCAACAAGGTATGTGGCAGCTGCTGCTCTTCCCCATCCTTGAAGAGAAAACAAGAAAGGTGTTACACACAGCAGTACTCTCCAGTAGGTCATTGCAGCTCTTCGGTTTTCTTTAATAATTTTTTATTGAAATCCTTTACTGCAAGAAGCATGTCGTTACATCAAAGCAATGTGGAATGCCTGCAAAGCACACAGCTGCAGAGCAAGGAGGCATCATCACTGCTGGAGCAGCACAGGACTCCCTGCCTGCTAACTTGTCTTGCTGGAAAGGGGCATAGACCGCAGCATACAATAGAGATAATACTTTCAAACTGTATCTTTAAGACACCCACAGACATCTGAACAGATAGGGCACACAACTGCTGTCAATGCCCTTTATCATTACAGCTCCTGTTCAAGATGCAAGTTTACAAAACCACTTCCATGCACAGGGAAGTGTGAAAGCAGACAAGAGGGTACCACCACAGGAGATAACTGCTGGGAAATAACAGTGTGGTCAGCATAAAACTTCTGTTTGTTTATGAAAAGAATAGTGCATGTGGAGCAAAATTAGCATGACCAAAAAGAAATAAACCCGGAATAGCTGAAAACATGGCAAAAAGAAAGTTCTTGAAGATAAGTATCTATTCACAGCTAAAATGTAGCAGGTGGAGGAGAAACAACAAAATCCGAGTTAAAAGTTGATGAGTCCTCCTTGAATCATGACTTTGACATATGCTGGAACAGGGTGTATCAAGCTACTTTGTGCTGGAGAGGTTCAGGCATGAAGCAAGTGGCTGCGTTCCAATGGAGCTGCACCAGCATCCAGAATTCACCCACCACAGGCCAGGGCCAAGGCAACAATGGTAGGGAAAACTCCTAAAAAACCAGCCAGCAATTCTACTTCTTCAGTAACACGGCCTTGTGAAAAGGGCCTCACACACCTTGTCCTCTTCGGAAACCAAGTAATTTAGGTGAGCCCAGTTCAAATAACTACAAGCAAAGGTGTTCCTGCCCTGGAGGCAGGATACCTGCCCACAAGGGCTAAACCATACTGGCTAGTGCTTTGTTTTCCAGTCAGCTGTCATCACAGTTCAATTCCCACATCTACATAATGTGGGTTTCTACTTTCACACACTCAGACAGAGGAAAGGCCAGATCCTGAGCTCCCTCTAATGTAGGAATAAAGAGGCCAGTGAGACCTAGGTCAGAACATGTTTTAAAAAATCTCTTTCATCATAGCTGTCCATTCCAACACAGTTGAAGTGACTTTGGAGATATCCTGCTTTCAATGTTGTCTCCATTCTTTCTCTGCAATTTTCTGTCTGAAAGCAAAGCATTGTTTTACAGCTATTTTAATTAGATCTGTTTGAGTTGGTTTCTTGCTCCCCTAATTCAACAGCAAAAGTAAAATACAGCAGGTATCCATCAGCCAAATTCCTGCCCAAAACTCCCAACCACCACCACTACCACCTGAAGACAATAAAGATGACACAAAAAAGGTAAGCAAAGGGTTTTTCTTTGCCCTCTCCCTTTCTGGAGCTACTCAAGACAGTGAAAACTTTTCAAATTAGCTCCCCTTCAGCTAGCTGTGCATGTTTCATACCCCTTCCCTGAGGGAGTGCTGAGGGGAAGAAGCAGGGAGGAGATCTGATGAGTGTCTGGAGATTAGAGCTACATCAGTAGTTTGATAAAATCTTTTCATACAAAATATTCTCGGATATACCTAACACAGGTATTATATATTGCCTCCACAGTGGGATTTCTTTAGCGATAGCTAATATAAAGGGGATGTGTAACCATTACACACAGCCAGTCCAGATGATCTAGGCAAGCTATTTTTCAATATTTTCTCTATTAAGAAAAAAAAGCACAAGAAGGAACACTTAGTTATCATAGCACATTCCCTTTCAGATGCATTATTTATGCTGACAAGGTGTAGGAAGACAAATCTGGCATCTGTTTGATAAAATTTAGGTTGTAAACTCAAACACACCTGCACTTTAGACACCTTGAGGTTTGGTGCAACACAAACACAAGTGAAGGAGTACAAGGCAGAATGCCTGCAGTGCTCCCTCTGCCATTCTCATATCATCTGTGCTGTCTTTACAAGTGTAATAAGCTTTTAGATACAGGTCAGCCCTGGCTCTGCTCACAGTGGTTTTTTTCTTGTCTCTGGCAATAAGAAAATGACAACACATATAGCTGCAGGAGGTATTTTGTCAGGAAGATTAATATCAACCTCATCTTTGCTTCAGGTCTTCAGAAGCAAGGCAGCAGTAGGCACCATCATTATGAATCTCAGTGAATTTTGTTCTCTTGTGTGACAGAGCTCAGTGCTGGTGACCCGGTACCTTCCTCTCTTTCTCCTCTCTTCTTCTCTTTCTCCTGGATTATCTTTCCCAACAGCAGTTAGCAGCAGGCTAATGCTGACAAGACCTGATAACACTGAGTCATAGGTGCTGGCCACAGCAGTAGATGGGTGTGCTCTGGGCTGGACGAGTGTTGTCAGCCATTGAACAACCAGCCAGCCACTTAATCCCCTGTGGGAATCACAGAAAGAACTCCAAAAACCTCTGGACTTATGGTTCATTTTTGAGATTTCTCTTACATTGTATGTGTGTGTATATATATATATAGTCTTTCAATAAGTAACTGATGGGAGAGACTGGGGTGGGAGGCTGCACCTTTCCTGAGCATAGGGTGCAGCCCTGGGATTCTCCTTATCCACATGACCTGTTACCACCCCCAGTAATAGGGAGAGTTTTCAGCAGAGGGACTGTTGCAGGTCTAAGACTGAAATTACTGTTTCTCCACGCAGGATCCCCCTCATCCCCACACCTATCAATTCAGGCTTTCCCAGCTCCTTTTACTGCTAAAGGCTTCTGAGAGCTGATCAAGTCCCCACAAGCACACAGATCTCCTGTCTTTCTGAAAGGTCCTCCCCCTACAGCTGCCAGCTGCCAGGAGGGGAGAGGTGTAGGTTTACCCTCTCACTGTTTGCTGTCGTAAGAGCTGGAGAGACCTACTCACAGTCAGAGAATGACAGATTAGCCCCAGTTTCTACCTGGTTTGTGCTCAAAAGTACCTTGTAATCATAAGATATTTATCCACAATTTAGGCTTTTTCATAAAAATAGAAAATTCTCAGACCCATTCATTTGGCAGAGAGAGTATTTCTTATGAAAAATAAATATAACTATGATGTCTGTTTATGAAATCAACCAATAACACCACAGTAATTTGGAGCTGCATCAATTGGGAGGCAGAAGAATAGGAGAGCAGAAAAGCAGAGAAATAGTTGGAAGTATTAGTTTTTCCAGGTCAGCTTGGCCTCAAAATAGTCAAGTTCTTTGCATCTAATTAGCAGAAAAGTATTCATCAATTAGGTGCTGTTGAAAGAACATTAAAAAAAACAACTGTTCAGAAGCTGAAGGTCTATAATTATTAGGAAGGATTAAGAGTTTTATTACATAGCATTACATTACATTAATGATTACTATGGAAAGGAACTAAGCTGCAAATGTTATCATGCAAATAGCTAGGAGGGGTCAGGATTACTTAATGTTAATGATGAGCACCAGTAATATGATGAAATTAAAAGAAAGCAAGCAACAGAGCCTTAGTGTTAAGTGTATTTCCTGATTTCATTTGGCCATGCCTCAGCCTCACCAGGGAGGAGATGGAATCTTTACAGGCTAAGATATTCAAATCTAGATTTCCCTTTAGAAGTCAATAAAAGAGCTGGGAAAATAATCTAGCAGGAAGATTAACTACTCCAGGATTTGAAGTAACAAGACTCTCATCTTCGTTCACTCATTTCCAGAATCAGAAGGTAGTTTGTTAGCTTACGAATAAATGGAATCTTAGGGTAGAAGTTTTTATCATGACCTCCATACATGGGGCACATTTTTACACTGTTAGCTGTAACATTTTTCTGTATATAATTGGCAGTAGTAATTCTTGTTTGGCCTCAAGGGCCCATTACATATAATGTACAAAAATATCCCCCTTTTTTGGTGTAATAAAGGAGTAGTGGACTGGGAGCAAAAGAGCACTGTCAGCACTATTTTCTTGCTCAGATAATATGCAAACTTCAATAGTAGCGTGACTGGTGAGAGGAAGTTTTGTGCATATCCACCACAAGCACAGAGGAGCCCAGAACTGAAGGTTTGCTGGAAATTAGTACTGGGAATCACAGCTCTGTTTTGGCTTTAGCAGTGCAGGAGAACCAATTGCTATACTACCAAATTATTAAATACAAGCCCTCTGGCTTCAGCTGAGAGCTGAAGAGAAGCACAATCTTACACATTTCCAACTTTTAAAGTGTCTGGATTGTTAGCAGTGTAAGTGTGCCTCCCTAAGAGCCAGCAAAGCGCCCTGGCAGAGACACCAGCCTCACCTGCTCACTGAGATCTTTTACCAGGGAGTTGCAGTAAGTGTTTGCTGGGTGTAGGCAGGGACACCAACTGCTACGCCTTTCTCATTAGCATTTCCCGAGTGCCTGCACTTGGCTGACGCTATAAACTGTTAGTTTGTCTTGAATGCATCCTGGCATTGTAAGTCAGACAAAAGTATGCCTGAAGAGAGGTGTATTGAAAAGATAAGCATACATCTAACATTCCTCCTTTATCTACCTGGCCCCTCAGTGAAGTCGCCACATGCACTCAGTTTCTCCAACAATCTGTGGTATCAAAGTCCATGACTCTAGGGACACAGGTACAGTGGCACAGCTGCAGTGAAATATGATTCACAAAGGTTGGGCTCCTACTTCTTTGTTCCACACCTTTTTCTTTCCCTTTTTTTTTTTTTTTTTTTTTGGCACTTACTAGGGATCCAGAAGAATGCTTCCCTTTTTCTTCGTGTGCTGCTGTGTGCTTAATGAATACCAACTGGCTGTTAGGAGTATAGGAAAGGGTTAAGCTAATGGGGGTTACCTTTACTGCACACATACACACCCATCTTTTACAGTGTTAATTCAAAGCAAAGTCATTGCAACCAGCCATTCAGAAACAGGAGGACACAGCCACCTATAAACACTACTCCTAAACTTACAACCTCATCACTATAAAGACAATCATCCTCTCCAAGTAACTCACTGCAAATAATCCTTGTCATAGCTGATGGCTTACTAATATGTTTAAAACACACAGTCAACAGTTAAATCCTGCAATGGTCTAGACTAAGTCATCTTGAGTCATAATCTAGTGCAGTACAGCACTTCTGCATTGCAACATTTTGATAATACACAGATGCTGCCAGCCAGGGCACTTCCCAGACACAAAACAGTACAGAACTCTAAACAAAATCCCTTCTCTGCCTGCCTACCACATGACATCCTACTCTTCTTTTTCCCTTTCACTTCTTCCCTCTCATGTGGCATTTGCAAATGTGCATTAGGGAGCTATGCAGCTTAGGAGACACTCCTATTTGCAAATCTTTGTTTGTCTCTTCCTGCCCCTTTCCCCTCATTTAAAATAAGTGACTCGCCTGCTTTTTTTCTTCCTCTTCCTAGTACACATGCCACAGCTCAATTAAGAATTTGTCTAATGCAACATTCTGTTAATGGAGGTCCACTCTGAAGTCTTCATTCCATCAGGAGAAGAGCAGGATGGTTAGTTCACAGCAATTACTGTATGCAAAACAGAAGCTATGCATCTCAATTAGTTATCTTTTATTTTCCTGCAGCAGTGCTATAAATGCCTGCTAGGCATTTTTTCCTTTGCAAATGCCCTCACCTATTTTGACACTAATTGCATTAGCATGGAAGAAAAGGAAACAAAATAAATCAAACCTGAATTTATGTGTTACATCCTGTCTCTAGATGTAAATACTATTTGAGTAGACAGTGGCATTGATGTTATGAAAATTTGAGAACAGGCAAATTCGTATAAATAAGCCATGGACTTGAATAAGTTTCAGTTCAAATAAACCAAGACTTAAACAAGTGAAGTCAAGGATACTGTTCTTCTCTGTCAGCCTGTTAACTAGAAAAAAACTCAGAAAATTACTTTTGTCCCACAATGCTGAGGGCTGACGCAAAGCACACACCCATCAGTACTCAGGGACGTGTGAAGCAGTGTCACTACAGGAGAAAACAAATTCCAGCAGCTGTACTATGTTAGCACTTTTTCCTTGTGCAATGCAAATTTCAGCAACTCTGCACTAGCTTTTATTCTCGGTCTGATGGGGGAGAGGGATATTTTCATCTCGTTAGCCTGATTTCTTCCACCTGCAGTAAAGTCCGAAGTCATCACCCAGCTGAGAAACGAAGCCACTTCTCTTACGATATATTCAGGATTTAGCTTGTGCATGACTGTTGCAACGAAAAGCTCCTGGAAGTGAGTCTGCCGTGCTCAGGCGGCAAGGGATCTGCGCAGGGAAGCAGTCCCAGCTCTCCCAGCTGAAACACACCCTTCCAGCCCCCCAGTCCCTAAAGAACCCTCATCCAGGATCTTAAGGCGGGTCTGCTTATTTGTCCAGAAATATTTTGTTTGAGGAAAAAGCAGATGTAATCAGACCCACGTGTTCTAGCAATAAAACAAAAAGTCCCCCAAAAGACCTAGAAACTGAGAGTGTGCAGTAAGAATATTACAGTGGCGATGCCAGATACAGAAGCAGCTATGCAAGTTAAAACAGAGGCACGCTTATCCCTGATTTAGGCCCCAGTGCAAGAGAGAGGTATACAAAGGAAAGAGCACTCTTTTTCTGCCTGTGAACCCACATCAGGCCATTTTAAGCTGCAGATCAGAAGGCATTTTAACAGCTGCACTTCCTTGGCCAGGAGGGTTAAATTAAGGTGCTCTCTCTCTCCAAAGGGTCGGGGAAATACCATTTTACTACTGTCCAGGTGTGGTTCTTCGTAGGACACACTGCATGAAGGTTTCCACACTCACTGTGAGACCCGGGAGGCCACGGGCACCAGGGAGGAGCTGCCCGGTGCCAGGTGAGGCTGTGGGACTGCAGCCCGACTAGAGCTGAGGGCAAGCAACAGACGGACTTGGAGCCAGTTGATATCTTAAGCTGGTTATGAGATAACTTTAGAAAAAACCAAAACACCAACACCTCGGCTTCTCACTGTTGTACGGGGATAAAAAAAGATCGCTGCGGAGCAGTCTAGTCCTGTGTTTCGTTGCTGGTTTAAGCCCCAAAACAGCATGGATGCTGGTTCTGGCGGGGAACTCCATCCCAGAAAGCAGCTGCTCCACAGCAGAGTTAGGGAAGGTCAATAGCTTTGGCCCCCACCGCCCCGGGTGTCTCGGAGGGCTCCTCACTCACCGTAGTCCATGAGGGATTCGCAGTTCCAGTTGAGGTCCTCCTCGCCCCGCGTGCAGCTCTCCCACAGCGACGCTTGCTGCACGTAGGGCTCCGACTCGGACTCCAGCCAGCCCCGGCCCGCCAGGGCGATGATGCCCATGATGATGGCCAGGCCCAGCAGCAGGGGCAGGAGCCACCTGCACCTCCAGCAGGCGAGGCCGCACACCACCATCGTGCCCGGCCGGCGGCGCGCCCAGCGAGCCCGGGCGTCACGGGTGTGGTGTGGCGGGGACGCTCCGGCGGGACGGGAGACTGCGAGCGTGCCGCTCCGAGCGGGGTTTTAAGGCGCCGGGGAGGAGGGAGTCCCACCCACATTCCTCTGACTAAGCCTGCCGCCGCCGGCTGCCCCGACCGGTGGGGCCGGCGGAGAGCAGCGGAGGGAGCAGGGCTCATCCCGCTCTCGCTCGTCCCGGCCCCCGCTCAGCCCCTTCCCGTCCCTTCGCCCACCCGGGCTCACCCTCGCACTTCTCTCGCTGTCCGCCACCCTCCCGCACCTGCACCCGCTCCGCCGTCGTGGCCCAGCTACCGCAAAACCGCAAGCGCAGCGAAAAAACTAGCGCTTCTCTGGGTTCCACGAGTCCTGCCTTCCTCATGGGGGCTGGAGACCAGCATCCTCCTCCCTGATCACCGGATAGACCGACCAGCATTACCCAACGTTGGCAATACTGGTGGTGTTAGCAACTTCAGGTACCAAAAGCTTGCAAAAAGTTGCTTTGCATTTGACAAAAAAAAAGAGATACCTTAAATAAAGGTGTCATATCAGGATGGGAATATGACATTATTTGGAATATGACATTATGGGAATATGACAACAACAAAAGCATCATTTGTCTCACATCGTGCTCAGCATTAAACAAATGCATGTTTCCTGATGGCCATCTAATAAGTGTTTGATTGCAGTTGTGCTCTGGCTTCCAAGCAGGCTGTGCTGGGCACTGGACAAAGCCCAGCAGTAGTACTCAGGACCCATCCATCCTGATCTTTTCCCGTTTGACATCTGGAATTGCACCCTAAGATGCAAGATGGCCAAAATAAATGTTTCCCCATCACATGCCATCACCCAAAATTTTGCTTATGGGAGAAGCCCTTCTCCACTAAGGTATCTCCACAGATCCCATTGTGTCATCCCATTGCCTAGCACCAAAGCAAACTCAAAGCAGACACATGCTCATGACAGGACTAGAGGTGCAAGTGTTTTCAGCATGCAGTTCACACATGTTTGATTGAGTTCTGGGGCAGCTTCCAGGCCTCAGCAAAGAGGTTAGTAGGAACAGAAATCTCTGAGATCTGAAGGGCTGAATAGTGGGTAAGCAGGATTACATGTTTCATGGAGGATGGGAGCATGAGTTCCTATTGGACTGCATCAAATGAGATTTTGTCACAGCTATGTAACATATAATCAAACTGTTCCCAGTGTAAATTCCTCAAAAGATATTCGTGGAAGGTGTCCTGTGAGGAGGAATGGTCAACCTCATCTGAGTACTGATTGCTGGCAAATATTAAGGAATAGATTGTGATGCTAAAATTAGAACAATAGGCAAGTTGCAAAAACCTCCACGTGATTTGAGGCAAGGTACCTCAAACCATGTGGAGTTTCACCAGTGCTCTTAACATCCTTCTGATGTTCATTCCTACTGTTCAGATTTTATCCCAAATTCATAATAGAGCTGTAAATAAAATTTGCCAGAACTGCTTGCAAGCCT
Source organism: Entomyzon cyanotis (assembly GCA_024500445.1). Classification (NCBI taxonomy): domain Eukaryota; kingdom Metazoa; phylum Chordata; class Aves; order Passeriformes; family Meliphagidae; genus Entomyzon; species Entomyzon cyanotis. The sequence continues at coordinate 11,423,630 of JAKEPQ010000871.1, forward strand.
ATGTCATCAGCACACAGGTTTTGCATAGGAAAGAAGTAATGGCAGAACTGGGCACTATGATCCTCTGTTTTTCTCATTACAGCAGAACTTCATTTGTGCAGTGCCAAGCAGTGATTTTCCAGATTTTTCACTATCAGCACTCAAGTCACTTCAGAAAGAGATGCAGAAAGTATTTTCTTCAGCACCAAAACTGAGAGCTATTACAAGTGAGGTTAAATTTAATCCATTTTTCAAGAAAGAGTAGAAATGCACTGCTTAGGAAAGTGGTCTCTTCATTAAAAGGTCAAAAGTTAGAGAGTTCCCCCAGTTCAGACAGCATGGTAGAGCTGGCTTGCATTTTTAGAAATTGTATTTGGTTTTCCAAAGCTGTCCTACACCTGGAGTGCCTCAGTGCCCAGGCACTGTGGTGGCATGATGAGAAGCTCTGAGGGCAGCCTCCAAGCCCAGCTCTGGCATTAGTGGCTTGTGTGGCCTATCCTGCTCCCAGTAACCCCATGAAGAGAGAAATGCCATCTTCTCCTTTCTTTTTAAATACTTGGCTTTTTAACAACTAGGAAATCTAGCTGAAGTTGAAAAATAATATACCAAAAATTCCATTCTGTGTGAGTGAGGGCATGTAACACGCTCAATGAAGTTATCTGCCTTCAGTCCCAATGATACTTGGATTTATTAGCAAAGACATCTAGCAAACTAATAAACCAGTACCTCCTGCAGCAAAATAGGCAGCCCCACAAACATATGTAGCTTTTCTCACCTCTGGGCTCTATAACCCACATCTTCCCAGAGACCAGATGGTAGGAGTCAGCTCTGTGGGGCTGCAATGATACAAGCATGAAAAATATGTAGTGCTTCGATTATGAGGAAAAGATGCCCTAATACATAACAAAACAAACAGGAGGTTTGCTATACTAAACACCAAACCTGCTTGAATGTAGCTGGGCATTCTGGATCAAGCCTCTCTGCCAAACATACATTATCTTCAGCTGTGAACACAGCTATGTGTTCTGTAGTTATGAAAAAAAAGACACTTTCCCCAATTTTACCTTTGGCCATGTTAAAAAGGCTCATAAGGTTCTTTCACCACCAGTACCCTTTCCTTTATTTATTTATTATGAAAATAATAAATTAATTTCATAATCTTTGTGGTTCTATAGAAATGTTTTTTCTCTGCAGTGTAACAAGAGATATGCCTCTCTAGTAGGCGGTGCTTTACATGGAGTAAATAATTTACTACTGCTGGCAATCATTCACCCAGCTATCAGAGAAAACCAAGTAGCATTGAGTGAAGGTCAGGGATCAGCTCCAGCCCAAACAGGTATGGCTGGACTCTCCCAGGCTTTGAAATGTGCCAGTGGGAATCTGCAGGTTGGCTGCCAAGAGTGCATTTGGGATGAGGGGAGGGGAGTGGGGGACATAGTGGGTAGCACAGTGCCAAGGGCATCCCTCTGCCCTGCAGCACAGGGTCCCCTCAGGGATGGGGTACCTCTCCTTTATCCATTTTACATGGATATTTTTTCCTAGCCTGTTTACCTCTCAGATAAAAATAAATTCCAAAACAAGCCAATCTCCATGGACTGAGCACCTGTTGTAAATCCACTTATTTTGTAATTCATGGGTGTTGTCCTTCAGCAGCATCTTATGCTCACTTTCCTTCATGTCCAAGTGCCCCAGTTCTTCTTAATCTCTCCTCATGCATCACAGCCACCTAATTAGCATCACCTAAACAGGGTAGTCATTCAACCCATAAAACAGGATAGGCATAGGATGTACTTTGTATAACCCGCAACAACCACTCCATCAGTGTTTCTAGATCAAACTTCAATTTCCTCATGTGTGCTCAAAAGCTGCCATTATGTGAATTTAAAAGAAAGCATTTTTTTCTGACAAGGTCTTTTCAGTAGCCCTTAGTTGAACTCATTTTACATTAGAGCCTTCTCTGGGGCTGGCACAGATGAAAATAAGCTGGCTCTCTGCAACTTGATGTGCTCTTGAGCCTGCTTCAAAAGCCTTGTGGAAATACTAGGGCAACAGCTGGGCCTGCAGAGGTGTGACTAACCCTTTCTCATTCCAGCAAGGGACACCTTGTGTGACTCTATCAGCCTGAGATGACCTCAAATCTTAGAAATAAAAGGGTAATAAAGAGTCCTCCTTCTGTGCACACAGTGCCCATGGTTGTTCATAAATGTGCACACATGCTTGCTAACTCCAGCGTTCTACAATTAGGCTGGGCAAAGGTCTGTCTGTTTTCCTGAAGTTGCACTGGGTGAAATCCTGCTTCTAGTAAAGGAAATGGCAGAATCCCAGGTGGCAGGGATTTTGCCCCAGAGCTCTCTAAAGGCCTCAGGCTCACTTAGATCATGCCCACATAATATCGAGGGTCTTCAGACAACTAAGGTCTATGGACTTCTTGCTGCAACTTTTCCTCCTTTGCCTCGTCCTCTCAGTTGCATTTCCAAAATGTAAAAAATGGAAAGCATCAAATAAAGAACTGTGTTATCCTTGACCTCCTTATTGATTTTGGTTTTGTTCATAAGCCCTTTTCCAAGGTTGCAAACTGACCATTTTCATGTGTGATGTTACAAAATGCTAGCAATTGCCTGGCTAACACTGGAACTATTCCTGTAGGAGTGGGAGCTTGGTGCAGTGTGTGAACATTATTTCCTAGGGTTGCCATTGCTGGAACCACCTCTCCAAGAAAACCCAAGGTACAGTGTGTACTTATACTTGAGCGGCCAGAGGATTTCATTGGCTTTTTCACTTTGTTTTATTTTAAGATAAACTTCTGTTTATTCAAGAACAGGAAAGATTTATTAATTCTTGCAGAACAGCATGCTTGTGTTTATTCTGACCTTTGTGTTCACATCTGATAAATCAAGAGAAGATGTGTCTTTGAAAATATAATATTAGTGCAATATCAGATACAAAGCTGGCAATCTTTTTTCGCTTAAACTCCCCTAGAGACCTGAGATTTCTCCTACGCTGACACTGCTTTGTTTAAACGCAGCGCCGCGGGTGACTGGGGGCGGCGGGGCCTCTGCCGCCAGGGGGCAGGAGACACCTGGGGAAAGCTGGGATAGGGGGTGTGATCCAAGGGACAGGCGACACCTGGGGAAAGCTGGGATAGGGGATGTGATCCAAGGGACAGGAGACACCTGGGGAAAGCTGGGATAGGGGGTGTGATCCAAGGGACAGGAGACACCTGGGGAAAGCTGGGATACGGGGTGTGATCCAAGGGACAGGAGACACCTGGGGAAAGCTGGGATAGGGGGGTGTGATCCAGGGGGCAGGAGACACCTGGGGAAAGCTGGGATAGGGGGTGTGATCCAGGGGGCAGGAGACACCTGGGGAAAGCTGGGATACGGGGTGTGATCCAAGGGACAGGAGACACCTGGGGAAAGCTGGGATGGGGGGTGTGACCCAAGGGACAGGAGACACCTGGGGAAAGCTGGGATGGGGGGTGTGATCCAGGGGGCAGGGCGGCCTCCCGCCAAAATCCCCTGCCCGCAGAGGGGCTTATCGTGTCCCAGAACTCTCCCCCCGGCTCTCCGGAGCCTCCTGAGCAGCTTGGCCAGGCTCAGCGGGGCCCTTTCAGCCATCCTTAGTTCTGCTCCTCTAGCAGTGAGACAGGTGGCCAAGGAGGCCAATGGTATTCTGGCCTGTGTCAGGGATAACGTGGCCAGTAGGACCAGGGCAGGGATCGTCCCCTTGTACTTGGCACTGGTGAGGCCACACCTCAAATCCTGTGTTAAGTTCTGGGCCCCTCACTAAGGGAAGGACATTGAGATGCTGGAGTGGGTCCAGAGAAGGGTGACAGAGCTGGTGAAGGGTCTAGAGACCAAGTCCTGTAAGGAGTGGCTGGGAGAGCTGGGATTGTTTAGCCTGGAGAAAAGGAGGTTCAGGGGTGACCTTATTGCTCTTTACAAGTCCCTGAAAGGATATTGTAGCCAGGTGGGGGTCAGCCTCTTCTCCCAGGTATCAAGTGACAGGACAAGAGGAAAAGCCCTTAAGTTGCATCAGGGGAGGTTTAGATTGGATATTAGGAAAAAATTCTTCATGGAAAGGGTTGTCAAGCATTGGAACAGGCTGCCCAGGGAAGTGGTTCAGTCAGCAGCCCTGGAGGTATTTAAAAGATATGTGGATGTGGCACTTGGGGAAATGGTTTATTGGTGGACTTGGCAGTGCTGGGTTAATGGTTGGACTTAATGATCATAGAGGTCTTTTCCAAACTAAACGATTCTATGATTCTATGGCACTTAGGTGCTTATCTCCCCTGAAACTGCAGGCCAAGGACCTAAAGTGGAATTCCTCTCGCTCAGATGTTTTAGACTGAAGCTGGAGTGGAGAGAACAGTCTGTTTGTCTCACCACTGATGATGGAGGGCCACCATGATGTTAGCTCCCACCCAGACACCTGCACCACAGCTGTGTGCAAGGCAGAGCCTGGCTCCTGTATGCCTTCCAGTGGGAGTGTGGCACGGCCTTCCATACATGGGTTTGAGTTCATTTAAGGAGATGGAAGCCCCTGTACTGCTGTCCATTCTTAGCACTGAGATTTGCATATATATATTTAACTCCATATTTTTGAGGAAGGAGACAAATCTAGAGTTTTTCATTCAAAAATCTCATGGAAAAAACTGGCGTAATAGATATACAGTTTTTCTTCCCACCAACATTTGCATTTGCTTTCATCCATCTGTATTTCCTGTCTCCATTCCTCCTTCTCTGTAAAAGCCATGTGCATTTCAGAGCTGCCCACATAGCATTGTAGAATCACCATTTTTGTTCTTTCCAGCCTCAGCACAGTTCGCTCTTGTAAAACAATCTTGGTTCACAAGATTGTTTTACAAAACAAAAAGGAGTGACATCAGGAGCTTTTGGGATAAACTTAATCACCACCTGCACATCCAGAAGAAGACAGAGTATGTTTGATTGCACACCTCCACATTAAAGTCTCTGTTTAGCTTTTATAAATGACTCACCCAATAGCTCAGTTCACTGAGGCTTGATTTCTGAGACACAGTCTGGTCTTTAAGCACATGCTCAGATGAGGGATCACAACTTTAAATTAGCAGCACATGTGGACATCACACTGGATTAACACAGCATGCATGAACGTCAATCCTTTGAGTCATTATTTTGAGGGGCAAGTGAGGGGTGCTGCTTCTGACGCAATTTCTCTCAAGCCTTTCCAAAAGGAGCTGCTTCCGTGTTTCTCCCTGGCAATGACCCACTTTGTTCTATTAATAAGAAAAACAATCATTTAAACAGTTATAATTCTGAGTTTTCTCTCCCATTGTGCTGGACAGAAAGGAGAAATTTCCATCTATTTGTCCTTCTGCAGAAAACTCCCCTTCTTCACATTAGTTTGATCATATTTGCTGGGTTTAGCTTCCCCTTGCAGAGACGGTGCTGTACCTCTAATTTTAAAAGCATGTCTTTCTTGAGCCCCTTGCTGTGACAGACAGAGTTGAGTGCAGGAAGATGAAACAGGACTGTGCAGAATACGGTGCTGTAAATGCCTAAAAATATGGAGGAAAAAGTAATTTTAAAACCCCACAGAGGCAGAATTAACACACACATGATGAAGAGTAAGTATTGACAGCAGTAAGAAAGGGCTGGGAAATGGAAAAGAGAAAACAGGGAAACACTGCTTGAGGGGAGAACTTTCCATTTTGGGGAGGGTTGCAGGGAAGTGTTTTAGCTCAGGAATTGTGACAGTATCTACCTGTTTCCCCCAAGTGTTGGTGAGCTTATTTTGTATATACTTTTGTGCTTTGTAATAGCAAACACTGAGATACAAGCATTGGGCCAATGTAGAAAAGAGTGGAGATTAGGGATTTCGTTTAAATGCTGTCATTGATAAGAAGTAAGCACTGAAGATATGTGCTTACACAGAAAGAGAGGAATGGTAGGCAGGGGAAAAATACCCTTGTCTTTTTGCTCCTCTCTCTCTAGTTTACACATCATACAGTAGATAGCAATTACATTGAAATATAGTCTGTGGTACAGTGTGATCAGTTGGAAAAGTGAGACCACAAGAGACTTTAATTGATCACTCCATAACAGATGGGGTAATAAAACCTGGGACAATAAGGAATATTTGCGGAACAAATGAAAGATCAATTCCCCTTCTGTTGTAGAAGCAAGAACACAGGCAAGTGTTAAAGAACAATCTAAAAGGCAAATTGATGAGGAAGAGAACATATGGCAAAGATGGGAAACTGCTAAATAAACACAAAGGAAAATGTATGTTTTTAAACTGTCTTTACAGCGTGCCTGTATCTAGTCCTTGCATTCTTTCTTTGCTACCATTTGTGAAGAAATAATTCCTTGGATCTCAGTAGTACAAAGCATGAAGAAACTAGCTACAAAATATAGATTCAGTGGAAGTTTAAAGCACAGGCAGAGGAAAGAGAAAAGGAGTCTTTATCACAGGTGATCTGAAGAAAAATGCTACTAAGATTTTTTCCCCCAAAATATTACTGTGAAGGAGATTATGCCGTGTTTAGAAAGTGAATGCAATTAGAAATGGGACAGGAATCAGCACGGTCTAGCCACCGACACTACAGTTTTCAGTGCAGTATCTAAACAGCAGCACCCAGTGCATCCTGTACTCCATTCAACTGGGAATAGAAGAAGCACATTAAATATGGAGAACATTGATAAATAAGTATTCCCCAAATACTGGAATCTCTTTCAACTACTGATAGTCTGTTTGTACTGTCTGATGAAGGCCAGAAGGAGCCTAGAAGGTGAAATGGAGGGCTAGTGCAGAAATGTAGCCTAAAAGGGAAGCTCCAGACACAGCCAGAGCTTGCTTGCTCTCTGTGGGACATACAGGGCCTCATAAGGCTGGCACTTCAGCAGCCCCAAATGGTCTTCAGTTTCTGGGTGAGACAGATGTGAGGAGGAGAGGTACCCAGATCAGTGCTTACTGCCATCCCCAGTTTAGCACATTCAGAGTACCCTAGATGTGAGAAGTCATCCACATCCAGCAGTGACCACTTCAGGGACCCTCTGTGAGTTCATTGCAGACTCAGCACTGAGCAGCCTGACTCCTGACTCCTGTGAGCAGGAAGTCTGCCTTTAAACATGCACTGGAACTGCAGATTTCAGGGAGAACACCAGTCCCTCTTGTTCCCTCACTCTGTGCCCAGCTCTTTGCTAGGAATGTCCCAGAGAGTCCAGTGGGACTGTCCTATATTTAAAAGAAAGATCTGCCAGCTATCTGCAGTTGCAGGGGTGACAAGGCTGTGGCTCACACATGGGCACTGCCCACTCATACAGTGGGATATGCAACAGAGACATATAAACCCTCCCTGGGGTCCATAGCTGCATCTAACTTTGTGCAATTCTTTGCAGGGTCAAAAGTATGACTAAACAGATGTGAGGTCAAAACCTTGCATTTAGAAGTAATACCTTTTTTTCTATGTTTGTTCTAAACAGGTATTTATTTTTCTTTATGCTGCATTTCCTTTTTCTCATGTTATTATGGAAAAGATGAAAATGAAATGGAGACATCCCTACCTATCCCTCCCTACAGCTCCATTTGAAAACACCACAGTGAATATTATCATTCATTGTAATATTAGACCAACAACATGGAGAGAACAGCAACACTGATGCTTATCACCTGGGCTACACTGCAGAACACTGTGAGCTGTATTCTCAGCAGAGCTTTTTCTGGGTTATGACTCATGCAGAGCCCTGTTTTTCTGCTGCTCTCCCACCTACTGAGACAAACGAGAGAGCTACAGCGAATAAATAAATAAATAACCAGCTATTATTATCAACCAGAATTCAATAAAGAAATGTAATATACTGGTGCACATTCTGCATGCAGGTACACCAGGATCCTGAATCCAACATCACACTTGTGCAATCACCTGTGCCTTGCCCCCTCCCACTCTGAAACCTCAATTGACTCTCTCTTATTTCAGGCCTTCTTCTCATTTGCAGTCATTTACCTATAGGAGTAGGCCAGTAAAGAAGAGAGGTTTTTGAGGGCTCTACAGACAAGGAAGAGTAGGTGGAGAGGCTGGAAGGAAGAGATGAAAAAGCCAGAGGAGGTGAGCAATGGGGTAATGCAGGAGCAAGTCTAGGCAGTGGGTGAGAGCTTGCTGACAGCAGCTTTGTCACCCTGTTAAAGGCTTTTCCAATAATGTAGGTAGGGGTTGTGGTTGTAAGGGTTTCAGTTTTCTCTTTTTTGAGGATGGGTATGTTTATGTGCCTTAGCACAGTTAAAGGCAACCAGATGGAAGTTACAAAAGTGAGACAGCATTTATTCAAGTTTGGTGGAAAGCCTTCTTTACACCCATCATATCAAATTTGAGCCTGAGATGTTTTAGAAGCTGAACTTGGGGGACCAGCAATCATTTACTATCCAGTGACCTTCGACAAAGTGAATTAACATAGGGGACATCTGCATATTTGGATGGGAGGGCAAATGTGTTCTATGAGCCTGCTTCATCTATGCTACATTTCATCTTTCTGCTGGCTTAATGAAGGGGCAAAATCTTGACATAACTGTAAACTCTTGACTACCTGGAAGTAGGGACTGTCTTTATAAGGTTCACACAAAATAAAGGACATCAGCATCTGTTTCAGATAGCTGTGCACAACCAGACTTGAAACAGTAATAATAATAATAATAATACAAGTGCGCAAGTATGACATATTAGGATAAAATCAGGATGCACAGCCAAGTAAGTGACTTAATCTTCTATGATGCTACTTTTATTTGGAATCCTTCAAAAAGCTTAAATAATTTCATTCTTTTGGCTGAACTGGCATAAATACCTTAAAACATGACAACAGCATAACAGCTTTCCAGTTTCTTGAGTGTTAGGCTTTGGGGCTCCTCTTTTGAAATACTTAGCAGTTTCTTCCCATCCAGTCATATTATGTTATGTTATTTTCCTTTCCTTTCCTTTCCTTCCCTTCCCTTTCCCTTTCTTTTTTCTTTTTTTTTTTTTTTTGGCAGGGGAGGAGGAAGATTTTTTTGGTGTGCTAATACTGCAACAGTGAAGCTCTTCCCTCAGGCTGGTTTTATTTTGTGGACATCTGAAACATTTAGGATCAGATTACGTACTGGCAAGTAGGACAATGTCATTGCTGTAATGAGCTGGAGGCTAATTTATAGGCTTTGCAGATGTGAATGCATTTCCATGCAAATCATGAGCAGCTCCTGCCTATAACTAAAATAACTTACCTTGCCAAGGATGGCTGTACAAAAATATAATGAATATTATAAATTATAAGCAGGTGTTAGATTTCCACTTCCTTTGTGTTCTTGTTTGTGCTTCTCTAAGGGAGCATTTAAAGATAAAATGTATGATACAATGCATGGCACAGGCAGTTACAATCTTTGCTGCCCAGTGCTGTTATCACCTTTTGCCAACTGCCACTCCTTCATTTGTTAGAAAAGCAGCTAGTCAGACTTGTCAGCAGCTTTGAATAATATGTTCCTACATGGTAGTCTTCTGAAAAGGAAGGATGAACTGTGGTGAATGCACTGAACACTGGTGAATGCACAGAAGTTTTCTGTTCACAGTTCTGCCTCAGATGTAGCTCTTCCTCAGATTTGGTGCGTGGCCTTTGGCAAATCTTTTAAGCAGCCCATTTCATAATTTCTTTAGCTAAGAAATAAGCAACATAAAAGTTTATTTTACCTGTGTTTCCTGTTCAGATATTGTTTTGGAGTAAAGCCTGACTTTGCAAGGTCTGTCTGTGCAAGGTTGTTTGTGTTGGCACATACTGGGCACACCTGGCAGCAGAAATAACAGCAAAAATAGCTTCTGAAGTTACAGCTTCACAACGTATTTAGGAATTAGCTCAAATCCAATAGGTGCAAAAAATCGATGGTTTTGGGTGGTTTTTTTCAAACTTGAAGAGAACTTAATGAGATTGCACTTAATCATGTGACTCACTTTAGCAAGTCATGAACTCATGCAGGACTGATGTCTCTATGATTTTGCCAGCTTCCTGCTACTCCCTACTTCCCCAAAACACATTTTAATTACAAAAGAGCATTATAAAAGAAGAATTCCTACAAGTTTCACAAAAAAATATTGCCTTGTGGAGGAGAGAATCCTAAAGTATTGCCTTCATTCCCTAAAGGAGAAGTTCTACAGTGAGCTTAGAGAGAACCTAAGAACTGTTAAATTTTGCTGCTAGTAGAGCTAACTTGTTTCTTCTGAAAAACGTTTTTTTGAGGTTGATTCCAGTGGAAGAAAAATCATTCTCAAAGTGGAATAGGCCTGCTGGAAACAAGGCTCACTGACAGCTTTACTTGTTTTATGGACATACTACACCAAGCTAAGCCTTTACCATCTGCTCTGCCCCCAATTATAAATGAAAAAGCCCCACACCAGCCAAGCAAAAAGAACAAATCACAAGAACATCAAGGAGATAAAAGTGATTTAACTGCCTGTATATGCTCCGCCAACAATGCAGCTTGCACTGAAGATGTTCCTTCTTATGATTCAGACACAAATTACAAGGAAAACAGTTCATACACAACACGGTAAGTTTCCTGCTGAGCTGGAGTTTCCTTGAATCAGACCTGACTCCACAAGAGTGTTCAAATGTACTTATATAAAATTATGTGAGCTTTATAAAAAGAGTGTCCTTAAAACATTTTATATCGTTTGCATCTCAGTTAGTAAGGTACAACAGGGTGTACTCACAGCCTTGCAAATACTACTGTGGCTAATGGCAATTTACAGGAACAGCCTTTAAGAAGGAAGGAAGAGAATACAGGAATTTCTGCTGCCTTCCTCATAGAGTTGAGTGTGTGCACACACACTGAAGCATCCAACAACTGAATAGACTATGTGAGGTATGTTAACTTGTGTATTGGGAAGGGTTATGGCAGCTACAGTATTTGCTTCCAGTTCAGAAGGGAAAGCCTATAATAGTGCTGGCAGGAAGGTGTGTCTTTCTTCCATGGCCAATAACAGTAAATTAGCTTAAAACATCTTGCACAGGGCTGAATGGAAACAAATGGAAGTTCTGAGTTTAATTAAAAAAAAAATTCTATTTCATATACTTCTTACTTAAAAATCGTGACTAAAGCAACATGACTAAATCCTCTTATTCTGATATCTACATCATTTTTCATTAATGAGTCAATGATGCTCTGTTCTGCTGCACCATAAAGATCAGCTTACCCTTGGCCTGGGCAACGACTGGACTAATTTGTTCCCGAATGAAAAAATTATTCAAAATAGGCCCTTGGTATTTAAGAAGATAATGTTTTCAACTTCCACAAAGATTGGAAAAGGCACGGTAAACTAAATGAACAATTTTCTCATTACTAGTGACATGTGGCTACATGAAATCAATATTGTATCTGTAATATATATGTCATTTATAAAGTTGGCTGGCATTATAGGTGGGATTACCTCAAGGTTACCTGGCAACTGCCACAGTACAATCTCATTTTCACCCACTTTGTCAAATGCTAATTGGGGCTGAAATCTTCCATCTGGATAGGAGCAGGGGTGATTGCTTTGCATTTCAATCAGATTAGTTTCACTATTTCTAGACAAAAGAGAGCAGATAATGTTTTGCCAATTTTAATAGAATGTGATAACCTTTTTTTGAGAAGAGGTCCCTGATTGTTGTCATGAAGAATTAAAACAAAATGTAAGAGTGGCTTATGTATCTAGGTTATGCTTTTTGGTCCATGTCAAAAACTTGTCCAAATCTGCTCAAATTTCAGCAAATCAGCTTATGCACGTTCAGTAAAGTGACTAGTTTTTATCAGTTCTTACAGATCAAATATGTGAGAGCACATTGCAAAAGTAAAGGGCTATGGTAGAAAAGCTGCTCCCTTTTCGTAGCTGTGAGACAAGAAATAATACATTTCTGTGGCTGCAATTGTTTCAATAAAACACGAGGGGAAAGAGTTGCGTAGGGCTAGTCACGTACTAATGAAATCAGTGAGACAGTAGTACAGAAAGCAAGTGTACTGGTAGGCATATTTAAGATCAAACCATCAAAATCCATTCCTGCTGCATCCCTAGAAATAATCTTTGTTTTTTAAAGGACCATCATTTTAATAATCTTGCAAAAATTTCAATCTATTTTTTCTTTCTGCTTACCCTATAGTACACTGAAGATGGCAAGCAGTCCAGTTTGACTGGGAGAAACCAGACGAACTTGTAGCCTTGGTCATTACATCTGTTTTCCCCCAGGGCTTTTCATTTATAGTCTGAGTATATTTGATCTGGAAGCTACTGAAATTTAAACACACAACTCTGCAATGCCATTCCTTGAAATCTCCTTTCAAAATACATGTTGGGAAACACTATCTTTCTGTTAGATTTTTCATTTAATGCAAGAGAAATTTTCAAAAATAATACATTTGGATAGTGGTGCCCTCCCTCATGTCCACAAGGTTGTGTGCTTGTCTGATTATTACTGTAATAAGAGCTTTTGTGTGGTTCAATATCACTTAGCATTGGATTTTCAGATCATGACTTAGAGGCAATTACTGTCTACTCCCAGCAAGTTGGAAGTTGAATGCTCTACTCCCTCTGATTATATCTCCAGAAAGTACATGCCAATAACAATCTGAGGATTGATTTCATGTTGATTAATACTAGTAGTGAAATATAAAAGGACATCACTCAATGTACAAGCTTATCAGTCAGTTTATAGCAAACTGGTCTCTTGAAGAACATTCCAAGAAAGCTTCCAAGCATGTCACTATACCACAGGTCTACTTTACTGCTAATATGTAATTTAAGTGTCAAATTCAGAACACCACTGCTGTGCCCAGTCAGATGACAGAGGGAGATGTATAAGCAATTGATAGTCTTTTCCAACCTAACTGATTCCATGATTCTGTGATACCTTTGAGATGAAAAGTAATGTCTGCAGGGAAAAGAGCAAATGAGGAGTAATAGATCCTTACACCCTTTGGAAGAGCTTTTGGAGACTGAGACTTACTTCCCCTGAAATAAGTTCCCACTTGCTATTTTGAGGAAAAGACAAAATAAATAGAAACTAAACTATGATCTGAAGCTAACTATCTCTCTTAATTCAGAACATTTTTTCTTTTAAATCTTTTAAGTTGGTCTTTAAAGTTGGAAAAGTAAGCAACATTAACAAACAGAGTCAAACTATATCTCAGAGTTTGGAGGCAGCATGGAGAAGAAAAAGGAGATTTTTTTCTTGTGTTTAGTTTTTATATGTGAGTACTATATGAATGCATAAAAAGAAAGCTCTGAATTGAATTTTGCCAGTATTGCATTGTAAATCAGAGAGCATTGCCCTGAAACCAGGGGATTAATTTCAGATTGATATATCTGTGGCAGAACAGAACCTACATATTAACACCATTAAACATCTCTTTAACCTGTCCCTTTGTGTTTCTCTGTACTTTGCACCATACTTAACAAATCCAGGGATTTGTCAGGGAGCAGTCCTACATTAGAATTTATAATAGTGGCATGAAAATCTATCTATTTCAAAAAAAGCACAGTAGGTTGAAATATTGTATAACATTTCACTTTTCTAGGAGTATTTTTAGTACTTCATGTATTCATGTGCTTCATGTATTTATGTGCTTAACGCCAAACAGGTGGTGCAAATTGCAATCCATTTCGTGGCCAGTAGAGATGTACTTAATTAGACCTTGCTGACCTTTCTTGACTTTGCAACACAAGCCTCTGACAGCTGCAGATGCCATGATGTCCTTGTTTCCCCGTAATGAGGAAAGGCCACAACAGATTTCAAAGCAGGTTATGGACACAAATATGTATAATGCATTTGTAACTTTCAGTGACCCACATTTCATACAGTTACATGACAAGTTACCAGTTCAGTCACTTTTCTGAGACAGCTTCATAGAGTTTGGGTTTGTCAGTTTTGCATGTTCCAAATATATGATGATCAGATGATACAATCCTTTTGTATTCAGCTTTTGAATGGACTGCACTTTTAAGCTTTCTTTCCATAGATTAAGACTTGGGGAATCCTCTGGATTATGGCAGAAAAGTGGGACACAAGGAATCCTCTGAAGTTTAGTTTGCTGGCTGACTTGGAACATTTGTGATATTAAGGTTAACTCCACAGTTACTTGTGATTTTCTTGCCCTTTGAAGCCTTTTTCAGTGGAGTCTGATGGAAGCAAGAGAGCTGTTATAGTTCAAATCTTCATGCTGCCTTTTCCCATGTGCTCACTCTTCTTTACAAACTCTTGTATTTCAGGGTACAGAAGAACTAGAATTAGTACAGAAGGCCAATCAGTATGACCAAAGATAATTTACTAATAAAGATTAAATAGAATAGTCCCCTGTAGACTGGAATAAAACCAGCTGAGGGAGATGATGTTCAATGTGCAAAGAATCATGAATGATGGGGCGAAAATAGGGGATGCTTATGCAGTGCTTCTCACACCATAAAAGGTAGGTAGTATCAAAAACCTAAGCAAAAAGAAGCTAAAACTGTAAGAAAAAGTATTTTCTTTTGTTGTATAACTTACTGCCTTGGCTGTGCAATTTACAGCCACAAGGTGGTTGTGTAGGTCAAAAGCATAAAAAAGTTTCAAAAGGAATTAGATACATTCCCAGAAGAAAAATCTGCCAGGTATTACTGAAGACATGAAGATAAAACCACTGTCTCAGGAAGTGCCTAGTCTGCAAATTAACAGAAACCTGGAGAGTTTAGCAGAGGAAAGGGCACTATCCACTTTCTACCCTTTCTCGAAGAATGCCCAACTAACTTCTGTCAGAAATACACTATTGGGTAAAAACAACCTTGATCTGACCCAGAATAGCTGTTCTATGCTCCTGATGCCTTCTTCAACTGCCTTGGCAACTCTTCAGGGATGAAAAGATTATGGTAAATTGAAGACAGTTATGGGGATTTTTGATTTTTGTCAGTCTTTGCAGAAAACAGATCTTAAATGAGGCCATAAAGTCTTGTCTCGTATTTCTGCCCGGGCATGGATCTGAAGACTTTACATTTACTTCAACTGTTCTTTACAAATAAATGCTGTGAGGCTGTACTGAAAAGACAGTGCTGAACATGTGCTAGCTTTATTTACAGCTCCCACTCCAGAGGCTTTTTCTCCCTAACTCTGTAATCCCTGCACTGAGCAGCACCGGTGCTTACTGTGCTTTGCAATGCTTTGTCTTGCTCAGAAAGGTCATATTTTGAAGGGTGCAGAAAGCAGCAGGAGCTCAGGAAAGACTTCACTGAGCCCACAGCTCTAGCCTCTGGTAACTCACTGTGTAATCAGGTGAGCAATGACAGATGCCATCCTATCATCAGTGGTGTGCTTACAGTGTAGACAACCAAAACTGAAAACAAATCCTGAAAGGGTCTTGCTTGTCTGAGTCTTGATGCCCTCTAGGAGAGGGAAAAAAGAGTGCCTCCATCTGCTATGAGGTGTCACAAAGGTGATGATGAGCCCATATTTCAGCCACAGCTTCCTTCACTTCAAATTTTTTTGCAATTTTTCTTTCATAAAGGGAGTCACATGTACAGAGCTTCCTGAGCAAAACAGAGCCTATGCTTCTTTTGCAAGTGCTGGCCAGTCCAGTCATGGCGATGCTTCTGGGAAGAGTAATTTTGAAAAATTTGGCTAAGCAGAATTTTTGAACCATGAACCAGGTGGTCTTCCTGTCATTAGAGGGAATTTCTTAGTATTTTGTAATTAAATTTGAAGGAAGTTCTCAGGGACAGGGACAAAGCCTATTTCTTTGGTCCACACTTTCTGCAGCACACAATGAGATCTTGACCAAGCATATAGTTAAAATGGCCAAAGCACACGTAATACATGAGTGATAATGACTAATATTATACTTGATTAAGGTACAAGATTATCTTGCATTATCTTAACATGCCTTTGTCTCACACTTTTCCACTATACTTTTAAATTCTTTCTTATGTTCCCAAAGACTAGAACTAGAGGGCAAGTGTGTGCACAGGCAGTATGACGTATGCTATCAGCAGAGATTGAAACTAGGACCACATAGCCTTCCTTGGCTACCAGAAGGCTCAGAGGTGTAGTAGCATGGAGATCTCTGAAGTCAAGCAATTGCTGCTTACTAGCCTGGACAGAGAATTGTACTAATACACCTCTATTGCTCAAGGTATCTTGAGTAACTTGGCTTTGCTTACACACTCCTTGGCTGTGCTCAGAGCTGTGAATGTATCCTGGGATATAATCAGCATTCACATAATGCAAAAGATCAGTAGCACTGGCACCGCCAGGTGAGAGTTACAAAAACACACTGCATATCTGTCACTGCATATCTGTCACTGCATCTTAGTGATGTATGACCAGATACCAGATCTGCACAGGAGCCTTCTGACTTCCAGTTGGTCCAGGCTTCAGCTGTGCAGGGGATCAACAGAACTGACTCCTAAGTAGGCTTTACTGCTGTAGGAGACTACTTTCAACAGCCAGGACAAAGCAAGGAGGATTTATGAGCTGTAAGGATGACCACAGAAAGCTTAGTTTTCTCTTCATGGCAGAAGACAGGAGGCTTCATCACTATCATCCCTACTCTGTAGCTGGACTTCCAGATATTGTGACATTTTAGGACACTTACCTTGATAGGGAGTCCATAGCACACAATTAAATGTGACCTTCTCCCTAAGCAAAGCTAATTCATGGAATGACTTCCAGCAGGACTCGATTACTGTGATTTAGGTGTGTACTATAGACAACAGACTCAAGGACTGATGGACACCTGTCCATGTGGAAATAGAGGGCTTCACACTAAACTTCAGCAAGCTGACTCATGGTACTCTGACATATACGCTGGGGAAGAGTCATCATGGCTTACTTGTTTCTCCATCTGCACAATCTTACTGGCAGACCTTAAGATGCCCTAGAGACCCTGAACATGACCTTTGTTTCTTACAATCTGATGACATTACTACTGAGAGAAAGTGTTTAGCAGCACAGAATCCATTTTGCTTGAAGACACTGGACAGTGAGTGAAACACAAATAAATGCAAATCTTGGTTCAGTGACATCAATCATCTATGAAAAATACTGTAGCTCTGGTGAAGATGCTAGCTGCAAAGGCCTTCCTGTAGAGACTACAGAGAAATTAACCAGTGAGTCCACGATGCATATAGCTAGAAATAATCTGAAATTAAAAATTAATTCAGTTTCATCAGTGGTTCCCTGAAAAGAAACAATTAATTATTTACTACTTCTGGATACATATTTATCTTTTAGTGTTCCAGAGGTCAAAATGAACAGTGGCACATAATTTCTACATTAAAAATACCAAAATCACCATCATAGTGTGTGTTGTTGTTTTCCGCTGAGGAAAAATAAAAACAAAGCCTTGAAAAGCCAGAAACTGACCCTCATGCTCGTTTCCACTAAGCACAAAACAGAATCAAGAGGAAGCGCTTGGGTGGGAAACAATTCATCAGCACTTCAACTTGAGCCTTGACTTATAGCATCTTAGTGCTCTAACAATCTTGGGCACTAGCTCACCAGAGAAAATCACCAGATTTTTCATTCCAAGGAAGGTGGTAGAGCATGGTCAGAGACAAGAAACTTTGGGAAACTACTTTCAGTTTCTCAGAGGCTGGTTTATGCCCTGAAATTGGAAGCTTGATGGTATTTTTGTTAAAGATTGGAGTTTTTTGGTTAGTTGTGGGCTTTTTTGTTGGGTTCTATTGTTGGTTGGTTGGTTGGTAGGTTGATTGTTTTCGTTGTTGGGCTTTTGTTTGTCTGGGTTTTTTAATCCCTAGTATTGTCGCATTAGGCTACACCTCTCCACCTCCAGCAATAATCTATCCACCTCTAGACCTTTCTGACATTATTGTAAATCCTTTTATTTTCTGACAGGACTTTTACATTCTGGCCTTAAAAGGCAACTATGGATTATGCATTCATTATATGTCTGAACACATGATGAGCCCTTGTAAGTATTTGGATAAGGGACAGCCTGTGAAAGCCCAATATCCTATGGGAAATGCTATGGCTGATTCACCAGGTGCCAATATTCTGCCTGGTAATTCACAATTGGTACTCTTCCAATTAGCAGTAGGAGACATAACCGCTAATACTGCCAGCTGCTACCTGGAATGCCTTTCTTATCTGCTGTCTTTTTCTCTTTTCGCTGTCTGCTTGTCTTCTTGTATCTTTTAAGAGACACTCTGTAAGACAATGACATTGTAACACTCAATTAACCGACGCAGTCACAAAAAGGGCAAGTAGCATATAGAGATAAGGCAGGGAAACAGCAAACTGAAGAAGGTGGGAGGTTTGGCGGGTAGGAAGCGTTCCGGGTGTGAGGAGGAAGGTCTGAGCGGAGTGGCTGTTCTTTCTCCTGGAGGCTGGCTCGTCGGGGACATTAAGGTGTGCTTTCCCGTGAAGGCACAGACAAGCAGCTTAAATCGTGATCGTCTGCACTGGCCAGCTAGGGAGAAAGGCGTAGATCTGACAGCCACCTATCTGACCGCACTCATGTCAGGGCATACCCAGCACCGGCACACACGGCGGTGCGCTGGCCTGGCTCCCCGCGTCCGGCCCGGTGCGGGAGCGCCCGAGGCTCCGCAGGGCGCTGCGGGACACCGGGGCTGCGCTGCGGCAGCGCCGCCGGGAGCGGAGCGCCGGGGAGCGAACCTGCCCCGCAGGCCCGGGCTGTGCTCAGCAGCAGCAGCAGCAGCAGCAGCAGCAGCAGCACCGCCGCAGCCACGGGCCCGAGGAGCGGGCAGACGCCCAGCGCCCGCCTCCCGCCGCCCGGGGCGAGCAGGCCGGGGCTGCCGGCGCCCCCCGCCCGCCGGTCGCCATGGCGACCCGCCTGCCCGCCTCCCGCGGGGCTGCTGCCGCCGCAGGCTCCAGCTCCGGCGGCGCCGCTCCGCTGCGCGGCTCCTCCAACCCCAGCGCCGGGAAGGGAGTCCCTGTGCTCCCGCGGGCAGGGCCAGGCCCAGGCCCGGCCCCAGCCCCGCTGCGCCAGCGGGGCCTGCCCGGGGTGGGAGAGAAGGAGGAGGAGGAGGGACTCTGCAGCGGCAACAACTGACGTGTCCCCGCCATGGAGCTCGGCGTGATTCATCAGCGGCGGCGGGGCGGCAGTGGGGTGCCGCGCTCCGCTCCCGCGTAGGCACTGCCGCGGCAGGGGCAGCCCCGGCAACCGCTCCGCCGCCCGCGCCGCCCTCCTCCTCCCTCCTCCTCTCTCCTTCTCTCTCCTCCTCTTCCTCGCCGCCTGCTCCTCTTCCCCCGCGGCTAGGCGAGGATCCCGGGGGAGGCAAGATGGAAGAAATCCTGCGAAAGCTGCAGAAGGAGGCGTCGGGGAGCAAGCACAGGGCCATCAAGGAGAGCTGCACCTGGGCCATCGGTAAGGGGCGCGGGCAGCGGCGCTGGGCTGCCCGCCGGGGAACGGAGCGGGGCAGGAGCCGCCGATGGAGAGGTTTTGTAGCGCCGGGGGCAGGGACACCTCAACAAACTTGTTCCGCGCTGAGCCTCCAGCGGCTGGGAAGGCACCGGAGCACCTGGGCCGTTCGAAATGCCCGGGAGCTCCGCGCTGCTGGAAGGGGCCGTGGCACCTGCTGCCGGTCCCGGAGAGCATCCGCTTGCCTCGCCTTCCCCACCGCCTGGATCTGCTTCGTGGCTCTTGCGAGGCAGATATACGGGTATCAGGAGCTGTCAGTTTCCGTGTATGTTTTGGAGGTGCTGTCTTTTCCTTAAAAGGCCCCCTCCCTCCCTTAAATCATCGTAAAAAAATATGCAGTACAGTTTTTACGCTAGCTTATGTTCGGGAATCTATCTTAAAAGCTAAAAGTTTTGTTTTACTGGATTCCATGAGCTCTTTTATCCTTGCAGTATAATGATCAGTATAAGGAGTTAATCTTTTAAGGGAATACAAGCTTAGGTACATTTCAGCATCCACCCGTTTTCAGAGATTGTTTGTGGCTTGAAATGTTTTTTTTCACTAACAGCCTGAAACACTGATCGTCAAGACCCTTAAATTTAATCAGCATAACTGGGATACTTTCAGTTGCTTTAAATTTTTATTTTTCATCCATACATAGCCACAACATTCTGTGGAAGATCAGACCTGTTGCTGTTTTGTTACTGGCCTTTCATCTTGATGTTTCCATGGGTTGCTTCATTAACTGTTAGTCCCGCATAGCAGCCATGCAAATATCCTCTATACTGCTCCAGTTTTAGTGTATGTGCTGCCAAAGTGCTGATATGTGAAAGGGAAAAGATGGTACCCGATGCCTTCTCATTGGGCATGCATTGTCCTGACAGATTTATGCAAAGCTTTGGCAACCTAGAGCAGCAGTGGTTGTTGTTCTGTCAGCTGGAATAGACATAAACTTTTGGATCATTGGCTCAGAGACTGTAGCCAGATGTATTACTGTGGTTGAACTCAGAGGTTTCTTTTTAAAACCCTATTGTTTCCTTTAATTAAACAGAAACCTTGGATTCTCCTGATGCTGCTATCAAGATACCTCCGTATCAGCTGAGGTAAGAACACTGAATCTGGATTTCTGTAGAGCTTGTAAGTATTTGTAAAATTGAAGAAATAATTTTGAATTAAAAGTGAGGTAGATAGATGCAGCCGCTTCTTCTATGTGATTTCATTTTTTTAGATATACATACCTAGGCTGGTAGTAGTGGATAATTTTCTGATGAGCCCTTTGGCCCTGAATGAAATGTGAGGAAATGTATTAAAATGGGCATGAGCATGTATAGTGGTGACACTGGTTAGAAAGGAGGGCTCTCTTATGATCTAAAGAGTTTCTCTTCTAAATTCTATCTTCAGTATAAGCAATGATGCTTCTTAGTTCTTCTCAGTGTGCTTGTTTTCTTCAAAATCTAAATCTAAATCACATTTTGTTACTGAAAATAAATATTCTAGAAACTGAAAAGTTATATCATCATATAGCTAGAACACTGACTAGGAACTAAAATAATACAGTTTCTATGCCTACTTTTTCCTTTGGACTGCTAGATTATCTGGAGTGAGCCTTCTTCCCACCTCCATTTGTACACATATAAAATGGGAGAGGTGGCGTGGCCCTCATTTGTCTAGTTACTTAAAATCTCATTTTGGAAATTCTCATTGTTATGGAGTAAGCAAACAGGCAAAATTATTCACTGTCCTTTCTGACAGAACCATTGGAAATCATCAAAAGAAACTAGCACTGTTTAAAACAGAAGCACATTCTTTCACACAGCTTAATAGTTAAGATGTGAAATGCTTAGGCTTGCCTTATTAGAGAATGTAATGGTTGATAAAAGATTGCATGTGTGCAAAGAGCACCTCAACAAATCCATGGAAGAAACTGATTGAAATCTATCAGATGCACAGGTACCTCTTCTTATTCAGAAATACTTTAATCGGAGATGATTGAGTTTATAAAGGAGTATATAGGACTGTTGCTGTATGTTTGGCCTGTCTGTGGTCCTCTTACATATACACTGTGAACTGCTGACAGAGAGGACAGTCTTTTTGCCACGATATTACTCTCATGGGAGTATTTTTATCACCTCATTATTCCCTGCTGCTCCTTTCAGATACACTTTGCAGAGAAAGTTAGGGATTGAAGAGCTAGTTATTCCAGAGCAGTCACCAAACAGGGAAAGAATAATGGCAGTTCTTTTTGCCCTCTGAAATCCTGTCAGCTGCAGTCTGCAAGAGGCCTCAAGTCAAGGGGAGATGGATGTAGCACAGGTCTGACATGACCAGTGCCAGACACATGCATTTCCAACACAGGCTGGAAACAGCTGGATGACTAATTCCCAATAGCTCCATTAGAATTATGTTTGCTTGACACTGGCTGGACAAAACTCTTGGCTCTTCCCATTTATCAGCCTCTGTCTTTAATATGGTGTGTGGTCTTTGCTTTTATGTGCTATTGTCATTCCCTATGAATTAGTTAGCTCACTGTTACCACATTTCTTCCTTTTTCACTTGCCTACTACCTCTTTACAGAGAGGTCTTTTCCACTGTAAATCCCAGTCTTTTAAAATGAAGCTAATACCTTCACAGGTGTAGCAGTGATGAAGTAAACTCTTAACGTTATACTTGTCAGTAGCAATGCACTCATTTTCACTGGATGTTTTGCAAAATGAAAGGTACACAAGAGGATTTGAACAAAAGCTTCTGTTGTGAGTTCCTTGGTAAGGTTCTGCCACACAACCTTGGATAGTGTGGGAGATGTTGCTAAACTTAATCTTCACTGTCTGATAAGAAGCTACTGCTGGGTTCCAGATCAGCACACCGGGCCTCATCTTGGGCTGAAGATTGCCTGCATGATGTGCAAACTAGATAAAAGTTCTTTGCTTGGTATTTGTTAAAGAGCAGCACTGTGCTGGCTTGGTTCCTAACACTGGAAAAGAATTGAAAATTTTTTTGGAGCAAAAGAAATTGCTCTACTTGAAAGTAGAGCAACGGCTGTCACCAGAAATATAGCCAAGATACAGGATGGAGGCATCCTGGCCATGCTTCTTTTCTGCTTTCATCTTACATCAGGTGCAATTTGTATCAGCTGCTGTAACACAGATCAGCCTCTGGCTGCTCATCCACTTGGAATCTGAATCTACACTTTTCACTTTAGTTCGTTTCTTTCTAGAACTAAAGAATGAAGGCTGCTCACAAGAATGAGAATGTGTAGACTATATACTTCTTTTTTACTCATAAAATAAGAAGCCATTTTCTGCTTCTAACACCCCAGTTCTAGATGAGTAGAGGTTCTTCATAATGTTTTTTTTTGTAAAATCATGGTCCTAGTGTGATAATGGGGAGGACGAGATATCTCTGCTTTTCCTCAGATTTATGACCATTTGAGTTCAAAGGGTTTTTTACATGCATTATATCAGCTACATACTTCTCCCCACCATAGTATTGGGTTAGATAACTTCTGTGTTTTGGCTCTCTCCTAACCTACCCATAGTTTCCTCTCATGTTGGACTTGTGTTACTGAACATGAGGCAGACCACATTATAGTTCCCTGATGTCTGTGCAATTAACTGGGGACTTTAGCTGTAGCATTTGTATGGGAGATGTTTCCAGCACTTGTCTGATACCAGTTTAGATAGCACATGCCTGCCATATTTGGGAGCACCTGGGTGCTTTTGCCCCAGGGGAGTCCCAGTGACTGGACATTCAGGCTGGAATGTAATTTGTTAATTAGTTTGATAGAGATCTGTTGGGTATGTCTTCAGGGAGCTAGATGAGACTATTTTGCTCTTCAACTTTCTTTAATGTTAATTGGACTTATGAATCCAAATCCCAGTTAATGACCTTGAATATTGATTCTAGTGAGGGCATTATTTAAATGTCTCACTACCTAAAGAAATACAAATCTCTAAGAAATATAAAGTTTCCCACTGAGTCTTGTCAGCTCTGCCTTGAGATAGGATAGGTGTGTGATTTTTTCAGTACTTCTAATTTATGATCAGAGTATTGGGCAAGGGTATGAGATAATAACAAAGATTAAAGTAGATCAAGATGGAAATGGCCTTAAGTCGGTTCAAGGCTTTGCTTTAGACGTTCCATGAATTCTTGGGAAGGGAGAGTCACATAACCCACTGATAACTGGTGTCTTGTTACCTGCCTTGAACGATATTTGTCTCTGAATGTGAGTTGTGAAGATTGGATATATACTAAGCTCTTAAGGAGGCTGGATGGCTGACGTAAAATGAATCAGATAAGAGGAATTGATGTGCTGGTGTTTCAGTTGGTGAATTGACCATGTGGAAAACAGCTTAAGAGACCTTAATGTTGTCAGCCAGCAAACAGTTGTTAGCTACTCAGGCTACATTCATTTAAGTATTTTCAAGATGGCAAATTCTCCCCTAAGGCCAACAGTATACACTGAACAAGGCTCTCTTCTTGGCTTGTTGTGATTTTAGAGGCTGAAATATGAGCTAGAAAAGGTAACTGAACAGACACAAGAAAATGAGCTTTGAAAAAGAATGTTTGATCGTAGCAGTTTAATGCTCATGAGGAATGAGGATTATCTACATATCAGAGAATAAAATAAGAGGCTAGACAGCACTTGCCAGTCGCATACAGCTTTGAAAAAAACTTGGGATTACCAGAGTTTCTTGGAATGCTTTATGTAATGTATTCATGCCTTATAGGCTATTTAAAATTTAGTGAGCTGCTATCAGCACAGGCTTGCTGCTGCGAAGAGGAGGTTGGTTGGGACTTCTCAAGGAGCTTCTTTTTGGAAGGAAAGGGAATTACATTAGGTACTATGCCAGAAAGGTTCACTTGAATCACAGTATTGGGTTTGCATGGCCAGGTTTTGTTAGCAGGGGGGCTACAGTGGTGGCTTCTGTGAGAAGCTGCCAGAAGCTTCCTCCATGTCCAGCAGAGCCGATGCCAGCTGGCTCCAAGACAGATGTACCATTGGCCAAGACTGGGCCAGTCAGAAGTGGTGGCAACACTTCTGTGATAACAGATTTAAGAAGAGGGAAAAAAGAACTTATTGGGCAGATGTAATTGCTTCCAGAGAAGAGCAGAGTGAGAATATGTAAGAGGAACAACTCTGCAGACACCAAGATCAGTGAAAAAGGAAAAGGAGGATGTGCTCCGGGTGCCAGGAGCTGGGATTCCCCTGCAGCCCCTGGCGCAGACCATGGGGAAGCAGCTGTGCCCCTGCAGCCCATGGAGGTCCATGAGGATGCAGATATCCACCTGTAGCCTGTAGAGGAGACACCTGAGAACAGGCTGTGAACCTGTGGGAGGTCTGTGCTGGAGCAGGCTCCTGGCAGGGACCTGGGGAG
The DNA here is from genome assembly GCA_024500445.1 of Entomyzon cyanotis. NCBI lineage: Eukaryota > Metazoa > Chordata > Aves > Passeriformes > Meliphagidae > Entomyzon > Entomyzon cyanotis. The sequence goes on from JAKEPQ010000871.1 coordinate 11,448,361, forward strand.
CCATGGACAGAGGAGCCCATGCTGGAAAAGGTTTCCTGTTTGGACTTGCATCCTTGTGGAGGACCCATGCTGAAGCAGGCTGTGACTCCTTTCCCTAAGCAGTGGCAGGAACAGTGTGTGATGAGCTGACCATAACCCCCATTCCCTGTCCCCCTGTGTCATTGGGCAGGAGGAAGAAGGAGTTGGAGGAAGGTGTTTTTAAGGTCTTACTTTACTTCTCATTATCCTGCTGTGGTTTTATTAATAATAAATTCAATTAGTATCTCTAATTTGAGTTGGTTTTGCCTGTGGCAGTATGTGGTGAGTGATCTCTCTCTGTCCTTATCTCAACCCATATCCTCTCATTGTATTTTCTCTCTGCTGTCCCATTGTGGAGGGGAGTGACAGAGTGGCTTTGGTGGGAGCCCAGCATCCAGTCAGGGTTAACCCACTAAAATCACTCTTGTATTTTACATTAGCCTTAAAAAAATGATTATCATTTCTTGAGAATACAGCTGGAGTTCAGAAGTCAGTGAAGAGTAGGGTTCTGTGTAATAACCAGCTTGTGCCCAGTTCTGTCTCCTCCTGTTTGTGTCCTAGTACTAACCATCTTGGTGCTACCTTTTGAGGGCAGTTTGGGAACTTTGGGGGAGCCAGTGCAACGAAGAACAGTCAGGAGCAGAAGTGTGTCTTAAGCTTAGCTGAACACTGAAATATCTGTCCTCCTTGCATTTTTTTCTATAGTTGCAAACATTTGGGGATGAAAGTGATAGTTCTACTACTTTTCTTTTTTTTTTTAATTTTCTTTTTTTGTATCTCTAGATTTGCATCTGACATACTTCTTGAGAAGTATAAAGCTTAAAATCTCTTAAATAAAACAACATGCTCACTCATTTTACATTATGTGTGCTCAACAAATTATAAAAGTAGGTAAGAGTGATCATCACCAAAGAGCCAGTGCTATAGAGACTTCCAATCCACTTAGCTTTGCAGGTAATTTATCCACTTACAGAATCTTGAGTCTTGGGATGTATTTTGCCTTCTCTACTGTGAAAAAATGTTTGGGATTTCATTGTTTTTGTCTTCTCCCATCTCTTAATATTGTTCATTTTTTGTGTTCGTTTCTTTCTACTGGGAGAGAATGGATGGGAAAGCTTATATACACATAGCAGATCCCCTGACCAGAAGTAGGGAGCAGGGAGGGAGGAATGATTGTCTCTGAGGGTTTTTTCTAGGAGGTGGTTTTAGCATATCTCTCTCTATTTTACTTTTTCTCTTTTTTTAAAACACTTTGATTCCTGCTCTTGCTGCCACAACCACCTGGAATTAGGTGTTCCTGTGCTTTCTTCTTGCATGTGACTGCTGGATGTGACTCATGCTGCTCAACCATTACGTGGCCACTATCTGGCATTCAGCAAAAGGATTATGAGTTCCCTGGCAGGCAGCTGCACAAGAAGAGATTCTAGTGGCAGTGTGGATTACTGACCTTGATCTCCTGTGTTAGCAGTTTACAGCCTGGATCCAGACTTTTGGGGGCACTTTATAGTCCATTTGGTGTTTTGGATGGTGTATATGCACTTGGATGGTGTATATGCACTGGTCTTGATTGGGAGTGCACTGGATGTTGCACTCCCAGCTCTAATATTGAGGAGTAGATGAAAGAAAAAAAGTTAAGTGTTTAGAAAGGCAGTGTGGCACTGTCTGATACAGTATTTGGATCAATCTGAATGTTTAATCTGGGATATGTAAATAGCCCTATTTTTATAGTCTAATGTGCAGGTATCTTTCTCTGCATCTGTTCTGGGACCCCAAAAGACAGTAGTGTTGGAGAGGAAAGGGGTATGTAGGGTCAGTTTCCACTGAGTATGTCTGAATTCTTGCTGTCAAGACAAGATTCCAAAAGTGTTGGAAGGCCTAGGAATCTCTGAAAACCTGTTGGCTGAGGTTATGACTCTTGAATGTATTGAGCAAGGTTTGGCATTGCTGTGAAAAAAGGTGCATGATTTCTGTATGGTTTCTGTTACTCTTACTTGTGTGTTTGAGTGAGGTTTCTTTGGTTTTAGTGGTGGTTTTTTTTAAAGGGCAGTGCTTGCTCTTTCTGAAACTAACTTTCTGCCTTTCCTGATGTTCTTTGTATTAGTGAATCTTAATATTCACCACTGCCTTGGGTCTTTGTTCCTTGTATAGACTCTTCTAAAAATTGATTCTGCATTTGTGGCAAAAGCCCACAGTGAACTGGTCTTGGCTGGGCTAAAGTTGATTTTCTTCGTGGGAGCTGGTAGAGTGGGAGTGGGGAGCAGCTGGGTGGGGCTGGGGATGAGAGCAGCCGTAGTTTTAACTGTTTGGCTGACTTCTAACAACAAATGCAACTGAAATATTGATGTAAGGGTCTAAGAATGATAATGGGCTAGCAGTGAGTGTGTTTGTTTTAAACATTTGATCACTTTCAGTGCTTGCAGAGGAGAAGAAAATGAGAACATCCTGAGGCTTTTGATAACTGCCTTAGAGAGTGAAATATGGTTGGGGTGGGAAGAGGGGTGGCACTGAAATTGAGAGGGCTGTTTTTCTACTAAATAATGCTTTACTCTGCTGTGGTCTTTGTGTGATGCTGTGCAAGTCATGGCTTTTCTTTTTTTGAAAATGAAGGGGTGAGTGGGAATAATGAAATCCTTTTCTCACATTTCCTTTATTTACATTCCATGAAAAGCAACAAAGCTGCAGGAAATTCACCACCTTTCATTTCCTTGAATGTTTGTTTGCTTAAGAAATTGAATATGGTTAAGTGCAGTGAGTATAAAATTACGTAATGCATTGCAAACATGGGGATATTTTTAGCAGTCATTCCTTAGGTCTGTCAAGATTTAGCGCTGAACTGCTGTGAAAGTTGAATGGCATTGCAGATTACAGCACTGACCTTCAAAATGTAACTAGTAATGACCAGAAATATACCTCATTCTCCCATTTCTTCATCTGACTTCTGTAACTCACGGCTGTAGTGGAGAAAATAAGGTAATTTGCAGGATGTCCATCCTGTAGTACCTCTGTGTCTCTTTTTCCATTCCCTCAGCCCTACCTTCTTCCAGCATTGTAAAACTTCTCTGGATGGAAGCTTAATTCTCTTAAAACACTTTATTTGTTATTTTCAGTGTACGTAAATTTTGAAACAAAAATGCTTTCACTGGACAAATCCTTAGCTTCCCTTCCAGACTTACCAAATATAGGGAAGAGAGGTTTCATGGAATAGTTCGATAAGCTTTCAAAATTGTAGGCTGTGCAAGTCCAGCTTGTCACCTCATCTTCATACTCTAATTCAAATTATAATCAACAGAATCACCTAAAAGATACAGATTGCTTTATAATTATGACCTTATAAGGTTTGCATGTGTTAACAGATTCCTTAAGAGCAGAGTTTGTAAGTGAGTATGACTTGTGCACAAAGGGCAAATATCTGAGGGGGTGGACCTTCTAGGGAGAGCAATGTTAATGTATCAGAGAGAGATTACACAGGAGCTTTGGAGACCTGAGACATTTGTTTATTATTTTGGCCTTATCCACCTGACTTTAATATTGTGTAGAATCTTTTGCTGCCTCTCCTCCTCTCAAGTAAAGGTACACCTTGTGCTTATGATTTTTTTGTTCTGTTTTGTTTTCATCTTGACAACAGTGTCAGGTTCCTATCTAAGAACTTCATGTTTCTGTTGAAATCAAGATGTTATTAGTGAGTCTAGCAAGAAGGCAAATGACCTGAGAAGTGCTCTCCAGCTGAGTGACTGTGCTGAACTACTTAATTAGGATTGTATGAATTTTGTGGTCTTGGCTGCATTGGGTTGACTGGAAGATTAAATTGTTCACGTTTGCCTTTCCCAGGAGTAGAGCTATGCTGCTACTGTAGTGGCAAATTCATTTATCTTGGAAAGTATGTAAATAAAAAAGATTAGAAATACCATTATGTCACTTCTTTAATACCAAGCAGTTTTAAATTGCACTCTCATTCAAATTCCAGGTTGGAAAAAAATTATTAAAGTTCTAGCTAAGAAACTGTGTGAAATTACATTTAGGCATTATTCTTTACTTTCTTTCTCCTATGTCATTAAGCATTCGCTGATAAGTCGCTCATAGTTCTTTGCAAAGGCAGGCTTGTTTAAGCATTGTATGAGGACTTTGTGTCTTGGTTTGAAAAGCAAAAGGATTGAAGGGAAGAGGGAATACATGAAAAAAATAGGAAGGAAAAAATTAAATACTGAGTTGGATGGAACTCTGAGAGAGAGCTGATGTCAGCAGGTGAGGTGAGAAAATTGGATATGGAAAGAAAAGGAGTGTTAACCTCAGTCAAGCCTTTCCATTGTACCTTGGTACAAGAAAATAATTTTGTCCTCTGTAGGAAGGAAAAGAATAAGATTTTTAAAAAAAAATAATATATGGGTGGTGAGACAGAAAAATGAAAATGCTTTCAGCCAGAAATTACATTTCTTTAGTTATTAGAGATGGAAGCTCACCAGGTATGTGAGAGGCAAATCTTGTGACATGGGAAACATGCACACAAGTGTCTCTATGCTTGTGAGTAACTGGAGTAAAATGATGATGCATGTCAGCATTTTTGTCTACATGGTATGGCAACAGTCTCCCAACTGTTTTTTTTCAGAACCTCTAAACTGCGATACTGAGTGCTTGTTCATTCTTATGTAGCACGGCAGCACCAAAGTTGTCTAATGAAACATAATCATCTTGTTGTGGCACAATGTCATAAAGATAATTTGTTGTTTTATTTTTTCTTGAAAAGGAGGATTCTAACTGAAAGGCTTCAGATTTTACTTTCATCCTATTGCTCTACTATGTCTCTAAGTGCTATTGACAAATGGTAGTTGCATAGAGGTACAAATTTTATTGCTGGAGGGGTCTTTTAGATCATCTGGTTTGACTTCCTTCATTGTGGAGGTGGGAGAACTTGCCCTGTATTTGTATATTGTGGACTCCAAACCTTTCTCTGAGCTTGACTGTTATTCTCTTTGTAAGTGGGATGGGCATATTTCTGCAGTAATCATTTCTCTAGAATGTGAGCAAAGACTTGAAATCTTCCTTCTTCTTGAAGGGCTGTTATTTGAAAAAGGATGCATTTATTTCCTGTTCCTCCTCCAGGTTTTAAATACTTCCATTATGAGCCCTTAAGTTGTTGGTGGAATCTTTTATCAACATTCTATAAATGAGCACAGGATTTATTTTTCTACTTTTATAGTTACATGTGTTCATATATACAACACTAGAATTTGTTTTATGTAAATTAAATCATACCCTTTTGTGCAAGGACAGTATTTGCTTCTGTGTGGTTTACTTAAGAATAACAGCTGTGGGTACTTCCAGAATTCTAAGAATTCATCTCTACCATTTATTTTCTCATTATGGGCCAACTCTTCTGCTTGAGTAAGTGATGCTAATAATATTACACTGTGCTACTCTGTTCATTTTAAGCAGGCAAGATGGAGAAGATGTTTTCAATTGTCAGTTACTCCAACTAAAAAATGTCATACTTCAGCTGTGACTGTTACCCTGCCTAATAAACAGTGTATCAGAAAATGGCAAGTGGTGAATCAAATTCTTTTCTGTTCTTTGGACTGTGAATTATTCTATGGAATGCAAATTGCATGTTGATAAGGCCTTGAGGTTCTGAATTTTGCTTCTCCTATGTAATTTTCAGCAGGAAGATAATGCAGACAGCTGTCTTATTTTTAATCTTTAATTTTCAGGAATGGGATTAAAAATAATATTATTAATACTATTTGCATGATGGGAAAAAGGCTTCATTTATCATGCCCCTTTGCCTAAGTCAAGGAGGGGAAGGTGGGCTGTGAGACTGCAATGCAGGCACTAATAAACAAGGAGTTAAGGTTAGGCAGTTTCCTATCTTCATTGCAGTTTTTATCATGAGAGTGAATTAATGAGCCATTTTTCTTTTCTCACTAAAAGCTTTTTTGTCATTACAATGAGAATAGAAAGATTTTTATGATCTCTCTACTTACAATAGTAATTTGTCTCACTCTGACCTTTCCGGCAGTCTGTTTTGGCTGACCTGTCATAGCATCCATTATCCCAGGGAAAGAGGCAGGTTGACAAGCCACAGCAAGCTCAGACAACTAGAAAGGTCATTGTAACCTAGTGTGCTGAATATGAAGGCTGTTTATGTTCTCTGAACTCATTCTGCAGTTGGCAAAGTTGACAGTCATGGAATGGGGTAGCTCAGGAGGGGCAGCCTGTGCTCTGGGAGGTATTGGTCCTGGATTACACACTTGGCTCTGTCACTGAGCTTTTTGCTTGCCCTGGCAGGTGGCTTCCCTCTTCCAAGTCAAAAGTGTTCCCTTCCTTTCATTCTCCCTCTGTGTTGTACTTGGTTTGTTTCAACAGGGTTAAGTTGGTATTTGTGCCTCAAACTGTATGTGTATGTATGTTCATACCACCATGGAACAGTATGGATATTTAAGAGTTACAGTGTGAAACTATTGTCTATACATTATGTCAACAGAGAATGTTCTTAAACATGTTTTGAAGTACATTGTTGTGTACCAGCTTATTCTGAGAACTTCACTTGTGTAGAATGTCTTACATGTGGAGCACTAAAAAACCTGCATGAATTGTTACTTAACACTACAGAACTGCAGACACTGCAGTAAGCAATTAGATCATATGGTGGGGGACTGCTCAAAACAGGGTGGAATTATAAAAGGGCTGCAAGGTATAAGAGGAAACCTCATTCCCATACTTCAGTCAAATCCATTGAGCTAATTCTGGTCTGCATTCCCTATTGTGCGGCCTTATTGAATCCAGTTCTTAAGACCTTAGAAGGGACTGACTGTGTTAATTTACATCATTCACTCCTGTTCTGCCTGAGGATTATCTGCTATGTCCTTCTGTGTTCTCATGCTATCAGATGATGCATTTAAGTGGCAGGTTGAACTGAAGTGTGCAAGGTGCTCAAGCTAATCAAACATTTTAAGATATCTCTGCAGGTGTTTTATAGCTGTAGCACGGAAACACTAAAGGTTTAATTGACTGAGTGTGTAACAAGAACAGGAAATGACACAATGGCAATTCATTTTCTCCAAGAATACAGTGGGAGCACAGTCGGCAGCAACCTTAATTAGATTTTCAGTTAAACATTTTTAGCAAGGATGGGAAGTTCAGCTAATTGAATCTGTTCTAATTTCCATCCTCCTGTTTGTCATTTTTTACTCTTCTTTTTGGGACATATCTCAAAGCTCTCATTGTTCTCTGCTCATTGCCGTATGTGATGACAGATGGTAGGCAACATGCTGACGTGCGGGGTAGCTACACATAAGCCATAGGAGTTCCCACCTGTCTTCATTGTCATGAAACTGAACTAGATCCACTCCAGTGAGTTATGACTTTCTTTATTTTCCTGTCTCCTCCAACTCTTCATCCACTTTAATGCAAAAATAAGTTCATTCTGTATTAATAATGTCCAAAATGTTTATATGCTGTTGCAAAAATCTGTAGGAAGTCTAAAAAAAATGCAATGTTCTGACCAGAAGAGATGCAAGTCCATATAACCATCAGTTTTAAGCATACTTCAGTTAGTACTACACACTGTAGTAATTTTTTTCCTTCTTTCTTTCCTATCTGTTTCTGGCTGATTGAGTACCAGTTAATACACTTGGGTACCTTGTCTTGGCACCTGTTGATCTGCTAATTTCAAATGTGAGTTCTCCCCCAGACTGTGATAGTGAAAACCTCTTTAAAAGAGGGAGTATAACAAAGTCACGATGTAAAGTTAGCACTTAAAGGTGCTTTCTGGATTAGAGACGTATTGCTGTGGCACTTGCTATCTCACTCTACCTGCATGCTGTATATCTTCCCAGGTCCAGGAAAAACTGGCCTTGGATATGTAGGTGATAGCCAGCTCTGTACTGGCTAGAAGATTGCTGTCTAAACCATGGAGTAGATGTTTTGGCAGCTTCTGTAGGTCTGGATTGTATGACACTCTTATGAAGGAAATATTTCCTGGATGTTCTGTAGTTTTGGATGCTACGCTCACAGGTATCATGAGTCCTTCTAGTTAAATTGATTCAAGAAAGGAGCTTCTGAGAAATTTGGGCTTTGTGCCTGCCTGTTTCTCAGAATATCCTAAATGGAGCAAACAGTTAGCTTTCAGTTAGAAACCTATTTTAAGAAATGCATGTAGTCTGCTTCAAGTTCTTTAGAATTCATGTTTCTTTTAGAAAGCTTCTTGTAGTGTTATGCCAAAGGGCCTTTTACAAGTTCCCATAACCTGTGAAGAAGGTAAAAATTAAAAGACCTGCAGATCCTCATGAATCTTTGCCAAGTATGGAAGTTTGCTATATTGCTTAACTGGGCCATGTTTGTGACTCTCAAGTCTTTTATTTATCATTAAAGGAAGGGGGTGCATTTCAAAGTGCGAATAGAAGATTTGTGCCCCTTGGGGTAGCTTGTGATTTTTGTTTTTGGGGGGAAAGGTGGAGAGAAAGGAATAATAACTGAACAGACCCAAAAGAGAGTTGGTTTTCAGAGGGGAAAATCAGTCCCCTCTGCAAGCAGGATCCACTGGATAAGTTACAAACTCCCCAGAGGTAAATAGCTGGTGTTCAGTAATCTTAATTTATGTTTGTTTTTTGGGGTTTTTTTGATGTTCAGGTTGTAGACAGCCAGTTTTAGAGAGAGACTGGTAGGTTATGGGCAGACTGTGCATGACTTTAGGTACTTTTGACAATGCCTCTGAAACTCCAATAATCACTATTGCTCTAGCCTAGAGCTTCTCCTTAGCAAGTTGTGAAGGAAAGATTATTGGTTTCCAGCTGGGCAAGAAGAGACGCAGCTAGTTATTTCCTTCTTAGCTTGCATACATTTTTCTCCATGGGGAGGAAATTAATGTGATTCCAGAAGGTCTCCTTGGGGTGCAGTGCACAAAGTTTGCGTACTGAGACTCTTAAGGGCTGGCACAAATGGTTTGCCATAAGCAAATATGTCTGCACAAATGCAAAAAATAGGCTCAATGTACAGATAAGTGCCCATTATGGTATATAACCTAATGAAGTGCAAACCTTCAGGGAGCTGCAGTTGGAAATGGGCTGAGTATCTCTGATCAGAAATTAGTTTCCTGCCAACTAGCAGGATTTGCTTTAAAGGGCTTGTGGTTGGTAGGTGCTCCTTGGATGCTGCAGTCCTTCTCTGATATGGAACAAGGAGTAAAGAGAGAAGTCACAGCTCTGGACACTGTTTGATTTGGTCACCAAATTAAATAAATTCAGTATCTAGGCACTGAATCAAAAGCATCTAAAATAATATCCTATTTAATAATTCATATTAATGTTAAAATTGTGTTATTCTGTAATCAAAGTACGCCTAAGTCATAGTTGTAGCACATGCTAATTCAGATGTAAAATCAGTGTTCATTTGCTTTAGTCTACACCATTTATAATTGGAGGCAGCTAACATGACAGGGCACACTGTACTGTAGAGGAGGTCACAGACCAAAAATCAAATAACAGTGGATTATGAAACTACTTTTCTGGAAACTTGAATATTAAACAGAAGGTAAATGGCTGAAGTGTAATGTTCAACGTGCTGTGTTGAAAGACCACTAGCGAGTTGTGAATCCATCCCTTCTTTATGCTTTGCACATCTATGCATGTACACACAGGGCTAACAGTTGTGAAGTATTTTGTGACATTTCAATTAGAAGGCCATTCTTAGCAGTGTGTGAAGAAATATGCCAGCTTTCTTTAGAGGGAAAAGTGCTTCACAGAATTGTGAAATTTTCTTTGATTACTGTATGCAAGCATGATCTTTCTGAAACTGATACAGCCTTTCTGGAATGTTAGTTGAATACCAATCTTTAGTTGGGTTGTTCCCTCTCACTCTTTTTCTTTTTTTTGTAAATTTTCCCTAGGGAGAAGTGTCTCCTTCCTCTTCAACTGGCTCTGGAATCGAAGAGCATGAAGCTGGCCCAACAGGCTCTAGCAGGGATGCAGGTATGGCTTTAGCATGGGAGTATGTTGGCAGGCAGTGGGTGTCAAAGAAATCTAGGCTTTTCTTTTGAAAAATACTACAGAAAAAGTGTCTGTCCTCGGGTGAACCTAACAATAACATTCATGTTTCTGTAACAGTGTTCAGAAGTTAGGATACAAGTAAAGGCTGGTGATTTTGTAGAAGCTAAAAATGTTTTGCAGATAGGTGGGAGTTCCTAGATTTCAACATTGAAATGTAGATGTGGACCCTTCCTTGTGGACCCTGGGCTACTCCTAGAAAGTTTGCCACTGGTAAGCATCTTAGAAATTAAGCTAAGACTTGCTGTTTTCTTTGATTAGAGGAGAGGACAGCAGTGCTTGGAAGATGGAGAGGTTAATAAAGGATTTGGGAGCTGTGTTCTTTATGTGTGGGCACTTTTCTGAGTTTTTTGAACACTGAAAACAGTAGAAATAGCATCTGATTTGGAAGTCAATGAAATTGCAAAAGAAACCCAGCAGTGCAGCACAAGCAACAAAAAGACTCTCCTGGGTTTGACAGTATAAAAACTAAAGCAGTTTCCTGTTCTTTTAATTGGACAAATGAGTACGAATCAGTAAATACTTACCACTAGGGAGATGCTAGTCGTGGAAAAGACTGGCACACTGCTGGAGCATAAAATCTCTTTTCCAAAAAGAAGTTTTCCCCTTAGAGGGCAAGAATGAAGTTGTTCTGGAAACATAAGGACGTAAGTGGGTCGCTCAAATTCACTTTATCTAGCATATAAAGTGTCAGACACTTGGTTAGAGAGTGGCTCATATTGGGGCACAGTGTGGTTGTAGAAGGGAAGGGCAACTAAGATAATAAAGGGACTGGAGCATCTCTCTTATGAGGAAGGGCTGAGAACTGGAACTGTCTAGACTGGAAAAGAGATGCCTCCAGAGGTGGAGACACGACAGGCTCCCTGGACAACCTGTGCTTGATCACCCTTACAGTGAATTTTTTCCTGGTGTTCAGAGGAAACCTTCTGTGTTTCTGTATGTGCCCATAGCTTCTTGTCCTGTCAGTGGGTACCACTGAAAGATTCCTGTCTGCTGTTTGCAAACACTCTTCAGGAATTTATAAATGATGATGAGATCCTGTCTGACCGTTTCCTTCTCCAGTCTAAACAGTCCCAGCTCTCAGCCTTTTCCTCATAAGAGAGATGCTCCAGTCCCTCTGTCCCCTTAGCAGACCTTCCTTGGACTCTCTCCAACAACTTCATGTCTTCCATAGTGGACTAAACATTCTTCTTTATATAGAAACCCCCATTGTTCTCATTGCAGATTGAGTTAAATCTCATCAGACTGTACAGTGCTAAAACACTTGATATTCTGGTTTGTGGGAAATGCTTAAAAACATTGTGGATTAACCATGGCTGGTAGTTCAGCCTTACCCATTCACTCCTTCCCTCCCAGAGGTATGGCAGAAAGAATCAAAAGGGTAAAAGTGAGAAAAATTGTGGGCTAAGACAAAGTTTAATAGGAAAAGCAAAGCTGCCTGTGCAAGTAAAAGAATATGTGCAATTCATTCACCACTTCCCATGGAGCAGCAAGTGTTCAGCCATCTCTAGGAAAGCAGGGCTCCATCATGTGTAACAGTTGTGTTGGAAGACAAATGCCTTAACTCTGAATGTCTCTGTCCCCTCCACTTCCTCCTTCTTTGCCCAGCTGTTGTTGCTGAGCACAGTGTCATATGGTTTGGGATATCCCTTTGGTCATGTTGGGGTCAGCTGTCCCAGCTGTGTACCCTGCCTAACTCTTCTGCACCCCTGGTCTACTTGCTGGGGCACCAGTCTGAGAAACAGAAGGCCTTGATGCTGTGTAAGCTCTGCTCAGCAACAGCAAAATGTGGGTGTGTTGTCAGTGCTGTTTTGGTCACATATCCGAAACACAGTACTCTTGGAGCTCCTATGAAGAAAATTAACACTGTCCCAGCCAGAACCAATACAAGCATAGAAAATAAGAAGTAGGAATGAACCAGTGAAACGTGCTATGGGGTTGAAGCTGAGGAGGAGCATCAGTACAGAAGGGGTGCAGAATGTACAGGGGCAGGTGGGCTGCTCAGAGTCGGTACTAGGACAGAGCAAGGTTGTGTTCCTGGGATCTAAGACAAGCTAGTTTTGCTCTTCAGGGGGATCATCTGAGGAAAAGACTTGTGTGAATACACCTGTTGCAGGATGTCTGCCATGAATGAAAGACACCCATGAAGACTAAACGGAAGAGGCATTTCTAGCAGAATTCCAAGGAAATAGTGCCATTGACAGTGTTGGGAGATAATTTCTGAGATACTGGGCAAAGTAAATCTGATTAGTCTGAAATATTCAATCTGAAGTTCAGTTCAACCAACCCGATGGCAGTGCAAGGAATTTTGATATCACCTTAGCTTGGGTTGGTTCCTATGTGTGTTTGTGTTAGTCACTTATTAACTGTACTCTTCCTCTGTGGACTTCATTGTATCCATTAACAGTCAACTTCTGAATGACACAAAACACATCTTGTCAGTGATCAGAAGTGCCACCTCCACAGCACTTGTGCTCTATACTCTGCTGGAGTAATTGGGATGATAGCTGACTTGTCTCCTGTTGGGCAGGGGAGCTGATAGCACTAGTTTAATGCCAGGATACTAGCCTGAGTGGGGTTTTTTTATTGTTGTTGTTTGGGTCTGGGGGGCTGAAAAGGTTCTGGTCTCTCCCAGCTTCTAAAATACTGAGAGGTTTTGCTGAGGACATTATTTGAAGTGATTTATCAGTTACTGATGTCTGCTTTCTTCTGGACACTGGAGAAGTGGGATGGGGAAAGATGAAAATGAAATGGCAGCTGACATGGCACAGATCTCCCAGTTTTGCTGTTTTTCTTATATTTTATATTATTGGATTAATTTGAAATCTTTACACAGAAAGCCTAACCAACCCAGTACCAAGCTCTAATAGGTTTAAGTGCAGCGCTTTGCAGGGGCGGTTTTTGTCTCAACGTGTACTTTGCCATTTTCTCTCTGCAGAAGCTGCTGTCTGACGAGAGATTTGTATCCGTGGAAACAGACTCAGATGAGAAGCAGTTGCTTAATCAGATGCTGAATGCCGTCAAAGTGACTCCTTCTCTCAATGAGGACCTGCAAGTTGAAGTGATGAAGGTTAGTGTTTCACACACATCAGTGCTTACAGTAGAGGCTGCGATGACTGAATGCTGGGGTTAGCAAATAAATTAGCTGTTGCCTTGAAAAATCTCCATTTTAGGACAGTATTTGATTCCCTTTCCCTGCTAGCAGATGTCAGTTTTCATTTCTATTTTGTGTTCTCTTGGATTAAATAGGAGATGGTTTCTATTAAGAGTCAGTATACTTGTGGATCCAGTTTTAGCAAAGCAAGAGAATCAATTTCCTCCATGGGAGGGCACTGATAAATGACTTGTAGATGTGGAAGTTTGCTATTGAGCTCTAGTGGTCATGAGGTGGGCTGTGCACACTTGTAATTTTGTATTGTATGTGCATAGGTACTTTATAATCTGTTAGCTGTATTTTCTCTTTTTAAAATGCTAATGATGGAGCACGATTTGCTTAGGCATCAAAATGTCCTTGGACCAGTACATAAGGGAAATTATTGGTTTTCATACTCTGTCAGAACTTCCATTTCTAGAAGTGGAAATTTCATCCATTTCATCCTGTGTGTATGCTAGGAAGCTGCCAGGAGGTACTGTTTTGGAGTGGAGGTGATACCAAAATTCCTTGCTGTGTGATAGGGTTGGTTGTATGACTTAGAAGTCACTTTTTTATACCAGTATTGGCAATACTTGTGTTATTTTTACAAGGGAAGATGAGGGTGGACAGTTTTCAGATGTTTGGGTGTAAACTTTGTGCTGCCACGTTTGTCATGCTATAGCTGATCATTGGTCGAAACATTTTTGGAACAAACCTGGTGATCCATTTTGCACATTCATTACACTTAGTCGTGCTCAATATATTTGGATCTACTCCTTGACTGTCCTTTACTTCTAAGTGCATAGATTAGTAATTTTGTTTCTTCCATATGACCTCTTTGGTCTAATGAATAGATGTTATCCACTTTCAAACTGATCTGTGCTAGCTGTTTTTTACCACGGGTGGTGACCACCTGGGTGGCATATGCAGTGTCAGAAAGTGCAGAGGGGTGAACCTAGCAACAAAAAAAGGGAGTAGTATTTGTGTGGACTGTTACCTGTTTCATGGCAGCAGGCTTCTGCCTCAGGCTTAGCTGATGACACCCAGAGCTGCATTCCTAACCCAGCATGCCTCAGTCCTGCCTCTTTTGTCTCTGCAGAGGGAATGGGAAAGAGTTTAATAGCAGTACTGAACCAACAGGTCCCTCTTGGAATGCAGTCATTTTTTGCAAGTTGCTTTTTTTACATTCTTGAGTGTTACAGATTCAGAATCTGCATGCACAGTTTCTTTTAAAGCCTTCATGTGCATCTGCAAGGCAAAGCCCCCACACTAAGAAAAATGTGAACACTGTATTTTGCTAAAGTTCTGAGTAAAAATCTTCTCAAGTTGTCTTGATATGTGAGAAGCAAAAAAAAACCAAAAAAACCCCCAGTAATTTCAAAACATCAAACGACAGAAAACCCAAGCCAAAACCTTATATTTTTGTATGCTTTTTTTAATTAGAAAAACATGTTTAGTTCCAGTTTAAGCACAAAAGAGAAAAGGGAACATAGTCTTAATTTCACTGAGTGAAATTTTGATGTGCAAATCCTTTTCTGAGTGAAATGTGTGTGGTAGGTAAAAATCAGGCTAAAATTTCAACTTTACATTCTGAGAACAAGGCAAAATTCTATTTTGATTTAAATATTTCAAGGACCAGAGGGCCAAAACATTGTTATCAGGACAGTTCAAACTCAGAGGCTTTAGATCTGAGCCTTGCCTGACCATCAAATCAAGTAGATGCCTGTTTAGATTGTAACCTGAAGGTTACAGATGCCATTGCAACACTTGAAAACGTTAGCTAACCCAGGCCTGATGAATGCCTAAAGCCTTTGGGGGCAAGGAGGGAAGTTTCTAGCAGCTGGTCTTAGCAATGTATTTATATACCTGGATCTGCTAAAATGTGTCCTCAAGGCAGCCTATGATTGTACAGTAGACTGTGTTATTGCATCTGGAGGAGATAAAATATGTCTTTATCTAGCGCAGATAGATATTAGACACTCCTGAGTGTGAGCAGGTTTGTGTGAAACTGTGTCAGCTGTAGTGCCACCCTGGCTTTTTGTGACTCCCTGCACAGTTGCACCAGTCTCAGAGGTATTATATGCAACAACCAAAGATTATATGACCAAAAACTTCTAGTCATGCAAAATCAGTGTGAAAATAGACAGGAAAAGAGGTGTAAGGGCAGTTAGTTGTCTTGCTTCACACACTTTTGGAGCCTGTCAAATATTATTGGAAAGGGCCATCCTTAGACAGGGATGGAATAGAGTAGTTGTAATGGTTGCTGTAAGTAAGTGAGGGAGTGCTAGCTGGATCTTCTCCAGCACTGAGAAAAGCAAACAGCTGGGGCCACTGTTGTAGAAATGGAAGGGCGCTGACTAATTTATGGCTAGGTACCAAATCCTTCTGATTTTTAAGGATGAGTGTCATGGCATGGTCTGCAGGTTGCCAGACTGGAAGACCAAAAAACCAACACTCTGACAGCATTCAGACTTAAGGGCTAGGGCTGGGGACTGTGCTAGAGGGTATCCTGGGAAGCCAGGGAAGATTTGTACTGCCCACATACTACTGTCAAGATAAACTCAAAGCCTTCAACACTCACATTATCTCTCTTCTGTGCTAGGTGAGGTTCCTCTTATCTTTACGTAAACTTGGCTTCTCTGCTTCCTCTGAATACTGGTTGGGGATTGCACCTTTCTCTTAGGTGTTTCATGTAGAGTCATTATGTGGGGAAATTCCTTGCTTGGGTTTCCAGAATAGAAGTGATACTCTGAAGTCCTTGTTTATTTTTCTTGCAGGACAGCCTTATGATTGTTAAGCAATTAATACTTATGCCAACAGCACTTTTATCCCCAAAAAGGCAGTGGTCTTTTCAGTGAGGAAGGGCGAAAGGCTGTGATTTCTCTTTGGCATGAATGGGCATGTTTAACAAACACAGGTGTACTAACTGGACTTGATTTCCCACCTTCCAAAGCTGTCTGGGGTGTATAAATTTCACATTCAGATTTGCATGTTACTAAACTGCTGAGTCAAATATTTTGTTAAAGTATCTCAATGACTACCTAGTCTATGTATTCTCTGTATCTCTGATGTGTTTTATGGCAGAGATTTATTAGTGTTTTCACACTGGGGACTAAACAGATTATTTAGGTGCTTTAATTTATAAGAAAAGATACTGAGAAACCAGAAAATTCACGAAGTGTGACTAGAGGAAACAGTGTTTCTGACACAAGGCCACTTTAGAATTTGCCTTTGCTGTCTCTGTAAGACTGAAAAGCCTTCTAATATGTATATTACCAGTTTGTGTTTTTACTGTGCTCAACTGGCTGTATCAGTGGAAGGGAAAAATCACACAGTCATGCAATACCTTGCTGATGATTTTGTAATACATCAATAACTTAACTGTAGTTTCAAACAGAATAATTAAATATTTATGCTTTTATATTTTTTTTAGAATATTCATGTAGGAAGGAAGAGATACATTGATTGCTAATCAAAGTCAATGTTTTATCAGTGCATTACCAAAGTGACTCACTGCTCTATTGCTACAGTTGCAGATGTATAGAAAAAAATCAGGAGGGCAGTAATTTAGCACATTCCTTGGATGAACATGTTCATGCAATAGAGCTGGCACAGAAGTGGAAAAATTTTGTTGTGTGACATGGTGCCATGTTATAGTTGAGTGAAATGCAAGGGTGTAGCTCATGTTGAGGAGCAGAGACATTTTGTTGACATTAAGCACTAGACTAACAAGCTATAGATAGTCTGCAGTAAAAAGGGACATGTTCTGGATTGAAGATTAATACATGCTTTGAGTTCAGGTGTGGAGTCAGGGGATCCTGATTTTTTTTTTTTCCCCTGGCTTGATGCTTTTAAATTCTGGCTTCAGATGTTTTTTAAAATGGCTGAAGTACTTCTACTTTGTGCAGTTAGACCTTTGCTTGGAGGAACACATATAGTATTGACAAAAGAACTATTGTCAGATCAGCAGTGGAAAAGGAAAATAGGAAACTAATCTATAGCTGAACCTCTGGATTGAAGTCCCAGCCTCAACAATTCTGTGATTTTTACCTTCTCTCTCTGAGTTTTCGGTAATTTTTCACCACTAGACCTGACCCTAAAATGCTATCACTTCAGGAAAGGCTCCTAGAAGAACTAGAGTTAGGCTTTGAATGTAACTCTGGCACCAAAGCAGCTGAAAGCAAATATTAAGGAAGTAGGAAGTATGGAACAAATCCTAAACAGCAGGGCCACTTTTTTTTTCCTTCTTTTTTTTTCTTTTTCCTTTATTCTCACTCATGCTATAGTCACATGCATTCGTGAGTTGACCACCTTCTTAATAATGCAGTACTTCTCCCTAACTGTGATAACATTATTCTCAGATAACAATAAAAAAATGTTTTACGAAGAATTGCAAATCAGTGGATGAGACCTCACACAGAAATAAGTTCTCAAGATAAACCAGATACACTGTAATATAATGGACACTCAAGTAAAAAAGTTGTTCTTAGGAAAAAAGGCAGGATTGATCATGTAAAATTTCCCTTTCGACTCCATCCTTTTGTTTTCTTCAGTCACAGAGACAGCCTTGTCATATAATTCAACTCATATCAGTTCAGTCTGTGCCAAGCTCTCCTGAGAAATTTAGAGATGGCAGGACAGACATTTGCAAGCATGAAAAAGAATAATGACCTCTTGTGAAAGAAACTCAGTTTTTAGGTTTGATGGTTTTCAAATACTTACTCTTTATTTCACTGTTCTAATTAATGGTGTTATGACATGGTGGACATGTTATGAATATATACTGTGTTTCTGTCAGTGAAGATTGCAAGCTTCGTTTCTTATTACATCTGAGAAGACTTCACACAGCTGAGTTGAAGCTACTTTACTTGTGGTGGTTTTTTATAGACTTGAGGATGGCTTTGAAAACAAAAAATAATCTTCCAAAGTGGCTCCAGAGGGAAGACTTTTCTAGTTCCCATTATTTACCTATTGTGCATGGCAAACAGCCGTTTCATTTAGGAAAGATTCGTTTATTCCCAGTGACTCCAACTTGTATTTGTTAGTGGATTAGGTGTATTTCTTGCTGATGGGCAAATTTTTTATGGTTTTTCTTCTGTAGGCTTTCAGTGAGGAGTCAGCCAGAAGTCTTTTTAATTTGTGAATGAGGATTAATGAACCCTTGCTAAATCTGCTGTGTCAAGGCAATCTTTTCCCTTTGTCTTGTCACTGATCCATTAATATAGGATTTGGGAACTCTCCAGTAATAATAGCAGACAGCTCTTTTTGTGATTTCAGTTTTCTTTTTGGATATATTCAGAACTGAAATCTGACTTAGAGTTCCATGGTAAAACTTAGCTTTTGTAAGGAAGGACTGTCTTTAGGTTGGGTATTAGCAACTGTTCTTTCCAAGATTGCTACCATAATGCTTTAAAGTTGCAAAGTGATACTTTGAGTGCTAAGTCATTAGTTTTTATTAATTTATATTCTATAGCAACTAATTTAATTGATAGGGCTCCAGTTATGGTGTCAAATTAGTCACTTGTGAAGGTCGTTATTGAAAATCTACAAGGAGTTGTAAAAAGTTTAGCAAAGGTTTTGGGTTTTTTTGCCTTAGTTTTTATTATAATTATAGTTGACCTGTTTTAAGTTCTGTACAACCATGTTGTTACAGGTTTGGGGAGATAGTCCAGATCTAGTGCAAATATTGAATGAAGCTGTACTGTGCTTGACCAACCAAGCAAAACTTACAGTTAACTTTTTCAGAAAACTTGTCAGGAATTGTGTTTTGGCTGAGCAGGTCTTTGGCCCTCCAAGGCAGAGAGCAACTTACGTATTTGAAAAGTGACTCCAAAGTGTTTGATCCAAAATGCTGACATAACACAACTGTACAATCCCAGTCTCTGTGGATGATTATATTCTACGCCATTTGCTTGAATACTAGTAAATGAGATGATCACTGTTATAAGCTCTCACAGATACAGATTTTTCTCATTGTTTTAAGGTTGATGTTTATGAAATCTATTTTTCCACATACAGTGTGGTTACGCTTAGTAGAATAAAATTTGCAACTGTTCTGCTTCGTCTTGAACTGTAAAATCAAATGGAGGACTAAACCAACTTGGATTTAAAGGTATATGTAAACTATGTTATTCCCTGCTTCTTTGAGGCACAGCATATATAATAGTTTTATATAGAAATAAAGACAGTGATTTCAGTGTCCATTAAAAAGAAGAATTCATTGGTGCAACAGTGAAAGTATAACAGCTCAATGGAGATGGAGAGGAGAGACTGTCATTGTCAGGATGAGAAACAGCAACCCAATTGGTGATGCTTACTGTTTATCTATGCATTGTAATTAATACAGAATTTGGGAACAAGAGACCATTTTTTCCTCTCAGTATATTTTACGCACTGCATTATTGCAAACATTTTTCAATAGCCCTTGCAATATAAATTGCAGTACAGTCATCTTCTGAGCAGAGATGATGTATATGCTTTGAATAAAGTAAAAAGAAAAACAATTATTCAAGTCCAGTTGCCTGCTTTAACTGCCTTTAAATTTATATAATTAAGAAAAAATTAAAAATACTGAAAATTTGTAGAAGAAAGTTTTGTCTGAATATGCCTTAGTTCTTGTAATAGTGGTGCTTGGTATGACCTATCATAAGCAACAACTGGTTTTTGTCCAGTCCATAATTCAAAGTGTGTTAGCATCTGCACTGTTAAAGAGGGGATTCTGTAAAGACTTGCACAATATCATGCAAATAAGATTCTTTTCTAAGATCAGTCCTGCCGAGAAATGCTAGATAGAGTTCTTAGTGCTTAGCCTTTTAATAAGTTAAATTTTTGTAATGTAGGACAACTACAAATCCAGACTCTCTTGGGTTTTCTTGTCTCATTTTACTTCTTTATGGTTATTTTTAAAAGTCATTTTATTCATGTGCTTAGTTATAAGTAACCAGGTTAATTCCAATGGATTGAGTGACCTACCTTGTGTGCTTCAAGATAAGCTCATCCTTTCCTGAGTTAATTAGAACTATGGTAAATACCTAGTACTGTGATTAAAGAACTCCCTTGGTTCTTAGGTGCCTGGTCATTACAGCCAAAACCAGTCTTGAATTAAATAGCTAAGCTTTCTCGTTAAGGGATACAAAAGAATGACAGTGGTAATGGCCTGAATGCAGCCAAATGGATGCTGGATGAGAACTGCCTAAACCAGTCAGTAGTGAATGCAGTATCTCAAAAATCAAACCTCTTTCCAAGATCTGTGGCTTTTCCTCAGTACCTTTCTGTGCTTGAATTCCATCCCTGAACAACCTCTGCAGGTTTGGTCAGACGTGTAATTTCAAAAATCTGAGCAGAGGGTTGGTCAGCTTAAAAGATTTGCAGGATAGAAAGGTAGACTTAGTTTCTTGCCTGAAGAAATTCTAATGCAAAAATTTTAGCTGTCTCAGTGCTGTGAGGTTAGGAAGGTGTTTTCAGATAGAGAGCATGCTCATTCTGTCATGTTGGAACTGTCACATTTGGTGTGGCATAATCGAAAATCATTGGTATGAGCCAAAGAGTAGCAAGTCCCTAGCTCTGGAAAGTGTAATTTCACACTTGTCCAGTGTGGAAGTACAAGTTCTTACAGACTTTTTTTAGTCTTAGACACATACCAAGAACCTGGAGTTCCCTTAACCATTAAGGAAATGAATTGCAAAGACATTGTATGATCACAACTTCAAATATAGAAACCCTTTAACTTTTATATATTGCCTTTTAGTCTTTTGCCTGCTGCCAGAGGTTAATGCTTACTGGTGGTGACAGTGCCAAGGTGTGCCAGCCGAACTGGCTACACACTAGCGGCATGGAAGGGTCGCTTGCCATAGCTTTTGCATGCAGTTATACCCATAGTGCAGATGTGCCACAGCTGTGCAGATGCACCCAGTTTAGACCTTCTCTGCTCATGAGTATCCCATGATCAGGGCCCCTGCTGCCATAGCTGCTAACACCGTCTGGTCCTGCAGGCAGCTGAGGAGAGAACTCGTGTCCCAGTAAGCTGTTCTGATACTGCCAGCCAGCTCCTTGGGTCCTCTGCCCTAGAGCTCCTCATGTCTCTTGTAAGAGAGGAAAAAGATACAGAAACTATATGTGACGTGGTGGTCGGTGTTGCAACCACAAAACCAGCTTATCTGGCTTTTTAATGTCACTTTCCTGGATGCAGGTCAGGATATGATCTGGGAAAGGGTGAAATCCTCTGGCAGGCCAAACAGCCTGTGGGACACCACTTCTTAGGTTGTCTTCAGGCTAGCTTCTTGCCAATTAATCTAGTGACTTTAAACAGTAATTTTTAATCTGCTGATGTAAAGTACATTGCCATGCACAACATTTCCCTGTTACAGTTCTGCATTATATGTGAGCAAGGGACTAATCTTCCTTCTCCCCTGCCCAAAATATTCTCATGTTGTCAAGAATAAATGTCAGAATTTTCCACCCAGGGCATATACCAGTTCTTTTTTTCCTTGACAGCTCTAGTTCTACTTACATCCATGTGTTGACATGCTTTTGAATAATTTTGGTAATTGGTGCATGAAACTTCACTTTTATTTGAGAACTCTTTAAACTTCTTGCTGGTATTTTTCAGTTTGTTATTTGTCCTTTTTCACTTTCGTGTTACTCAGATTTGTATATGCTACATAAATAAAGTATTTATTTATAATACTTTATAATACTGCTATATAAATAAAGTAATGCAGTATACCTAAATAGGATGTAACCTGTGAAGGGGGAGACGTCATCCTAGTACTGCTGGTCAGCCTTTTTCTTTGTTTTTCTCTGCCTTTAATCATTAAAATTCTAAATATAAAAGCCCCTATCAGAGTGTTGAGAAAAACTGTAAAGTATCTACTAAGCTTTGAATAATTTCTTCCCCTTCTACAACTGTATTACATAAGCAGAAGCTTCGCTTGGTTTCATACCACCATAAATAGTGTTCAGCAGCAGCTCTGTTTTGGTCCAGTGAACTAAGTGGGCATTGTCTTCTCAGAGCACTCAGCATGTAATTGCTGATGATGTGTGAGGTTCTCCTGTACCAGATATCGTCCTTATGTCTGAAGCCCTGGTGCATTCATAATGCTGAGCAGCATTTATGGGTTTACTAATTCATAGCAGACACACTCTCCTCTCTTTCTGTAATTAAAATCTGCTGTTTGGTACAGTGACACATGGTGACACAGTGTACATGACTTCATTAATGTGCTTTGTTTCTCTTGCCCTTGTTTTCCTTCAAGGCCAAAGAGTGCAACATGAGCAGGTTACAAGTTATTCTGACAAATAGGAGGACACCTCCTGTCCAAACTATTTTGCAGAAATACTGTGTGACTTTAAATGTCAAACTACAGAATGAGGTAAAGGGCTGTCCTTCCTTTTCTTCTGTTAGGGTTTTCCTCCAAGGGGCAGGATGTCAGAATCATCTGAGTACACATTGCATCCAAGTTTACAAGCCTGTAAGTAAAGTAAGTCAGGAAGGGCTTCTTTTACAAAAACCACAAAGGGATTAGAGGTGGCTGCAAAATTGTTTTGTTATAAATGGTAAAGTTTTGAACCTTATCTCTTTTTCTTTGGGTTACTGCTTGCTTTCTTACACACTCTGTTTATTTGATCTGCCTCCACCAAAAGCTCTTCAATGTGAGAATTGCTTTGTACTACAGATACATACTAAGCACTTGGGGAATGTGGCTAGCAATGCTAGACAGCCTTACAGTCTAAAAACATTCCCTCTTTTCTGCAAGAGGTCATAGAATGGTTTGGGTTGAAAGGGACCTTAAAGCTCATCTAGTTCCAATGCATGTGCCACGGACAAGGACACCTTCCACTAGACCAGGTTGTTCAAAGCCTCATCCAACCTGGCTTGGGAATACTCTCTTGAGGTATGGAATCACACAGAATCACAGAATGGGTAAGGTTGGAAGGGACCACAGTGGGTCATCTAGTCCAATCTCCCTGCTTGAGCAGGGTCATCCTAGAGCACATGGCACAGGATGGATAGGTGTTGTAATGTCAGTTTAATTACATCACTGTTCATACCCTGTGCATGTTGTGTCAATTGACCTTCACTGTGGCATCAGAAGCAGAGTTTTTTTGGTTTTGTTTCTACTCATTGTGAAGGCTACCTATGTGCGTGCCCTTATACCATAGCTGGGGCTGTATCCTGGGGCTCCGGGGAGTAGGAATTACATTTCTTGTTCCATGACAGTCAGAGCTTCAACCGTAATTAAAATAAATACTTTCATTATGAATAAACCATTTATGGAAATGTGATCTCATCAGGCATTTGCAAGATAATCCAAGCCAATTAAAAAATCCTGGAATTTGTGTGACTTTGAAACTATCTCTACAGTCATATAAGTTCCTTCTTTAGAAACAACAAAAAAACCCCAAAAAACAACCGAAATGTGTTTTAGAGTCCATACCAATCAGTGAAAGCTGATTTTCAATTTTGTTTTTTACTGGAATTGCTTCATAGTTATTAGGCTCTGCTTTGTAGTTTTGTTTTTGCTTTCCCTACCGGTGGTTGCAAAACCAAAATGTCATTGCCCAAGAAAACCTCTATCTTCCTTTAATTTTTTAAAATACAGACTGTTTGAGAAAGTGTCATGAGTAGTTAAGCAGCCTAAGGGGATATCCTGTCTGAAGACTCAGTGTTTTCAGTGGATATGAATGATTAAGTTTGGTTTTGTTTGGTTGGTTTTAATCCCATTTTTCATCCAGTAATTTAAAAGAGGAGCCTGCTGTTTTCCTGTTTGTTCCACATAAATGGGAAAACATGCAAGTTAAGTGTTTGGATCATTGCCAAGACTGTAAATGAGCCCTGCAGCAGTGCTGATGGAAATCATAGCTGGGAGTCTTGTGTATTGGTCAGAGATGATGTTTCAGAGCTTACAAATGGTTTGTGAGGGAGCATGGTAGCAGTGGAGTAAGCCAAGAATATACTGGCTGATGACTTGTGCTTTTGTCTTTTGATTGCATCAGATCATATGCCCTTTCTCTAGCTAGTAAGTTCCCAGATCTTATTTTTGACAAAGAGAAGCAGTCAAAACTTAGCAGTCTTTTTGCTGAAATTTTTTGTTGCTCATAGCAAGGTTTTGATGATTACTTCCTTACTGAACTTCATCTCTGATGTTTCTATCATTCACATGTTACATACAAGTTTTTGGCAGTTGTGGCAGAAAGTAATATATTTGTGTGTGTATATATATATGTGTGTATGTGTGTGTATATATATATATATATATATATGCACTAATGTTTCAAAGTTCAGCTCTATAAAAGAGGGAAATTTAAAAAAAAAAAAAAAAAAAAAGAGAGTGGAAGAAAGATTTTTGAAGAGCAGAGGCTTAAAAGAAAGCCTAAACTGGTGTGTCCTTCCATGCATTGTAGTTTATTGACTTCCAGGTTTTGATTTGTGGAAAGCATTAGATAGTAACACATTCTACAAAGCCAAGATGGGACAAGAGAGCAGAAAATCACATGAAGTAAATAAGGTTTTACAAGCAGGGAAAGTCAGGACACACAGACCACTAAATAAGATTAGTCATGGATGTCCAAACTCAGCTCTTAGCATGATAAGAAGAGATTTGTCAGTGGGAGGTAACAGCTGTGTGTCTCTGGGTTTAGGAACTGTGTTCTACACCTGTGTTTTACACAGCAGTGTCTGGAGGATACAAATGAGTTTTTCCTTAGAGTACTGAATATATATTTTTAGCCAGCTGCTGAGCTCTCACAGCTCTTAGAAATGTGAATAAAATTTCAGGGTAATTAACAGCTGTGAAAGTAAGTCCCAACAGCTGACTGTGAGGCTGGACAGTAGTTCAGAATCCAGTTAGTGCCAAACAAAATTGTTTGGCTTTAAAGTTTTAAATTTTGCACATACAGACTGGGCAGCAGATGGAAATAACAGCCCTTATAGCTTATGTACTTATTAGCCAAATGATATGATTGAGAGTTTTTATAATTCACCATTTACTTTTCTGTTACTCTGCAGAATTTGCTGTGCAGACAGGAAAAGAGGTATCACAGTTCCTTGTCACTGGCACTTGTGCATGTACCAGTAAATGTTAGGATTGCAGAGAAATTTGTGGAGTTCCTATCAAGAAATACACAGTACAACATTCTTGATCATTTGTGGCTAGAATTAGATTGCTATCTCAAGTTCGAGTGCTCTGTAGCTTGTACCTCTCCTTGTAATACTGGGGTGGGCTGCGTAACACTTTTATGATCAGAAAATCCATTGTGTCCATTGCAAAGAAAAGAGAAGCCACGAAGAAGAAACTTGGCTCAGAAACTTTGCTGTAAAGAGAAATACTAGATATGTGGAAAAGAGTTTCTAGTGCAGGACTATTGTAATTCATAACAGTAGCATGCCCTTTTTTGTTGTCACTACCTCTAGTATTTATCCACATTATTCAGCTTCTATTTGTGAAGGATTAAGAGTCAACGCAAGGTAACATATACAGAAAACTGTAACATTGCCATTACACAGTGGTTTACTTGGAACACTTGTAGTAAAATCATCTTCTGTAAGAACAGGATCAATCTCCTGATTGATATTTAATTTACAAAACAAAAAATTGACACAACTCCTACAACCTTGGAGTAAGATATGACATCCTGTAGTGAAACAGTTTTTCTGCTGAGAAAAACATTTGTGAAGGTGCAGTGCATTTCAGCATATAGAAACTTTTCAGTATAACTCTCAGAACGCAAAATAGTTTATTTATGTTCTTCTTCAGGAAAATGTCGCACTCACCTGTGGACAGGCTCTTCTGTAATTTGTTTCTAGTTAACTGCCAGTAATGTTGACTTATCTGATGCCCCAGATTTCCTTGTGAGGTAGAGAACAGTAGTTCTGAGTAGGGCTGATAAGGGACCAATATATTAGTGTTACTGATATTTGCTGGTACACTTATCCCAAGAAACTCATACTATTTCAGACCAAGCAAAATATAAATTCTGGTACTGGAGGAATTCTATGCTTTGAAGGAGAGAGAACAATAGCTGAGACTCTGTCTTTTGTGAGGCAGGAGAGATTGGAAAAGAAGACAGGAGGGAGGGAGGACATCTTCAGATACAGAAGGCATCACACCATGTTGAGGCACCTCTCACCACATTGCCCCACTCACCCATTTACTCCTGGTAGTTCACATCACATTTTTTCTCCCCTTCTCTTCACAGTAAGATGCTGAATTGGGCTTTTAGTCTCTTACTCCTGCTGAATTCAGGACAGGACAACCCTCCCTTCATGAACTGGGATTTGTGGATTGATTTTGAGCTACACATTATCGAATGGCTATAATACATTTACTGGAAATATCCTATGCTGGGAAATCCTCATGTCAGGCAGTAATTATTGGCTTGTTTCACATAATACTTACCTATCTGTGCCACTTAGGTAATAACTTATAGTGTATGCATTTTTCCTTCCTCTTTTGTTATATTGATAGAAATGAATGAAAGGACTGATTATAAATCATGCAAAGCTTGTGGCTAAAATATTAATAGGAGTCCAAGGCCAGAGTTGATCACTGGATTGTGTTTCCTTTGGTCATATGTAGGAGACAGCAATAAGTAATCTGTTGGGTGGTGCCTCTGGGGCCAACAGATGCAGCTTCTCAGGAGGATCTCCTCTATCCCTGTAACACATGATGCTAAGAAGCTTCTGATGTTGTTTGAAAAATTGGAAGAAGTTGTGGCTAAAAAGCAAAAAGGTGGGAAAGGGAGTCAATAATAGCTGAAACTTATTTTTTTTTCCTTTCCTCTCTTTTGATGCAAGGTCTTGCTCTGTATAACATATACTTCCACATTTGAGCTGAATGGGAGTTCAGTGTTGAAGATTGCTGAGGTAAGTGCCTCTGTTATACCACAGCTTGTGTCACTTAACCTTTCCCTGCTACCTAGAGTGTGTCTTCCGTATGTAACCTGAAACTGAACCAGTCTGAAACACATCTACCATCTTTAGAGCTGGTGTTACTGTATGTCTAGCGTGAAGGCATAGTTGCAGGTCGGGCAGGTTTGATGGGCTTGCATGGGAAGGCACTCCTGGAAGCTGACTGATAATTGTCTATTAAAACATTGCACATTTACTACTCCTCATATTTACTTTATTTTGATTTTTTGCAATACAAAAATTTTCTTGAGTTCTTTATAAAACAGCACTGTGCTGATTTCTTACTGGCTGCAAGTCTAGTGAAGTTTCCTCAAGAGAAGTGTATAAGCCATAGTGTGCCATGTTAGCACAAGTGCCTCAATGTTCCTTGTATATCTTTCCTAATGAATCCAAGTAAAACATTTATTATGCCTCTAGATCCATTGTGCTATTAGTCACTCTACTCCCTTTATTCCATTAGATTTTATTCTGAATTAAATTGTAAAGTAGCTTTGGTTGTAGAAAAATATGCTTGCAGGCATATTAAGTGAGCCTTTGTAGGTGGGTGGTATTGTTAGTACAGCGTGTTGCAAGAGCCATGGGGCTGTTTGTTCAGATTAGAGAAGGTGCACAGGAGCACTTAATTCTCCTGTGCAGCACACACTGTTGTGTGCAGAATC
Source organism: Entomyzon cyanotis (assembly GCA_024500445.1). Lineage (NCBI taxonomy): Eukaryota > Metazoa > Chordata > Aves > Passeriformes > Meliphagidae > Entomyzon > Entomyzon cyanotis. The sequence goes on from JAKEPQ010000871.1 coordinate 11,476,114, forward strand.
AATTACAAAATTATATTGTTAACATGGTATGGACAGAGCTAGTGTCCGTGAAGAAATGTAAACATTATTTACATGTCCTACACTCCTAAGTGTCTGTAGACATTTAGAGACATGTTCCTTCTCATTTTTTGGTATTTGGGGTGGGGATTTTTGTAAAAAATAAAAATCTCCAGTAAAAATAGCTTACTTTAACTGGAAGTTACAGTATTTTCTGAGTTTAAAAATAGCACTGCCTTGCGTTATCTTAATGGAAGCTGAGAAAGGAGTTGTAGGGATAACCAGGAACCAAAGAAAACTACTTCCATTTTGTAAAAAAAATTAAGCTTTAAAAGGCAACGATACAACACAAATAGTTCATGTATACAGCAAATACAGGATAAAAAAAAAAAATAGTAATTGTTCTAGATTAGCACAACTTGGATTTTGGATTCTCTTGTGCTAGGTGAGACCATCAGGTGTGGCTATTTTTGGAGGTCTTTGTAAGCCCCATCTGTAGATGCTGCAGCAAGGATGAACTGAATTGCTACTTAAAGCAAGCCACAATTTTTTAATATCTGCTAAACCCTCTTTATGTCAGTGTCACACACAGAGAAAATAGTTTCCCCTACTGCAGTTTTTCTCACATTTCTCACAGACTTCCTAACATGCAAGGCAAAAGCTGATGAATTCAGCTTAGTGCATCTCTTTGCTGTAGGTAAAGAGCTCTAGATTAAACAAAATACTTGATGGGAAAAGCACTTAATGACTCTAAACCCTTCAGCTTTCTATCTTTAGGAGCACTGCCTGAGAGTGGGGAGAAATGGTCAATCAGTCATGTTCTGTGTGCTATAAACTGTAGAAATAATCAGAAATAATACTTTCTGTTCTCTCTGTAAATGACAGGGCTGTTATTCATCAAAAGCATTCTGAAAAATGGTAGTTGTCTTTCACAGATTGATGTGAAACTCTGCTGTTCATGGTAGTTGCACTTCGCTTTCATTCTCAAAAGGCTAACCTGGTTTTTAAAAAGCTTTGCTAGTGTACTGATACAAATTAGGACAATGATAGTTCTTTTCTGTTGAGTAAGACACTAATGCAGGCTGATGAGATGTGCCAACAAAGCAAACGAAACTCATTTCCTTCAGTGAATTGGAACAAGCAGTAACACAGAGTGTACTTGTTTCTATTTGGAGTGTTTGGGGGTACAGTTGTTTTTTCCACATTTCTTGAGAAAATACTGCCTCAGTGAATGCCTAGGTCTTTCTAAATACCAAATCCAACCAGGCTCATACATTCTTCTCCAGGTTCCTCCTGCCCAGGCTTTAGCTAAAGCAAACACTTTAACAGCTGGAATCACTATGCCTTTGTGTCTGAATTATCCAATGTATAAGCAATAGGAAACAGAAAATAATTTCTCAGTTCAGCATTTGGTTAACCTTCTGACTTGCTCTAAGGAAAAGGTGGCAGAGAGGAGCTTTCTGTTCCAGTGCCCATGCTATTTAACATTTCTTTCCAAGTCAATCCCTTAGTTTTCCTAGCCTGCACTCTCTAGCAAGTAGAGCCACTGAAGAATTAGGAAGGTACTGCCTTGTTACTGGTAGAACTCTCTTGAGGACTGTCTCTGACAAAGAAAGTTGCAGTGTGGCTATTCTGCACTGCCTGACCATTTGCAATTCATGTGTACAAAATAACGGCACTCCAAATCTTTCTGAACATTATCAGCTTCAAATTAAGGAAGCATCCAACATGAAGAGTACTGTAATTTCTGACCTAAGTATTAATAGTATTGAAAATGGATTAATAGTATTAAAAATAGACTAAATTTTCCCCTGTGCACCTTCCCATGCTTGCCTAGACACCTGCAAGAAAATTTAGTTGATGCCGTTGCTTGTTTTTATGTGTGTATTTGTTGCTCTAGCATGCCTTCTGGAGGTTTGTTTTGTTTGACTCTGTTGTGTTTTATTAGCTAACCCTTCTGTGTTTTGCTCTTAGTTGTGTTTTGCATGCCATAGAGCTGGAAGTCCCCGAATGCATGAAATGATCAAAATGTCCATTGCACACCTCTTTGGAGCCCTGAGCTCTCGCATTTTTACTGCTGCTTCTTCATCAGTGGCTTTTCAAAAGGTACTTTGCCCAGCCATTTAGAACACAGGCCTTCTGTAAGATTGGAACTCCAAGTGGACAGTATTGTTGCTTATTAGCTCGCATGGGGAGGGGAGAGAAGGAGATATCAACCATGCTCTTTCCAGAAAGTCAGCCAACCTCTAAGAATGGTATTTCATTAATTAATTCAGGTACTCTAGAAAAAGGCTTACAGCTCAAAAGAATGATCTCAGCAGCACTGGAATGGTTTGCCCTCTGTGAAGGGCTGTATATGGTTAATAGGCTTTTAGGGGTTTTTTTGTCCGCTGGAGTTGAAGTGATACCTGATTGACAGGCAGAGTTGGTCCAGGCTAATGTACAAGCGCATCTTCATCAGTGACTGATTGATAGCTTGGTTTCATTTTAGTAGGAGTTAGAAACAATCAAGAGCCTTGTTCGTGTGCCCATGTCAATATTGATTAGCCTGTTTAATCAGATCACTTTAATTTTTCCCTTGTAAAACTCACCGTCATTAGGGAAGTGTAAAAATTACTTTACATCATATAATACCCTTCTTGTTCAAAAATGTACACCAGATGCATTTATGTATACTCCTCATGCATATAATTTATACTGTATATTTATATTTTGAATAATTTATATTTTAATAATTTTTTCACAGCTAGTTCAATCTATATTTATGGTTCTTTGTACTAGCTATATATCTAAACAATGGCAGAATAAAACCACTAAAACTGAAAAATATAAAAGTTTATGAACAGTCATTTACTTTTTTTTTTTTTGCTTGCTTGCTTGGTTTGGATTTTGGGGATTCTTCTTGTGGTTATTGTGAAAAATAGAGCTTAGTGTAGAACAAAGGACCAAAACTGCTTCTTCAAGAAGACTGTATTGTACAGTTCTGTCACAAACCCACTCAGTTCCATCAAGACCTTTATCTACTTAGTAGTTACTGTGCAGTGCTTACACTTACAGTGCTGTTTATTACAGTTACAGCAGGTCTTACAGAGACCCAACACCTCCCATGAAATACCTGATGAACGACTGCAACTGCAGTTTGCAGTGTGATGTCCCCAGGATCCCATCTGTGTAACACTTCAGCAGCCATTTGTGTAACATCACCTGGGACAAAATCAGGCATGACACTGGTTACACCACATTGTCAGAAAACTGACAGCAGCTGGTCATAGAGTTGGGAACTGGGTGATCTGTGGGTGTTCTTCTATTGCTACCTTGGCTCCCATGGGATCTCTGAGCAGAGGAGCCCTCTACTGGATTGCCAGTTATTAAAAGGCAATTGTTTGTGTTGATAGGGTAAAGTGCTGTTGTATTTCCTGTGTTAAGAAAGGCCTTCAAAGGCTTTCAGATGTGTTACAGCATGTAATAATTATCATAGGAAAAGTGCCAAATACCTGTACATCAGAAGCAACAAGCTTGAAGAATTGGAGGGTATTTACATTGCAGACATAGACTTACAGAGGGGTAGTTACAAATAAGTATCAAGAAATGAACAATCAAAGCAGCATTTAATGAGTTCTGTACAGACCAAGACAAGTAGCAAAATCACTTGTGTTTGACAGGAGACTTTGCCAGTTTTGCCCTACCATTCCTGCAGCTGTGAGACTGATGAATTGCAGGCTGTTTCTAGATGCTACTTGCTTGGTATTCCATTCTGCTAAAACTTTTAATGTGCTAAATAAAGCAAGAAATAGTAAGGAAGGCTGACTATCTGCATGCAAGAGACCTTGGTATCTTCCTCAAATGTGTTCCTGGTAAGTGAGAGTTCATCTCTTTGTACTGCTGTCTTGTTTCCTCATCAGGTTTGCATTGAGACATATGTATCTAGCTGTCACCAGCGGAGCATTAACACCGCTGTGCGGGCAACCCTCAGCCAAATGTTGAGTGACTTGACTTTACAGTTACGACAAAAGCAAGAAAACATGGTGAGCCTTCTGGCATCAACAAATGGTTCCATGTCCATGGCTGCATACCTTTTTGTTTCTCTGAATGCCTTATGGCTTTTATTTGACACTTCCTCAATTAATCCTGTTTAAAAGCTTTTTTGGGCTCCGGCTATGCCTGCCTCAGAGCTCTCACATTGTCAACTCTAGTTGGCTGGTTTGATTTTTTTTTTCCTTCTGGTAAACAAAAGAGGCTTTGTTCTGCTGTCAGGCTGCCTCAGCCTTTTTCTTTTCCATTTTTTTACTTTGTTTGTTTTTCTAAGGTTTATTGAAATCTTTCTGCCAAAAGGTTTTGCATGACAGATATTTACATAAAGAAAACAGATTCTCAACTAATAAAAGTGTAATTGAGATTTTTCTTCTACTTTTTTTATAGAAGATAATTTTAAGTTAATGAAATTATTTTTTTATTTGTTAGCAAAAAACTAAATATAATTTTATTTATTGCATTATTAAAATCCACAAGAGCTGTTTGAATGACATCCCAGCACATTTTCCGTGAAACTGTAAATGTTCTGGGTATGTGTGGAATTACATTGGCTTCTTACATTTGTTTGTACTGCTTTTAAGGACTGTAGTTGTACAGATTGTTTTCCTTACATCTGTTTTGGGTTAAGGCAATCACTTCTATTTTGGATTAGGAGACTAGATTGCTTTTATCCTGCTGAGCAACTGCAGAAAGAATTAATCAGTTTGAGTAAACTTGTCCTCTGTGCTAAGTTGGTTCATTTTACGAGCCACAACATTTACCAAAAAACCCCAAACAAACAAACCAAACCAGTTTGGGTCTGCAAATTCAATTTTTTTAGCTCTTTTCTTAGCTGAGGAGTAGGTAAAAGCATATGAGATCTGCATTTAGTTCCTGATAGTTTGTTATTGATGCTTGTGAGAAAAATTTGGCTTAACCCCATTGTGCACTGATAGGAAGAATTCTATACTGCAGCTGAACCAAACGATGTAAGAAGTCCTTTCCATTTCCTGTTTGCCATTAATTCTGTTGGTACTGTAATATTAACATATCAATATTCTAAACTCTCTAATACTCAGTTGATTTTGGTTTCTAAGTAGTTTGTGAAGTCTAAACTATGCTTTTCTCTCAGTAATTTTTAATGCAATTTACATGCCTAATTATTGAGTTGTTTTAATTGTGGGAAATTCCTTACAAAAGGGCTTACAAAACTTTCAGCTTAATGACATGTAATTTCCTTAAAACTAAATGTCTGTTAAAACAGATTTTAAGGAATTTTAAAAAACATTTTGCAAAAGCTTCACTTAATAAACCTTATAAAGCAGACAACCTGAAACAGATAGAGGACATGAATTTAAGAAAGCTCTGCTGTTAAAGTATTGCTTCTGTAGTGTTCTTCTGCCCCTTGCACCAATAACACCACCTTTGTCTTTCCTCAACAGACAATTGAAAACCCTGACACCTTGCAGAAATTCAAGAGTCAAGGTATTCGTAACACTCTTTCAGTGACTCCTTCCAATCCAGCTTTTTTATTCTTAACTTTCCTTTTATCAACACAGTGCTGTTTGATGTCATGGGAGTTCATAACTTCAGGATTTCGTAACTTCTCTGTAGTTTGGTGCTCTGTCAGTTACTTGTGGTAAGAACTGAGACAGCCCTGCTAGCTCCTGATATTTTCAGTTGTGTCTTCATTTGGACCATGGTAACATCATTGCACTCAATTTAGTAATAAATTGTTGTTTCAAGTTGCTAACTTCTATAATTAAGGAGTTTCAGTGGTCTGGAAAAAGTTTCAGTAAGTGGCTTTACTTTCTGAATTGAAATGCATTCAAAGAGCAGGATGTGGAATCTGAAGACAATTGTTATTGTATTTCAGGCCAAAGACGTTCTTTATATAATGACTATTTTTGAAAGCACATCATTATTGAAGGTGTGTTTCAACTTGCCAGGTGATTACAAGAGAATGTTTTTCTATTCCCATTTTGGCTTAACTTTCAGCATCTTCTACTAGGAAAAAATAATCCCTGATTTTGACCTTCACCAGGATTTCTGTTTGGAGAACTTGTGTGAATGAAAGCTAAAATCTCTGAATCATCCTTTTATAAGATCAGAACCTGGTCAGACTTGTGTCTGAAAAATGTGTAAGAGAGAAACTGCAGGGAAAGATACAGAAATTGGCTGCCATGTAGAAATACTGGAGTCAGTCTCTTTTATTATTTAATTGTTTACTTATTTTATTATCTGAATTGGATTTCAGCTAACCTTCTGTAAATGCATGTAAGCAATTAATGCTCTTTCTGGACCTAATACTGCTGCTTTTTCATTGTGTGGAATCACTTTCCAATCTAGGACTTATCCTACTGCATCTTCTCTATGAATTTTGGTAGCCCTGCTCCTTGTTTAGAAGCTCTGACCAGCTTTGGAAGTCTGTGCAGTTAACTGAGGTTGTAATCCAGCTGCTTATATGTAATGCCTCTGATCTTTGTCCTTTTTGGAGGTACTTCAGCTGAGTCTCTTTGTGATGATGTTGTATCTGTCCTCACTGTGCTCTGTGAGAAGCTCCAGGCTGTCATAAAGTGAGTTATTTCAGTTTATAATTTCAATCTATTACCTGGAGACTGAGAGTTTCACTGATACATGTGATTGTACTGTTGTGGTTCTGGAATTATGGGGCAAAGCTGTGCTTAAATGAAGTTTACTAGAGAAAGTATTGTTCATTATGGATTAATTTAATCCTTACTTGAAATGCAGAGCTAATTTGCCTTCTTTGTGCCCTGTTCAGCTTTAAAGAGCTTCCAGTAAATCTAACCCATAGGTATCTTCCATACAGCAGCAAAATACTAATCCAAGGAGAAGTTTTCTTTTCTGGCTGGAACAACCATCATAGAGAGAATGACAATAACAAGAGCCATGGAAAGACCTAACAGAAACTATATTCAGAGTGAATAAATCTGTCCTTTTTAGGCAGCATTTATTCAATTGAAGTAATTTGTATTACCAAAGAATTCTTCAAATTTAGGAATATCATACACTCTACCTACTTGAAAATGCTTAACTTTTAAAATGTAAGTATTTTATGGACAGTAATAGTGTGTTATATGATCTACAATTTCCAGAAACTACTAGAGGCAAAGATATCACAGACATCTGTGTGCAATTCTTCTACATACTTTCTTCCCATGAATGTCTCTAATAACAGCAAGATTACAGAGGAGTGCCTTCCTTAGCATTATTTAATCAGTGTCAGCATCTGGGAAAATAAAATCAAGAGTGCAGGGATGCCCTGTTCATGCCTGTGCAAGTGTCAACTGCAACTGCATTAAGACACATTGTAAGAAAAGCTGTTGGGAAAGAAGGCACCTGTACCTGGAATGCATGTATCTTTTCAGATAGGTGTGGACTGTTGTGAGGAAAAATCTCTCACCTCTAAAATATATAAGCAGCCAGCAGTTTTCAACCCTCCATTGCACAGAGTTAGAAATCTAGTTTTGAGCCTCGGTATTCAGTGTTTTCTGCATGGCATGTGAAACACGTATTGTTCTACATGGATGCAAATTCATCTGTGTAAACAAAAGGAACTCAGGCAGTGACAGAAAAACAGATATTTTTTTGCTCCTTAGTTTCAGTTAAGATAAATCCATTCTTCACAGCTTCCTTAGCCTACAATCATATATCAGAAAATGCATTCCTCCAGCTCTCATCTCTGACCAAAAGAGAATTATTAAATTCCAGTTTTCTTACGAGTGAAAACCAGATTATGAGTGCAATTGCTATGGAGTGGTCCTTTCATAAGGCAGACCTCAGCATTGCTTGTCTCCCAGATCCCAAAGTTAATGTTGAGAGTAGGTACAGGCACACTGCTTGTTACAAGTGTGTCAGTTACAGGTGTCCACAGGTTCTTTAATAGTCTTTCTCATGGAGCTTTCTTTGTATTTATGGTTCTGATAGAGTAACTGGCAAGGCCCTGAAAGGTAGCCATATTATCATGTGACTTTCTGCCTGTAGGCATTGACTTTTGACCATTGTAGCTGTCACCAAGAAAAAGAAATAAGCAGAAGTGGTAGTCTGAATTCACTTCAGATTACTTGAAGAAACTATCCAATAGTCCAAAATCTTCTGTTCTCATTTTCCTCTGTTTAAGGCTTCCTTCCTTCCTTCCCAAGATTTTAGATTGAACTTGAGTAATTATTTGGGTTTTATTCTTCCTTGCTTTTAATTTTTTTTTTAAGTAACAGATCACTGCATGTGGTCAGTACAAAATAAATGGGATGATGCAGGTGATCACAGCATTGTAAATTGATAGAAGGAAACATAATAAATCACTGCTGTAAATGATGGTATAATTTTTCAAGTGAACAAATGTAAGTATTTTAGAAAATTGAATAGTCTTTGTGTGAACATGATGTGAATGGCATCTTTCCTTTGCCAGTGATAATCGCCAACTTCAGCTCCTTTACTTGGAGTGTATCCTCTCCATGCTAAACAGCTCCTCCCCCAGCATGCACCAGCACAAAGGATTCACTGATCTAATATGGTGAGTACGTCTGAAGACTAATGCAAATATTCAGTTTGTAAATGTAAAAAGACCTGCTTCCCCCAGCCATGCAAACAAACCTGTAAAAAGTCTCCAGGTGTGAGCAGAGCTTGCTGTTAACCTACCATCAGTTCTTTCTGTGCCTCATATAAAATTGGTTAGGACCGCCTGCTCAGCTACCACATTAAATCCCGGTAGTGAATTATCACTGTAATGAAGTCTAATGGATTTAGCCAGAACAGGAAATCTCTTATGCTTTCTGCAATAGTTTGGATTTATGCATGGCATTAAACACAGAAATGCTCTGCTTGTCGTAAGAGGATACTGTTGAGAGTCTTAATGCTCTGATACAATGATGTAGGAAGATAAGCAAAATTAATGTCAAATTGTGCTGGTGATCAGAATGCATATGACCTGCATTGTTGTATAAGGGTTGAGGCTGAATAGTCTCAACGGTGCTTCCATTTTATCAAGAAATTCTTATTTTTAATACACTTCACCAAAAAGGTTTGATATCTGTGTTGTTCATATCTACCTCTAAATTGTCTGATACCACTACCTCAAAGTACCTGAAATTATCCTTCTTTCCTTTTGTTTGAAATAGGGGGGTTTATAGCCTTTGGATAATTGAGTCATAGTAATAAAGCAAGAATGTAACTAATACGAAGTTCCTTGCAGTCTGTGCCCATCTTGTGACCTTGTCAGGTGATTGTATTAAGGAAAGATATATGTGACTCTTAATGGCAAATGTGTTTCTTGTGCTTTTACTCTGTAAATTTTGAAATGGAATGGTTTGACTTGGGCCTAATTCTAAGGATGGAACATGCTGAGGCACATATAACTCCCCTTGCTGTCCCAGGAACGTCAGTGGCTGCAAGACTGGGAGGTCTTCAGATTGATAACACTTGGCAGTGTTGCACAAGGACTCAGTGCTGAGGCCTCTTGGAGCTGTAATATGAGAGCAAAGCTCTCTCCCTCAAGGCAGATTCACTTCAGGAGTTTCTGCCTTTGCATTTCAACCAGCCCTCGGTTTCTGCTTATGTGACAGGCTGTGTGGCCATCCTTTAGGCAATGTCACTGAAACTATTTTGGTTAAAACACTTCCTGTTTTATTTTCAATTTACATATTTTGATGATCCAGTTTTATGCTTCAAATCAATAAGTATTTGTATCTGTAACTGTGTACCATGAGGGCAAGCCATCAGGGCTGGGACTTCTTAACCTGCATTGCTGCCAAGAAATACTCATGCTTCAGCTACCTGCTTAAGTGGGGGGGGGAAAAACCCGAAACACTAGGAAGATATGAAACAGTTTAAACTGCAAACATAATTTTGAACATTTTGTACGCGCTAATACGTTACCTGTCTGGTGAAGTTGTGATCCACATTGGTAGCTGTTGTTATTCTTTAAGGAGCTGTTGCCTACCTGCACACAGCTTTCACTCTGACTGGCACTTTGTAGTCTGTTCTCAAAGGAGGGAGCAGACAGAGAAGATTTAGCTCTGTGTTCTGGCAGTGTTCTCCATAGTTTGATACAGAAACACTTTGACAGGACTAAGATGTGTGGGGAATATATTGCTGTTGCAGCCTGTGATTACACCTGCTTTGAGACAATGACATTTCTTCAGCAGTGAATTGATATGTTTTGAAATATACTTGATTGGAGGAATACGTGGAATAAGCAGATTCAAAGTCATTATCTGATGTCCTATTAAAAGCTGTTTTTCTTTCTGTGACTTCGGGAAGCTGAGCTGTTTAAGCAGTCTTGTTAAAAGAAGCAACGAAAATCCTGGACTGCATAAGATCTTGAGAAAGTGAAATGTACTTACCTATGAGGATGCATTTTATGAATTGTTACTTGTAATTGGGTGCTTGCTTTAGGCACTTGATTGAACCTCTGAGATGTGGGTGAAAACCAGATTTGGGACTCATTCTCATGCAGCACTTGGCTTCTTAAATTAAGGTCTTGCAGACTGAAGTAAAATGTCAAGTGCATGAGTGCAAAGCTGAAATAGCAGCTAATGGAGCAAAGTGCTGAGCTGGCTTTGGTTCCACAGAAGAGTGATCTGCTGGTGTTGAATGATTTAACATGAATGCTCATGCAGAAAGACAGTTGAAGGAAGGATGGCTATTTACTGTATGTGGCATATATATAGTAGTATATATGGAGTAGTATAGTGCATACTTTGAGTTATTGTAGAGGGCTTTAATTATGTTCTCAAAGGACAACCAGAAGCTCACAATTAAGGGTGCTTACTCAAATAGATGCATGTGCAATTCAGTGATGGAACGTTTGGCCTTCTAGTCATCATAGATGAGTTCTTATTTAGTCAGGTTTTTTTAAAGCTCCCAAGTTGGACTTGAAAAAGTCTGTGGTTCAGTGGATCTTGAAAAAGGTACACTGAGCAGTAGAAGCCTAGAATTTCTGCAGCCAGTGAAAGAGGCAGGCATGCTATCCTGCAAAGGGACAGCGCTGTGCAGCAACATGAACTTGCAAAATCAGTACCATGTTTCTACAGCACACAGAGGTATTTCCATATGGACTATCATGCTGATGCTTGGGAGATGAAAAAAGCCTGGCATAATTTGTTTTCCTATCTAACCACTGCTGTTTGACTGATCATTAAAACAAGAGCGTGTATCTCATTTAACCATGGGCTATTTTCAATCTGTTCTTGTGAGAGTATTTTTTTCCAGTTACCATCTGCTGCTTTTCTCTTTCTCAGGAAGCAACTGTGTCCAGCCCTAATAGTAATCCTGGGAAATCCAATCCATGACAAAACTATCACCTCTGCCCACAGCAGCATCTGCCTTGAGGCTGATTCACCTTCCTCAGGGATCTCTGATCATGGCCGGGGTTCAGGTTGTTCTTCCACAGCACCTGCCCTTAGTGGGCCCGTTGCACGGACCATATATTACATTGCAGCAGAACTGGTTCGACTGGTGGGGTCAGTGGAATCCATGAAGCCTGTGCTGCAGTCTCTGTATCACCGGATATTGCTTTACCCACCACCTCAACATCGAGTAGAAGCCATCAAAATTATGAAAGAGGTAATCACATGTGCACATCCAGGCATGTAAAACAAAATGTTTATTTAACAGTAAGTGTTGCTGAAATGTACATACCAATCAATTTCAAGCCTTCCCACCTAGGGATGTTGAAATTGTCCTTTCTGAGCACAACTGGTACATCAGCACCACTCTGACAAATAGTTTTAAGCAGCTCTAATAGCTGTATTTGTCTCCGTAATGTGAGCTACCATGGCAACTCCATCAGTGCTCATGCTGTGCTGCTGCATGGAGCAGATCCTATCACTGAGTCACGACTGCTCTTTTGGGTGAGAAAGAGCATAACGATCCAGTTTGCAACTGCTTTGGCATCTTTCCCCAGACACATCCTCACAGTGTGGTTTCCAGGCATTAAGGTGAATATATGCTTTGATTACGTGCCAGGTTTTTGAAATCCAGTTTCTTTGAGCTTTTTTAGAATAGACACAAGAAAGCTGCCAATGGCTTAAGAAGGCATTTCAAGACCAGTCCATTCTGGCCTCTTGCCCAGCACCTCTGAGAGCACTAGAACTGGAGCACTGGGAGATTTATTGGGGCACTAGCTGAAATCATGGACTCATCCATTTCACATGGACACCTTTCTTCTCATGTTGTGGAACACAAGGCAATTTCTGTAATTTGTAGGAACAGTGGTATCTCCTAAAGAATTTTTCATCTAGCTTGTGCATACCTAGGCTGTTCTGTTTCTGAAAAATCTCTCTTAACACCACACAGCCACCCACTTGATTGCTGTCCTGTCATTGTCTTTCTCTAACTTTAAACAATAGCACAATGATAACTGAAGTTTTAGGAAAAGCTTAGTCTAATGTTGTTTTGTGCAGGACATCTTTGTGGCCTCTTTGGGCTTAGTAATACCTGCTTGTTTGTATTTCCTGGGGGGCATTAACGAGATGCCACCCACCAGGTTGAGTCTGAAGGAATCACTTTGCCTATCTTTGCATGAATCCATCATTTTGTAACTAGGTGACTGAAGAGAAAGGCTTCCTTTGGTGTAAACTATAATAAAAAATATTTACATAGACATAAAATCGTCTTGTGTGCAGTATCAGATGAAAAAAATTCAGTCAAAAATATAAAGCATTGGAGAACATTCTATATGTGATTCTTGCTGAATATTCTCTTCTTTACTTGTTTTTCTGCCTTTAAAAAGAGGAAGGGTAGTTTTAATAAGTAGAACATCAGTGTGCTGTTTTCCTTTGCTGTGAGAAATTACAGTAGTGCTACCCTGGGTTCCAGGGCTTGATAGAATTATGACTTATTTATTGTATTTAAGTAATGCTTAGATCTTCTACTTACTTCTGTTTCCCTTCCTTTCAGATACTTGGCAGTCCTCGGCAGCTTTGTGACTTGGCAGGACCCTGCTCTTCTGAGTCAGAATCCAAGAAGAGGTCTATTTCTAAAAGAAAGTCCCATCTGGATCTTCTCAAGCTGTACGTTTCGTTTCCTCTTTTAGCCTCTTCAGTCTTAAACCTGTGCACACAGGACACTTAAGCAGTTCAGGAGCATACCCAGTATGAGCCAGAGTATCTGCCTGGTTAATAAGCTGTGAAAATGGAAAAGGTATAAAAGCTCTTGCTAGTTTGTCATCAGTCTGGGCCTGCTTGTAAGGACATAGATAGCTACCTTGTGGATTTTGCCAAAATACCCAAATATGTTGGTTTACAGCTCAAAATTTTTGGGTATGGGTCCTTAAACTTGTAATGAGATAAATGTGTGTTTCTTTAGAGGTACATTTCTAAGATGAAGTCAAAGGAGGTCATAGAAAATTTAAACATTGTCAGATTGAGCAAGAAGGGTTCTCAGTTCTTATAAAGATCATATCTTGTAGATATCATTTTCAGGACACAGATGGATTTAAATTTAGCTCAACAGGGTGTTGAGATTTCTTTTTCAGTTTAAATGCTTGTCTGTAAGAGAGAACATGCTGTGCATGCTGGTATAAATGCATAGGAGCTGTTCCCCTTGTTGGCACTCCCTTTACAGAATAACCGTGTTTGCATGGGAGACTTAATAATTTCTTCTAATACTAATTGTTTTTCTCAGGAATAGTCTTAAAGGATAAGCTCACTTCTTTTTTTCCCATTTATGGAGTGATGGTGTTGAATGACAGTGACGTGCTCACCATACATGTTGCATCACTGAAATAAGCTCTGTGTTGGTTGTAGTATCATGGACGGGATGACGGAAGCGTGCATCAAAGGTGGTATTGAAGCGTGTTATGCTTCAGTGTCCTGCGTCTTTGCCCTGCTTGGAGCGTTAGATGAGCTGAGCCAAGGGAGGGGTCTTAGTGAAGAGCAGATCCAGCTGCTGCTCCTGCGCTTAGAAGAATTGAAGGATGGCACCGAGACAAGCAGGGACTCCATGGAGATCAATGATGCTGACTTCAGATGGCAGAGACGCATCCTATCCTCAGAAAACCCTGCCTGGGAATCTGGAAATGAGAAGAGTCCTGATATTAGCATTAGCGTTACCACAGACACTGGTCAGACTACTTTGGAAGGGGATATGGGACAAACAACTCCAGAGGATAATCCAGAAAGTCAAAAAAACTCCCTGCCATCTCCAGCTGTACATGAAAGCAAAGAGATTCATTACAGAGAACCAGAGTCAGAAACCATTGACCAGCCAGATGTTGTTCAAAGAAGCCACACCATAGTGTATCCAGATATAACTAACTTTTTATCAGTTGACTGCAAGACCCGGTCCTATGGATCCAGATACAGTGAGAGTAACTTCAGTGTAGATGACCAGGACCTTTCTAGGACTGAGTTTGATTCATGTGATCAGTATTCCATGGCAGCAGAAAAGGATTCGGGCAGGTCTGATGTCTCAGATATAGGCTCTGACAATTGCTCCCTGGCTGATGAGGAGCAGACACCGCGGGATTGCCCAGGTCACAGGTCCTTACGCACTGCTGCTCTCTCTCTCAAATTGCTGAAGAGCCAAGAAGCAGACCAACACAGTGCAAGGCTCTTTATCCAGTCACTTGAAGCTCTTCTTCCTCGGCTTATAGCTCTTCCCAGCATAGAAGAAGTGGATGGAGCACTGCAGAGCTTCTCTTCAACATTCTGCTCAGGTTTGCAAGCAAATATTTACTGTCTAACCAGCATGCACACTGACAGCACTGTACACAGATTCCCTTGTAGGATTTCATCGTCAGAGAACATATGCAGAATAAGGAGGTTTGGGCTTTACACAATGGATTTCTCCACAGCAACACGCTTCATTTAGGGCAAAGCAAATTGAATATGCAGGCACTGATTCAAAGGGAGGTCAATCCACTGAGTCTTAACAGGCTCTGGGTTATATCCTGTATCAATAAAGAAATTGAATTTTCTGTAGCAAGATACCTCTTCACAGGTTTGTGAAGATCTGTTGAGAAGCTTTGCACATGGTGTGATCAAAGAGAGGTTGGGGTTGCCCCTTAGCATGAAAGGGCTGTGAGAAATACCATCACCTGTTTTGAATGAGATAGGAGTAGCTTGGTACATCACTGCATTGTCATTATTAGTAACCCCAGCCTCACAAAGAGGGTGATAACAATTCCACAGCAGTAACCTCTAGAAAGGATAGAGAAAAAGGAGTGTTCTTCACTCTTTTGTTTTACTTAATGCTGCTGTCTTATATGACAGGAAATACAAAGCTCAAAGCCCAGACCAAGAGATTAAATATCTTCAGTTCTTTCATGGTTAGAACATTTGGGATCTTGACCTGTCAAACAAAAATGTCATGCAAAGGCTAGTTTGTCCTGTTGATATTATATTTAAAATGTGTGTAAATATATATTTTTAGATGAGTTTTGCGTTCCTGACAGTGACCAAAAGGAAAATATTTGCTAAAATATGTCTCTGTTTCTTTAATGTACTTTACTGCAATTGCCTTTCCTATTGCTCGTCTCCTAATCATTGCTTCATTCATTTGTGCTCTCTCACACGCATTAAACTCATAGAGTCAGACGGGATGCTTCCCATCATCATACAGCATAATTTAGATATGAAGGTGGGTGAATAAGGTGATATTCCCAATAACCTGTTTAAGTGCTACCCAAATAAACCCTAACTCAGGAAGATGGTAAATGGTATTCTTAAGAAACGTAGGCCATTTTACATCACAGAACGGAGATACCTTAAAGGAGACATTAATGTTAAGTACTTTCCTAATTGAGGTGCTCAAGAGCATCCTTTCTGTCACAGGTATTTCTTTTTTTCCTGTAAAAGGGTAATCTTGAGGTTATGCTGAAAGACCAGACTTCTGCTAGACTTCTAGCTCAGACCTTCCTCGTGCATGAATGAGTATGCCACTTCTTTTCCATTTTGTCTGTAAAGTCTTTCAGAGTGCTTGAAAGCTGTGGAAGACGTGGACCTAGGAGAATTCTAAATTTTAAGGCTGAACATAGCTTTTTTTGGCATTCAATATGAGTAATACTATGAGAAAAATGGAAGAATATAACTCAATTTCTACATTAAATCCATAATTTGTGGTTTGCATATCTTATAAAGATACCTAGTCTTGGACTTAGGCTGTTGAGAGAGACCTTTCACTTTTCTAAGAAAGCCACCCCTGTGGCTAAATCTGTACTTAAAAAATGTGCACCATGTTTCCAGATGGATTTGGTGAAGTACTCATAGAAGATGCCATTGAGTAAGGAATCATGGAAAAGTAGAGTAACAAGTTACTGTATTAAGACAGCTTGGAATAGGTATCCTGGAGTTTTCATGGACGTGTGGCTGTTGCAGGGTTGTACTTTTACGCTTTCATAAGATCTGGGTGGTTCCTGTTTCAGTTGGACACCTGGAATGAGACTCAGTCCAGCTGAAACAGTCCCTTAACTTGTACCTCAGATCTTAAGCACATGTCCATCAGTCCTCCCAAGGTGAGAACTTTTGTTCCCGTGTACGTGAGAGAGCCATGAGTTTGAAGACCTGTAGAGAGAGACTTACTGAAGTTGAAACAAATGTCAAGGGGTAGGAACTCCCCCTGGAGAGCTTCCAAGACCCCAGTTTGATCTGTCTGTATAAGCAATGTGTAGGTCCTTACTTCAGGACTACTTCATTAGCACCAGGTACTCAAGGCACAATTAGGTGATGAAGTTAGAGGAATTGATCCCATGTATTGTATACACAATATTTATTCATGTATAATTCTTGAAGAATATGTTGGGAAATTTGAGTGTTGGTTAAGATTCAAGTTGAGAAAAGACACAGATGCAGTTCTGATACCAACCAGTACAGAAGCAATACTTTTGTGTTTCTGGGAGACCTTATTTAACTGCTTTGTTTCATTTTTTAATTTTCCTTACACTATGGAGGAAAAATACAATTTAGTAGTCTTTCCTACAAGCTAGGTCCTTATATAGATAGCATTGCAAAATTAGGATGTTTTCATAGGATTGAAAGGCAGTGAATGGAGGTAGGAATTTGAGGCACTGCTGAGATAAGCATGGAAAAAAATGAAGTCAGCTAAGCAGAGTTATAGTAAGATTAAAATTTTCAAGTTGATTAACTGTAAAGTTAACACCTTAGGAGTAAGTTAGCACATCTTTGCAGTTTTGATTCTGTACTTTTTAGAGGGAAGGTTTTTTTGTTGGTAAGTATGAGCTTATCTTCTGTTTCTGTGATCTCAGCATCTCTCAAATGCAGTTGTTTATTTTCCCATATTTTAGAGGAAATCAGGGATCATATTTCTCCCCAACACTTTTCAGTGCTCAAATACATACCCACGATTGACTATCCACTTTTCTGTGCAGTTCCAAACCTTCCTTTTAATTGTAATCTTGTATAGGAAGTTGCACGATTTAAAAAATATTTTAATGCAAAATAAAGTGGGCTTTTTTGTTTGTTTGGGTTTTTTTGGTTGGGGGTTTTTTTTTCACTTTTACATATCTCTCTGCCTTGAGGTTTTTATTTATCTAGCAGGTCCTAGTCTGTGAGGTACATACTTAAGAGAGATAAGACATGAAATCAGTGAGAGATGAGACAGCTGCATCAATATCATGGTCCTCCATTCAACAAAGTGTCAAGATACATCTTTGTTTTCAGTGATGAAGAAATCACTAGAGCTACTCACAAGCTATTTTCAAGCACGTGGTTGTAGTTCTGGTACTAGGTAAAGGTTCTCTGTTAACGTTCGCCATGGGAAATCTACCCCAAGCACGTGCCAACCTGTGTGGGTGTGGTTTGTGGCCAACCCTATCACCCTTCTTCCACAAAGGTCGCTCCCTTGAACAGATATTAATTTTTTAGACCCACTCTGGAACAGTTACTCTCTTTCTAAATCCACCCTCAAACAGTTACTCACCTTATCCACGCCCCCAAAGTGACGACAGTGGAAAGTCCGAGAAGGCAGCAGCACAGAGCTTTCAAACCCTCACGAGGCAAGAAAAACATTTGCTTCTTTTCTGTGTGTGGATTTTTTTTTTTTAATGTTAGTGGTTTGTTGTATTTTGTCTCAGAAGATGTATGAGCTTTATGGTGGGAGGAATATATTTACAGTAAACCACTGCAGCAGTGAACAAATGACACAGCTTTGCTTCATCACATAACTAACCTTTGGAAGCTGGTTTTTGTTCCGTTTCAAATATTCTTCTAGGATAAAGCTGACTTCTTAATCTTCCATTGACATTATATGAATGGACTTCACAGTTGATGTTAAAACCATGAAATATTGTGAGTCATGTGGGTGGATCTGGTATTTCTGTTTTTTTCATGGGTCAAACTACAGATCATGGGGGTTAAATTAGGTGTTGCTCATACTTGATTTGTATTTTTTTACGAGAAGGTCAGCTGTTTCCCATCCATGGGAAGAAGGGATTGTGCTACTGAGCATGGTTGTAGGCTGTTGTTTCACACAAACAGTGTTTTCAGGACTGCTGAGTACTTGTAGATGGCTTCTGGGTCTGACAGGAGTGCAAGTGCTCAGCTGTTTAGAAAGTAGGCCATGTATGAACTAAATAGGGCTTGGAGTCGTAACAAGTTCCAGCCAGCTTGGCCCCAGATATTTGTCCACATACTTCTAGGCCATGGAGACTGATGTTGCAAGGTGCAGAGCACTCCAGTCCACATCCAACAACTGACATAGCCAGAAGGGCAATTAAAAGGGCTGTTAACCTCATTAGCAGCATTTGGTGCAATGTATTCTGAGTTAAGTACAGGGGCTTTGGGTCTGCTCTTTTCCACCTCACTTTCCAGTTAGCATTGCAGATGTATCCTGCCCTTTGCTTTGTACCTGACAGTCATCCCAATGAATGCTGGTGTTCCTTGTGTATTTCAAATTTAGCATCTTGCTTTGCTGGATTGTGACTGGAGTGTTCAGTTTGTCTTGCAGCGCTGCATTCTAGATGAGCGACTTGTTTTTCTATTCTGTGTTCTAGTACGTTTAGTAGAGTGTTTTCTGCCAATGATTCATTGACTGTTCTAGCAATCTGTTGCTGCCAAAACACTAGGGATAGTTTGTGATACTTTTTTTCCAGGAAAAATCTGTATAAAATGTGAGAGCTCACATGGTGTTTTTGTTAGGTATGATGCACTCACCAGGATTTGAGGGAAACCTAAATTTCAACTTCCAGACTCTGATGAATGCAGACAGTCTCTACGTGGTATCACATTACACTCTGCTGCTCAACCTAAAATTGGCAAACTCGGATTACTACAGGAAGAAGCCTGCCCAACCCCCTGTATTGCTGGTGAGTTGGGGAATAGGGGATAATTGTTTTTTAAAAATGAAAATTTGTTTTGCTTCCTTTCACATAAACCAGCCCACACATAAAGCCTTCAGGCTGCTTGTTAAGTGGAGAAATAGTAATTGCAAATGAAGCGTTCTCCAAGCTGTTTATGAATCTTGCATGATAAGTGTCATGCATCTGAATTACACAGCTTCTTGTGATTTGGTGGGAATGAATGCTGCTTACTGATTGTCATTAAAGTCACAGTCATTTTGATGGCTAAACTATTTTCAGAATAGATTAGCATTATGTGATGTAGCAAGTATTGTGTGTTGATAATGTGCATAAACATACCTTCATTTTGCAAATGCTTTTCAAGAGCCTAATGACAATTTTTTTGTTTAATACTCTTTTTGTATTTCTGTAGATGAAGACATGAGAAGTGAAAGTGAAAAATAATTAGGTCTTAGTAATACAAAATTATTTTTGTTGCTCCTGGAATTCCTCAGCTTCTTGGCCTTTTTAAAAACTGCTTTGAAGACTGCGAGTTATAAAATATGGGTCGATGTTTTTTAATTTAGTTGCCCAAGAGATGATGTTTCAGAGTTTTCTGAAAAACCAAAAAACATGTGATACATGTAACAAATTTTACAAAGTGTCAAAATGTATAGTTATTGCTGCACTTCTAGTGTAAGAGAATTTCTAATCTAGATCTTCTCAAAAACAGTGGAGTTTAACATCATCCTTAGTTCTGGTGTGTTCTGCAGCAGATCAAGTGCAGATATGTAACTCAGAACATTCTCTAGAGTAATCACTGTGCACAGCAGGCCTGAGCATGACCAAAGTATTCCTAGAGATCATTCTGATATATAACTGGACACCATTTCATCTGTGATGACTGTTCAATTCAGAAGGGCCCAATTGTTGGACAGGCAGCATTAGGTGCCACAACTTCTTTTAATTGGATTTAAGATCCTGCTCCTACCTTGTGGAAATAGCCAGAGATCAGCATGTCCCATTGTCACTGTGCAAGAGCTGCCATTCTGATTTGCATCTTGCATTAGCTGCAGTAGAAGAAGGGAGAGCTCCTTGTTCTTGTCATTCTCCACTGCAGAGACAGATACAGAAGGATCTGGACAAGCTGAGTTGATGGGCCATGGCCAATTGTATGAGGTTCAATAAGGTAAAGTGCCAGATCCTGCCCTTGGGTCCCAACAACCCAGTGTGGCACTACAGGCTGGGGCAGAGTGGCTGGAAAGCTGCCTGGGGAAAAAAGACCTGGGAGTGCTGCTCAGCCAGCTGAACATGAGCCAGCGTGTGCTCAGGTGGCCAAGAAGGCCAATGGTATTTCCTGGCGTGTATCAGGAATAATGTGGCCAGCAGGACTGGGGCAGTGATTGTCCCCCTGTACTGGTGAGACTGCACCTAAAATCCTGTGTTCAGTTTTGGACTCCCACTACAAGAAGGACATTGAGGTGCTGGAGTGAGTCCAGAGAAGGGCAACAAAGCTGCCTTCAAGGGTCTAGAGACCAAGTCCTATGAGGGAGCTGGGGTGTTTAGCCTGGAGGAGGCTCAGGGGGGACTTTATCACTTTACAGCTCTCTGAAAGGAGGATGTAGTGAACAGGGGGTCAGCCTCTCTTCCCAGGTAACATGTGGCAGGATTAGAGTAAATGATCCCAAGTTGTGCCAGGGGGTGTTTAATCTAGATATTAGGAAATTTCTTTCCACGGAAGGGGTTGTAAGGAAGTGGAACAGACCGCCCATGGAAGCATTCAAAAAAGTGTGAGTATGGCATTTCAGGACATGGTTTAATGGTGAACATAGGAGTGATGCTGTGTTGACAGTTGGACTTGATGATCTTGAAGATATTTTCCAACCTTAACAGTTCTAATATTGCAATCCTCAGTTAATTCCTTGCATAACCTAATTTCTACTTTTTTAGTCCCTTGCTCAGAAGTAGATCTGGGGGCTGAGGATGATGCTGTAGGGCTTACTGTTGTCTTACATTTGGCTTTTATGGTTCTCCACAGAAGGAGTTCATGAAGCAGATCCAGTCCAGTGGAGTGTTGATGGTATTTTCCCAGGCCTGGGTTGAAGAACTGTATCACCAGGTATTAGAAAGGAACATGCTAGGGGAAGCTGGATACTGGGGAAGCCCTGAGGAGCACAGCCTTCCACTTATCAGCATGCTGACAGGTCAGTACTGTATTATGGTGGCAGCTTCCATAACGTGTCTAAAACAAGCTACAATGACACGCTGCTTTATTGTGTTACGTACAGAACAGCATATCATCCTGCAATACATGGTCTCTCATGGAATTATCTGTAGAGAAGGAACCAGACTTACCTGTGGCAGCTACTTAAGGATTTGTTTTGGATCATCAGAGTGCTTTTGAAGCATGGGTTTAAAAGAAATCAAACCTGTCTCTGGGAGACAGGGGGAGTAGTTCTGTTCACTGAACCAAAACATCTCTTAATTCTTTCAGCTTCAGTTCTGGTAGACTTGATGCTTGCTAATGATAAGCAGTAAGGCTGCTGTTTTCTTGATGTTATAGCAAAGCCATTTCAGTGTGCCTGTGGTGCAGTACAAATATAAATAGTGGCATCTGATCCTGGAAACCTTCCACAGATTAGGCTCCCCTTGGTTCAGGCTTGAGCTATGCCAGGGATACACCAAATGGCACTCAAGAGAAGCTGAAAACCTGAAGCACAAATGCTTAAAAGCAATCCTTAGCTTCGTTCGAGGGCAAAAAAAATCAAATTGTATCAGCTGAAAGACAGCAGGATGGCTGTGATACTGTATTGATATAAAATGCACTGTCTGCTTTAATGTGTATGTAATTAAAATAGTGTATGCAGGGAGAACACTGGCTTCAGCTGAGCCTTTAAATGGTGATCAAAGGGTATTGCTTTGAAAGTTTTTTGCTGATTGTATTGAGCTCAGTGTTACTTTTAGCTATTGAGTTGGGAAGATGAAAGAAGCACTTGGAAAAAACAATACCCAGAAGTATGTGGAGAAGGGCCTGTTAGAAAAGAAATCAGCCTGGTGTCCCTAACATTAAACTCTCTCAGAGAAACTGGTCTTTTGTTGTGTTGGAGAAAGGGTTGTATTTCTTTTGTTGAGATTGAGCATGCATAGATCTACTAAAGATCACATTTAGGGCATAGGATCTCAGTGCATCTTGAAGACTCAGACTGAGGTCTGGGAATGTCTGAATACAGGATTTAGCAAGATTTGAAATGTTATACTAAGAAATGCAGAGATTTAAGTGTGTGGTAAGTTCTGAACTGTAAGAAATACTTAGACATCTTTGCTGGAAGTTCTATTCACTGTGTTACTTGAAGAGGGGGAGGGCAGCTTTTCGGAGTGGGATATTTCCCCTCTTCAACAAAACATTGGTTATACTGGGCCAAGCATAAGATGCCGCAACTCATGTTTATACCAAGACTTTAGAAGGCTGCCAGAAAGAGTAACTAAAAAGCATACCTCAGAAGTCAGGAGTGCCAGTATTTAGTTGAACAAAGAGCCAGTAAGAGATGCTTTCCTTGTACCATCTGTGTGTCAAATAGTAATCTGATGTTTTTTAATGTTCTGGCAGACATCGACGGCTTGGGCAGCAGTGCAATTGGTGGCCAATTGATGGCATCTGCTTCAGCCCAATCTCCTCTTTCCCAAAACCAGAAGACAGATGATTCTGTCATTGCAGGTATTAAGACTGTACAAGTGTGTCTACCAGCAGTGGGTTGTTATGTACCAAAAGCATATTCAAATAAATTGTGTAGAATAACAATTTAAAAAGAAAGTATATCAGTACATCGTGCATGTGAATTGGTAGATCAGCATGCAGAGGACAAATGTGACTTGGCATTTTACCACTGATGATAAAGCTGCTGTTGTGTCATTTTCTAGTAGTAGTAGTAGTAGCAGTAGTAGTAGTAATAATGTTTTTTCCACTCTAGGAATTGCTTTTGCCCGATACCTTTTAATTGGCTGTTGGAAGAACGTGATTGACACTTTGTCCACCCCACTGACTGGCCGCATGGCAGGCAGCTCCAAGGGGCTGGCCTTCATCTTGGGAGCAGAAGGAGCTAAAGAGCAGAACCAGAAGGAGAAGGACTCCATCTGTGTGAGCCTGGATGGGCTAAGGAGGGCTGCCCGGCTGAGCTGTGCTCTAGGTACTGCTGCATGGGGGATGTCATGGCAGACTGATAAAATCAAATGGTAACTTTCCTTGAAGGAATTTGGGAGAAAGAAATGCAGCATTCTGCTCCATTTGTGCATAGGAATGTGAGAATACACATAGAGTGCCCTTCAGCATAAACGTATCCAGCCAATAATACTGTGTTCCTTGACGCTATCTCTTGTTGAGGTTGTATGGGATTGGGGAAAACATGTTGGCAATACCATAATTGTGTTGTTGCTTTACAGGAGTTGCTGCTAACTGTGCATCTGCTCTTGCCCAAATGTCTGCGGCTTCCTGTGTCCAAGAAGAGAAGGAGGAAAAAGAAATCCAAGAACCCAGTGATGCTATAGCTCAAGGTAACTACATGATTAAATTAGCTGCCTCATCTTATATTGCCAGCAAAGCTGCAGCTGGAAAGCACTTTTCCTCACATAGTGGCATTTCCCTCTGTTGTTCTGCTGCTGTGCACTACTCACTTGTAGGCACATGGGCTGTGTGTCTTCAGTACATCTCCTGCTGTCCTAGCATCTTAACATTATGTCCCACTAATTATATTTTATATGGAACTGAAGTCAGTGGTACAGTGACAACAGCATTTTTCAATGTGTGCTTTTTAAGCCTTGTGATATTAGTGCAACCAGAGTGTATCAGAGGAACAGCTGATTTGGGGATTTTTGTGTGTTGGGTGGTAATAGAAGCTGAGTTTGTGTCCCTCTCCCTGTCTGGTTTATATATCCTTAATTATCTTTTGTCACCATCATCAGATATTTAAAACTGTTTCTGAATCATGTTAAATTTAAATGGAATAAAAATTATATCTTTTTTAACATATAAAAAGTTCTGCATCTCTATACCACCTTTTCAAATTCAGTGGAAGTCAATAAAGTCAATTGTTGTCTCCAGTGACTGTTTGGAGAATACATAAAATTTCTCTGATTACATTTGATTTCTAATGGCAAGAAGCCCATAACAAAACACAGAGTTGCACAAATGACCCTGTTTGGCACTTAAATTTGGTGTCTTGTTAGAGAAAACAGAACTGAAAAAACCTGAGCTCAAACAAGCTTTTGACTGCTCTGCTGGACATGACTGAAGTGAGTTGGCCTTGGCATGCTGAAGCAAAGAGGAGACAGTAGCAGTGGCCAGAGGCCAACATATCTGTTCTGTGAGAGCTTGCAAAGCTTCAAAATTTGTTTCCGTTCCAATGCGGAATGAAAACAAAGCTTTTCAGGGATTCTCAGAAAAAATAAATAGGTCCAAATGGTTGTAGCTCAGATCAAGATTAGTTTTGCTTTGACCAGAGTATCCATTAATAAAAGCTCTTTGGTTTGGAAACTTTTTGTTTGGAAATACATGTGAAATCCACAAATGCTTTTTTTTTCCCCCATAGCAAAGGAGATTTTAGTAAAAGTAAGTAAATAGCCAGTCAGCCATCTCTGAAGAGAAACATGTAATATCACTGGCAATCTGCAACTATTCTGTGGGCAACAAGATGTGAATTTGGGGGTGGAGGATTTCAGTCTAGCATTGAATTTTTTCATGTGTATAGAATCAGTCAAAAGGGATTTTAATTTTAAAGCTGCCTTAGGTTTATTAGGAAGAAATGGGTTTCTCTGATCTGTTTTTTTTTGTCAAAAATTTATGTTCTTTTATAAATTTCAGACTGTAATCCTTTGCCATTACCCTGTATACAAACCAGTGTTTGTTTAAAAGCTGGAGAAGCTAATTTTTCTTTTTCCATGCTGCAGTGAAACAGAAAGTGGAGCAGAAATTGGAGCAGATGGGGAAAGTGCAGGGAGTCTGCCTGCACACTGCTCATGTTTTGTGTATGGATGCAGTCCTTAATGTTGGTCTGGAGATGGGAAGCCATAATCAGGACTGTTGGCCTCATGTGTTCAGGTACTCACCAGCTTTCCCAAAATAGCCAGAATTTATACCATGTTGCCTGAAAGTAAGGGACTGAGAAAAAGGGCTTTGCAGACTCTGTGAATGTTCTGTATAAACAGTGTGAGAATGAATTGACTGCCAGTATCTCTAAAAGAAAAGATGGTACTGTTTTCCACCACTACTCAGGGACTAAATCAATGCTTAGAAGCTTCAAAGTTACCAGAAGACTGTGGTAGACTCAGGAACCCAAATGGGCTTTTCAGGGACCACCACCAAACTATTTGCTGTCTGAGCACATGGGAGGGCAAAGTATGTAAGATGAAAGGTTATGTATGTGTAGTCTGAGAGTTAGAAATCGTCTGTTTATGGTTTGAGAAAAATGGTCCTATGGCTAGTGCAGGGAGGAGTTATTGTTTTGGGGGGTTTATTAATTTTTTGCTTCTCCTGTGTGTTCTCAGGGTGTGTGAGTACATCAGCACACTGGAGCACACCCACTTCAGTGATGGTGCTGCCCAGCCCTCCCTTACCATCACCCAGGCACAGCAGGCACCTGGAGGGCTGCACCCAGACTCTGAGCCTGGGGAGGCTCCTCAGGAACTCACCCCCGAGCAGGAGACCACCCTCAGCAGCCATCCTGTCATTCAGCCGGTTTCTATCCAGGATCTCATCAAGGACAGCAGTAAGGGCAGAGCTTTTGACTTCCGTGGAGGCAGTCTGCTGTGTGGGACCAGTGCTGCCAAGGCTGTTCTCACACTCTCCACGCAAGCTGACAGGTAAAAGCACTGCTGTCAGGAACCAGAACCCTTTTCCCAAAACAGTACCAAGATGGCCCTGTTTGTGCTGTGGGTCTAATCTGTGTTCGTTGCAGCCACTTGCTTCAGTTGAATTTCACAAGAGAGATGCATGTTTGTCACAAGTTTCTAAAAGACCTGGGGCTTTTTCATCTCTGCAGTGCTGAGCTGAGTATGTCTGTGCACAACAGTGAATATGCCAAGCCATTCAAATGCATCCTGAGAGGGGTGGATTTATTTCTCATATGTGAATTGATCTGTTGTAATCAGTAAGGCAGACAAAATAGGTGGGTGTCCTAAGCAGAAGGGACTGATTGACAAGACCTGTGTGAGTTAAAAAGCAGCTGCTTCTGTCAGGGCTGCCTGGACAGTTTGTCAGGCTTCCCCTGTGTGTCTAGAGGAGGAAGGGCTACCAAGCATGGTCACAGAAAGGCTACATTAAATATCCTTTAATCATGGTCTGCCAACTGATATTATTTCTGCAGCCCAAGCTACAGTTGAAAATTTCCTGTGTTTGCATGCTTGCAATTACCTTTTTTCTCCAACTGACATTTTTCATTTTGATCTCTGCCCATAGGAAGGTGTTATGTGTAAATTCAGAGCCAAAAGTAATGCATAAACTGCTTGTAGAAATTTGACTCTAGGCATTTTATTTACGAAGCTTAAAATACAACTTGGTTCTGAGGGTTAGAGAATAGCAATACTGCAATGCTGATTTCATTTCTACCCTTTTACTGAAGTGTGAATGTTTATTAGGACTCAATTCCTTAGGACTATAGAAAGTTTTTCATTAAAAGCAACATCAGAAAATAATATTTTTGTCCATTTCTGCCTGCAACATGTCACGGAAATTTCACTGTAATTTCTGTGGAGCCCCCCTCCAGTATAACCACACTTACTGTTTTATGTGTACAGGTTTTAACTGTTAAATCCTAAGAACTCACTGCAGCTGAAAATAGCAATTCTTGGTTGTGTTTGTCATTGTTCAACCAAAACATAGCCCCATGCTAGCCACTGTTAAGAAAATTAACTCTACCTCAGCCAAAACCAGTACAATATTCCAGAATAGCCATTCAAGTACAGTAACCTTAGGCTTAAGACTTGAATTATCCTATTTTTCAAGTTAGGGTCTGTAACTTCAGATGGACAAAACTGGTGTAACTGTAAAGTCTGTGAAGCTTTGATGATCTGTGTTGTGAGGACTAATTTCAGCTGGGTTTTGATTACTGGTTCATGAATGGCTTGTAGCATTTAGATAACCTGAAAATGTTACTTCTTGTTTTAGTGCCATAGTTGAATCTTGAAAGGATTCTGATTGATCCCATAGCAACCTGCTTTCCACTCTCCAATTAATAAAGCTTCTGGATCAAAGTCTTGCTGCAGCACTGTATAAATAAAAAAGCCCTCAATAACCCAATGTGTCACCAAAAGCAACATATAGAAGCCACATACAGATAAGAGTTTCCCTCTTACATGTACATTTAAGTCTGTATCTCATGAATTTTTCAGTTAGATTCTGTTCTCTACCTACAGGCTCTTTGAAGATGCTGCTGACAAGTTAAACTTGATGGCATTGGCAGGCTTTCTTTACCAGCTCAAGAAGGCTTCTCAGGCCCAGCTTTTCCATTCAGTCACAGATACAGTTGATTACTCACTAGCAATGCCAGGTAAATCACCTGAAGATCCCATACAGAGTGTTTTATATACAATTATGCTGCTTACAGGACTTACTTCGTATTGCAATTCTTTTTCCAATTGAAATTTCAAGGTATAAATAAAACACAGGATGTAGTCTAATAAGATCTTTCTGTAAGAACAATTCAAAAGCTTTAGAAAAGATTGAGCACCTGTTTTTTGGACAGGGACCAAAGTGCTTTGAGACCCAGCCCAGGACATTCATTTGGTTCTTGGACTTTGGGAGTGTTTATTGTCCACCAATATATAATCACAGCTCTATATTTGAAGCCAGTCCAGTATGGAAACTTGGGTGAATCTAGACTTAAGACAGTGGATTTAGGTTAGACATTTGACAGTGGGATAACCTTAGAAGTGCTCAGAAAATGGCAATAGAGAACAAAGAACACAAACGAAGAATGTTAAATAAAGCAGTGGGATTTGTCCTGCGTGCTTGTCCCCAACAGAGTAGAGCATGTACCTCACAGTTCAAAGCCTGTAAATTGCTGTTACCATCACTTTCTCAAATGGAGCAGAAGGATTGGACACAAAGGAAGATACTTCACTTAAATTTATACTGTGTCTATGGAAGCTACATTAGCCATACAGGTTTTGTTCTCTCCTGTGGCAGATATGGTTTTTATCTATGTCACCAGTTTAATTAGTTTTTTCTCTCCCTGAAGTGCTACTAGTCATTTTCTTAACGTGACACTCCAGGTTTTGGGGTTTTTTTGCTCTTGCTTGTCTCCAGACCTCAACATTCTTAACTCTAGTTTTAATAAATAAATTTCCTCTTATCATGTATGTAGTGGTCAATCAACAGTAGTTGTGGTACTGACATTAAAATTAGGATAGAGGAATTAAGTGCTATTTTTTTATTTTAAGAGTGACACGTCCCCTGATTACATCTTCTGTAAGAGATAAAAGCACCAGTGTATTTTAAATGAGAGGATGAAGTGTCTTTCCAAATGTTATAAGCAATGGAGGATGAATCCCATTCAATAGGACATAAGAAGTATCAGCAACTGGGGAACAGAAAAGCATTTTGTCACATTCTGTTCTTTGTACCCTGTGCTTCATAAGAAGTACAAAATTAAATACCCAAGCTAAATAATTTGCAGTTTATAATCTTTCCTGTAGATGTCACCAAAACCTTTTGTAACTACCATTTTGGGTCTTAATGTCAGTTTTTTGATTCCTTGCTTAACTTTTCTGCACTAGTTTTTCAAGCCTTTGCCTTTAATATGTTTGCAAAAAAAAGATCACTTAAATCAAAGTACAGTATGTTTAGTAAGCTGTTCTTTAAACTCGGGTCCGTCTCCTGTCCTTTTACTTACACAGGTATAGGCTATGTTTTACATCAGTTTTGGGGTTGTTTGTTTTTCTTTTTCTTGCCCCCACTAAAGCTCCATGCTGACCTAATAATAATAAATAATTTCTAATTCCAGCTCAGACATTTAGGAGTGGAGGAGCAGCTGATGCTTAGCTTCCATTTATTCTTACACTTTCTTGTAGGTGAAGTAAAATCTACACAGGACAGGAGAAGTGCACTTCACTTGTTCCGACTTGGTGATGCCATGCTCAGAATTGTGAGGAGTAAATCCCGCCCGTTGCTCCACCTCATGCGCTGCTGGAGCCTGGTGGCACCTCACCTTGTGGAGGTAGGAATGGGGGACAAAAATGAGAATGTGTGCACAAAATGACAAAGCTGAAAAGGGTAGAGAAAGCTGGATAGCTCTTAAAATGTATAACCTTCAACTTTGCCAAGTCTGCTCTATATTGTATACACTGTGTCATAAATTGGGATAGTGCCACCAAGGACTGTGCTTTTAAGTGACTGAAATGGGCAGGCCCAGGGACAGGATGCTGGGCTTTTGCAATATGATGCAAATTGTGTCTGGTGAAAAAACTGAAACCACCACAAGGGGCTATAAGTGACTTCTCCATCTACCTATATTCCCAGTCAAGGTCTGCATCCTTGCAGTTCTTCCCATAAAAGGATGCAGGTTTTCTTTTCCCACATAAAGCCGACACACAAACACAGTTGAAACAAAAGGCATTTTACACAAGTTCAGTTCTGTGGGTTTTAGTATTTAATTTGTTTATTTTTAGCACTATGCTTTTTTAATTGTCAGCACACTTCCATAAATCTGTAGATCTACAGAGCTCAGAGTCTCAGTCATCTGTTTCTATGTCAGTACTCTCCCATTTTCATTGCAGTGGGGTCCCTAGTCACATCAGTGGTGAAGCTGTTTTTAAGGTTCAGCAACATGTAGTGCTTACCTCCCTTAAAAGTGTCTGACTAAAAGCAAATTTTTTGCTTGGACACTCTAATACTTATACTTTTCCTGCAGGCTGCCTGTCACAAGGAGAGACACGTGTCTCAGAAGGCTGTCTCCTTCATCCACGACATCCTCACCGAAGTGCTGACAGACTGGAACGAGCCTTCTCACTTTCACTTCAACGAG
This sequence comes from Entomyzon cyanotis, assembly GCA_024500445.1. Lineage (NCBI taxonomy): Eukaryota > Metazoa > Chordata > Aves > Passeriformes > Meliphagidae > Entomyzon > Entomyzon cyanotis. Next base: position 11,506,390 of record JAKEPQ010000871.1, read on the forward strand.
GCGCTTTTCCGCCCCTTCGAACGCATCATGCAGCTGGAGCTGTGCGATGAGGATGTCCAAGACCAGGCAAGACAGCTCTGATCAACATGTCTGAATGTGGTCTACCATGCCCATAAGAATGGTTTCCAGAGTGCACTTGGTCCACCTGAGTGTGTTTCCCAAATTCCCTTTGGAGGCTGCCCCTTAATCATCATCAAGGAATTGGGAGTGCTCTGCCTACTTAATCCAGTATTGTGGCAAAGCACAGAGACAGTAGACCTGGCTTTAAAGTAATTAAATAAAGATTTTTCTGTTATCTAAAAAAATTTAAATTATAAATTAGACTGCCATAGTGAAATCTAGGAATGCGTTGAAAGACATCCTCATTCCTTCTGAAGATCCGTCTATATATCAGTTCTGGTTTTTGTTTTGTTTTTTTTTTAACCCCTCCTACGCTGGCTGCAGGTGGTCACCTCTATAGGAGAGTTGGTGGAAATGTGTTCTACCCAGATCCAGTCGGGATGGAGACCCCTGTTCAGTGCCCTGGAAACGGTGCACAGCAGCAGCAAGTCAGAGGTTAAAGAGTACCTTGTAGGAGAATACTCTATGGGTAAGAACTTACTGCATGTTTCATGTGTGCTTTTGATTCCCCGGGGGACACAGTAACTAACTCAAAATCCCCAAACTGAACAGTGGCACTACAACACTCCAGAACTTTACCAAAGTACCTAACTTATTACCTAGGATAGGAAGGAAAGCAGAGGTATTGTTCTGACTTTTTATGTTCTACATTCTGACAAATGAGTAGAATGAGAAAAAAACGCTTAAAACCTACTTAAATTATTTTGAGCAAGACAGTTGTGCAGGAGTGCTGAGCATTTGTCACTGTCCTGCTGAAGAAGGAACTGTATACAACCAGCATGTCTCTTGTGGACTGTCTTCCTTATTGTGTGAAACCTATTGCTCTTATATATCAGGGTAACTTAGGGTGATAATCTAGGCAAATGCTTGTCCAGGCAGTTGATCACAAGGCTTTCAGATTCCTAGTGCTATTACAGACCACATTTCTGTGAGAATGTGCATCCGTCCCAGAGATGTTTGCTTGTATGGAAATGGGTTAATTTGGGAAAATCCGTTTTTTCTGGGGTTTTTTGCCCCATTAAAAGGTATTTTTAATTGTGTCAACTCATGTGTAAGGGATGGTTTTTTTCCTCCTAAATTTTTTCATGGAGATCTGTTATGGTTAATGGCTGAATGTGTGTGTACACAGCTTTTGATGGCTGATAATCTACTTAGGAAAAGCAAGGCTATTTTGTTACTGTACAGGCTGAATTGTTTTCTGCATGATTGATGTCATCTTGGCAGTTATTGAAAACTCAACCAGAAACTAAACAGAAACCTCCACCAAACAGAAGTATTAGCCACTGAGTTGAAGAGCTCAAACCTGCACTTACCATTTGACCAGGCATAAACTGGCATTTGTTATAGACTGGGCAAAGGAGGGAATCTCTATGACTTCTTGTGAAAGGCTACACGAGTTGCCGTGGGAGCAAGAGAAGGTTTTACTTTTAAGATCATTTCTGTCTCTGTCCAGAATAGAAAAGATTCTACAGGTTCAGTTAAATTGGTGAAAAACAGTTGGAAAATTAATTTTAAGGAGGGGTGGGAAAGAGTTCTCATCTTGTTATTTCCACAGGGAAACGCCAGGCTCCAGTGTTTGATGTCTTTGAAGCATTTCTAAACACAGACAACATCCAGGTCTTTGCTAATGCTGCCACCAGTTATATTATGTGCCTTATGAAGTTTGTCAAAGGACTGGGTAAATATTTTACTTTCCTATTAAGTCACAATATGTCAAGTTTGATCCTGCAGGAGAGGTTTATTCAGTTATGTGATACATAGCATGGTAGGAAAGAGAGGGGCAGTGAAGAACCTGAGTTCAGAATGCTTTGAAAAAATAAAATAAAATCAAGACTAAGGGATTATTTCTGTAACATTTTTAATACTATCAGTTCTTCAAGTTTTTATAGCAGCAAAGATGCATCTATTAAGTGTCTGCTTCTTAATTTGATCTTAATTTGCATCAGGACTTGCTTATATTCATGTAAATAATAAAATTAAAAAACCTCCAAACCTAGACTATTGCAGAAATGGCCTGGCATTGTGCAGAGACAGCATGGATTGTTTGAAGCAGAGCTGGGCATGTTTCACACTGCGGGCTGCAGAGATCAGGCACAGAGTGTCAGGGTGACCCTGCAGAGGAACTGTCATGCTTCACCAGCCTTCAGAACAAAGGCAAATGATGCTGGGTCGTTCTGCCCCCATGCTGGTGATCCATGGCTTGCCTTGATCATTAGAATTTGACACTTTTCATTGAGCTGGGACAATTTGTGTGTGTAAATACAGAACTTCTAAGTAGTGATAAAATGGGGCTTTTGGTTTCTATATGTATATTAATTCACAGAGGTTTCTAGGTCTGTAAGCATCTCTTTTTTATTTAAATGAAGCACCTAAGTGCAGCAGATTTGCTGTTTAATGTTACTGTTGTCTCATTGAGCTATTTCATCATTGGTCTCAACAGGGCCAGAATTCAGCTTGTGATGTAATTGCAATTATTACTACAAAAGTGGAATAAACTTGCATGTTCAGTACCAATAGAGAGAACTCACATTTCTTCTGGAGAGCTTAAAAGCTGGTCTTATATTTCTTTAGGTTTCTTGCTTTCTTGAGATAATTTTGACCCCTTTGTGATCACAAAAAGCAAGGTCTTTTTTTGTATTAAAGGTGATAGGACTATGGGATACACTAGTAAATGCAATGCCATATTATGTGTATTTTATTGTAGAACTAAAGGACTCAAACTTTACTCAATCATACTCAAATGTATGATTATTAGGCTCTACTAAAGAGGTACTAAATAGGCATATGTTTATTAAAGCATTTATTCATATAAAAATTCATGTACAAACTGTGACTAGTATTACTGTATTGTTTGCATGGGGGTCACCTGGTTGTCATCTAAGAAAATCAAACCAAGGATGTTTTCTGGATTCTATTTGGTCATTAGGGTGAAACTGAATGAAAAAAGAAAACTAATGCTCTCTTTGTTTCTATTCTTATGTCCTGTCCCCAGGGGAAGTAGATTGTAAGGAGGTGGGTGACTGTGTGCCAGGATCAGGATCTGCATCTACAGACTTGTGCCTTCCCGCTCTTGATTACCTCAGGAGATGTTCTCAGGTATGATGAACAATCTTACACAGGCATGAACCTGGCCTAGGAAACAGTTCTAACCTGCAGGCTTTGCATCAGTCATGGGATGATCTGCATGAGCCCAGCAGAGTCTGTGGTGACCCTGAAGATAATACCCTACACTGCCAAATGGACTATCATAACTTCTAGGCCAGTTAGCACTGGGAAAACTGAGGAGATAAAAACACTCAGACCCAGGGAGCATGTGAGAAAATGTGAATGTTCAAAACCTAGGAGTAACATTATTCAAAGCTGAATTCATTCTTATTTAAACAGTTACTGTGGACAGTGTTGGGAATGAAAGACACAAAAAAAAGAAACCAAAACAAGAACTTGATAATTCTTAGGTCTTGAGAACAACAGGTTTTACCCTCTGAAATGCAGAAGCAGTGTATTTGTACTATGAAAACATACCTGAAGCTCAGGGTCAATCTCTGACAAATAGAATGCTGGCATGTTCCCTGTAATCTTCTTGCACACAGCACATAATATTATCCAGAGTTACCTGGACAATTTTTTTCTGATTTTATAATGTTGTTTGTATTTCTTTAGCGCCTGCGTGTCTTTTTGTTGGACCCAGGCCATGCTTTTTCTGGGTACAATACAAATGCACAGTAAAGGGTATTACCATCACCGAAAGGACTTAATACCTAAATCCAGACAAGATGGGTGGATTCAGTCCACAGACTGAGAAAACAAGGGAAGAATAAGGCAGCTCAGAATAGTAAACAGCAGACATACCAAACTCTACTTGCTATCTTGTTCATCTGAAAAAAATAGTAAATACTTATGTGTGTATCTAATGTATGTTCTGTCTATACACAATTTGCACCACATTGCTATTCCTCATCCTTACAAACCTCAGTCCACAGTGAGGGGGAAGTGTTTTCTCCTCTTTAAAAGAAGCAGACATTTATATCTTGTATATATCTTTATACCTTTTAACTTGCAAGTAAAAGAACAGGAATGACTAAAAAAAAATCTTGTCTGTACATTGCAAATACATTATTTGCTTAGAAAGACCTGATACAATGCTGGTAGTATCCCTGCAATAGCCCAGGTCTGCAGTTTATATTTGTTTGTAATGGACAACCCAGGCAATGAAGCTCTGAAGTAAACCTTTTATCAGCAGTTATCCTTCAGAGCTTCAAAATATTCTGTGTACAGCTAATGGAGCTTCATAGGTCATAGATGCAATTAGTGAGTTGTAACATTTGCTCTTCACAAATGAGAGCACACTCCCATCTCAGAAACGTGTTATTTAAATTGCTGCTCTCCCTCTCTTTTACCCACAACCCTTTACTTGTCAGTGAACTGAAAACTTCTGGCCTCTAATTGTGCTTGCATAACTTTTATTTTATTTTACCTGCGTTGCATGATTGCTTTTACAAACTTTGCCATGAATATTTGTCTTCTCTTTTTCTCTCTCTTTCCTCTTCTCAACCCTCCCAAGTTGTTAGCCAAAATCTATAAAATGCCCTTGAAACCCATCTTCCTCAGTGGCCGGCTGGTTAACTTGCCCCGAAGAGCGCAGGAACAGTCAGCCAGCAGTGAGGATGGGATTGAGTGCATCCTTTCTGACTTTGATGATGACACTGGTAAGTTCATTGAAAGTGGTAATCAATTGCTTCTTCTATGTGTTGCTGTAAATTCTGTCAGCTGCTAAAAGCAAAAGGAGGGAAAACTGCATAGTTTATTGTCTCCTTGTTGTCTACACACACACCCCCACCCATTCACACACAGAGATTAAAAGTTCAGGTCCTGTCACCTTCTTTAGTTAAAAGATACAGTTCATATATGAGAAAAATACAACCCCTCTTTTAGGGCAAGATAAAAATATTTCGATTAACAATTATTTTGATTATCCTGGTATTCATAATACAACCATTGTGTATTTCTGAGAGCTAACACAAAAATACTTTCTAGACCGCAGCTGAAGTAAAGGAGTGAAAACCTTTTAAAGTTGGTATTGGCAGGCCTACCTTTAACGGAAAAAAAAAAAAAAATACCAGTATTGAGTTACAGCCTAGAAAGATAAAGAATAATTGTTTAAATGTTTCCAAACTTATGACCTGTGGTCTGTTGAAATAAACAGTGAATTTCTGAAGTCCATAAAAAGCACTATGACCTCCAGAAAAAACAAGCAGCGTTTGTCTCATGATTATTTGTGTGGTTTATATGGGTTGTGGATTAATCAGGTGTTGGATGAACTAGATGTGTGCAGAGCCAAGCAGTAGAGGAATGCAGCCTTAAGGCTTCTGGGTTCAGGTGACCTTCGCAGCAGTACAGTCACTTTTGAATACATGAACTACTGAGCTGTTCCAACCAGGCTGCCTCTGTGAAGAGTCAGCTCCAGCCTGGCAGAAAGCAGGCTGAACTCCAATGCATTTCATTCATGTGCCTCACCAGACTGGCCCTTGGTACCTACTTCTGTCTAGACTCTTCCACCATATGGAGTGTCCTGTTCCACTGCTACCCTGGATAAAAGAGAGAAAATCTGCTCTCTGAAACCAGAAAGTCACAAGTCCTGGTTTTTCACAAAACAACTTTTTATTTCATTCTTTCAGTTTGGGTTTCGGTTTGGTTTTTCCCTCTCGGGGGATTTTAGGGTGTTCACCTGGGATGTAGGAGACCCAAGTTATTGAGGCCTCTGCTTTGAATCAGGCTTGGAATTTGACCTAGAGTCTCCCCATCTCAGTTGCCTACTGTTCTTAAGTGATTCTGCCTGCCAATGTCTAGCTGCAAATAGAAATATCACCCGGCAGCAAATAAACCTTCTTTTGGTTCTTGTCAGAGCTAAGCACTGAAACTGTCACCCAATTTGTTACTTATGTGGCAGTGGTGTTAGAACATTGCTAGGCAAATTGACTTTATGAAGACACAAGGCAGTCTTCACCTGGCACTCTAGTGCTCAAAGTCGATACCAGGATAAGGCAAAATGTTTTAGCCTACTTTGCTATATTTACAGTATATTTTCATAGTGTATTTGATTTCATGCTGGACTCTTCAAGAGGGTGTTTTAGAGACAGTAGGTTCTCCCAGACTAGAAAATACCCATATTTCATTCTGAGTCATTTGTACTGTTTTCTTATCCAGGAGTATCATTAAAGTCTAACTAACTCTAAACAATGTCACCATACATACTGCCCTGTGAAAGTGGTGTGAATAAATAAATGATCAACCTAGTTAGAAAGTAATGATTTCACTGTTTTTTCCTTGTTTCTCAGAAAGACTCTTGGAGTCAGCAAGCTAACTGAATCTTAAACAAAGTCCCTCTTGTGCTGTTAGAAGATAAATAGCCAGCAAGCATCATTCAGATACAGACTACATCAGCATAGCTATCACTGGCAGAGAACATGGGCTTATTAGTGAGCCAACATAAAATCCATTTTAGCCTAATAAACCCATAGCCTATTAAGGCAACTTCAGAGTGCAATGTGCAAGATCCTTCTAGTTGTTCATGATATCATGGGGAACTAGCAATTACTTGAGGGATCTGTGAAAAATTAAAGCGATTCCTAACCATCTTCAAAATTGTATTGAAAACTAGTTGTATAATCTTTTAAGGGATACCTGCTTGCCAATGTAGACGAGAGCTCACCTGTATCTTATCTGCTGTTCTGGCAGTTGTCCAGCTCTGTAACCTCTTAGCATCTAAAGATGACTTGTGGGGCAGCCTCATCATACCTCATGAGACATTTTTACTGCTCAGTTCTGAGTGCCAAATAGAGCCAGTTAAATTATGGCTCGTCTCCTCAGGAGCCTTACTTAAAAGCATGACCTAAAGGAGTACAATGTATTCTGGGCAGCATTTGCAATGGTAATGAGATGGGGTTTTATTTATATTTTTTTGAGGGATGTTTTACACAAGGTTAAAGAGACTGGACTAGTGGGAATAGTAAAGTATGACCAGAACAAGGTGTATGTGGATAAGGAAGGATGGGACAAAACACAAACTTGATAAAAAGGGAGAGAAAAGGAAACCATCATTTCAAAAAGTGGCTATTGCCCACAACCATTACGCAGCAACAGTGAGCATTCAAGAACCATGATCTTTAAGTTAATTAATTTATTAATTTCCATTACTTTCCGATGGCAAGTTTTACCTGTGCTCAATGCAGTATCTTACTCATGGTTTTTAATCTTTCTTTCCTTACTTGTAGGCCTTATCAATGTCTGGATTATTCTGCTGGAAGAATTAACAACTGCTATATCCAACTGTCCCCGTCAGCACCAGCCTCCTACTTTAGATCTGCTCTTTGAGTTGCTGAGGGATGTTGCCAAGACACCTGGTAATGAAAGAGCTTGATAAAATGTGAGCTAGTAGAGTCCTACCCAAACCTTTTAGAATCCTAAACCATTTCAGTAAGGTGTGGTGCTTGTGTTAAAGCTACATGGAGACATTCTCTACCAGAAAGGGATTTTCTCAAGAGTTGATAAGTTGTTCCAGATAGTGCATTATTCTGTTGACAAAAGGCATCTTGTAAGTGTATATTGAACATGTGCATAAATTCATTGCACAATATAGATGTCTGGTACTCTATTGAATATTTCCTAGCCACAGAAAATGTTTGCTTTGTGTCTAGGAAATTGAAAGAGAAAATTACATAATCCTGCAGATCTGCTGGGAAAGACTGCAGGTAAACAGTTGGCTGAATGTACCTCCTGACTACAGCCAAAACACCTTACCACTCTTATCCCGCAAAAAAGTTTCAGAATGTCTTTCCTTCAGCATTACCCCAAGCTTCAGCTTGGAACAAGTTAGCAAATTTACTGAGCATGTAGGCTTTGTAAGCAAATATGTACAACCATTATTGTGTTTATTTTAAGGACCAGGATTTGGCATTTATGCAGTTGTACATCTTCTTCTTCCCACGATGTCTCTTTGGCTCCATCGCAGCCATGGTGACCATTCTTACTGGGATGTGGCATCTTCTAATTTCAAGCATGCCATTGGCCTTTCCAGTGAACTTGTAGTGGAGCACATTCAAAATTTCATACACTCAGGTATGTCATTGTAGTGTCACATCTACTGTTGTCAGTGACGTTACTGAATAGCTACTTGGGGAGGTGGTTTCATTGCTTTTTTGGTTGCTCAAGCATAAAATAAGAGGAGGGTTAAAGATTCCTGATTGGATTTTTTTTTTCTTTATTGGGTGTAGAATTAATGGGGACAAAATTGTAAGACACTTACGGAAGTTATTTAGACTAGCCTTCCTCTCAGAGTAGGCCTATCTTCAAAATTAAATTATCATAGTCTTTTGTATACTTCCCAAAAGAAGATACAAAGACTTTGTCATAAGGAACTAGAATATCAGAAACTGGATCTAAGATAATTTCTCCTGTACCACCTAAGTCCAGACATGTTATATTGTTAACATAAAAAGGATTGTCTTATTTCAGCTTGATGTGATGCATGTTTCAATAGCTGCATAAAAAGAATTTGGTTTTGCAAATTCTCTGAATAGCAGTAAGTGTAGCAAGACTGTTTAATTATACTGAAAAGGCAATGATGTTAAAACCACTCTGTGTCTTTTCCTTATAGATATTGGTTATGAAAATATGATCAATACTATGTTGAAAGATCTTTTCAAATTGTTGGTAGCCTGTGTAGCAGAACCAACAGAAATTATTTCCAGAGTTGGCTGCTCTTGTATCAGGTAACCAAATCTGTTTACTCTTAGCATATTCAAAAAAGATATCTGTCTTTGAAGAACTTGCGGACTGATAAGTTGGTTAATATCTCAAAAGAAGTCTACAATATGTCTTAGCTCTTGTTATTGGAATAATGAATTTTACACTTATTAACTTTTTCTTGCTGTTTTTGGTGTGCTTCAGAACCTGAGATTTTAGGCATTACTATGTGAATGATTCTCAAATAAAGCACTCATACATTACTTATACATAGTTAGTCAATAATTGTTCCTTAAGAAAAAGGGTCTTTCTCCTGAAATGACCTGAAATTTCCTGAAATTTCTACCTCTAATTATTCTTTAGAGGTAATTAGCACCTTTCACAGTCTCCAGGTTATTAGATACATTATCAAAATAAGCACTGCATTTATGCAGTTACATGGTGTGTGGTTCTTGTGGCAAGATGACTATAGAGGAAAAGCAAAGAAGTAAAAAAAGTCAAAACTATAATGTAATTACAAAACTAGGTCAGTGTAATATCTGAGGAGATTGGATAACATTAGCCAGCTACCGAGCAAGCCTTTTGTTCTGTTTTCATAGAATCATAGAATGGTTTGGGTTGGAAGGGACCTTAAATAGAATGGTTTGGGTTGGAAGGGACCTTAAAGATCACTTAGTTTCAACTCCCCTGCCATGGGCAGGGACACCTTCCACAAGACCAAGTTGCTCAAAACCCCATCCAGCTTGGCCTTGAACACTTTCAGAGATGAGGATTTTCAACCTTCTCCTTTTATAACTAAGAATTGTCTAGTTCCTTCTTGAACATGGTAACATTTTCCTGTGTCCTTGCAGGTATGTGTTAGTGACAGCAGGGCCTGTTTTTACTGAAGAGATGTGGAGGCTTGCATGTTGCGCCTTGCAGGATGCATTTTCTGCCACTCTGGAGCCAGTAAAGGTAATACTGCCATTTTGCTGTCAGTCAAAATGTAATCACACAGTGGATGCACCAACTTTTGACAGGTTGTTAATTTGTCAATTCATAATAAACATGTTGGATCAACGATAGAGATTAAAATCAGTTTTTCTAAACATATATAGACAACAATAGTAGCTTACAGTTCACACTTATTTTTGCCTTGCCGGTATGAAATCAGAAGAGTTCAGTAGGTGAAGACTTCCCTTTTGATTCATTTCTTCGTCTGGATTGACAAAAACTAGGTAGAAGACACCATTGCTTTGCTGTAGCTGCATGCTCCATATAGATTAGTTTTCAACTCACTGTCTATTTTTTAAACAAAAAATCCTGTGAAGTCATTGCAGGCCAGAGTCCATAAGAAGCTGTAGTGCCTTCACATTTTATATATTAATTGTTAGATGGCAGGTGACCAGCTGATGGGAATGGGACAGGTCACTGACTCCTGTATTTCACAAAATAGGCTGGACATGGCTACAGTCACTTGTTTAACGCACAGTGAAAGTCTGATGTTGTGTCTCTCTAGAACCTGTTGGGCTATTTCCACAGTGGTTCCGAAAGCTTTAGTGGAGATGCCTGTGAAGTGAAGGTGGCAGCCCCCTCCCTCTCGCCAAGTGCTGAAGCTGAGTACTGGAGAATCAGAGCCATGGCACAACAGGTACTGACAGATGTTTCAGGGGAAGTCAGAGAACCTTTTAAACTTAGAGCTTCTCTTTATGAAGGTGCATTTTTACCACCACCTTCCTCACAAACCCTACCGGCAAAGACTTTCTCATCACCAGGCTAATATCAATTATCTAATAGCAGTATTCAGAAAAATGAATAAGAACTAGAAAAAAAAAAACTCAGAAAACCTGTTCCCATGTAAGTAGGAATTTGGAATGCCAGGGTGGGAAAAATGTATGGGTACCTGAGGAGGACTGTTGATGAGCCTATTGTGTAATGTAATTTTAAAAATCACAAGGTTAGCATACATCGGTGGAACTGTTTCTGATAGAGAAAGGGAAATAGTAGTGTCACTGTGAATCCTCATCTAGAATGTCACATAAGATTTCTGAATACTATGTTAAAGAGTGACAAATTCAAAGGACAAAAGATCCACTAGAACAGATGATGATATGAAAATAGGAAAACAAGATTTGATTAACCTATCAAAGCATTTTTCTCTATAAATATGTAGGTATAGATCACAGAGAAGAAAAAGAGTTACTGGGAACTGGAGGATAATGCTGACATTTAACAGATGATTCACTAACTCCAAATCAGAATCAGCAGAGCAAACTTGGAGACAACCTTCTTAGGGTCCTTTTGACTACAATGAAGGTTATTCATTCTATGAAAATGGATATATGAAACAAGTCCTTTGAAATATAGCAGACTGAACTTAATGACCTTCAGGGTACCATAAAACTGTAAACACTATATGACAGTTTCAGCATGGGAAAGCAGCTAGATTAAAACAGCCAGCAGATGTTTGGTGTCAATTTCTGACTTGATAAATCATACTCTGATGCTGCTTGAAAATCTGAGACACACAGACCAGGATTGGTGATCACAAATAATGTGGTAGTGGCAGACATTGTTTGAATAGAAAATGTGTTTTAAATTAAGGTTTAAAGATGCAGAACTCAAGAGAGCAGGGAATGTGACATTAATACTTTCCTTGTAGACCCTATCAGTGGCACTCCCTGAGTCTTTTTCAGTGAGGATTTGCCACAACTGTGATGGTACAAAACAAAGCCACAGCAACTGAGAGTTGTTTCCCTGTTTCCCACTGTCCTGTTATTGGTTGGGATGGAGTTAATTCTCTTCCTAGCTGGTACAGTGTTGTGGTTTGAATTTAGGATGAGAATAATGTTGATAACACACTGATGTTCTGTTTGTTGCTGAATAGTGCTTACACTAAGTCAAGGACCATTTAGTTTCCCATGCTCTGCCACTGAGGAGGTGCTCAGGAAGCTGGGGCAGGGAGCATGGCCAGGATAGCTGATGGAAACAGGCCAAAGGGATATTCCATACCACAGAGTGCCATGCTCAGTATGTAAATGAGGGGAGTTGTCTGGCAGGGGCTGCTCAGGAACAAGTCTGGGCACTGGTCATTGGGTGATGAGCAGCTGTGTTGTGCAAGTTTTATTTCTCTCTCCTTTTTTGTTGCTTCCCTTTTTGTGGTGGTGGTGGTTGGTATTATTATATTTTATTTAAATTATTAAACCGTTTTTATATCAACCCATGGGGTTTACCTTTTTTAGCCTGATTCTCTTCCCCATCCTTGAGAGGGCTGGGATGTGGGTTGTGGTAAACAGGTGCCTGCTTGCTACTTAGTTGGTAACTGTGGTTAAACCACAACACACCCCCAAAGGGTTGCATATTAGGTGTCTGTTGTAATTTCATTGCTGAAAATAATCCTTCCAACAACCAACGTTTCTAGGTGCAACTGGCTAACAATGCAAACAGGTCCTTGTCTCCAGTGTGCATGATACTTCTGGATAGAAGCAGGCAGACAGACAGCAGAAAGCTTGTTTTGGCATTTGGTGTTATGCCTTATACAAGTTCAAAGAAAAACCTTTGCCCTGTGCCCTGCTGGATGTCTGGAGGTAGCCCATTGCTCTGAGGCTGTTTAACCAAAGTAACATGCCTGGGGGGATACCTTGCATTCTCTCTGTCACTGTAAAATAATTCAATATGACAGATCTTTCACACTGCAGGGAGTCCTATTTCCAGGCACCCTCTGGACCCACTGCAAATGCTAAACTGATTGTTCTATGTAACCTGATGTTTTCTAGGTCTTCATGCTGGAGACACAGTGCTCTCCAAAAACCCCGAGCAACAAGGAAGGGTTTGAGCATGCCCAGTCGTGTGTGCTCATCATTGACCTGCCACCTGACAAGAAACCAAATGGGCATAACCAGAGAAGGTAAAATATCTTCTAAAGAAGATACTGTGTCAATAAAAGCAAGATAAGAGTATTGCCCTACAGGAAGAGATGTGAACTGAGCCTGGCAAACCATATCTCTCCATAGGCCTCATCAACAAAAATGAATACACTGATCAAATTAGGTTTTGTGACACTATTGTGTTTTTAATAATACCTACCAAATGCAATGTCTGCTTCACTAAGGGTCTTTTAAATTCAGTATGACTTGGTTAAGAAGGTAGAAAAGTTAATGTATAAACTGGGGCATTATAAACTGAAGAGACCACATCCAAAACTTCAAAGCTGTCAACATTGAGCTAGGAGCATTGTTTTTGCTTGGCACATTATTTTTGTGGAAGTCTTTCTGTTATGTTACCACCTGAGAAACTTATCTATTTGCATGACAGTCTGATCCTGTCAAAGAATATTTCTTTTTGCTTGCACTTGGTTGTTTAAACAACTGCTGTACCATCAGTTGGGCCAAGAATCAGAATTCTGCATTCAGGGTTTGTGTTTGTATTGCAAGGTATGTAATGGCATGAAATTGTCTTTTACAAGATACCAAATATGCCTTTATACCATTCAACTCTACAGTATTGCTTGCAACAAAAAGCCAGAATGTGATGGTCCTTCTTTGTATAGACAGGAAGAAAGACCATGCAAGATGTCTCTATTCTGCCATTCAGAAGTTTTCCCCTAAGAGCAGGTGCTCTGTTGCCTAACCATTAGAGAGCTGGGCCCTGCACAGAGACAAAGAAAGCTTGAGATCATAGGGTAAACCCTTTCTTTATAGGGCAAAAATATCTGCTTTGTCCAAAGGTTAGCAGATCATTCTTCTTGTTACCATGAATGCAAAGCAAAAGACCAGAATATTCACCTCTCACAGCACATAAGGCCATGTAATCTAACAGGCTGCATTTGTAAAAATAGCAAGGGTCTTGCTTGTCTTTAAACAAATAAATAAAGCTTGCAATTAACACAGACTCTGAATGCTCTCACCCTGCACTTTATCCAAACAACTGCAAAAGGTGTATATGCCCATAGTCAAGTGTTATCCCAGTGGTGCTCGTTTTTTCACCGAAACGCAGCTCACAAGCTGACTGTGTCACTGTTTTCATATTATTTGCTACAGCAGTGCAGTAATATGGCAATCATGCATGATAGTAACTGTGGCCTTTCCAAAGTTTTACTTTAACCTTAGCAGGGTTTCTCTTCTCCCTTTTGCTTTTGTTTCCTTAATGCTGCATCGTTTCACAGGAAGCTGGGGTAAGGGAGCTTTTCTTCTTCCTAAAAAGTAATCATATATTTCAGTTTGAAACTTTGGGCAGAATAAGAAAATACTATCCTTAACCAGCTTTGGCACTGTGTTTTCACCTGTAGTTCTCTACCAGTTTCTTTTGGGATTGAGCAGTACTTTACACTGTCCTTGTAAATTGCTTTTTTGGCTATTACAAGGAAAGCAGATCTCCTTCATCCTGACCCTGCTTTTGGAACAGGATTAGTTGCTTGAAATCACTGCAAGCTCTCATTTAACTTTTTACATGTTCTTAAGAGCTTTTCTGAGTCAGAGCCCCTGATGATTTTTACAGCAGAAAACTACTTGCCCATAAAGAGCTCAGCTGTATGTGCTAATCATCAACATTTTATCACTGTCAAATAATAAGACTACTAAATTTTACTGATGTATCAGCACTGACAGCAGTGTCATGGTAGGCAAACTGACATAGGGAATTTAACTGAAGAAGAACAGTTTTGCCTGAATTTCTTTTTAAATGTTGCATTCTCAAAACTGGGTTTTGATAGGATATCTCAAAAAAATATTAATATTTGGCTTTTTGTCTTGGTATTCCCAGACACTTTTGAATGTTGTTTAATGAAAGTGGAATAATCTTTGCAACAAAAAAATTCAAGGTCTACAACTAAACTTCTCATGTTACGTGAAGATTTGCTTTAACTTTGATCTAAAACTTCAGTATTGCTAGCAAACTGAAAAATCTCATCCTTACTTGATAGCTGTGCTAATTAAAACTTGACCCATCACATCAAACCAAGTATTACTATGTGCATCAGCTCCATTTAAAACATTGCTCCATAATCTTACATGAAGACTTTTTTTTAAGGGCCTTAAGATAGGTTTCACAGTTTATAATTTGAAATCTACGAGATACCAAACAACAATCCTGTCTTTCTTCCAAGCCTTGCTTGCCTGTTAGCCTCTCAGTGTTATTTACTGGCAAAAGACCTGAAAACTTTGGTTGCAGGAATTTGCCATTCCTGTGTCCGCTGTGGAAATCAAAAATCAGTAAGGGCTAAAACAACTCCCAGCATCTCTCTAACAGGAGCATAGCTGAGAATCACCCAGTCTTATATGTGAGAAACAGGGTTAGGAATAGATATGTCCATGCTCAGCTCTCAGTGTTCAAGTTGAAGTCTTAAGAGCAAACAGTGAAATGTGCCTTCAGCCAGACTTCAGCTTCTTTGCATGCTGCATTGCACTGCTGATGTTTCTGTACATGTTTCTTTATTGGTTGGATACCTCTTCATGGTTTTTTTTAAGGAGTACTCCTGGGCATTAGTGGAAATGGAAACTGAGTAGTAAACTAGTTTGGTCCTCAGTTTGTCATGGCAAAGTAAAGGTTGTCTGACATGTTGGTGGAGGAATAACTTGTAGGTTAATAAATTCCTCAGCTATAGCAGACTGAAATGTTTGAGTGTACTTTTACTCCTAGTGAAAGCACAGCACATAATTTTAATATATTTTAAAATATATTTTTAAATAATATTTTTAATAGATTTTTTCCTTCCCATGCTTGGTTTACCAAGTATTCCTTTCAGGACGATAGTGGTGAGCTTGCTGTCCCACCAAGTACTGCTCCAGAATTTATATGACATCCTTCTGGAAGAATTTGTGAAAGGCCCTTCTAACTTAGAGGAGAAAATGGCAATACAAGTACCAGAAAACAAGTTGGCTGGTTTTCTCAGGTACATCTCCATGCAAAACCTGGCTGTCATCTTTGACTTACTCCTGGACTCCTACAGAACAGCCAGAGAGTTTGACACCAGACCTGGGTTGAAGTGTTTGTTGAAAAAAGTGTCTGGCATTGGTGGAGCTGCCAACTTGTATCGCCAGTCAGCAATGAGCTTCAACATCTACTTCCATGCCTTGGTTTGTGCAATCCTGACAAACCAGGAGAACATCACTGCAGAGCAAGTGAAAAAGATCCTCTTTGAAGATGATGAGAGAAGCACAGACTCATCACAGCAGTGTTCTTCAGAAGATGAAGACATTTTTGAGGAAACTGCCCAGGTCAGTCCCCCACGAGGGAAGGAGAAGAGGCAGTGGAGAGCTCGAATCCCATCTCTGAGCGTCCAGCCTGTCAGCAATGCAGACTGGGGATGGCTGATCAAGCGGCTTCACAAGCTCTGCATGGAACTGTGCAACAACTACATCCAGATGCATCTGGACCTGGAGAATAATGTAGAGGAGCCTCCAATGTTCAAGGGAGACTCTTTCTTCATTTTACCTTCTTTTCACTCGGAAACCTCCACCCCATCGACTGGAGGGCTATCCGGAAAGGACACACCATCAGAGGATGATCGAAGTCAAATCAGGGACCAGCTGGGAGACGGCTTGACACCTCGAGGAGGGAGTGGTGAAATATTGCTGCTACCCCCACCCCTAAGTCCTAAACCAGAGAAAAAAGAGCAAAGCAAGAAAAAAGAATGGTGGGAGAGTGCTGGCAACAAAATCTACACCATAGCCACTGACAAAACCATCTCCAAGCTAATGACAGAATATAAGAAGAGAAAGCAGCAACAGGCCATGACATCCTTCACCAAAGAAGTCAAAGTGGAAAAGAAAGGGGAACTTCTGGGTTCAATAGGGCCAGACTCACCCGTACTCCAGCGGCCACAGCATCTTATAGATCAAGGTCAAATGAGGCATTCATTCAGTGCTGGTCCAGAGATCCTCAGACAAGAGAAGAGACCCCGCTCAGGGTCTACAGTCAGCTCCCTGAGTATATCTATTAGGGATGCAGAGGCTCAGATACAGGTAGGACATTCTTGTAGAGTGCTAATAGTAATAGCAATTAATAAGAAGATACCTATAGATTTTTTTAATTTATGTTATTATAATCTTTTCAATAAATATTGTATTATATAAGGAAGTCCTCATGATGAGGACTGAATCTTTCAGCAGCTGGAATTAATAAAAGCCTGATTCTGTCCTGTTAAAAGAAAGTCAGTCTTCAGCAAAGTGTCATCAGGCATTACTAGTTCAGCTTTCAAGAGTGCTTCTGTGACTGGAGCCAAAGCTGCACTTAATCCTGAGAAGTGACAACCTACAGTGAACTCATTGCTTACTGCTATGGGCTGTAGCCCACTGAAGGCTTTTGAAAATGCCATGCTGCTTGTTACATTGTTTTTGTACTTAAGAATGGGGGTTTTTGTTAATTCCAGAGAAAAATAATGGGCTCTTTTGCTAAACAGAAGCTTGGTGCTTGCATGCCCAAGTGAACAAATCAGTGAAAGCATCAAACTTGGCAGACTTTGGTCACTGTGGGACAAAAAAAAAGGAAGGGTGAGCATGATGCCTGCAAGACAAAGTCAAATAATGACTTAGTACTGAATTTGAATTAGGAAGACACAGTGAACATTAAATGAATATGATGGTATTGCTCAGTCTTCTTCATGAGGCTGCAACCACTGGATACCTTATTTTCTGCTTCAGCCACTGGGCTCACCTATTTAGAAAGGTCTTATAAAGAGGATTTTTTGTCCAATTTATTTGTAGGCATGGACCAACATGGTGCTGACAGTCCTCAACCAGATTCAGGCTCTGCCAGACCAAACTTTCACAGCCCTGCAGCCAGCAGTGTTCCCCTGTATCAGCCAGCTGACCTGCCACGTGACAGATATCCGTGTCCGCCAGGCAGTACGGGAATGGCTGGGAAGAGTGGGACGAGTTTATGATATCATCATTTAAACCAAGCTGTGCTCTGTTGCAAAGGGCAGAAGGCATTCAAGGTATACAGCAAAGAAGTACTTGGGGTTCATCGATTGCCTGTTTTTGGTGATAAATTAAGAAATCATGACGTTGTTGATTTATATTGTCTATCCACCTGAGATTGTGTGTCCCTCACTCACACTAGCAAAGGAGGCAAGGCATGAGTCTGTCCAGAGGATATTGTGTGGCCCCAGAACCTGTCCATAAATCAGGCTCCTACCAGACGAGGTGATGCATTGCAGTAGCCTTCATTTTAATTCAAATTTGCTTCAGTGGAAGCCACCCAGAAACTGCAGCAGAACTTCCACACTTGCAATTAGCTGTGAATGCAGCTGTCTTGTGGATGGTCAAACCAGGTCAGTAAGCCTATGTATTTATTCTTAGAAAATAAGTAAATTAATACAAGTCAGTGAAAAGTTGGGGCTATAGGACAAGTAAGAAGGTGACACTTTTTAGGGTAAAATCTTCCCTTGAAAAATTAGCATGAGCGAGGATAGCCAACTAAAGATTATTGTAGTAACTAAATGTGTTACTCAGTAAAGAAAGTGGAAATTTATTTTGCTCCATGAAGAGCCTTTGAAGTCACATTTGGAGTAGCTAAAGAATCCCTGGTCTAAAATAGGTGAACCAAGCACAGACTATCGATCCTTTTGTTGCTCTTTTGGAGTATGGCTTGAAGAGGAATGGCACTGTCAAACTGTCCTCTCTGCAGCACTACCCTGGCTGCCTCTTCACCTATGCCTAGAGCTGAGCATTTTGCCACGTCTAATTCCCCCTAAGGGCCAACGGGAAGTTTGTTTTGCTTTTTCCTGTGAAGCTGTGGAGAAGACACATCACAGCAAATACCAGCATGTGCCAGTATCCAGCACTCAATTAAGCAGAGATAAAGTGCTCCAGTTTAAGCACCATTGCAACTATTATTGCACTGGAAATTTATGTTTGCTCCTGTAGAGCTGCTGTAGGCAGGAACACTCTTACCACCTTTGTTAAATGTAGCCTATCACCCCACTTTGAGCTGAAGGAAGATGGAAAATGGTATGAGAGGGAGGTATATTTCCTGTTTCTCTCCATTTCTTGTCTGCTGCTGTAAATAGAAAGGGACAGATCGTCATGGAGGTACATCCTTCCTCCAGGCAGCACTCCTGTTGGGACTATTGCAGTTTGCTGTTACAGTAAGAGGGAGGAGAAGGGGAAGGATTGACTGTTGTGTTGTCAAATGCATATGTGATGCTTTTCACACTAGACAAAGGGTTACCTTGCTGCACAAGTTATGTCACAGCCCCTGGGACATTTAATCTCGTACTCCCATGCTATATAATTTGTTGATAACTTGTTGAAAAGTAGTTGATTTTTATTTTGGGTGACCCTTTAATGCTATTCTCCCAAGGCTTTTAAAATGTGCACGCCAACTAAATATACAGCTTCAGTCCCTGCTCCAAAGCATCCTAAAAATGTAATCTCTTTATATCAGGCCTGGATTTTGCACAACTAACTGCTTTTAGCATTTTAAACCTGGAAAAACAGAGGGAGCCAAGAAGCTCCACTGAGCAGCCATCTCCTGAGCTGCTTTGTTTACAAAGAGTCTGACACTATCCTCCTGCCTTTTCCCTCCATTGCCTACTTCCCATTTGTCACCTGCTAGTCCTGTACAAGGAGTATTTGTCCCGTAACTTTCTGTAGTGCCAGTCATGCTGTTTCCCTTTCTTTCAAAAGTTCCCTTTGCTAAATTGTTTAAAGGACGTAAAAATTCTGTAAAAACAACTCTTTTCTACCACATAAACTGACTTTATAAATTACTAATTTAACGTTTTCAACTGTCAATTTTCCCCCAACCGCTTTAATATTTCCTCAGGGACAGGTTAGATTAGCCTTTGGTATCTGGGAGAGTAGTAGCACAGTTTGATTTCTGTTGCCATGTCTTTCTTACATATCTTTAGGTAGAGTAAAAGTGTGGTTACATTTTTTTGTGAAAGTTTTTATTTGGCATCTATACAGAGCTGCTTTTAAAGCAGTATATTAATTAGGCAACAACCGAAATCAGAATAATAAACCATATTCAAAGCAGCCAACTCTGCTGATATTTATTATAAATGCATTGAATGGATGCAGATCCTTGCCATACTAATCTAAAACTGAAGCAAATCCCTAAATTATGTAGGGGAAGTAAAATTGATAGCAGTACTAGTGAAATCACTCAGGACTACATTAGAGGCCCTAGTATTTAGGAAACACCATGGTTGTGTTGTGGTCGCAATACAAAATCCTTCTGTAAATCAGAAAAAAAGCTTTAGGAGTGACGATACCATTACCACCACCTCCCTCAAGTGCATGCACACAGTATAACGTAGTGTTAACTGATTAGCCCAGACATTGACCTAAAAAATAATTTTATTTCAACTATTTACACCACAAATACCATTGGAAAAGGGTATTCACTGAAAAATGAGAACGAGTAAATTTGCTATGTTGCTGTTGCCCTGTTTTAAACTTTGTCCTTCCAATTATGCACTAAGTGCCCATTGTCACCCTCAGTGCCTCTGCTCATTAACACTCCTCTCTAAGAGGCAATAAGTAACTTTGAGTAATTCCAGAAATGTAATTTAGAAGGAGGGGAGAAGGAATCTTTGAAGCAGCAGGCTTTACATAGCAAAGTTTAGCATGTGCTGCTGTTCCTTGTGCGTAAAATGGTAACCAGGTGAGGGGAGCAGTACATGGCCACTTCAGTAACCATAACCATGAGATGTAGAAGCTTTCTGATGCACCTTCAAAATATAAACAAATTTTTTTTAAATAGTTGGTTCGTCAGATTCTCAGCAATTTTTCTGCTAGATTAACTATACGCATCAGCAAACCCCAAAGAAGTAGAAAATAAATGTGTGCAATCACCATTTCATGGATCCTATGTGGCCTGTTTCATGGCTCATGACTGCCAACATGATACCTTCAGACCTCATACAGCAAGCTTCTAGCCCAAAGGAGGAGTCTGCCAGAACAGTCCCAGGAAAAGGGGACTGGCATCAGACTCTCCTAAGCTTCAGAAAGGGGCTTCCCAATACTGCACACCCCAGTCAAATCCAGGTACTGGATGTAGCCATGTCCATGCTACAGAGGCTTTTCTGCTTTCTGCTTGTGAGTGGGGAAGCACCTCAGTCAGTAGCCCCTGTAACCACGTGTATCCACACATGTATCCCATTCAAATCCTTACTGATGGCTCTATTAACCTCGTGTGGCAGTGTTAAATCAAAATTTACTGTTAAATCAAACATTTGAACCTTGAGAAAACCACTCTGTCTGCATCAATCTTGAGCTTGCTCTTTTTCTTTGCCTTGTTAATGACTGCATTCTTCTCTTCTCTTGCCCTTACTTTTTTTGTCACCTAAATTTCTGTAGGAGTTGGGTTTGGTTTTTTTTTATTGAACTGGCCAGTTGTTTTTCAAAATGATTGCCCAGTAAATTTTACTCAACTGAAATGCTTTAAAAAAGAAAAAAGATGCAGTAGCTTGACATCCTTCTCAGGTACCAGAGCTGCACCTTGCTGCCTTTGCCTAATTCACAGTGCCCGCCTCAGGGCCACCACAGCAGGCAGGGGCAAGGACATCTCATTTTAAAATCTTGTAGTCAGTTGCTAACAGAGAAAGTTGCTACCTTTAAGCACATGAAATAACTCATCACTGTGCAAATATTTAAAGCTGAGAAAAGCAGAGCATTCATCAGGAAAGCGATCCTTTTCCTGTGGAACAGGGGCAGGGTTTGACCCCAACTTATGTGGGCTCAGGTCATTGCATATGTTTGCACTTTATTCTGCACTGTGAACATATGCAGTATGTGAGGTGATTGATGTGTGTATGTATACATACATGTAGCTCAAATCACTGCCATATTCTATATGAATATGAATTCAATATGAATATGAATTTGCATTCAGCATATTTTCAGAGAGCTATCCACATTAGTAATATGCTTATCTGCTGTGTTATGCATTTGTGTCACACCAGCAATGGTTAACACAGTTATTCTGGTACCTTTTCTGAGCATTCAGCAGCCATTGAATTACCACTACTATCTCTTGGTTAACATGCTTTCATGTCTTTAAGATGTTAAGATACAGATTTAATACTTTCCTAGGGATAAACACTAATTTGAGAACAACTGACTTAATTTAGCATATAGAAAGAACTATTAGAAAAAGATTTACATAGACCTGGGTAATACTTTCCTTGTGCAACTCCCAGCACAGGCAACAGAGCTTTTGCCTCATCACAGATGAACAATTTATGTCCTCTGCACTATGGCTTGCTCATGTCAAGGCCAAGCAGTTTACACCTGTGACTTGTAAGGTGCTTTCCCTTTCAGTTTGAGCTTCAAATTTTGTTTAAACCTAAACCATACTGTAAAATCCACTGACAAATCCTCACTTGCCAAAGATAAAAGCCCCACCTCTAATTACCATGTGCAATCTTCACCTGTACTTTATACAGCAGCCTCTCAGTGTTGGTATCAACACTGCAGAGCTCAGCACAGCATTGGTGTGAAAGCAAGTGGCAAACAAGTTAGAAAGTAGAGAGTCCAGCTCCGTGTGCTGCCTGTACTTTGTTCCTTTCTTCCTCAGGCCCACACTCAAAGTGCTGAAGCTGTTGAAGTCAATGGAAGTCAAGTAGCTAGATGTCTTTAATACTCAGGACTCAGTCCTTGAATCCCTCAGTCCCTACCTAGAGGTTCATAGATTCTCAGGAAAGGGTGAGTCCTGTACAGTTCCGTGTGTCACCCTCTCTGCTGCTGTCCTCCAGTTCCTGCTTGAAAAATCCACAGAAACCAGCACATGGTCTCACGCATCCCAATACTGAAAAAACAGAACCCTCACTTTCGCAAAGATCCAGCAAGCCAAAAATGTATTTTTTACCTAGCTCATTTGTGTAGAAGCCTGTTGAGAAATTGCGTATGTGGTTTGGCTATTGTCACCTTCAGCAATCCATTCGAGAAATGCTGTTTCTCAGAGCTAAATTGTTTTTAATTCCCAAAAAAGTGAAGTACTTCCTTTTTTCTTTTTTTGCTTTTATACTAAGATCTTTTCTAAGCAGGCTATTTACTCACTACTCCAGTCATAGTAATTTATGGGAAGACCTATGTACAGGGCTAATTATGGTATATGACATGAAATAGGCTTTTTTCAGTTGCTGATCATTCCACAATTGTCTAAAGAAATAAGGTGATACCATCAATTTACCAAAAGAAGTTTCTCTTAATTTTAGTGTAAAGGACCAGTTTACCATAGCACAGAAGCACAAATGTTGGATTTTATGCAATATAGACAGAAGCATGTGGCAGCTAGCAATCCCTCCTCACTGAGCTTCCCGAATTTGAGTGAAGCTCCTATAGGGATATGACCAAAGGGTCTCTCAGCAGTCCTCACCAGCAACACACCTGGGACTCCAGGAAGTTGTACAGCTGCAAGGAATAAGTCATACATCCTCTTTCTGTTGTTTCCACTAATTCCCCTCAGAACATATCCTTTATATGTGACACTAACTAATATGATACTAAACAAACAGCTTGATCCAAATTTACAGTGCTGGCTATTTAAAAAGGAAAAATAAAAACACACATGGCCTAAGTATGCATCAGTCTTTTCACTTAGTGCTCAGAGGTCTCCAAGCTGAAAACTGAAAGCAGAGGGAAGAAGAAATGCCTTAATTCTGTAGATATTAGTGGAGCTACACTGTATGATCCTGGATAAATGCAATAATGAGCTTGCCTGTGGAACCAGATCCCTCAAATTCCAATTTTTGGCAAAATCACAAGTTGAGATTTGCATAGTCTACACTGCCACATTAAATCAGGGAGCTGAGTTTATGGAAAGCATTTTCAGTTAAGAAACATGGCAACAGGATCTATTTCAATCCTTTTACCCCAACATCCCACTTTTCAAAAGGTAGTTAAAAAAGTAAATAAATTTACTTCCATGAATTTCATCTGATTCCCATGGAGCACCAGGGCCCTGGTTGCTGTCCATGCATTTGGTCCATCTGGGCTGTGGTGAAGTGCTGTAAGCAGCAAGCTAAAGTGAGAGAGCTGAGCTAGCAGACCGGCACAGGTACACAGGTTCAAGCAAGGGACAAATATCTCCTCCACAATCAGGCTGTGACTCCTGAGCCCCCTGCTCAGCAGAGGAAGGCAGGACTCAACACCAAAGGGAGAACAGCCAGGAAGGGCAGAGCATGGTGGTGACAGAGCCCTGTTTGCTAGAGCAGATGGGAGCAAGAGATTGAAGGTGTGCAATGACAGCAGCAAGAACCTTCTTTCAGTTCCCCTCACTTTCTATTCTCTGCCTCTTTTCCCTCCCCCTTTTTTGTCATCTTTTGTGACATGCAAACATGCTTCTATGGGCCCTTCTAGCAGAACTGAAGCAAGCCAAAGGGAGTGGACACTCCATTTTGCCAAAGATTTAAGTCTTTCCTGTTCAAAAATTTTTAAAAAATCAGATTTTATTTCCATGATGATGGCTGCCAGAGGAAGAATTTTACCACAAAACATGATTCCTAGGACTTAATCTCTCTAGCTGTATATTCAGGAGGAGCCGATAATACTTATTAAGAGAGACTATAAATTACCTTGTCAAGCAAGCCCTAACCTTGGGTTTATCTTCTGCTGAGTTCATACCTATCTGCAATTCCTTGGTCTCATCCGTGTTTCCTCCCTCTACCTTTCTGCTCTTCTTTAGAAGAACACTTCCCCATGTCCACCATGTCCTGTTGTGCTGCTAGCTTTGTATGGTCCTTGGGTGTCCAGTGGTTGGGCAGTCACTGTCAGCTGGCTTGCAAGTTGTATTTTGTGTATATTTTATTCTGACTGAATTCTGAAATGGAAATATTTTAAAACAAAAAGTATAAACTATTTATGTTGTTTGTGTTGTAGAATAAAGATGCAAATGCAAAATAAAGTATGCTTTGGTTTTGTCTAATGAAAGTTATTGTACAGTTCCTAATGAAGCAAAGGAACAGAGCCGACAAAGGGCCTGAAATACTTGGTATGTACTAGCAGGAACTGCAGTTTTCATGGGTGACCTTGGGAATTCAGTCACTCTGAACTGCTAGGTGGCTTTGGTGGGAGCTGAGATCTAAACACTGACAAATGAGTCCTACAGCACTTCAAGCCAGAGTCTGAGTTTGTGGGATGGAGAAGGATGGAGCTACTGAGATAGTTAAAGTGCAGCTAGATGCTGTGCAGAATTTTGAAGCATCTAGACAGGTAAAACATTTCTCCCTCCATTTAAATGAGGAGAATACTTTTTGCTCTGATTTCATTAGAGATGGGTTGCTCAGAGCTTTCGTTCACAGCCAGACTTTTGGTGGGGTTTTAGGCTAGGCATTCCCTGACCAGAGTCAGTTTGGATAGTACTGATCAGGTGTTCCAGTAAACAGATACATGGATAGTGCAATGTTTCATTCTGCTAAAAGGAGAGCTCAGCAAGGGCTCTCCCCATCACCTACATCCCTCTTTTGATTAAAGTCAAATCAAAGATTGCTCCTGTTGAAGAAAAGCCTTTAATTTAATGAAAATAGTAAACGCCTTCTTAACAGCAGCCACCCCTGCTTCTGTACACAACCAAAATGTAGGTATTGAAGGAGAAATGGTTGGCCACTATCCCTGTCAAGAGGATTGCCATGAGGCTTCCTGAAAGCAGGAGTGTTTCAGTGACAAGACAAGACATCGTACAGTAACCTTAGGGTACATCTCTCTGTGCTCAGGGATGCTATCCAGAGCCCAAAGCCAAGCTTTTCACATAATCTCAAGAGTGAAAATGCATCCAACTTTCCACCTGGCCTCACTGGGATCTCTGGGCTCCCATGCACTGAAGCAACATAAGGTCTGGCCTTCACTGGCTGTTACATAACAGTCTCATCAGCATGAAGGTTAAGAGCAGATTACAAAGCAACCAAATGAGGTTGTGATGCTTTAATAATCTTACACACTTCTGGCAAAAGAGAGTGTTAAATCCCAACCGTCAGATCTACTTTCATTCCAGGAAACTACCTTCTGCTGCTCCACACATCTCATTTAGATCCCATTAGGAAGATTTTAATTTCATCCTAAAGATCATTCAGTAATGTGAAACAGCAATGGGGTAAATACAAAAAGTGCTGCTCCACTATTCCACTCACTCCTTACAGGTACAAATTCCTAGTTGCCCTCCTGCCAATGCTGGGGTCAGGCTAGCATGACTTCTGCTGCCGCTGGTACAAGAGATCCACCCACACGTGGTAGAAGGGGTGAACTTGCTTTGTACTTATATAGAAGATACTTGGCTTCTTCTTCTGTTGAGCATAGTGTTAAGAGCACTTGCCAAAGAAAACAGCTGTCAATAATATTTTAAAAACAATAAAATTTAAAAAGGGACTAAACAGGCACACCATTAAATCTCAGGTGTTGTCTTCCTTTCCGTGGGTTCACTGAACTCATTCATTTTTTTTACAATGTAGAAACATTGGCTACACTGTGTTAATCTCTGTTAAACTAAAAGTTAAAAGCTCCCCTGATACCAAGGCGAACATCTTTCCTAATTGTTATTTTTTGACAGGGGGCCAAGGGAGTGCCCCGTGTCACTACTACCATTTTACAGGTGGGATGAAAAACTGAGCAAGTAAAAAATTTGTTCTTGACCTCAAAATGGCCCAAAGTATCTAAACACATGCTCTGGCCTCACGCTTATCCCAGAGTTGTAGATCTGTGAGATAATCTGGTGAGGAAAAAAAACAAAAAAAAACCCAGAAAAGACAGTTTATAGGAGCGATAAAGGCAGCCTAGAGATAATGCATGGTAGTGTTCCATAGGAGAACACTGTCACACCCATACCCCCAAGCACTCAGGTAATAAGAGAACAATATTTTCAGTAATCCTGCTGGAAGCATGCTCTCTCCAGGACAGATACTTCTTGATCATGCTTTCCAGATGAAGAAACTTTTTGGTTCATTGAGCAAACCTATGGCAGAAGTTGAAATAAGAAGTAGAACAAGGCTGGGGTTCTGTCCACAGAGCTATGTGAAATGCAGGGTGATCTCTGATTTGGGAGTGTTTGGCAAAGAAGCTAGCATCAGGATAAACCTCTTAACATCTAATATCACTGTGAACAAACACAAATTGAACTCTTTATCCAAATGCATGACACAGTGTCCTAGAAGAGTGCAGTCAGTATCCAGATTTCAAAACCCAGCGGAATCCAAAATAAATCAGAACAATTTAGATGTAAGGACAGGTCAGCAAGGTCCTACTCTTATACTGAAGAAAAAAAATACAAATTTTTTTTTAAAAAAACAAAACAAAAAACCTCAAGAAACAAACAAAAACAAACAAAAAACCCCCCCCAAACAAACAAAAAACACCAACAAAAAACAAAAAAACCCAAATCCAACATATTAGGCAGGCTGCATGTGTAATTTTCTGACTCCTGATAGAAATCCGTAGTAGTAAATCTGGTTGTTTTTTTGTTTTGTTCTTGCAAGAAATTTTTACCTTTTTCTCCACCATATTTGCTGGGAAATCTATCCATAAAGGAGAGACAATACTTCTCCTTTGCCAGCTCTGAGGAAATATGCCCAGCCTGAAATATTTTTGTTCACTGTGGTTAGTGTGACCACTTCTGATCTCCTATCATCTTCACTCCCCACCACAATCAAATAAAATTACTTAAAATAATGTGGAATACTTTCCTGCGTAGCATTTATCAATTATTTACTGTGTTTTTTAATGTTACATTATATTCCCAGCAGACTGCTTTGTACTTCAAATCAGATTCTTTGTGCCAGAGATTACAGAAAGAGGAAGAGATCAAAATAAAACTGGATAAGATGCTGTACTGAAATCTATCCCTATAAGTAATTTTGTCTAGGAGGTCAAAAAAGAGAAGCTTGGGAAACAATGTCAAACATAATGAGAAAGTGAAAAATTGCTTTGAAAAGGCATTGCAGTAACTCATGCGAGGAGAGGAAGGTGACAAGGCTGTTGGTTGGTTCACAATGCTTACTTGCAAAAACAATTCATCCTCCCTTGAGAAAATACAAGAGTCAGTTTCTGGGTGGAATTGCAGTGGTGGCACCACAAGCACAAGGTCCCTGATAAAAATGTTCTTTTAAAATCCCAGCTGCAGGGATGGTCACCAGAGCAGATCTTACATCTCTCTTGCATACATTACCTTTTCTTTTAAAAGGACACTAAATAATTGAATATCTCAATGCAAGTTCTTGTGACCAGCCCCAAGCCCAAGAGAATAAAGATCATTGGTTTTCAAAGCCAACCAGGGAAGAAAAAAAAAAAAAAAGAAATATTTCAATATAGTTTGCTTATATTTATCAAACATTTTCAGTTTTTTAGGCAGAGCTGTGCTGAAAGTAGGACAAGAAGAATGACCACTATTGAGGGTCTGTTGGGAATGGTGTTTACACCCTGCACATAGCAAAGTTTACACCCTGCACATAGCAAAGAGTAATGTTTGGAGCCAAATAAAGTTTTAAAAACCCTGAACCCTGAAGAGTGACATCATAAGGTAAATGCCTCTAACCAGTCAGGCCTAGTGCTGCCCCTACAACCTGGGCACATTGAAACTGCTCACCCTACAGGCCCCATTGCCCCACAGCAGCCACCTGGTTCCTCCTGCCTAAACACACTGAGCCGCCTGACACTGGGAGTGTGAGGATGTGCCTGGAAAAGGCGAGAGCATCTGCACCTTGTAGCAGAATCAAATAATTGCCTCAGATGTTCTGTTCACTGCTGATTCCCTTAGTCCACCACTGCCCCAAACAAAATCTACTTTTTCTTTAAAAATAAAATCTACTTTTAATCAGCCTGGCCCCAGGCTTTCCCCTTTGTACAACTCAGAGTGACCCTGAAGCTTCACACAGGAACAACATTTTGCACAGCAGCATCAATGCAGCCCATGCAGGCTGAACTGGAACTGGGATGCACCATGGGACACCCTCTTCCCACTCCCTATCCAGAAGTGGGTCACTGCAGTGGATATTTTCTCAATACTCTCTCCAATGACAATAACGTGTCCTGAATTAAGGACCTGACAGACTGCCCACATGAATGAACTGTTCAGATCATCCATTCAACCACCCCAAGCCCCAGAGCAGAATCTTCTTTACCTTTTGCTACTGTTTTGACCCTCACCTCAACATCAGCTTACTACAGAAGGCACTATCACATAACTCTACACACCTTAACATCAGCACATCATTCTTGGGCTGCAGTCACATTTCCTGACTGAAAACCTGGCCTGTTACTTACAAAGCTGCCCACACTGAGTAGTGCTTCTCAGCAGCTCAACTGTCCAGGTATTTCTAATGTGCAATTATTCCCCTCTAAGCATTCACACATCTCTCAGACAACACATCTATTTCATGATGGGCTTGCAATGCCACTCTCTGCTGCCAGGCTAAGTCCCTTGTTTAAAGAAACCACATCAAAGCCTTTGCCTTTGTAGCCATGGTTTTCTACGGAGGGTGTTTAGGCTCATACCCTAAAATCTAGACTTGACTGCAATTTTGCTGGCCAGTTGGACCATCAACAGCTGTACTTGAGAAAATAAAGATCTTGTCACATCTGCAGCTTTGGGGCCTTTTTTATATACAAGATTTCCTTAATGCATTTCATTTCTATAGCAAACTTTGTCCTACAGGTTGCAGGAGGATGTGCATCCTCTCCATAAGTTTGAAGTAGAAATCTTTAGATTCAAATCAGGAGATTAAGTTTCAGGATGTCAGGTCTGAATTGGAGCGGTACATGAAATGTGTTTAATTTCAAGCAAAAGAGTACAAAATTACTCAAATCTTCTCAGCTGACGTTTTGTTAAATAATACAGTTCAGGGAGTTTCATATGGATTCAGAAGTCCACAGGCAGGAATAATTTTCTCTCATGTCCAAAAAGGGCCAAAGGCCAAGGGTCTCCCTTGGCCTTTCCTTGACCACTGAGTACAACACTGAACAAGTGTATCCTGATTTTTCAAATGTTTCAAGTATTTTAAGAATGGCAAATTAAAAGTTACAGATTAATTGTTAATGACGAGAGATATCAGGGCCTCTCTAATTCTGTAATCAGGGACAATAACCTGTAAGAGGGTATGTTAATAACTACAGTTTTGCTGTGGAGACACCCCTGACTTTAAAGGGATGGCAAAGGACTTATGAGTTAATTTGCTTTTTTTCCCACTGTGAAGAAGAACTGAGCTAGCTTTAGAAGCTAGAAGAGCTATTGCTTTTCCAACAGCACTCTCCTGCCACTGATTCTAAGCAACAGTGTTAGAAAGAATAGTTCCTTTAGAATCTAGATTAGATTAGATTTTTGATAGCAGATAGTACTAACTAAATCAGGCTATAAAGCTATGATCGTGCTTTTTGTAAAATTAACTGTGTTAGCAACAAGTAGTGACACAGAGACTGCTGTACTTGGACACAGTCTCAGGAGATTTCATTCAGGGATTCACAATATTCTAGCAGAAGATTGCATCAATTTGAACAAAGAATTGAACACAAGACTGCAGACAGATTGTGAGTTCCGTATGTAAGGTCTGCCCAGCACTACACAAGGTCAACACCCAGGATGAGCAACATCAAATACAATGAAGAGTAAGGTAAATCTTAAAAGTTTACTTTTAAAAGCTCACCTGAAGGTTTACCACACATTCACATTTCTCCTTAAAAGTTTATTCCCTATATTGGAGTCATGGTTTAGGAATGGTACTCCCCAGTTTAGTGTTTCCACTGAAACTCTAAACCACATACCTCTTGCTTTTTCCTCCTTCTCCTCCCTTCTGCAGACAATTAGAGAGGAGAATTGGAGGCACAAAAGGCAAAGATCACAGGTTGAGATAAAAATAATTTCCCAGAAACAGCAATGAGATAAATGAACAATATTAATAATAAAAGCGTACAAAAGTGAGTATGGAGCTCGACCTGACTACAGCCACACCACAAAAAACCTGTGTGCCATTCTTTAAGATCAGGGTAACAAACACCTCTGCTCTGCAGAGGTGGCAGATTTTTCTCTTAAATAAGAGAAAACAAGAATTCAGGGTAAAGGGTAAAGGATGACTAAATGTAAATGAAGGGGATAAAACCTAGATTGACAAAATTTCTTTTTTAATTACATAATAAAACCCCATAGCTCTCTCTAGACAGTATCATCAGATGGATACTGCTCAGCCACAACCACAGAGCTTTTCAAGCGTTATCACACTCACAGAACTTTGAGGGACATTCTGTAGTAAGCAACCCTGCTCTGGCAGCAGCCTGAGGTCTGTCCCTGGCACTCTCTCTAATGGTTTTGCTTTCAGCTACCCATTTGCAGCACAGGGATCTGGGATCAATAACTCAGCAGTACCTCCTCCTGCTCCCTACTCCAAGGGGCAGCATCAGCCTGCACACATTTTGTAGCAGGGTCTCCACACCCTTTGCTTCTACAGGCTGTGAGAATGTCAATCCTGTCCTCAAACACCACTCCACAGAGCTATGGCAGACTTATGCCAACTTGTGTCTATGAGCTCACAGTGGGTTTATTTTGGTGGGGAGATTGCTCTTCAGAAGGTGCTTTGTTTTTGAAAAACAAATGTATTGATAATAAACAAACAAACAAAAAAGTAAAGCTAAAAGCTCAATATAATGAAAAATTCATCAAGAAAAGTACAAAACAGAGTTGCTTAATTACCCAAGTGAAAGGGAAGGGACAAAAGCCAACTCCACTCCCATCAGAAAGACACAGAAGCACCTACCAGCAGGTTATAGGCAAAAGTCATCCTCCCTCCATTTCACCCTATGAATCTACACCTGCCAACACAGGACTGCTAACAGTGGTAACTCCTCACCCACTAAAATTCTAGTTTTGTATTGCTCAGATGAGCCCTCATAGTCTCCCTCATAGCATCACAATCATTCAAGCAGAGAAGTTTCACTGCCATCTGTAGACAGCAGCAAAAGAAACTGGAGGAATAAAACAGCAAGAAACTTGAAAGGTATGTAGGGCACTGTGGATATTGTGTTCCCCACCAATATTAGTGGTAACACAGCCTAGAATGACACTGCTAGCTCAAACATCTCAGCAAATCGGAGAGATTAATAATTTATGACAGACAGTTTGAGCTTCAAACAGAGGACACTGGCTGTGCCTATTTTCTACAGTGGCTTCCTCAGGAAGTCCCTCCCTGCTAGGACATTGGAAGTGATAATAGTAATACTGCCTCTATTAAAAACATCATGTTGGCATTGTTTCACAAGCCTTTACCAAACTTTAATCAAAGTCAGTGGTGCCACTCTGTGTCAGCTATTTTCTCCAGGTTGTTTGACCAGGCAGCTTCTAGTTCAAACTATTTCAAAGAACAAAGCTGATGGAGGAGAGGGCAGGACATTTTGTCCATGTCAAGATCTGGTGATCCCTTAACCTGACCCACACTTCAAAGGGGCAGGCCTGACATCTGGTCAAGGGACTTGGAATTTAGGATGATCCTCCTCGCCCCAGCTTTCACATTACAGCATGCCCAAGCTACCATGGTATTTATGAACTCCTTGTGACAAGGAAAAATAAGTGTCACATGTGCCCCACAGGGCTGGCAGAAATCTGCAACAGATTTGCCATCACAAGCCCAGTCTTGAATGGCTCTGTTTCAGTTCTGCACAGGAGCAGATCTGCTCTACAAAGGCAGTGCAGCAAATGGGCACCTGATCCCTGGCAGCAGGATGAGGGTATCCCAATCACACTCACTAATCTGGCTGCTGGGTCCACTGATGATATAAAAAACCAGAGGGACAATCATTATTTTATATTCTAATTACCTGCATGACAAAAGCCACTGCATTTCCCCAAATTCCCATTTGGCCTCAGCTCTATGAAGTTAAATCATTTTCCAGAGGTCAAGAATTCAAAGCAGCACTTGACAAATCAGGTCAATGAGTCTTAAAACTGCACACCTTATTTTTCTTGGCTAGAATTCATCAACTAGAATCCAAGGATGCCAAACAGGGTGTTTATACTGTAAGGAGACATATATTTTTTCCTTCTCCTCATTATTCATGCAAAGTCCCAAAGCAAATTTATAGCAAGCTTTTAAAAATAGCATTAATAATCTTAGGGGCTGCACTAAGACCCTAATTAAGATAGTATATGAATGTTTCCTGCTTGCACGTGAGATTATAGATTTAAGCTACACAGTGACAAGACTCCTTAAGGAATTTATTAACACTGATTTGGGAAAGATGATTGTCATTCTTGCTTCTATACAAGGTGTTGAGATATCAAGTATTTCTCGACTTTGTTGTGACCTGTTAAACCACATTTAGGACCTGGCTGCTCAGTGGCCATTAGAAGTCACAGTGTCACTGCCCTGGGTGGGTGAAGCTGGACACACTCACCACCTTGGAATGTGCTTTCCAAGATGACAAGTGAGGCCTTGAGGAAAGGAGGGGTCTTCTCACAAGCATACAAAGGCTTTGCAGAGGTGAGTTTCTAGCTTCACACAGGACCTCCTCAGCAAAGCAAGAGCTCAGTTTCCAACAAAGGCAGCTGCTTCAGCAGCAAGACCAGCCCTTCATGCAGTATTGTTGTTCCCTGTCCACTGCTCACCTGGCGACTTCAGCAACAAAATGGGATCAATTTTTCAAACAATCACCTCTCTTTCCCACAGCCATGGTTCACCTGCAGGGTGAATCCTTCCTGCAAGCTGCAGACACAGGGACAGCCACAGCCAGCTTTGGAAAAAGCTTCTTCCAAAGTCCTCTCACTAGAGAAGGTGAGTGCTGGCAGAAGTGCTAGAGAAGCTGGAGCTGCAGGAGTAGAGCCTCTGCAATTCTCTGGGAGCCATGAACTAAAAAGAAGAGTTGATGAAAAGAAGTCCAAGCTAGAAATAAGAGGTCAAGATTCTAACCCTAAGTTTCTATCATCGTGCTAAACACAATTTTTGCTCGAACAGATAAGCCTTGAGAAATCACACAAAATGCACCACAGTTGAAAGGGACGTTTAGCAACAGCCTTTCCCTCTGCTCACAGCAAGGCAGCAAAAACACCTCCAACTTTTCAGCACAAGTTAAACCGTGATTTAACTTGCAACTTAGGTTAAATAGTCCTCCCTTCAGAAGTCACCACACATCAGTGAAATAAGTTTGTGTTGCTTTTTTCTGGATAAATAGCTCAAAGTCTTCTCGCTGGAAACAATTGCCATTTAACAAGTATCCTAGAAAGCTGTAAACCTGATTTAACTAAATTGACAACTCGTTTTTACCAGAAGCAATCATACACTCCCACAATGACCAAAGCTTTCCTGGCAGAGCTCTCTCTCTGGATTTATCATTAACATCAACATCCTAACACTGCTAAATAATTCAGTACAGCATTTAGCCCTGTGTCCTTGCCTCTCTACTCAGAAACCACTCTCTTTTCTGTATGTTTCAGCAACAGGGAAGAAAAACCTGCCTGGACTGTGGCTCCTCCTTGTGCTGTGTAACTGAGGGGGGAACCTCAGTTACCCTTTCACCCTCAACACAGAAGCACAGGTTTCATTTATTTTATTTTGTTGGAAATAGTGTTTATTAGATAACTAAATATAGAGCGTTATTTATCCACACGGACTCATGACCATGTGGGCTCAGATTCACATGCAAATTCCCCTTTTAATAATCCTAATGCAGGGAGTGCTCCAATCAGAGCGCTATCAGCCCCAGCTCCCAGATACCTGATGCCAGCTTTGCTGGTAATGTAGGCCATCGAAGCAAATCCAGAGAGATTGAGTTGGAAGTGGAGAGAGGCTCTGAGATCTATTTGCTTGGCTTCCTGACGACGAGGGGGTGTCTAACTTCTTTTTTTTCTTTTCTGCTGTAAAGGGGATATCGTTGAAGAGGGATCATTAGCTGCCAGCAGCCCGGCTGGGTCAAGGCTGGGAGGAGGAGACGCAGCTGCAAGCAGTGAAGCAAGGTGGAGGCTCGAAGACAGAAGACCAGGTTAATGAAAGCATGAGGTGGCTCTTGGGCAGCAGCTTGAAAAATTTTGGACATGCTGACAGGGGAAACTATGACTGGCTAAACAGTGAACAAGGTGGGCCACTTCTGGAAACAGAGCTCCAGGTCTGTACCCCCCTGCTCATCTCTGTGGCATGTGCTTTGACTTTGCATGTGTGTGATTGTCTGTATAATGCCTCAGCGTACAGTGCAGAGTGAATACCTGGGTATTGGGACGTGTCAAAGCAGTACTGCTCAATTACACAGAGTGGGAGCATTTTTTATTGCTGTTAAGTCTTTTTAAACACATTTGTGGCAAAGAGAAACATTAGATGGAAAATATTTGCTGGGGTGGCAGGTAAGGAAGTTTAATTACTGCTTTTAAGCATAACGCATCCTTGATTTCCTCTCTCTCAAACGCGTGTTTACGCTCTGGGTCTGGTGCCGTGAAGCCTTTCTGCAGATGTTCCGAGTCAGTAGCAGGCAGCAATGAACTCTTGTTCCCTAAGCTGTGCGCTGATTACTTCTGCGAGAGAGGATCACATGCAGCCCAGTGGGGGGAGGGAAGGAGCCCCCAGAGATGAAAACACAGCCTGCTTTCTGGCTTTGTCTGGGATACAGCAAAAGGGTTTCTCTGATCAAAAATAATAATTTATGGTGCAGCTACTTCCTCAGTAAATGTCCGAAGCAAGTTGCATTAGCAAGTGAACTGGCCACACGACTCAGCTGATGTATGTAAAGTGTGCTCTTGCAAAATAAATGGGGGTAGGAATGTGTGTGGGTGTCAAAACTGGACAAAAAGTAGTATTTAAATGCCTCCACAATTTTAACAAAGTCTACCTCACCAGTAACATTGTCAGAGTTTGAACAGCACTGGCAATGTCTTCACACCTCAAACAGCATCGCAGAGTCACATTCCAACAAGTATTTGAAAATTCTGTGTGAATCCAGGCTCACTTCTAAATTATGTGTCATTACTAATATATACAAAAGCACATTAAAATATTTTTCTATTTGCCAGAGTTATATGTTTTTGCTTTTTACAAGCAATAATGAATAAGCTTCCAGAAGCAGGATAGAGCCTGGAAAAGCACCTATGGGTGGACCACACCCTAATGACTTCAAAGCAGACTTTTTTCCAAATCCACTTAAAACAGTTAGAAGTATCAGTTTCCTGATTCAACTTCAAAAGATATTAGTATAAATATGGGCTGTATTAACAAAAATAATTTTAATGGAGTTCTAAGTACTCTAGCCGATCATTAACAACATAATGAAACTTAGCACAACTGAATCACTTCAATGGGAATTTCAGTAAGCAAAAGAAACTTTCATTTGTCTATCCTTACACAAAAGCTTTCCTTAAATTCATGTTTTGCCTTGTTAGGTCATTCCCTCTAAAGGCAGGTACTACCCCTCTTTTATCTAGACACACAGTTCAGCTCCAAGCCCATTCCATTACTCATCATGAATATATCACACAACTCAGCCACACTCTGCATTTCATTCCTTTACCAACAGGCACGAGTAAAATCTCATCTTAACTGATATGGGTCATGTAATCTGTAAGCTGACAACTGTACATGCTCAGCATGTTTAAAAAACGTAGGCAGACAGATTACTAATGAAAGGCTTTACTACTTCTAGTCTGTGCTCAGTGGCTGGGGGAAACTCACCCTCTGCCTCAGTCCTACAAATATATAAATGAAGGGAGGAGAATAAGCATGAGCCTACAATGTCCAAACTATCCAGCTAAGAATTAGTTCTGAGAAAACAGAGGACTCTTTAGAAATATGATCCCTTTTACCCCCATGCTTTTTTCTGCATTTCTCTGTTTTATAAAAGATATTTCCCCACATTTATCTGTGTGTAACTGTTTCATGGTGGAAGTCAGTTTGTCAGTTACAAACCTGACAGTAGCTGCTTGTGATGACACAGGCAGGGCACACTGATCTCCAGTAAAGCAACATCAAACCAAACCAGTCAATTAATAATGCCATCAGTGACTTCATATGCCTGGTGTGGAAACTTTCAGATGTAAAACAGTGGAGGATTTTACCTTAAATAGGTTCTGCAGTAATTTTACTTTCAATTAATGAAGATTCAGTTTGATTTCTAGATTCATTTTATTTTCCAGCTGTGACAGGTATTCCTGATACCTATACACAGTGGTTACTTTTCTAGTGTTAGAGCGTCAGCTTTGAAAGTTAGTTTTAGGTCAGTTTAGAACTTTAGTTTTAGCTTAAAAATTCAGAATTTTTTTAAAATTAAGTGACTTTTGATTCATTGTATTATAATTATTCCTGGTTTTAGCGTAAATTTTAATGCCTATTATGTTTTCCAAGTCTTTTTGTCA
The DNA here is from genome assembly GCA_024500445.1 of Entomyzon cyanotis. Lineage (NCBI taxonomy): Eukaryota > Metazoa > Chordata > Aves > Passeriformes > Meliphagidae > Entomyzon > Entomyzon cyanotis. Next base: position 11,543,473 of record JAKEPQ010000871.1, read on the forward strand.
AGATCTTTGCACCATCCTTCAGTAGCCCTTTAGGCAGTCATTGCAGAAATGGGCACAAAACCACAATAGAAAAAGAGGGACCAATATCGAACAGTTGTCTCCTAATACATTTGATATATGTATATGATTTAAGTACAAGAAGTCCATCAGCTTATGGAACTACATCTCAAAGTAAAATCAGTCCACGTAATGTTTGGCAGGAGGCAGTATCAAAATGGGTATGTAATTCCCTGTTCAGACTCTGGGCATCTGTGGGGCAGTATTAATTTATTAAAAATTATTTCAACTCAAATAATACACTAAGTAGCCTACAAATTATTTCACCCTAATTGGAAAGTCTTAACATTAGCTGTGTTAAAAAGCTGTGAACACTCTGGAACACAGACTGAGGAAAGCTGATCTTTACTGTCACCTCTTACCATACTGAAAAAACATGAAGCTGAGTCAGGGGAGGCTTAGGTTAGATACGAGGAGAAAAAAAAAATCTCACTCAGAGGGCAGCTGGGCTCAGGTGGGTGGGTGGCTGGGAACAGGCTCCCCAGGAAAATGGTCACAGCACCAAGCCCGACAGAGATCAAAAATCGTTTGGAGAGATCAAAAATCATTTGGACAACACTCTCAGGCACATGGTGTGACTCTTGGGGTGTCCTGCTCAATGATCCTGATGGGTCCCATCTAACTCAGCATATTTTATGATGCTATAACATTTCCTAATTCTTAATCCTATCTGCTTCACAGACTACTATTTTGCAAATCATAGTAAAACACATTCTTCTTTCACAACTATAGAGGACAGGGTATTCATTTCATTACTAGCTATTCAGTGTGCTACTTGCCTCACCTTTCTCTGCATCTTTCACTGCATCTTCTTTAAACAACAAATTTATTATGTCTTCTTTTGCATTTTACTGAATAGATAGCCACCAGGCACTGGTGTGGTTATTTTGAAATAGAATAAGATAAAATAGGAGTAGTTCAGTTGGAAGGGGTCTGCAATGAATATCTAGTCCAACCACCTGCCCACTTTAGGGGTACAAGAGAATATGAGCTGCTTTGTAACAACCTATGTAATTTTTGCCCAGATCCCTCAGTGCAATAAAGTTCTTTCAGGTTCAGGGCACTGCATTTTCACCTTCAGAGACAGCACTACAGATGCAGAATTTCTGCAGACTGTACCCAAGAATCTCAATCCTGGCACTCAAAAAGAGGCATAACCAATGGGTTACCCACAACAAATGCCTCCACTGCTCTGTCTTGTGCCTTCCCTAGAGCATTAGAGACAGGAATACAGATCCCCAGGAGAACATTCACTATCCCACACTAGCAGGCAGTCCACTCTCTTCCCACAGTCTTCTGACTCACACAATACATACTCTACACACCCTGCAACACAGTACCCTGCAGTATTGCCGTGTTCATCTTCTTCCCTAAGCAATCTATCACAACCCTGAGGAGGCACTTTGTGCACAATAATGTAATTAAAAATTATATGTGTTGCAGATCAAATTAAGGATTCACAGATTTCCAAAATGCTGGCATTTATTCAGCCTTGAGAGCTTGGTTTTGCAACTTTAGAAGCAGTGCTGTAGTTTACTCTTGGAGGGCCTTTAAATAAGAAGAGTTATCAGGTCAGTAACCCACTGATACCCTAAGGTGTCCTTTTGTAGCTATTTCACAGACCAGGGTCATCTCAGCTACCTCATACTACAAAATAGTTGCACTTCTTCCATTTTTTTTACTATTAGATGCAAACTGTCCCCTTCAACAATAATATATTTTGCACATTTCTCTTGATTGGTATTTCATTCCAAGGCTTTGGAGCAAAGTAGAGACACAAGACAATTTGTTCATTCCTTCCACCAAGCTTAACCATTCCTTCCCTTTTGAAGTCCAGTATTTGTATGAGGCCATGTCTACAACAGGATGTGCCAGGCAGCCCTAACCCTTGTCTGTGTTTCCTGAGCACATGAAGGATACACTGTCCTTGGCCGTTATTCAACACACGAATATCATTTCAGTGAAGTTTATAGGGAAGCTGCACTGGGTTTAAATGACAATCAGGGCTTTACATACCTTTTACTAATCTCATGTGGGAAACATTGGCAGTCTTGCTCTCTGTCCTCCCAAAGCACCAGAACACTGTACAACTCACAGATCCTAAGAACAATGCTTAACCCTGAGGAAAGCATGCTCCCTATAAATTAACCCCCAAAATTAGACTTGGATTTTAAAAACAAGCTCTTCACTGATTGTGAACAATGCTGTCCAGTATAAGCTCAGTTGTTCTAAATATTTACTGCAAGGGTATCAGTAACATATTGGTATCAGTGAGTCTCCACATATGTAGTCCACAAACATAGAGTGCTTTTTCTCTTTTTCCCTTGAAGTGTTTTATGCACCTTGTAAAACACACTAAAGAAGCATTAACAAACTTTAAAAAAAAAACCGCCTCATTTAAAAAATATTATTTAATGTCTGCATTGGAAGAGCAGCTGGAACAATTTCTTTTATTTCTGCTCTTTCCTGTAACTCATTGAAGGGTCAGGTAAGACAACAGCTTATACAGACAGAAATTCTTTAATAAAAAATTATCAGTAAACATGAAATAGTTATTTAACATACCTCTTTTTTTTTTTAACACCTGTGGGGAAAAATAGCTTAATAGCTAATCTGCAAAGGTGTCAATGTATTTTTAAATTACTTTAATGCATTTAGCTTTAGACCCACAATACCTTAGGGGGAAAATAAAAAGGCAGAAATCTCCCCTACATTATTTGTTAGGTGTCAAAGCCTCTTTGCTTTGTTTTTCTTAGGCATGACCACATAATATAATTTCATAATATGACAATAAAGCAAAGAGGTTACAAATGCCTGGTAGGTAATCAGTTGAATGTAGGTTACAGTGTGATTTTGTAGCTAGAAGAATGACTGTGATTCTGGGAAGAATAAGCATAGAAAGTTTTTGTATACTAAAAAGGAGGCATTGGGGTTACTGTCTTTTTCACAAAGCCAGGGCTGCAAATGGCCAGTTTGCATCCCTGCTTCCAAATGCCTTGAGGAAGAATCACTTAAGTTCTCCCAGCTTGAATAGGCACCTTCATTCAAAAGAAAGTAAATCCAACCCATTGACGTGTGTAGTCTCACCATACAAATGTGAAAAAAAAAAAACCATTTGATAGCATTTGTCAAGAACTTTCAAAGGAACAAGGTGATAATGAACAGGTTTTCTTCCCTCCCTAGACTAGACTCTGAATGAGATCTGAATGAAGATAAAGTCAGACTGAAAACAAGATACACTGAATTTTAAAACTAAAGCACATACAACAGAAAAGCACAAATGGCTTTGCTGGTTTCTCATAGCTTATAACTCCAGTTAAGATTACATCACAATTCAAAAGCAGTGAGACAGAGGTCTTTTGTGCTTTTCATGTTGCAGAAAACAAAGCTGACACAGCAGTCACAACTGTTATTACTCTTACAGCAAAAGTTCTGTTTCCATAGTTTTAAACAGGAAAAAAATATTTTCGGATAACTGGCACAATAAGCTCAAGAAAGAGCCCCAGTCCAAGCTGACACACTGTTTTATTTGGAACTGGCCTGTGAGGTTAGAACAGCCCAAAGGGCAGGTATTGTAGGCAATAGGCCCTGTTTGAAAGGGCTATTGTAATATTTGTTCTTTAAAAGAGTTTTCCAAGTACAAAGAAAAAAGACTAGATGGTGGATCACCAGCCTCATTCATCTGCAATTCAGTGCTCTCCCAAAGTTTAAAAGCTTGACCAAAGTCAATTGATCCCACTATAGTCCAAGAGTAATAATGTCATACAAAATTACAAATGCTTCCATGTTGTTGGGGCTTTTTCCCCATTGGAGACAGGGTTTCCTAGAAACTTAAAACTCTCTGCAACTTCTCTGTTTTGTTTTTGGTTTTGGTTTTTTTTTTGGTCTCAGGTTGTGATTTGGTTTAATAGGCCAGCAAATAGAATTCATGAGTGTGCAAAACATATTGCTTGAATGATACTAGTGCAGAGAGAAAGAAACCTGGAAAAGCAACTGCTATGTCATAAGGCAAAGATAGCTAATGTATTTTTGCTCTCTGATAAAGAGATCTCCAGGAATCTAACACAGTTCCTATTTGCTTTGGTTACAGAGCAGACAACAGACAAGTTCAACCAAAGACGACATAGAGCCCTTTCTGTGTATCATTTTGCCTGCCACCATGATGCTCTTCCTGGCATTCCTGCTGCTCTTCCTGTACCGCCGTTGCCAGCGCCCCACTCAGCAGGGGCAGATCTTCAGCATCGACCTGCCCGAGGCCCTGCCTGAGCACGACGTCTCCAATTTCCTGTCTGCGCTGCCCTGGAGCACGGAACAGAGTTTCCACTACTCCACGCTGCTCCCTGATGCCACGTTCCTCTCTGTGTGTTTGCCTCCATCCTATGAGGAGGCCACCAAGAAGACTTCCATGGAAGAGGCTCACATTGAGCCCTCTCCAGAGCCAGTGCCTCCTTACGAAGAGAGCACGCTGCAGACCAGCGGCGCCAAATAAACTTCCTACAGGAGCACCTTAGCTGAAGCATGTGGCACAAAGGTAGAACTGCTATGGCCTTTAAAATCTGTGAAAAGATTCCAAATGAGGCACCAAACCAATGAATTTATGAAGGAAGAAACTTGAAGTAACAGGGAATGATTCTCTTCACCTCATCCTAGGATTCTCTACCTTCCATTTGTGGCAAGTGTACACACAGTGTAGCTAATCCAATCCAGATTGGTAACATGAGGATTCTAGTTAACAAGAATGTCATGGAAGGATTGAATTTAAGGAAAGCTGGGAAGCTCTTCCTCTGCAATCCCTCAGCTCTAAGGAAATTTCAATAACACTATTGATCAGCAGTCACAAAAAGGGCTTTTAGCACATGCCTATTCCAGCTCGGGTTCTTTTTCCCTATTTTATGCATTTCTTTTCAAATGAATTTTTGACAAGCTGAGTCACTCAGTCTGTGTGTGTTAGCATCACATCATTCTGCAGTGCACTGGAATGATCACAACAGCTCTCAGGAAAGCAAGTAAATATATAACCTCTACTAAATTTCCAGTATCTGTCCCCAAAGGTTCAAATGTGCACTGTGAATAAAGGCTGTCTTTCCTCACAGTTGAACAATGAGGGCAGCCAGAGAAGATCTGATTATTCTGGGTGAGGGAGACTCCTTACAAGAGCACACTCACAGTTGCTGCAAGCTGCTTGCCAAGGTCTGCAAGGCCCCAAAATTCCAGACTTCTCGCTTGACTTCTTCTCAATTTATAATCTAAAATAATAAACTGTGTGACTTATTTGGTGCACTCTGTAAAGGAGATGGGGAAAAATTAATAAAATCAAATGCACCAAACAAAATCTGGTGAGTATTTCAAAACAGCATTATAATTACTTCCCCTTCATCACTAGGGCAAGGTGAGGCTAGTTCAAGTGTGTTGGTGGCAGTGGTTCAGAGGGTTTGCACATGTCTACTTTCAGACAATGATGTATGTCATCTTTAATTGTTTCTTACAGGACAGCATTTTCACTATGTTGATAGATGATCTTTTTATAGAAGGTGATTACTACAGATCCTGACAGCCTCAAAAGTTATGTTGGAAAGGCACAGAGAAATGCAGTGTCATGGAAAAGCTGACACCTGCAAGGAAGAAACTGTCATAGCAGCTGTGTGCACCCTTGCTGTAACTTATAAACCCAAAGGCTGACCTCAGCTGGGTCATTCCAGCAACTGTCAGGAGGGGTCAATATCAGTCCAGCTTTATGAACTTAGCACATTTCTTTAAAAAAACCAAAAAACCAAAAATCCCAAAAAACACAACAACATAATAATGGAAGAAAAAATCATCACTGTACAGCAGAAGAAAGGCCACTTTAGAGCTGCCAGGTGGTTAAATTTCATGTTATGTCAACAGTGACACAATCACAGTAACCAAATAGTCCATGTCAAAGATGATGTTCCTACTCATACATTTCTCTTACAACAAGAAGAAAACATGCCTTTTGTAATTTAGAAAAGGAGTGATTTTCTTGAACTACAATTTTGAGATCATTCTTTTTCTGATGTTCTATTTTGGTCATCAAACTGAAGAAGCAGATGTTTTGGAAACCTCCAAATTCAATCAACCAGTTTTCTTTTCAGACCATGTCTGGGAACAGTTCCCAGTATTTTCTGATGTGTTTGAAAGTACCATACTCTACTGCCTCCTTGCATTTTCTTTACCTCCCTAATATTTGGTACATGCAGTTGTTTCCAAGAAAAACTGGAAAAATACAAGAGACCCAAACAACATACCTAATTGGAAAGGTGCAAAGATAAATCACTTCTGCCTTTGGTACTTGTATACTCCACTAACTTCAGTGGAATTGTATGGATATGCTTAAAAACTCAGACATTGTCATATCAAGCTGAGTATATTTGGCCTTAAAAGATAGGCTGTGTTCTGAAATTAGTTATGCTGCTCTTCAAGCACAATTTCCCATTTACCCTTAACCTGGGTAGAGCCTGATGCTCAGTCTCTGGCCTCATCATTCTACACTGCTCTCCAATAGCCCTAGTGACAATTAAGAAGAATTTTGGCTGGTATTTCTTGTGACCAAGACTGATATACTTCTATAACTAGTTGAGAATTTCGATTCTCTGCAAGGTGTATAGAGTGATCATGTTTGACACAGTATCTATTGGAGAAGGTTCAAATCCTGATTTAGACAAATTGTCTAAATTGTTAGTATTGCTATAGACAATTAAAAACAGACACTTGCTCAGATACTAATTAACAGAAACACTGCCATGACTTAAATTCTTCTTTCTAGTAGACTGTTTTTTATTCCATCTGGAATTGGTATCCATTACCTCATAATAACACAGATTTTTCTAGTCTTGTATGTTAATTGTCCCTAGTCGGTTTCAACAGAACCAGCATCTCTATTCTTAAATCTACCCCCCAAAAAGAAGGTCCACTAAAACAAAACAACAATGTTTCTCATGCAAACATATTGAAATTAAATCTCCATTGCCTAGAAGCTGCATCTGATCCTGTCAGGCTGTGGTGACAAACATCTCAGCAGCCAACTTGTCACTGATGTTAGTGCTCCTGGCTGTGGAGCAGCTATCAGGTCCTCTGGGCAAACACCTTGTGCATCAAAGCACAGAGCTCATGACCTGAAAGGAACTCATGCCTGGCAGTAGAGCAACCACAAGTGTAAGGGGAAGGTCTTTCATTTTCTTAGCTGCAATAATCTGAAAGGTGAAGGTTTAGAGTACACTATCTAAAAGAAAGATGTTGGAGTTGACACGGTAGACAGAAAGACTGAGGAAAGACATTAAGTTGTCAGTTACATAAAAGGTAACTGCAAACAAAGTAAAATAAGGACCCCTTGTGCCTGCAGCAATCTGAAGGGTACTAATGATTTGAAAGTGAAGCAAGATTAAGTCAGAAAAGAAATTTCTAAAAGTGAAGTGCAGTCTGAAAGTGCAGTGAAGCAGTGGCAACACCATCTCTGGACACATTGAGAAGTTAGACAAACATCTGTCCAGAGATATGAAGGCTCCTAGTTGGAGTAGAGAATGGATTAGATGTCTTCTCTGTGACTTTTCCTGTTCCTATGCCCTAAAGTTATATCAAAGTAAATTTTGTTCATCGTTTCCAAATTGTGTGAAATCAGCTGGTTGTTTCTTTGAAAATTGCATACTATGAGATTTCCTGTGCATCCAGAAATCACCGTAATATTGGCATTGTACTTTATAGCTACAAGGTTCTCTTTCTTTTCTGTTTAAATCTTATATCTGCTAGTACACATACAAAGTCTTACAAATTGTGAACTCACCTTGATGTGAAGGGTAAATGTATTTTAGTTTTCTGTTATGAAAATACTAAGAACCAAGACGAGATTAATTATGTTTACACTACCCCTTGTTTATACTTTGTAGGAAACTGTGGAACCATACAAGCCCCCTCATTAAGGAAGCTTCACAAGCTTAGGGAGCAATCTCTGTGCTTGTCTTCCCTGTGAGAGCTGGCAGAGTCCCTTACTGACATGGGTCCATTGTTCTGCAGACCAAGATGAATTCACATCTTGCATACATAGCAGATTCTTGATAAAAAAGACGTTTAAATGAAAACAACACGTAATTTATACAAAATAGTTCTTCTAAATATCCTCGGAAAGTATTCAGCATGCATCTCCAAAAAAGACACAGTAATTTCATAATAATAGAAAATCTTGCCTCTCTCACTTTAGCCAAAGGAAGAAAACATGACACAGCTCTTTACAACCACTATGGGAGCTCAGAAACAAACATCTTGGATAAAATTTATTCATGCTTTTGCATAGATTGAGCATCAGCACCTGATCTTTGCTGAACTGAAAACTAAGTCATAACTCACTGGTTTGTGCTTGCCAATGAAAAAATGTGTTCTTCAGAATAGTCACTGCTCGGTCTTATGAAGTAACCCTTGGTCTAGGAAAGGCAGAATAAGCATTTCAGTGCACACATTTCACTTTGGAGAGATGCTCATTCATAACAAATATCTTGACTAGAAATTTAGATCTCTCATTGAAGCGAAAAAACCTTTAAAAAACCCAAACAAACCCTGACATTGAGTCAGACTATCTTTATGGTAGTTCAATAATATCACAGTGGTCAAGAAAGAACTACCTCAAAAATAAAACACTTTGCTTAATCCATGTTTACAAGGATTTTACTTGGGTCCTTATGCCAGCAAAGCCTTCAAATACAGACACACAACTACTTTTGCTAGTACAAATTCACTGGCATGAACTATATATGCTCCAGTAGTGAAAACTCTTACAAATACAAGTTTTATCAATATGAGAAAGTGACTCACAGTCTTATTCGGGCTAGGAGACTAAAGTTATTTGGGTGGAGGGTTTTTTTGTTGTTGGGGGTTTTGGTTTGGTTTTGGGTTTCTTTTTTTCAAACTTTCAAGAAGGAGCATTGCACAAAACCATCAGATAAGGATGAGCTGAATGCTTATGGCAAATAAATTATTCACTGACTCCTCTCTCAAAAACTGTCATAAGTGAAACAGCTATGAATTTTTAATAATAGAATTTCTTAATTTCAGTCTGTTAGTAAATAATCATGTCACGTCATAACTTCCATTACTAAGTAGTTCTATTCATCACTTGGATAACGAGATCTTCTGAAGAGCAGGAAAGGCAGGAAAGGTGGGTGTGGAGCCTAAGGAAGGTGTCTTCTGTAATAAACACAGCATTATTCTCAGTGGTATGGCTAGCAAGGCAGGGCACAGCTAACAAACCAATGCTGCAGATGCATGGGTGTTGATGAAGACAGAAAAAACTCATTGAAGATTCTTGGATACACCACCAGGCTGTCAGCTGTGTAAATGTACATTTGCACTTTCACAAGCTTTTAGCTTTAAAAGGGTAAAAAAATTCCAAAGTCTTTCATGTTTGTTGAGGGTATGAAAGAATCAAACTTGTCCATGACTTTGGCTCCATCAGTAGTTTTACTGCTGATTATTCACAGGAACATCATGTCTACAAGAGTTTACTGCCAGAAACTAAGTGTAAGGAAGAAGCAGCAATCAAAACTGTGGTACTCAGAATGTCATAGAAACAAGTCATAGAATCATTAATGTTGGAAAAGGCCTCTAAGATCATCAAGTCCAACTTTTAACCCAGCATTACCATCTGTCCCTACAGTGTCAGGATTATTTTATTCTTGAATGCTTACCTCAGAACTTTTCAGACATTTCCATCGATGACAAAAATAAATACTTCAAAGCAAGAAAGCATGAATAAGCAATCTTTTCCAGTCATGTCAAGCACTTTCATAGGTCTATCTTTTATTTTGTAGTGTTTTGGTTTGTTTTTTTCCAGGTTCAAACTAAGAGAACTGAATGGATGTGTTTTTTTAGTTCTTTGAATACGAATGATCTGAATTCCTTTAATGGTCTTCCAAGCACAAAGGCCAGGAAGCAAAGCCATACCCTTCCTCCCCTACCCCATCAAGAATCCTAAAGGGGAAAGAATGTGAAAAAGACCACAAATCAGGATGAAAAAAGAGAAATGTCCATCCAGAAATAGGCCTTTCACAAATTTGCTTTCCCTACGCTGACTTCCTATTTTTCACGTGGTCTCATTTAGCTTAATTCTAATTGTAATTTTCTGCCAGCTATATAAAAGGCAACACTGAAAGGAAAACTACCTCCAAACTGATCCACAACTGTAGACAGCCAGACTAGGTATCATGTGCTATGTTCTACTTGTAATCTGGAATATCTATTTGTCATTATAAAGTGCTTTGCATGAGGTCAGGTTCCACTACAGATAAACCAGACAAATTCAGACATTTCTACAAACACATTTCCCTGCGTGTGTAGCCAACAACACGCCAAATTATTTTAACAGCACCATTAAACACTCAGTATATGTTTCAGTTCTGTGGCATTTTTTCTCTCCCTTTTTCTTCCAGTTTGGAAAAGTCACAGTTGACAACACTCTCAGATGTTAGTATGGCCTCAAGTTTCTTCAGAAAGACCATATACTTATGTTTTAGATAAAAAAATAAACTTGAAGTGAATTAGCTTGTTTATAAACCCTATCTTCAACTGACACCCCTTTTTCACTTCTGTTAATGATGCAGAACCCAAACATTTCTATAAATGGCTGATTTCTAGTGGTTTCTAGCAACAAAACATTGTGGTCATCAGAAACTAAAAAATGCTGCTGTCGTATGCAATGAAAGGGGGAAAAAAGGAAAAACCAGATCCATTAGCACAACTCTTCAGTGTGTTTGGCTGCATCAGGAAGATCAAAGCAAATAGAGGACATTAGCTGGGAGACAGAAGAAGCCAAGTAAGTACAGCCCTGTCTGGCACAATTTTGAGACTTTCACAGTGGTTCTTTTCCACAGCATTAGCAGAAATCATCACCTGGAGAAGAAGCACAGTGCAACATCACAGAGGAGCATGGTGTCTCTGATGCAGGACTGGTGAGACCTGAGGCATTGGCATCCATGGGCCCGAGTGATGCCATGCTCCACCACAAGGTCCTGCACCTCTCCTGTGCTTCTGTGCCCCTCTCCAGCAGCCCCAGTCCTACCACTCCCACCCAAAAGAAGGAAAGGCTGAGTGGTCTCAACCTGTCCAGTAAGATCTCTACTGGAAACAATAAAATAATCAAGTTTTAGACCCTTAGAGCATATTTTTATTACAAAACTAGCAAGTTAATACACTGGCAACATCTAGACCTTGTGCCAGTAGTTATGGCAGACTCTATAAAGCAGACATAAATTCTACTTTCTTTATCTAAAAACATGACCTGATATAAACTAGAGCACAAGGAAAGAACTACAGTTTGATATTCCATTTTATACTTTGCAGACCATCCTGTAAGTCAGAGGACTTATTTTCTAATCTATTATTCTTTATCTATCTTATGCATACCTTATTTTAAATGAGGTAAATAGACACTGCAGGAATAGCAGGCAAGGTAAACTATGAGCATGAAGCATGCTCAGATACCATATGGGAGAGCTCCGCATGAATATCTCTCTCTCTTCAGCTAACATCACTTCAAAAATTATCACCTCCTATATATTTTCACAGTTATCTGGACTCCTTCCAAATGCCCACTCCAGCTACCAGTGGCCACAGAGTTGTTGGAGGCATTTATGACTTTGATTTGTCCAGTCTAATTTATTAACAGGTTTTCTGTTTTAGCTGGGACCGAGTGCCAGGAAATATTTACGCTACATGCATTAACTTCCAATAAATACTATTTTCTGGTTTTGTTAGAAGACAAAGAATATTTCCAGAATGGCTTGCATTTAGTGCAATTATACAGATTTTTGAAGAACTGAAAAGGTATTTTCATGATAATGGCAACCTGCTTCCCTGACCCAAGCTGTGCTGGGCACCACTCCAGCCACTGGAAGAGGGGAGCTTGGCAAGGCCTTCTCTCCATTAGGTAACTTGCCATCACATTTAATGGACACCAAAATTAAATTCCTAATTTTTCCAGGACTCAGCTTGTTTGGCGAAACTGGAAACCACCACGTCCAACAGCTACTCCAAGGGAGGCTGGATTTCACTGCTGATGGGCCTTAGAGAGTTTCCAGTGACTCCTGTTCCCCCAGTCCCTTGTCCCCAGTGCTGTGCCAGCCCTTTTTAAAGTTGTGCTCATTGGTACTTCATAAAGTTGTATTCATGTGCTTCATTCAGTACTTCTCATAAATTACCACAATAGTACCAGTACCCAACAACACAGATGACTCCAACTGGTGTTTTTTCAGCTAACACTGTTTTGAACCATAAATTTTGACAAAATACACATTATTCTTAATCCCAGTCCTCAGCTCCAAACAGCCTCGCTCCCAGTTTGTGACAGCTACACAGCAAAGGTCCCTTTCTGCTCATGCCTGCCCAAAACAGCTGTCAGTGGCTAAATAATGACTGGCTCCTTGGACTGGTATGGGATCAACCACCCTGAACAGCACCAAGGTTTCCAATGGAGGCTGTCAGGAGACATTTTCCTGCATGCTCCAAGTTTCTGGAAATGAGAGGGAACTGCCAAAGCCACCCAGGAGCACCAGGGGTACAATGCAGGAGTGCTGGACCAAGTGGCATCATCCAGAGACCCCAGTGACAGTTCAATACCTCTATATCGAACCATTAAGTGTCTGGCAAATCAGTATGGTTGTAAATATTTAATACCAGACAGTCTGCTCGGAGTAGACCAGCACTTACTCATTTTTGTCTCAGTTTCCTTCCCTAGGGACTCTGAACAGAGGGGACAGATGGCATTCAAGTCCCATCAGTATTTCTCCTGTGTCCCCTACCCACTCACCTTCCCAGGGGTGTCTGTGGCTGGCAGGCACCCTGACAAGGTAACAGCCTGAGCAGGCACAAGGCTTTACAGATGGCAAAAGGTGAGTAAAGTACACATAGGAGGATCAGGAATGCTTTTTCCAACACCAGCGGAAGAGCCTGGACACCCCACCAGTTTCCTAGAAAGGGTCACCAAGTGCCTGCTGAATTATGAAGTCTGCTGCACAGCCACAAGGATGCATCAGCACAGATTACCTTAATTTGCTAAACACAAAAACTGCAGCAACACAGAAACATATTCACAGTTCTGGCTTTAGAGCCTTGCAGAGACTGGCAATTGGCAAACATGACACCTACTGCTGCCCAGTTTTAGCCCACAGCCTCCCTACATCTGCCAGGCAGGGCACCCTTAATCTAGCTGCTGGTTCAGTCAAGGGCACAGAAGCTATTGGGTAGTAGCAGCCCTTACAGCAGTCAGCTTAAGGACAAGAATGAAAAGCAAAGGCTTTAAAGTAACACCCTGTTCACCAGAAGGGTTTAACACAACTCTTTCCATCCTCCAATGTCTTCCTCTTGAAGGGCCTGTAAGTGTTGCATCCTCTGGCTCGGAAAGTTATAATTTCAGATTAAATGCAATTCATATCAAAGAATAAAAAATGATAGGACAATTTCTGTACTCTTTAAGGCAACTTGAACATTTGACCTACATTGAAACTAGTTGATTACAACCATTTTGAGAGGATTTAAACAGCTGCTTTCAATATTGTACAAAGCCTTTCTTCAGCTTTGATAGAGTTCCGTGAACAACAAATTTTCCCTGACATGGAAGGCAAGGATCCTTTCAACAGAGGGAATTACTTCTGTTCTGGGTCACAGTCAATAAAACAGCAATAAAACTCGCAATGTAACTCAACACACTTAAAAGTACCTGAAGCAAACAGTGGGTATAAGCCATGGAAAAGCAAGATTCAGCATTACAGACGTCTTCATCTGCAGCTGCCTCATTCATCGTGTTTTTGAAGCTCCCTTGCAAACTAGTTTTTACTTGCAATCAGATTTCACCTGTAGCTTGTTTTCTGCAGAGCAATCAAGGGCTTCTCAGCACTTAAAGGAACATATAAGCAATCATTACACAGACAAAATTTAACTTTCTTGGTTAGTCTGGCTAGTTTCAATTAGATGTTAGTGCTGCTCCAGGCTATGACTTGGCTGCTCCAACCTGGCCTAGTCTTTCTAATCCCACAGGCAGCTGTGGTCTTTTCTTGTGCTCACCTGTGAGTAAAATTAACTCTTTTTGGTCCTTGGTGAGGAGAAAACAACTGAGGTGAATAAAAACCACTTAGGGATAAGAACATTTGTTTTTTCAGGTCTGCAAAGTGCATGGCCCACAGAGAGCTGCCCCCATTCCTAACAGGCTAGCTACAAAACAGAGTTCAGGATTAGCAGTGATCCTTCAGATGTCCTTCCTTGGGTTACAAGGAACCTGCTATGTAGCTGAGGAAAAATGGTATGTTGGGCAGCAAGGTTTCCTCAGAACTCTATCTAATGTAATATGATTATGGTGCGTGAGATCTCTGTGTTCTCTTACTGGCTTTTCCACCCTGTTGTGGCCTCTCTGTGAAATCTGTATGAAATTAGGTAATTTCAAAAATATAAAGTTTCTTTGGTTTTGCTGAAACTCAAGTTTCAGGGAAAGTGAGGAGTAGTGACCTCACTATAGGAAAAACGGGTATTTATCTCTTGCAAGACACTGAGAAAATCCATGTAGAAGGAAAGCTCCATAACTATGGTGTGTGTGGTTTTGCAGTGTACCCTGTGCAATGCAGCACACAACAAGTTGTAAATGTACAGAAAAAGTGGCATTTGTACTTTGTTGCCCTCAGAACTACAGCAGAACAATGAATTCATATTAGATTTATTTGTAGAATTAAAGGAGTAAACACAGACTTTGAACAAGCCACTAAAACAGGTGCTTTCTTGAACTCCATGCTCTTTAGCTGATCTGCCTGAGTTTCTAGGTGCCATTGAGCTGTTTTTACTTACCTGATCTTCTGACAGGATGAAAATACTGATGGTGCCCCAGCGAGCCTGGTGCACATCCAATCTGCATCCATCTTTGCAGTCTTCTCTTAATGCCACTCAAGCACCAGGATGATGGAATGAATCTCTTGGAATTGGGTATCTTTGCTGAAGACAGAGGATAAATGTGTGGATCTTCCAGGTGTGGATTAATTTGTGTGGTGCTGTCAAATGGTTTATGTCCCTATAATCTAAAGAGAATCTCCAAAATAATAAATTTGGATGAAGTACCTACTTTCCTGCATTAGGGAACTGCATTTTAACTAAATCATGTGCTGCCTGGAGGCAAAACCTGGTCTGAATTCACCTGTAGTAGAGCAAAAGTCATTACCCTCTTACCATATGCATTCACTGAGGTAATTCTCACACAAAAAGTTCACATTTTTCTTTTTTTTTCTCCTACCACGGCCACAATTTATGTAGATTGTGTCTCATCAGATTATGTATTACTTTCTATAATAACTTATTTTCCCTGCTCAGTTGTGTGAGTCAGCACAGGCAGGAAACAGGAACAACCACAAAACCACAAAGATTAGATTTATTTCCCTCACCGACTGGGGGATCCCCAAAGCAGCACCCAGGCAGAGGCACACAAGTGGGACATAGACCCCACAGAGCTTGGTCCATGCTGGAGGATCACCAAACCTGCTGTCTTTGCCTGTTTGTCTGGGATTCACACAGGTATTTTACCACTTTGCTTTGATCTGTCCTGAAGCAGAGCAGGAATCTCAAGCATGTCTGATAGGGTGCCTCTAAGTCTCTCACAGGCTTACGTTATCTAAACACAGATGTTCTACTTGTCAAACACACAAGGCTAAACAACAATTAGTATGATGAATGTGTTTTTCTACACCCCAGCTGCAAAGTCACTTGAGTCTGTTTATAATCCTCCTCACCAGTCTTCTGCTATTATCCCACGTTGGTTGTTCACATGACAATAAAAACATTGTGCCAACATTGTGCTAGGAAGAGGAGGAAAAAATTTGAACACTTTGCAAATGTGAAGGAAACAAACTGAATTCCACATTCCAGTATCTTCTCAGTTACAGACTGCTAAAAAGTGGAATTGAAGACTACCAGGTAAACTTAAGATTAATTTCCAGTGCTCCCAATTAGGCCCTACTTGACGGAATTCTGCCTCTGAGGTAGAGTCTCACAGGACATCAAGCTCTTAAGAAATGCAAATCAAGATGTGCAGCCAGTTATCTTACCAATTCATCTTACCAGTTGGATCATTGAAAAGTTGTTTAATATTTGCTGTCTTTTGTCCTAAGGGCCACTTCTCTTCACAGGCATTTAGGAAACCCAAATATTTGCAGGTGAGGACAGCACAGTACAATAGACTGCAGGCAGCATTCTTGCAAGGTGTAGGCTGACAGCCTGTGGGATTGAAGCCCACACTGCGGGCACAAAGCACAGCTCGATGTCAGTGCTGAGGGCAGACACACCTGGGCTGTCAGGTGTGCACATGGACTGGCACAGAAGCACGAGCTGCTGCTCCTGGTGGCATTTCCCCAGACAGATGAACTTTGGCAAGTCCACGGTCTGCAGACTAGGGCAGAAAGGACAATCAAGCTTAGATTCCCTTCATGTTTATTATTCTTGGCAGGCCTTTCAAAAGACATACCAGTATCACAAAGAAAGACTTTTGATGCCAGCAAGATGTTTCAAGCAGGATGAGGAAATACCTTTTGAAAGAGTACTGCTAAGGCAGTCTACAGATTTAATAGATGACATGAGATCTGGCTTATCCAAAGAAGGAGAAGTCCGACAAACAAGAGTAACAACCAGAATGACTTTTGAGAAAGACATTGCAGTTTATTGTCAAGACACTTTCTTCCCTCTTTTCTCAGCAAGTATTTTAGGTAATTTCTAACATGGACTTTCAGTTCTAAGAGGTCACTACAATTAGGCAGATACTGGTGATCATTTGAGAGAGCAAGTTTGAGGCACAGAATGTAATTTTTTAGATTCCTTGTTCCCCAAATCCCACATGGCTCCACATGACTTTGTCACATCATGCAAGAAACTCCACCCATGAATTTGATGACTAATTTGTTGCAGTCAGTCCTGGACTTCAAAGCTGCACTTCAGAAAAAGCTTTTATGTCACACTGCTCACTTGCCTTGGGTTGCGCTTAACAGTCTAAAAACAAAGTACTGCTTGTGTTTTTTTAAACTCACAAATAAACTATTAACTACTTTTCATGTTTCCACATGCCACGATCTTAAATTCTCACAAATTTTGCAAAAAAAATGCATCAGTAAATGGAGAAATCAGTCTTAATGTTCTGTGTTGGAATAAGTAAAGGGCTGTGTCTTGAATATTACACTGAGGTACACTTTTTTTCCTGCATATCAAATCACAAGACACCTTTCTGTGGAATTTAAGTTTGACTGATCCTGGATAACAAACTTTTCCCCAAGAGATCAAGTGTGCTGTGTACAGGAATATGCCAGCCTCATTTGGGATCACCAGTGGTTTGGTACTGTGTATCCATGGCTTGCAAACGGGACATTTTCTGTGCAACTGCATGACCTCTGCTCACAGCCACATGCTCCCTGTTGCACACATTTTTGTTAAGATCTTTCTGAAATGTACTTTTGCTTTGTATTAGGACTCAATAAAAAGTAAATACATTAAAATCATTATCACTCCCTATCATGATCACTCCCTAGTTTGTGACTGCTGCAGTGACTGTATAAACCTGGGCTTTGTTTTTTAAATCCTTTTGACTGCACTGCAGCTCTCAGTTGGCACAGCAATTTGCAACAATCACCATTTCCAGGCAGCACTCTACAACCACCCAATTAAGACAAAAAGAATAGGACCATCTTTTACAGGAGCAGCTTCTCAGCTGGTGATGCTGCACTGGGCACTGAATTCTCGTGTTACTGTCATGCTCTTTCACCTGCTTTAAACTGACCTAGAAATCAGGGCTTTTTCCAAATTTAACTCCCAAAGGCAGGAATTTCTGTGTCCATTTTCTGCCACTCAGTGTGAAAAGCGTGTTAGAAACAGCCAGTAACTTCATCTGGAAAAAGTAAACTGAATAGATATTTGACTGACTTTTAAAGAAGACATTAATGTACTATGGAGATGCACATGAACAACATTCCTCTTCAGATGGCAGATAGGACACTTTTTTCTTAGATTTCTTGTTTGTTTGCAGGATTTGATCTTGTGGTGTTTTGGGGGTTTGGGGGTTTTTTTGAGGTTTTTGTTTTGGGTTTGCTTTTGTTTTTGTAATTTACATATTTTTTTCCTCATAGACTAGCTTCTACCATTTAAACACAGAACTTACATTTTTACTTTTTTTTCCCAGAAATTTTTGTTACCTTATGTGTCCTGTCAGATTTTCTTTTTTTTTTTTTTTTTCCTTTAGTAGCTAACAATTCTGGTTTTATACTGAAGGTTGGTGCACAAGTGGAGGGTGGAGGAGTGTACTAGAGAGAAGCAACTCATGTACATTGGGATTGGACTTTCTTCCAAATACACATACATTTGGATTCACTATTAAGAGACAATTTCCTACTAAAAATCAATGATATTTTCCATTAGCATTGTTGGGAGAAACATTGATTGGCCCTTAAAAGGTTGGCTGCACATCATGTGAAAGAACTCAACTGCAAAGAGCTAAATTTGCAACATAAAATGTACCCAACACTCTTCTGGGGAAGCACTATCAAGACTTTTACCCAGTGTTTCAGGATAATAAATGACCTAGCCCATCTTTATCAAACACTTCCATATTTTACTAATAATCACTCTGTTGAGTGTTTATTAATTCACACCAGTGTAGCCACAGCCACAATCCAGCACCCAATAGTTGCAAGATTTTATTGCTGCACTCTGATTTAAGTTGGTAACACCTCTTTACAACCAAGAAAATTATCAGTTTTGTCAGAAGACTTTTCTAGTCTTTAACCATGCAAGATATCACTTCTGAAAGTTATTCAGAAAATAAAGCATAAGGGGGAATTCAGAAAGCTACCAAGGATACTATATAGCTATTGTGTTCCCTTGGGTGAGTACTGAAGCTATTTTAAATAAAACAGATGAAATTATAACTGTAAGTTTTTTAACACTTTCACCGTTGAAGTCTGTGACTAGCACAGGTTCTTCCCGTGGGAACATTTTGCTATATTTCATAAACAAGATAAAGTTTGGATGTTTTGCAAACAACTTCTCCGGATTGGGTCAGTTCGGGCTTGGCCAATTGGGCCTAGGGGGAGGTCTCGGGCTGACCAATCTGGGTAACCTCTGTAAACTCTATATATATGGAATTCAAAACAATAAAGCTCTCCTCTTCTCTCCTTCCTTGTCTGAGACCTTGGGTCATTCCTCAGCTAGCCGCTCAACAGCGACAGAAGTCCATCCTTTTAATTCTCCCCTATAAAAGCAAACAATGCATCACTTTGAATCACTCAAATGTACTGTGGCAACAGCTTTGTTTGAACAGTGACTGATGCTATAAATGGCTTTTCCGGAACTTTGTGGTATCCAAATACCCAACAAGGTCTATTTACTTGCAGTAATATTAACACATTCATCCCTGTGCTGCATGCACAAGCAGCCTCTCTTCACTTCAGGAAATGACAGAAAGTTTAGCAAGTTACCCCAACACAGGTGTCTGGAGACCTGTAGTGAGTCCATTGGAACGACTGGATGAAGAGCTGTTGCTAGAAATTGGACAGGATGAATCTGAGTTTTCATCTTCCCAATCCCTGCTATTCTTTCCAGACATCAGGCATAGCCTTTCTGTACAGAACCCTCCCAAGAGTTGTGCCTGAGCCTGCAGTGACCTGCCCAGTGCTGCCTGAGGTCTCCTGGAGCATTCCTCACTTCAGCCTATTACTGCTTCTCTAAGCTCACCCAATTTTGCTCATTTTGCTCTTTTAAAATGGTATGGTTTTGGTTGTTTTTTTTTCCCCCCATGTTTGATTGATTTCAGCCTTTTATAGCCTTTGAAAATTAGAACAAAACACAGAGGCTAAAATTTTTCTTTCCCCTTGCTGAGGCTATTCCACTGTTCTTTGCCTTTTTCTCTCTTCTGTACTTGCTGGAATTTCTTTATATTCTACAATCTGCATTAGCCTGCCCACCCCACACCTTATTCTGTGCATTCACTGTACTTCTGAGTAATCTCCTTGCTTCACCTCTTCTGCCAGTGCCTTGTTTCAGGCTGAGCCTTATGCATGAACCAGCATCCAGTCCCAGTTTCTCAAAATCCTATCTTCATCAAATCCACTTCTTTCCCAATTCTCTTAACTGACACCCAATAGCCGTCCAAACCTCCTCTCACCAAGCTATTGCTCCTTGCATAACCTCCGTAATTTCAATTAAGGTAGTAAGTTATCCTTTCCAGCACACAAACAGTAGTGAAGGCTTGCAAATGCCCCAAAGCCTTGTGAATGTATTAACAGAGTAACTGGAGGGCTCTAATTCACAGGGGGATTGGAGCTGCCTGCATCTGACAGCAGTAAGAATGAACTTTGAGCATAAAGGAATGAAACATGAAATGAGTTAATACCAGGCAGAATTTAGAAAAAGACTGAAGTTGAAAACCATTCCCAATAAAAGGAAAATCAGAAATTAATCTCACATCTAGCTTCAATAAAGAATCTTGTTTTAGAGGCAAACTGTAAATCAATTGTAAACTCCAGAAAAGCCCTGTAACAGTATGATGGATTAAGCATCAGGATGACAAGCCTGCATTTTCTCTTCAGCACAGCCAAGAGAATTTTGTGTCCTCCTTTCCTTCTGCTCTGCATGTCTTTAGCAGAGGTTTGCTAAACTAAATCTACAATTGTAGACCAGTAATATCACAACTGCAAAACCTCCCTATGGAAGAACCTTATTGTTTAACATTCTTCTTACTGTCTAACTTTGAATTTGTGAGCATGACAAAATAATTATCAGTTCTGCTTGCAGTGAGATGACAGTGTGATACCTCCAAAAGAAAGTCACATCAGCTACCTAAGTAAATAGTATGAGCACCATTAACCACATTTCAGCACACTTAAGGTATTCCACTACATCTTCTACTGTGTAAAATGTCATGCAGCAACATCAGTAGGGCTACATAAACACTGCCTTCTGCACACCAGCCAAAGCCTGAGCTTCAACCCAAATTCACCTTACACCAGATGTGGGTTGTAGATGAACATCAAGGCTACCTGTGGCCAGAGAGGAAACTCAGCCTGTGCTACACTTCAGTTAAATCTCATCTACTTGCAGTGACAAGATGGTGTGCATTTAAGCCAGGCTTTTCCAGAGAGCTCCCCACGTAGCCTATAAAACCAACTGGCAGCATCAGCTGGCCATCACCAGGGAACAAGCTGGCTATGCTCCCTCCTACAGGCACTGGATGCAAAATGCTGCAAAAGGCTGCAGAAGTTGCAGGCACCAGAACTGTAATTTCCCCCAGTGCAACTATCTTCTACTTAATGACTTTCCCATTTGTAAACAACAAAACAAAGCCTGAGTATTTTTTATTATACATTATTATACGTTGTCAGGATGGTGGCGTGAGGACTGGCTAGCATTTAGCATGGCTTTCCAAGGGACAGTGCCTGCTGTGAAAAGGACATGTCCTTTCGTGTTTTACATGATCAGCTGCGGGAGACAGACCAAAGCAACATTCACAAGATGTTTAGTGCAAAGCATTCTGCCACTGCTGTCTCTTTGTAACAGAATGTAGTTCAGATCAGTATTGATAATATCTGAAACAATCGACGTTACCCAATTAGATTTTATTTTCATTTTAAAAATCCAATGGTTCTTTAAATATAGTTAACATATAAAAATGGTAGAAAGTTTGCCATGCACCACTTAATTCCACCCTTGTTCACTGAGTCCAGCTGGATTCAACCTGTCCATTTCACTTCTCACTCTGCTTATAATCTGGTTCTCCAAGGATTTTAGTTTTCTGGGACAGGTTGCAAGTAGGAGAGAAGTAGTAGAAACACTCACACGACACTGGAAAAAAGCTTACAATTATTTCAATTTTTTTAGTCTCAAAAGTGAGATGCCAAAATGGGATGGATATGTAAGTACACTTTAGTTGTCTCTAAAGTGAATTAGTAAATTTTGCAATGAAAACTGGAGATTAGTCGCTGGAAGCATGGATTATGGCATTCAGTGGGTTGCCATACACTGTGGGACAAATCTTTTGAAGATTTTAATCGACTCAAAAGACAATATGGCAACTGGCAGGCTTTTTCTTTATTGAAGCAAAGTCACAGCATTTTCAGCACTATTCCCCTCTTGGGAAGGGAAGAGTTAAATGAAGGCCCCTGAATTTACATAACTAACAAGTAAAGGATTGAAGAAAGAGATTACAAGCATATTTCTCTAAAATAAATAATCTACAAAGAGTGCTTTTTCTTCTTAAAAGCAATCTAAAAATGTAAAAATTCTACGGTAAGGAGATCAAAAGATATTTTAACAACTTTCAATATTTACAAACAATACAAAAACTGCGCATGCCATCAAATGATGCAAAATTCTTATTAAAAATTAAAAGCTTCATTCCTACCAAGAACCAAAAACTTCAGCCAGTATTTCAGTTTTAATTAATGGTCTTCTTTACAATTGGAAAACCATTAAATGTTTTTATTATCTGTAAAATATACAATAAAAATGAACCTCACTAAATTATTAAGGTTAAAAAAGAAGAGAAATACTGCAGGCAAATCAAAAAGGAAGGTAACTGTAACTTATTCTTTGGTAACCAAAAGTTAGCAAGTATCTGTATTTCAAGTGATGAAAAGTAATAGTCTCCCCATTTTGACAAATGGAAGACAAACTTCTGCCAAAACACAACTCCCAAGTTTCAGTTTTGAAAGACGGGCTCCACCTACAGCTTTGTAGTGCAAGTCATATTTCTCTTTCTAATTCAGAAACACAACTGTCCTGGTTCCGGCCGGGACAGGGTTAATTTTTTGCAGTAGCCAGGAGGCGGTGAGGCCAGGACACAGAGGTTACTCTACACCACCTCACAACACTGCTGGGGACAAGGAGGTGGGGCAGCAGGTCACACACTCTTGGGCTCTGTGTGGTGAGCAGTCACCTGTGAACCATTCACCTCCTTCATGTGCTCTCTAAGTATTGTTGCTGTTACTGTCTATTTTCTTATTTCATTGTTGTTTCCAGTAGGTTTTTTTATCAGTCCCCAACTTGAATCTTTTGTGCCTCCAATTCTCCTCTCCAGCCACCTACAGAGGTAACAGGAGAGGGGAGTGAGCTAGCAGTGCATGGTTTGGAGTGTTTCAGTGGGGAATACCAAAACTGGGGAATACCGTTCCTAAACCATGACAGCAACCATTCCAAATTCCAGCAGTACACTGCTTCATTCATTTCCCACTTTCCTGTTGTCTGCTTGCATCCTCTGCACACATCCAGTTGTTCTCGTTCTCTAAGGGAATACTCCAGTCAAGGAAGCAAATCGCTTGGAAATCAGTGTTTCACCAAGCATACCTGTGGGGCTGCACAGCAGCCAGTAGAGTGTTATAAATTCAGCTCCCTTTTCCATGTTAACTACATAGTTCATTTTCCCTCAGGAAACAATTAAAAGTACAGTACCCTGGACCAATCCATTACCTGGTGAGCTCATTGCTCGAACAGGACACACTTCATTGAACACTGGGCCACAACAAGCCATGTAACCCCAGCACCAACCCTACTCCTTCTCTCAGAGGTGAATGCATCCCACTGTGCCTCTCTGCTTAACAAATGCACTACGCTGCATCACTACAATGCTTTTGAACCAAATGTCCAGCTTGTACCACAGGAGCCTTCCTATTTCAGGCTTATCCCTAAATTTTGCTTGCACAATTGCAGTCTCAAGAAAAGGAAAAACTTCACACCCCTACAGACTCTGAGAAAACTTCCCCACCCCACCCCACCTCACCCCACAAGAGGACTTCTAAGGCTTTACACAAAAAATTCAACTGTTAACTTTCTTTAAGCCACAGACCACTCATTCAAAGCAAGCGCTCCCCACCCCGACCCAACCATGCAGAACCATCATCGCTTCAGCATTTAAACATACACATGCAGTTCGTGGAATAAATGCTCAGCAAAGTAACCTTGTCCTGGTCTGGGCTTTCTTCTGGAAACTAGTCCCTGTGACTTTCTAGACTAATATCCAAAGCCTTTTGCACACTGCCTTTTAACTTTCTTCAGCTGAAGAGTTTAGATACTTCCTTGAAGTACCTGGTTGAGTCATTAAGTCTACATGGGCTGGATCCAAAGTCTCCTTGCAGCCTGCCTCCTCAGCATACGGGAAGTCATTCATGTCTATTTCATCACTGTTAAACATATCAAGCTGCCTCTCCTGCTGCTCTTCCAAAGTCCTCCGGACCCTGCCCTCTGCCTGTTCCACCACTTCCCCGTCTCCTTCACTAATGACAGTCATGGGGCTGCTCTGGATGCGGTTGCGGACGTTGTACTTGCTGCTGGCAGCAGATGGGGGTGTCCGTGACCGGCCGTACCTCGTGCCAGAGAAGGACATGCTCCTGGGCATCAGGCCCTCACTCTTGGCCCACTCCTCCTGGGCCCTTTTGGTCTTGCTGGGTGAGCAGCTGGCAGGGCTGTCAGAAAGGTCGGGGGGAGGCATCTGTCTTTGTCCGGTGGAACCGCGGGTCCGTGTTCTTCAACATCTCTGCCGCGGACATACGGGAACTGGTGTCACAGCGGCTCCCTTTCTTCAGCAGCAGGGCTTTGAAGTTGTCATTGCTGGTGCTGCTCTTGCGAACGCTCCTCTGAATAGATCCGGCTTGTTTGAGGGTAGCTAAATTTGGGGAAGCACCGGTGGGAGTTACGGGGGCGACGGAGAATGGTTGCGGGTACGGTCGTCTTCCGAATCTTTACGGCCAAGAACTTTCCTTTTGGATCTGAGTTTGAAACACAACAACAAAAAAAAAGGGATGACACAAAAAATGAAACTTTTTACCTCCCCTAATTAAACTCACTTTAGAGGGATGACAGTGAATTAAGCTAAAGCAGAGAGAGGGAAAAGGGAGAAGTGATCTAAATCTAAAGCATGGATAAGAACACCACCAGAACTGTACAGGCACCAATGCAGGTATTGGAGGTATATGCTAAGTATATTACTCTTTTTCTGCAAATCTGGAACAATGAAACTACTAAAACTGGCAATACTGATGTTCAGAACACTTCAGCAAATTTAGTGAATCAGGTTTTCTGGAGTCAGTATTCAACTGCTCAGACTAATGCACAACAAAGATTTATACTCCATGCTGTTTCTCTGTTAATTTGGGGACTTGACTCAAAATGTGTCGTCCAGAGTGTATTAGGTTGCTTTGTTTCATTTTACTATTTAATTTGACTCTCTCTGGAGAATTAGAAGCATAGTTTAGTGCACTTTCCTTTAGAAAAAAGGTCACAGCAATGCACTACTGCTGAAGATAGAGAAAAGGGAGCCACATGTAACAATTATGGATTAAAATATTAAAAAAAAAAACCCTCCGTAATCCAAATATTAATTAGTGAAAATACTTTTCCAGCTCCTCCCAAGATGCACAGAAAAAATTCAGTTATGTTGGTGCTCTGTCATTGCAACTTTTGACTAAATGAAGGAGAGACCAACGTCCTGACAAGAAAGTTATCTTTCCAAATGAAAGAGTGTTTTTCTATTTAAATGTAAGGTGCATGGATAACAAAAAAAAAAAAAAAAATTATGAAACAACTATGGAACTGGGAATAAGTGGAAACTGGACTTTTATTGCCTCATTTTCACATTACTAGAAATCTAAATGTACATGCCTGGTATCTGTAGCATAGCTGCTTTGTTTCTTTGCTGACTCAGCAAGAATTAATTAAAATAATATTGTATAAAGCCTGATTTTGAATATGGCATTTTGGCAGAAGTTTAAAACTAGTCAGAAGACTTCTTAGAAATAAAATATTATCATGCTATAAAACTCTCTATTAATTTTGATCAAGCATGTGTTCAGTCCAGACCATTCCCCTCGTAAAACAGATTTCGACTTAATGTGATCTTTAGCTTTACTTTCTTAAAAGCCTTGAGATTTTGCCAAGGCAAGCCCAAATATTTTCATGCATTATAGCCTATTAATAATTAAAAAAACCCTGAAAACAAAGTAGCAGGAACCATCAGCTGAGTAGGTGGCAGCAACAGACATTGCCATAGGCTATGCCAAGACTTTGGAGCGATCCTGTCTCTCCTAAGCGGTGAAGCTCATGTGTAGCTCACTTGTGATATCCCCACAGGCAGCTGTACCAGCTGTTATTTTCAGCAGCTGCTGCTGCCTCCACCTGTCTTTCTGGAATAAGAATGTAATACCAATGTCCATTCAGCCCGAGAATGAATGGACACCAGAAGTCAGCAAAGAGGTAAAATGATGACTTCAGGAGCGGCCAATGTACTGCCCCTTGTCCAGATTTAACTGTGTGTTTGTGCTGTAGGCAGCAGATGATTTTGGTGCTTGGATGCTCTGCGAGTCCGTGTGTGAACATGTGTGTGCATCTGTTACAGGCAAAAGGTTTTCCTTCATTAGGGCTTTGGCTGCCTATGGATATCTTCAAACACTGCAATACTGGGGTTGTACTGCTTACAAACACCAAAATAAATTTTTTAAAAATTCAATTGCAAAGATCTGCAGGGAAAGACTTTGTTATCCTAGCTTGGAGTGCTGCAGTAAGACTGTGAATGCAGTGCAGAGCAGTCAGTTTGCTGTCAGCACCTAGCCAGCTTTTCTCAGTATGTATGAATTATGGAAGAAACTTGAAATTAAGAACCAAATTTGGTTTTGGTGGCTTTTCAGACATAAATAGGGTATATATTCAAACAAAACTAAAAACTTAACACTTAGGACTGTTCTTCCTTTCCTTAAGGCACATACCACTACATTTCTTGTCTTGCTGCAAAGCATATATTCAAGAGTGTCAATCACTGAAATAATACCTCGTAGAAACAGTGGGGGGAAAACTAAAACTTTTTTTATTAATTAAAAACCAAGGAGGATATTGGTTCAAGTCCACAGCCAGCAAAAGCAAGGTCTTAATAAAAAATGCGTCAAGCAGTTCTAAGTATGTCACATCCAGTTCCATTGTCCATTTCCCCACAAACTCATGAATTACAGGTATGTGCATATACACAGAGATCCACTCTCTACCTGCATACATAATGAAGAATGGCTACTGCCCAGAATATTTCATTCTAAAACCAGATTTGCCACAGTTCTAGCAAGCACCATGCAACATGAATGCTACAGACCATTTTCAGAATGGCTCCTACAGGCCAAGTCCTAAGGGGCAACAGTAAATTATAAGAAGTCAGTGTCGTGTATATATATATATACACACACATATGTATATATGTATGTAATTTTTGTGATGTCTAGAATGGAACTGTTTCAAATGTGAAAAAAAAATAGCATTTGCATCCAAAGTGCCGCAGCCTCCCAGCTCCCAGCCGCTCTATTCCCGTGCCCATTCCCGAGGCAGCCCTCGGGCCCAGATGTGCAAGCTGACAGAACACCTGGATAATCCCCCATTCCATTCCCGGCAGGGAGGAGCAGCCCCTCTGCGGCTTGCAGTACGCGGCGCAGCCACACGATGGCGCTGTCGCCCCGCGCAGCCCGGCCCGGCCGCTCCAAGGACACACACATTCCCTGCTCTGCCTTGGGCGTTCCTGTCCTAGGGGCTTCCGTGGGTTTTTTTCCTTTTGAGCGCCTAACGTGAACAGCACGAAAATTTAGCTGCCATTCGGGATGATTTTGTTTTCAAGGGAAATGAATAATGTCGTTAATAATAGAGGCAGTACTGCACATTTCATTCATGAACCAGTTTGACACGAAACACCCGACCTCAGGCTGGATTATGGCAAACTATAATCCAGCGTTTGCCATATGTTTTTCCATATGACTGACATGTTGTGTTACTTGCCAGTTTCAGCCACGCTTGCCATGAAGCATTAGCGTTGAGCCTCTGTCCCAAACTGCACCATATAAGCAGCGAAGAGAGTAAAAAGAGATGGAGAAGAACGAGAATGAAAACAAAAAGATACACAGAAAAAGCAACAGTAGAGTTAATATGGCAGATTGAGAACAGTACAATAAATACTAGACATAACTTGCTATTTTAAAGGGCAAGGTATTTATAATATAATCTACATCCATTTAATCTGGGTGGTTTTAGCTCAGAATGGATTAAGTACATTTGTAAGACAATAAAATGCAAGTTCTTTTCCTCATCTTTTTCACATATAGCCTTAGTAGAAAGTTGATAAATATGCTTGCTGTTAAAGCAGTGACTGTTGGAATTGGGTGTTTAAGTAAAACATTAAATTTATTTTTGAGAGACCTACTGGACCCGACAGTACAGGAAAGGCAGTTTCTGCAGTACCTGTGAATGGCTGCAAAAAGATCCTCAGTAGTCCTTGGTCTCGCTGGTGTTGCCACTCCGTCCGTCTCTTCCCCATAACTACTGCTTGGCAGGAATGAACTGCTGGCTGCGTCTGACTCAAACACCTCCACTGTGCAAAGAGAATGAACAAAACAGTCAGTCTGTCGAGCGAACCCCACGGGCACAGAATCCTGAAACCAGCCCTTGCTGCCTCTCAGGAGAAGAATCCGACGGACTGAGTGAGTACAGCACTGTTATTACTGTGATTTCAGATCAACACTTGCTTAGGGAACTGCAGCACATGAAGTGCCTGTGCTTGCTCACACACAACAGGCGGAGAACAGTAAAAAGAAAATGTGTATGGTTTCCACTAAAATGCAAAAACAAAATTAACAAATTAATCATGTTTTCACAGCATGCTTTAATACTAGCACAGTTAAATAAAGCATCACTTTCTTTCCGTGTCTGCAACAATGAGAAGTCAGAAAGGCATTGTGAGAAATCTCACGAGGTATTAATCAGATCCCTGTAACTTTTTTTTAGTTGTAACAATCACCAGAGATTCTGCCCTCTACAGAATCCCACCTCAATGCTAGGATGGCTATTCTCACTTCCCGGCTTCTTTAAAATAGCTACTGCTGCATCTGAATTAGAGTCAGAGAAAACAGACTCACCACTTTCGTTCTCTTGAGACAGGTGCCCGTCGGTGTTACTGCCACTGTCTTGGCTGCTGCCTGAACTGCTTCCTTCATCAAAAGCAGACTGCTCCTCCTGCCTGGGCTCTTCTTGAACTGGTGATGCAGCAGGCTGTACCACAAAGGCATTCGCTCCCACTGTCTCAGAGAAGGTGAATCCAGCAGCTCCTCCCTCAGGAACCAGGCTGCCAGAGTCCATCTCGCTAGAACCGAGTCCATCTGTAACACAATTTCTCGCCTCCTCACAGTGTGCAAGCACAGCGTCTCTCTTAGTTGGGCTTCTGGCAGTATCACTCCCTTCAGTTGCTTTCTCCACTGGAAGGTCTAACTGTGGAGGTGGTACAAGAAGGAACAGTTTGGGTTTCTTTGAAATAGGAGGTGGTTTCTTGCTTGGCAATACAACCTGAGTCTTGTCAGGAGATGTTGGTGATTCCTGAAGGGACATGCCAGAAGGGAAGTCTTCACTCTGCACTGAGGACTCAGGTGTGTCATCAGTGGCTGACCCCAGAGCATCAGCTTCAGAAGACTTTCGTAGACCTACTGCACTCACAGGCTTTTGATCACTGTCAAGTACAGTAGTGTTATCAGAGAGAAAGAGAGGAGAACCCCGGGACAGTGTCTGAACTGCATTTTTAAATGAAGTGCCTTGAGTTTTCATTTCCTCATCACTGAAGCTGCTACTGAGTTTTAGTGAGAGAGATGGCTTTAGTGCAGACTGTGACAGTGAATTTGCAGTACCCTTTTCCTGAGAGGTGGTTTCAGAAGCAGATTCAGTTGATGGCTCCCCTTCTGTTGACTTTTTCACAGACCTCAACTGCACCATTTGCAGTGCTTTGGTGGTTACTAATGGCATCACAGGTCTGGATGCATCTTGCTTGCTGAGTGGCTGTTTCACTGGACTGTAGCAAGATTCCTCCTGGCTGCGTTTCTTAAAAGAATACTGTGGGTGTATTGTTGCACCTTTTGTTAGTTTGGGATCAAGTGGTGGTGCTGGTGGCGGGACAGCTAAGGGGCAAGAAGGAGGAGGAGGAATGGAGGAAGAGAATGAACTGATGGAGGCTTCTTGTGGAAACAATGGGACAGTCTGAGCAAAAGAAGAACTTACATTGGCTTCTGGTGGAGGAGGGGGAATGTGGGAGAGGTTGATAATGGTGACAGATCCATGACCTCTGCTGGAGGTGGAGGAGGGGGAGGAGAAAGTTCAGGGCAATGTGGAGGTGTTGGAAGAGGAGGTGGTGGAGGAGGTGCACCAGAATCTGGAGGAGGGCTCAGGGCAGGGTCCAGTTTCCTCACACTCACACTCCCTTCAGTAGATGTATTTGAAGAAAGAGAAGTGGATGACGAAGACATGGAGACTGAAGACAGAAGAGAGGACTTCCTTTCAGGCACTTTAGGCTTCAGCTTGGATTTCCCATTTCCTGATGATGCAGATTTTACAAGTACAGGCACTGGAGTAAGCGCAGTGGGTGTATTGGACTGGCTGGAGTACCCACTTGATGGCGATGTGACTCGGTGGGATTTCTCCGGAGAAGAGCTCTTTGGTTTGGCCAGTCCACTGGGCACTTGTGGCACAGAAGCCCTTGAGCCATCACTGAAGTGGCTGATGCTGTAATCGCTGAGAGCAGATGATGTACTGGCAGAATGGGTCACTGGAGATTTCAGCTGGTCATCTGCCACTGCAGCATAGTCGCTGTAGTAACCCCACTGGTCAGCGTACTCTGACTTTATGCTGCTTGTTTCACTCTGGGAGGGAGTGACTGTGCAGATGGAGTACAGGTTTGGAGCAGTGGTGGACATCATGCTGCTGCTTGCACTGACCGAGCTCTGGCTGCGGGAGCGCAACACCCAGGGGTCCTCATAATCACTGCAGGGGCTCTGGGACGGGGAGCTGCCATTTTTGCACTTGAGATTGAGCTGCAGAGAATGCTGGAGGGTGGCAATGAGGGTTTCATCAAGCACCTGTCCATTGGATTGGGCTTTTTTCTTAGGCATCCTTCTGAGTGAGTCTGTTCTGGATGGTGGCAAAGGTGGCTTCTTTGCCTTTTTCAGTGAGATGTTTCTTGCAAGAGATTTGTCACCTTGGCCTGACTGGTCATCCTGATGTTTCTTCTCTTTTCCTTCAAACACATTTATCACGCTATCTCTGGGGTTCTCAAAACCATTAGTACTGTTGCATGGCATGTCTGACTTCAGCACAGAGTCCATATGCATGGAGCCGTAACAGCCATCTTGCTCCACAGAATACAGGGAAGCAGAATCGTCCCTGACCGACGTTCTCTCCAGGCTGCTGCTGCTCAGGTTGCTACCGGGCGTGGCACAGCCTGGAGTGGTACAAACTGCCTTATGTGAAGGGGTATCACTGTTTTCTGAAGACTTGTACACCCAATGCTCCGTACTGCTCATTGCTGCCTGTGCTCGCTCCCCAGAATAGCTGGATTCACTCCGACCATCGCTGTCCTGGGAAGGGTTTGCTAAAGTAGCAGTGCTCCTACAGCTGTAGCTCATGCTCTGAGACCCAGCCTCTGCATTCCCAGGAGTGCTAAGAGAGACAGCAGAGTCACCAAGGGAAAGCATCATGACTGTACTAGATGGGATGGTATCTGAAGTCTGTGAGTGACGTGTGGAGCTACTCTCACTCCAGTTACCGCTTGAAGAATGGTGATCTTCTTTCCCACTTATTGCACTGCTGGCAGCAGGATTGTCTCTTGGATTTGGGTAGGCAGTGGAGCTGGTAATTTTACTATCAAGTGATCCAGCACTCTGGGCAGCATGAATAAGGATAACTTCTGAGGAGGATGACAGTGTTGCATTGGGTATGATGCTGGTTGAGTAGGTGGCATGAGGAGAGACCACACATGCTGGGCTTGAGGATTTCTCACCCTCACAGCTTCTCACCTCTTGGGACTTTGGCCTTGACAGGGTCCCCATCGTGGGATTACTCCTCAGATGCACAACACTATCATCCACTTGCAATTTACTTATCTGGTGGGGTAAAGTGCCAGCAATGTCTTCTGTCTGCCTAGACATCATGCTCTGTGTCTCATCTAGGGACTGCAGAGACACTCTCGCACCAACCCGAGGCAAGCTGTGAAAACCCATGTCGTTATTTTGGCGAGAAGCAAATATAACTGCAGCAGAATCACTCATCACCGACATGTTTCCAGATGAGCTGGAGAACTGAGACATCTGGGCCGCAATGCCTTGTCCTTTCTGTGCTCGTATTCTTCTCATTGATGGGGGCACAACTTTAACTTCCTCTGTCTGGCAGCTGGTGTCCTTGGTTTCAGAGCGCTGCATGGCGGAGCGATAGCTGTCTAGTCTCCCTAGCGTGGAACAGTGATCTGGGACATACATCGAATGCCCTCGGAAATCACTTTGGCCCGTACCAACTGCTGGAGTCAAAATAAAAGAATTATTTCTTGAAGCGCAAGTTCACATTTATCTTCTCACTCATGTAAAAAAAAAACCAAAACAAACAAACCAGGAAACTGCTCGACCCCCATGCTCCTGCAGGTTATGTCTTCTGAAGAAAAATCTGCAACAATGGATTTTGCAGAGGCATCGTCTGTTTTCTGCATTTCTCTTCCCTTTTTCCTTATTACCAGAAACCTTCTGCTTACAGAATCGTCTGCGTTCCTGCCGCACATTCGACACGTGAAATCCTCTGTTTATTACATGGTAATAATTTCCATAGTAATCAGTTGTGTCAGAAACCAAATAGTACTGTTTGACTTCCAGTAGGCAACGCAGCAGGAACAGACAAAAGCCTGAGAAATGTGGAGTGTGTTCCCATGCTAATGCCTCGTGCAATAAAGAAAAGGGGAAGGAAATCTGGAGACTAATATGAATAAAAAGATCTCCTTTTTACAAGCATTACACTTAAAAAAAAATATTTCAGGAGACACAGATAGCTCTCCAAGTCCTGCAGTTTGTCTGAAAGAATGCTAACACATGGAAACATACGTTGTTTTACCACAAGTAATATCTATGCTATAACAGCATTTATATAAACATTATCTAACACTGCAAAGAAAACCATTAGATAACGTTTCTCCATACAACCACTTTCTATTTAACATAAAGGAAAACTCTTAAGAACTGGGGAAAAGAAACAGCTGGTATTGATGGTTGTCTCATCCTGAGCACCATCAGGAAATAGAAAAATAACCACTTTTTCTAAAAGAAGAAATAATCATATATATATATAGGCATAACTTCCCCCCCAACTTTGAAGACAATGGAAAACCAGTTTTAGTTCAAAATATAGTTATCACTAGGTCAGCAGAAAGGATTCTAGAGTTCTTTTAAATTTACAATTTTATTGGTAGCTGCCTTTTAAAATCACAAAAGGGAGGACTGCTTTAAAATTAGTCTGTGTGAGGCTGTTGCTTTTGAATTCAGTGGCACTGCTGAATAAATAGCAAGAGAGAGGCAGGCGTGCTGCTGGAGATGCTGGTAAGGATGCTACACATATGTCACTGTGGGGGAAAACTGGTTATTTCAAGTCTCTGCCTTAGCAAGTCTCAGGAGCCATGAAATAGCATGCCTGAATGTTCTCCTTTCATATTTACTATATGAAACTGCATCAGGAGGATCGGTATTCTGATCATGCAGCTTTAAACACCACTTAAAGGACATTTAATCATCCTAATTCTTGGCAGGCAAAAAAGGCACTTAGTGTAAGGAAAAAAGGGCTCTGAAAAGGCTACAGTTAAAGCAGCACATACAAAAAAGATTGTTTACTTCTTTTCCTCAGGCATGTAAGTAGTCTTTTAGCAGCTTGAAGCCTAGTTAGTTTGCTTT
This sequence comes from Entomyzon cyanotis, assembly GCA_024500445.1. NCBI lineage: Eukaryota > Metazoa > Chordata > Aves > Passeriformes > Meliphagidae > Entomyzon > Entomyzon cyanotis. The sequence continues at coordinate 11,577,291 of JAKEPQ010000871.1, forward strand.
GTGTAGATTCTCTCTCTCTCATAAAAATGCAGCCTCTTTCTGCTTCTGGTAGAGGTTTGCAGCAAAGCTACATACTCAGATGCTGGCAAATGTCTTGGATAATCTAATACGAGATACTGTCAGAACAGATGGACTACTGCAGCCAACCAAGAAAGGGATTTGCATATTCCATATACAGTTATTAAGAACTGTACAGTAAGAAAAATAATCTTCCTTTCCAGGTATATATTTTCTTTCTGTGGAATCAGTGTAGCCCTTTGGTTAAGACAGAGAAAAACATCAAAGTAGACATTATGAATATTTCTGGAACCATGACATCACTGATGTTAAGTGTTGGCCAATTAAAAATATCCGGTAATAAAAATTTGCATGCTAAGATATATAAACAGCTGAAGAGATCCTGTATTTTTCTTCTGCCACTGTGAAATACACACACATACGCACGCACACACACACACACACAAATACACACACGCAGATGAGACAAAAGGATGGTGCTGGTGGAGAATGAAGCTGTCAGTGTGACAGCAAGTATCTAATACTGTCACATACTGACCTGTGGCTGAGAGCACTTCATTTCAGTATGTGGTATGTCTGTATTCTATTCACAGAGGAAGCCAAATGCACCCCCTTTCACAAGTAGTGTACCACAGATGACTGTTTCATGTCTGTTCAAAATGTTACTGCTAGAGAATGCAAATGGCAAAGTGGACCAGTGCTGGACTTGCTAACCTCACCTTTTCCTCCTTCCAAAAAAGGAGTTTTAGAATGAATTTAATGGGACATATTGTTCATGGTAAATGCACAGTTATGTCTGAAACAGAAAATTAATGGCACTGTATCTATGCCACTAAATAAAAGAGGCCAGTGATGGCTTTACCAAAACACCTGGCGCAGCATCTCCTGCCCAACCCCCTGGCACACACACCCCAGCAAAGCCTGGGCACTGCTAGCTGCCCCAGCCAGGGCAGTGCCAGAGGAGCAGCACCAACAACCAACCACAGGATGCTGTTATAACCAGTGCTTACCCTGAGTTTGATCCCAGAATAGATGCCATTTAAGGTCCAGCCTAACATGCTTTGGGAAACTGCATAAATTGACTCAATAGCAGTAAATATTTACAACCTCAATGTTGCAAGGAAGCCCGTCAGGGCAAGTATTTGCACTGGTGCGAGGCCTCTTCTGGGGAGAGTGATTCAGAGCCCAAATAAACAGAGGGTTATGGAGGGCAAGACAGCCCAGCTTCAGAAATATAAACTACAGGGCCACATCCTTCAATCATTCTTTGGGATATGGTCAGGGAAGGAATTTTTCATGAGTGTTGCTATTACAGGAACATAACTTTGAGGTTTTATTTTTTTTTTTTTTTTTGGTAGAAATGCAGCATATTCTGAAATTGTTTCAGCTTTGGTTTTGGCTTTACAAGTATGCACAATCTCATGCAAAGCCGTGAGGATTTACTCTTTTTATAGTTCTGTTTTCTGAAGAGGCACAAAAGAAATCTGCAGGGAAAATGGTTCAAAAAATCAACCAGAGGAACATTTAAGGCTCTGGTATACTGGTATAATGCTGAGGTGTTTATGATTTTGGTGGAATTCAGAGGAGGGTAGCGAGAGGTATTGTATTTGCAATTTACAAATGCACTGTAAAACCCTCACTCATGTCCAGAGTAATACTAAAAAGCAAGAATTTTCAAAACTCCTTAAAATTTTTGTTGGTACTGCAGCTAGAAGACAATCAATCTCCTTCTAAGAGACAGCTCAAACCTTTGACTATTACACTGATAATGCTAGGTTTCTCTGAAAACATCTATTTAAATAAATAGCAGTCAGAAGACAGGTATCTGTAACACCAAAATTCTTAAACCGAATCAGATCTTTCAAAGAATACCATCCACAAGTCCATCTAGTTGCAGGGACAATGTGTAAGCAGACAGCAACAAAAAATGTTGCAGAACCAGACATTAGGTTACAGATGCTGAACATTATAAAGTCAGAAGCAGCTGCAGACTGGGTGCCTGATAAATGTGGCTGAAAGTAATTATTGTCCTGACTGATTTTTATATTATCCTGTGTCCAGCAACACAGCAGTGAGTGCTGTGTCCACCACAGGAGACCTGTATCTACGCTCCTTTCTTTTTTATTACCCTACTATGCTGAAAATCTCTCTTACGGCAAATGCTCTTCCCTAACACTCATGTTTAGTGCAGGCTCCAGCAGCAAGTAGATAACACCAACTCTGTGGACTCTGGTAGTTACTAGTGTTGCTCATTAGAGAGCACAGGGATTGAGAATAACAGTTTTGGCAAATTTAATGGGGAAAAAAGCACATCTGTATATAAACCCTAGGGCTAGATGCTAGCTACTAGCAGCCCCTGTGACTAGCTGATGTAGTGGCACCAGCAGCTCACTGCAGAGAATCAGACAGAAGGTCCCCTGCATTGAAATGAGCATGGAAAACCAAGGGTGTGAAGAGACAAATAGTGTGTGTGTTGATACCACAAAGTACATGCTTGTTCAACTAGAACAAAGAAGTAGTCTCTCTTACCTTCTGACTAACCATTTCTAATAAAAGCATTTGTCTCTTATGCCACAGGCACATTCTTAAGGTGTGTTGCTCTCATTGCCTCCTCATGCCTCACCTAGCAATCTTCCAACAAACCTGGTAAACTGGCTAAGTCACTGTGCAGGCACCACAATTTAGTATTACAAAAAAGCCCCAGAAATTCTTAACCCGTTTTACCCTAGCATTTACATTTCGAGTGATCTTTAACAGACACTCAACAAGAAACAGACAAGTACATTTGGCTTAGGACAATTTTAAGGAATTTTCACTGTGCTCCATGAAGCATCTGTAATCTCTTCCTGGGGAAGAAAAATATTGCAGAAAATGCTGTGAAACTTTTCAGTACTGCCAGCTAAAAAATATCCTGAATGCTTGCATATATCACCACTACCCTGAGAGGGAGAATTCTGATGTAAATATTGGGAATTCAAGTTTTCTTGATTCTGTTAATTCTGCTAACAGAACAGCCTCCGGTAAAATTTATATTCCTGGCATCTGTGTCATTCATCCTCCCAGTATCAAAAAGCAGATTATACCTACTTGCTAACATCAGACCAATGGATGGACAGTGCTGGAAACATATGATGTTGAAAAACTACAGCTATAAATCCAGTATTAGTCAAAAGGCACAGTAACTCTGAAACAGAGATATTGTCTCCAAGGACTGCTAAAGCTGCAAAATGAAGCAGGTGCAGAATTACTTGGCTGGAACAGCTGGGTATTTGTGTGGTACTTCTGTAGGACCAATGGGTATCTGGAATTCTTCTTACCCATGGGGACCTGTAACCTGAGTGACTGCTAGCCCTGGAGGGACTAATTGGAGATGAGTATCAATTCAGAGGAGTCTTTAACAGAACAGCTCGGTTTCTAGAGATCAGAAGGACTCATCTGCCCCCATGTTGCTGAGATGGAATTGTTTCAGGCATGTCAAAAGAGAGCTCTCATAGTCTCAAATGATACCTGAGACACCAACTGGTACCACCAGGGGTCTGAGCTGAACAGCAAGAAAGCAAAGGAGGACTGACAGTTCAGGTGTCAGACTGACATGAGATCCTACAGGTGACAACTCCTTGTTGATTCAGTAGCTCACAAGAGCTACTGAAAAAGTGAGGTAGGGAAATAAGCTGAAGAAAATTGCATGAGGTCCTTCTAACCCTTTGAACCCTTAGGAGAGGAAGAGGAAAAAAAAAAGTACATCGGGCAAAAGTATCAAAGATCCAAAAAGACTACGCATTGCATCTCTAGGGTGGAAAAAAACTATTTAAATAATTCAAGGGAAATACACACAAAGCATAAAATTAGAAGACATTTTTGGAAACCAAGAGAACAGAAACTTTCTGTTTGAATTTAAAAAACAAAAACAAAATGCCTGTCAGAAGAAGAAGGAATCAAAAGGAGGAAAAGTTGAAGATGTTCTCCTCTCCCGTTTTGGTGAGGTATATTTATTAGGAAGAGGAATTGTGGTGGAAGTGATACTCAGGTCTGGGACCTGCTCCTCCTGCAAGACAGGGAGTCTGGGACACCAGAAGCTGCTGCCCATTGGAGTCTGGAACTGCACTGGTGCAGAGCTCTGGAGAAACACTCACAACCAGGTAACTTGGAACCTCCACAAAATCAAAGTTACTCTAAGCCAGACCCTAGAGCACTGACACAAAGAAAGGACCATGGAAAGGTGCAAGCATTTTGCTGCCTTTATTTCATCTAGCGAGTTGGAACATGTGAAAGGAGCTGATGACAAACCAAGACCCAAGAAATGAGGAAGGGCAGTGACAGGTTCTTCCAGAAAGGTGTTCATCTCTACCAAACTTCTCATTGGGAATCATCTTCTGGTCTGAGTGGGGAATACAGGTTTGCATATAAGGTACAATCTGAAGAAGACATCTAGAGACAATGGATAATGGCAACACAGAAGCAGAGAAACTGAGAGCACTTGAAGTAAAACATCTCAAAGGTTTCCTGTTCTTTCTGCAGTTTTGATCCAACATTCACTTCCATTAAATATGTATGCAATATTTATGTTCTGTAAGACAAGGAAGGCAACTCAGAAGCATGCAGAACTTTTTTTTTCATTGCTGTGTTTGGCAGAGAGAAGAATGCTTTGCCTTCTCCTGTTACTTTGGTGTCACTCTGCTAAATAGTACTGAGCAGGTCCTGCTGTTAAAAAACAACTTCAAAAAGTAACTGCCATCTCTAAACTGGTAGACACCTCATGTTCTTACTCTGTCTCAGAATCCCACCTATCATGCTGCGTTTTATTTATGCAGAAATTTTTATGCAGAAGTTTCCAGTCTACTCAGAGAGACTGGTTCATCACTAGAAGACACCTGTGAAAACACAACAGCATTTCAATGCTAAGAAGCAGGAATGTTTAAAGGTACTTTGAGCACATGGGTGCAGTTCATGTTTCCTTTCAGTAGGTCTGGCTAAATTCTATGAGGGTACCACATCCGCTGAGCTCATGCCAGCAGCCAGCACAGGCTTTCTCTTCTGCTTGGTCCCTTCTGTTCCAAAGGACCCAAAGCAGCCAGGGGAGAATCCCAGCAGCCTGGCCTGGCAGAAGTTCTTCCAGGCTCTCTCACAAGAAATGAAAATACTCCAAGCCTGGTTGAAGCTTTGAGGTTCTCTCAAGTTTCTGCTTCCTTCTGAAGGATAAACAAGAGGTTACAAGAATCTGCCGTATATGTTGGTTATTTAGCCTGCATGCAGCAACTCTGGTGTACCAAGGGATTTTAATCTTTGTGTAAATATTATAGCCATTCACAGCAATGCTTTAGGGGAGAAACAAAGAGATTTATTCAGCTGAAACCACAGGGAGAATGTCAATAGGCATAATGCAATTGCTTGATTTGGAGTTTAGTCCGGATACTTGTTCCGATCAAATGAACTGTGGAATGTTTTAAAACAACTCGTTGTTTGTTTTGGGACAGCGTAAGAGAAATAGGGAACGGACTGCTACAGAAATACTTGGGGAGTGACAGGGGAGAAAGGCAGAAAGAGCACTGAACAGGGATGGGGGAGACTTACAGTTATTCCCAGCCTTGCCTGGGGCCTGGCGGATGACTCTGGCTAAATCACTTCACTGCAGCATGTCTGGTTTCCCCAGGTACAAGACAAAGACATTATCACTCTTTTCAAGTGCACTTCGTGTCTTGTGATGGAAACCAATATGCTAACAGGACAGATACTGCCGTCACAGAGTTCTCCTGGCATACAATGTGCTCTCTGGAAGACACACAACCACCACGGAGCAACATGGAGCTCCTCAGACAACTTCTGCCATGGGGCAGATGGCCGAAGCCCTGTGTGCCTGCAGGCTGTGGGCCAGGGAACCATCCCGAGAGAGCTCCTATGGTTGGACACAACTTAAAATAGAAGCCAAGGAAAACCTTTAAAGCAGTGCAACATGAAATGTGCTCAGCACGGAGATGAAAGACGAAAATTGAGGTATAAACTTGTCATCCTCAGTGAACAGACTGGCAGAAATCACGAACTTCTTTTAAGGCTTTAATTGAAGAATTCTTTTTAGGATAGATGCCAACTGCATGCTCAGTTTACTCCACCAAATAAAACTACAGTTGATGTTTTCAAGCATTAAACATCTTTTTGAAGTGATCACAAATGTAACCGCTACGTTTTGTAAATGCTTTCTTGAGGCAGAGGATTCCCATGGTAGGGCACTGTTTCATTACAGATGCTGAAGGAGCACAGTTCCACTCAAAAACTTCTCTTCATGTAATTGTTTGTTTCTTGGCTTTTTCTATGCCTGACCCTCTGGCTCATTTCAAACCCATCCAGACAAACTACAGTTTTTTGCTTCTGTTTCTGAAAAATCCAAAATAAACCAAAAACTGGAAACATAATTAAAAAATAAATAGATGCGAAACACAAGGTAGTAAAACTTACCAAAATCATCACCAAATGAGATGATTTCACATGTAAATCATCAAAATTATGTTCTGCCAGACAATTTAAAAAGATATTCTTCCTCTACTGAGAAAAAAATGGGGGGGGGGGGAGGTGGCATACTTTTACATGTGAAGTTATAATTTGGGAAAAAATTAATTTTTCAGAAAATAAGGAAAGTAACATTATTTAAATCAAGTTCTGTAAAAAGTGTCTGAAAGGTCTGCTAAAATTCAGATTGTTTCATCAGCTTTGAATTCACATCTGCTACAAAGTGTGAAGAAGGGCTGTCTGAGGTAGTGTAAATGTGACCAAATAGGTAATTTTCCTTTGGAATATATGTAATAGCTAGTAAGTCCAGGTAAATTATTGCCAATCAAATAACACTGATACTTAAGGGGTTGCCAAAACTGAACTGAATCCAAACTGAACTGGAAAATAGGTTCTTCACTCTTTATGCAATCCTCAGCAGATTCAGGAAGGCATCCCTGAATTGATTTACTACACTACATAACAAGCCAATACGCCTGCCCACTTCAGTTTTGCTTTGGTGAACACCCTGGAGAAGACGACCAAATCTGAAGGAAAGCATTGAAGTTTAGAAAACTTATATCCCTGCATATTTTCATTGTACCAGTACACCATTTTCCAAACACCCTGTTCCCTTTAACAGATGGAAGCCAACAGATTAAAGGTCCCAATTTCCCAAGGCAAGAGGTGGCAAGGAGGCACAGGCGTACTTGGAACTGAAATAGGCTATCAGACTGTATTGGTTTCATGAGCACTGGTAATGTTATTAGTCGAGTAATGATAAGCAGTGACAATGAACAGTGGATGGAATACAGTTCTGATGAGCCATACCTAGCTCCTTTTGTATGTTGTCAGGGATTCCTGTAATAGTCTTTCTCCTTTTGACTTTCTTCGGCCGTCTTACCACCGTGTCTGTGTAAATTAGAGACCGCCGAATGCTGGCTTGGCGGTCGAAATTCTCCCCTAATACATGGTAGAACAAGCAAAGCAACATTACTTCCAAGCACACTGACATCATGCACTTTCTTCCACTAGTTTTGTTGTAGAAATGGAAAAAACGGCATTAATAAATGATGTTAGCTTGGTCCTACAATGAAGGTTTACACTGAAGGAAGATACAGCACACTGTCACAGTAAGGCTTTAGACACAAATATCCATTACATGGTACTGCATGTTTTATAAGGAATTTTGACCTTCTGAGCCCAGTTCACATTTGGTGAGACCAGCTCTAATTCCACAAGCAAAGAAAATCCTTGCTTTAATTTGGCCCTTTACAGGTTTTTCTGTGGTTTTGTGAATTTATTTTTAAGTAATGAGCTGCAGAAAAAGCAAATCTGCTCAAGAAAATGAAAGATCACAATGGTTTATGCAGGAACAGACATTGCTATTGGCAACAGCTATTATGATGTCTTTGCACAGCTCCATCATTAAATCGCATGAGGCCCTTCTTTTTCATTCCAAGTTGCTCTGAACCTGTCAAGTGTACCACATTTCTGGTGTTGATCTTTTAACACGAATACAAATAAGTACTACAGAGCACGCAGAGATCAAACTGATCTCATGAACTCATAAATATTTCAGAGTGAAAGATGCTTAAAGCTGAAACTTTACAGATGATTATAAAAATATACAATGGCAAGAGCTGAAAAAATGTGTGTGTGTAAGTGCACTTTGCCAGACAAAGCCTTATGATGACCATGTGCTGTATCATAATGGGACCCAGAAGCACCACTATCATAAAGCAGCTTTTCCTTAAGAATTCACTTTTGTTTAGAGGTTTATAATTTGGCCATTTTACTAGTAGTAAGATAAAGATTTCCCTATAGATCGTGAGTTAATTCTCTGTCACCTCTAAAAATTGAATAGCTACCCCCCATAGCTCAAGTGTAAGTTCCCTTTTTTGAAGTTTAAGCATTTTAAAGCACTGCTCAATGTCCTTCAAACAGCCCATTTAAAACTTAAAGGCAGAAAAACCTTGATATACATTGTACATGGATTTTTTCCACGGTACACCTTTTTCTGAAAATTGATAACCAAATTATTTACCTCTTAAAAGTGATTAATGCACGGTAACTAATACATCATAAAATTAACCCCTGGCTGACTGCACATCTGTATGATGTGTGTCATGCAAATAGCACAGAAAAACCTCATTACCTCTATAATTGTTAAAGATATGGTCATATATTAAAGTACAGCATGTGGACTTGTGAAAATGCAAGGAAAAAATGTAGCATTTTCATTCACCATGTTGTAAATATAAAGACTCTGACTCTGTTTGACTGAAACCTTGACTGTGGGCCGCACTTGTGCTGAGTGGAATCTTAGCAGTTACAAAATGCCAGTTTCATCCAACTTTTGGATTGACTGAAGTCAGATTAAGGGAGGAGGAAGCCCATATAGGGAACTATAAAATTTAGAGCTATGGGTCCCATTGGCTTAGCAGAAGCCCTGAAATAATGAGACAGACTGCCCACTGTCAGGGGCGTTGCCACTATTAGGATGTTAGGACCCATATGGGGCAAGAGTCAGGACATTAGGTTATCCCGTAATGCAGGATGATAAAAATAATTTTAGTCACATTATAACAGATCCAACGGATTTGAAGGAGAAAATGTTGCATCTCTGAACACATCTTTATCCACTCAAAGGCCAATAATTATGCCTGAGATGGTGAGTTGCAAGAAAATTATAATGTAGCTTTGAATGCCCTGGAATAAAACATAAGTGGTAAGCAGAGGGTGCAAACAAGGAGAGAGTCTTTTACATGAAGCCTCAGACAGCACAAACAGGATGGCCATGGGAAAATGTTACTGTCAACTGATCCACAGTACCTTATTCCACATGAGCTACCTAAGATCTAACTCAATTAATCCATCTTTCATGGCTTTTGATACACAAAGGCCACTATGCAAATCTGTATAATTTCAAAATAGCAACTTCAATGAAATCCAACAAGCAAAATCACAATATCTTAGTCTTTTTTTCCTTCATTGTCATCTTTTTCATTTTAGAATATGTTGATGCCAATGTTAAATGTATTTTACAGATTTAAGGATACTTTTCTGCTTCTCTTCTAGGTTTGCAAAAAACTATCTAGGTATTCCTTATATACTTTACTCAGTTGTCCCTCATGCAGTATACTCACTTTCCTTGGATTCACTGAAAATATTTAAGTATGTGCTCGAATCTCACTGAAGCCAGTCCAGCTGGACTCAAGCTTAAATATTTTGCAGGATCCAGCCTAGCACTGATCACCTCCACCCTTAGCAGACTCCTCTATCTGCAAAGCAAGTTAGTTCCAGAAAACCCACAAGAATAGGCACCATTATGTATCTTTTAACCCACAGGATATGTAAATGCAAAGGCTGGCCACCACTGAAAAATTCAGTCCAACCCCTTCCAGGCCAGAATAAAGCTCAGCCCAAGCACTCCCGAAGACTGAAAATGCTTCTAAAGCTGGATGTCTAGTCAGCAGCTTGTCAGCCTAATGCAATGCCCCTGCACCTTCAGGCTATCCAGCAGATTTTTATGATTACTGTATTAGTTGCAATCTGTTCACCAAAGAGCCCTGAAAGCTGAACTCATGGAGCATTTATTGCACAGCCACGTGAGAGGCCTTTGTAGCAGAATCACTACTAATGCACTGCTGAAAATGTTATCAACTGCCAGCAGCCTCTTCAGAGGTCAACCTTTTATTTCATGCTAGGAGTAATAAAATGGAAGTTTTTTGACCTCTCTTCTGGGAGAGTGAGAAAAAGAGTGTGTGAAGGAAAAGGCCAAATCAAAACAGAAATCCTCAATGGTTTGTTCCGTGATATGTTGAACAAACGGCACAGAATTTCTTGTCAGTTTTTTTCCTTCCTCGTGCAGTAACATAAGGAACTTCACAAAATGAAATTACTCAGTGTGTGGGAGAGCAGAGGAGGGGAGCAGATTGTGACTTTTTAAAGAGGAACAAGGGCAGCAGCTTTTTCTGTATGTTGTGTGTGGCTCACATCGCTTGCCTTGTTTCACAGTAGCAATATTAATTATTTCCAGGGAAAGGGAATGGTGGATCCTGGAGACCACTCCACATGGTGCAACAGCAATCTTCCTTTAATGCCCTTCCTTTCTATGTCTTCCAATTACCACGTGTATAAGAGAGTAAGTGCTCAGCCACACACTCCAGAAAGGCGAGGTGTGATATGCACGTGCACCATTTCAATGAGAAATGTTGAAAATCACCAAGTTTTCTGAGTGCTAACTAAACAATTCAGGGGACCACAGTTTGCTACACCAGTTGAATCATGCAGGTTGAACTCACAAGCATAATTTATCTAAACAAGGTAATGTTCCACATGATGCTAAATTAAAATCTGTGAGTTATTTGATCCTTTTACCTCATTTTTCTTTCCATCTCTTTACTTCCCCCACATTTTTTGCAGTATCTGGGGTCATTAAATCAAACAGCAGATTACTGTTTCTCTTAAGTGTACTGTGTTCCTGCTGTCACAGTATCTAAGACCTACTCAAGCTTATTGATTATGTCAGATTATGTGTTGTTCCCATAACTTTGCCTTCTGCATCTGTATCCTCAATTCCCTAGAAAATACCAACTGGCCTAGTAACATTTCAACATTTTCCTTCTGTTAGTTTTCCAGAGATGGGGTGTTCATGATTTCATGTTGTCTTCATCCGTTTACTTCAAGTATTTTCTGCTGTTTATTTAAGGCATCATTTCTTGTTGATTTCTCAGAGTTTGCTGATGTTTGTTACAGATGTCCTGCTCCTATGCTATTAGAATATTTAAATACTATTAAATAACACTATTTAAAATACTAGTTTATAACAACACAGGTGAAAAAAGCATTGGAAATCATGGAGGGAAAGAGAGCCTAATTTACTTTCAAAATACAAACAAATATTGCAAGCTATTGATTGCCCGAGTAAGCGTGGAGTCAGAGCACGCCATATGGCATTTGAAATAAATTGGATATTGAATATCATCCTGGTTTTGGCAGCCAAGCGGTCAGTTATTTGAATTAACTAATAACAGACAATCTTGATACTGTGCAGAAAAAGACGGGTTATTAAATTGAAGCACTAATTCCACCTTTGATGGAAATTCTGTTTTACACACCACAAAGTATCTATTCAGCACTAAGCTTTAACATAATTTAACTTCCACGGAGTGAGAGCTCTGCAACTGTTAAACCAAATTCATTTGCAAAATGAAGAGTTAATACACAGTTCATAACAACAAAATGTGGACTATGGTTATGTAAGTGGAGTGTCTTATCAAGAGTATTGCTCAAAGGTGTAAGTAACCTCATTAACTTTTGCAGTTCTAATCCTACCCTCCTTGACACCTAAACCTTTTGCTGCTGATAAAAATTACACCCTAGAGCTTTTTTTCCTGATTTTTTAACATTTAGTCTTTGGAACACAGAAGTCCCTGACAATTTTCCTTAAATAAAATTCCTAGAAGAAAATCTTGAAATACTAACAACACTGGATAAACCATGATTCTCAATTACAAATCCTAGTGCAGTCTGCAGCAAAATACTGCTATTTATCAGTCCTCTTCTTGTATTTCAAAAATATCTAATGCCATTTCAAGCCCACATATTGTAACTATCTCCCATTAATGATAATTTTAAGGGATTTTGACATTTTCTAATTAAGTTCAGATTTAGACTATTAATTGCAAAACAGTTTTCACAGAAAGGTGCAGTAAGTAATTTAAAATTCATGCATTGAATATATGACTGTCCAAATACTAGCCCCTTTTATCTCTGCCCTCCCTCGTCAGTGTAATGCAATTACTGAAATTAAAAGCCTACCAGTCACATTAATAGGAACCACATCTGTTTGGACGGCTTGCGCTTGTTGTCGCATTTTCTCTTCTGGCGTTGGGAGTGGGAGAGACTTAGTCCAGTTGGTTTGGGTGTTGATATCTGACAACTCATTTGTAGCTGGACTTTTAGGCCTTTTGATGGTAATAAGCTTTTCCTCTTCAGGGGGAGAGACAGGACACTACAAACAGAAATACATAAAACAATGTGAGTTTACTACTAAAAAAAAAGGTAGGACTATGGTATTACTAAGGTGTTGCTGCTGCACTCAGCACAATTGCTTGTGGAGCAAAACACACCCTTACAAATATCCCACTTTGACCTACACAAAGATCAATTTTAAAAACACACACCAAAAAGCGCACAACAAAACATCTAGATTGTATTTTTTCAAGACATTTGATTAGTCTAAGGAATACATACCAATGAAGGAGAAAAGAGTGTGCACAGCAAAGCACAGCAGCTAATTACACCTTACACACTGACACAGCTTCTGCAGTGATTAACCCCTCTCTCCCTGCACTGAGGTTTGCCTTCCCTTCCCCTCTCACCTCCCCATGCCCTATTAGAAGACAAGATCTGAGCACTACTTTGCTCCAGCTGCACTAGGCTGTAGGAATGCATAAGGTCTCAATAAGAAGCCTGTTATGAAAAGACAGATTTTAGCAAAGCTCAGTGAAAGAACTAATCAACACACTCCAAAAAAATCATCAGCCATGGATCAGAGAAGTAGCAAGTAACTTTGCTTTGGTCCTGGAGAAACTCATGCCACAGTTCAAGGGGTTACCAATTCTTCAGGAGTAAAGCTACATTATTAGTAGCCACAGACTGGTAATTTTAAAAGTCAGTTCTTTTCAAAGTGGCAGGTTTTGATTCCATGAAATGTTTTACTTAAAAAAAAAACCAACCCAACCAACAAAACAAAAAACTTTCTGCACCAGAAAAAGAGCTTGTGGAAATCCCTCCACCACAGTTATAAAGCCAAAAAGCCATTTCTTTTTTGGCAGCAAATCTGTTTTCATTACAAGGTCTTTGCTTGCATGCCAGCAATGGCAGAGAAAGCCATACACAGCTTTTTACTGACAGGACAGCGCTTGTCCATGGCAAACACCGAGGGCAGGCAGATTCAGGGAATGCAGAAGACATCACTGGGCCTTCTAGCAACAGGTGCTCACAAACTCAAGTGAATCAACCCAAGAGAAGCAGCCTTCTCTCCTCCCCAGTCCTGCCAGCAAGGCACTCTAGGGAATCCCAGAAGCAGGAGAGGAAAGAAGACCTGGAGGAAAACCAACCACAGTCTCCTTCTGTCCAAAGACAAAACAAAAAAGAGAAGAAAACACGGAAGAGGAGATGCACAGCAACTTCAGCACTAGCAGAGATCTCTCTGCAACCTGCTGATTCCTCTGTTTCAGAGGTGTTTGCTTTGGGACCTTCCTCCCTACTACCAGACCAAAATTACCCATCTCTTTCCTTTACTCCTCTCTCCTTTGGAAAGCCAAATACTATTCAGAATAGGGTTGTCAGTACTGGACAACTGCCTCTTACCCCTTCACTGCTGCACAGCGGAGGGATGGAAGGAAACATCACAGTTACTTAAAACAGATGGAATTTTTTTTTTTTTTTTTTTTTAGTTATTGTGGGTGTTCAGTCTAAGTGATCTATTTTCTCTTGAAACTGAGTGCTATACAAAAGACATGCCCAAACACTGGGCTGTAACCACTGTTTATCATTTCTGATTTTAATTTTCCTCCTGTTACTATGAGGAGTTCCCACTGTTTATAAATAAATAACCATTTATTCATTCTATTATGCTTTGACTCTACATCCTTTAGGACAGGGTCCAACAATTTATTTAATCAAAAATAAAAATAAAAATAAAAGCAACTTCCAGGCAAAAAGTAAAAGAAAAGCAAAACCTCTTCAGGCAACACTAAAAAAACATTTCAGGCAATGAAACTATTACTAATGTCATTCTGTGGTTTGGAACCACACTTCAAAACATGGGACCTTTTCTTCAAGGAAATAATCCATTTCTGACAGCCTTGAATTTCTTTCCTAGAGAGGCTGTGGAAGGGATAGATGCTGCTCTGTAGGTAAGGGCTCAGCCCAGTGAAAGCCCCAGCAGCTCTGTACAGCCTTCTTGGAGGACACCAATATTTTTTCAGGCCTCCACTGTTTCTAAAGGGCTCTAAAACCAAGTAATAATATTACATGAATGCTAATCTTTTTATGAGTGTCTTTGCACTGTTAATACCCATATACAGTGTGGGCACACATACCTGTACTTAGGCACAAACACAAAGACTTTCCCATTTCAAATCACCCGAATTCATAAAAACCTTCATTAACTTAAGCAATTTGGGACAGGAATGCCACTGAAGAAGAGAAAACTGCCTCCAGGCTATGCTTACCCCCAGTGAGGTTTAAAAACTGAGCAAGAGAGAAAGGATTTTTAAGGAACATGGCAGCGGGGTGATAGCCCACTTGTCACAGCAGGCATGTCTATATGAAGGAGTAAGCAAGGGCTGAGGCAAAGAAATACTGCTTTACCTGTCCTACAATGAGCTTTTCTCCACCTGAATCAGGGAGACCCAGGGAGACACCTCAAGCATAGTTTTGCAGCTTGTTTGGGATGAGGATGAGCACCAGTGACTCAAATATGCTGCTTGGTTGATACTGTCAGCATCAGTATCTGTCACCTTCAGACTGTACTGTAATGTCCGGTCTCAGCTGTCATACAACAATCACTAGGGGCTACTCCAGTATGTCAAGTGGCAGAGATACTGGTGATAATGCCATTCTTCCTTTTCAAAGAAACTACCCAAGCCAAGCAGAACAGGTTTTTTGTTATAGTATATCAACAGAAACATTGAAGAAGTGAAGCATCTGCTACAAGGGAATCCTAATTATCCAAAGAAATGCAGAATATCAATCACAAAATTTGCAGAATTAGAAGTTGAGAAAATTAGGGACAGATGGAGTAAGACAGACAGAAATGAATCACGTTATACGAGCACATAACCAATGAGAAGCCACTGAAAACCCAATGGTGCAGCTGAGTTCAAAGCAGTGTCAGTGAGAATGACCTCCTGCCACAGGACACAGGTATAAACTTCTACAAAATAATTCAGTAAGAGCTGGAGGTGGTTTTGGGTGTAGGAGTAAGTGTTCACATTTCAGCTGTAAGTATATCTTCCATGGATCTGGAAGAAACATGGCTGTCTCCACTTACATCCTTTCTTCCAAAGTACTCTCAGTGATAATGGTATAGGCATGACAAAGTTGTACACAGCTTTATTACAATACAGGAATGCAGAAGCTCATCCTTCAGCCTTCTTCAGACACAAATTATTTACCTCTATTATTACGATGCAAATGAGATTTACATATTTTAAGCAAACAGTCCCAGATTTACAGCATGGAAGCTTGCTGGAAGATGCAATGAATTGCTGATGTGTGGCAGGAATGTCTTCTCCAGTCAGGTCTGTTAGACCTGAAGAACGAGGCAGCACATTGAGAGTAAATACCTGCTTAGCAAAGCTGATTATGAACTCTGTGATCATAACAAGTATTTGTTGCATTTTTAAAACATCACCTAGTCATAGTAATTTCACTGCTAGACTTAAACAGCCAAATCTCTGTGGGATGGGTTGTTGCACTCATCTCTGCAGGAAAATTTATTGGAATTCTTTCTTTTTCATGGATGTGGTAAGAGGGAAAGGTGGGATATGAAAGTAACAGCCTTGGACTTTGCAGTGTTTCCACAAACATGCACCAGACAGGAAAAAGCATGAACCTTCAAATATGAGTTAAAATGAGAATCCAGGAGAAAAGTGGCCTATAAATATCCTATAGACAAGCTATATGGCTGAGTAAGCTGGAGCCTCTCTGACGCCTTGTTGACATATTGTCCCCCAGCCAACTCAGCTGCTGAGATACAACAAAAAGGTTTCACTATCTCAGCACATTCATGCTATTTGAGAGGTCCCAAATGACAAATGAGTTTATGCTATGTATCTTGCAGCACTCTCTGCCTAAATAATCTGTTTATTCTAAATCCTTTTTATGTACCAGGGGTTTATACTACACTGTTTAAAAAAAGATGGAACCTCCAGGAGGAAAACTCAACCCATACAAATTTTACTTGTCAGCAAAGAGACTTCAAACTTCTGGTCATGTTATTTACCCTACTGTCTACTAAAATAATTTCTAACATCGTAATTTATCAGAAAAACAAAACAGAGAAAAAAACAATCAGTGTTGCAGATAGAAGCCATACAGTTCAGCTGTCTATCGTATTTGCCAACATCCTATTTCTGCTCCAGTGTTTTACTAGGTTTGATGGCTTTAAGTGCCATTTTCCTGACACCAAGGGATCAAGTCAATCAATAATAGGGAAAAGAAACCCAAGTCCCAAACCTGGACAATTGAGAATGGCACTTCACATACCTAATTCAACCCGTGGGGTTGAATGGAACACTGCCATACTATATATTTACATGAATTTACACTTTAGATGTATTAGTCATTAGACTCTATTTGGCGTCCTCTAGACCAAGGTCACCAGTCTAGCTCCCCCAGTTTTCACAGAACATTCCATTTTATTACTTCCGAACACAGATCTCCACTTGCACTAGCCAGCATTGCTATCACACTAAATTCCTCACTTCAAAACCTTCATTATGTCTCAGTAGTGAAAGAACTATTTTGTCAGCCAAAATTACTGACTATCAAGCAAATTGTCACCTTTACAAGCGCTGCAGAAAAGTTCTTCTTCCTCTACTCTGTTGTAATGGGATAAAAAACAAGATCGGTACTATTTGGAGCTCTAAAAGCCTATCTAGTATCTGCCTTAAGATAATGGGCAATCAATGATATCAAGGTGAAATTTAAATCTGAGTATGCACAGAGCAGATACTTTTTCCTGAATATTTTCTCAGCATTGGATGGAGTCTTCACCCTTCAAGAATGTACCCAGTTGCTTTCTAAACCCATGTAAACTTTCAGCATCCACAATTCTCTTAGCCAGCCGCACAGTCTGAGTATGCGATGCGTGAATAATTACCCTCTTTTCCTTGTTCAAAGATTTTCTGTACTCACTTCCTTATGCTTTGGCATTTCATGTATTATGAGCTGCTGTTTCAGGTCAGTAAATGGCACAGAGTATTTTAAAAAAACAACCCCCTGCAAATGGTATAAAATGTATGTGTTGCTTACAAGAGCAGCGCCATGCAACTGCAGCAGAGGGGCAGGGAGGCCAGCTGAGGACATCACCACCAGAGGTATCTTCAGCTCTGCCATGCACCTCATGCCTCAGGGCTTTTTAGGCATTCCCACCTCCAAAACTGAAGTGCCCAACTGCTTTACCTCCTCTTAACACCAAGCAAAGTTTCGGACTAGACTTCTCAAATCAATGCAGTTAGCACACTTGTTTTCACTTAAGACACAAAACAGTTTCTTGCAGGTATTTGAGAGATAACTAACAGTTTAGATGAGCACAGTGGCAAAAACACAATCCCCGCCCAGTAAGTGAAATAAGTGTTTTTCCATCCAAAGCATAACTATCAAGGGAAAGTTCGTAAGCCAAATGACACAATGTAGGGAAAAACACCATGAGTTTTGGGTGCACAAACATTTGCATAAATGGAATAAAGAAATAATATACTGCATGCTTGGGAGCAGGTATTTTCTGCAGTTCACACTTACCATTCAAGATAAATACATTCCTCCAAATTAGTAGTTCTTCCTCAGCTAATTAAAAACCAATGAAGCAGCCAATTAAATAAAACACAATGTCCATTGGGGAAGGTGTTTCAAAGGAGGCAAATGTTAATATGCAAAAAAGGGAAGAAAACATTCTGTGAACCAAGTAAATACAGGATGTCGCTGTTGAGCGGCTACCTGAGGACTGACCCAAGTTCTCAGACAAGGAAAGAGAGGAGTAAAGGGACTTTATTGTTTTGAATTCCATATATATAGAGTCTACAGAAGTGCCCCAGATTGGTCAGCCCGAGACCTCCCCCTAGGCCCAATTGGCCAAGCCCGAACTGACTCAATCCGGAGAAACTGTTTGCAAAACATCCAAACTTTATCTTGTTTATGAAATATAGCAAAATGTTCCCACGGGAAGAACCTGTGCTAGCCACATACAGGATACTGTACTGCAGACAAAAGGGAGTATAGAGGAAAATAAAAGAAACAAACCTGGCATGGACTGTTCTGTTGAGCAGTTGGTTTTTTAAACTTTTTTTTTTTTTTAAGCAGAAAAAAGCAGCAGGTAACGACTGACGGTTAAGAGCAGAACAAGATTGCATATATGCTAAATGCTACAAGTAACATCAAGCTGCAGATATGGCAGCTGGATGGTCCCACTCGTGGGCAAGGTACCTTGTTGTTCCACGGAACCAAGTTACAGCAGGCGCTAATGCAAGACTGAGAGATGCAGTCTAACAGACTAGACTGTTGAGTGAGACAAAAAGAAACAGAATGAGTGGTAAAAAGGGAAAGTAAAAGGAGTAAGAAAAAAACCACACAAAAGACAAATACAGTTAATAAACACATGCATACATTTCAGAACATAAGGAGAACTGGAGTCTGAAAGTGACATTTCAAAACATCTTTTACACTGGTAAAACAGTAATACTGAAGGACAGGTACAGCTCCCAAGTTGTGTCACCAACAGCAGCATGTACGCTACAAGAAAGGAGAAGACTGGTCACAGTACTGAGATATAAAATCCAGGTAAACCAATTTAATCACCAACAAACTCAATTAGGATCAGTACTACACTGGAGCTTGGCTTGTGCTCCATTAATCTAACTTGTAAGAATCAACATAAAAAGTAAAAGGGCAGATCCCAACACTTGATTTTCTATCAACTTCCACTCACAGACCCTAGCTTTCTATATTTTCTAATTTTGTTTATTCATTTTTGAGTTGGGCTTCCTTCTCCCTAGTGATTTTCCTTTGGAACAGCACATGTTCTGCGTATCTTAGGCATTTCCTGACACTGAACCTAAGTGCTTGGTGGCATGACTATTACCCTCTGTTGACAGACACCCACCTCCACAAAACCTGAGAATGCTTGTGGATCGAGGTCTCCTCTGGCATCACCTAGCCATGGCTTCATATTGTCTCCAGTGCGGACAGACAAACAAAATATCTGGCTGTGGTTTTTATTTTTAGAATAAATAATTTTGATTAAAAATAACAGGGAAAGCTGGTTTCCTTGTGAAATCACACTGTTTTTTCCTGCAAGTTGGCAATTATATCAAGTAAGAAGCTTACGAACAGTAAATAGATATTCATCCACCCATCATTATTTTGCTGTTCTCGAATTTCAATTATTAAGTACTGCATACACAGAATTTAAATGTTGGCTTTTTTGCTTTGAATAGACAATAAAGCTATAAGGTTTTCATCTAGTGGTAAGGAGTTCACATCTTGATTCACAGGATTTTTGGTGACCTCAGGTCCACGCTGTTACTGAAGAACTCTCCTGACGGCTGAAATACGACTCCCTCAAGGCATAAGACTTATTAGAATTACTTGGCTCTTTACCAGTAGGATAATAATTCAAGTTCAGAAATCTGTCGTGGTAAACATTCATTCAAAGGAAGATTGAAAATTTACACCATTGCCAAAAAAAAAAAAAAAAAAAAAAAGCCAATTAAACAAAGATACTGGCCAAAAGACTCTACAAAAGAGAATTATATAATATGAACGGAGAATCATGCTACAGTTTACAAGGAATTAATGTCTTTGTGAGCTGGAAATAAGAGTGGCAGGGTTAAGGTTAAGGTTCTGAGATAATCAATAACAGCCAAGACTGTCAGTTTGGCAGCTGTCTTTCTCCACAGCTCTGAATCATCCTTTCAGCTAAAAATACTTAAAGGAACCTATTCCAATTTGAAATCAAAGTGCTATCTTATATTTGAAGCATACTTAGTTGCATTAATTTTCCCCAGAATGCACAGAAATTGTTAGTAACACATTATATTAACACTCAAAAAAAACTTAACCAAGAAAGGATGACAGCTCTTAGTCTCCAAGAATCCTCACCCATGCTTATATACTTTCATTCAAATTGTTTTAAGAAAAGTGTATTTATGTTTTCTAAATGTTACTTTAGTTTTACATGTGCAGATGGTTGTATGCTGCACAGCACTGGCCAGGACAAGCTGATGACATATATGTATGCATTTATGTGCAGTGTATCAATAGCAACAAACAAGGTGTTAATACTTTCCCCAGTGGAAATCATAATTCCACTGATTTCAGCAAGGTTTTGTAAATTACCATTATAATACATTCCACAGTATGAATGTGCTTTACATTCTCGGCTCTCTGCCAGTGCATACCTCACACAGCTAAACACGATGCTCTAACATTCCCTGCCAATACACAGATAAAATGCAATCACCACCTGCATGAGAGACTGTACATACTCCACTCCACCTTTTATTATGTGACTAAAAACCGTGGAGAATAAAACTGAAAACACTGCACCCTTTAAAGTGCATACTCAAAAATCTGCACATTTTGCTGATAGTTATTTGGTCCATACTACAGAGGAACATATGGTTTAGTAACAATTCGAAGAAATTAAACTCTGTTACAATCAAGGACATCCTCCCACTCTCTAGCAACATCAATTTTTGGCAGTATCCTAGAATACCTATCTTGAAAATGCCAGGAGCTCTGGCATTTCAGTTTTAGACAGGCACGCTCCAGTGGATCTTGCCATCCACCCCAGCAGTAACATCCTAGACCACAACACCAAAGTCAGCTTTTCCTTCAGAGCCCACAGGCACAACAGGATAATGACAGGGGAGCAGAATTTTTCTTCTTCAGAACATTAATGCAACTTACTAGGTTCTGTAATTGAAATCTATATAATTGATGTACAGAGCAATATGGCTTCATAACTTTTTTTTTTAATCTGTGATCAACTGTTCCTTCTTTTTATTTATTTCTAGATTTTAAGCTACGAGCACTGGGAGTTGAGATGAGGGGGATATAAGCACAAAAATCGTGAAGTATGCTGAAAGAAAGGCAATAAACCCAACTTAAATAAACCAAACTTAATGGGCAATCTTCATTTTCTGGATGCCTTTACCAAACAGCAGTGATGCATTAGGACAAAGCCTCTACCTAAGTGAGTAACTGCCTGTATTAGCAATTCAAAGTGTGCATCTATCCAAGTTACAATTCGAGTATGCTGATGGCTGCTGAATAGCTCTTCCTGCTACTTGAATGTAAACACTTAACAGCTACCCTTGCTGGGGTCTTCCCTCAGAACATTACCAAACCCCTTCCCTCTTTCACACCCTGAACATGCCAGTGGGAACTTCATATCAAAGCATGGGTAGAACTGCGATTTTTAGAGCCCGTGAAAGTCAGATGACCCACTATCATTGTAATTCGAAAGAGTAAACATCTTTGTGATCCTCTAAAAACCCTGCCTTATTTGAACAGTGTTATGTCAGGCAAGTAAACTGCAGGCAAGTATTTTCCCAGAGCTTTGTCCCCCACCATTACCTTTTGTTCAATTTCTTCATAATCATCCTGGTAACTTCCACAGATTGCACTGGAGGACGAGGAGAAGGTGGGGCCCTGAGAGTAATACTGCGAGCTCCGGTAGCCATCCCGCCGCAGCTTGTCACACTCTGCCAAAGGAAAGAGAAAGAGAAAGAGGGGGTTAAATCATGGCAAGAGCCATTACTGTTTATGCTTGGTGTACAATGGCACTAAAGTACTGAATGTTTTTCTGCAAATGTTTACCGTGCATCAACATTGTCTACCCCAAGTTACAGAACCCAAGGGCACGTTTCTCATGTTTGCATCTTTACTTCCTCCTCCCTCACATGTATGACATACGTAAGCCCACACATAGCATATTAACCCAGGCGATGGCAAGCGCTTTGGAAAGAAGGGGGAAATAGATTCTTTATTTAAGTGAGGCCTGGCTCGGTGTCTTGACAGATGGCAGCATCTTGCAGGATGGGAGACGGATGCAAGCGAGTAACTCCAGGGGTCTCATTTGCCAGGCCGGTAGACATCTATTATATGCCTTACACTCAAAATGATGATGATGTTGCTCACTACTCAAGCACCATCTGCTAAATAACTTTGGCACTGACCACTTGTCTTGTCTTCCTGTCCGTGGAAGAGACCATTTACTGTGATTTTGGAGAGAGGAATGCAAACCATGGGGATCTCAAAATCTCATGTTGCGGCATATCACATGTAGATTAATACTACAGAGTTTCCAAAGTTCAGAAAGAATTCAGAGCAAACATGCATCCCCAATCACAACAGCCAAAATTCCAGTCAGCATCGCATCCCCCTCACTAAGTTTTCCACAATCATCTTCCTGCCTCCTAATTGATATTCAGTGTGATTGTGCTAAAGAATAACAGACGCCAGAGCATAAGGAAAAATTAAATGTTCAAGATGCAGCAACCAAATTCATCAGACCAGTTAGCTTTACATTTCCAAAGACAGATATCTGAATCTGTTGAAAGATGATGAAAGCAAGGAGAAAATTAAGTATTTGGTGCATTTCCATTTAAGGAACTGAAATTTCTGCACAAAGCACAGACATTATCACAATACAAAGCGCTTTTATCATCACTTGCTGGAGAAAGACTTTCTGTGATTGTATCATCTGTCTGCCTATCTTGACTTTTAGAATACTCCTTAAAATAGAAAAGATGCAATGTTTATACCAAAGGCAAGGTTTTAGAGCGGCTTTTGCCTGGCAAATGATTAAGTGGGAGTTACAATGTGCAACTCCAGCATACACGTCCTCTGTTATGCTCAGGTGCCTCTGAGACCAAGGTCTCGAAGACTCGTTCTGATGGGTTAACAGACCTACAGGAACCACAGCTCTGTGAGGATTTAATCAGACAGAATCACAGAACCACCAGGCTGGAAGAGAACTCCAAGATCACCAAGTCCAACCCATGACATAACACCACCTCAACTAAACCATGCACTGAGTGCCAATCCAATCTTTTTTTAAACACATCCAGGGACGGTGACTCCACCACCTCCCTGGGCAGATGATTCCAGAACTTCATCACTCTTTCACACAATCAGTAAGGACTCCCCTGTATCTGCACATGGACACTGAGGAGGCAACCTTACACCCTGACAACTGGCCACTTGCATCAGTGCCGGACATATGTCCTTGCCTGTGTATCCCAATGGGGTCAAAAAGGGCAGTATGGCGTGAACCTGTCCTTCTCAATCAATTCAAGGACCGACAGTGGTGGAGTGGGTTTTGAGACCCAAATAAATGGCTCGATCTGAGGAACAGAGGGTTGGTAACCCTGTTTACCCGTTTCACATGTGTGAGCATGCTGACATCGTGCACATCTGGCAAACTGTGTCCATACTTCAGGAGGGGAGTGAAAAATGACTGTCAGCAACCACAGTAAAGCAAATTCCTCCACCACACTTCCAAATCTGGTACTGGATCCAGCCAGATGCAGCACATAACACTCACAGATGTGAGCACCCTGATGGGCTATTTGCTGGTTTGAGCTACAAATGAACAGGGATAAGCAGACTGTGGCAGAACAGGACAGCCCAAAGACTTGCATCAACTTGTACCCTGGGTTAACACGCTAAGTTGTCAACTTAGACAATGCAACTTTTACCTTCAGAGCAATCATTAATCACCACAAACAAACATGAATACAACCTAAGAGGTGCATACAAATGCAGTTATTTTTCCTCCTATTTTTGGACTAAGGCTTAGGGTCCCGGCTGGCCACTCCTGCAATTCTCCGAAATCAGACATCATAGCACACCACAAAAAAAAAAACCCCTTGTGGTGGTTTCACCTGGGCTAGATGCCAGATGCTCACCAAAGCTGCTCTATCACTCTCTTCCCCTGAAGAGAGCTGAGCAGGAGAGAAAAATATAACAAAAGGCTTATGAGTTGAGAAAAGGACAGGGAGAGATCACTCAACAGTTAAAACCACAGGCAAAACAGTCTTGATTTAGGGGACTTAGCTGAATTTATTACCAATGAAAATCAGAGCAAGGTAATGAGAAGTAAAGCAAATCCTAAAAACACGCTCCACCCCCTCCTTCCCAGGCTTAACTTTATTCCCAATTCTCTACCTCCTCCCCACTCAGCAGCGCAGGGAGATGGGGAATGCGGGTTATGGTCAGCTCATGATGTTGTTTCTGCTGCTACTTCCTCTTCAGGGAGGTCATTCCCTAGCTCCAGCGTGGACTGCCTCCCATGGGACACAGTCCTCTAAGAACTCTCCAAGGTGAGTCCTTCCCGTGGGCTACAATTCTTCACAAACTGCTCCAGCAGTGGGTCTCACATGGGTGCAGTCCTTCAGGAACAATCTGCTCCCAACGGGGTCAAAAGTCCTGCCAGCAAATCTGCTCTAGCTTGGGTTTCTCTGTCTGTAGGTTCCCAGGGCCTGCCAGGAGCCTGCTCCAGTGTGGGCTCCCCATGGAGTCACAGTTCTCACAGGACTCTTCTGGAGGTGACAGGTTTTTGTGGAGCATGATAGATATTCTGCTCTTAATTGTTTCACTTTATTTATTTTCCTAACCAAGAGGGTGAAGATGACGAATACTGCACTTCATGAAGTCCAGAAAAGCTCCAAAAATTTCAGGAAATCAACACTGAAGGTCTCAAGTCCATCACAAGTTGAAGCGGAGTGACAACAAGAAGCTCACAACTTCCCACTGTCCACAACACAAAATCCATGTAACTTCAGAAGTTATTGCAGCAATGCTGCTGATGCAGTCAAAATTGCTACAAACTGCTAGTAGAAACACACCAAGGCAAGGATTTGTCCTCAAGAACAGCTTTTCTATTTATGTACTGTCACTGTGCATTTTGCATCACAGCAGGAAACACACTGTGGATGGCACCCAAGGCCAAGAAACCTCATCAGAGGCTTTAGGCAGATATCTTTTACTTCACACTGCAACAGCCCACAAGCACAACACAAGGTCAAACATTGCATCTGACTGAAGGTACTGTCGCTGCCAAACCAAGGGTGACAAAAGAATGTTCTAGCTGGAGGCTCCTCCCCTCCATCTCCTTACTATTATTAGAGGTGTACATGGTCTTCTCTAAGCAATCAGGTTCATATTTTTCAAATATAGGGGTTTTACTTTTGTGAAAAAATACCAACAAAGAAGCCAGAGATACTTACTCTAGGAAATACTCCAGATATGTTCCCTTCTTCCCAGAGGAGCAATATGTTGTTCTATTCTGACAACCCCAAAGACAGAAGAGCACTATGCACTAAGTAAAAAAGTTCTTACAGTTATGCATGTTATTTCAGAGATGTCTGTACTGAAGCTGACTAGATAACAAAAGAATCCATCCAGTTCCACTTATTAAAAATCGTCAGTTTTAAGAATGACAATACATTAGTGCCAGCTGAACCAGGGACATACACACTCATTTCCCACATTATACAACATACAAAACGGTGCACAGCGTTTCCGTATTTCTGCCAAAGAACTGCCAGGTCAAAGCCCAGGACATTGCATAAGGCAGGACACAGACACACGCTCCTGAGGATGAGCCTGCCAGTCCAAATCTGCAGCACATGCTGCAGGCAAGCTCAAAGTCATAATTTTTGGATGGATCTGATCTGAAATGTGCAACAATATGATTATGCCTCAGATAAACCAATTTTGCTCACACAAACACTAATTCCAGGAAAATCAGGAAAGTGTCACTGCCTTGGAAATTGCAATAGGTAGCTACTGGGTAGTGCCACAACTCAAAAGTCTGAAACTACCTCCCCTTTGTCTCCTGACTGCTTCTGGGGCTAAGCGTACAGGGACACTGCCTGTCACCTTCTGCTGCCCTGCAGGTGCTTTTCTGGCTAGGTAAAACCATAAATTAGTTCTTGTCTTCCTTCTATACTAGTGATACATTAAATGTCAGAACCTCCTCTGTATTAAGAGCATAGCTTAAAAATGACTGCTGTTAGATTATAATGTAATTTATTTCCACTCATGTGGTGCAAGTTAATTCCTTCCTAGAAAACAAAACTTTTCCTGAAATTTCTCCTTGTGTTCGGCCGTTCACAGGGTGTTTTTAGTTAAGCGTGAAGCCAGTGCACGGGAAATGTAGTCAAAACGCTTTTAAGGGCCCCCTTGTCATTTCCACAGTTATTAGAACAGGATTCAGGAGATACAACCAAAGAAAATGTGTTAAAGCTGTCAGTGCCCAACACAATCATGACCAAGTCTCCACTGTATACCCAACAGTGTATACAGTCTTTGTTTTGTATTGTATGTTTGTTTTGCATGGTGTGTTTGCTTGGGACTGCAGTATTGCAGCCTTTGCTAAATCTTGGCATCAGACAGAAGCATGCTGGGGACATGTCCTGTGCAGAGATGGGGACACCCCTGCTGCTAAATAAACTGGGGAACAGGCAGGTACCTGCAGCACCAAACTGACAGCAAGGCTCAACCAGCTATGTGCAATTCTGCACCAAGAGTTCTGAGCTACAGGCACTGAATTCAGCACTGCTGTGAGTAACTCAGCCTCTCCATTTGAAAACTTACGGCCTTTGTGACAGACTGTCAGGCCAAGTGTATGAAAATACCTCTGAGGCCTCTCAGCCCAGATCTTTCTATTTCATACAAGGAACTTGCATGTGCCCCTGGGCTGGTAACACACAGTACCAAGTCCCACACACAGAGGCAATTTACTGCTTTTCCAACAACTGAAACCATATTCTTGCATGACAATTTGAGGCACAAATAATGGGAGTGAACAGAAGGCACAGCACTGATACCTCAGTTAATTCGTCTGACAGGGTATTACCATGGTAAAGCAGGATTAACATTTACCTTGTCAGACCTACACACCGCACTGTGCCACAACAGATGGAAGGCTGGGGAGGGGACCGGATGCATTGGCTCTTTTCCCCTCCTTTAACCAGCTTTGGTAATGTTTTGTACCCACTGAGCTTCCTACCACTAAAACTTGTCACAGTATGTTCAAGTTTATATGAAGGAAAGTGCATCGTCCTGTCAGAAGCAAAACTGGTCAGAGGGAGATGGATTCAGTCATTTCCAGAAGTTGTGCTTAACTTTTTCTTATTGCAAATGAACTGTGCAAGAGTGTTATTTTTAACAAGTTTCTTCATAAAACTATTATTTTGCCTGTCAGCATCAGGGTGCCCCATACATACCTGTCTGCAGGAAGAAAGTCTCCAGGTGCTGGTTTTCCAGGCTAGAGCCCATCTGAGCCTGAGACCTCTCCCTAAGGCACAGCCCCAGCAACAGCACAGAGACACAGGTTTATGCCACCACCCAGGACCAGTCCTTCAGGTCTCAGGCCTGAAAGTGCACCCATCACTCACTAAATTAGCCTTAATGAGATTAGTCAGATTACTCCTGTAAGCAAACACTGCTCACATGACTGATGCAGGATCAGGCCTTAAGCTCTGTAGCTGTCTACATCCCCACATACACACTCAGGCACGCTCTCACAAGCATGTATTACAGCATCTAATATAAAAAAAAGTGATATCCACCTTTCTGAAAATTCGTTAGTAATCAGGAAAGGTACTGGCTAAAGAATTAAACTACCATGACATTCACTAGTATAAACACAGAAACTTGGCATCAAAGTTATTCAGACATCTAAATAGCTCCAATTTGCTTGGTGTAACTACCCATCCCATTGGATGGGTCAAGGAATGAAAGACCGGAAAATCATATCCTGAAAACATCTGAATTTGCCCTGTATATGCAAGAACAGGACCTGGAAGTCAAAACTAATTGCTAAAACACAAAGAGAAAATGCAACCTGCAACCAGGAGCAGATGTGCTGCCTGCCTGGCAGAGCTGCCCAGAGCTTGTGAAACAAAAACTCCCAGGTACGGAGGCAGAAAGGGGAAAGACGAGCACACACATCATTTACTTTTACACCACCTCTTGCTGCCTCCTTGTCATCAAAAAGGGACATGTGATGAGCTCACAGCTGCATCTGCATGCTTGAAAAACTATCTCAGCTGAAGTCTGGGTGACTTCTTGGCCGAGCTTCTCATGTTGTAGCTTGTCTTTTCCTATTATTATTCCTTTTTTCCTTCTTTCTTTTTTTTTTACTACAGAGAGGGTATTAACTGCTCAAGTCAGCTAAACTGTCAACTATAGAAATAAATCTGCTGACTAGGATATTAAAAGACATTTATCTATTCACTGCACATGTCCCTGGAAAACCACTCTACTCCCTAGGGTCAGAAATCGTGGTTTTTTTAATTTTCAAACATTTTAGTTAACTTCTGTAAATATCCGCAAACCATGTTCCTTCCTAAGTCACAACTACAAACACTGTCTTACAAGTAGCTTTTCAGTATTTCACCTAAACTACACAGACTGTAGTGTAATATACATTTGACTTGTAAACACAAACTGTTTTCAACTACCTCTTACTTTACAGGTTACACTGCACTTTAATAATCGAAGTATCAATGCTTTTGTTTTTAAAAGAAATTACTTTCACCACTGGTAAGTAACTGCATATAATTTTTATTTACTTGATAGATATTTTGAATTGGTTTTTCCAGTTGAGCTGAGACAACTAAGATCTTGTGGGCTTGTGACAGACAGGCGTGGGTGTCGAAGACCTGGATTTCTGAGCCAGCATTGCTGCATCCGAGCAAATCACTTTGGGTTAGATCCAGCCAAGCACTTACATCCTACAGACAGACATCACATGATCTAGATTTCATGTATATGCCTTCTAAATTCAGAGTTCAAACAGGTATGTACACACTGCCTGCAGCATATGAACACACAGAGAGGCTTCTCAGGATAAATCCAATTAAGGAAGAACTCGAGGTGCCTTAACCACACCAGTGCATCACCACACCAGTAACTGGCTGGCACTGGGTCCAATGCTGCAGTCCCTTCTCATGAGGGGCAAGACATAAGAGAACCTTTACATCTAAGGATGATATGCCTTTACAAGTTATTTTTTATTCAGATACAAATTTAACTTTTTTACAGATGATATGAGCCCAGGCTAAATCTCCATCTTCCTACCAGTGTGCTCTGAACACTAAACAAAAGGTAACAGCCAGAGTCGTCCCTTGTTTGGGACTGTCATATGGTTTGACGCTTCTCTGCCTGCTCACAGCGCTGTGGTAAGACGCGGATAAAACCAAGGGAACACTCGACTACGCAGTAAACTGGGGAATTTCAGGGAGGTAACTTTTCAAGATAAAGAGCTTGGTAAGAGTGATTATGCCTGGGACCATAATTAAAACAGACACCCTAGTTCAAAGGTTTCTTTGGTTAGTAAATCTAACTAAAATTACTACCTTTCACTCTGCCCCTTTATGGTTCCCTCATTTGTAAACTGGGGTTAAGAATGCACAGCTCTCGGTGTGTAGATGAGACAGGCTATATAAAAGCATAGCTGTACAAAGGCAGTCTTGTTTTTCATAAATATCTCAAGTTAAATATGACTCGAAAAAAGGCAGCTCAATTTAATTCCAACACAGCACCTATTTTTGTCCCTGGATCTAAATATGCAGCAGACAGCTTGCCTTTACCACTTTATGTTCCTCCCAAAAATTCACTCAGCTTGGATCATGTCCCATTTCCTTTAAATGTATAAATCCCCATATCATCTGCAGAACTTGACTATCACAGAGACTGCTTCTATATCAAAGCTTTAAAATATGTTGTAAAGCCACAGCAATGATGCACTTGTGTAGCAACTGAACTGTAACCAATGCGGACTGCAAAGCAAGTTCGTGAACTTCAGCTGTGATATATCCAGCGCACTGTTTTATTCAGACTCCCATTTCAACAGATGGAGTACTGTTGCCACCCAGCTGAAAAAACTGCTCAACAGCTCAGTCTAGGTGCTTTGGCTACTATCAGCCTTTGTCAATCTGGCCAGTTTGCTTATTATTCCTGTCCCTTCCACCAAAATGTAGTTTTATGCTGATACTTCTGAATCTTTTATCAATATGTACAGAAAAGCCCAAGACAAGCCCAGAGACAGTGAACACTGGTACCAACACATTTCTTCCACAAGCACCATTTAAAGCAGCAAGTTTTCAACCTACCAGCAAAACTCAGTTGTTTGCTTCAAAGCCTTATTTGATGAGTAAGTACTTGAAAGGTCCATTAGACTTTTCAAAAGGCTATTTTTGCATGCTCCCTCTCATGAATAAGTAGCCAAGCCCAGCCACACGGGTAGCTTTTAATGACAGATGTTGTCCAGAGTTACCCAGAAACAAAGATGCCTTGGGCTCCAGGGGGATGAAGGTAATCCTAACAGAGGGCTGCTGGACTGTGACACAGAACTATGTCGAATGGGTAGTTCAAAGCAGTCTTACTGAAAATGAACTAATGTATTTGTGCTAAGTCTATTTCCTCCAACACACGAATGTCCTGCCATGGCAACTGGAGACCAGTCAGGCTGGGAAGCCCACCCTTCCAAGCTGTTTCAGGGCTCAGCTGTACAGACACTTATAGTAGCACAAGGATGGGGCACGAAAGTGCAACATTAAAGGAAAGCCAGCGCACAGATTTATTTTCAAGGGTCTAAATCAGATGCAAGTGTTCAAGAAGGATCCAAATTAAAAGGAACTCTTCAACGTCAAAATACTGTTAACAGGGTCAAGTAAATGCAAACCCGTTGTTCATTCCTGTCTCTTCTTGGAGCTTTTACAAAATAAATGCATTTAATACCAACCTTTAATTCCCCAGGTGATCTGCATGATTTAGAGATACAGAAAACCTGTCTAATAGCACCAGTATGCAACAGCCATGACAAATTATATTTGTTAACAAGCTGTCACTAGGGAGTACTCAAAATAATTATCACTGTTTGTCTCAAGTTAATTTAAATTTCTGCAAGTGCCTTATACGACTGCATTTAGTGGTGACAAGACGTCTTAAGTTTAACAGTGTATTTGTTTCCTTTTGGATCTTTGATGCTTGCATTAAAATAACTCTCTCCACTTTTTCTCTCGCACTTTTTATGGATATTTGTTGTCTCTCAGACAACTAAACACAGCTAATACAGAAATATGAAGGCATTTTCTCCTGGTTTTTCTCCTAGGACATTTTAAAAGTAAAGCCATTAAAAATGCTGCACAACAAGCACATAAAACATCCAAATCTAGGAGAGCAGGGAGGAACAAAAGCAAAAAGGAAATCAACTGAAAGTTCAATATTCCTTGTGATGGAAGTTGCTTTACTTCAGTTGCACTGAAATAACAATGCTACAGACAGTTAACAGTCCCAATTTATCCTCTCTACTAAAGGCATGAATCTGAAATGGGTTCAATAATCTTTCAGGTATATCTTCCTTAAAAAACCACATTCATCTGGTTTAAGAAAAAAAACCCCAGTATTACTGGTATTATTTTGAAACAAATATTATCTTCTTTAAACCTTTTCACTGGAATTGCTTTCACTGCTCATGTGTATCATGCAATCAATCTACATAAAAACATTCTATGTTTTTACACTCAGTGCTGCACTATACAAACTAAACCTAAAAACAGGCAACCTAGATACTTCCAAGTAGCTCAATTTTGCAGCACAAGACCAGCTTTTAAGCACATGCAGTGCAGACTCCTGGTCAAATTCTGTTTAGTTTCATTTGAGTATTTGATTTTTGAAATTCCTTATTAGAAAGGACAGTTGGAGTATGGAACTTGGCCAAAACCATCAACAGATGTACAGTGAATTAATTCAGTAACAGCAAAAAAAGCAGGAGACATGAGCAGAAGCTCTGGTAGTAACTAGACAACTGAAACTAAAATAATGAGAAGTTGATTTCTATTTTTTTATTTTATAGCTCCAAGGCCTTTCAGGAACATATGGTCTACTCCTAGCCTTTAATGGCCTTTTACTTCATTAAGGTTTCCAGTTAGTAGGGAGTTCACATCTTGACATCACTCTGAACCTGAACCAGAGCTATTGTCCATATGAAGTGGTTTCCCCCTATTTTGCAGCTCTTTAATGAAACATAAGATTATTTTAAGTCCATAATCTTCTCAGCAGGATTATCGACTAGTAGGTCTGACCCTAATATTGCTCATCTGAACAGTGATCTGGCAGATGCACTGAGAAAACAAAGGCTAAACACATACCTGTCTGGAGGGTCTTGTAGCAAGACATAATAGAGGCTTTATGACTAACTACTTAAATCCGGTTTTATTTGACAATGCTAACCAGATGTCTTCTGGAAAACAAATCAAGTGTTTCAATCACTGCTGCTTAAATACATTCCTTGAATTTGGCCAACAAAGCTAAACAGAAGCTAGAGTCAGCCAAATCCAGCTCTTCTGAAGATGAGATAATAAATGAATCATCGCAGACAT
The DNA here is from genome assembly GCA_024500445.1 of Entomyzon cyanotis. NCBI lineage: Eukaryota > Metazoa > Chordata > Aves > Passeriformes > Meliphagidae > Entomyzon > Entomyzon cyanotis. Next base: position 11,609,990 of record JAKEPQ010000871.1, read on the forward strand.
TGGAACAAGGAGCCCTATATTATGTACGTAGCTTGAATCAACACAATTACCCTGGTGGGGAGGGGGGTGGGCACAAAGTACAGGCAGTTGTGCAGGAAGTTTCAGCAGTTATAGTCTGAAAAGGGGTATGGAAGTCAGCGTGTGGACTGTTCCCACTGTTTACAGCAACACCTTCCTCAGTACATATCTGACATCTTGTTATCTGCTGGAAGGACAGCCAGCCTCAGCAGTGACCAGCAGTGCGTGACAAGACACTGCCCCTCATCTGCAAGTTCAACAGTGCGGAGGGTGTCCACAATACTCTTCAGGAGTTGGATATCTCCTAACAGCTGGGTATCATTTCAGTCTGGCTGTGTTTGACCTTTAACATTAATATGGTTATTCCATCCCTGCCCTTCATTTATGCCTGTTGTCTCCCAAATCATGAAAAAATGACAACACACAATGGTGGAGCTTGGACTCCCCCACTTTTTTTTTTTTTTTTTTTTTTTAAATATCAGAAGTGCTCTACATTGCGAATTGCAGGAACTGGAAAACAAGTGCCCCCTGAAAATTCAACTATATATGCCCTGCTCTGGCTCCCATCACTGCAACAGACATATAGGCTTTCCTTTTAGGACACTGGAGCTCCACCTGTAACACACTGCTAATGCTGCAAACCTGCTCAGAAGGTGAACAGTCACACCTTATTATAGGCCCCAAGCAGTCAAGCTAAGCAACACTACAACAGTGCTGTGTCTCCTCCCCATCTTCGTGATTCACACCTTACTGCTTGTCAGTTTTAGAATATAACACAGCTCACAAAATGAGGATTAGTCTCAATCTACTTTTACTACCAAATATTTGTGTTACTAATAAATACTACAGCTGTTGTATCTGTGCTGGCAGCTGAAGACCACTGTACTTCAGAGACTTCCTCAGACCCTGGTTCTTCAAACAGGACCATGCAATGAGCCACATCTGTCAATGCACCCTGTCAGGGATGGGAGCTGTTTTACCCTCTTGACTCTGGTTGAATGTCCACTGAACCTCTTGGCCTTATGGAACAAGAACACTGAAGAAAACACTGCAGTATGTGGCACTGGGCCCTTTAGCACAGATGACAGCCTGCCTTAAAAAACAATGCCACTCTGAACAACATCAAATTCACAGCTCTGCTACTCCCCAGAGCTGGTCCAGCCACTCAGCAGACATTAGCAACACGTGACTAAAGTCTAGTAGCCCTTCAGCCTTGGAGCAGAGCACACAGCAAGGGAACAGGATTGATTTGAGGATCCTGGCCCCATGCAGAGCCTCAGCTCTTCCTTCCCATCTGTCGTCTTCATCGCCTGCTTTCATGACTTCCTAGGACAAAACAGTGACACCAAGCACAGAGTCATGTTAAGACTCCTCAGGTTAGTACTGTTTTGAACATTTGTATATTGGAAACACCTTTCATGAAGTGACCATCATGAAAACATCAGGCAGAGGCTGCATAGGACAGGCTTTCAGGAAAGACCAGCTAGAGGAGCTTGGCCAGAGGGTAAGAAAACAAACATCTTGGACAGCACGTGTCACCCCATCTGCTTCAGCAGGCTCTCCAAGGTCCTGGCTCCTTCCCCAAAGAAGAGTTTGCTTTATCCAGAGCAAACAAAACATTAAGAGAAAGTACTGTACCTATCACCACAACTCAAGAACTGCACCATTTTCTAAATGTTTAAATCAAATTGCAGTGGTACCATGACTGTGAAGTGCAGCTGAAGTCACTCTTCTTCCCTAGCCATCATATTAAGCCCTGAGACCTTTCATTTAAAATGAAGTGACACGGCCTGGGTATAATATATGAAGTCACTCATATTAGTCAATGACAATTTTAAATTTTAATATAGGTTACATAAAGCAACTTCAGTTCTCACGAACAGACAGACCATGCATCACAAACTTTCCATGTTCCAGGTGCTTCATCTTCTAATTCAGAGAATTAATTACTTATTGGACAATACTACTTTTTAAAACTTCAGAGGGCAGCAGAGCACCTGCATGCCTGAAGAAGGATAAATAGCTTTACCTCAGTTATGAACACATTTGAATGCAAGATCTCACCACTTATACTTGGAAGTAGCTTCATAAAGGAAAAGCATAGTATTTCCCCTTGATTTCAAAAGGGTGAAAGGCCAGTTCATAGGTAAAAATCTAAAATATCTCCCTATGCAACATCTACTGTCACATACTGCATCCATTTTCATAGTGTTGATAAGCAGGGGATGTATTAATATATAATATACAAAGTAAAATAATCAACTGCATAAAAATTAATGGAAAAAATATTTTCCTCCTGCAAACACCATACTGCTTCCTGAAAAAGTACGTACAGATCAGCAGATGGTGTACTTATTTTTCTCAAGACAGGTTAGATACTATTTATTTTAATGTCTCTTACATTTTATTCTTAAACCAATTTAAGTAGCAACACTAGCTTCTGCTTAAGTGGTACTTCAAAGATAATTCCAGATGAGACATCTTTTTATTTACTTTGCTAGCTTTTTTTTTTTTTTTAAAATTAGACCCACACTGTACAGAATTTGCTGTTAAAATAGTACCAGAATAAGTAGTTTGCTTTTGCACCGACTGTCTTAAAAGCTGGCCAGGATTCCATCTGGTTAGTATTAGATGGGTGAAAATACCTTGATAGAAATACTTTGCTTGAATTATTTTAAAAGATTTTATACATTTGATATTTTTACAGGTGGTTTAAATGTGCTCTACACATGAATAACTGTTTGTTATTTAAGTTTTATACTTCCTTTTCCATTCACAGGGGAAGCCACGTGTGTAGCAACAAATAAATAGTCTTCAACCAAGCTGCTATGTACCAGTAACATCAGCTCTCATAACGCGAACAACAACAGGACTGAAAAACTTTCTAACATGTCTTTTGATGGTCTCAACAATAGCCGCTAACTTTGTCCTCAAGACCTCATTATCAGGTTCAAGGGAACCAGCAGAACTTCTTTCTTCCTTCCCAACATCCTCTAAAGATATGATTAAATATACACAAATGATTTTTGAGTAGTGCTTGTGTCACCTATTCCTAAAAACATTAAACTATTTCACAGCCCCAAAAACTTATTTCAGCACTTCAGTATCTTTGCCCTTGTATCTCTCCACTGCCGTGCCTGTCTACTGCTTCATTTCTGACTTAGCATAGTACAAAAATAAATTTTGCTTTAGCTCTACTTTCTTCCAGTTTCCCTTTGGGCCACCATTTTTTGGAAACAAAGAGGGATTCATCATGTTCTCTGCACAGAGTACAGTGCATTTTGTCATCCAATGTCATTTTTTCCTCACCACCCATACAGCATGTTGGGTCACATATGGTTGTCCTACTGCTCCACGGTTTACCTCAACCAAAGAATCTGAAACACCAAAAGAATGTCAAAATGGAAGCTTTATCACAAGGCCAAGAAATGCAGAACTAAAGACCCCATGCCATCCCAAAGGTGCTTCTCATGAGACTACTTTTCTTCAAGCTCTTCCATGCTATGGTCACATAGCACTGAATTTCATTTCTACCTACTAAGAAGCTTTAGAAAACTTCGTCTTTTCTAAAGAAATAGCTGGAAAAGCAGTTGAGCAATTGTCAAAATTATGCCACAATTCCAACAGTGCTTTTACACTGAAAGATACTCTGCTCTGGATACAGAACATTTAAACCAATTCTCCAAATACGATCAGAGGCACGAGAGCCTTCCTGATGTCACAGTGCAGGCTGAAGCAGCAGCAGAGTAAAACTGGTAAAACTTTAGTCAGTGCCTCTCATACTACTATTCATGCTGCAGCTTCTCGGGACAGTTACAGGGAACAGCAAGGAGTTATTTTAAAACTGCACTTAGGGAAAAAAAATGGCTCAAGGAAAGAGCTTGAGGTTAAACAAATAAATAACAGAGCTATGTTCACTATGTTAGCAGTATGAGGTCTGGTGAAGGTGTCATCACAATTTCTTCTCTTTCAGTACTCCCAAAGCATGAAGCGGAAACTCACTTCATTACCACGCAGTCCTACATCATGTACACAAGCCAGTTTACTTAACACAAATGGCTAACTGGCAAATTGTAGTAGTACTGAATAGCTTCTTTTTTGTAATGAGCAAAACCTCCAGAGAAAAACCCCAGCAGACCAAAATATTTTCAGGTGTGTAAGAGGAGGAAGCAGCGTATATTACTTGTTTTCACACAAATACAGTAGATATAAATTTATTTAAACAGAACATGAAACTTCTAGATACATTTCTGATAAAACTTAAGAAAATTGGTGCAGCATTTTAGCCTGTGCAGGCTTTTTTATAACAGTCCAAAACAGAGAACAGAAAAAAATTAGAATGAGTGGTTAAGGTTCATGAAAAGCTAACCACAATTAGTATTCTTTTTAATATAAAGCAGGCAAATATTTTTATTTTGTAAAGGACTAGTAAGTGTACCTGCAAGAGAACAATAAATGGTTCAAGGCTAAGGAACTGCACAAATGTATTAATCCACCAATAAGTACAGAGGGCACACAGGCTATCTGCTGAGCCATGCAGAAACCAATAACACTGGCTGTCAAGAGTCCCCTATTAAATGATAACAAAAAGCACCTAGTAAGAGACAGTGAAAATCAATTAACTGGGGAAATGGCAAGAGAAATGAAATATGGCAGTCAAACACTTCTCTATTCAGACACACAAAACAAAGCTTCCTTCAAGTCTAAAAAGCAGAAATGTCATGTTAAACAAATAAAAAATACAGTATTATTTTAAATCAGGTAAACTTCGCAAGGTATCAAGTACCTGCAGCTCCTGCTGAAACAAAAAGGGTCTTGAATGAGTTGGCTCTTTGCAGGGTAACCCCCTTCATTAAACAGACAGTGTAAAGGAAAATCTAGGTTAACCATTTCCAGAACACGATTATACTGTTATTTTAAACTTTACATCTAGCCCAGGGACAGACATTCTGCAGGCTTCCTTGCTGGCTGCCTGTCTCTGTTCTCACAGCTGCACTGACACAACACAACGCCTCCCACGACAGACTGCACAGGTACACCCCCAGGGAAGGTACTGTGGGTAAAACCTGGGCCTTAAAAATATGGTGAACCCTTCTGCAAGGAGGCACTTTTATTACTGGAAGAGTCCTTGTGAGTGCCCTGTTCCCCATTTCCCTTTTCTGCTCTCAGCACCCTTTCCAGCTTCTCACAAGACCCAGCAGCCCTGGAAATGACAGCATACAACAACAGAAGAAATCACCAAATGAAACACCTCTGAGGTGGTTTTTACTCCACAAATGGACTAATTCAGGACTTACTGAAATTGAAAGGACCATTTTGGAAACACTCCAAAGACTAAATGGAAGTGGCCAAGAGATATGCTTTTATATTCTGGAGTGCTCTGTCAGGTAACACATTTACTTGATTCTTCATAGCGAAATAATTTTTGCCTTGACCCTTCATTTGAGTGGGTAAATCCCACTGATGTTCTGTATGTGCTGCAGAAAAACAAATAAACTTCTTCCAAAGCCTGCCATTTGGATATGTATTAAATGACTGTGGCAAAAAATACTGTCCTTTTAGGACACGCCTGTGTCAGTAGCAGCATCTTACCTCTCAGTACTGACTTGAGGTTCAACTTGGCTTGTCTGTGCAGGTCCTCCACACAAGGTGGTCTTGAGGAAGGTAGGAAGACATTTTCCTGCTGGTGCCATGGAGCAGTGTAGTGCACAGTCCATCTGCTCTCTTCATCTAGGTTGGAAACAGCTGCAGAGAGACATAATAAAAATAAAATTAAATGTTATTGCAGATAGCTCTGTCAGGAAACCCCACATGTAAGTTTGCCACACATCATCTGAAAATGAGAGCAGCATTGTTTGCCCCTGTAGACCTATCAAAATACTCCTTAGAACCTCATTTCCATAACAGTTAAAAGCAACCTTCCTTTCATTTCTACTCTAAAATTATGTTCTGTTGGAAACACCTTTTTCTCTTCCCATTTTTATACTTGCTTTTTTATTTACTCTAAACTTGCAACTCTCTTCCCCCCCCTCTAGCTCTCACTCTTCACAAAGGAATCGGTTTTCATTCCCTGATCATGGCAGGTGCTGTGCAGTGCAGAATAGCTTCCTCTTGGCTCAAAGGTGCCCCTGGGAATATGAGTGTCTTCATGAGAGATGACAACAGGTTCATTTGTATTGGGAAACAACCTTGTCTGACCTCATGTTTGCTCAAACCAGAAAAGAGGATTGCAATGAAGCAAATAAATTAGCTACTTTCCTTTGTCATGAGTGGAAAGCAGATACGAACAAAAGCAACTCCATGGACGAATACTGCTCAGAGCACAACAGCACTGAGGAGGGCTATCTCTGGCCACCTCTTTACAGTCAATACATATGTGAAAATAAAACGCAGACCTTGTTCAAGTTCAAAGTTCCATACAGACAGTCTAGCAATGAAACAGCCGAGGCACGCATTGCCCAGATTCGTTTATCATTTATGCTTCCCAAGAGCAGCAACTGCCTTTGTTTCAAGTTTATCATCAATAAAAACTTCTACAGCTGAACAGCCTTATCCCTCTACCCTGCTGTAAACAGAAAAAGGGCAATTGGGGGTCATATTTTATGATCCCCCAGGCACCCTCTGGCCTTCAGCCAGCATGCTGCACATCCTTGTTTTTTAGCTCTCCAAAGCAGAAAAAGCCACTACAGATATGCTGCCTTCCACGCACCTGCCCTGCTGCCACAGCTCCACTGCCCCAGACCTCACAGTCAGCTCTGCATCCTCCCTTTGCCGCCTTTGCTGCTGCACTGCCTGTGGCATCCCTTCGTGGTTTGCCTGATGCCCTTGTGGTAGCAGCGGAGGTATGTAAAAACTGAGAAGCAAAAAGGAGACAACGGTCTCCTGTCATCTGAAAAATCACCCTTTCCTTAACACTACTGTGCATCTGCTGGGATCATTTCAGATAGAAACAACTGCCATTCGTTAAGGAAAATAAGCTATGCCTCTCACTTCAAAACCTATCTACAGCTGAATGCTCAATGCCTGTTCCTTCCTAAAACGAGTTGGGATAGATAAGGGGGAGGTTCTTTCCTATCTGTCTCCCCTCACACTTTTTAGATTAATTTCAGACCTCAAAAAAAGGTTTTTAAAGACTTTGAAGGAGTGTCCTCATTTCTGAGTCTTGCTCCTGCATCCCACCATCTCACAGACATACTGGCCGCAACAAGGCAGATATACATTCAGCCTGTGCCCTTTTCTCCAGGTTTTGCTAACCAGAGGTCAAACCTAAATCACAAAAGATGGAGAAGTCACTACCTACCCGGTTACAGCATCAATCACCCCCATCTAACAGAAAAAGGGACACTTAAAGCCAATGAAAGGCACCCTCGCCACTCCCTTGGCTGAGTGGGTGGATGGGGAGGGGAGTAAGGCTGGAGAAGGAAAAGGAGGAGGTAAACACCTGCCGCCAAGCCCACTGGCTGGCTGCAGTCCTGCCACACCGAAATTAAAGTTTACTGCTCGTCAGAGCAATAATGGTCATCAAAACTAGTCACGAGAAGTGCTGTGCACATTTGCCAACTACTCACTCTAGTGTGATTTATCTGTCCTTCATGATTTAAATTAAGATCAACGTGATTTTTAAAGTCACTCTGAAACCAGAACATCTTTACAAAACAAACTTCATGGAGATACCTCAGCGACACAAGCCCATAGCTGCATAAGCAGACACAGATGTCTGACAAACCATGAGGACACCCCGACACACCCTGCCTTGTCACCGAGTTGCCCATTTCACACCAAGAACTTTGGCTCCTTCAAAATCACCGTGACAAAGCACTTCCAAAGCCACAGCGTCCCGAAGCAGAGTTCCTAAAGACCCTCACAAGGCTGCTTCCACAGACCCCACCATGACCAAGGACGACAAGAGCGAGATAAACTTTAAAAGAGGCTGTAGGAAGCAGGAGTGAAGCCAGAGGGACCTGCACTTTCCTTTAGAACTGGGCTGCCTCCTGAAAGGACAGTGAGCATGCACAGCTATACTTACACTTTCTCTTGAAAAGTTTCATGAGAGATTTAAGCTTCATGTTGATGAAAACCACCATTTCCAAGGTGCTGAACTGCAATCTTGGAATCGAAATCCCATAGAAAGGAGGAGCTGCAGAAAGCTGACCGCCAGACTGAACCTGTTCAAACTCTGCACACCAGATTTCTCTCCCCCAGGTTTCTTCACTCTGCCTTTTTTTTTCTGAAATCGCTTTAAATAGGTCTAGATCTTTCTGACAGAAGAAATAATTTACAGTTCTTTAGCCTGAATTTCTCCCCCTCACATGTAACCTTGTGGGCTGAAAACAGCCAGTTCCAACAAGCAAAACAGGAGGAAAAAAGCGCCCCAGCTGTTATTCACGTTTGCGCAGGACGAAAAAGGCTTTCTTGCTGTCCACGCAGTTACTCCGCTCTCGTTCTCCTCCTTTCCTCCGCTCTCCAAGTTTGGGCGCTCCAGAAAGTCCCGAGCTGGCAGGTGCTTGCTGTGCTCCCCACGGCTGCAGGCGGCTGTGCGGCGGAGCTGCAGGAGATCCCGGCACCTTCCCTGCCCCCGCCCCTCCCGCCGCACCTCCCCGGGGCCGCCGCCGCCGGGAGGGCAGCCAGCCCCGGCTCCTTCCAGTTGCAAATGAGTGCTGCATTTTCCTGCTAATCAGGATGCTCTGCTTTCCCACCGCTCACATCCTTCCCCCATCTCCCCCCAGCCCCCTTTTTTTTTTTTATTTTCACCCTCTTGCTCCCACTTTATCAAGGATCCAGAGCTGCAACTTAGCTGGCTGCAACACGGAGTGTCGCCTCTGCATTGCCTCCCCTTCCAGTCCCACTGCTCCCCCCGAAGTCACTGCCATTGCCTGAGACATCAGCACACTAATTTTACATATTGAATTTTATTCAGTTATGCTCCTAATTTATTCTTATTAGCGTCATCTCAGACCAGATAGATGGAAAATAAAATCGAATTATTTCTGGCTAATAGAGATTCTGTTATTCATCAAACGAAACTTGCGCAGGGAGATGAAACAGCCCAGCTTTTTGAGATGCTCATTATATCCTTGTGTCTTAAAAAATGTATCTGTACAGAGGTCCACAGCCATCCTTCCTAGGAATGAACTCCAATTTTGCAGAAGTTAAAGAAAAAATTCTAAGCACCAAATGAATGTGCTCAGCAGGGCATGGCCTTCGCATAATGTTCAGGCTCAAGAAGCAAGCCCTCCCTCACAAAGCAAGCCTAGGAAATCCCCTCGGGTTAACAATGAAAAGGATTTTTTCCTCAGGAAAAAGAAAAATGCCAGCAGCAGGGGGCTCAGGCTGACCCCAAAGCTGCAGCAGATCCAGCCTCTGGAGCACAGCATGTAAAAAGCAGATGCTCCACAGGAACTTCTATGTTTCACCAGTTGAGACTCAACACTGCAAAGAACAGACTGTAAACGAAGTCTGTTCGTCATTGTCTGAACATACTATCATCAATATTTTATGAGTATTTTCCAAATCGAGAGATTTTGCGATTGCAACGGGGGCTTGACATCAAAACTACCATGAGCAGCAGGTCTCTCTCCAGCAGCTGCTGGTCCGAGAGACTTTTTGACTGGCTCAGCTTTGCCAAAGGGACAGAAGACCATGGGTGCCATAGCAGCAATGGCAAGGAAGGCACCTCTGCTATTTGCATAGATTTCCATCAAGTACCTTACACAAAAAATGACTCTGGCATTGAACTCGGATAACAAGGTAACTATTTAGTACTGGTTTTGAATCAAATACACAGTAATACCCCCATCAGACATTTGCCTATACATCCACGAACCACAAAACCACTTTAAATACATGTTTGCTGGACATACACTGGAAGTGAGTGCAGACTGACTCCATTTCTAACTTCAGCTACATTGCTATCTGAAAGTAAACCAAGGACATGGTAACTCCTTTTCTAATGTGGTGTCCATCTTTCTTAGGATGTAGGAAGTGCCTCTTCCTACATGTGCCTCTTCCTTAGCATGCAGGAAGGGGAGCACAGGGAGACAGTTTCAAGCTAGAAAATTTTATTGTGTGCTGATGGAAGTGAGATAGACTCTTCCAAAGAGTCTGGAACCTCAAAAGAGCTTTGCAAGCCCTGGGAAGCAAGACCTTGTTACCTTTTCGTGGTCAAGCCCCTGTGAATCAACATGATCCTGGGTACTTTAGGCGGCTTGCAATCCTTTTCATTTCACCCCGGCCTACAGTGCATGCCAAGTGCAGTGTGCTCTTTGCTACAGGATCCTAAACCCACCCTGGAGCATTTCTCCTGCCTGAGAACAAGTACTTGACCACTGTCCTCTAGCCCTCATCTCGGGCACGAAGGCAGACATTCAAACCCAGCAACAAACAATACCTAAATTGATGTCTGCCTTTCATCCCCCTCCCCGCCCCGACTTTGCTTCCACCTTCCCTCAGGTCATGCTGTAAAAGAGGTCAGACATCAAAAATGGCTATCATGAGGGACTACCCCAAAGGAAATGCCGTCTGGCTACTTATATCTGCAACTCTAAGGGTCTGTACTAGTTCAACAACAAACAAAACCTCTTCCCCACCTGAAACAAACCCAATGACTTCCATAAAATACATCACGTTGTCTCAACCCAGCTTTTTGGAAATGCTTTTCCTGTCTCAAGAAACTGTCACTGCAATTGGCTTCTACTAGCAGTTCTCTGAGAACTTAAAGCATGACATGCCTGTGCTCCTGTGCACTCTGCCTGTCTACATTGAGAAGAGAAAGAAAAGATGGGGTAGTTCAAGAAAATTTTTATTGTAGTCACTATGCAAACAGATAAAGGACTTCAGCCTCAAACATTGCCAATCCAGCAGACAAACTCACAAGAATTCCCACCAAACAACAAGAAGAAAAAAAAAACCCATCTAAAATTACCTTGATAGAATAAAATTTAAAAGCTTGTTAAAGCTAGAGAAACCCAGCATGAACAGCAGGCGTGTACACACTGTGATACCAGCTCTTTAAATGCAAATGGCTCAGAGACAAGCTGCAGACTGGGGAGACCTTGCTCTGTGACACACTAGCTACTCCACCTTGGACAGGTTAATATTAACCCACTGCTTGAGTTACCATGTCCTTAGAAGCAGGGATCACACTCGCTGCCACACAAGGATCACAGAAATACAGAGAAATCAGGAATATCACGAGGAATACAGAAAATACGGAGATGTTCAGCAAATGCTAATTTTCACTTCATACTGGATGGGATTGGTCACAAAGTGTGGCTCAGAACAAACTCCTTCCTAAAAAGTCAGGGACTGGAGCAAACAAAATAAGAGATGCAAGTTACAGTGCCAAACAGCATCCTCAAAATCACAACTCTGTAATGAACTCATTAGCAAAATGCTTTTTTTAGTTCAACTATAATAGTTTTTAATCCCTGAGTGGTTAAAGTGATTCCAATTTTCTAGTAGAGGCCATATACATGCAGAAGAGAAGTAAAGAAGAGTGGCTGCTTGCATATGGCATGCCTGAAATGCTGCAGCCATTCCTTCACTCCCCTCCCTGCTCTATCCCCTCTTATGAGGGGCTTTCCAGCTGACCTGCTCCACGACAGCCATCTGGGACAGCCACCCCTCCACATTCACAGCAACATAAAACATCGGCGCCTGTGAAACAATCTGGAAACATCCAGCTTCCACGGAAATATTTCCAGCCAGCCCCTGGGGGAGAGGGGCTCTCCTGTCTAGCCCCCATTCACAACCCAGTGCCCTGAACCTTAGCACCAGTGCACAAGATCCACTGAAAAAGCTGAAGCTTTATAAAAAGGCAAACATTGGAAAGTGACATTCTTGGGTCGTTCGTAACCACAGCCTGAGCAGCTGCCCGGCAGCAGCCCCAGGGGCAGCTGTCCACAGAGACACTATGTGAGAGATCATAGAGTGGCAATCAGCCTTCTCTTCCTAATCACCAGCCCATGCATACGTGCAGTACAAAATTTAGGAAGCATTTAAGTTAAAAAAAAACCCAAAAAACCACCAAATCAAACACAATAATAGCTAAAGCAATGCTTTCCTGCTCCCTCCCACAAATGAAGACAAATTTTATTTTATTTTCACAAAGGAGAGGTAAACTCAACGCACAGTATATCAAGTTGATTAAGGGAATGATCCCATCAAACTAATAAAATGTAGTATCATCTCAAAACCTAAACTTCAAGTTGCAGGCCTTAGCTACTTTATCGGCACAATGGAAAAATCCTCCATTAAACAACTGTGTTGCATTTATGACATTTTAAGAGGAAAGAAAAAGTAAAACCATCCAACTGAGCTGGGAACTGCATTGTGAGAGCTCTTCCAGTCAGTCTCTATTCAGTGCACGTAAGGGAAAGTGGAAATGCTGGCAAGCAGATGTACTCAAAACAATTAAATCGATGCCTTTGCTTTTACAGACACATCACTCAGTCACTCTACATAAGTTTCCACTGTGCCATCCTACAGCAGCTCGCGGGATGTGCAGGGAAGAACCTGCTGAAGGGCAGCTGTTTCCAGCATGTCTGCAGGGATGTGTCCATGTAGGACATGCTCGGGATTGCTCCCTACCACCCCCTCCCACCCACTCTGAGCAGCTGTGGTGTCCAGAGGGGTGCAGCTATGGAAGTGACCCCCGCACACCCCCTCTCCAGGCTGCACAGAGCACCCAGGCATCGGCAGGGCAAGCCTGAACCCCTTCCTGCTGGTCACAAGGCTCCTGCCTGGCACAGACCAACACCACCCAGCTTTGAAAGCTGCACTTTTACTTCTACGTGAGATTTCCGTCATGAAGAAACATCAGAAAGGCCAAATGCCCCAAGTATTTTCAAAACTCACGCCCAAGCTTTGTGCCTGTTCTGGCCACCTTCAACCATGCTGTTAACCATTTGCTGGTGCCTAAATGGACTCCTTGCAGAGCACAGGAGTCAATAATTTATGGTCAGAATGGATTTCTCCCTCCCTGAGACCCCATCCCGGCTGGCCCTCTCCCAGCATCTTTCAGGAGAACAAAAGTGCTCCCTCCACAAAGGCCGTCCCAGGCGGCACTGCATTCAGCTGCCCTCCAGTCTCCAGCTCCCCTGGCTCACAATGGCCTCTTTCAAGGCAACCTCAGCCTTGGTGAAGCACGATACTGCCCCAGCTACTGAGAAACTACAATTCATTAAACCTGGGATCGGGAGGAAGAGGAGGACGAGAATGCGCAGGGGAGAGGGAACAAAAAAGAAAAGGTATTTTATCCTAAAGGCACCACACCAACACACCAGAAAGGACCCATGTCCCAGTGCCAGGGGCAGGGGAGCCAGGGCTGAGCCCGTGCAGGCTATTACAGGGCAGGTATTGCTCGAAAAGAGGGTACCTGGCTGTGCCCTCCTTATCCAAGCTCATAAAGGATTAGGGCTGCAGGCTCTGGGGAAGGGGCTGCCCGGCAGGGGCAGTGGGAAGAGAGAGCAAGATGAGAAGGAGAAGCAACACAACCTAAGCCAGAGAGGACAGAAAAGCAGCAGACTGATTGATCTGATGATCCTATTTAGGTCACAGCACAATAAAGCTAATTCATTCCTTTGACAATTCAAAACATCTTTCCACAGGATCCTCTATCATGCAAACACATCAGCAGAGAGAAAAGGCAGCATTTGGGCAGGGCTGCCGGCAGACAAAGCAGCAGTTTCTTTTGGTTAGAGCATCTCCTCACACAGTACTGGCAGTCAAGAGAAGAGAAAACTTTTAGTGAATATGCGATTTTATTTTAAATTGCAGGGCACAATCTTTTTTCCTTAGGCCATTTCTGAACCCCAGCTAAGGCAACTTCAGCTCCCAGAGGAGTACATTTCTCACTCTCTAGGAATAATACCCTTTTAGGATGTCACCAGGAAATATTCTCAATTTAAATTCAAAATCCAACAGAATACTCCTGTGCTGCTATGGCTTATCCTAAAGAACTGATCAAAACTGGCTGGGGCAAGTAAATGAGTCTACAAAATCTTGACTCTTACTTGCCCTAATAATGCACAACAGAGAAAATCCTTCTCTTCTGAATTACTGATGGAAAAAAATACCAGGCATGCAAGTTTGCAAGTCTTCTCATTAGAATCATTCTGCAGGACTAGGAGCAAAACCAACAAAACCAGACTGCAAAAATTCCATTTCTGAACTTCTGTCCCAAACAGTCTCCCTGTAATTCCATCTTTGGCAGCTGTGCACTTGTGCATCCACACTAATATCCGACAGACATTTCAACTAATCTCAGTCTGCATTCTCCTTATGGGCATCCTGAAGGGGACATGCTCCCTACTCCTTTCACTTATTTAAAGGTCACAGAAAGAATTTTTATAGCCTATCTCGGCCTCCCTGCCCAACACTGCTCTTTGGCATACTTTTATTTATATATGGATTATCCTGGTATAAGGGGTTGCAGATTCTTCTTTTTTTTTTTTTTGTCTTTCTGCTGACTCTCGATAAATTCTGGGTGGGTCTCATTTAGGATTGGAGGCACAGTCTCTTTCTAGTTTCTGAAGAACTTTTACAACCTATAAATGAAAAAAGTTCAGCTGCTTGGAAAATACCAACCTCCATAGAATCATGCAACTGCTCATGCCAAAATCAAGCATCAAGCACCCGTTTACTGTCTTCCACAGCAACTTGAAAAAAAGTTTTGTTTCTTCATTAGAAACTCTCAAAAACTTTACCTGAAAAATGTTACCTGCACAACACAATACTAAAATGATGAGTAAAAGCAAAGGCTCACAAATAATAAATGGACTATAGTGACATTTGCTATTGCTCCTAAAGTCATAAGATTTTTGACAAAATCTGAAAACCTGAGTGTGTTCTAATTAAAGAGTGACACAAACTGCCCTGAAATAAAATAGTCTCCAAACTAAAGTAAGGCACCAAGTTCCTGTAACAGTGGCCTAATAATTATGTTACTGCAGGATTCAGCAACCTGCAGGGAAACAACTGCACCAACATCTGGACCATAGAATCTCCAGAGAATGTCTCTGACTGGATATGGGTGTGTGGATCTCAGACAGGATCAAATACCAACAGATTTTGAAAATAATTTTTATGATTATATTTGTGTGGTCAGCATTTTCTTATTAGAAGTCCTCAATAAAGCCAAATGAAAGGACTAATACTGTTAATCAGGTGAACTTTCAAAATTTATAATGTGAATACCAACCTAAAATTTTGTTACCAGTGGTTTGATTAAAAGTTTCACAGACCTGTTATTAATCATACACAGTCTAGAGGCCCAAACCTCACAACATGGCAAGGTGGATCAGCATTAACTACTGAATAATAGTTGTGTTTCTTTGGGTTGCCAGCAAAATGCATCTAACAGTTGAAGTGATGCTAAAGTGATAAAGGTGCCTTGCCACTCAGCATCTTCAGAAAGCACTACTGAGCACATTGTCTATTGTGCATTTTAGTATTGTGGCAATGGTTTCTATAAATAAGTATGTGGGGGCAATAAACAAACAACAGGCATCACCATCTTCTTCATCAAAATGTTATCCACAAAAGATTAAAAAATGGAGATTCTCTCCTCTCCTGCTTTCAGTCTTCAATTTCTGCCTCCATTTCCTGCCAGACAGGGAAGGAGTAGATCCCTTACTTTCCCTTCAGGATTCCCACAGCAGATACCCACACTTTGTCCTGTTTTAGAAACACTAGTTATTCCTTGCTGTGTTAGTCCTTGTGTGCTTCATAAAACAAACCAAACAGAAAACTTGTAACACAGCAAGGGGCTTAACATAGACTATTTGAAGTGAAAGATACCATTTCTAATTGGAGCAATATCTCTTTTGGTATCTTTGGTTTCCCGACTAAGCACAAAACATAAATTGCAGAAAAGTTTGCATTTTGTTGGAAGAGTTGGAATAGAAACTGGAGAAGTTGGAGAAGTGTAAATATAGAACTTGAGACATCTGATGCTAGTTTAAAAATTATTTCTTTGAGTACTTGCACTGTTTGTATCTGAAAACCTTTGAAAGTGGGCAGCTATAGCACCATCATTGTCAATTCAGCTCTGAACAGATCACAGGGTGTGTAACTTGACATCATGTCTTCAGAGTCACTTGCTTCCACTGGTGAACTCCCACTTGAAGACAAACTGAAATGCCAGCATGTATCCACAGTTCAGATCAGCACCACTTAAATTAAAACTACCAGTTTATTTTTGGGAGAGCTTCTGAATGTATCCTCCCACTAACAGGAGGTACACTGCAAATAGAGATTTCCAACACTTAACTGGAGACACAACACAAATAAATACAGAGACAGCTAGGCAAGTGGGAATAGTTTGGGTTTTCCTGCACAGAAAATAAGCTGAGTTTCAGTCCTAAAACTTTGCAGTAGCTGTTAAAACAACAGTAAAAACAAGGCAAAGAAATATCAGTAGTTAACTACTACTAAGCAAACAACTCTGCCACCTCAAGACAATTGATAAAACTACTGTGTATCCCAGTGGTTGCATTTTGACACCGTGCACAACAATCCAAATTCAAGCTTGGGGTATGGATTTGTCCAGAAGACTGTTAATTACTGACACATGTACTATTAGAGAATTGAAACAGGAGAGCATTTTTCATTATTAGTCAGTGACAAAAGAGAAGGAGCCCAGTGTAAGAAGTCTGGAAGAATCGGGTGTGCAATTTTACACCAGCTCCAGGACAGGGCTGACCCTAGGAGCAGAAGATTCCATTTGAATGAAAAACTGTTAGGAGATCATGGTCAATGCGAGTAAGTTTACACCTTCAGGAAAACCAATTGGTAAAACCATAGCAGTATTTCCCCAAAATTGGTATGCAGTATGCATGAAAAGCCTCTTCCTTTTTCCTATCCTTATGGAAAATGACACACTCAGTCCTAGACTTTGGAATGCCTTTAGATGCTTTGAGGTAGCATTAAAAAACTTCAATCCCAATTCACTTCAGTTAGACACAAGCACCACCTAACAGGATCCCTGCTTTGCCATCACACAAAGAATTGTCTAAGCTGACACACACCAAAACTCAATTTACATCTCTGTTTCTCAACCGCAGCTGGTTTGAAGGATATACTGGAAACCACAGCCATTAAAAGTACCTGACACATCCCACAACGTCTAATATTCTGTCCAGAGCACACACCCTGCTCCAGGAACAAATAAATTAAAACACTGTACTCTTATAAAGCTTTGAAAATACTCCTTCTTAAGTCAGGGCACTTAGCATCCTGCTCCTCTTCGGAGTAATTAAACCTATCAGGAAAATGTTAGCATCACACCCAGGAAAAAACTTGTGCTCACCTTCAGCTGCTGGACACAAAGGAGTGTCTTTTTCTTTTATATTATTAATTATTTACCCTAACATTGCCACCAGCATCTGCTTAGGGACCTGCTTGCTCCCCCCAAACAGCAGCCCACTGCTCCTGGTCTAGCCAAAGCATCGTGTTTGTGGCAAATGTCTGACAAACAAAAGGAGGGCCAGGTTGGTTAAAAGATACTGAGAACAACTATGAGGGATCATTCAGTTAGAAGGTGTACCAAACCTGTTTTGGAGATGCTACCCAGCTCCAAGGTTAATTAGCCCTTCCTGGAACACATCACAAAACTGCACAGAAGTGGTTTTATAAACTTATGTCGATGCCTTTGAGCAACAAATATGCTCTGTGACCCTTGCGTGGGAAACTTCACTGTTCTTAAATTCCTTGTCAAATCACCTAAAGGACAACAAACAAATGACAGTGCTAAACCAGAGAAGGAAAAGCTGTCCCACAGTCATTGTGGCTCAAATCAGAAGTCAGTCAGATCTTTGGGATAAGCAGCACATGGCCACTGACCCCGCACAGAGCAGCTAGCTGAGAATTGCCATGGAAAAGGCATCACAGATAATTTGTGTTTCAACCACAGCATTTACAAGTTTTTTATATCTTCTCCAGCAATACCAGTTCACGCTCAGCTGGTGGGATCAGCCCGCACTGGTAATCTAGTCAGTCCCCAGTACACTGAGATACAGTTTCCAAGCAAATGCCAAGAGCTGCAGCCTAACAGCCACAAGCAGTGCTTTAGGGAATTCAGCCTTTAAATTTGTAGTAGTCAGGCCACAGCCTGCCTGCCTGAGCAGAGAAGACGCGGGGAGGCTGATTAAGTACTCATCTGCTGTGACTGGAGAGGTGGCATCGTGGGATTTCACATTTATTGTCTTCCAATGACTCCAAGTCAAAACTGGTCAGCTCACAAGTCAGGTAGCTTCTGTAACTGCTGAAATGGCAGGCACCGCTTGCAATCCAAAATTCAAGCTGTGCCTTTCCAATCATGCTTTATCCCTATAATCCAGACCCCACGCTGCCATGTATTACAGCACCAGTTGAGACATGAATGTGATGAGCCACTTACAGCATTTCGCTTATTAAAAAAAACAAGCAAACAACCCCTCTGCCCCAGTTTCTGCTTAGGCATAAGAATGTCACCATTATTGTTTGTTTGGCACTGCATATTCCTAAAACAGATCAGATCCGATCTACCTGTCACCTGTTTATTAGCAATTTCTTCACTGTGTAACTCTTTGTGTCTCCTTTTGTGCCTTCCAATACAGTTTGAAAAATATTTTTAGGGACATTTTTTTGAACAGTATGTTAATTAGAACAAAGGCACTGACCCCCTCCCCTTCTTTTTAACTAGCCAATCTCTCTCAATCCCAGGTCTTCTGAGAGATACAGGAGACGCAAGCAAAATGCCATCTGTTGGCAATGAGGTGGGACTAAGCCTTTAAAGCTGAAATATCCATTTTAGAAAAGCCAAGCAAAAAGATGCAAGAAGATTTAATTGACTGACAAGACTGAGTTTTCTAAATCACTGCAGATTCCAGGTCCAGTCCTGTACTTCCTTTCACAGTTTCTATTTCATTTCTATTTCATCTGCTATTAACTCATTACTTCTTTTCTAAGAAAGCAAACAGCTGCCTTTGGGCCTTCGTCCTACCAAACCGGCTGCCCCTTTGGCTTAAAAATTGCAACATGGGTCTTTGCTCTCCTTTCTAAGGAGAAGTGAAGGGGAAGGCAGAGAAAATAAGGTACACCTTGAGAGCTTTTTTAAATCTTATTCCAGTAAGCTTCCTTTGCTCGTATGATATAATTTGTGCCTACTGCACACACCCACCGGCAGGACAGTGCTGCTTGTAGGCAGGAGACAGCTACCCCACAGCCCCGGTGAAGGAGATGCTCTACAGACCGTGATAATGTCAGTCTGGGGGTGACAGGACAGAAATCACTTCATGTCTACTCCAGCCAGCACCTGCTGTCCGACAGAACTGTTGTGCATCTGCTGAGAGTGGCTGCTGCTTCCACACAGCAAAAGTAAGAGAAAAAAAGGAGCTGAGAGCATTTTTCTCAGGTCTCACTTTCAGCAAGATAAATTAAATATTATTAAATATCCTACTAGCTAATCTGATGCCAGATAAACACAGCAGGCCAGGCCACTACTGTTTACTTTTTGCTGTAGGTATTTTACACCAGTTAATCCACCTGTGTCAAGGTTTTTATTTTTCACTCTAAGAAATCCAGTTCTATTCAAGACTTACCACCATTATCTAAAAAGACTCCACACTTCGGGCAAACTTGCATAAAATATAAAACCCAGCAAGTTTTGTACTCGTCTTGGATTTTCCAGCCTTGCTCCTATGAGAAGTGATTCCAGTCAGCGCAGGTGCATCCATCAGCACAGCAGGCAGACAAAGGCAGATGGCCACGTGCCAGCAGGGCTGCCTTCTGCAAATTACCAAACAAATTCAATACCAACTTGCACAGTTGTATTTTCACAAATACGCAGTCACCATGCAAGGTGCAATCCTTTCTGCTCAAATCCCTCTCACTTTTAAATACAGTAATTTAGATTGGGGGGGGGGGGGGGGGGGGGGGGAACAGATTCATTGTAAAAATCAGATCACATCAACAAGCTCCAGGCACCCTATCATTCTAAGATTTGTCCTCTGCAGACACCACTCTGCCAGTTCATTTTCTCTTTTCCATCACTAAGTAGCCTTCACTCTACTCCACTGTCTCCCATATGGTTAACATGAATGTGGCAATTAATATGCAATTAATAAAATGGTGTGATCAACTGCTTTTGTTCACAGCAGCAGCTGGCCTGCATGTTGGAGTGTAATTAGACAAATTAAGACATACCGCTTTTGTTTGCGGATGGACTGGCAGCATTGCTCATGCTTAAATGTCACTAAGCCTATTGGCATTTGGGATTATTTTAAACATGTCTTTTTTTATCAACACTACAAGGTATGAATGAATCAGATTTATATGCTACCATCTCCAATGCCAGCAAAGCACAAGTTTGCTTTGCCTCAGAGATGTTTGCACAAGCCAACCGAGAGCTGAGGAAAGAAGTGATGTATTTCAGAGAATGAGCACCTTTTAAGTACCACAGCCCATAGTATGAAGCAAGTGGCTCTGGATGGGTGAAAAAAGCAGAGCTGATCTACAACTGTGTCCAAGCAGAGGTTTGAAAATCTTGAGAATCAAGTAACACAGGCATTTGTCAAGGATGTGTCACCAGATTAGGGCAGAGAAACAATAGAGGGCTAAAAGTCTGTTGTACTCTAGCAGACTTTTAATACCATTTCCTTTTAAAGGTGTCGGTTTGGCCTAGGCAGGAGCTGTATGGAAGAAAAGCAGTTTCAAGGACAGTCCTGAGTTCTTTGGGAGCTAAGAGTAGGAGCAAAAGACCCCACCCTGGCAGAGCAGAGGGCCAGAGACCACAACACCAGCAAATCTACACAACCCTGATGCCCCAGTGGGCAGAGGTGCTGGGGCAGGTGGCAGTGATACTCTGCCAGCCTGGTCCTCCCCCCAGGCTCTCCACAGCAGCTGCCATCCAGGAGCCAGACCCCTTTGCATCTGCAGGGTCACTCAGCAGAAGCCCATGTCCCCATCACCACTGGTACACACTTCTCAGCCCATATTTTTCCCCCTAAGCTCATAAAGGTCATCAACTCTACCACATAAATGACAGTATGTTTTAATCATTGTATTACCACCTACCATGGGCTCTGCAAAAGCAGCATTGAAGGTTACCTACATTCAAATTGGGGTAGCACATATCATACACCAAGCATCAAACATGATACTTGATAAATTAAAGTATTTTCAAGACAACATACCCCTCCAAGGGCCATACACTGAATCTTCTGGGTAGCTTAGTGTCAATAGTGTGAAGGCAAAACAAAACAAAACAAAACAAAACAAGCAAAAGGACACTCTGTGAGGACCAGCTGGCACAAGAAAAATAAGGTAGTGTCAAGGAAGCCTCTGAAAATTTTCACATTTAGTAGCAGTTAACAAGAGGAGGATTTCAGCTCCAAGAGCACTGCAAACGTGCCAAGTGTCACAGAAGCCCTCTACCACCACAACCCAGCACGCACAGGCACACAACCCAAGTCAGGAGATGGGTGGAAGTCACCAACCTGCACAGTCCTGGAAAATGGACTCCAGAAAAGATTACACTAATATCTGCCTTGTTAATCACAAACTTTGCTTCTCTGCTCCTCCAGTTCAAGAGGATACGCTACAGCTATGAAACATGGTTATTATCACTTCATCTCTAAGTGCTGGCCTGGGGGAGGGTGGGATGCAAGTAAGAATGGATTTTGATAATGCTGCCATAATCCGTTTCCGATTGCCAGTATGACTATATTAGCCAGGCTGATAGAGGCCTCCCTTAAAACGTTTGTGCCTTTTCTGTGGAGTTTCACATTCTCCTAACATTTTCCCATATTAATCTGATCTGTGTCTGATTTTCTTACAGCACTCAAAACCAGTTCTTGACTTCACAAGCAACTCGCAGTAAGATCTGCAAACATACTGTACCCAGCATCCATAAATCCCAGAAGCTTTAATCAAATTAAGCACTCAAGAACCTATTCAGTGTACCATTAACAACTATTCTCAGCCACAGGCTTTCCAAACTTACTTGTTTCACATTTGGATTTGCACATAATGTGCTCCACCTCCTTAATTACAGCAGACGCTCCCCTGCCCCAATCACAGGAAAACACTACACAAAAGATGTCTCTGAACTCTCTACTTTTTCAGACTCCTCCAGATGCATTTGAGTGGTGTTAATGAGCTCCATACTAAAACCTCACCGTACCAAAACCTCACCACCTTGTCCTTGTGCTCCTGAGTGCCACACATGGCTTCTTGTCTGCTCACAGGCAGACAGGAATACAGGAAATGTCCACCAGCAGCACCTCCTTGCAACAGCAAACTCGGGTTCCCACCTAGCAGTGAGCAGTCAGGCTGGCAGAGCATTTTCTTTCAGCAAGGAAATTTAACAAGACCTTCATATTCATGTTAGTGATTCACTTCAGTGTTTTACAAGAATGCAACATTAGCATCTTTTTACCCATTATACTCCAAGTTCTTCTTCATCCGTACCTTCATCCACATCACTCTTGCATCTGATGCATGAAAGGACACAGGAGACCAAACACTGGACCTCCATGGCCCATCCAGAAAAGGATGGGCAGGGAGGCTTGTTTCCTATGGAACATGGAGGCAGTTTGCAGCAAAAGAAGTAAAAACTGCAAGACATATAGAGAAATACACACCAGAGGAGCTGGTTATTTATCCAAGACCTGAAGTAATTTTGTCCAAGTGGAAAAGTTCCTCTCCTTTGCAACACTGCTGTGGCTTGTTACAGGCAAACAAACAAAACTTCCAAGAAAGCTCAGCCGTAAGACAAGACATTAAGAACACATAGAGAAAAGCGGGGGGAAAGAGGGGAATTCGCCCATTTTTTAGACATGCAATAAAAATTATATCCAATTATTTTTTTCAAGATAAACCAGTTCCTGGCTTTATGTGACGCAATCTGATATGTCAGCTGTTATGGTATGAGCTGGATGCTGCAGATAAAACTGGGAATGAGGGTGGCCAGTCACTTACATGAGGCTCTGTAAGTAGCTGTCCCAGCCATTCACCACACAGACTGAGTCCTTGTGTCACTTAGGGCACGAAAGGCCACAAAGGCTTGCTCAGTGCTCTGCACGGCCCAGAATTTGCAGAGATGGAAAGCAATTCAGCCTTTGTTTCACACCGCTAAACGGGAAAGCAAAGAATGAATCCTCCCAGTTTGCAAGGATTCTGGCTTTTTTTTTCTTTAGTATAACATCCTTAAATTGGGAAATTTAAATATCATAGCTATTTCAAGCGAAACCTGAAAAAAATCCATAGCAAATAGTGGATAATAAAATACCCAACTTGGTTCACAACATCCTATTAATTTATAAACAGATTTAGTTGTTATTTCAGATTTCATGTTTTTCACAAAACACAAATCCCACAGACAGGTCTCAGCTTTACAGATAAGACAGAGCTGTTGTCCTTAGAGAGAGTATTGAACAAAAATGAAGAAAGCATTCTTTCATGAGCTAGCAGGCAACAGAACAGTGAGAAAAAAATCCCAATAACTGAAGCTACTGTTTAACAAACATTAGAAGTAATCTGATATTTCCACTGGCTCACTCCTGCACCTGTAAAAGAAAGAAAAAAAACCCAAAATCCTTATCAAAACTTGATCATCACAAAATGCCAGCAAGAGCATACCACACCTTTAAACTTTGTGAATTTGATAAAATATCGAATGGCAATGGGAACTACAAGAGGCAGGTGATGCTCTAACCAGGAGGAGGTGACAGCTTCCCACAGAAGCAGCCACTGCCAACAGCCTCAGGTTTCGATTTAGCAGGCATTTAAACCAAACTAAACCAAGCCCTTGACATTTCTGCCAAACCTGGTCAGTGGAGTATCTCAGCTTAACACTGCTGCAGGAAAACTAGCTACCAAACACTCAGCACCACCGGAGTTTGTCTGTAATCATGAATGAACATGTGACGCTGACAGCCCCTACACCACTGTAATACTGCCCTGCTGGCAGGCAGACAGGCTGTTAAAGGATGTACTGCTGCACTGTGGCTGATTTTAATCCTACATTGTCTATTTGCACTCAATCCACCAGCAAAGAACAGCAGAAGAATAGCATCAAAGATCCTGGAACAAGGGTGTGTTAGTAATGCAGAACCTTCACTTCACAATATCGGTAATTTAACAGTTCTCTCAGAATAATTTAAGCTATAGCTTAAAACACCTCAAACCCTAAAATGGTAAACTGATTATTATGGCTGCTACCTCACACCACAAGTATTTTGATTATTGATTATTTGATAGCACGAGGACTACTGCTGCAAACTACTGAGATATCCTCAGTGAGTATGTCCCCCCCAGCCCGTAAGGAAGTTCAAATAATTTGACTGTGTTATCTTTTTAAACAACCCTAACACTACTGGGAGCATTTTCTGTGGAGTATATCAGCACTGTGAAACCTCTCCAAGCACAGTTCTCATGATGCTGGATGAGGACCCCAAAGGGAGGCCTTTATCTAAAGAGATAAAACCCAGCCAGTAATCCCCTGCTGTGCTCTGCAGTTATCACTTGACCTGGTCCCAGAAAGCACTTCCACTCTTAAACACTTTTGTTCCTTAAAATAAACATTAACGAAGTTTAAAGTGACAGAGTCTCTCTGTGTCAAAGAGAAATAGTACCTGTGCCACCCATAACACTTTTAACTGATGGCTTAATTAATTACTCTGCTATTCTTTTGTTTCTATGGACCGGGAATGAGTAAGAAAGGAGCCAGTGAGGCAGAGCTGGTGTCCCACGTATGCACACTTGTACTGTGGTGGAACACCACCACTCAGGCACTAGAGGTTCTCCTGGGAAAAGTCAGGACAGAAAGCAGGGTGACTGATTTTCGTCATTCACTATTGCATTGAAAAGTTTTCATTGACACTCCTATGATTTGGAATTCAAAAAGAACAAATAAAATGCATGGGCTCATACCAGGTATCAGTGAAACTCAACATAAGGGATACAGCAATAAACTTGGTCTGAAACATGTGAAAGTTCATTACTATGGACCAAAAATTGAATTTAAAAGCTTTGGTAGATCACAAGTCAAAGAATTCAATTGCTTAAGTAAGTGTTGTACCATAAATCAACAAAATTACACACATGCACACAATTTTTAAATTATCTTCTGAAGAGTTTTCTAATTTCAATTCAGGTGCATTTTAGAGAGATGGGGATGTTTTCCCCACAGACAGCACAAAGAGGAAAAGGAGGCAGGCTGCAGTGAGGGAGCAGGGATTTCTGAGTACTTCACCCATGCTACTCAATCCCACTTCCACACGCTGGAGAAGCAAATTCAAACAGAGAGATTGCTCACGATGCTCTGAGCAACACCTCCGAGGGCACTACAAGAACCAGTGCTGAAAGTCAATGTCACAACTTTGTAGGAACAAATTTACTGTCACCCAGCAAGAGAGACAAAATCCCAAAATACACAAATACACAACCCAGGCTGTCCGGGGCAAGAGAGTCCACATCCTCCTCCCTGAGAGCATCCCTGGAGCTGCCTTCTAGTCCCTAACCTCTTCAGGGCTTCCCCAGGTCGGCCAGTGCAGAGACTATATGGTTTTACATATAGAAAGAATTTTCATTTTCCCTCTGAATAAACCAGAATTGGTCTTGTGCTCAAAAATACAAACATTCAGCAGGAAGATACGGATTTTTCTTTCCATGCGTTATAAAAAAATTACTTCCTCTCGAGAAAGGCCTGAAACAATCACGTAGTAAAACATACTCCTCCTACAGGAGGGGACATCAAATGATGCTTGCTTAGTAATGAATGGAGAATATGGTAATTCAGAAAATAAAATACAGGTGATTTTGCTAATCAGTGTGAGCATCATGTGGCAAGATGGGGATTTTTCAATTCCTGGTAATAACGAGCCATTGTCAGATAGTCAGTGTGAGACTAATGAGGAAAAGAAAAATCAATACAGTTGTAAATATACTCGTGTACCTTTCCTTTTTCCCCCCCCCAAAAGACTTGGCACAAGATAGTCAGCCAGCTGGCTTTTTCAGGAAAAGCTTTCTTTGTCTTGTGAAATTTCTCCCCCATCACCCTTAAATAGACTTTTCTGAGCAACCATTCCACAAACAGCTGGGTGCCTTTGCTTAGGTGGTCAGAAAAGAAGGGAAGGCAAGCAATAAGACTAAAAACAAAACAGCTGAACATTACCATTGTCTGTCCTCTTCTCTCCTTATTTCCCATCTGTATTTGCCAGTGAAACTTGAAACTCTTCAGATTAAAAAGGAAGAGTCATCACAATTCAGGAATTCTTTCTTCTCGCATTCAGAGGCAAAATAACCTTAGACCAAAGGTTATTCAAAAGCAGACTGTTTCTTTTAAATAAATACTCATCAACTGCATTAAGCACCTTTTGAGTCTGTTAGACCTTTTTCTTATTTTTTCTGGCCTTTTCATCCACTGATTGTTCCTATGGCTTTCAATTAGAGTGCTACATCAACAGCTCCGCTCATCTAAAACAATCATTTTGCTGAAAAGGAGCATTATTGAACTGAAAGCGAGTGCGCAGGACCTCTCAAACACAGACATATCACATGCACAAAACAGTACCACCCTGTATCAACTTAGCAGCCCCCTCAGATACAATATTTACACACGCTGTCCTGAAGTGGAAATACACATTATCTTTGTATGAAAAATTGTTCCCAATGCCTTCTTCCTCTAAGAGAGAAATAAGAGTATTTTCCTTGTTTATATTTGTTTATTTCCTCAACAATGACAACACAATACTAGATGACCAGAATAGCTAAGGAATAGGAGCTCGTCTTACTTGGCCAGAAGGAGTTGTCGTCTTTGCTCAGTAACTTTTTCTTGAGGCGCCCAGGCAGCTTGGTGTGAGCGTTGCCCATTTTGCTGGAATACAGCGGGATAAGTTCCTCCTCCTCATCGCTGCAGCTGGGCTGCCACTTGCTCCTGCCGAGGCACCCGACCATCGGCTCGGCGGGCAGGCAGTGCACATAGGCGATCATTGTGAGATGCTGCTCTCAAGGATGTCCCTGCTGTCCCCAATGGCCAGCTCCGAGCAGAAGGGAGTGGCCTGTTTATAACCCCCGAACGGACGCATTCAAAAGGCTGTCGAGGAGCAGATTTTCTCCTTCTTCGCACTTAGGCGAGATAAGCTATTTGGGTATCCTGGAAACTGTTTGGAATAGGATTCTGTAAGTCCTTAAAAAAGAAGAAAAACAACAACAACAACAACAACAAAAAAAAATAAAAAAAAATCCAGCACCTGGTTAAGCTGCTGGCTGCCCTGCTCTGCCCTCCTCCCGCCCTCAGCTCACGGGCACAAGCAGGAAAATAGAGGCTGCAGAGAGCTGGGAAACCCAGTCACCTGCACAGACCTCGGCCGACTCCCTTTCTGCTTCCTTTCCAGTCTGTGGCTTCTCTTAAGCCTTATCCCTGATTATTCACTGCTCTCCGAACAACAGGTACTATGGCCACATACAGATGGCCACATCCAAGAAGCTTATTTAAAGCTAAGTTACTATAATTGCTGTGACACTGGCAGCTACAGAACCGTAACTGGGCAGGAGCTTGCCAAGAGCATGTACATTCCTCTAGAAGGCAAAAGCAGGAAAGAAACATACAAACTAAGGGAAAAAAAGCAAAGTGTTGTGATTTCAGTATTCGGATTGTATTAAAGAAGCTCCCTTTCAAAGTTTGAACCATAATGATTGTCACCAAAAGATGGTATCTTCCAGGTTAGACTAGAACTGGATTGATGCTGAACACAGCATAAGCAGTTATCGGCTTGCACTCAGACTGCATAAATACATATATCCTCACAATGCCTCTAGAGGGTAGCTATTATTCCTATTTAAAGATGAAGACATAGTCTCAAAGAGATTTAGTAACCTGCCCACACAGTGGAAAAGCCAGGATTAGAGTTGAGGTATTCTCAGTTCTTTAGCCTCACCCACAAGTCACTAGTCCATGGCACCTCTCCCAAATACTGCACTAATAAGCAAGTTTCCATGCTGCTAACAGTGTCAACCCTAATCTCCCACGCTGTTCTTCTCTGGGATTCAGGAAGCATGCTGTTCCTAGGCTTCTGAATTGGCTGTAACAGCACTGTCAGATTGGGACAGCAAGGAAAATGTCACATGAAGAGAGCACTCTCCATAAACTGCTGTCTTCAGCAATCTTTAAAGTTTAATGTTGTTTGAAAGATTACATGGGAGAGTATTTGTTTTTTAAAATAAGGAGATATCAAAACCCTGAGTAAAGTACAATAAAGAACAATTCTTAGTCTGCTTTCTTAGCTGCGCTTTATAAATCGTTTGGTTGCAGCCCATACCATTCATGGTAGCGGCTGTTCCATATATAGGAGAACAACAGCATCATGTAAGTATTCATATAAAAAAAGGCTTTATGCGCTGTTTGGTTGACAGCTACAATAAACTTCTGGTCAGAAAAAAAGAGAAAGAAACCAAGCCCCCTGTTTAACAACAACAGCTCACAGATGCACATCTCTTTCCCCCTGACACACACACACGCATCTCCTGCTGCCGCCGGCACTGGCAGCCGCAGCCTGGGAGCAGGGTGTACACACCAGCTGCCCACAGGCACTGCACCAGCATGGCATCAGCCTTCTGACACACAAAACACAGAACAACATCCAGCATCAACTGTCTGCAACACTGACTCAACAGTGCTGGCTTAAGTGTAGAACGTTTGTGAAGAACTGTCTAGTTGGGTGGGGATTTTTTGCTTGTTCAGGTTTTTTTGTTTAACATCCTGTTACTTTGCACAGCAATCTGAGTGAATAATTTTCACTATAAAGTGTTTCATACACATCTGGCATGATTGAATCTCAGCAAGCCTGCAAATAGATGAAAACAGGTCTTATAATGAACTGTGTCAGATACCTTTAATAAATAGGGATGAAACAAGCCCTGCCTGCAATTTTCCTTTTTTTGACAACGATTTCAAGTATCTGCAAAAATATGGATGGAAAGAGGAAAGCATGCCAACAGCAAGGGCAATAGCTGTTGGTACCACCGGCTTGTCCGTAGAGATAGCAGAGACTCACTGGCAAACACTGAACGCTGGCAAACAGGCCTTTGAGGCAAATACAAATTTACAAAGCCAAGTACATTTACTCATCAGACTATGAGAAAGACAAACTGTGATTAACATTAGCAGAGCTCAATTCACTCATCAACTATGCTGATATTCTTCTGTCTGCCAGAATAAATGACTGTCTAGACAGGCCTCCTGGGTGGAATGAAACCCCAAGAGTGCTGTCAGTGAAGCAGTTCATAAGGAGGTCCTGTTAATGCCTCCCTAATGGGACAGTACCTCTGCAACCTACTTGTCTAGCCACTGTGCCTGCTGTCTCACCCTTCCCATTCCCTGTGATTGTCAGGGTCCTGGGAAGAGTCACTGCCATGGATGTGATGCACAAAACTTCAGAGCATCACCAGGCTATTGATAAAAGCATGCACTGGGATTTTCATTTATTTCTCCTGCAGAGAGGAACAGCATCTTTTATTACATAAAATACAGGTGGATTTCAGTTATGGGGGTTTTTTTAATTTTAACAACTCAAAATCACATTATCAAATTACATTTCTAAAGGATACTGGCTGATGTTTGCATACAGTCTATCTCTACACAATGATGTTACTTGGCATAAAAGTTCAGTGCTGATCTACACACCAAACCAGTATTATTAGGTAACATGCAGTACAAACACAGGAGCAGGAAGACAGGGGACACCAACAAAATTCAGTGTTCAGCAGATTCCCATGCTCCCAAATACTTATCAAGATGACACAGGATAACATATTGCCCTGAAGTCCCCATGACATTTACCACACACTTCTCTAGACTACAGACATACTCAATTATCCATGTTTCCAATGCATGCTCACGAAGTAAGGCTGATGCACAATAATGGGATCGTGGCTGAAATCCAGTTTAACAAGTATATTTACCATATGCTAGGCATTAATGTCCCCACAAGTTTTTTACTTGAAGAATAAATCTGTTCTTCCCTGAAGCCTGGAAGACCTTCGTAACATAAATGATAAAAGATTTGGTGACAGTTATGGTCTCAGCTATTAGTAAATTTAAAACCATAGACAGTTGCCAAGATGCACCATTCTCATGTGAGAATGACACTGTGTACATTCCCTCTTCATCTCCCCAAAAAAATTCTATTAAAAAAACCCAATTGTTTTATTCTATGTCTGTATGGAGCAAGAACCTCTCTAAGTTTGATTAAGTCGAAATTTTATCGCAAAACTTCTGACTAGACTTCACTTATTCTACTGCAGCTGTAGCACAGCTTTATTTTTTCAACTGTACAAAAATGAAGCTGTTAATTTTTCTCAGCCTAGAGCTATCATTTATATAAAGATTTTCCAAAAGTAACATTTTATATCCTTTATTTTTTTTTCATGTCTTTTAAAGATTGAACTATTAATAATGCAAGTATGAATGGTCTGAGCAGGCTGTTAAATGTGCATATTCATCTTTATCAGCATATTTCATTTTTGCTAAACCAACTCCTTACACTCAGGCTCTATTAGAGGGAGCTTGAATAATTATGAATAATTACAGAAAACACTGATTGCATTATACTGGAAATGTTTGGTTTAAACAAAAAAGATCATTAAGAGTTTGAGAGACTCACAAAACTGTGACTAACTCAGGGATTACATGAAACAAAATTATAAAGAAAAAAACAACCAAAGAAAACATTATCCCTTTTATTACACAAGCATATATGCTCCTGAGCTCTGAGAACAGCAATGAATAATACATATAGGAATTTTAAAAATATATAGGATACATCTATTGGGAACTCAGGCAATATGGATTCACAAAGGATGGTCATGTCAGTCCTACTTTGGCATTAAGATAATCTTTATAAATATGCTCCATAAGGAATTATATCATCAGTCTTTATGTACAATTTGTAGATCCTCCGGATAGAAGGTAATATGCACCATGTACTGAAATAATAGCACTTTTATGAACACCTTCCACAACAAAACCATCATATGAAGTAATTCCTGATGGAAGTCCAGCAGCCAAACTGGTAATTAGAGACAGCTCGTAGAAATCCATGGAGATAAACTTTGCCCTAATTAGACAATGATTCTATTTTTAGCAGTGATGGATTGATGTGTTCTGGGCTTTTTGGATGAGCAGCTGGAGGTTTTAAATTGTACTTAAATAGTCACTTTTAAAACAAACAGGGAAAAAATAATATTTATATATTAAATATATTTCATCAGACCATATAGCATTAACTAAGCCTTAAAATAATACTCTCAGAGAGAAGTATCCTCCTTTTACATATGGACAGCTTAAGACACAGCAAGAATCTGGACATGTCCATCATGGTGGAGCACCCCAGCATCCTCTGGAACTGGAAATGGCCAGATTGGACATGGTCTGTCCTGCTCTTCTGGCCTGTGTTTGTACCCTTGCTCTTTCCTGTGCATATAGTGTGTGTGGAGTCTTGACTCATGTTCCTTAAACACAAATACAGCAGACAAAGGCTAAAGAATTTCAAAACAAGGAGGAAAAAAACCCACCTTGAGGTATTGTAAATTTGCTTTTTAACTGAATACAAATCTCTCACACATGAAGTGAGCAGGAGGTATCAGCGTTACCGAGTTTAAAGCAAGCCCAGCATTTTAGGAGTTTGTACAATACCTACAGACATCGGGGTGCAAGGGAGATGAAAGGGACCCAGGGTGGCAGAGATGCACACAAAGCTTTGTGATGTTCCAAAAAGCTCTCTCCATTTGGCCATATTCACATTCTCCAGCATTAGCTCTATCCCCTACTACTTTCATGGATGTATTTTTATCATATACTTGTGATCACATGGCATCTATGAGCTTTTAACTCTTTTTTTTTTTTTTTTTTCTTTTTAAAGGATGTAAGTAATAAGGCATGCGCAGCTTAAAGAGGTTGACTGGCATGGCAAAAGCAGTCCTAAGAGGCAAATATGCTTAGTAAAAAGCTACAACAAGTGTTAATGGCAAGTGTGTACCTAACAAACTGGAGGCAAATCCCTGAATGATGGGCCATTTGGCTAGCTGAATTCCTGGTACACACATAGCCAGTCCCAGATTCAAGGTGTCACCCTTAGGCTACCTCAGACCTCTTCAAGGACACCGAATCTGCAAACCATTATAGCAGGCACCCATCAAACACAACAAAACACAGTAAAACCAAACATAATCTACAAGGATCATAAGGAATCTATGTGCCTGTATTTCCCCTTCCGTACCAACTCTGAACATACCCATTAACCTCTCTTTCAGATCTTAATTTCATTTTCCCCCTGCTGTTATGTAATAGCTCTCTGCAATTATTTTTAATTCAATCAGTATTTTGATATACAGTATGTAAGACACTAGACAAGAAAAACATACTTTGTGTTGCATTACTGGCAGTCCTACAATATTTCAAAATACACTTCTGTGTTCTAATTAGTCATCTCTACTTTCAGTTAGAAAGGCTTCTTAAGAGCAACAAGCAATATTGTATGTTTGATATTAACTCTTGATTACTGCAATATTTAAATGAGAAAGCAATTAAAGCCAGCCATATAAACAGCAGGTAACTCAGAACAGCCTTCCTATGCCCTTCTGGTTTAGCTCTGTTGCCATACAAAAAGAAAGATGAAGTACTTGGTTGGTGCATTCTGTGAACCAGATGACCTTTGGGAAGGGGATGATGAACATTTGGGGCAGAAGACAGGGATGCTAGTGAAACAGAAGCAGTAAGATATTACTGTTGATAGTTGAAACAAGCTATTTTTGCTGCCTTACTCTAGCAGCTGGGTCCCACAGATTTATGATCCTTCTGAAAATGCAGAGCAAAAAATTATGCTGCCAGAAGCCGAGGGAGAAGGTGGTTTCCAGTCTGGGGCAACAATGGATGGCAGTGTCGGCAACACTGATACACCCACACACTCGGTGAGCAAAGGAGTCACATTCTACCAGCTTATTTTACACTTCATATTAAATGGCAATTCAGACAGGGCTGGGTAGGATTACTAGGTTCAGGTCTGTTCATTACACTTATTACCATGGTAACAGGAGGAGAAAGAAGTCATCTCCCCACTCCTATTATCTCTCACAATTCTTTTTTAATGGATTTAAAAGCCCAAAGAGGAAAGCACCTTCCTGATACAGAGCAGCAGCAACCTCTCTGCCACCCACACAGCTCACTGGAAGAGTTCACACACAGTGGGATTTTCAATTAAAAAACCAAAGCAACCTCCACTACTTGATAAAAGCCACTGTTAGAAAGCAGCCTTCAGTGAGAAGGCTGCGGCCTCCCAGCCCTCCTCCTTCAGGAGGAAATGGTCTGACGATGCTGCCTTCTGTTCATGTACACCATCACTGCTGTCAAAATGCAGTGCCACCTCCTGGACACCCACATTCCCGGGAAGGCCTGCTTTGGCCAGGTGTATCATGGAGAGTCAGGAAAGCTTTCAAGATTAAAACAACAAAAATGCTAAAGAGAATGCAAATCTGTATCAAGAGAATTCATTATTTTTAATGAGTCCTTCTTGTCGCTGTTGAGCCGCTAGCTGAGACGAAAACCCAGGTTCTCAGGCAAGGAAAGAGAAAAGTGCCTTTATTATTTTGATTTCCATATATATAGAGTTTTCAGAGGTCACCCAGATTGGTCAGCCAGAAACCTCCCCCTAGGCCTAATTGGCCAAGCCCAAAATGCCCTAATCTGGAGACGCTGTTTGCAAAACATCCAAACTTTATCTTTGTTTATGAAATGTAGCAAAATGTTCTCACGAGAAAGACCTGTGCTAGCCACACCTTCTAAAACATTTTTGTTTTGCATATTGAGTGTTTCACTAAGTACGCCATAAAGAATTGCTTTCAAGCTCTGTTTAAGATGAGGGAAAGGCTGTGGATATTGTCTACTTGGACTTCAGTAAAGCCTTTGAGAGTTTCCTACAGCATTCTCCTGGAGAAATGGTCAGCCCATGACTCAGCTGAATGCAGTTTGCTGGGTGGAAACCTGGCTGGATTGCTGGGCCCAGAGAGTGCTGAATGGAGTTACACCCAGCTGGCAGCCAGTTGCTAGTGGTGCTCCCCAGGGATCAGTGTGGGGGCCAGTCCTGTTTAATATCTTTATCAATGATCAGGGGGATCAAGAGAACCCTCAGTTTGCAGACACCACACTGGGCAAGACTGTTGATCTGCTGGAGGGCAGGAAGGCTCTTGCAGAGGGATCTGGACAATCTGGATAGGTGGTATGAGGACAACTGTGAGGTTCAACAAGGCCAAGTGCCAGGTCTTGTCGCTGGGTCACAACAGCCCCAGAAACCCCTAAAGGCTGGGGGAAGAGTAGCTGGCAAGCCACCTGGCAAAGAAGGACCTGGAGGTGCTGGTCAGCAGTGGCTAAACATGATCT
The DNA here is from genome assembly GCA_024500445.1 of Entomyzon cyanotis. Classification (NCBI taxonomy): domain Eukaryota; kingdom Metazoa; phylum Chordata; class Aves; order Passeriformes; family Meliphagidae; genus Entomyzon; species Entomyzon cyanotis. The sequence continues at coordinate 11,644,422 of JAKEPQ010000871.1, forward strand.
AGCATGTGGCCCTGGTGGCAAAGGCAGCCAAGGGCATCCTGGCCTGAACCAGCAATAGTGTGGCCAGTAGAACCAGGGCAGGGATTGTCCCCCTGTACTCAGCAGCGGTGAAGTCACACCTCAAGTCCTCGCTACAGTAAAGACATGGAGGTGCTGGAGCAAGTCCAGAGAAGGGCAATGAAGCTGGTGAAGGGTCTGGAGCACATGTCATGAGGAGCAGCTGAGGGAGTTGAAGGTGTTTAGCCTGGAGAAAAGGAGGCTCAGGGGAGACCTTATCGCTCTCTACAACTGCCTGAAAGGAGGTTGTATAGTTGGCCTCTTCTTATGGTGACAGGGCAAGAGGAAATGGCCTCAAGTTGCACCACGGGAAGTTTAGATAGGATATTAGGAAAAAATTCTTTATTGAAAGGGTTGTCAAGCATTGGAACAGTCCAGGGAAGTGGTTGAGTCCTCATCACTGAAAGTATTTAAAAGACCTGTAAATATGGCACTTGGGGACACAATTCAGTGGTGGACTTGGCAGCGCTGCGTTAACACTGAACTAAATTATTTTAGAGGTCTTTTCCAGCCTAAATTATTCTATTGAACTACACAAGGAAAAAAAGTGAAACTCAGTTTTATTAACAGAGTGGTGCTTCAGTATGTGGTAAAAAAAAAAATCTCAGAATGTCAAAAGATAAGCTCATCTTTTGCTCACCCATTTTAAATAGAAACTGGTAGGTAATACTCAGCCCCGCAAGGACAGGATTTTCGTTCTGTAGGGCATAACATTCAACACTGAGGAGCATCATTCAGCTCTGCTGGGCAGAGCATTCATTCACTGTTTTTCAGACAACAGAGCAGCAGCTAATACATTAGGCACACTACAATAGAGTGCAACCATATTAAAACATCAATGAAGGAGCAAGAATGGCAAACCTAATTGTTTAAAAGTAAGAAATTAAATGGTCAGGTTTTTCAATTTTCAGCCTGAAGGGGTTTTCCTGCATACTGGCACACATATCAGCCACATGTTGGCGGCACTCAGAGATGCTCTTCCACATTCCATGCCACTGGTTTGCACTGCAAGCACAAGGATGTCTTATGTACTCCACACTACAGATCTCTCTCCTCTCATGGTAACTTGCCAATGTAGACATAGGTTCTCATAAGCATTGCATATGCTTAAGAAAAAGTAGTTTTATTATTTTTAAAAGCATAACCAATGAAAAAAAGTAACCTTGTCACATGCTTCTGTCAGCAGCCTAAGGAATGGTCATAACTCAGTGAAGATCATTAATTACATTAAAAGAACTAAAACAAAACTTTATATCAAATACAATCCCATTAACCTGGAATGGTTCAGTAGTAAATTTTTAATCTGAAGTGTCACATTTACTTGAAAATCATATCTATGCAAGATAAGCCAGTTAGCACTAGCTTCTTATGAGCTATGACTAAATACAGCTCACCTACTTTCCAACAGGTCACATAAAGGCTTTCTAAAAAGAGTAAGTAAACTCTTGGGTTTACAGATCAGGCTAGAGGAATGCATCAAATTCCATTAGAAAGAATAATGACAAAAATATGCACCCCTTGCCAAAGAAAAGATTAAGCTAACGAGGAGCAGTACAAATTAGCAGTATTTCAATCCAAAACGAAGTCGCACCCTAGGAAAAGAATTCTTGTCGACTCCCAGGCAATAATGCATCTGTACAACATGTAAACTTTTTGCTATCAATTACACAGTCACAATTTTTTTTTACAGAAAATTCACATTGACTTGCCATTTTTGTGTCTTTAACTTGCTGGACTGCTTTTTCATGCAGAATATGAAGTTACTAAGTCAACAGTCAACTGTTCTTACAATAACTAATTTTCCAACAAAATGACTGAATGCAGGTGCTACAGCTGCTATGCAGCCCACCAGGGCTGTTCTTTTCTTGAATCTGGAATTGCTGCTCTGTTAAAAAAAAAAAAAGTCAAATGGTTGAGCTTCAAAAAATGGACTGGAAAGAGCAGCCATCTGTATACAAAACCACAAATTAATAGATCCCTTGTCTATGGGTTTGTCAGTCTGTTTACTGACCAAAAAAAAATTAAATTAATCCTGAATTTCCAAGGAATATTCTTGAAATTAAGTCTCCTTTCTGATTATCCTCCCTATAAGCCAACTTTCTGTTAGAGAAGGCTCTTCTCTGCAACAACCCTTGGTTATGACAAGGCCCATATCAAAGCCACAAACCAAGACATGAAAAATTTATATAATTCTTCTTATTCTTCTTAATTTATATAATTCTTCAATTAATTTCAGAATTATGTGTTCTTAAATTCCATATTTTGACAGACTATAGGCCACTGAATCAAGATAAATTTGAAGTTGAACAGATTATAAACTTTTTTGTTCTTAAAAAGAATCACTCAGCCCTTACATGTATTTTGCATTAGACATTTTTTTTTTAAATGAGAGTAGAGCCACACAAATTAGCATGATAATTCAAAAACAGGTTTCAAAATTTTAGCAGAAAAGCAAAATAATTTTCAACAGATCAAATGATTCTTTAAGACATGAAGTAACAAGATGAGAGCAACCTCTGCATGGGAGAACAACATAAGGAACCCTTAAAGATCTTTAGAGTGGAGCTGCAAGCTGTGTGACCTGACACAGTGGGATGTCTGTCACCACAGCAATGCCCTGGGCAGGAGCACTGCCCTCACCAGCAACACTGCTCCAAAGCATGCACTGACACTGGGCACGCTGAACACTGACAAAAAAAGGCTTTGAAAATAATCAAAAACTGTCTTCCCGATATCCGTTAGGCAAGAAACACAGCTTTGCATTTATTTCTGTTCTCCTAATTTGTCAGCCACATTTACTCCAGCGCTCCAGCTGTAAGGAAAGAAGTTAGCAATAACCCTTGCATCCTTCTTCCTCAAGAAGGACTTGGTGTTCCCACCATCTTCTGTTTTCCAGCATGGTTTTCATGAGGAAGGACACCTCTCAAGAGGGTGCTGCACAAATGATGGCCCCTGGTTGCTAACAATTACAAAAATCTCCTTGTGATCTTGGATTCATCTGAGGTATGAAACAACAAAAAGCAAACCTGAATGACTGAAGAAGGGTCCACTTGTACATTCAGATGGGTGGAAAGATATTCTATTTTAATACAAGCTTCCCTACTAATTAAGCCTTCAGGCAAGAGTTGGCAACTTGTTGGCCTTAATAATGAAGGGAGGAAGAAGCTGGGTTTTCCTCATTACTTCTGCATCATGGCTCTTTATTCCATGTATGCATGTTAAAGATGCAGCAATTCTCTACAGCTAAAAGACACACGGAATAATCCAAGACTTTGTGGCTGAGATGCAGACATGCAGACAGAAAGCACATTCCTTGCCTGAAAAGCAGGATCTGCTGATGCTAAAGATGCCTCTGCTTGAACACCACAAGTGTCAGTCCATGTCTTCGCTAGGGGATGTGGCTAGAATTCCTGGCTTGTATTTCTGTTTCAGCACTATTGACAGGTTTAAATTAAAGTGGAGATGGATTAAAAGTCAGAAAGAGAAAGGGGCCAGGATGCTATGCTGTAAAGAGCAGATTTTCAGCATATCTCTGGATTAAAAGGCTTCACAGGCCAAGGAAGACCTTGTAACAAGCAGCCTGAAGTGAGACGCAGCAGTACCTCGCAGCAGTATCTTTTACTGTACGTTAAAACAGTGCGTCACAGGAAAAGAGCAAGAGAAAATTGAAAGGCGTCAGACAGGTCTGGAGACCCTGTGAAAGCAGGAAATCTGAAAGACAAAACTTCTAAGGAGAGTGCAGCACACCTGGCACTAGAAAAGAACAGGAAAAGTCCAGCAATCCCAACCAGGCTGAGCTTTTGGGGAAATTTCTGCCTCAGCGGTACCTGTTGCTGAGTCTAAAGGAAAGAAAGGGGTGAGGAGGGCACATCTGTGAGATGATTTGATGCCATAAGAACCTGCAGCACACCCTGCTGCTCATCCAGCCTTTTCCTGTAGCCAGCCTCCAGTGAAGCAGAACAAAGAGAAACTTCAAAAGCTGCAAATACATATTTAAAGGATAATTCTTCCTGGTCTTCACAGGAGGACCAACAGAAGCACTTAAAAATGGGACAACTACAACATATGCAAAGTGCAAATGCAATTCTGTCCCCAAGTTTCCATGTCGTCCTCTGTCACAAACTTCCCTTACCAGCTCCAGAAACTGATTTAAAACTCTCCACAGCATTATCAAGAACCATCTTAAAAACATTCTTTGTCCACATTATCCTGTTTGGATGTCTGTTTCACAACTTCCCTCCTCAGATGGTTTGGAACCCTTTAATGTGTGACTTCAATTAATTCAGAACACAGTCATAACCATTTATCTTGTGCCAATACTCTCCTTGGACTTCAACAGGTTTCCTCCCTCCTTGTGGTATTTACCTCCCAAGCTACCAGCTAGACTAAATAAGTAATGCTTTTGTAATCCCTCTGCATATGACCAGCAATTAAGTTTAAAATATTTTAAAGTCTGAAAGTCCAGATAAGTTATGCAAGAGCTTCAAATGACAGAAATGTTTTCTGAATTTTTTTTAAATATAGCTAGAAAAAAGTGGGATGCTCTGGATGACTGGGATAATATTAGGAAGAGATGCCTGAGGTAATTATAGACTGTTTTGCCAGCCATTAACCAAAGGCAAGATCACAGCTGTGACAGGACTCTGAATAAAAGAATTAACAAAATTTCCATTTCTTAATACCAGGCAAAGTGCCTTCACAGGGAATGGGTCTCTCATTTAACAAAGGTTTATGGCATTTCCCTGGAAGTAACAGCAGCCTTCTGTAAAAATGCTGTTGGGAGGGATGGGGGTGGGGGAGAAAGCCAATGTAGAAGAATGACAAGCATAGAGAATACAAATCTGGTAACACAATACTTACACAACGTGCAATCATTACTATGCTTAAAGCACTGAAAAATGCATGAAGATATTAATAGATTTTGAGTATGTGTATGCTGTCTCAAAGACCACTTCAACATGAAATTCTTTCAGTACTTATGAATCCAATCAGCTGTGCATGCTACTTTTACATCTATTTTAATGTTCTCTATCCTGCACACTTTTTTACTGCTTAAAATTAAGTGGTGGCTTCTTGCTGCAATTTGACAGAAATTCACTGCCCTTTACTACTGCTTTGCACATCGGTGGCCAACTGCATTGTACTGCAGCCCTCCAGACAATGGCGGGGGTTAACAGACATTGCTTAAAAGCAAACATTAGCAGGTGAAGGAAAACAGCAGATGATCTTTCTACCTATGATTCATTTACCAACAGGCCCTCCTCAGGACTGCAGTGCTGTGTGAATTGTGCAAATGGCTCCTGTTGCAGCCTGCCATAAACCCAGATATGAAGCAGAAAGGCAGAGTGTGCATTAAATGCACATGTGAAGGAAAAGATGTGTCTCAATTATACAGTTGTGACAGCAGAGGAGTCAATTTTCATAGTCTTAAAGAATACCACGTGAGTCAACGAATGAACTACAAACATCAAGTATTTTTGTCTCTGTGTGTTTTATATTCAGCTTAGTGAAAACCACAAGCTGAATTCAAGTACTGAGGGCTAGGCACATATCGCTGTCTGCCCTCACCTCTACATTTCCAATCACTACCTAAAGATTTACTGAAGGAGAGCTTTAATACTAACTCACTAACTCACAGCTCAATCTACCTGGTTTGCCTTGTCACCATACCAATTTAGGGTGAAAGCTCATGTGCCCTGGGAAAGGCTGGTGTACCCGTTGGAGGAGATTTTAATCTAATGCCCAAATATGTTCACCCTGCTTCACCCACTGCCACTGACCTTCTTAAAAATTTAACGGAAAAAATAGGCACCCACACCCTGTTCTATGACCAAAAAAAGCAAAGCAAAACCACAGCAAACAATAGGCATTCATTCTGCAGGTTCTGTACCCGTGCCATTTGGTGGTCTCCTCAGAGGCGGTCAAATGAAATAGCTCCAAGGAGTGGAACAACATGTTTCCACAATGTGGTGATTACATGTATTTACTGCAGCCTCTGAATTTCAGAAGCAAGAGCTGGGGTACTCCACTCTCCCCCTGTGGGTCAGCATGGCACAAGTACTCCCTGGGGTTTCCATCTGCCCACTCTGCTGCAAACAGAGCCAAGAAACAAGCAGGGTAGGCACCACAGGCATGGCTGCAGCTCTGCCACCCAGCATTCTACCACCTTTTAAAATTTCCTTTGTTTTTATATATGCTTTCCTCCAATGCATTTAGATGGTAAATGAATCCAAGCAGAAACAGTGTTTTGTTGTTGGTGTTCAAGTACATTACACAATAGGACTGCAGCCATAGGTGAAGGACTCGACGACAATTAAAAGCAGAAGTATACATTCAGTATTTCTGATCACGGACTAACTTCAGCAAGAATGTTATTATCCAGACCTATAATCTTTCTTTTTGTTATGTTCAATTTCATTCTATACTTCGAGGCACAATTAGAAGCCATTCCCATTCACTGCTGCCTGTTGGAGAAAGGCTGGTCCTGCAGCAGATGCTATTATCCATACTCAGCCATAGACATATCCTTCCCTATCTCCATTCCTCTCCTTCCTTCAATGTGAATTAATAAAGCTGTCATTTAACGAATAAAACCTTCCAACTTTAGGCAATCTTAAACACTAAGATTTGCTAGCAGCTAAGGAAAAGCTGGTTTTTTCCCCCACAGCATGAGAACACAATGTGTCTGACAGAGCTCTCGGTGGCTTTCCTGGCACATCCAAGGTTCACGCAGGTGTAACTGTGAACACTCTCATTCACCTGATGGAACAAGTGCAAGGGCCAAAATGAACGAACAAACCATTGACCTGAGTGGGGATAGGAAAATTGGTGGCAGAAAAATAAGAGACTGGAAAAAGCAGAGCAAAAAGAGTAACTCCATTAGATAAAGGAGAAATGAAGAAAAATAGCAGAGCTCTTCTTTCAGAAGTTTTTTCTTTTAAAACTTAGAAGTCATATGCTTGATACTTAAATCTCAGTCTGTACTAATTCTGTTTGTTCAAACTGCTTTTATACGTTGAAGAACTGAAGATATTTAGTGTCCTCTAAGTTACTCGCCCTAATAAAACAATGCATGTGATATAAAAAACAACTACAAAAAGATTGGGTACCATTGTGACTATGCACAACTGAAACAGAAATTAAAAATTTTAAATGAATACAGAGGAAGAAATGCCACAAGATCAATCTAGGCTTAAAATAAACTCACTTAATTCTGAGAGGAGTCTTTACTTTGACAGATTCCTTCATTTAGATTATTTTAAGTCCCCTTCCTCATTTTGGCCAGGGGTTATCCACACAAAAAAAAAAAAAAAAAAAACTTTGAACAGAAAGAAAAAGGCAAACGACTTGTAGAAATTTTTCCTTGTCTAATGCAACTTGGAAAACACATTAATTTAAAGACAGAGAAAATCTGTTTCTGATTTCAAACATTGGATATTTCATGAGAAAATTGCCAAGAAAGGAATCCAAGGAATGTCCTTACACACACACAACATGACACAACTGGTGAGCAGCCCTGTGATCTTTTACAATAAATAAATAAATAAATAAATAAAATCTGCATTTCTAGCATGGAACTGTTCTCCAGAGACCAAGCAGCACATGCCTGGGATTTTTCATGGATAACTTCTATCATAACTTCTTACTATTATTAGTATAAAAGACTTCCCTCTCTAACACTCAGCTGTAAGACAAGCAAGGATGGAAAATACTGCCCAAGTGCCAGCAAGCAGTAAGCACACATGCCTGCTTTACAGCATTTCTTGGCACTATTCTCCCTTTACAAAAGCTATGAAGGAAACTCTAAGCAAGTATCACAGAAACGTGAGCTCATTTTTCAGCACATGCCAGCGAACTGCTCATGACATTACTAGGAATTAATTCTTTACTGGGGAAATTTTTCTAAATATTCCATCTGTTCTCCTTCAGTACCAAAGATCAGTAACTAGCACATAGTAGTGCCTCTGCTGCAGGTGCCCAACTTCTTTTACGAGAAGCCCTTAGACAGGCTTTTGTATCTTGGAACTAGCAACTTATACACAAAGAAAACCTGAAAATGTTGAAAAGTCTTTTCCTATGCATTCAACTTAAGATTTAAAAGAAAAAAGTTAGCATAATTCAATTTATCATGTAAGAGAAAAATATTTTGCTTCTGTACAAGCTCATTTGCTGCACATAGGACAATCTCTGAAAACTTCACTCCTTGGTTCATCTTCAGCCAGGTGATCTAGATTACATAAGTCTTAGTCTTTTTTGCTGCCTGGTTACTCAACTGGTTTGAAAACCCCTTACCTATTATATTCTTCATTTAAACAATTTCTGTCTTGTACCATTAAGTTAATGCTGCAACAAAAGTTTCATCTTTTATTGTTTTGTAATTCGACTGATCTGTTGAGTTGTTGTAAATTGAAAACTTGTTGTGGAGATAAAAATTTTAAACACTGCGAGTTTTTTGTACACAGGAACAACTTCATTGAGGATAAACCACTGCACAGCCAACTGTGTTGTGCAATTCATTAAGTTCTTCTCTAGGAACACGGGATCAGTACTCTGGAATTTGCAGGAAAGGAACTTTTTTAAATGTGTTTTTTCGTTTATGGTTGTATCAACACCCTTTAGTGGGAACTTTGCCTAAATAGAAGTTATGAGTAGAATAAAAGTAGTCAGTGTTTTATAGAATCACTTAGGTTGGAAAAGACCTCTCAGATCATGGAACCCAACTGTTAACCCAGCACTGCCAAGTCCTCCACTAAACCATATCCCTAACTCACTTAGAGAGAAAAACACTCTGAGGAAGCACTGATAAGCACTTCAGTAATTAACTTAATTGTTATTTTTTCCCAGGGAAATTATGGTTTTTTACAACTCCTAAACTCTTCCTTACAACAGCTCTGTGGTGTCAGCTTTCATCTCAGTTCTGTAAGGAAAGTAGCAGTAAGAGCAATTTTTAATAAAACCAGAAATATGGACTTGAAAGAAAACCAGTAAGTTTTTCCTAGGCTTTTCGTTTCAGAACCACCTGCTTAAGAAGTTTAATTAAAAAGATAAAATAAGAATATCTCATTGGACCTAAAAACTCTTGCTGTCTGCACCATCTCTGAATGAGAGGAAGCATCACCCAGCAGAGCACCAGAGTTTCTACCAAGCATCAGCAATAACACAGCACCAACTCTTCTCCGGAGCTCTCCACGACACCTCACCCGCACGGGGGAAAACCCAAATAAAGCCAACCTGTCGTGTGGCGCGGTGTCACCAGGAGAGGTGCTAAAACCACGGAGCCCCGCGGCAGCTCCAGCACGGCAGCGCCCGCACCCGCCCGGCCCCGCTCCGAGCGCTCGCACCGCGCCAGCCTTTTGTCTGCCGGGCTGCCCGGCACCCTCCCGCAGCATCGCCGGGCAGCCATGCGAATCGCTGCGACGAAAGAACCGCAAACCCCCGGCTACCCTCCCCCAGAGCAAGCGGTGCCGCTGGGAAGGACGGCGGCCGCTCCCCTCCCGCGCAGCAGCCTCACCTTTCAGGCAGAACATGGTGCGGCCGGCGGGCAGCGGCGAGGCGGGGCTCGGTCGGCCTGCCTTCCTCCCTGCCTTCCTCCGCACTCCCGGCAGCCCCTCACGGCACGGGCAGCCGGCTCTGGGGAGAGTCGGTCCGGCTCATCTGTCAGCGTTTGTCACTGCCCTCCTGCAGCTCCTGGGCGGCCAGGGGTCAGCGATCGGGAGGGAAGTCACTGTAATCCAGCTCGCCTGTTCCTTACTAATTACTGACTCTGCTCTTGGTGCTCCTCAGCCCCTGCCTGGTCTCTTCAGAAAGCGCTTTGAGCAGTTTTCTGTTTAATCTATAAACATAGGCTTAATTCATAGCCCCAGATCATCTAAGCGTATCTGAGCAGTCAAGCCAGAGAAAATGCTTATTTTTTTAATACTATATGTGCCTGTGTGCTTTAAGACTGCTGGTGGATGTCCCATCTCTGAAGTATTCAAAGGCAGGTCTGGATGAGGCTTTGAACGACCTGGTGTAGTGGAAGGTGGTCCTGGCTGGAGCAGGGCGGTTGGAACTACGTGGTCTTTAAGGCACCTTCCAACACAAGCCATTCTGTGATTCCTCTGCTCAGCACCAGAGATGTTGTGGCTAAAAAGATTTCTTACATATGCCCTGTTTCTGCAGAGGAGACCTTCAGGAATTGAAGCCAACAACCTTGTAAGCATTTTATTTTATAAGGGTCACAAAGCCATGGTATTTGGGTCTAAATGCAGCAGTGTTGTGTTGACTAACCTTTATAGGTCTTGGCCCTGTACAGCAAAGAAATACAAGAACCAGGGAACAAGGTAAGGGTCAGGGTAACCTATCTTGCTGAACAAACAAGAATTGAAACTGTCTCCAAAAGCACAAGTCCTAAAATCCTCCACGTAAAGCCAAATGCAAATAAAGAACACATGCAAACACGTGTTATCTTTAGGTGGAGCTCCAGAAGAAACCCTGGCCCCAGCACCTTGGAAACAGCAATTCAAACCCCAGATGAAGCAGCATTAATGTGATGCTGAGTACCATTAGCTGGGCTTCAGTATTAAGGAATCACATTTCAAGTATCTGTCCTCATGCAAGAAAAGTCACTTGGCTTTAGAGTGGACTAAGAGCAGGCTGCAGTGGCAGAAAAACTGGAGACTTTAAATCAGAGCGGCTCAAAATCGAAAAAGAACATTTATGTAGCTTAGCCTGCCTTTCCTCTTTCAAGTCCTGATAGAAAGCATACAGACTAATGTCAAAATCTCCTTATGCTCTGAGAAGCAAAGGGACCCTTTCCCCTTAATTCCATTTTCTGGTGCTCCAGGCATGCATGTGCTCTTTCCTACCGTAACTTTTCAGAGGGCTCTGGGAATAAACAGTTTATGGAGGCAAAATAAACAAAAACATATTGTAGCTGGAGGAAGGTTACTTGGATACCAGAGGGATTTTGAGGTCCAATCTTGTTAAATCTACTCATTAATTACCTAGAAGGGGAAGTAAGAAGTGCATCAGTGATAATCACCAGGGACTGAGAGCAGCTGCCAACACTGCACTGGGGACTAAGAAAGAACACAAGAGATTCTAGGGCAATCACAAACGCAAGCAGAAAATATAAAAAAAAAAAACAAACCCCAAACAAACAAACAAAAAACACCAGGAAACAAAACCAGCAGTCTGTTCTGCACACAGGCAGTGGGAAAAACTGTCAATAAAACAAGGATGAGGAAGCCAACTGTGGAACAATAATAGTGTCTGAGAAATTAGACACAGCTTAGACACAATTGCTGAAAAGTCTGATTTGCTCTGGGCTGAAACACCTGTGGCACATACTCCTCTGGGACGGTTTGGGCCCTTGGGGAAGTGTAACTTCCTTAGGGGATACACGCTGTCCTGTTCACCAGCTTCCCCTCCCACCCTCACCAGGAGTAGAGCAAAGAAGCATGAAAGGGATCCCCACTTTCCTGATGTCCATTGGGAAAAAGGGAATACTAAAAAAAAAAAAAAAAAAAAAAAAAAAGGTGAAATAAAAATTCACATATTTTGGAAGGGGGCAGAATGATCAACCCCCAGACAGGCATAAAGCAGCCCAGCATCTATTTTACCTTTTTTAGTGTGTCAGGACTCTACTAATAGTGATCCAAAGACACATGTGCAGCTTTACAGCAGCAAAATTAAGGAGGGCCTGATATTCCCCTGACTGCCTCAATGTTGGACGTTTCCATCTAGGAAGCTGGGAGCTCCTCACCCCAGCTCTTCTCTTGCCTGCCCGTCTCCACTATGAAATCAAATTCCCATCAGGGAACCAGATCTACTTCCTGCATCTCATTTGCAATCTGTGCCACCAGGGAACCAAATTTCCCCGTTGTACCTGGATGAACCCTATGGAAATAACATGGAAATATCTTCCAACAGTCGTATTACAAAGAATTCTGACTCTGCAAAGCATTACATGTTGTGCTGGATACCAAGAGAGGGCTACAAATGTGAAAGAACGTATCCCACCACATCTATCCCATGATAGGAGAAGCACCTCTCCCAGCTGCCATGATGCCATCTACCATTGCCACCTGTCAGGGAGGCTCTGCTCCCACCAAATGGATGCTAAATAGACTGGCTCCATCGAGGAGACCACGACTGACATGGAGAACTGTGCATGTATATCCATGTTTAGTAGGGACTCCTCATGATCTTTCAAATAGAAATGTTTTAACCACATGAGGTGAGGAATTTTGAAACACCAAGCCACTGTCAACTCACTGAAATGTCTATCAGCTCTCTGAGCACAGCTAGAAGAAATGCTGCAGTGTCAGTTTTCCTTTGTTGAAACATAACATTGCTCGTGATGTTTCTCCTAGCTGCCCTAATCTGAAAATACAACAGGATGGCAGGGAAATAAATTCAAGAAAAGTATGTATACACTTGTACCATTTTTTGAATACTAAAGATTGTACCATTAAAATAAGCATGGAAGAAAATGCAGCTCAGACCTGCCAAACTCAAGGAAAAAATGACGAGGATTTAGACTCTTTCTGTCCCCGTTCATGTGGTGCTACACAGCAAAGTGCATTCCAATTTGACTGCCAGCTAGCAGGGCTGTTGGGACATCTAATTAAGCCCTATTTCCTTTTAGAACCAAAGCAATCCATGGAGATGTCCATTTCTGATACCCTGGATGGATGCCAAATACAATTTTTCTAAATTGTATTTGGCATCTGAAACCTTCTAACATGCTTGCCTTTCAAACTGTGCATAACACAAAACCGAAACCAATGGAACAAAACAAAAACCCCAAATAAACAAAACCCCCCACCCTGAAAAGCTATGCAAAGAAAACAGCTGGAGTAAAAATAAAATTTTCAATTTGAGGGTTGACACAAGCCACACCATCTAGACTGCAGGCAGCTCAATCGCTAAGGAAAGCCAGAGCCAGAACCTACCAGGCCCTGTGGTCCCACTGGTGGTAAGGGCCAGGAGACAAAGGGAGGTTAGGTCAGCCCCAGCATATCTTTAAAGAGTCAGCACTGACTCGGAAACCAAGCATAGGAGAAAAAGATATTAACCATTATTTTGATGAGTAAAACCAAATATTCTTACAACTCCGGAGCAAGAGAAAAATATTTTGCTATTGTCTCTTGCAGTTGATAGCACATATTATATTACCCATTCTACTTGAGGACTGAGGGTGGAGTTTCCTCATACAGTGAGGAAGGAAAGAAATATTTTAACAGTTATTTAAGATTAAGAAAATCATTTGGGGAAAGTTACAGCAAACATAATGAAACAAGTAACTTACTCAAATGATCAGGCAGAAAGTATGTCCTTTAAAGCTGAATCCACTGTGAATAATTAAAGTAACCCCATGATTACCTCAAATAACTCAAATTTCTAAATAGTCACCATAGCAGGAGGGAAAAAGATGTATCCTGTCATGCAAAAAATAACGCAGGCAGGTGACTTGTGATGACTGGATCTTTCTAAAATTATCAGTGAAACAATTAATATACCGTTACTTTTGCACTTCCAGATTTGCAGCTACAGAGCCTTGTCCCACCTTTCAAGACTGACATAAGGAACAGAATTTTCCAAATCTTCAAATGTAGAAGAAAAAAATGGAAATTTTTGCGCCTTTAAGGAGCAGGAATGAACAGAACCAATATAAATATTTGGGGGAAAGAAAGTATGCCCATAATTAGAACAACTTTCTTCCAACAAAACCACTGAAACCATTTGAAATTGTTTTCCTAGAGAATTAAATCTAAAGCAATGACCTTTTACTTGAAGGAGGGACATAGTTCCACTTTAGTCCTATGAAAATTCAGGAGCCTTTACCTATGTGTCTTTTTTTCATCAAAAGACGAGTTTCAATGAAACAACTGTGTTTTTATTCCTACCCCATCTATAGCTAAACTGGTGGAGTTTTCAATTAGATACTGCAGACAGCATTTGTGAAATCCTATTGTGGTTTCTGATTATTGCAAACAAAAAGCTCTTCTGTAATAAACCCATCAGTGTTTGCAGGTGCAGACACAAAGTGTTTGGCCTTAAAATTAATAAAAAAATGGTTTTAGGAATGGGCTGCCTTAAGTGAGGAAGAAAACAAACACAATGAAGTCATGAATTAGTTCGCCTTATCTTTTGTTTGCCTTACTCTTCAGACAAAGGGCACAGAAAGGGCAAAATCTTTTTAAAAGCTGCTGTAGGTCAAGAAAGGAATCTGTAACCAACTTCTCCAAATTCATTCAGGAATTTCTTTGCCACAGAACTTGAACAAAGAGGACATTCCTGGTTGTGCGGTTAGGACCAGGGTGTACAGAGGCTTAACACATGACCAGAAGAACACTAATTGTATGAAACCAGTGACTGATGGGCCTAAATTTAAAGAGAGGCTAGAGCAAAAATTCGAAGAAAAAAACTGGGAAAACAACAGGCAATATAGTAATTTCAATCTGCTGCTAAAAGACCTGCTTCTGAATAAAAAAAAGGGTCATTGTTTTGCAAGGGTTGTGTGCCAAATTAGCTTTGATTAATGGATGTAACAAGGCTTTATTGATAATGTTTACCATTAAAACAAAACAAAAATGCCCCTCACGGGCACTTTCATTTGCCCAGTCATCTGTGCATTGCTCCAGAAAATTGCCACAGGTTGGCAAGCGCTTGTTTCCTCAGATTGATGTTGTCAGTATTTCACTAACCCTGGTAACAAGCACTGAGGAATGCTCTGAGGCCACCTTTGGGTAATCAGGAATACCAAAACCACAGGCAGCATGAAAGACACACGAATTCCCCTGCTATCATCCTGGCATCCAAAGACAGCTGCACCATCCTACAAGGATGAGGAGAAAAGAACAGGTTGTTTCCCAAAATACACACAATTACAGCAAGTAGTAACCAAACAGAGAAATGGTCTTTTATCAAAAAAAACTCCCTAAGGCTGAAACACATGCCAGACCAACACAAAGCAGCAAAGAGAAAAATCAGTTTCCCTTCTGCCCGACGGTGTACGAGCATGCAGACACACCATCAGCACTACCTGGGGAGCTGTTTTCATTCACACAATCATAGTGCTTGCCTAACAAGAAACAGTTCACTGAAATATTGAGGTAAAACCAGCAGCACTTAAGGCAGCTCTCTTCTGATTTAAAGCTATGGGCCAAAATACACTCAAATCCTTGACCAAGAATTACAGCAATTGGCACTTGAGCATGAGCTGTCCTTGGGCAGCAAACTGAGCCAGTGTTCATATCAGTAATCATGCCAAGGCAGGGTGACAGAGCCATTTGTAGGTTATTACAGCTTCACATGTGTGGTGCAATGGGAACTATTTCTGCATTCCCACCTGTTCTGATTCTTTCCTTGCTACAAACCTCAGACAGCCCCGAGGTGTTTTGTGC
Organism: Entomyzon cyanotis; assembly: GCA_024500445.1. Lineage (NCBI taxonomy): Eukaryota > Metazoa > Chordata > Aves > Passeriformes > Meliphagidae > Entomyzon > Entomyzon cyanotis. The sequence goes on from JAKEPQ010000871.1 coordinate 11,659,871, forward strand.
CATTGTCCCTGGGGTAGAAACATGACTGCTTCTTCACTGAGATCCCGGCATGTGAGAAGTGTCCGCGCAGAGCAGCCTGAACAAAATGGATTATTCCTTATTTGACCTGATTAGTTTAATAGATTTGCTGCCTTCCTCACAGTCCCAGCTGAATGACAATCTGACAGAGACTGCAGAGCTTCAGCCCCCTTAGTGTTGACAGCTCTCCTGTCAGAGCCAGCCAGCACCTGGCTGGAAAGGAGTTGTGCTGCTGAGTGCAGGGCATCTCCTCCCTTTGCAAAACCAGGTCAAGCTGGCTACAAGTCAGACACAGAATTTAATACCTGATTCTGCCATTGCATGTCACAGTACCTCATTTCATTCTGAAATGAAAATGCCATGTTTACCATTTACGGCATTACCTGCATTACTCAAGGTTAATAAAATTGAGTTAGTAACTCCTGGATGAGAGTTTCCATGTAAGTGTTCAGTAGGCTGTAATCAGTCACCCTTACTTATCATCTTTTTGGCAGTCTGGACTACAAGGGAGAAAAAGACACAAAAGTCTCCATGGAAATTACAAGCAAGTACAAACAAATTTCATTTTCTAAAAGGCAACAGCCTCCCCTATTCATTAGATTCTATACCTATTTCAGGCATTAAAATTAGACATAAATGACAGAATCAAAATTAAGAGCCTGTTTCTTCCAAAGGTCCCTCTTTAATTAATGTAGTCATTAGCAAGGTGCCTGCGAGAGTGTGATTCAGAGTATTAAGCCTAATACATAAACTGTGAGTTTCCCCACTCTATTAAGGAGCAAACACCTGCATATGCAAAATAAAACAAGCCATGGGGAAGTTAAACAAACAAACAAACAAACAAACAAAAAAACCCCCAAAAACAAAAACCCAAACCAGACAAACAACAAACCCAAATCACACATGCAAACAAGCAAAAGGAAAGAGAGGCAGCAGGTGACAGAAGCAGGTGTGATGGGGACATGCTGCATGCACCCAGGCACACAGTGCCTGGAGGGCAGATACCCCTGCAAAGCAGTGAGGTGGGCAAGCCGTGCCTCCCTCCAGGAGCAGTTCTATCAAACCTTACCTGCTAATTGGCAAGCACAGCTTCTTGTACCATGGTTCATGGACATGGCCCACAGTTCATGCAAGAAGTTGGGAAGAGGTGTGGGCAGAGGCCTCCCTCCTCACCTCCCGTATACACAATATACACAGGTGCAGTGTTACCAGGGACCTGTGTTACCTTGGAGAAAGTGTGACCAGGGATAACTTCTCTTTAACATCTCCACGTGCTATTCTCAAGCAAAATGCAGCCCTGTCACTCCCTCTGCTTAGGTGTTCAATCTGACAACTTCTGAGCAGCTTTAGGGAAAACTTTCTATGTGCTTCTCAGATCTGTTAATTTGAAGTGAATGGGTAAGGGATGCACCAGTTGCAAAGCACCTAATTCACAGCCCATAATTGCCTTCCAAACACTACAAGTCTACCATGACTCCATGTCCAGGGAGTCCATCTGCTTCAGGGAGATAAAGTGCCAGGCAGAAGCTGCCATGCCATATGTAAGAGACCCTCTAGAAGGAGCAGAGGGTGTACATAGTAATTACCTATCCTTGGGATGGAAAAATATGCCATTCTCTTAAGCGTCCAACATACGTGCTCATATGCTGAAAATACACCTTGCTTAGGTATCAGAAGCACCTAGGCCTTACATTTTCACAGACCACTTCAGCTCAGGCTTTGGAACAACAAGCTACATATTCAAGTTATAACAGCATTTACACTTCAATTCCCCAGGATAAAAAAAAAAAGGAAAACACAACAGAGGGGTTTCTACTTAAAAATGCGAAAGAGAGGCTGGTAGATAAATGGTATTCATAGACAAATGTAAGCAAAATCAACCAACCAACAAACCAAACAAACCCCCAATAAACAGGTGGATGGCAAACCTAGAGTTTAATTTCTTTATTTTTACTGAAATTCTGCAGCTAAAAGACAAGAAGAAAATTTATTTCACAATTTAAATCACAAACTGTCAAACCCACCCTTTTTAATTGTTCCAAATATTATAATAGAAGCTAAATAAGCTCTTCCAACATTCATAAATTTTAGGCATTTAACCACATTCTTAACCTTTAACTTCACTTTCTTTTCATTTGTAACAGATTGGAGGAAAAACAAGAAGTTGTCATATTTGCAATGTTCTGCCAGAATGGTGAGCTATGACCATACTGGAGACAAAGGTCCCCTCGGTTTTAGAGGAGAATTCATGAACCAAGTTGGCTAACATTTGCATAGAAACAGAAGTTTTCATGTACTCTCTTACTTGATGAGCAGCACACAGGAAAGCACATACAGCATGTTGTTTCAGCTCAAACAGAGCATCCAGTCACTGGAAACATCCAGTCTGCTTTATAAAATATAGCTATTTAAGAATAAAATGTGAAGGTCAGGAAACATCACTTTTGACCCCTAGTGATGGGGAAGTATTTGCCCCAGGTTTTCAGCCTAAGGATAAGCTGGATATCAGAGAGTACCCTGGGAACAAGAACAGGTATATAATATAAAATGTATAAAAGTATGGAGAAGTTCATGTATCATGAAATAAAACTGGAAACCTTTCAAAATGATACAGACTTGGATAAACAGCACCCTGTGTGTTTCTTCATGGCTGCAGAGAAGCAAGAAAAGGAGAGCTGTACCAGCTCCCGTGCTAATCCAAACAGCACAGAAACTGCGAGACAAATTGGGCTGCACTGTCCTTGTAACTTTGGAAGCACACAGCTAAGTCAGGTGCTACTCAATTTGTTTGCATTTCCCACCACTGTGGTCTTCTACAGTGCGACCAGCCAGGAGAACTCTGGCTGGAGCTACTCTGCATGTGAAATTCAAGGTGTCCTGCTGAAGGTAAGGACAGTCAGGGTCTCACTTGACAGCAGCACAGAGTTGCCCAGAAGGAACCAGGGTCTGCCTTGGGAGTTCTCAAACACCAGGGGTTAACTTCCCCTCTGCCTAAGAAAAGCACACTTCCGAGACAGCAGCTCTAACACATGGATTCAGCAACACCACACAAGCCTGTTCTTCCCTTCAGCTCCTCCATCCTAACACAAAACATTCCACCGTCCCCTGAGAGATTAAGGCTCTTCTACAGAGTAAACTTACATTAGTTATGGCTCTCAGAGTAGGCAGTGAAACTAGCCAGAACTGGGAAATGTCCTTTAGCACAGACTGCTGTTCTCCAGTCACTACTTCCAGGAGAGGCACAGGCATGCTGGGATCGCAGCTGGTTAAAAAGCAAGGACTGAAGCAAATTTATAATGTCATAGAAATTTTTTTTCTATTTTTACCTGGAACATTTTGATCAGAGAACAAAAGTTTTTTAGCAAATAATTGGAATTTGGGAAGGTTTTTATATAATAAATAACCATGGTAGCTGGATCCATGTTTTTTTGATAAAGCAAAAGTAGACATGTGGGTTTAAAATGACTCTGTGATATCAACACTTCTTACTTAAATTTCTTTCTGTAGCTTACAAATTTTTGCTTAGCAAACCCACTTTCAGAGTCCCATCTATGGCAATATTTGCCAGAAGACATGAGAAAGACACCAAAGTTCTGATTAAATTTGCTTTTATGTACAAGCATGCAAAAATTGCTACTTCAAGTTTTAGTTAAGTGCAGGACTTGTGACTGTCCCCTGCTGTTTTAACAGCATGAAATCTTTTGGTTGCCACTGTATATCATGAAAGTTTTACAAAATCCTCTTCTGTGCCACGATACAAATATGCTAAGACAAATAATACATACATCAGTAATAGAAGTAATACCTCTGCTCCCAGCTGTGCTTCCATAAAAGCACAATATCCAACAGCCCAACCACAAAAATTTGATATAATCTTGACAAATTGTTACAAATGCATAGAACTATATCCAATTTTATATTTGCACACAGCACCTACATGTAAAAGGTACAAGACAGAAAACTGGCTTTTGTATCAAATCTCTCATTTTTTCCTTTCAAACATTCAAATTTGCATGTGTGCTTATATATACTAAATAAACATTGTTTTCTTAAAAAAAAAATCCCCCCAAACCCAAACAAAACAAAACCAAGCAAGCAAACAAAAATCACAACCAAAACAAAAAGACCTTCACAAAAGCATATCTAAAGCATAGAGTATTTGTTTTGGACTTATTCCAGTCTCTTATACAAATGCTTTTTGAGGTTTCCATAAATGATTATTTATGGACCTGCCCAAAGCTTCAAGAATCCTTTTCACAGACACACATGCCCCAACACTACAATCCATCATATGTTATGGCTTCTACAAATGCTAACAGCTCCCTTTGGGTTTATGGGCCTTTATCTATGTAGTAACTGACATGGCGTTTTCCCCCTTTGAACACAAGATCTTGTGCAAAAACGTACAGGAGAAAAAGCCCAATAAAATGATTTTACATTGGAATAGCAACAAGAAGTCTGGATTTGGTAATCTTGTTTATGGGAAGTTAATAGTTTTTGGTACTCTTACATCTCATTACTAAAAAAAAAAAAAAGGTGATTATTGTTCTGTTCCTGAAACCCCCTTGTAAACCACATTAATGACTTTAAAATGCATAAATTAAAAATTATTTGGACTAAAGACTGGGGTGATGCTCTGATGCTGCAGTTAGGTAAGATCAGTTGCCTATCCCCACCCCAGGTTTCTACAGGAAGCACTGAAAATGCAAACTCCAAAATTCAAAAGGTTTTGAGTCAACTCGGCCTCTGGAACATGAAGAAAAATTCATCTGATAGTATTAAACTTACATGATGCATATTTAAACCACCCACAGGTAGTATAGGCATAGCTAAAGAGCATCATTTTTACTGACATAATAAGGCAGCACTGATACTGCTACTGTGACAATTCAGTAATTATTCAGTTTATGGAAATCTGACTCCTTGGTAAGTGTGATGTTCTCAGACCATGATAAGTCATTAGGAAGTTAACTGTCAGCTTTGGTCAGAGTTGTCATCAGGATGTCAGGATTACTTCCATCAGACACACTGCAAGGGCACAAAAGGCTGAGCCCACAAGGAGTTACTTGTGAATTTAAATTAATTTCAGCATTAAAACAAATTTTCACATTTAGTCTGGCTTTGCAAGGAAAAAAATGGGTATTCCACATGCCCACAATACTAAAGACTGAAACTTGGCCAGCAAACAGCAGAAAACCAGTGGCTGCCACCTTCTGAACTGGGTGTGATCAGTCACCAATTACCTTAGAAACAAGGTTTCTCTGACTAATGACTCTGGATAATTTTTTCCAGCTAATACAGCCTGCATTAAAAAGCAGCAAAGACTTTTAACTTTCACAATACAGAAAGACTGGAAAGCAAACAAGTGAAATGGAGGGAGTGGGTAAAACATCAGAGCAATAAACAGGGCCAGGAGCTGGGGGAGAGCAAGGAAAACCTCACTGGGTAACAGCTTCTTCTGATGCATTGCCACCTGTGGCCAGACCTGACTGGTCTTTCTGCTTCTCCAGCACCCAGCCAGAAAAGCTCGCTTAAGATGTTCTGATGCTGCCATGTGACTCATTTCCTTTTCTGAAAAACTAAAGTAAATATGGTGAAACCTTGTGCCATGAACTAATTCGTGTTATCTCTATTCCAAGTTACTTGCTATGTCATACTCGTGGTAAACAGCACAGGCGCACTGGAACGACTGTCCCATTCTTCCACCCCTCAGAAACCCTTTGCAACACACCCGAGCACCTTTGTTTCAAAGAACCTCTCTCAGTCTTTTTCCAATAAGGTGGTTTTTAAAGGAATAAAATGCTCTGAACTTCAGTCTGAAAATACCTACTACCCCAAAAAGTAAAACAACTGAACTAAAAACTCTTATTAGAGAGGAGAAACATGAGAGTTACAGTGTGCCCTCATTTTAAAGGGCCTCCAGCTGACTGAGGAGGAAGAGGGCTGAACAAGAAATATTTCAAACAACAAACCTTTATTTTACTGTCAACTTTTACCATCCCTTCTACTAACAGCTTTATCAAACGTGAAGTCTGATTGGCACTACCAGTTCCAAAACACTCTGCACTACTGTGTACATTTTAAATAGAAGAACAAAGAAGCAGCCCCTGACTTCCACACATGCATGGACCAGCCACGTAGGACATCAGGGTGTGCCCCAGGTTTGCAGTTCCAGTTTACTTTTGTTCTTCTTGCTCATTTTAAACTGACAAATCCAACCAATCTCTGTGCTCGCTACTGTGTGCAAGCTCCGGTTTGCAGCCAAGGCAGATTAGCCACTTTGCTGGTGAAATACCACGCAACACATGCTGCCTTGTGCCTGTCACCCAGCAGCCTCGTGGGAATGCAATCTGAGCCTGGAGGAGCAACGGAGCGGCAAAAGAACAGGTTTAAAAAGACAGGAAGAGAAACAGCTCAGAAAGAGTAACAATTCCTTCATTTCCAGCTTCTGTTATTAACGCTCCTGCCTTTACGCGTACAGTTAGAAGGAGAGCCTGTAGCTTGTCAGACTTACTTTTTTATCAATTTACCTGAGGGGGAACTGGAGGGAAAACCATTCTGATAGCTGAAAAACTATTAACAATTCATCTAGCTTTAAATATTCTGGTTTTCTATATAACACTAGCCATCCTGCCAGTCTGCTGTGCTTCTCATTTCTTTCTAGTTTGTGTTGATTTAGTGATGTGGTTAATTTGAGCACCAAAGTCAATACTGTTCTGAGCGCTCAGTTTTACAAAGGTTGGCAAGCAGTAATGCAACAGCGCGGTGGAACAAATTAATTCGAGAACACAAGTGGCCATTTATCACACACATTTTGCCTTTGAACACAAACCCGAGATGGCAACTCTGCCCGGTATGGATGCTCAAACTCTTCCAACACCGTGCAAGCCTGACTCGCAGCCCAGGGTAAAAGACCTGCAGCTGTGACAAGTTTCTCCTGCCCAAGTGTGTAGCCACTCACTCCCTTCAGACCTGGCAATCCTTGTCAGTCTGGCAGAGGATCCTGCTCAGACAGATATGCACAGATAGATTTATGATTCAAGCCAATTTTACAAATTGAGTCAAATTGTTCCCTGCAAAGAGGAAATAAACCCTGCATAATCTACACCTCCCTCCACCTTCCCTTCATTAAAAAAAAAAAAAAAAAAAAAAAAAAAGACATATTGTCATCTCCTCTTTAGGGAGGCAGGGAGGCTTTCATAGCTTGCTGCCCAATTACGGGAGGAATTCTGCCCTCCCCCTCCCTGTACAATGGGCTCTTTATGTAAATCACACAGAAAAATTAATACACCATTAATCCATCAGTAAAGCTTCCTTTCCCATCTCTGCCTTGTGGCATAGGCACGGACTAAGGAAGGCATCATGAGAAACTTTATGAAAGTTACATAAAATCCAGCAGTAGAGCTAGTTTGCTCTTCTGATCCATGCAAGCTCCCACAGGTGTTAGAACCCTATTTGGCATGGCTGTACAATATCAATATACGAACAGTCAAAAGTAAAAATTACTGGTTGCAAATGCAAACTCCCTTTTTAGAAGTTTTTCAGCAACGAAGTAGGTCGAAAAACAATCTTCAAAGCACAGATTAAAGTTGTGTCCTAGTGTGCAGGGAGCAAAGCACAAGCATATACATCCTGTTTTAGTGTTCCTGCACAAAAACCATTTACTAAAGCCACAATCTGTTCTGACACGGAAGTGAAATTCTGGTCAAATAGCTATTAACTGCTACCAGAAATGAAAAGAAATAAAAGGCCCTTTGAAGATCAAATGCCCTTGGAGAGCCTGCCTGCTCTTACAAAAGTGACCTTACAGCAAAACTGAGTCAACCTTACACTTTCTATTAACAAACTACTGCTCTGGCAGCACAAGAGAAATTACAACCAAATCATTCACTTTATTGAGTACTTTTAACCTCGTGTGCACATACACACCCCACTGCCTGCCAGCCAGCTACTGGTAACTGTAACTCACCAACTCACATGAGCAAACTTTTGAAATTTGTTTTGATTTATGACAAATATGAGGTAATTGGTTATTTAGTGACCCGAAAAACTTCATTCAAAAGGAGAACACAACATATAAAAGTACTTTTAAAAAGTCTCATATAAAATATACTCCAGATTTGAATATTTCAAGGGCTCATTTAGAGCTGCTTATTTCGAACCCTAGATGTCTGTCCTCTCTGTGGAGCAATTCCCATCACTTTCTCATCTCTTTTATTTTGCATCTGGGACCTCTTCTTAATCTGCCCCCATAAAACAAAATACACTTAAATTTTTTCAAGCAGGACCATGAAGCAGTCATCCAAGAAAAGCCACCCAGTCATTTAGAAGTGGAGTCTTAAGTGGCTTTTGGTTCCACATTTTGCATAGAGATTCTTGAAGCACCTGCCCAAAGGCTCTGCCACCACTGACTCCAGGCTACAAGAAGCATAAACAAAACTTACCTATACCCCACACAATCAGTACCTAGATGGGAAATTAAAGGATTTTCCTGTTGATTACTATAAGCTTTCACAGTTTTAACCCCCAAAAAACTCGTCAAGGCAGTGCTGCACCTCGGCTTTTGTGCTGCCTTCCTCCTCCTACTACCCCACCTGCGGCTCCCATCTCCCGGTGGGATCCGAGCAGCTGGACGGAGCAGCATGGAGCAGGGCTGGCACTTCCGCAGCAATCACAAGGGTTAAAGAGAAAGCAAGTCACCTTTTCTCTGCGGACTTCTGTAGGTCCAGTTCTCGTCATCCTCTTCTACCTGCTGCACGCACATGGAGGAGAGTTCACCATCGCTGCGAAACAATCTCTTTGTCTGTCTTGACAAGGAGGAGAAATTTATCCAGCTGACAGCACGGGAGAGGGAGCCTGGGTTTTGTTTGAGTTTGAAAGATCTCGAAACACACTCCTTTTTCATTTTCTTTCCAGCCAGTTACCGGCGTCGGTTCCAAACAGACCTCTCTGAAATTGTTCCTGTGCCTTTTCTGTCCCCAGCCGTTTTCGTGGGAGGCTAAACAAACTCAATCCGACTTCAGTCCAGGCTTTTTCTCGCTGCCTTTAAACCAGCACGAGTACGGAGCTAGGTCGCTGTGCCAGCGCAGCTTCCCTGAAGCTGTTTTGATACAGCACTTAGGGAGCTGCCAAAGAAAACAAAGGGGAGAAAAGCAGCAGAAAGTGGCACCTTGCAGCAGCAGCTCAGCGGAGCATGTAAGGGCTGAGCAGAGTATCGCACTGAGCTGCGTGTTTTCCCCATTCTCCACTCAACAGCAAAAGCTGTAGCTCCACTCTTCTCCCTGGCATCGCTCCCCAGGAGCGTGCATGCAATTCAGTCCTCTCTTCTGGCTCATCAAAAACAGCCCACGAGGAGAGAAGAGCAGGCAGAGATCACACTCTGGCATGGCACAGCTCAGGAGGGACAATAAAGCGACCACACTTCTGCCTCCTCATTCTGGCTGCCCCGCTCTCCCTTAGAGAAAAGCCTGGTGAAGGAGCTCCAGGAAGGCTCTCTTAACAATAAAACCGACTGCGTGGCTATCGTTTAGGATTAGAGTGAAATATGATAGGCTCGCTCTCCTAAAAGCACAACCGCAGCAGCAAAACTCCTCCTTTCCTCAGCCAGCTCAGTGGCAGCGCAAACTTCTGAACTCTGCGTGCAGAAATAGGAAAGCACTTGTGCACCTCTGCGCGCTTGGAGAGAGGGAAAATAAAATCCTGGGGCTTGTGCGCGCCACAAGCATCCTGAACAGTGTGCTGAAAACATTAGTGCCCCCGTAACTGGTGGTACATTTGAAAAGAAACTAAATAAAACTGCATAAGACATAAGCAAAATCTGTGCATGAGCAGATATTTAGTGACCAGACACCCACTGGGGTCACTGCAGCTCATAAAACACGGTCTGCTGCCAGCTGTGTTACGTTCTGCCACCTTCTCTTTAAACAGGCAGCTGGGAAAAGCACTCCACAGTGTGAAAGTTTTAAGAAGCCAAGCACTACTGAAAGTTGCCGTGCTTGCCCCTCATGCCAATGTCAGTGCTGTTCCCTGAAGGGAATAAGTCTGCAAGGTGGAGGTAAAGGGAGCATTTTAAAGCAGACAGGAGTTGGTTATACCAAGGCACCCCAATACCCATGGCTTCTGCTGGAATTTGTCACCAAGATATAAGTCGACAAAAGAAAAAACAAAAACCTGCGTTTCTATCTTGCAGCAAAAGAATAGACTTGGATGTGGGAGACAGTCAGTAAAACCAGCTCAGTGAATCCTCAAGGAGACGGTGGTAGCGAGGAACTCAGAGAGGAAAAAAAGAACACAAAAACATGCCACTTATCTGAAGAACAAATACTAATGTCTTAACATCCTAACGGCTGCAGATGATGTTATCAAAAGCACAAGAAGCATAAGAAAACAAGGGTGCAGTGTTCTGGCTCCCAAGCTATCAGTCAGCTTTACACTTGCAGAACACACCCCAGCCCCCTGGCAGATGCTATCGAAGCCCTCTGGATTCTGCTGCACAGCCTCTTCAAAACCATTAAAAACAAAGGCTCTAGCTTTTTCTGAAACTTATGGTTCTCTGACTCATAATAAGAGGATAAGGTTTAACCCACTGACTGGGAGGCAAAAAGCTAAGTACTGTATCAGATTACTCTATGAATCAACCAGGCACACCAAAGTGACCTTTGGTTCCCACTAACACAGCACAATGGGTTGGCCAACTGTCTTCTGTAAATAATTTAATAGGCTGCATTTAAATTGACCTCACTCCACGAGGCAATGCAGATGTACATCCACAGGTCTCCCACTGTTCCCGAAGTCAGTGGTGCTGCAGTGGGGCTGTGGAGGGAGGGGGTTGAGTGTGTGCTGAGTGAGGGTGAGTGGGAGCTAACACACTGCTAACATTCACTATCCTCACTATGTCATCAAGTCCTTCCACTTAGGCGGTTTTTGTCTTTGTTAACAGACACCACGCCCCATCCCTGATGAGACAAGAGACCTGTGTGGAGTTGGGAGGTTTGTTTTGTTTTTCTTCGTTAGACCTTTTGCTTAAAAGAAGACTTGAGAATGAGGAGTGAGATACCCCTAGAGACTCAAGCACTGGAATATCCATTTTGGAGCAGTTCATGTACAAATTGGCAGGATTTAATATAAAAATCAAAGAATCAAAGACCATGCTTAAAGTCAACTTACTTCTTTTGACAAAGAGCAAACATTTGGAGTTGCCAGTACTGAAAAGTACAGGTAAGTCCAAACTACCACAGCTATTACTGGCTAAATTATACAGAGCCAGATGTATAAAAACCCTGGTAGGAATTGCAGAATCACCGTAACCTCCTCTCCACTGAACTACTTAAAAACGGAAGATCAGAGGAACCAACAAGAAGGAAACCCTTTCAGGTTAACCCAAAATGTCAGGGTAAATCCCAGAGACCTGCCCAGAGCCCAGGCGGCAATTTAATTTCAGGAATTTTCCTGACCTGTCTGTACCTCTGCCTTTTTAACATGATGCTGAGTCACAACTTGGTGATGCAAGGGCAAAACCACAGTGACTGACCATAATATTTCCATTGTTACTGTAAACAGAGCAGTGCAATATTTTGCTCAGAGTTTGATATCATCAGATTTCATTGCAGGAAAAGATCCATTGCAATACACTGGAACACTGTCATTACCACAAGAAGGCTTTTTATTTGTAGGTGACAAGCTTAGTATCAGCATACATCATTGCATATGTGGATCAAAAGTAAATTTCCCAAGATCAAGAGAAAACAGCTATTACCGTTTGAAAACAGTAAATATTGAGTAACTGTTGCAGGTTAATCCACACTTCAATCAGTAGCCAAATGCAAGGCCACGGAGTTGGAAATTTTAGCATCTGAAACACTTTAGAGGCTTATATTTAATTATGTAAAACAGCCTTCAAAGCCATTTAAAAGAAATAAGGTACACTTCTAATAAGCTTACCTAATTTTTCAACCTATTTTCTCCCTTATTAAGACGCCGTACAAATATATAGGCTTCATATTTTCCAAGCTATGTATGTAAAGATTAAGGCATTATTTTTGCTTCACCTAATACAAATCCAACTTGGTATAAAACATGAAGGGATCACAGAAGAAGGAACACAAGGTTTGAAGTGGAAAGCTAAACTGGTTCCTTCCCCTGCCCTTTATTTATTTTTAGAGGTGAAGAAGAGCAAATGTGCGTAGTCTCATATCCCATCAGGATTTTTACCATCTATCACAACCTGATTGTCAACAAATTCTCTAAAAGTTGTTAAGCAAACGCACATACATGGTTCACAGCCACTGAGTTCTCCTGAGGCCAGAAAAAATAGCAAAAAAAAAAAAAGTTTCACAGAAAAGGTTTCGGGTCAGTGTAAAAATCAACCAGGCAGAAAGACAAAAACCCCAAAATGCCGTAGACATGCTCTGTTTTCGGTTGGGCTGTGGCTTTTGGCACAATTCACACGTTAATTTAATTCCTATGTTTCCTAGTCTATCATTTCTCATGACTCAACGAGACAGTAACATGGATGATTCACAATTACAGCCTTCTGGGACAGCTCATGCTCTAACAGCTGAGAGGACACCTCTCTCTCAGGCTTCCTGGGTGTTTTCCCTCAGGTGGTAACAACTCATCATCAGCCAGTCATAAAGCCATTTGGATTAAGCACCGACAAAAGCCCTTTGAAAACACCTTCCCTGCAGACTCATCCCATCCTTACAAAGCTCTTGCTGCAGCCAGCAAAAGGTGAGGGACACCCCAGCAGCCCTGAGAACTCCTTCATCCCAGAAACTGCCCCAACACCACCAGATCCACTACATGTCACCTCCCCAGCACGCTCACCTTCTCCGGGCAGATGTGTGGGAATTTCAGTGTGTTTTGAAACTTTGTTAACCTGACCTCCATTGGAGGTCTTTATCTACACCGTGCCTGTTCTTTTACAAGTCCCCTGTGAAATGCTCACATAGCAAACCCACAAAGTAATCCATATTCCGCCATTGTTATTTACAGCAAAGCAGCCACAGAGAGCATTTTGGTATAAAAGGGCCTCAAACTTCCAGTTAAGGTTGTGTCCCTTTTTTTGTGCAGGGCACATAAGTGAGAAACTCTTTCCCTCCCAGTGTGAATAGGCCTGAAAGGGGGAAAAATAGTAAAGAAATAAAGGATCAAAAATGAAGTTACTTGCCCAAGATCACAGAAAGGATAAACAGCAAAGCTAAGGAAAGAAAGTAGGTCTCCTGGCTACCAGCCTTGCGACCTACTTAAGTAGGCCCTGTCTCACACAAAAGCAATGGCTATTAATTGTTTCTATCACAACCCTTACAGAGCCTTTGAATGCTCTAATTGCAAAGAAAAACTTCCTTTCTGTTTTGCTATCCATATTACCCTTTTGGTTTTGTTTTTTTTTGGTTTTGGGTTTTTTTTTTAACTTAAAAATATACCATACCAAAACTAAATGAGAAAGGAGTTTTATACTGTTAGGAGTTCTTCCAAGCATCCCATCCACATTTCCAACTTTATTAGGTTTTATTAAGAAAAAAAAATCAGACTGCAGACAACCATTTTATCCCACAGAGGATAAACCAGCTTTTGGACAGGTCTGTATGATGCACCTGCCACCAGTTTCTAGAAGAGTTTCTATAAAGTGCTAGGCTAACCTGGAGCTGGTTCTCCCCTCAACACCAGCTGTATGTAGGGATAATGACAGCTCTTACTGAGAGAGAGAAATCGAGCAAGGGACACGAACAGTGCAATCTGGTTGTTAGCAAAAAAGATATTTGTAAGAGGGGCGTGCCAGAATTGCCTATAAAAAATAGTTTTTCTCTAAAATTGATGCTGAAAGAACAGGTAAGTTAACCACCTAGAGACACCCACCTGCTCCAACCATATACAAATACATTCACAAGCTTTTGGTTTTCTTCATCAGTGTAATTCCAGAACTGATGCAAACTCCAAATTTCAGAGAAAATGTGCTTGCAAGTATGCAAGGCATAGGGCAACTACTGATGGCAGGAGCAGTTGCAAATACTGAGCTTTGCTAGGTAAAAGCATGATGGATACCCCTAAGACCTGTAGGTGTGACACTTGGGGACATGGTTCAGCGGTGACTTGGCAGTGCTGGGCTAACAGTTGAACTCAATGCTCTTAGAGCTCCTTTCCAGTGTAAATGATTTTGTGGTATTTTGGGGGATACCCGATGAAAGGGCTCGAACTGCGTTAAGTTTCAGCCTTGCGGAAGAGGAAACACGAATGAGTTTTTCCTTCGTGAGGTTTGATGCTGTCGTACAATCTCAGGGGACGAGTAACAGGATTTCGGTGACTTCGGGCAGCGTGCAGAGGTTTGGGTTCTTCACGGGCAGCTCTGCTGAGCAGCAGCGCAGTCCGAGGCAGCGCCGGGCCGGGAGGTGGCAGCAGGGATCCAGCAGGGATCCAGCCGGGATCATCGCTCCCGCCGCCTGAAGGGTGCCGGGCTTGGCCAGGGGTGTCAGCAGCGACACAGTTACGGTGACACACGGCAGTGATTTATCTTACAGTTTGCCTACAACGAGCTGTTATTATCTCTGCTTGAAACGTAATTAACAATTTTAGTGGGTTTTGATTCGGGCATGACAACTCACTAATTAAGACAGTTCTGCTAAAAGCTCCCACTAACTGTACTCACCCCCTCGATTCCTACACACCTTCTCCTCAGTTGTGGGGCTCTTGCTTTCATGACACAAAATGTTATTTCAAATTCCCTAACCATAGGGTCACGTCCCTTCCAAAGCTGAGGCTTGGCCAGGGAAGTACTTTGCTCACAACTGTTGGCCAACACGTCCCAAGTGCTGATAGACTGGGAAGATTAACTATCTAAGAATGGAATTCTTGCAGACAGAGTAATTTTTCTGTCTGAAGAAAAGATTGCGCGTTTTCCCCCCAGGCACTCATCTGTTCACTGAATCACCAGAAATTATCAACAGCAGTTCTGATCAACGCGGGAAGTCACTTAGAGAGCCTGGGCAAGAAACTGGAGAGGTGTTCCAGCAGTCAGGCAGCATTCAGCACCTCGTCAGTCCTGTGCCACACTGCTCTGACCCTCATCCAGCAGCTCCCACCTGCTCCAAGCCGCCGGCACCGCTGGCACGACGGATGCTCCGAATGAAAACACCCCTGTGTCTCATCGGGCCACTCCAACCCGCCAGAAAAGCTGAGTGCTTTTGTAACATCCAGTCTCCACATGTATTTCTCCTTGCTCTGAAATACTCTACAATGAACACATGGGTTTATAAACTCAATTGCACTGCTTTAATCTAAATTGTAAGACAATTTTAGTCTCTCCTACTATTTTACTCAGCATATGCTGTGTTTATACTAAGAAGGGGCTCAAAACACTTAATACCTGACTGTGCACAGAAACATTGCAACACACCAGTTATATTAGAAATTTAGAAATAGAAGACTTTGGTGAAGCACAAGAAACTTCTACTGAATCATCCAAGTTTCCTGTGGAAATGTTGACAGCTGTATTAAAAGTAACTGGCAGCCAGTTAAAAACAAACTGTATAAAAAAAATTAATGTGTAATTGGAGATCGTTCTGCCAGCAGGGAAACACCCTAAGACAACTAAATAAATGTCTATTTCCCACTTCTCTGATTAAGAGGATACCAGGGAAACTGCAGAAGGGATAAGGCTGATTGCTTTGAGGTGGAAGCCCTCTGCTGGTTAACATAAACTAATTAGCGCACTAATCTAAATGTTTTTGTAGATAGCACAACCACAAAGTACAAGAAAGGAGACAGTGGCTAAAGAAGCAGCAGAGAAAATCATCAGAGTCTCAGAAATCCTTAGTCTTCACCTTCTTTCCTTTTTTCCTGTTTGTATTTGCATACCCTTTGATTTACAAAATATCCAGTTTAATGAACTTTACTAGGTATTTGCAATAATAAAATGCTGAAAAGGAACTTTGGAACTTTGTGAGACATTTGGGCAGACCTGACCATTCAAAACACAGTTCATAGGAGTGTTATAACCAGGTCTCGCTAATACATAAACCACAGGAAACTATTTCTTCCTATAGATATAAATGCTGTTTATGCACATCTTATCGAGTCCTTTATTTTTAAAACACATTTCAAAATTACTTCACAGCCAAACCAGCAAAATTATTTACCTTACTGAAACTCTATGTAAATCTCTTCCAGGAGCCAATCTAAGCATGTGCTGTTTCTGTAAAACATGCATAAATACTGAACTTCAGAAGACAGACAAAGGGCTCACATTTGCGTGTGTGTGCACAGGTACAGGACTGCAGCAGTGCTTTTTCAGTTTATTGCTAAGTTTACATGTCATCTTAGCCTGGCACATGCTAAGTACAGAGGAGTGTGTTGCAACTCTGGACAAAATTTGTAAATGGAACCCAGCCCCACCACGCCTGGAAGAATGCTGCAATCTCCTCTCTTCCTGACAACAGGCCCTAGGTTAAAAGAAACCCATTTCTAGGCGGAGGATGAGCACAAGGAATGTTGCTGACACACAAAGGGTGAGGAGGAAAACACTGAATTTGTGCCTTAGTTACTGTCCTACATAGTTATATTTAATCCTAATTAAAATAGCTCTGTTAAAAACTTGATGAAAATGGAAGAGAAAACAAAACTTCTAAAATAATGAACATATGGCCTATGTATGTGCACTCTCTGTATGGAGTGCCTGTGCATGTGCTCACTCCATATGTACACATCCATATATTCAGCAGGAGCACCAACTGTGACCAATAGGAAAAATTTTCTCTCTCCCTGCAATTTCCCCTTCTGACATAGATAGGTCTGAAATAAACCTTGATATTTTTTTTCCCTAATATGAAACACTTTAATATTTCCCCCTACCAACAGAAGTTTCTAGGTGGTAAAAAAACCTGAGAATACAAAAGAATAATAATATTGCAGGGTCACTTCTGCAGAGCTTCTGCTCCCCTCTATATAAAACATTTGAGACACAAGAAGTGTTCATGTTGATCAGCTGCCAAAACAAGGTGAGAACAGGAGGGAAAATTAAAGTCCAAGTTATCCTCAGTAGAAGAGAAGACAGGATAAATAAGGATATCCATGCTAGCAGCAGGAATAATCTGATGCTACCTCTCAACCACTGGCATGTGAAATAATCAGCCTCAACAAAACAGTTGCTTAGTCACAGTTAAAAACCCAAGAGTATCAATTCTTAAATCACAGCACAGAGAAACTAAATCAAGGCTTTGCAATCTTCTGTAATTTGCACCACATCATCTTGTTTATATATCTAAAGAAAGCTCATCTTCTGGCACTCATTGAAATGAGTGGTGGGAGGGTGGGAGGGGTAGAAAGTGAAACAGAAGTCACATACTATTGAAATTACAGGTGTAAAAAATGTTTATTCATCAGATACTAATCTGTTAAGAGCCCAGTGGATGTCTCCCACAATACTAACACCCCAAACCCACTTCTCCAAGCAGGAGAGTTTAGAAAGCAGACTTACTGCCTTCTCACAGCCAATGCCAACCACCAATCACTATTTCAGGCAGTTTCATCAGGGCAAAAATGATTCACACCTTGATAGTCATTGTTAAATGAAGTCATCCAGACATTTCACTATTAACCAGTGGATTAAATTACAGACTTAGTTTTCACCTAGTGCTTTTTCCTGCCCACAAGACAATCTGCTTGGATTACCCTGCCAGACTGAAAGCAGCTCTAAGTTCCTCATCACACAGGTCCTTCAATGCCTTCCTTTTCAGATGCTTGGAAAGCAAGTATCAGTCCTGATGCATCCTTCAGCTTGACCTCTCCTATGGCCAATGCCAAAATACTGCTCCAATCTACACCATTGGTTTTCACTTCTTTTAGGACAACTGGCAGCCCACATGCTAAATTCAGTATTTCATGAAGTCTTTCACCTTCTCCTTGGCAGAAACAAGGAATATGGCTCGAGGTGGATACCCAAGCTTCCACACTTACATAAAAAGAAGTGGAGCAGCAGTTGTACAGGAGAACAGGCCCAGGTTCCAGGGCAGAGCAACATCATAGCAATAATATGTCTCTACATCTTTCAGAAGGCTGTGGGTGAGAAAGAGAATGACCCAAAATGGATGCCAACCCCTTTCTTACTGTATTTTCTGTGTAAGTGAAAGCGAAGGCCACTAGACAAAAAAAGATACGTCAAACTAATTTAAATGAAACACATCCCCAAAAGAAAATTCTCAACATATACTGTAAAAGATAGATTTTTATTGTACCAAAATCAAAATGAAGATTTAACTGCTGTGTTTTTCACATCATTCTGCTTGTAAAGTCAAGCCACCTTCACCAACAAAAACACTACAGCACTAAATGCAAATGGAAAAAAAATTACATTGAGAAGTAAGAGATACTTATTATTTCACTTGCAATAGACATTCCTTATTCACAGGCATGTGGCAAATTGCCTGCAGTAGAAAGAGATGCCATGTAGATATTCTTAAAGAAATAAGAATACAGACCCATGGAATTAGATAGAAAATAAATTTATGCAGAAATACTTATTATCTAATCGTGTGGTCTATCTATCACATACCACATTCTTGTTGTGCAACCAAGTTTATTCACCCAGAGGAATCCACCAAAAAAGAGAATGCTTCATATGTATTTATTCATCAAATAAAAATAACAATGGTTTCTAGATGGGAACTACCACCTTCTTTTGATTCACATGCCTCCCATGTTACCTGCTCTAAACTCATCAAGTTGACGAGATTATCAAGATTGCATAGAAAGCCAATATTTCTCTGCAGTGCTTTTTTTCCCCCTGAAATAACAAAGTGGAAAATATGCTGGCTTTCTCAGCCAGCTTTGGCATGAAGATAATGCCACACTCTGTGGTTAACTGCTAGCTCTTCTTCCTCCAAGGCACTGTGAGTCATCTCTGCTTTCCACACTGGTGTCTTCCAAACAATTCTGGGTAAAACTCTGCTAGTTCATTCTCACCAAAGACATTGTATGAGAGCACAATTACACAGAAGGGATCACATATTAAACAAGTTTTTTTAAGCATTCCATTAAAAAATGTGCAAGGCAAATATTGCAGTAACTATTAATCAAGTCTAAAAATAAATTAAAACTAGCTTCATGAAAGATGCCTGGGCATTCACTGGCATTTAAAGCTTTTCCTTCAAGCACAAGCACAGTCACAGCAGGATTTGCTACTCTCATCCAATGGCACCTTTTCCCAAGCTTAGACAAACAGATGTGAGGAGACGCTTTCATTCCCTACTTGCAGACAGTATTGTTTTTTCATTATGACAAAGTGTTGCTGAGCTTGGCAGCAGAAACCACCCACTTTCAGGAACTCCCAGTGTAGTTAATATTCCTCTAGTTAACAAAAGATGCCTTGGTCTGAGGCTGTTTCTACAGGCTGTTGTTACAGCACTACACCCAACTGACCTTAATTTATGAAGAGCTGCTCTAGTTTCAGGATCCTGAGTTATTCTGCTCAATCTGAGGCCAGCAAAATGCAACAGATTGACAGCCCTAAACATCACTCAGGAGGGGAATGAATAAATAAATAATATCACATACTGGCTAAAATATTTGGTACCTACCGAGATTGTATCCTGCATGGCTTGTCTTAAAGAAAAAAAAAAAGTGTGCCACTTTTTAGACCCTTAATAAAGAAACTAAATGACAATGCAGTTCTTTTATAGCTCCCAAATGCTGGGCTGCTCTAAGGGTCACTGCAAGCATCTTTAAAAAAAAAAAAAAAACCAAAAAAACAAACCAACCCAAAAAAACCCCACCCTTACGAAATTCACCGGTACAATGCTTGCAGCCCACCCTCCTGGGTAGTCAGTGGGATCTATCCCGAGGTGGGGACATTACAAAATACCTTTTCTGCTGCTCTCAAGTAAAGCTGGGAAAGAAAGCTCCTATCATTCCCTGCCCTCTGGGTGCACCTAAGCTGGGCTCACCCTGTGCAAGCACCACTGCTTCAGGCACTGCCCTGGACACTGTGACATTGCAACCCTTCCAGAAATGCTGGATTCCATCAAATTACTGCAGCAAGCCAACTCATGGCCCCAGACCAGCTGTGTCAGCACTGCTGAGGACATTGTAACCTGAAGGAGAAGGGTGGACATGAGCACTGAAAGAACAGGAATTCCTCCTAAAGCAGGGTGCGCCAGGTTAAGCAGCTGTACCCCCAAGGCTACAACTGTCCTGAAGTTCTGCAAACTCTCCAGTTCTCTGGTAAACTAATTCAGGGTATTGATAAGGAAAAGAAGGTCTGATCACAGTACTTCCCTGGATCTCTATTCAGCTTGTACTTCAAAGTAAAAAAAACAAACAAACAAACAAGCAAACCAAAAACCAACTTCGATTTTCAAACAGGACTCTCCTTTTGGGGGAAAATCTGTTTGTAGGAGTGTTTTTTGGGTATGGGTTGTCTTTTTTTAAAGTGTTTTATTTTCACTGTGTGTGGGAAAATGATGCCTGAAGTCTTTGGCAGTTTGCAACACAGGGAAAAAAAAAAATCTCCATAGGGGTGAGGTCAGGGTTGAGCAAAGAGAGCACTCAAAACATTCATGTGAATTATATAACTGAAATAGACTCAAAACACTTCATGAAAACGTATGGAAAATGCATTGAGTTGGCAGAACAGGAATATGGCATCCAGGATCTCCGGAATGTCATTACTGAATGCACTTTCTTTGTTTTTAGGTTTGGCAATCAGTTTTCCTACACTGGAAGTCCTCTCCTATGCAAATAATTACATCCAAAAGCATCTCAGCAACCAGCCAAGACAGGGATCAAGAGAGGGAAACACTGTTATGTTCTTCCCAATTCAGGGAAGGATGAAGCCAAGGTAAATAATTTGAGAGCCATCTTCTGAAGTAAACTTTTCTTTTGGTTCATGAGTTATTTCTACCTTGTCAGCCAACTATAAACATTACAATTTGTTAGCCCATTGAAATTAAGTGGAAATGTATTTCCACCTTAATCCCAGAGAAACTTGTTTCCCTTACAAATTTCTAACTCTGGGCTTCCTTGACAATGCTGTTGCCTGCTACTTGGCTTTCAACACTTCTTTAATTTTTCATGGCAATGTTCAGCTTCAGACCATACTGTAGAAAGCCAGTACAAGACAGGGCAGAAATACATTTCTGTGCTAGAGTGGTAAGCAAGGAGAGGAAAAAACCAAGAAGACAAGGCAGTCATGTGAGTGAGGGTAGGACAGGCATCCCTGGTGTTCCAGCCCTGATGGAAAAGAGATGTCACTGCCTTGCAGCTGAGGTGAGCACACATAAGCTCACTCCTTAACCAAAGCACATAGCATGCACACCTCTCTTCTCGGAAAAACAGCTCAAGATGCATCCTGAAGTGCTCTCCCTGCCTTCAGCAGCAGGGACACTGGGCAGACACTCACCCTTTAGGCACTAGCAGCTAGTTTTAAGCTTAGAGGGCTGTTGCCTTTGCATGTCTTCACCAAAAGTTCAGCTGCAGTTGTCCTGCAGGTTCTGCCTGTAAAACTGGGTCTGCTCTCTCCTTGCAGGGAGCTGGCCTCCTTCCTACCTTCCCTTCTCATCCCACAGCTTCTCTGTAATGACTGCTTTCTTCTCCAGCCATGGACACTGTTAGTCACAGCCACACACTGACACATGAGAAAATATCTTTAACCTCATCAAACGTTCTCTCCAATATCACTCCCTCTCCTTGCACAGCTTCCCAGGATAGTGCAAGTGGGAAACTAAGCCAAGGAAGGCAAGATAGCACAGGGCAGCTGCAGAGCCGCACTGTATGCAGGGTGTGGGGGGAATCAGCATCCATGTGCACCATTCCCTCACGCCTTTCACAGCTCTGCCAATTCCTGCAAAATTCAGGATGAATCATATTTGTGCTGCTTCTTCCCACATCCCAGTTCTTGGGAGTCGTGTCTTTCATCTTCAAAGGAAAGTGAAAATTTCTGAACTTGAGAGATGCAGAAATACACACAACCTAAACATCATAAAAGTTCAAGTCCTAGGAGGTATTAAAAGCACTTTTTGTTTCCATATTTTAATAATTGTTTTGAGGTAAGCTGGAGATCCTGAGTGCTTTGCTTAAACACACTTCTACAGGTGGGAAAATCTTAGCCAGATTCTCAGCAATGGAAGGAGTTAGACTGCAGGAATGCAGCTAGAGCAAGATAAGGGATGCTTTTCTGGGGAGGGTGCTGAATGCTTGCATGCAATAATTTTAACGTCACTCCTGTCAAGGCAATGCCCCATCAGGGTGGAAGCAAGAAAAAAATACAGGCTTTTCATTATTGGATAATTGGATTACCCTTAGTAATAAAGTACCCTTAGTAATGAAAGTAGTTTGTTAAGTAATTACTCACCTCCAAGTAGCTAGAGCAAGAATAGTAACAAAAATACTCCAAGATCCCAAGGGTTAGAAGAGAAGAAAGAACTGAAGCAGCAGCTGTATGAAAATAAGTCAGAAATCTTTCCATCTGGTAAAGGCTTTAGCCAGTACAAACCAATAACACACTCTTTTCCCAAGAAAACACAGCCAAAAATTAGCACAAGTGGTTAAAGTTATTTCACTCAATAATTAAACATAAAATCTTATCCTACAATGCTTATTTTACTCAGAGAGTTTACTGAAAATCTGATCTCAATTATTAAAAAGTTTAAACACTGAGTACCCTCAGATTTCATTCAAACTTAAAAAACCCCCTCAAACTTTAAAAAGCTCTCATTCTGATGAGAGCAACTCCACAACTGATTTTTTCTAAGCACAAAGTGAGCAACATCTGTGATGACCAGAATGGGGTTGTCACTAGTGAGTGACCTCTCTCCCTTTCTTTACTAGCTCTGTGTAAAATCTCTTTCTCAATCACATGAAGCTGGGTGTGTTTAAAGGCAAGCAGGCAGCTCTGGATGGATGCCTCCACCTAGCTATCAATTACTGTCACAAGATTTGTACTTCATCTATCTTCTGCCTCTCCCATTTCATTTTTCCTGCATCAGCAATGAATTTAGGGCAAAAACACAAGACTAAAAATTCAATCACTGACTCAACTCAAGCCAATTCACCAATAAATGAGCTTACCAGGTTTTATATTGGATGATGTGAAAGATTAAGTTCCTACTGAAAAATTTCTTATTTATATTTCCTTATTTTCTTCTAAGAGACACGTTACTACTGAGTTCACAGATTAGCTTCCAAATAAAGCTACTTTATTATCAGAAAAAGCAAGAAGGGACTAAATTAAACATTTAACACTTTGTATGTAAAGATGAAACATGCCTACAAATTTAGTCAAGTGACCTTTGTTTGCTATACACTGACATTTTCTTCTGTCCTTTCTTAGGGAAAATTAATCCAATATATCAAGAGGGGTGAGAAAGAAGCAGCATTTATGACTGACTATATAAATCTGGGTGTACTGAAAATATTTTAATTCACATTTAATGAACTGAGCCATTAATTGATAGATTTGCCTTGAAAACAAGAGGTGTAGCACAAATAACTTTTCTGTTATGATCAAATGAACAGACAGCTGGCAAGAGATAAGTAGTGCAGAAGAGTCAGTTATTCAAAATTAATCATAACTCCTTGAAACCAAAATAATGTTTTACAACTAGAATAAATAGTTTAGAACATTTACAAAAAACCCACATGCTTCTGCCATGCAAAAGAAGACAATGATAAGAGTTCTAGACAACACAGAAGTTTGCTAATAAAGATTTGAAAGAAAAAAATAAGGTAATTAGCAGAACAAGATCTGATGTTTCCATCAGAAGGATGAAGATGATACCCTCCCCACAGGAAAGATGCCACAATTTGAAAACAGAAGAGAGAAGTATTTCCCTCACCCACATAAGGTATCTGACCTAAAGCTTCATTGCCTTCAAAGATTTTACAAGTGCAGGTCATTTGGACATGGGTTGGTTTTGTTTCGTGATTTTTTTTGCTGTTTTGCATTGGGGTTTTGTTTGTTTTGTTGTTGCTGTTGTTGTTGAGGGGTTTTTGAGAACTGAGCACGGCCTTCATATGACACAAAAATGAAAAGCTTCTTCCATTTTATTGATACCTTTCAGTGCTCTGAAACACAAATCATGGTAAAGAAACACAAACTGTGCTCTACTGTCAATCAGTTGGTCCACAGCTGAAGCAGTCTGCTACCATCTCCACTCTATCTATATTAGAGCTTAATTCCCTCTTCTCAATTTATGGCATTTCTGAATCATCAAGACAAAAGACCAAAATAGGGTCCTGATCTTGGGAACTGGGAAGTTCTCAGGAAACTTGGGGATAATATTAAGGAACAGGAACTTTGGCAAACAAGAGAAAAGACATACAAGGAAAAATAAGCTCCCTTTAGTAGGATTATATAGTCAAATTGAAAAATTATTTTTTGATCTGATGTATGGCTTGTTGGCCCTTTTTTAAAGCAGACACACATATGTTGAATGTCTATTTAAGAGCAGAATACTTCACTAAAATATACTGAAGCTAAAAAAAAAAATATTTGTAACGGAGACCATAAAAGGGAGAAACGTATGGAATGTGTTATGTTCATCTAGCAAAGCTGTTCTCTAGCAATCAGCCATTTCAGGCAGCCTATATCAATCCTGCTCTTAGACACAATAGGGTCTACTGAGAAATACAAGCATAAACCAAGACAAACCATAGAACAATTCCGCAGAGAGTTTTTTGGGTTTTTTTTCAGATACCAGTGGTAGGAAATCCTGATGGCAAGAAACATCATGAGTTCAAAGTTTACTGCTCTGACTTTTTAGCAGAGGATTAATTCAAAACACCTCCCTATACATTGCAATTTAAAAAAAAGGAAAAAAGAAAGAAACAAAGAAATTAAATAAAAGGAAAACATTGACAGACATCTTAATCATAGTGAAAAAATGTCTGGAAACAATTAACAACTGAAAATGGAAGAGGAAGAGTAATAAAAATTAAAAAATCCTTAAAACACTAAGTAGTAAAGTATTCAATTTTTCCGACTAAAACATCTTAAAAATTGCAGGCATGTAACTTAAAGTTTGATACATGCTTCCACAGAATTTAACACAGTTAAAAAAAACCAACCTCTTTAATTATCGACATTCTGAGCCCATAAACCTACACAGCAAGTTATCAAAGTGAAACATCTGTGCACTGTCCACACATGCAGCGCGTGCTTATGAAACAGAGAAGAATGATGTCATTTCAGCCTGGTTTTTATTATATTCCATTTGCTAAATTCTCAGCAGTATGGCCCTACCCCTGCCTCTCAGAAACAGCCCAATGTTGCTTCACCATCACTCGGAGCACATTTACAGGGAAAAACACTTGCAGTGCCCCATGGTGCAAGGGCTCCCTGTCACGGGCTGAGGAAGATGCTGCACGGCTTCATTTACCTGCCACAGCTGCCAGCAAGCCCTTGCCTACAAATGAACCTCGAGTGATACATTGTCAGCATTCCCCTTGTGCCACCAGGGCAGCCAGCAGCCTGCTCCCTGAACACAGCTGGCCTGCCCCAAAAGGGCTGAGTCCATGCAAAGGAATACAAACACGGCGCTAAAATCAAGTTTCTTGTAGAGATAAAATCCACTCTCCAGCAGAGAGCCATTGCAACCAATGCTGAAATTCTCAAACATCTACTGCTCCCGAGGCTGACACATCTCGAGCCCACTTGGTGCAGCAAGGAGGGAACCACACGTGAGAAAGAAGATACTGGAGGCAAAACATGTCATCGCTTTTCCAAGCCAACTGCACTCTGTCCATTAGCCTTCATCCTTCAGCCTGCCCCCTCTCAGAAACTTCATTTGCACCAACCTCCTCACCACTGGTTCAAAAATTCTCCCAAACAAGTCTCCGTTTTACCACCTGCCAGCTGTTTCTTGAAACCAGCCATTCCCTCCATTCTCCCACCACTGTTCCCCCTCACCTATTACTTCTCCTCAAGATAACTCATGTTATCAACACATTTTCTACAGGGAGCATAAGCATGAGAATTACTGCTACAACCTGCAGAAGCACTAGAAAGCATGGCTAGGCTAACACAGCACTGTGCTGCATGTTTCTTCCCCTTTGGGGGAAGTTAATGTAAATAAAATGAACAGATTTCTGGTACTAGGGCCTGGAATATTCCTAGAACTGTCAACCAGACTGGCTTTAAAAAAAAATACCACGCTAAAGAGAAAGTGCTGTTGAGCAGAGCATATAGTTTTATAAATTTGGCAATTCATTTCTTGTTTTTACTTATTTGAGAAGGACTAGCATATTTTAATGAGGGCTTTGTAAATGTGGACCCTTGGTAGTTTTGTGGAAGGATACAGAGTACATGTGTTTCTCTCAGACCAGTTCCAGGAGATGGTGGAAAAAAGCCATACCCTTGATTCAAATGAAGTCACTCCTGCTTCTCTTCCAAAAATTACAATAGCACCATGTACAAAACTCATCAGTAACTGGAGAATCTTGGACTTCATTATTTGAACCTGGATTTGATGCAATATGAATGCTTTTTCAAAAACAACTTTTCACATAAAGGCATTAATATAAACTCAGTCATATGTTTTGGGGTTTTTTCTACACATACCAACACTTTCTTGTAATACTCTTGGACTGTGTAATATTGGCCTTACACACTGCATGTAAAAATAGTCTGTCCTCTTACCAAACAATGGGCTTGAGGAACTCCAGGGATTTGAAATCTGGACAGACTATAGTAGAAACACAGGATCTGCTGTGGGCTCTGAGTGGGAAGCAAGTACCTCTCATAGGACTGCAGAGGCCAAGCTCCCCATGGAATTGTCCACTTGGCTGCCTCTCCAGCCACAGTCACTGCAGGCACACTGCTTTCTTTCCACCTCTGTTATCTCTTCTGGCCCTCACCTGGTCTGAGATCAGTGTTACCAACGCAGCAAATGCATACAGTAGCTGGACAAACTGCACAACAATTCTCTTTACCCATGCATGCAGCATGTTAACCCACACATGCATCCAAACTTTCTTGAGTGTTGTACTAGTCCTGAAAGGAGCACAAATTTTAAAAATTCCCAAATGTAGCAATTTCCTGCTTTAAAATAGTCTTTGCATATAAGGTGACCTAAGCCAGCTAAAATCCACAGTCTAGTGCCTGAAAATCTCCTGGCTAGAAAACTGAGAGGAATATTTCATTTTCAGACTCTAAAGTAAACCCCAAAACTCAGGTGTACTCTAAACAAAACCATCAAGTGAAACAGTTACTAGCAACAGATAAGGAACTTAAAATTGCATATTTTTACTAATATAAACTGCTTCAGCTGTCGTTGAGAAAGAAAATACTATGGACACCTTACCAGTCCTGTAATTGATTATAGGTTCTTTAACACCTTAAATGTATATGAAAGCTATCAGTAGCCAGATGGCTGCATTTAAGTCTTTTGATGTTCTATAAAACAAATATGGGCACACACACACACACAGAAATCCAGGTGCAAGAATCGGGTGCATTCAATCAGCATCTTCTCTCGGCAGGAAATTACTCCCATCAGACATCTGCTTATATCTATTTATACATATACACAGATAGATTCACTTTCCATTCCTTTTAAATATTGCAGACTATTTAAATCTATCCAGTAGTTCAAGTCCCAAATACAAAACAGCTCACAAAAAGGTCATCCAAAAAGAGATGCTGCTCCTGGAACACATGAAATATTAAATTCCATTTTAAAATATGTTCTTAGTTATACTTCAATTTATAAATCAATTTATAAATATGTGAATTTAGGCAGTATGAGAACACTGACTCTTTGATTGTATTGTAAATCTGAATTTTGAAGTCTTCGAGGTAAAGGTTCAGTTCACTAGTATTGCTTAAAAAGCAAGGAGTTGAGAGTCTTTGCCTTTTTTTATTATTTACTTTGTTAAAGCGGTTCAGTGAATTAAGTTTACTCAGCAGCATTCTCTGTTGTTATTTACGCTTGATTTAAAATGCCTTGTGCACTCAAAATGACAAATACTTAGGTTAGAATCCACACGCTTGGACCCTGTCCTGACATTTATACACACCAGAATAAACTGTAAAGTTCTCATCCATAAACCAAAATGTGGCCTTTAGCTGCATAATTATAAATGCTGCATTGTTTTAATAAAAACCTTCAGTTGCTCCTGCTAGAGTCAATTGTTCCCTTCTATATACAGAATGATGTGAGGCCTAGACACTAAGGTCACCAGGTAAAGCTTTGCACAGCATAAATCTGTCACCACCTTTGCTCAAAGCATCTCTTTAATCAAAATACATTTACTGTGACAGTGAAAAGCAGCCAATTTAGACAGCACAGCCAGATAAATTTGAACCCGTTTGTCCTGTTTTCAAAGGAAGGCGATCACAGTGGAAACTCAGAGGAGTCAGCAGAAATTCTAGCAAGTTGTCAGTCTGCCAACTGACCTTTTTATTTTGTTTGTTTACATAATCTTCTTCAAAAATGTATGTTCATTGCAATTATTACCAAGCTCCAAAGAAATTTATTTAGCATCAGGGAAAAAAAACCCCTGTGTTTCTGTTTTACTTCTGTGTAACAATTACAGTTTTTAGATATATGGGGAGCCAACCAGTATACCACAAATAAGATCATTTACTTCCCATAATTATAAGGGGAAACATTAAGGCTAATATTGTTCAATTTTTCCAACGAATATGGTTACCACTGAACTCTAATTTGACTCATCTGTGTCAACATGAACAGATAATAATGAGTACGCATGTAAAAGGAGGGCATTTCACTTAGTGATGTCTAAGAGGTAAATGCATTTGTAGTAAATAACTACAGAGCAACACTACATAGGTATGTATTTCTTCCCTCTTCTTTGCTTCATACATATATTTAAAAAATAATAAGTCTACCATTTATTCACAACTAAATGAAGACATTTGCCTAAAAATAACAGGAGATATTCACTTTTCTAAAGCAGCTGACATTGTATGAGACACTGTGACACTGAGCTTTAACAAAATAATAAAGCTGTGTTCCATCAAGGTCCGTTCAAAGTACCTTAAGATATTTAACTGAAAAATACAACTTCAATAAATGCTTCAGTCCAGGCTGCTGGAATAGAGACACAGGGTAAGCACAGCCTCACAGGCTACTGAAATCCAGCATTCTCGGGGGAAATGGAATCGCACAGTTCCCTATGGCACATCACATGGTTAATGCGGGAGGAATTAGTCAAGCAGCGTTATTACATTTAAGTTTTCATAACAAATGGCTTTCTCCAGGGAAGCCCAGGCAGATCACAGGGGCTATCAGAGCAGCGCAGGACACACGGAGCTGCGGTCTGACGTCTGGCGGCAGCAGTGCCCCAGCAGAGCCAAAGCTCAGCTGCTCTGCCCGCACCTCTCCCTGGGCACAGAATACCGCTGTCCCCAAAGACACCTGGCCCAGGAGCTGAGCCGGCTGGAAAATAACCTCGCAAAGAAAAGTGAATCAAATCAAACCTTCTGCGGGCAAGTTTCCATCCTCTCCACCGCTGCCGGGTTCTCCGTGCGATCACAAACACGCGTGTCCAGCACAAGGAGGGCACAACAGCAGGCACGGGGCCAAGGTTCTGCTCAAAACAGGCCCCAGATTTTCTTCACTTCCCCATGAAGCTCATCAAGAGAAGAATACGAGTGGCCGGCTGAAGAGATGGAGCGGCAGCCGCTGCTCTCCCGGGAGCTGCGCTGGCACTGCCCCCTCCCCAGCCCCAGCCCAGCGCAGGCAGCTCCTGCTGCAAACCCCGCCGCAGTCGAGTAGAGCCCAGCTAGTCAGAGCTGAGAGATGAAGCAGAAGGAAGCCCTGAGGCCCCAGTTTCGTGCAGCTTAAGCCCATCTAATTGCTGTCTGCTGGCATCCCAGCCCTCCACTCCTGAGCCCATTACCCAACAGAAAATAATCTAATAATCTTTTTTTTTTTTCTGTTGTGTCATCCCATGGGCTTTGTCTCTGTCTGCTTTCTGAAATAGCTCAGCAAAGAATGGAGAGTGGAACCAGAGTAGTGGAGGAGACAAGTTCATGGATAGGTTTTCTTAGGCTGCTGCTGCTGACCTGTAGCCTACATTAAATCATTTTGCAGCAATTCCTACTGTCCTGTTTTAGATACAACTCAGCACTGCCACAAACCTTTGCATCACCCATACTTCTAATTCAACTTTGCATTTGCTCATAAGCTATATATTAAAGTAAACAGATGTTGAAAACACTTCTTGTGTCTTTCAGGACTGTAGAATATACAGGTCACACCACAGCACTGCTCCACAACGCTGCCACAGCAAGTCATCAAAGGGATGCAAGGGCTGCCTGATGATTCCTACGGGTCTCATAACTTGCATACCAAATCCCAGCTCTGTAAAGCAAAAATCAATCAGGACTTCCTCCAAACTGCCCTCTTCAAAGCCACAGAGAAAGGCTGTGGTGAGACATGGGTTGGAGTGGCGTCTCGCTACAGGTTGAGGGAAGTCCTGCCTGAAGCCTGATGTTTGCAGGCTCTCTCAAACTCCCACAACTGACATTCAAGCTCAGTGGTGTTCCAGGACTGAGCAAGGGGCACTTCTGAGCCTCAGATTCCCAGCAGTGCACCACTGGTGGGATAGCCTCTGCTGTGCCTCAGCATCTCTGCTCATCTTCCCTGACAGGAGAGATCCGGTGTAACACAGCCAACACAGCCTGTCATCGTTTCCATGTGACAGCGTGGCATTTGGCATTTTCCACAAAGGAACACAGCATATCCTATTACATGACCATGCTATGAAAGCAGGGCCACCATTCTTTAATTTCCCGCAGTAGGTGGAAAAAAATATGAAGAAAAACACCATTAGGATCATCAAGGAGGAGACACCCTTGTCTGAAATCGCCATCCAGCTACAGATACCTTAAAAGAATTACTTGGTACCTGCATAAATATGCCTTTGTTTAATAAATGAGATTTCTTTCTGCTGTATTCCCACTAGTGAATTAGTATATAGGGAAGAGACAACTTTATTATTTGCAAGAGACTCAATAATTTATCTGCACACCCACATCATGCTTCAACCAAGACAATCAACACTCCATTAGAGATTATTAATACATTAAGCCCCACGACCACCTTATGATTTGTGGTACCATTTCCTCCACTTTACAAACAGAGAAAACTGCACAACAGCAGTTATCTCAGATGAACAGGTTATTAAAAAGCTCTGAGGAAACCCACAATGGAAGACAGCCCTTTTCCATGGGGCCAGGATTTTTCCCTGGTCTCTGACTCCGTGCCTGTTCTTTAACTTCACAATTACTACCAAACTTCAGTGAAGCAAAGCTCAAATAATTAAAGAGACAGCCTGCTCCCACTGAAGCCTGTGGCAAAACTCTCATTGTTTTTAACAGAAGCAAGACTAGACTAAGCATTTGTAAAGCAGTTGGGATCACTGGAAGGCACTACTGAGTTCTCAATATTATTAGCTACATAACTACATCTATCTAAGAGAAATTTTTCATTTAAAATCTTCAAAACCTGGTATCAAAACCTACCAGGTTTTTGAAAGCTCTTGTTCTTCAGAAGAATATTATTGAAAAAGCACTGACTGGTTATTGCTTATATTGAAATGTTTTGTATGAATAATTTAAATATGTTGCTAAAGCGCATACCAAAGGCCACTCCAGCAAGGGACGGAGTCCCTCTGAGGATTCTCACTTCTTTCATATCTGCTTTTGCCCCCTGGTTATAGCAGCTCTTCCTTCATTTTCCAATTAAAATAGTATTGTAATGAGATTTGGAAGATTCATCCAGTCAACAAGCTTATTGCTGTATTCACTGAACAAAATCATTAAATATTTCAAAATGGAGGAAGGAAAGCTTTTCAAAGTCTTTTAGGTCAAGTTCTTAGTATGAAATTGTTAGATTATAAACCACGGCAGACATACAGAGTCTCTTGCACCTGGCTGATCTGGGGTTTTTTTGACTTATGAATTTTTCTCTACATTGATAGTGTCCCCCTGAAACAAATATATCCTAGAGATCATGAGTTATGGGTTTCACCACACTTCCTTGCCCAATTTTAAAACAAAAATTATATCCTGAGTATGAGATATGCCTAACACAAAGGCATACACCAGTTCTCACCAAGCCTTTTGGGCAGAAAATGAGCAAACATGCATGACTTCATTATGTTTTAACTCTGACCAAATTGCTGCAGCCAAGGGCCTTCACATACAGAATTGTGCCAACAGCATCAAAGGACCTGCCTTTATGAAGTGTGAGCAAGAACTGCACTGACCAACGTGAAATACAGCAGCTTTCACAGGAAAGGTCACAGGCAAATGAACTGCTGTGAGCCACAGCAGGCAGTGGCAAGGATTGAGCACTCAGCTGAATGACTCTCCCTGCAAGGAAAGTGACAAACAGGCAGCTCTGCTCCACTCTGATCTTGCTGTACCCCTCATGAGATTTTAAAGAGAAGGCTTCATTAAACAGTGCTAGAAGCCAAAAAAGCATAGCTAACAAATAGCAGCATTTTCACACAGGAGAAAAATGGCACGATTATTATATCAGGGGATTCTCCAGGAAACAAGGGATGCAACAGCATCCTGAAACTGCACACACCTGTATGTCAAATAAATCTCAAACAATGGAATTTTTACATGAGCTTTCCTTGATTTTGCAGCACAATGTAAACACTTGTCATGTGGACAATAACTGCTATGTCAGCACAATTTTTCAGACATACTCACCCTGATTAAGGAGAATGGAAGCAAAAGCCCAGAGTGCTGATGCTTAAAGGAAATTCCAACATTTCAAGTGTTCAATCTTTTCTCTAAGAACATGTAAAGCCATGGGAAGGCAAAGTATGCAACTTCAACAAACGCTGCTTCTGACCTACCCACAATCACAGAACAGAATTATGGAAGACTTCAAGCACAAAAGCAGCTAAGATTGTTCTTAAACAAGGATATCAAAGCTCTTACTTACTATTTTAAAAGGCATGAAAATATTTTTGTAAATAAGCTTTAAAGAAAACAAAAAATCATCATTCTTTGCCAATTTTAGTCTGCAGCTCCTGTGAGCTTATCGGTGTAAGGAAGTTTAAGTTTTCCACAGTCTTACCTGAGTGTTTTAAGTAGGGTAATTAATCTTGTTGTTCCAGAATTCATTACAACAAAGTCCCTCACAGCTTCACCACATTACAGTCCTTACTGAAGGTAAACCAGTGAATAAATTTATTTATTTTGAAGCAAAGAATACATGTTTCTCTACAGCAGCAGACCTTGTGTATGGTTTGACAATTTTTTTTTAAACTAGATTCATTTTCACATGAAAAGCAACAGTATTCTCAACAGCAAGGACAACTGGTTCTTTTACAAGCCTGAAAGCAAGTACTTTCTTCTCTTTGGTCAACTAAATGCCGAAAATATAATCTCCTATTTAAATTTACTTGCAATAAGGAGGGACTAGGAATCTGTTTTACATAGAAATAAAATTATTTATTTTTCCCAAACAAGTGCCTGCATCCAGAAATGGCCCTAGTTGCCTCTCTTTGACCATCCACTCTCTCTCCAGATAAAATCAGAAGAGATTTGCAAATGCAAAACACATTTACAAAAAGCACTACCTGCTGCCTTCTTGGAGGAACACCTCCTAAGTAGCTGAATTTTCCATAAAGGAACCTGAACTTTCTCCATTCTTCACAACACAGAGGCTTCCCATATCCCAAGTAAGGATTTCATTATGCTGGTGAGCACAGAGTAATTTCAGCTCTTTAAGCCATCTGCACCACTGGACTCTGTTGTCCAAACTAATCCAATTCAATCCCATTCGTGTCTTTTCAGTCGTCTACATATTTTCATCCTTGCAGATAACTGTACATCCGTGCCAGCTACTGAATATCAGTCATTCACACACTTTCCCTGCTCCCCTGGCCCCTTTCTAAATCTCAGACACTAACCAGTTTGACATTACTCCATGAAGTGCCAGGTAAGCATCAGTCTCATTTCACAGCTGAAGACACAGATATAAAAACATGTACTGACTTGTTTAAACTGAAGGGAAAAAGATTAAAAAAAAAAAAAAAAAGGCTTGTTGAGTTAACACTTGTGATCTACAAAAACACAGTAAAGGCTAAGAACTATTTAAGAAACTTAGTACTGTATTACTGAAACTTGAAGTCAATACAATACTAAATTTATGTTTAGTAAAGTTTTGAAAGTACTCCTTAAGCCCAACTTTGATCACAAAAAGGCCATATGCTACTAAAGCAGATTTATAAAATATAAAAAGAGATGCATAGGACTGACATTAATAAACATTCAAAAGGAGCCCACATGTAAAAATCAAGGTGTGGGGGAAATCCTATAATTCTTCACACAGTGTTTTATTCCATTTAAGTTGTACTATTAAGCTGTGCTACTAAAAAAAAAAAAAAAGTTGGAAACCTACTTACCAAAATGGTAATCCTTTGCTTTATATACCCAGAAACAGATAAGGCAATTAAAGTACATTTAATATTTGATATGAAAAAGAATTAAAGAAGAGAAAAATAAACTGGTACCAGATCTAATTTCACACTCAGGGGATTACAATGTAGAGAATACACACAAGCATTCTTCACTGACAGCAGCACTGTGAAATGCTCGGTAGATTGCTGGCACTCTTAGGATTTAAAAGATTTAATGTTCTGCTTCGTTACTTCACAGCATGCAGAAGTTTGGAGGCCACTGGAAGACCAAGCAGCTCAGCAAGGAAGAAAAACGGAAGAAAAGGGCCTCATCAAACTTACAGGATCTTGATGGACCTTATTTGACAGCATTTTACTGTGCTTAAATTGTGAAAATTAAAAACCAGAATGCTTCTGTTCCCTTAGTGTAATCAAGGCCATGTAGTGGGTGCCATTCTGACGTAGACTGTACATACACTGACATCCTATTTTTACTTAACCAAAAAAAACCCCAAACTTCAGTCCTTTTCTCCTGTAAGGAATAACACCTGCCTCCCTTAAAAACAAATACTTGCAATAGCAAATAAAAAACAAACAAAAAACAACTAAACCCAGAGAAAAATTGATCAAACTCACACTGGGAGTAGCTGAATTGGAAATTTACTTTATACCTGCATACAGGTCACTGCTTGTCCTGGATCTCCAGGAGAGTACACTTGGCAAATGTGTGCTTTCCCATGGTCAGCACTGGGGTGGACCATTGCTCCTCAATGCAAGAATCATAATTAGGGCAAAGCATCTTTGTGAGCTGCAGTAATTTCCCCCTTTTCTCCCCCGTGCAGCCAAGCAGGAGCAACCCTGCAGGGTAGGTGACAGCACTACAATAGCTAATCCCAACAAGAGAAACTCTAAGCGAGGAAATGTGCTCTGAAAATGCAATATGTATTCTAAGAGGATGAGACTCCTGAGAAAACAGAAGCCCTCAATAATTAGGCTTTGGGATGAGAAGGTGGCTCTTTCACTGAAGAAGTCCTTTCAAATCTTGGGTATTTAGTTTAGCTCTAAGAAAACAAGCTCTTTTGTTAAACAAATATCCAAGCACCTAGAAATTTTAGAGGCACACATACAACTTTAACAAAAAATAATTTCAAACAACTGAATTTTGTGTTTAAGGTGCCCTCTGAATTATCTGCATAACAGAAAAGAGTTTTTACACCTTTTATGAACAAACATTTTGGGGGAAAGGTTCTGTTCCTCTTGTTCTGTTTAGAAAGAGGCTGAAGACCACCAATGGGTCTGATACACCACAAACACAGCCTGAATGCCTCAGAGGGAGTGCCTACCCTCCTTATGCTTTATTCCCCCTTCTTGGTAACCACGTCACCAAGACCTGCCCTCACATACTTCTTCCTATTTTCTTCCCTAAAGAAACCCACCCAGGCCAGGAAGAGCCCATCCCAGGAGGAGGTGGCACAGTGGCTCCTCAGGGGCCACACATGGCAAGCGGTGTCTGTCGTGTGCCTCTTCCCTTCCAAAGTTACAGCCTGTTAGCAGAGATCTGATCACCAACCTCACCTGGTCCTGAGCAGTCCCAACTGCACGATGAACAGACATTAAATCAACCACATTCTCCTTGTTAAAAGCACACACAAGCAGCAAAAGCATCTGAAGCTGTGCTCAGAAACGTCTGAGCCGGCGGTGAGTCGGCTGGCTGATGTGCTTTGCCATTCCTCACCACTGCATCCCTCTCCATCCCTCCTCTCCATCCCTCCTCTCCCCTCCCATCCCTCCTCTGCTAGCTGCACCCAGCAAGGATGTGACACTGATGAAAATTCTGACCCTTTTCCTTTTTACCTTTTCCTTTTCCATGCCAGCTCACATGTCATCTCAGAGGAGAGCTGCACAGCTCACAGAGCTGCAATGGCACAGCCAGCCCACAGTGTGAGACCACATGGCCATGTGAGAAAAGGACGTGGCAGGTGGCAAGGGAGGGACAGCCAACACATTTGAAACCACCATGATTACGTGAATTTTTGGCAATATAGGCAGCTTCACATGTGCTCTCCCATCACGCCACTGTGGCTCTACACAGCACAGAGAGCTCAAGGGACATGTGTTGACAACTGAAATTTCTGTAGTTGATTTACTAATTTAAAATAATACAGGCTGAATTTCTACCAACAAGATAATGTTCTCTGTGAGTTCATCCACTCCCAAGTCTAACTGAGCACCATCACGCCCCTCCTAACCATATTAAAAAATGTCATATTTTTCCAAGATCTAAGAAAAGAGACAAGGTTAGAAAAGGGTATTCTGACTCAGTGGCTTTCATAGGTAAAACATGGGGAGCAGACGAAAGACAGAATTGAAGAAGAAACAAACTAGGATTCCCTAAGCAGTTCTAGCTAATGCAAAGTGTGAAATATCTAGCTCTATTTTATTTTATATCCCATATGAAAATGTTGGTTACAGCAAGTACAGCACAGCACGTAAGCAATAATTTCTTTGGAAGGAACAGTAATATGCAAGATGAGAATTAGTACTGAGGCCAAAAGAGAACAGGAAGAGATCATCTGCAAAAGAAAGACACTTGAATTAAAAAGTGTATATTATTAAGTAAGGGCCACATCAGCGTATGTATTTTCATCAAGTACAGGGCAGCTCTAAATGCAGTATGAAATAGCTGCTATTTACAGGATATTATTAGAGCCATACAATATAGTGTTTCATTTTGGAAGCTTACTGGACTTAAACTAGACTGGATAGACAAAACAGAAGGTTACTTATTATTTAAGCAGCGCTCATCTCAGAAGGATATTACATTTATAGCCTGATGCAGCTTACTCATAACAAAGTCTAATTACAGCCTAACAAGCACACCCACTGGCTTCAATGAGACTCAGCAAAGAATAAGGATCCACTGTACGTCAGGTTTGGCAGCTCCCTGATGAAGTGCTCTAGAGGAAACAAACCATTCGGCCAGTTAATAGAGGAAACTATTTAACATGGAAGCTGGGGAGAAGTGATGCAACTCGCTCACCACCACAGCAGTCGCTGCCAGGGCCGGAAGCAGGGCTTAGGAGCTCCGCAGCTTCTGCATTTGTGTGTGTGCAAGACCATCAAACCTCCCCATGGAAACTGATCACCTCCAGCAGATCCTTAATTTCATTGTTTGTTTACAGCTTTGAAAGAAAGTTACCAAATCCCTTGTTTTTATTACACTGGTAATTGCATAGGGACTTGAGTTTTATATATATGTCCCCATCTTCTGTTCTATTAGATGAATGTACCCTTCTGCAGCTGTAATAAAATGCAGAAAGGCAATAAAGGAAAATAACTGGGGAAGAAACTGAGGACTAAATGACTGTTGTTTTTGAGCTCCACCTCCCATCATGAGACAAACATCAAGTAGTAAATCAGTTCTGCATATCAGCTTGGCATACCACAACACACACAATACACACCCATCCAACTGGTATCTCTCCTTCAAAACACTGAATATTCAATGCCAGCAGTATCAACCTAGACAGCAATTTCACTCTGAGAGCTATCTCTTGGTTTGAGTTGGGCTCTCTGCTTTGCTCTTCAAACTATGCTCCACATTGCTTGTAGACTACTCCTGATCATAGTCCCTGTTCAAAGCATCTTAATTTAGTCAGACCAGACAAAGTGTCCACCAGCAAAGTGGCTGGGAGGCGCCTCTGTTAGAGAGTGTCACAGCTGGGACCACTGGTCCCTGCAGAACTGTCCTATGGAGAGCATCCTAAAAATCCATGCTACTAGTAATGCAGGGATGGCACGACAGAGACACGCCATGGGGAAACTGCGTCAAACTAACTAAATGTGGATTCTTTCCTACATAACTTTTATGTTCTCTATTTATGTTTGTAAAAAAGACCAGACTTTCTTAAGCTGTGCAGACTCGGGTGTGGAGTTGAACCTGACTGCACTTGAGGGCTGGCAATTTACAGGGGAAAGTCTTTGTTGTGTTCATAATAAGCTATGTATAATTGGTAGCAACAGTAGAAGAATGGCCTAGATAAAGTGAATATCCACAGCAGGTGTGCTCCTGATGTATCACAGCACTAGCCGAGTCTTAAAACATCTAGGGGGGCCAAATACCTGTGTTTCTGAAAAACAACCAAAAGAAATCTTTGGAAGAGGAAGGGATGGAGGTTAGAGTAGAGCATGGCACATGGCTCCACTGAAAAATTACAGCTCATATCTCTCCATTAAAACATTCAAACCAGCTACATCATCGACACCCATCTGATCTATCACAAACACACGCATGCTTTTGAAATGCCTTGAAAGCCAATTTATCAAAGCAGAGCACCCCAGCAGGCCATGCCCACACAGGGTCCCCTCAGGCTGATGGTGAGAGGCAGAGCCCCCCACCCTGCTGCAGTACCCAGGAGCATGGGGATGAAGCAGGGCAGGCACCAGCCACAATGCAGGCAAGGGGCAGCAGTGTGTCCCTACACTCAGCACACTTCCCATCCTTTTTGCTGGGTTTCCTGAAATGCTTGATCTCCATGCATTAAGCACAGGGGAAATTGCAATCATGCATATGCAAAATAAGCCAAAGCCTAACATGAAAATTTTGGATATGTACTGACTGGTGAATCAGACATTTTTCCACCTTTCATCTCTTTCCTCTGTTAACTGACAAGTCAAACTAATCCCTCCCCTTTGAAACTGTAATATTCAGATGAGAAGTGTAAAAGCAGACTTAGTCTTTAATTCTAAATTGTACATGTATTTTGGTTACAGTCTTAATAAGGGCATGCTAAAGGCCCTTCAGTTGCTTCTTTCCTCTGGATTTTATCTCGCTGCATTCAGATTACTATGTACAACTTTATACAATTTAGCTGTTTCAAGCATTGAAACCTGAGTGCAGTAACAATCAGATTGCCACCAAATCCTAAGGCCTCCCCAACGAACAGAGACAACCTGCACTTTCTCTTGCAGGCCAATCCTAGCAATGCTGCAGGTATCTCTGTATGGTTTCAGGCATGCATCTATGTGCTCCTCCTTAATCAGCCGGGAGGAGGAGAAGGAATGAAGGAACAGGATAAAAAGCAGAGTGGCCATTATGTCACCACATCCATTTTTCAGGATGCAGTCCCAAGGAAAAGCTCTTGGGTTCATGTATCAGCAGGAACAGCCAGTTGGGATTCCTGCCTCACTCAAAAGGAAGAACTTCAAAAAGAACACACACAACTGGTTCTCAGGCTCTTCAAAGAGCTCTAGAAGCAGGAAAATACCAGACTACAACATATTCAAAACCCAATAATAACAGTGGCAGCTTCTGCCACCTTCTCACATTAGAGATGTATCTGCAACCAACCCCAGCAGCAAACAGAGATAACAAGCCAAGTATAATCAGCCCACAGGAGAAAATGGAAGTCAGAAGAGAAAAGATGGAGGCGTCTCCCAAAATATTTAAATTTAACTATTTTGGTCAACTACTGCACTGGAAGTTTTAAAGATGAACTTGAGGGGAGGTAGAGGTTAGGGTAGAAGTAGAAAAGGGAAGAAGTAGAAAAATGCTTATTTTTGATCAGTGTTGTCAGATGTGATCTTCAACTTTTACCGCTGCTTCCCTGGTGAAGAAGAAAGTAAGTTATAAAGGGGTTGCCAAGCTTCATTGCAGAAAAAAAAAAGGAAAATAAGCAAGCAGGTAAATGTCTCAAAGACACAGCTTCAAAAGGAACTGACAGTGCCAACACCATTAACTGGGGAGACTGCCTGCATAAATCCATCCATATTTGAATATGTTAATTTTCCCAAAGCTTACAACTGAATCAAAGACTATTTCATACTTCAAGGAAAGAGAAAGGGTCTGAATGGAGCAGGGGAAAAAAAACCAAAAATCAGCACTACTGTGCCAGTGAGAAGAGCACAGGCTGACACCCACAGAGGTGTGCTGTAAGCTCATGATATGATTTCATCCACAAGAGCCTCCCACAGTAGTGCCTGACTGCAATGCTGCTGCCTGCACCCTACAGCGATGCCAGCACGCCTGTTTACACAGCCATGCTGAGGATCAGATCTGGCTTTGCAAAACAAAAACCACAACACATGTTGGGTTTTTTTGCATTTTTAAGCCAAATCATGTTCCCGTTCTGGGTCACATGAGAGCTGTATGGCTGTGCCAGAACAACCAGTGTGCATGTGTGCACAGGGTTGAAATAGGGGATGTGAATTCATCCCGTAAAAACACAGTTAAAGCCAGCTCTCCTTGCCTAGATTTATCTAGGCTTGGAGGAATTAATAAATGAGCAAGTAAAACCTATCTATGTAAGTCTTTTTGGAGACAAAGCTACATCTCACGCATTACCGTATTGTGTATCCAACAGGCATTTTCAGGGGATGAATAAATAACACCATGTCCAAGGATGCTGGCTCCCTGTCACTGTCACTGTCTGCTGTCCCTAGACTGAAGAAGGGAGTCCCCTCTCACAGAGTGTAAGACACAAGCCACCTGCTGAAGGCACTGTGGCTGGGAAGCCTGATTTTAGGTTACAAAAAGACAAACTGTGACATGGCATCCCAAGAGGGGCAAGTGTCCAAGGCTTGTCACTTGCACTCCTGAGCAGAAGAAAATGCAAGAAAATGCACACAGAAAAGCTCTCCTTGCAAACCCCAAAGCTCTTGTGGTTCTAGTGCATGTAACGCTGAGTCAAACAGAGCTCTGAATTCAAGGGGAAAATGCAGTTGCTAAAACACTTGCATTATAAGCAGGGTTCTGAGTGCAGTTAAAAGCCTGTTTCTTTTATTCCATATCACTGTCAAATCCCCTTAACCCAATTTACTTCAACTTTAAAAAAGATAAAATTCCTCACTTATTTGCATTTGCATTTCACAATCTCTATGTTTTGCTTCATTTACACACTCACAACTGTTTAAATTATCTTCGATTTGAGAATGTGAATTCTCATTTGCAAGGCAAACGGTGTTCATGCCCAAGGAAAATAAAATACTCATCACTTTTATTAAAGTAAAAATACCTTTCTACCTTTTCAAATACCTTTTCCACCTCCTGTTCCCCTGAGTTTTAACCCTTCTGCAGACTTCTTACAGCACACTCCAGCAGATCTTTTCCACTACTGGAATGAGAAAACACTTAGATGTGAACTCTTGCTTTGAAATAGAACAGAAAAACCTGGCAGGCTTCTGCGGAATGTAAAAGAAGCCTCATGTGCAGTAAATATCACATGTGCAACAACGCAGAGGAGAAAAGTAGCAAGAGTCACTGGTTTGACAAATTCTTGCACAGATAAATTTTGAAGAATAAAATAATCATGTAGGAAACTCACATACACTGAAAAAATAGTTTGAAAAAGGCATCAGGGATCATTTTTTCTCCTCTCCGTGCCAGCAAGCCCCACAATTACTTAGACAAGAAAAGGTATTTTATGCCTTTTATAATAGAGATTCCCAGATGCATCCATGTAATCCATATTCCCCTTAATTTCATAAATTACTAATTGGGGAAAATTAATATATACCGACTTGAAAACTCAATGGAAGAGCAACTCCAGCAAGTGTCTTAACCAAAGCTAGTACTGATACACAGAAACTTTCAGCTCACTGAGAAATTAAGTTGCAAAGCTCGATCTGTAGCTCTTCAGGTCTCTGGCACTACACCATAGTACACAGCTGAAAAAAATTCATTTGTAAGCACATCCTAATGATGTTTATTTATGTGAAAACTGGTGCAAGTAGTCAAACTTGCACAAAATATATTTTATCAATTCTCCCCATGACTTTCCCCAGGTTTACATTTACTTCTATTTAACAGCTATTTTCTTCTCATTTGAATATTTCCTTAAAAGCCCCCAAAAGATTATAAGTTTCTAATACTGCATTTTTTTTTTTCAGCTCTGACAAGAGGGAGAGAACCTCTGGCTCCCTGGAATCAAACCAGCACAAAACGCACTGCAAGTGCGCAAGAAAATTTTGCTGCCCATGAAATGTTCTCAGGGTGTACAGTGCATACTGTGTTTGGAGCAGTTACTGTGCTTTCCTAGAAAGATGCATTTGATGTACATTTGACAAAACTAACTGATTGTAGCAGCTGGAAAACAAAAGGAATGTAACAATAAGATTATTTTTCTCCTACTTCTTAGACACCAGGGGCTGACAAAGCGCCACCTCTAAGGAAGCCCTGCCTATTTGGTAAAAACTGTTAGCACTAGAAGCTTCCTTACTGTGAGGATGCAAACGCCAAGAGTTTGATCAGGAGTTTTATGACTGATATACATCTATAAAGCCACTATTTCCAGCTTTAGGGCTAATAACATTAAGGTTTCTTTCTGCATTGAGTTTCGGCTGAGTATGAAGCCTCTGTAAATCCCTCTGGTGCTGTATCCTAAAATGATGCAAATAAATTGCAAATTTGACATTTCTGTGGACATGAGATTATGCAAGTAATGCCAAAAAAAACCCATTTACTTAAAAAAAAATTACTCATGTTCAAATATTTTGTAGTTATTTTTTCACTACTGCAAAGAACTTATATTTGTATTTCTCACATATGTTGCAGAGTACAAACACTTAGGGAAGACGAACAGACTTCAGAGTATACTTTCAGAATATTTATCTTTTGGGATGAAAAATATTTTAGTCTTTTATAACTTTTAGTTGACAAACATATTTCTAAGAGAGATGATCAGCTCAGACATGCATTGCTGAGCTTGGTAGAGAGATTATTGGATAAAATTCCATGAGCTGTGCAGATTCTGACTAAGCATTCTTCTGTAAAAGCTTGGTATGAAGCTACAGACTTGAGCAGAACAGCAAAACAGGCTACTCCAGCTTTGCACCCAGATCATAATTTGGAGCTTATGCTCATCCTAAAACTGGCCCTACCTCTGTACTTCAATGTTGGTGCCAGAACTGCTGTCTTGCATCTGTGTCACTCCCATGGAAAACTCCCATTGCCTACACTAAGAGACTCCAACCTAAGCCATACACCCAATACAAGAACTTTTCTCAAAGTCGTTTAAAGCCTCCAGAGAAAATAAAACAAATGGGGATAACAAACAAGTGGCAAGGTTGATGGACAGAAGGAATGGAAGCAGAGAAAAGACATACAGCTTCACAATACTATTATTGTATTGCATGGTTAATTGGAATGAAACCTATGGATTTGTACTGTTTATTTTGAGCTACAAAATATAAATAAGATACTGCAATTTAAACAACTATTTTGTTGCTCATTAGACTCAGGTATGTATTAAGCTTTTATATATTAAAATTATGAGTAATTCTGCATATATCACTCACCAAAACCTCATGCATGCTATACAACATGAAAGAAAAATAAAACAACAAGCAAGTCAGGGAAAGACATTCAATGACTAAGCATTAGAATTGGCAAGGAGAACAGTGAATCACTGCACTGACAAGCAAAGTTAATAATACTGACAAGGTGGGCCAAACTTCTTGTGCCTCAGAAGGCAGCAAAGCCTGGAAGAACAAGGTAATAGCAAATAATTGGAAAGACTGACATGTCTTCTGCTTCCTGCTGAAGAGCAATGGTGGCAAGAGCACTGCTGTGCAAGGAGCTGTGGTTGGCTGCTTCCCTCTGCCCTGGCCTGACAGCTCTACAGCAGGGGCTGCAAGGAAACAGCACAGACAAAAGGGAATATAAGGCAAAAGCACAGCAGACAGTGAACCAGAAAACATGGTGATCTAGCCAAAGCTCACTCCTTTTTAAACACTTGTCTAGCTAATATTACCAAAAACTTTCTGGATATTCATCTTGATGGAAGTGGAGAGGGATTTTTTCACAAGGGCGTGCAGTGATAGGACATGGGGTAAATGGCTTTAAACTGAAAGAAGGCAGGTTTAGA
Source organism: Entomyzon cyanotis (assembly GCA_024500445.1). Classification (NCBI taxonomy): domain Eukaryota; kingdom Metazoa; phylum Chordata; class Aves; order Passeriformes; family Meliphagidae; genus Entomyzon; species Entomyzon cyanotis. Next base: position 11,704,129 of record JAKEPQ010000871.1, read on the forward strand.
TTGGGTATTAGGAAGAAATTTTACTGTGAGGGTGGTGAAGCACTGGAACAAGTTGCCCAGAGAAGCTGTGGATGCCCCATCCCTGGAAATGTTCAAGGCCAGGCTGAGTGGGGCTCTGAGCAACCTGGTCTAGCACAAGGTGTCCCTGCCCACAGCAGGAGGGCTGGAACTAGATGGTGCCCTGAAGGTCACTCCCAGCCCAACCTATTCTATGATTCGGTGAAATCCAAGCATGCAAGAACATTAAGTACCCGCACAATGTCGTAAAGCAGTGAAAACTGCAAAAGTTTAGGCACGCTATTTTAACGCGGAAAATAGCAATATGGACAGATTTAATGTTTTGAAGGAAATCAGATACCCTCTAGAGAGGGCAAATTTCCAAGAGTCACATGATATCTTGCTTGAATTTTTACTATCTTGCCACTTAGTATAATCAATTATGGCTAAAAATTTGTGTAAAAATTGGTGCAGGTTACAGAGAAGTAAACTATTTCTGAATATATAAAAGGAGCATGAAAAATGTTCTGCCTTATTTACATCTCTATTATAGTGAAATTTCCAAGTAGATTGGTTCAAAAGAAACTTCTAAAGACGTTTCATGATAAAGCAGCATTTGACAGATAAGCTTTGGAAAAATCTTGCTGTCAGGGCACTAACCTGCAGCTAGCTGAGAACTCAAGGCAGGAACTCCCTAAACTCTGTGGTAGTTCCTTCCTCAGACACCAAAACTCTCATCAGGTCTCTGACAGATTTGTAGCAGTTGGTAAAAGTCAGACAAGTAAAGTAGCTGCTATCTCCACCCACACACCCTGTCCCAAGGCAAAGGCTCCCAGTTTGCACATGGAGCAGCTTGGGAAAAAATGTAGTTTTTCTCCCAGAAAACAGAGTCTGTTTACTTTGGTATATGCCCAGGTAAAATGTGTACATTTCTACATGTGAGCAAGTGCAATTGCTTGCCAGTTGTAGCCTCTCCCCGAAACACTATTTTCAGCTTCCATATAATTTCCCATCACAAGAGCCAGACAACTGCACTGGGAAGTGGGTCCAAGAATGAAGGGGATATGAAGCTACTCATCAAACCAGGTTCTGTCTGCACAGCTGGCTGCAGCCAACTACTCCTTGCTGCTTTATCCCACAGCTCAGCAGAAGGAAGTGTCCAACCAAAGGGCCATCTTTCGACTTGAAGAGTAACCTGGTAAAACTGTTTAAATTCTAAAGGATATTCTACTATAGCTCCAATATCCTGTTGCATGGCTTTCAACATGACACCACGTACTAAAATTGCTTTTATTTCAGTTAATTTGCACTTTGAATCTGCTCATATAATAGCAGTTAGTGTAACATTCTAATAATGTTATGGATTAACATTTATGTTTTCTTTCAGCTCTAATGACACATCATGAAAATTACCCAATAGTAGAAAAAATGTGAAGGAAACTTCTAGACAAGAGCAGTGAACACCACAATTAAACACAACCAGTTAGAAACAAAACTCTATAGTCTAAACCAACTTGCAAATTATTTGTTATCCTAAAAGCAACTTCCATTGTTCTTCCTGAGCCAACCTGTCTGTATGGGTTATGAGCATCAAAGGATGTCCATCTCAGTGATGGTCTTCCAGAACTCTTACCACAAATTTTACATCACACCAAAATTTAGCGTTTACTAAAAACATCACCACAATTTTCCTATGTTCATTGCTATTTATATTTAAGATTTATGCCAAAATGGCATTTATTTTGATGAATGATGACAAGACACATGACGACACCCCTGACAAATAATAAGTTCGATATGGGGAAATGTGAATATCGGCAAGCTCTCAATCTTCAATTTATTGTTTTCATCAACCCAACCCCAGCTCTAATTTGGTAGCATTTTATTTTGGTCATAGAGCTCACCTAGTAGAACAAGTCATACTTTGTTAGCTCTTGCCCAGGGGATAGGTGTGTTTCTCAAATTATACTCTTACAGACTGGGAATAAAGAGGATAGGTTGGGAAAGAAAATCATTATGGAGCTGTGCTTCAATTTAGGTGGAGACAGTGGAAAAGAAAATACTGACAATATTAGCACACTTGGATTTTTTCATACAGTGAAATATTGGAAAAAAAATCAGCAAATGTAACTCTTAAAATATTTTTAATGCACCTTATTGTAATAAAATACCCTATTTCACTTCATGTTCACCCACCAACCTTATGACTCTGTGTACTGAACAGCCTTTGTATTTTGTACATGTATTTTCTATTTGGCTAACATCTGCTCTGCGAAGACAAGTTTTATGTTAAAGCTACCAGAATTTAATGCTCGTATTACTGGAGATGCATGTTTTTAATAATCCTGAAAATTTGTGGATACTACAATATTTCATATTTTAAGGAAAATTGCTGCAATTGACGTGTAAGTTTTGAGTAAATTAATTAGTGCTGATGAGAAGGCGCCAGGTTAATAACTCTGGAGAAACTTGTCTATTTTTGTTCCATTTAGATCTGTAAAATGCCTGAATTTTTGTATTAGAAATGCAGATCCTGTCTAGCCTGGAAGATCAAGAGTCTGCAAAATGGTGACACTGCAAGAGTAAAAAAATCAAGTTCAGACAACAAAAAAGCCAATTTCATTTGGGCCTCAAACTAGTTTTTTAACCCTTTTGAAGAACTAAAATAACAGAAGTAATTTGCCAGTTAACAGAAAATAAAACTCCATTTATTTTTGTCATCAGGTCAGCACGGTTATTTCATGTAAGTCACAGAGAGGGTCGGGAGCATCCCTGCATGGCACACACAAGGCACAAGGCCCTCGAGGGATGCTGCTTCTGAATTACCCGCAGGCAAATCAGGAGGACTTGAAATAGAGAAGTCCTAGGTTTCAGCTTTGGCCTGTCCTATCCTAAACACAAACAGATAGAAAGAACACAATTGCTAAAAAATCTAAATACAGCTTTGTAGTTCAGTTTAACTTTGTAATATTTTTAGTTTACAATGTTTTCCCTTTGCCTACATTTTTTGGGAGAAAAACCAGTAAAATTATTAATTATTTAATTAAAATGTCTATAAACAATTACATAAACAACCTGACTGCAGTTTACCAGAGCTCTGCAACCATATGAGCATCATCTTTACGTGTAATTTCTCAGATGATAGACTTCAGTTCATCTGTCGTCTATTGCCTGGAAATTGAGCATCTCTGGGCAGTATTCAAATTTATGGTCTTGAGTGCAAAAAAAGATAATAAAGTAGGGGGGGAAAAAAAGCTTACTCTCAAATTTACTAACATCAAATAATGGTGTTCTTTTCCTCAGAATTTTTCAGACTTTAGCTGACACACAGTAAGTAGAGGCACATTTGGGCATTCATGCTTTTCCAAAAAAAATAACCACCTATAACTTCTCCCAGCGGGTAGCATCAATCTAAAAACAATCAGGAAAAGCTTTATAAACTAGCAGTGAACAAAAGATGTTTCTGGTGTCATGACAAAGCCAACACTGACACAGCGGAGTTAGCAGGGCATTGTATTCCTCCTGAGCAGCTACTGCAAGCTTCAGCAAATGGAAGGACCAGCATCATGATTCAATCACAATGTATTTCTCAGTTTAGGATCAAAGTGCCAGGCCGACAGATTTCTGCCAGCTGAAAAACAGGTACCGTCACTTTGTCAGAAAAAAAAATAATTGGGTGGAGGACTAATGTGAAAACAAAAAGTAAATTTCATTTCTGCCCTGGTTCCTCCTTGGTGCTAAGCCTGCAGGCACATCCCCACACCAGGCACTGCTGCCCATGACCAAGTGCACCTGCAAGTGGCTGAGTCCAGAGGCTGTCCCAGAGCCCAGAGCAGGCACAGAGGTGCCAGCAGCCATCCCAGCAGCTCTAGGGCAGCTGAGAGCACCAAGAGCTGTGACTCTGCTCTTCACATATTAACATTAGAGACAAGGATACTTAAAATATGGCAGAGAAAAATGGAGGGGATTTACATATCACAGGACATAAATGAAAGCAAGTTACCATTTAAGCCTTCCCTTAAACTGAAGTCTTCACTGTGACTTTCCAAAGCTTCGGGTGTTTTTTTTCCCAACTCAACAAGATTAAAAAGAAGTAAATGTACAGGATGGGACATAGCACATAGAATTCTTCACCAGATAATAATAAACCAGCAGTTTTTTTAAAACCTTAGAGGAAGAGAGGCACCCACACGGAGTGATTGCCTTCCTCACTGTGCTGCTGTGGCAGACCTGTGCAGCAGCACAAGGCTGCTTATCATCTGGTGGTGCCAAGGGAAAAGGAGCAAAAAATGGAAGAGAATACCTGCAAACCAGCACCCTCCAATTTACAGTTTCCTAGGAGGATTAAAGAAACACATGTTCCATTGTAACAAAGAAGCAGCCCAATTTCACCTGCTTAAAAAAGTATTAAATTCACCTGGCCAGCAGTAAGAGAATAAATTTAGAGCTACTGACTGTATAGCCATAAAGAAACTCTTCTTTTAGTAACTGAAGTTTTACTAATTTAGTTACATCTTCCACTTGTAAGCAAACAAAAAATTAAATGTGCTGTGGAAATGATGTTTTATTGGTGCTTTTCCCTCCATTCCTTTACACATCTCCAGCTATTTACAGAGCACTTTTGTGTACCTGGCATTCACGTGTTCCACGTTGATAAATGAAAGCAATGAATGCTAGAACTGCAGCAATAACACGTCTCAGAGATATGGAGATTCCAGCACTGGTAGGGAACAACCTGGATTACTGACATTCTGGAGGGAAACCATGCATCTCTCAGTCCAAGGGCCAATGATTTAAAGGTCAGGTCCCAGTGCTGACAGTCCCACCTGGGTCAGCAGTGATTTGTCCAGCACAGAACATCTCAGCTGGGTACCACAGCACCACTCCAATTCTCTATTTATCACAGCACAGGAGTGCTGGGGTGCAGAGCTGGCACAGCCATCAGCCTCACTTCACTCATCAGGGAGCTGCAACCCCACAAACAGCAGCAGCACTGCTGGCTGCATGCAGATCCATAACAAAGCATTTCCCCTCAGCATCTCCCTTTTCTGACATTTTCCATCTTTGCTCCCAGTTACACTCCCTTTGTCTACCCCACTATGTGATGCCATGAGTCACAGGTTAAATTTCCCTGCTCTGAGAGAAAAAGACACAGCATTCTTAATGTGTCCTCTCCAGCTGTCCCTCTCCATGCTGCTCTAACCACTGCATTTCTTCTTCACCTCACGTTCCCTCACTCTGCCTGGGACACCCAGCTCAGGACCTGGCTCCCCAGTTCTACCTCTTCCCTCAAAGTCTTTCTGCACATTAAGATGTCCAGAAATATCCAGGACTGCTGACTCTCCCTTGTTACCATGTCTGCCTTGCTGATATTTTATTTTTAAGAGAACCATATGAAAAGCAGCATGACAATGAAGCAGAGCCAAGCCACTACTCAGAAACTATTAGAAACTAATTTCCTTAAAAACATAAAATATAAACACTTGCACAGTAGGAAGAGGCACAAAAGCCCTCCAATATCAAAATGAAACTTTTTTTTTTTCCTTTTTGTAAAGCATGATATCATTGTAGCAACTCTGAATTTTTAGAGGCAAGTAATTTTTAAAAGTGTCCTTTGGTTTGTTGAGGTAAAAAATAAAAGGAGAGAGCAAGCATATAAAAGACAGAGAAAGAGAAAGAAACAAGTCGGGGTTTTCCACCTTAGAAATGATGCAAACATACCTGAGATAGAACACCAAAACACCTGCTACCTAGATATTTTAAAAAGATTTAAATGCATAAAAAATATTTTAGAACTTATGTTAGATAATTTAAGGTTTAATTCTGCAAAGGTTTATGCCTTTCATCGACAACATGAGCAGTTCCCTTTAGGCGGTGCAAGAAAACAAAATGTATCTATCTGTAGAACTGTGCCCTGACAACTGCATGAATTCCCAAAATACAAACAAGGATTCTAGAAACAAATCAGAAAAGTTTCTTTGGAGCACTCTTATCCAATTTCAGTATTTGATTTGGCACTACCTGAGCAGAAAAACCTCTAATAAATTAAAAGTGCAAAGAATGCAAGATACACAGACTTTCATATACCTTTTTCATCCATATCTGCAGATTTTTGTGCAATCTTCTCCCAAAACTCAGCACTCAGTTTGTACCCATAATTTCAGGCTTTTCTATATTTTTATCCTATTTCACCAAGGCAGGCATTCAAAATGCCCTCTTTTTGGTAGCTCTTCCCCAGTTCATGTCATTTAGTTTTGTGGTGCCTATAAAGTCATTTCACAGAAGACCCTTATTCACTATCAGATGTTGTTATTATCCTACACATTTATGTAGGATTTTTATTATTTCAGAAATAACAGAATATAAACAAAAACTTTTCTATGTTATCACAGCAATATTCTGCATGCAAGATTTTTTTCCCCCCATGCAGTTTGTCTATTTTCTATATATTTACATCCAGGGGATTTTGCTGTTATCCAGAGCTCCAGACAGTACTGTGAACTCGTCCACATACAATCACAGTCATAAAACATGTGCTGGACCAGAATAAAATCAATATCTCTAAAAACAGTGACATAAGTAGAAAACTCATATTTACCATCTGGCTCAGAATATTCTGCATCCATCATCAGGTGTCAGCAAGGACAAAGCGAAGCGTCTCGGAGCACCAGCAAATGGGCTGCTTCAACTGAATGGTTTGGATGCAGTTTGACAATGAAAACACTTTTTAAAACAGAAAACAAGCAGGCAACAGCAAGCTGAATAGCGGGTGGAAAGCTCTAGTAAGCGCATTCTGTGACACAGGCAGCTGCAAATCACAACAGGCCATTCTGCCGGTTTGTCAAGGGATCACTACGAGTTAACACAACTTGCAAACAATAAATATCATTCTGGCGACTCGTAAAGATCCATTAATTTTGTCCACGTTTATCAGAGATTGTATCTCAATTCATACAACTGTGTATAAAAGAGCCCGTCCTCCAAAGCAAATTACATCAGCTCCTCTTTAGTAAATATCTTTAGAAACAAAACAGGAGTCAAAGTTTGCACAGTTTGAAAGGCACAAATAAAAACAGTACTTTTAAATCGACTCTAAATGAAAGCAGAGTGGAGTGAAACAGCTATATTCCCAGCATTTGTACCAGGAAAAACACCCATGCAGATGGTTTGCTCAATATCACTTTTTTTTGGTGACAGAAGAATCAGTGTTGCCCATTTGCATTAGAACGGCCAGACAAAATCTCTGTGTGTGATAATTTGCTGTAGCTCGAGAGAATTTGCAATGAGAGCTTGAAAGTTTTCATAGCAACCCCCAGTGTCCCTGTGTGCGTGAGGGATTAGAAAGGAGACGGACGCTTCCTTTGCTGGCTGCTCAAGCCCAGTGACACAGGGCACAATCCCAATGCCACACACCTTGAGCTTCGTCTAGGCTGAGCTCCAAACTTCCTGACCTTTCCTTTGGTGTCTTTAGTTATTCATCTTTCCCTCGCCTAAACACCCTGCCTTCTCTTCCCCCTCTTTTCCAGCTCTCCGTTTGAAGCTGCTAATGAAGGTCATTCCATTTCTGGCAATCGGCAGGTACTTTTTGGGGTTGAGCTGTATCACTTTGACTCTAATTTCTCTCTTTATATATTTTAAGTCATCTGAATGAAAGAACGGCAATTCTTACACACTAAAGATTTATGCAGATCAGTGTCACTGTACACACTTACAATTTTTAACACACGAACACTATAATTGATTGACAAAAAATTATTTTATACTTCAATGCTTTATGCAATAAAATTCAAGAAGTTGTTCAACAGAAAACCCTCAACGTAAGAAATTGTTTCTGACACACATCAGGAACTGGAAGCATATATCTTGATACATTTTATAAAGACAAATGCCTGCCCAGCAAAATGAATGTATTGCAAGGCCAGTAGATAGGTCCCTTGTAGGACTGCAGTTGTCATTAGTGCCTGAAATTCTTGGAAGGCTGTCCAGCGAAAAATGTAATCAAAGATGGTACAGATATTTTCTAGAGCTCTTCTGTTTGCTTCCTGCAAGCATATATGATAATGCACAGGTAGATACAAACCATGGCTACCACAGTGCTTTCATTCAATTCCTCAAGAGTCTAAAGAATGCAGATCCCATTAGGAAACAAGAGTACTTCAGCTAACTTCAGGGCTTATTACCATGCAAAGCTTTTCCACAATGGATGGAAAAACTCCATTGTGTGCCAAATTCTCATTCAAACTAGCATAACTCACAAACTATAAATGTGTAATAATAATATACACAGTGAATATTTAATGTCAGGTATGCTTAGCTAAGAAGGAAGCCCTTTAACAGCTACATAAAAAAGGCAAAATGAAAGGAAAATTCTTGAGAATTACCTATAAAGAGAATAAGATATGCAAGTTAGTGCTGGAGATCAGAAATCTTACTTTACAATAGGCAATGAGAGGGAAATAATTAAATATCAGACAACATGATATACCTGGAAAAACACTGGGGGAAAAACCAACTTGCCTAACTTCAGAAACACAGAAAGCAGCAAAAACCCCTGAAGCTCTGCATTTTGGCTAATTTATTTATTTCACCATTTAAATTTTATCCTTTAATACCATAAAGATGGTAACAGTTATTTAAAAAACAGAAAAATACAGCATAAAGTGAGGCCCTTGCAGAGTCAACAAAGATACAAATTGAACGGATTATTATTGCTTAATGTCACTAATATCTTCCACACATGGAGTAGATTTTGTAGGATACACAGTTACAACAAAAAGCCCTTTATCAGTCTTTAGTGACAATCAAAGTTAGCACTATCACCTTCATTGTCTCAAAACAACCAAAGCTGGAAAAAAAACCTTGCCACTGTAGCCTCAGCGAGCCCTTTACCATACCAGCAGCTACATAAATGTAGTGTGATGGCTTTGAATTGCTTTATACCTAAGGGAAGGGCAGGAATCAATTGCTCACCCTGTGCCTCAACTAGAGCAGTAGGTTATGGTAAGCCAATTGCCATGTTTGTTGTGTTCGATAAAATATACAGTATATACATACTTGATAAAATATACATTGTATTTGGTAAAATATACAATTTACAATGTACAAAGACCATGCCAGTGGTACCTCGCCTGGGATGACAGCAGATATGCGGATGGTGACACTGGGTTTTCCTGCTGCAGAGTGAGGTCTTCCCAAGAAGTAGGAGCATTTCCAGTTACTTCCCCTGAAAGGAAGAACATCTTAAAATGCCTTTTCCATATTTCCATGGCCTTTGAGGTTTCGCAGCCTCTTGGCAGGATTGGTTTCTCTTTCCTCTCACTCCAGGTAGCAGCCTGTCACAGAGGGAGTGATATGGGACAGAAAATGCAGCCTCTTTCTGCCAACCAAAAGCTGCCCCTCTTCAGGGACTCTTCATCAGGAAGATGAAGAGTTACCATAAGAGCATGAAACACAAAAGTCTGAGAAGCAATGGCAGGGGCCTGAATCACTGGTGGCTGAGCTCATTCAAAGAAAAGAAAAATTAAGTGAAAAATAGAGGGAAATGTGTCCAGTCATATTAACAGCATTTGGAATTGTTTAATGAAACCTGACTCTAATACATGTGCTCATTAGAAGGAGACTTGCAGCAAGTAGATACAAATCTCCACCTTAGAAGTACTCACAAAAAGTAAGTGACCATCCAGATTTCAGCCAGAATAAAAGTTTGTTTTATCTTGTTGATAAATCATGTAACATATAAGCATCTTTCCTTTTTTGAATAACAGGCATCACTTACAACCTTAATGCATTTCATCTGTAACATTGCTTCCTGTTCCTGATAGGGAAAGGAAAATTCATGAGGCAAATATTTAGCTCCAGGCAACAGGCCAGTATAGCAACAGAAAGTTTTACACTTGTGCCAAGATTTCTTGGTTTCCTTTTAAAATGAAAATCGTGACAATTATCTTGATGCTCTCTGATGAATCAGATCTGTCTATATGAAAAAAAGACTTTTTTTGTTTCCAACACGCTATTTTACAAGCTTATTCACTTTCTTTAAAAAAAGCAGCTTATGTACCAACTTAAAAGCCAATGTGCTTGCATGAAAACATTCGTAACCAGTCAAGCCACAGAGATTTTCAGTCAGAAAACCTGAAATGTGAATTGAAAGAGATACAGAATTTCTCCAAGGGAATGAATTTAGAGATACTTTTCAAAAAAATACAGTTACCGTCCTCTGTGTTCAACATTTTCCAATCCACACTATAAATCTGACTGACTTGTACTGTCAATCTTTGGTAATGTCAGCATTTCAAAAACTATTGAGCTACAAATTAAAGCTTCAACTGAACTTGAAAAAAGCCGAAGTACTTCACACACCATGCCCATGCTGTTTACCACCACAATTTTAAATTTGTTATTCTGATCCTTTGTATCATACATGCTCAGTTTGTTCTGAGGTCTTCTCAACACCACTCTTGGGCTGCTGTCCCACCAAGCATGAAAGTCATCCATTGGTTTGTGGGTAGGAATATGAATTCTGCCCATTTTTAATCCCAGTTTTAACTGTGGTCTCACACTGAGCAGCAGTTTAAGAAAGGCTAAGGTCATTCCAGTTTGCAAAAAGTTCTGGCTCATTTCCAGTAGGTTTTCTAAAGCCTAAGTTATCCTGTTATTTTTCAATTTGCTAAGATTCAAGAATCTAATCTGTTTCTAATGTGTATTTGTTTCCATTGCCTTTGCAGCTCTTCCCCCAGAAATCTCCTCCTGGCCCTCATGAATTTGCTTCTTGACCAGCAGCTGATTGCTCCCACTGGTAAAGCTGAATCCAAGAGTACTGCAGGTACAAAAGTTCACAGCAGAGAACAGCATCTACATTTGGGCAAGAACTTAACATTTCCTGGAGTTCTGCCTCTCTCTCCTTCTCCTCTGCCTGGCAGAACTGCAATTTGACTTTCTGCTCCCAACAGAACGAGCACACAAACATATTTGCAACAAGCAAACTGTTGTTAAACATGATGTCATACGCAGGGTTCAAATCCCATCACACACAGAACCCAATTCTTTTGGCAGTCAATTTTCCCCGCTGGGAATTACCAGAATTCATTATTATCAGGATAGGAGCAAAAAATAAGGTAAGTAAATAAATAAAGACAACTTGACAATAACCAGGGAAGCCCTTGTTGTCACCCAGCAGCTTCTCAGCTGTCAACCTGCCCCACTGCTGTAGACACAACAGATCTCCTCCACCACTCTCTGCTTACACTGTTGCTATACAGAAACATTACTTTCTGTACAGGCAGAAAGACCCTGAAACCAGATACTCTGCAGCTCTTCAATCGGTGCTTGTAATTCTTTGCTCCGTCCCCAAAGACGGAGAACAGCACCCTGAAGAAGTATTTCAAGCCCATTTCAAAAGGAATCATGCATTATGCAAAGCTCCTTTCACAATAGACACCAGGACTAGAGATCCATGGTGGAAAGTTACTAGACTTATGAATAAAATACAAAACCAGGACTCATTGCATTGGATTCTGTGTTTCCCTCAGCCATTCACTTTCTGTATTATCCAAATCCAAATCTCTTGCCCTTAATAATCCTGTGGTCAGACATGCCCCTCTGTACCACAGAATGTTCACATGATTGCATACATACCTGTGATATGTGCAGACATGATGACAGTACCTAATTTTAATTGTTAGATCTTTATCCATGAGTTTGCTTTATTTCCTTAATACAGCTGGTGTTAGTCCAATGATTGCAAAACTGCCCAGTACAGAACTTCCTTTTTATTGGAGAAGTTTCCACTGATTGTAATTAATGAAACTGAATTATAGAAATTAAAATGGACTCTTTTTGGATTTCCTTGATAAGAACTATCTCAAATCAGTTTTGCCCAACCAGAGGTTTTGACCTGAGAGAAGAGGAATCCTTGTGTTCTTTTAAGCATGCATCATCGAAATCTTGTGGTAAAAACCACTGTTCTGAACATGCTCCATCTGGAGCTATACAGGGTCAATGCTCAAAACCAAACTACCAGGGACGATACACAGGGAAGAACATTTAAGAAAAAACGAAACAAAACCCAACCAGAATATAGTGTATTATTACTCCTGCAGCATTGTATTATTTGTGGCTGAGTTCTATTTCTGTTAGCTTTTAAGTGGACTCAGTTAAGTATAATTTCTATATTTGACCTCCCCTGAGATGGCCTATTATGATTTTATGAAGTTAGTATACGTTTCACAGAGCAGCTAAAAGTGGAGAAAGTGGAGAAAAGCAAACCCTTGAGCAAAAACAAGCCAGGGGACTCTTCCACAGACACTGCCCTGGAGAATGCAGGGATTGCCTTTTCTTTTTAATTTTTTTTCCCCCTAATCCCATTCATTATTTTGTGGAAAAGATGGAACCTAGATTTCGGTATGAATATGCAAATCTTAAAAAGAAAATGTACAGCTATTCCTCTCAAAGCATACAACAACCATTATTGGGAAAGGGCAATGAGCAAGATTGGGTATGCTAAAATAAATGTAATTATATTTCAATCTTTGGAAGTTAAACAGCCCTTCAGAAGGGTCAGGAATCAAACATTTCATCATGCATGAATTATACATTGGTTTTACTTTCTTCTGCAAGATCTTAACCACCCTCAGGCACAAGGAACAAGAAGGGCAGCCGAGAAATGCTCTGGTAGCAGGAGAGACGTACCCACATACAGCAGAACATCTGCTTTTTCTGAGATGCCATGTTCCAAGCCTAAACCGGAAATCTCTGCAGTATTTGCTATAAGTATCAGGTTTTTGTACAGAGGAATACAAGCATGAGTTCCCATGCTTACAGGCACAGTAGCTGATGCACCCACACAGTCTCAACCAGGCTCGAAGGTTCAGTTTCTCTCTCTCCACCAAAAAGGCCATCTTACAGCAGGTTTTCCACCTGGCTGTTTAAATATAAACAAACACAAATAATCTCCTCTTCCTTCTCTTATTCTTGCCACTTAAATCAGGTCCCTTCTTTTATCATTTCCCCTCACGTACGCTTCCTGCACCCCCAGTGCTGGCTTGCCCTCTCTTTCATATCTCTTTGTGTCACCTGAGGCTTCCTTGCCTTCAAACTTCCCTCAGCTCCATCAGACCCTCCTGCCAAGCCTCCCTGCCTGCATGGTGTAAGGTCAAAGGACAGTGCTCCCTACAGGTGTTTATGTAAGACACGGGCTTTTGACTTGCAATTTCTTCTGCAGTACCACATTAAAACTCCAATTCAGGGCATGTTGAAGTATGTAAAAGCAAGAGAAGCAACTGATGCCCCAAGGTCAGATGAATCCAGCACTCCTGAATGAGAATGTGGCCCCCATCCTTCCCCACTGCCCTCCTTGCCATGATTTAACTCTTGCTCTAGGACAGGCAAAGGGAAGTGCTGGGCAGGAAACTGCCCCGGTGGAGGATGCACCAACCTCCTCCTCATCCCAACTTTGCCTTCAGCTACAGCCGAGGAATGTGAGCTGCAGCACCGGCTTAGGAGGGGTTATTAGTGGTAACAGGATTAAAACAGGAACTGGAGAGAGGCCTTGATTTCAACAGGAAGAACTGAAGAAATGCACTCTTCACTGGATTGTTCAGTGCTTCCTATTAGCTCACATGAATTAGACTTCCCAGTAAATATAAGGGTATGGGAAGAGTTTATCCCTGTTTTTGTTAGTGATTAATGATAGAGCAGGAATTAGGAAATCAAGCCTTGTAAGTCTACTCCAGTGCTCAACCAACTGAACAAGGTTATATATGCAAACATAAAATAGCTTTCAATGGCATGCTGCTCTGCCGCTTACAAAATGTCCATCCCTATTACTCTGTGGCATTCAGAAAAAGCCATGGAGAGGGATAAAAAGCACACCAACAGAAGTCAAGGTTAAAAGAAAAACCTGAGCCCCAAAATCAGAGGTCTCTGCATTTTTGGTTCTGCACTCACATAGGTAAAACTCTACTTACACATTAAGAGGCTAAATATTACCACCACCATGAAACCCCGAACAGCCCTCCTTCCATGCCATGCTAAACTCCAAGAAATCAAGCAACATTGCTGAGAGTCTACAATCTCAGCACTCAGGATCAATGTTAGAAATGACAAGGCATTAGGGATAGGGAAAAGAACCACCATTAGTCTTAAACATTTCCTTTGAATAAACAATTTTCTATTAGTGACACTAAAAATTAAATAAAAACTTCAGTGTTTCGATTGTAGTTTGGGGATGACTTTGAGGCAGGTGGTCTTCTCCTGAGACAAAGTTCCAAGAAGTCACCACAACCCAAAACATCCCAGATATACAGCCTGTGGAGTGGCACCAGCTTCCCAGTCTTCAGACAGTCTCCCAAGCTGTTTAAGACTATCCTAAGAAATGAAAACATGCATAGAGGTAGAACCAGTTTAAAAAACAACTCTAATGAAAAGCAATTAAGCAGTAATTCTACACAGGGCAGTAAATAGCCACCAATATGCCTGCTCCTACCGGCATGTCTACTAGTCATCCTCTACAGTGTTCCCAGCTAAACTCTCTATATAGCTATGCCTCCAAACACAGTCAAAGGAAAGTGTGCTGAGTGGTAATCTCCCCATCCCAAGGGGAATTGCAAAATCAGGCCCCATGTGCACCCTACATAAAAGAGAGATAATATTCAAGGGCATGCTTCTTATAACACTAATTTGTCCCAACGAGAGAGACTTTTGGGAAGCATCAATACCAAAGGAAAATGTACAGAACAAATGAAAATAGCATAGAGATGTGCAAGGGAGGAGAGGTGGAGAAAACCAGCAGGAAGAGGAAACTTGATTTTAATGCAAAAGGAGATGAAACACCACTGAATAAGGCAGACAGGGTTGAAACTGAGTAGGAGCATTCCTCCCACCCTGGCTTCCTGAAAAGCGAGATTATGGAGACAAACTAAAAGTTCTGAATTTTCAGCAAAAGACAACAAATCAAAAACATGACAAGCACTGACATGACTGTTCAGTCATTAGCAGTAGTTTCTGGTTGAATTAAATGCACCAATTCTGAATAACCATGTTAAAAAATCCTTTTTCAGTTCCTATTAAAGCAGCTGCAAACAGGAAGGGGATAATACTCTGTCTTCTACTTATTTAGTATCTGAGAGGCATCTGCTGTGCTCTGAAGTCCAAACCAAGTGCCTTCTGCCACTGCAACCCAAGTAACAGACAGTTCTACCAGGCTGGGAAATTCAGTGACTCAGGTTTTTCAAGACTTAGGCATTTTTAATTAGTGAGTTGTAATGCAGACTAACATTGAGCAAAACTGGTTTAATTTGCATTTAATTGCAGCAGTAGATCAAGCAACACTGGTCTGGCATCAATTTCAATAGAGGAAACTAATGAATACTCAAGGTGTGCAAGAGAAACAGGAATTTCAGCTAAGTGAAAATTCCAGTCCCTACAGACAAAGAGAAGAGATGGCAAGAGAGCAGGGAGGAATACTCAAGAGAAATACAGGAAGCCAAGTTTTGTATTTTGACATGCCAAAAATACTTGGCCATCTATGTAAAGGAATCAGATTTATAAATTACATGCAATCAAGAGCACAGATTTGGATACACAAAATTTTTAACTATTAATAGTTGCCTTATTATTAATCAGAGACATGAAGAAGAAAAAGAAAAAACTTTGCTGGACTAAAGCAGAGAAAAACTCCCAGAGTGCAGACTAAAACCCACATCAATCCAAACCAGCCAACAGCCCCAGCTCCTAGACAACAAAGCCTACAAGGCTTCTTTTCAATTTTTTTTTCCTTTCTGGTCCCATGACCTTCACTTCAGCAGGAGGGATGGAAAGGGCTGCTATTTCACACCAGCCCAGCAACCGAAGCTCAAGCACTCTGCCTTCAGTCTGAAGAGATCACTTAATGAAAACTACCCATCATTGTCCTTAAAGAACTAAAAAAAAACCCAAAAAGCCAAGCTAGCAAACCAAGGAGAGGGGTATCAAACTTGAGTTTAGACATTCGGGGTTACCTTGCAAGGTAAGTTACAGGACAGCAAGTCCAAACTCCTGGGCCCAACAACCTCCCAAGAACATGCTCACTCACTTATGGCTGTATTTTAAGCAAATGTCAGATAAAGAGCTCATAGCAGGCTTTTTTACTTCTTCAAGTTATCTCAGCTTGGCTTATTTCTGTGATCACTTTGGTGCTGATCTAACACACTGGAGAGAGGGTGGAAGCTGTTAAGGTGGGCCGTGCTGAAGTGGATGAACCATGATACCTCCAACATGGACATTAGTCCTAATACAGTAAAACTGTTGTCCCTTCTGCCAGAAAGCTTGCCCTTGGGCTAGTAGGCTGAATTAGCACTGCACCTGCACTGGGATCTGGCCCAAGGAGCCTGCAGCAAGAGCAGGAGGAGAGGACAAAGGGTGGTGGCAACCTGCAGCTGCAACCATCCGGTTAAGCCCAGCCAACAGATTGCTACCACCATCAAAGGGGGCAGTGCAATTCTTCTACATGTTCTTGGGGTCATAATGCATCTCAGAGAGGCCTGGAGCGTTTCATTGGTGCCTTATTACTGTTACCTCACATACATGGCCTGCACCAAGCTCTTTTGGTGTGTTAGGTATGACTGGGCAGGTTATGCCAGGGCATAGTGTAGATGTTCCAACAGATAAAATTTACTGAAAAGACACAGAAGCCAGTCTGAAGCATAATTCAGCACAGACTGAAGTGCACTGTAGCTTTATGCAGAGCATCATTCAACAGCTAAGCACACACACTGCAAGTGGCAGGGAAGACCTGTTCATGGATTACGGTGGGAAATAAGCACTCTGTTTGAGAACAGGCAGCACCCATCCCTCTCATAGTTTAGGCCAAAACAGTAAGAGCTAGAACATAAATCCTCTTTGTTACTGTTCTAGAAATCCCAACTTAATCTTAAAAGCTTGTTGGATCCTTGCAGGCAGCTCAGGAGATGCTGCTGACACCAGTGCAGTGACAAGTCCCAGCCTGGTATCTGCGAGCAGCTGGCACTACCTCCCGCAGCCTTGCAATGCTCCCCCCAGCTGCCGTAGCGCTGGAGCCTCGCTGGGCTCCCTGTGACCCTGCACAGGAGAGAGTCAGTGAAAACCCATCCAGCTTGATAAGGTTGGTAACAACCATGGCTGTAAAATAACACAACAAAGAAATACGACATCAGAGGCAGAGGAAAGAGAAAGCACACCCAAGACTTTTCAAAGCTTTCTACCAATACATGCATAAACTAAAAATAATCAAAGCACCTGCAAGCAGCAGGCAGAGACTTCATTTAACAGGTGATGAAAGACACCTATATTATTTGTATGAAGGTACAAGGCTTCCATGGCAGCAAAGAAACCAGAAATAGAACATTTGTTGTCAATTCTGTGCTCTAAACTGATACCTCATTGTTTTTATCCCTCCTATATTTTTTTCTTACTGGCTTCTTTTTAAACAAGATATAATGAGTAACAGATGCTACGGCAGTGCAGTCCTCAATGAAAGGGTAATTAACAGACGAAAGTTCAGCAGTTGTTTCTAGTTACAATCAGATGAGCTGTACACTCCTCATCCCCTAAGTGAAGGGCCAGGATGAGTAAGCCAACCTCCTCCTGCATTCCCCACTGTAAAATGGTACATACAAAAGCAATACATATTGAGTGGGACTTGGAGGTACTGAGATAAAACAAACGTGGACCACTCAGGTTTTTTAGGTGTCATCTCCAGAATTAAAGAATTGCAAATACTTGCAATACTAGCTTGGCCAAAATTTTAAGAATGTTCACTGCATGTAGTAAAGCTGATGAAAAAAATCAGTACTGGATATCTGTATTTGCCAGTGAGAAATGTTTATTACACAGATTCATTGCAGGTGATTCATAAAAACTTGCACTTTTTCTATTGTAAATAAAGCTTATGAGGAAATAATTTCTGAAGCTCTGCTGATGTTCAAAATGTAAACAAATGAACGGAACTACTTGAAGAATGTGGAGGAACTGCAACATATGAATGAATGCAATGCATGGCTTCAAATAACTCTAACCCAGAGTAGTTGCTACTCACATAACTCAGTTGGTAGATAATGGTGCTGATAATAGCAAAGTTGTGGCTTCAATCCCCATGTGGGCTATTCACTTAAGAGCTGGCCTTGATGATCCTTGGGGGTCCTTTTCAACTCAGAATACTCTGTGATCTGACTAGACAGCTGTCACAATTTTCATTGCTGCTTAGCTAACCTTAGAAATAAATCAGTTTGGGTTTGTTTGCCATTTCTGCTTCAGTGTTTGGTTGTCAAATACTTAAACTGCAACCATAAAAACAAGCAAACAAGACACAAAATAAGGACACGTTTCATTAGTCGTCATAAGTATTCAGTTGAATTTTAATGACTGCAAGAGGAAGACCAAGTGCCTCAAAAGATTACAAATGCAGAGTCATTCCACAAGTGTAAACTAGAGTAACACTGATAACAGTTGAAAATTGTCAAACCTGGGGTGATAAAACATTCAGTGTTTCAGAAATAAGAAACCACTAGTTTGGGGAATTGTATCAGCCAGAACAAATTTCACCTGGCAGTAACACAAATGACTCCATAGAGGAGATCAGGCCACACATGCTTATAGGTAACATGGGAAGAAGGTTAATAAAACTCAACCTGTAATTTCTGAATTACTTTTGGAAAAAAAAAATGGTTTACAATATTTTCTTTAAGGGATGGCATGTCTTGGGAGACAGTGCAGCATGTTTTGTTTTAAGAACAGTGAGGAAAGCTTTAAAAAAAACAAACCAAAAAATAGCACCCTAAAAAGAAAAGAAACCCTAAAACCATCACCAGTATACCTCTGATATTAAAGACAATAAATTACTACCTAATGGTACTTAATTTTTTTTAAAAACCTATTTTAGATTAATACACATATAAACAGACAGCAAATTTTTTTACTCTAAACAACACACTACCAACCCTCACGCTGAACAAAAATCCTGAAAAAACATACCATTAACTGTTCTACAGAGTTAAAAATAGTTCAGGACAATTTACTCAAAACCATTTACTAAAGAAAATATGAAGCCTTATATTTAAACACTTCAGTATTTATTATATCCTCTGGGAGTGGTTATGGAGAACTGAACTACATACCAGCTTACAGCAAAATAACTAAATCTGTTTTCATTTCACACTTTGTGCTAATTTTCAGGAAATCTGCATGTGCACGTTTATTTTGGAATCAGATACTTTTTCAAAATGTTGCCACCGGTGTTGAAGAGGTGGAAAGAGGCACTGCCAACACCAAGTGGTTATAAAGCAATGGAGGGCTAGCCAGCAAAGTACCACAGCTGGCTCCTGTTTGATGTTATTTTCTTGAGCACCAAAACCAACACAGCTGCTCTAGGTCCTATTTATGGGCAGTATTTGGCCATGCTTGCTCAATTCATTCCCCCCATTTGCTCACCAAAAGTTGCAAGACATGCCATGCACATCCCATGCTGTCTCTGTGCCAGACAGTGATTTTGTCCATCCTTCTGAGGAGTTATGGGAGCACCTACTTGGGATCATTGCTGCTTTTTTATCTCTTTTTGTTGTCATATGCATACCAAGACAGAAGAATGCAAAGTTAAGGACTTTTTCAATGAGTGCAAGCGTGGATTAATGTCTCTTTCCTCAATATTAAAAGAAACTCACATGTGATTTTCACGGTTTTGTAAACTCCAGTTCTGTAGAGCATTAACTTCCTTGAAATCCAGACCTGTTTTAATGTCCTGACTTAAATCTGGAGGCTGGTGGAACTACTACTGCTGCCTCATTGCATCAATGATGGTGCTTTCCTCCTTGCTTCTCAGCACTCCCTTGCATATCTGATCATCAGGTTCTAATATGGACCAACTGCGCACCAAGTAAAATACTCCAGCAAGAAGCTAGTCCACCAGCCAAACCATTGCAAAAGATCAGTCTCCTCCAACTGAAAGGGCACTGCTGCCCTGCATGGTGGACTGCAGATGTGGGCATCCCTACAGAAACAGCATCAAATACACAAAAATGCTGCACTACATTCTTACATTAGCCAAAATTCTCTTCTTTTAATTTTTAATAACTATTCAAGTCCCATTACTACAGCATCCCACTATCTCGAGGTCTATGCTATGGCCCTCTAAGTAAAACTGAAAAACAGCAAATCAATCAGCTGTGCTTAACACTGAACACGTTAGGCAGCTAAACAGTAAAAAAAATCATTTTATTTACATTTGCTCCAACACCAAGATCTTCCCAGCATCCAAGAAGAAACCATTCTGTAACCAAAGCGAGAGTGATCTCACCAGTAGCCTATTGGGACAAGCCTGGGCTGCCTCTTCTTGGGGAGAGAGTGAAGTGCTGTAAGCTATCAGCACGGAGCTGCCACTGACACAGCATGGACAGGTCAAGTGTCTCCTGCCACAGATGGGCACAGGCACTTAACACCTGGAAAGCCACTGTTGCCATGAGCACAGGTCCAAAAACACAGTTGGCAGGATACCACCCAAAAAAATTGACAGTGGAGTGCTGGACAAAGCCCAGCAGCAGGGAGTACAACTGTGGTGGTACACATCATAGGTGAAAACGTGAGTACATCAGCAGCCTCACCTCTGAAACCTGCTTTTGAGGCAGCAGTGAGGGTGAGCAACACAAGCAAGAGAAGCACAGGCTGTCTGCCTATCTGGATTGGAGATCTCACACTTTCGTGTGTTCAAGTATGCTTTCCTTTACCACAACAGATGTTTCGTGATATTTCCTTTACACCTAAGTAGAAAAACTGTTTGTTTTCTCCATCCCCTCCATGCAGCAGGCACGGGACTACCATGACAATGCTGATCTCAGCACTCCAGAACAAGAGGTGTCCCCATCCTGCCTTCAACCTCCTCAGAAAGGCTATGCCCTTGTAAAGGAAACTCCTGATCTTCAGGTATTAATACAGGTATTGTGAACCCTGAAATTTAATTTTATATATATACTGAAAACTTCTACATGTTCAGCTCAGTGTTTGTCCATTTCCCACTTTTGGGTTGCTGGCAAAAAGCACTCCGAAAAAAAATCTAGGACCTCATGTAACAAGTAAAAATTGATAATAATCCTGCTGCCAAAAAAACCATCTTTATTGAGGTACTCAGAAAGAGCACCCTATCATACCATCTGAAGTGCATTATAGCAGATTTCCACAGCCAGCAGTTGGAATTAAGTACCTACCTTTCCATTTGGTATTTTTCACTTTGCAGCCTTAGTCTAATTTCTTTGAAGGCACTCAACTATTGTTCTGGCAGAGGCATAAGGAAAAATTTATAGCAAAGCCTCAAAATTTTAAGTCAGTGGGAGTTAAACACAAGGCCTTAAAATATTCTAGACCCTATCTCAGAAGCTATGTAAAATATTTTTCCCATTAGCACTTTTTATGTCTACAATTTCAAAAGCCACTGCAGACATTTACATCCACCATTCACAGACTTTTTATTGGGAATCCTTCTGAGATTCATGTTACATAACTCAGCTGGGAGAAGTATTTGAGAGCAATTAATCACTGAGGATATGGCATACACATCTTCAGTGAAATTTACTTAACCGAAGTCAAAAAAGGCATTTGACCCTTTCCACAGAAATCCTCAGATGTACCTCATAAAGTAATTTGAGTATGTACATCACCATCCTTTACCAATTTATGTGGTAAATCCATTATTTGATTTGTTTGCAAGGGGTTGCTAGAATTAATCAAAACAGGGATTTTTGAGGAAGGCTTTTCAGGACTATTACAGCAGAAGAAAATATTTCAGCCCAGGCATTAACCAGCAGACTAACAAGAAGGCAAACTGGATTTGAAGGAGCAAGCATGAACCATGGTGCTGCAGACAGTGTCTCGAAGCATACACAGAGCCAAGCAGATGAACAGGAAATCCAAGACATCTATGGACCACTGAAGTATTGATCATTGGAGAAGGGACTTCTGCTGTGGATTTCCCACAGCACCAAAATAATCATAAAAACACAAATTTCATACAATGCTGAGTAAAAATCAATGCCTTGTATTTAGAGGTCTATGGAATGTAACAGAAAATAATATAATTATTTTCCTTTATCCATTGAAGTCATCTTAATCATCACAGTCATCCCATGTCTGTAAAATTCCAGGCACTCCTACTCTCTTCCTCCTCAGATCTGGTGGATAGATTTGGCCACCAATGCCCTGTGCATCAAAGCTAAACAGATCAAAGTTCAGTTCAGAAGGCAAGCCAATTCCAGCCAGATCTTGTGCAACCTATGAACTGGAGGGCAGCTTAATCCATTGGGATCTCCTGTTTCACCAGTGTTGAGATGCAGGCTCTGATATTACTTTACATGGACTTGGCAGATGACCTTTGAGTTTTCTTTGTTTAACTACAAAATGGGAATTCTGCCATCCTCAAAGCCCTGTTGAAAATTATGAATCAGAACAACTTTAGCTATAGCTACAGCCACATCACAACAGCCCCATCAATGCTGTGGCTCACTTTGAAACATCAGCCTTCAAAGAAAGGACCTTGCTCTTACTTCTAAGGACACTGGTGGTATTCGCATACCGAGGTCTCCCAGTTCTCTGTGCAGCAGCCCATAATTCTGCACCCACAAATTCAGTTCTTCCACTTTCCAAAATCAAGATCTGTCTCTACAAAACTTGCAAGGGAAGATCTCTGACCTTCAAGAAAGCCTTAAAATCATACTAAAGGAGATTTTGACAAGGTTACAGTACAAGACTGCTGTAACGATTAGAGGTCTCATAGGAATGCTGGCAACCATGAGCACTCTCAGCATCTGTAGTACTCATAGGATTTAATCCAGAGTATTTTAACTTTTGTTGATTTTTCACATTCGTTTTGGTTTTTCCCTAAAACCCCCTCTAGCAAAGTAAGTGATGCTTCCCTCCCCTTCTGTGTTTATTTTTCTTTCAGAAACAAACTAACCCCACACTGGCAACACTAAGACAACACACATGAGAGTATTAACTTGACTTAAAGATGACTGCAAAAGACAAACCTTCACCAGTTCAATGGGACTGATGCTTGCCTCACGCTAATTTTTTTTCTTTTCAGTTCATCCCTTTCCATTCGTGCCATCTGTTCTTGCAACCACTTTACCTTCTCCATCCACAGCAAAACAGATTAATTCATTAAACACAAAGGAGGCAGCTAGATGAGCTTTAAAGGTCCCTTCCAGTGTAGACTAGTTTATGATGCGATAGCACAGGTGGCAATGTTCCCCCACTTTCTGGTCTCAGGACTCTCCAGACTGCTGGCAGAAGCCCAGCTGGGAGCCACCATGGCACCAGCACAGCTCCACAGGAGCTCTGCTCTCACACCACTCTCAGTACTGAATATTAATGAAGCTTGATTAAAAACACAAGGGCAGTCCTTAAGTTAGGAGGAATTTTATTTTCAGATTTCATTATTGCAAAATATGGCCTCCAGAGCATTGCTGGATATATCAGTGCTCAGGCACTGCTGCTAATTCCCTCTCCTCCGAAAACAACCCCCTCTCTGCTTTTATAGCATTTAAGTGAAGAAGAATCTCAGCAAATTTGACAAAAAGCAAACTCGTGATAGCTAGAGGTACTAAAATAAATGGGGGAATGCTGGAGGGATATAGGGCTCAAAAAGGTTTTCTTTATAAAAAAGTAATTTTAAAAAAATGTACCACAATCCACACAAAGCAAGCTGTTTGCAGAGAGAAGACAAAAGGAATACAAAAACATTTCTTACGCAATAATAAGATGTTTATCCAAAATAATTACCTCATTAGGAAACATTGGGGGACATCCTCCCCCCTCAAAAGAAAAAAAATAGAAAAAAAAACCCCAAAACTTACCTACACGCTTTTGACTTCTCTCTCTCCCCTACATCTTCGCTATTATAAACAGACTCCCAAAGTGCCAGCCTCAGCATTTTTATCTCCTGAAGCAGCAGGCTCTTGCCTATGAAGGCAGCACTTCAGTAAGGATGGACTGGGCTCTGAGGATGTGAGCATGGGGGAGGGAAGCTTCAATATTACAACCCATCCATCAACCACTTCTATAAAGCTCTTTTGTTCCAAGTTCATGCTTAGCAACTCAAGGTCAAAACTGATGCTGGAAAATGCAAATCGTAAGTCAACCCAGACTTTCACCCCATGTGTCTTCTTGACCCTAAGTGCAAACAAGAAACAGACAAAAAGAAGTTTCAGCTACATGATCTATTTATATAAAAATTATATAAAGAGGAATATAAAAAATTAAAAATGAATATGGGTTAATCTACACTACTGCTGATACAGATTAGAAAAACAAAATCAGAATATGTACATTTAGGATAAAAGGCCTTTACTTTTCAGGCTTTCTTATACTTTGGGCAAAGTCAATTAGTTGATTTCACCTGGTAGGGGCTTTTCTGTTGGTTTCTTCTTTATTGTCTATTGGGATTTGATTTTTTAATTTTAAGTTGGTTTTTTTTTCTTTGGGACACACACACACACAGAATGTTTGATTGAAAGCACCACAGGGAAAACTAACTGGTTTAAAAAAACACAACCTTTTCCTCTCTGGTAAAAAACAAAGGAACACATCTCTATTAGCCTTTGTCTTTAAGAAGTCCTGGGTCAGATGTTGGCAGCCTTAACAAAGAAGAAAAATAGTAGGTATTACCAATGAAAAGCAAGGGTTTCATTGCAGCCAAGAAAACAGGATGTATTCCACAGGCTATAACTTTTCTGCTTAGAAACACAATACAGAAAAAAAAAAAAATTCATTATGCTCAAATATTTAAGGGCAGACTTCTCAGTGAACCCCATTTTTGCAAGATTTCACAGAAGAAAGCAACAGAGGTGCCAAATACCTGAGATTACAAGCTTATCCAGTGGATATTTCCCAGAGGTCCTGTAACAAAAATCAATTTACACGGACAATAGAAGGACAGTGTAAGACAAGAGAACTCTGACACAGAGCTCTGATCTGGCATTCAAAATCTCTTAATTTTAGGATGATCTGGCAGTCTTTAGAATTGTCATCACAAAACTTCTTAGAGTTTCATTCTAAGATCTTACATATAACATCTTTCATATGGGAAAAGTCCTGCCAAGAACCTTAAATATAGCTGTATTGAATGCCAGTTTGGCTTCCTCCATGTGAATTTGGACAATTTTAACAAGAGTTTATGAACTTGCATTGGGGGAAAAAAAGAATGCATAATGATAGCTTGCCATCCATGTGTGTAAGTTGAAAGTTATGTAAAATACCAGATAATCCTGCTGTCTAACAAAAGTATTTTAAAATAAAACTATTTCTCTCCAATAGCTTTGATTTGGCCCTTAAATCATAACTTTCTTCTAAAGCACTATCACACTTACATAGTCCTGGCAATTAAGTCAGCCTAAAGGGTTGCTTACTTAGGGGAAGGATAGGAAAATGTGTTTAATTAGCAGCAACTCAGGCTACCGAGAAACTGCTTTATTTGATCAACTGCTGCTGTGGATGATCAAAAAGGTGTTTCCTGTAATTCTCATTGGAGTTCACTTGCTTGCCCCAAGCAAGATGAAGAACAGAACTATATGGTATGTTTTCCATCCTGCTTATAAAGCTCCCATCAACAAGCAAAAAATAGGGTACTGTAGTAATGTAACCTAGATCCTAGACAGTTTCCAAAAACCTAGCCAAGGATCTTTGTCAGAATTTCAAAGCGAAGCCGCTGCTGAAATTCTTAAGCATGCGGAAGGGTTGTTCAGGACTCGTCCTGCAAAGAGTGAATGCTTTTCACTCTTTAGGAGATTATTGCCAACAGTATCTGAAAGGTGAGACACTGGAAACAGTTTCCACTTTCTCCACTGGAGACAGTTTCCATCTTTCTGAGATCAAGTTTGTTACCTTGCCTTTCAATATAGACAATATGTACTCTTATGGAAAATACTAAAGCTCTTCCCAAGAAGCACTGCAAGGTCAGAAGTGCTCAAGTAAATAATTATAAATAAAAAGGAGTAATATTAAAGATAATTTTTAGAATCTGATTTTTGGCTCCCAGCTTTACTGCTCCATTAACTAACACCTTCCCCTGCCCATCCTTTTTCAGATAAATGTGCTAAGACATGGTAATGGTTTAGGAATGGCATTCTCCATTTTAGTACTCCTGCTAAAACCATGCCACTGCTTGCTCCCCCCACTCCAACTGGAGGCACAAAAAGCAAAGACCGCAGGTAGATATAAGAACAATTTACTGGAAACAGCAAAGAGACAAGAAAACCAACAGCAACAATATTAATAACAAAAGATCTCAGACAAAGAAACTATTTACTCAGAAAGCCTGCCCTGGCGCATTTTCTTCACCCAGGGAACCCCTTCTCCCCTGCCCTGGCTGAAACCAGGACAGACATTTACTGAAGGCCACAGAGTACCCCAGCTCTCTTGATCAGGTTGTCCACCTTGGGTCCCATTAGCACACTTCTTGGACAGCCTTCCAGTGAAGAAAGTGAATTATTGTTCCTGGTTGTGATGCTTTGACAAGAGGCAGTGAGAACAAACTGTAATACAAGAAACTCCATTTAAGCATATGGAAAAACATTTTTATTATGAGGGTTGTGATTGCCCCATCCCTGGAGATATTTAAAACTCAACTGCACACAGCCCTCAGCACCTGGCTCACACTCAGCCTGTCTGGAATAAGGGACTGGATTAAGTGGTCACAGCCAGAAGGTAGTGACCAATAACTCAAAGTCCAGATGGAGATTGGTGACAAATGGGGCCCCTCAGGGGTCTGTGCTGGGACCAGCTCTGTTTAATGTCACCAGTGACATAGATGAAGGGATCAAGTGCACCCTCAGCAGCTTTGCAGGTGACACCAAGCTGAGTGGTGAGGCTGACATGCCTGAGGGGTGGGATGCCATCCAGAGGGACCTGGATAAGCTCAACATGTGGGCCCATGTGAACACGGTGAAGTTTACCCATTCAGTAGCAAAGCTCTCAATACAAGACCTCTGGTGACTACTCAAGCAGCGTCAAAAACTTTTCCTTGAAGAGTTTCCTTCCATTCAAGCTCACTGTCTCAGCTTCAACAACAGCCACCAAGGTAGGGGGAGAAATCAAAGAAAGGTACTGCAGCACATGGCACACAGTTCAAGTGTCTTTTATAAAACCCTGTAATTGAAGGCTGTGCTCTAGTGCTCACCATGGCCATAAAGAACTTTCAGGCTGACAATGAGAAAGACTCTGCTCACTTCAGTGTTCACATACAGAGTTCATACCCACACTTGCTATTTGGTTCTATCTGCCTTTTGTCAGTCATTTTTTCGGTTGGCTATTTCTGTTAAAAGCTGGGGTATTCTGGGGTTCTCCCTGATAAATTCAAACTCCCACTAGAGATACACCCTAGCTTTCATTTGTCTTCAGGATTAAGGTTATTCATACTTTTATAAGCCACTAATAGTAATCTAAATTATAAGTACCATATGTGCATACACATAGCTAGTGATAAAACCAAAGGAGCACAAACATGCCAAGCTGACAGGAGCTCAAATGAAGACAAGCTTTTGTCTGTCATGACCTAGTTCATTTTGCTACCAGTTGCACTACACAATGCATTTAAATCATTTAAATATTTGATGCATTAACCTGCACATTATCTCTACGTACAATGCTGAATTATCCACTCTTCATCCTACCTTTTACAAGCTGCAGCTATTTCCAGACTGCAGCAAGTTTCACAATTTGTCAGCAAGGTTACTAACAGTAAAAAAATGTTTTGTAAAGAAAAAGCTAATGTATTTTATGTGCTGGGAAAAGGGGTGGGAGAGGAAAACATGCTCAGTTAGAGCAACAGGGTCAAAACAACATGCCTTGAAGAGCACTACCCTCCCATATTACATACCACACTCTTCAGAGGGGACATCACAAATTACAGAATTCAAGCCAAACTCCGCAATGAGTGGGAGCAGGCAAGATAATAAGCACTGCAGATGGTTTTAGTCTTCATTACCATCCAGTAGACACAAGGCCTCTGTAACAGATATGGACAAACAGAGGCTTTTGTAACATGACAAACTAAAAAGCACCAAGAGCTCTATGTTTTTGTGGTATTCTTCACCTCAGGCAAACACTCTGTAGATTTCTAATTACCTGCTCTTCCTCTAGACCTCAAAAAAAGCCCATAACTATTGTGAAACTCTGGGTTCTTCAAAACAGACCTTTTTAAGCCACACTTAACTAAATTACCATCTTCTGGATTCACTCATATGTGTTATGACTAGACTCTCCCAGGGCAAAGAGCCTTCTAACTCACACTTAAATCTGCATTGTGGCTGTGCTGTATAAGTGCTTCCTAATGTTTTAAGGAAATTTGTTATCACACACAGGCCAAGGTTGCAGTTTACCTTTCCTTCAGGATAAGCAAGCACAGCATCCCTCCTCTCTGTGCAGATTTGGTGAGGGGCAGCCTTGTCCTACCACTGACCCTCAAGACAAGGCAGGGCTAGAGAACTGACTCACACTTGCCTTGTTTTCTCCAGCTTTCCTATATTTCCTGAAGGTAAAGATCACGATTATAGATTACAATTCCACATATTTCATAATTATTATATAATTACAACTGCAACAGTAATTTCAAAATCAACTGCAATAGTGTATTTACATTGAAACCACCCTTGTTATGATCATGCTTGCCTCCCCAGGACGAGGCGAACGCTGTGTGATGCTACTTGGGATTTGAGAAGCGCTGAGGCAGAGCCACTTGGGCACATGTTGCACAACCAGGGCTGAGCCCAGCTGCAGCCCAGCGGGGTCAGGGCCCCCCCTCCATGGCACTGCTCCCTGCAGGGCTCAGGCTGTCCCAGCCTGCCCAACAGGACTGCACATGCTCCCCACTGCAAGGGCAGCAGCCAGAGATACTGGGAAGGGTGTTGGCCCCGTGGAGATCAGTTGCCATACCAGTTTCTCGTATCTTGGTTTTCAACAAGGTTGCAAATGCAACCGGTACAAAACCTTTCGGTTCTAACCCTATTATCACCCTTCTGTTTCCTACCGTAGCCATTCCCTACAGCATGCATTCAGCCATGCAGAATGAGTTTATGGTAAGTATGCTGACACCTTAAAATACTCATCTTCTGTCACATACATGTTATTAAAATAAAGTTAGCAGGAGAAACCACATAGTGACTATCTACCTTTATTTTAATAGAATAAGGAAATAGCTCAACGAACAAGTTGTAGAAAACTGCATCTAAATTAACATACCAAAAAATATTTATGAACATTACTGTATTTTCATTCTTTCTTCCTCATAACAAATCTAGAATGAAGTAATTCCTTTCTCATACTTAAAAATATTAAAGTTCACATAAAAGGGCCTCCATGTTTTCAACATTACAAACCAAAATAGTATAAAGGAGGCTTTAACCATGTACTTAATTGCATTGTTGTTCATATACCCATGAACAGATATCTTCAGTCTTACAGAGAGGTTATTTTCAGAAATTCTTGAATTCTTGGACTTCTGCAAATAAATATATTTCAGTGTCTAAGACATATATTGGAGGGGGTGAAAACAATTGAAAATTTGAGTAGAAAGGATTTTATTTGCATCATGTTCAGAATAATGGGTCTTGCTGTGTTATCAATCAGGTTTTGTTTGTGCTGCCTTTCTTCTAAATTGAAAATCAAATACCACAGTTAACAAAAAGTTTTATAAGAGCTTGTTCCCATTTCCTGGTAGCTGGGGTCTTTTTTCTACTTCAAAATGTTTCAAGCATTTCTAAGGACAATGTAGTTCACATTTTGAGATTTTCTTTCTAACTTTTAATGATTCTGCATTAGCCAAACATCACTTGGTTTCTCAATCCTCCCAAGTAGATTCAGTTACTCACCATGAACTAGATACTGAACAGGAAGGGAAAGCCAACACCGCTTGCCTGGGAGCTCTTCCCTCCCATACAGCAGGAACAAAAGGTGCCACTAGAGATAACCCACTAAGCTCTCATCTCAGGTCCTGCTGAGCTTCCTGTAAGCAAACTCCATCTGCTGCCAAAGCCAAAACTTGCTAATGTAGAAAACAAAAGACAGATACCCATTTGCTAGAAGAAAGACTGAGCTTGCTTTCTTACTCAAACCCAAGATTTTGGGAAACCTTACCAATGTCACAGCCAGACACAAAGAATGTATATAAGCCAGCGAGTGGCAATATTTATCCCACCACTTGAAAGCTGATGACAGCTCTTCCATAGCCAGTATTTTGATACTAAAAAAAAAAAAAAAATTGGGAGGAACAAGAAGAAATAAGAGCATTCAAGTACAACACATTACCAATTAAAACATATTGTAGAAGTCTCTTGTTTTCATTTTCCAATTGGCCACTCAACCAGAAAATAAATAAAATAAAAAGTGTAAAAACCCCCACCATTGACACTGTTACTCAATATGCTTGAAGTCTCTATCATTTTTCCATTATGATTAACATTTGCATTTACTGCTAATAGAAAAAACAAAAGCATCCATGGTTCCACTATGCTTCAGGAGGCAGCTGTTCTAGTCCTAATCTCTGAAAACTAGGAGCTAAGTTAATTAAAAAATTACTATCTTGGATTAATCAAAATTTGGTTAGCTAGGCTACAGCCTGATTACAGTAAAAGGAATGTCCAATCAACTAACTTAACAGATCTACTTGTTATCAAGATGTCAAATTTCAAATTAGAACAGAGTTGCCACGCACATTAGGGAAATTAAACCTACCAAAATATTAAAATGCCCTTTAAGAGCGAAAGTTATAAGAACTCAGCCATAGATACACATTAAAGTCAGTCCCTTAGAGGTTTTTTTTTAATTTCAAGTAATACTTTGATATTCTCGCTTCCACCATTGTAATGATGTAAATGGTTTTGCTCTTGCCTTATATTCCTATAGCAGAGCAATAAACAAATTTGGAAGGGAAGCAATAAAAATGAAGAAAGGGGTATACTCAGGCAGTTATTATGGTGCTATCCACTGTGCCACAACCCCAGCCAGGAGAGCCTTACACTGGGGCTACCACAAGGGATTATAAAATATAGGGGTGAGAGATCCCTATTGTCATGAGAAAAGCCAGCAGCTCCACCAAATTTCACCCTTCCCTGTCTCTGCCTCCATCTCCTCACCTCCTTCCTCACTAAAGCAACCAACTATCAGGCTTGCAGAGAGTGTTGTGCCTGAGGAAGGGGAAATGCTGAGTTTTAACAAGTGACATGGGTGGCGAGGTGCAGAGCAGACACTGAAACTGTCACACCTCACCAGGCAGGGCTGGAGATGGAGAGGCAGCTCAGAGCACACCTGGGGCAAGTGAGGAGTCTAAATTACTAAAGAAAATGAGGAGGAGAAAATAAGAGGAGGGAAATTAAAAAAAATTAATCAGGTCTTAACCTAAAAACTGTGTAGGCCAGTGGTTTCAACAAGGTAAGGACCAACAGGAGTGATGGCAAAGCAATTACTTGATTCTGCCTCTCTCTGCAGGAGTAACTACCCTGCCTCCAGATTGCATAGTGCCTTAAGCTCAATCACATTCATTGGACCTTAAGCATTTATATTCTAACTACTCCTAGATCTTAAAGGGCAATGAAATCTCATATGCACAGTGATGATTAAAGGACAAGAGGCCAATAAATAAATAAATAAAAACAACCTAAGTTAAACCACCATAATTCACAAATGACAAAGAGAAAAAACCCATGACAGCCTGAAGCCAGAAGCAGCCCTGCCCAACTAAAACAGGGTAGGATATAAGTACAAACAACTTGCAAAGTCCACCCACATTAATCAGTGCTAAACCCACAGGTAGCAAAATATTTTTTTCTAGTCTCTTAAGTAGCGTGTCATCCAGCCTTTCTGGAGACTGCCATCCAACCAGCAGGTTTCCTATCCAACCTACAGCCAAGAACAACATTTAATTAGCATGTTTAATTGATCTTGTTAACTGTTAGGGTGGACAGCTTTGATCTCGCCTGCTGATAGCTAGTTTAGGACTACAAAAGAAACTGGGGCTTTGCATAATTGCCAAGCTTTCCATGTGTGTTTTTTAATTCCTTCCATTTCCCAATCCCCCTTTCTGTTTCTGCTGCACTAGTGCTCCAGATAACAGGAAGCGAAGCACATGCACTCATTTATTGTATCATTTATTTGAGCATGCAGGCGAAAAAAAAAGGAAGATGAGGAAAGGGAAATTGCTGCTCCTTCACCCAGAAACACAGAAAAAGGCCAGGAATTAACACAGCAAATCTGGCCTGGGCAACATTAAGTGAAGTATCCCACGGCTGAGGGCAGCCAGCACCAAACACTTCAGTGGAAGATGCAGGAATCACTAAGCATGTGTGGGATAATCTGCTCCCAACCCCCCTTGAAAGCCTCATCTTACTTTCTGTTGATTAGAGTCTGGTTTAAATTCCAGGACAGAGGGTTTGAGAAATTTCTGTGGCTTTCCACTGTGTTGTTTTATGTTTGTTAATAGGTTCATCCAAAAAATGACTCTTCTGCTGGAGATTTGTATTAGCAGCTTAGAGAGAAGCCCGCAAGACCAAGATTACTAGCTTGCACTCAACCAAGATGAGACTGTGCCAATACTAATAGGAAGAGAAACTTCTGAGGACATTTTAATGTATCCTAAAATATCTAGCAACCTCCAAAACAGATCCTAATTGAAAACAACTAAATACAAGTATGTTTAATTCATTAACTACCTCTCCTAAATGCTGTTTTCCTGAATGATCAAGCCAATCATAAGTTCTACGGAAATAAATGTTTGTAGGTGGTGTATAATAGGTCCTGAGCAATGTACAAAGCAGCTCTACATTTCAGCCAAAGAGTGTCAACTGTTTTTAGAACAGCAAGCCAAACCCTCATCAAACTGAATTCAGCTGGAGCTTTGCCACTCAGCAGGACAACGACTTGGCCCACCATCCCCATGGGAAATCTTTCTCTAACTCAGACTTTCTTCCTGCTTATTTCAAACGAAATCTCCTTTGGATCAGGTTGAATTTCCACAGATAATTAGTCTTGCACTAGCTAAATAAAACAAGAGTTATATTGCTTCTGAGTGGCAAACTGAATAATTACAACAGGGTTAAAGAGAAAATTTCTTCTTTTCTTTCCCAAGGGGAGCATAGGAATTAACCGTTTAACATGGTTGAACTTTGCTGTTGAATCTTCATATTGCACAGCAACAGAGAGAAGCACCACAGTGTTGTCACCTCAAGCATCTGCAATCACAGATGAACTGTAGCTCCCAAATAGTGCTAGAACAGAGACCTCTTCACCTAAAAGCCTCTTTTCTCACCAAAGCTTTCTCAACAGCACACTGTGGTTTTGGTGGTTAGTCTGGGGATTTTGGTTGTGGTGTGTTTTGTTTTCTTTTGTGAGAGTATGTGTTGGATTTTTTTGCTAAACCTTTTTCTAAAGGTTTCTCCTTGTTGTTGCAGGATGATGAATATCTTGTATTCTCTGTCCTTACACCAGAACCTACAGAAAGTCAGCCAGCCCCTTCATCTCCTGCCTACTGCTGATACTGTCTCAAATAATGCTCACTTTTGGTGGCTTGGGATGGAGGAGGGGTTTCCCTAGGAATAAGCTGAATAAAGCTTCCTGTTCGGCTAAAGCAGGAAATGTGCTCCAGTACTGCCTTGCACACAAAGAGTGGAAAATACTTACTAAACAAAATAGCAGGAGATGAAGTGTAAACTGGATTGTCCTTCCACCATGCAGACAAATAGAAAGCCACAATCCCCACCCCCCAAGCCCTCTTGCATTAATGTGCTTAAACTTGGAAAAAAAAAAGAAATAAAAACATACATATGTATAGACACTGTGCATCAAAATCAAATTATTACACTGTGCCTTTAAATGCTGAAGGATTTTAAACAACAACACTAATTAGGAGGTAGCATTTCCTCCCTCCCACAGAATCAGTTTCTTCTTGCTGGAACAGGAGGTGCAACTGACCAAACCCCATCCTGCTACTGGAGACACTGAACCAGAAGTTGTCATTAGGTTAACCTCCCAGCATCTCTCTCAAAATATCTCTTTAGAAAGACTTTAAAATAAATAGTAGAGAAGATGGAAGGGACAGACTTCCAGTCTGTCAGACCACTGGGATTTACAGAAACGAAAAGCAATATTAATTTTTACATAAACAACAGCAGATGGCAGGAG
Organism: Entomyzon cyanotis; assembly: GCA_024500445.1. Classification (NCBI taxonomy): domain Eukaryota; kingdom Metazoa; phylum Chordata; class Aves; order Passeriformes; family Meliphagidae; genus Entomyzon; species Entomyzon cyanotis. The sequence goes on from JAKEPQ010000871.1 coordinate 11,738,287, forward strand.
ACAAATATTAATGGAAAAAAAATGCCCTTCTTCATGCCTTACTGAAACAATGACTGTTTAAGGCCCCACAGCATTTCCCAATTGCTGGCCTTGTAATTCATGCAAGATTTCTCTGCTGCCATCATTTGCCTTTTGATGAGCTCTGATCACTTTAAATTGGCACTTGTCCTCACCCACCCTGGTGTTTAAACTGAAAGCAATGAAAAACTACATCACCTGATGCTCGGTCACAGCTACAGATGCACATTGCCAGAAAATAAAAAGCTGTTAGGCAAGTCCCGTGGTATAAAACATATTATGGCAGCTGGATGCTGGAAACATATGACAAAATATCATGCAAAACAGCAACACACATAACCTTAATGAAAACCTGATGAAAGACTGTTAAAAAATGTTCTGAATCTAATTAATTCTCTAGACGTGGCTAGTGCAGCTGAACTAAGGTCACAAGTACTGCATACTACACTTGAATTTTATAAACCACCTTGAGCCATCAGTGCCTCCCACCACTGTGAGTTATAAACCAGTCATTAGCCCATAGGGATGTGTCTCATCATATTCTGATGTCCCATCTTGTGGCACAACACTCTGCTCATTATGCAAAGCTCATATACATGTCAGGAAAGCATTTTACTAATTAGCCTTAAAAATATCCTTGTATTGAAATAGAGTCAAGCACAAGTTTCTCAACTGGGGGGAATATAATGAGAAACTTCTCTACCACTCTAAACAAAAAGTTAAAGAAAGCTAAACCAAACCAGAGAAAGCAGAGTAATTCTAGCGAACCCTTGAAAAAATCAGCCATCACCAAGACTTCATACATCTGAAAGCTACCTTCAGAATCCTGAAGCAGACATGAAATTAAACCCTCTAAGCATGTGTGGCACACCAGTACAAAACCCCCAGAAAGAAGGCTTCCCAGCTGAAGTGCATGGCAGAATTCCAGCCACTCCTGAAAGATGGATAAGTTTACCCCAAGTAAGGGCTGCAAAGACACAGCACCTACTGCACTAAAGTACATCCTTAATTAGTTTGCCACATCACAAAGTTCTCTCCCGTGTGGAGCAATAAATGGATGTCCTTGAACTAATGCATTCACTACAGAACACCGAGGAGTATTCTGTACTCCTCTGAGAAGTGAAACAGCAGAGATCATCTGAGACACATTTACCTATTCATACTCTAATATCTAGATCTAGGAGCATATGGATCCTACACACACACAAGGACACACCACACAGACAGACCAGCAAGCACAGTCAGTGACTGTAGAGTGACTAAGTGAAGACAAAGAGCTTTGTTCTGCTTGCTTTCCCTCCCTCACACCCTGCCCATGCTCAGCAAGGTACAAACACTAATGGACCCCTCTTATCTGAAGAGTACTGCATGTAAACTTAACTTTGAAACAAAATTATGATAGTGTAAAAATAAAAAACCCCCACAAATTCAAAGTATGTACTTTCCCAAGCATCATGGACACACACAGCATATCTTCTACCAGCTGCCAGTCTGCAGCTACTTCCCAAGAAATGTTGGTGACCCAGATTTGGAGTTTGCTAGTCCTCTTCTGGTCCTTCCCATACAACACCATGCTGGGATCTCAAAAGTCATTCTGGGACCTTCAGTTGCAAGAGGAAATTGTTGTCTGGGCCCCACAAAGAGAACAAAAACCATTAATTCAAGTAGAAATTACCCATTATTTGAAAAGCAGGTGTACAACGTCCTATCCCCTCATCCTGAATGCAAGAGCAAATTACTTAAATCATCTGACACGTCATGCTGCACCTGTGTGTGTACTTGTGCACCACAAGGGGTGCAGTAGTTTACAATATCTGCCCCACAAGAAAAGGTTTATGATTAGTAAAAAAATCTAGTAAATGGGAAAGAAATCATACAATCTTTGTTGTTCTTATAGTCCTGCACCAGCAAACAGCTTTCTCCATGAGGCTTCAAAGAATGGGAAGGAAAAATCCCCCTTGCCATTGTTCCCAAACAAAGACAGCATTATTAAACCATTCCCTTTGTTTTCCATATACTTCCCCTAATGTCAGGAGCAGGGTTAAACTTGCAGACAAGCCTTGACAGCCTGTATTACAGAGACATTCATGATTCTGACTGCAGTTGAGCATCCTACCTGATCTCCTTGGCCAGACTGCAATATCTGTAAAGCCTATAAGAATTGTCATGGCTTTATGTGCAACTTCATGTCAATATGCTTAGCCTCCACATCAATTCCTGTTGACTGAATAGGTAAATAAAATAACCTTCCTTTACAAGCAAACAAACAAATAAAAAAACCCAATAACAACAAAAAACCCAAACAAAACCCCCTCAAAATTATTGGAATGAAATAATCATTAATTCTCTTAGACTTTAATGAACAAGATCTTTGAAAAGTAAATATTAGCCGCAGCAATACAGCTTTAGAGTAGCAAAACTGAAAGAACAGCAGAGATGCCACTTAGCAAAGAATTTAAAACCAAACAGAGAAAGCAAAACATAAGAATTGCATCTAGTTTTGGGCATGACAATAACAAGAGCAAGGACCATAAAATTAAAAGCAATAACAGGCTTAGACCAAAGAACTGCATTGTAACAACAACAACTAAAATTCATTAATACATAATTTGTGCAAAACGATGACTAAGAAAGAATACAATCACTAAGAGTCTGACAAGTAGAATTTCAGGGTTTGCACAGAGCAGCAGTAGCCTTGTTTCACCCTAGCCTTCATATACATTGCATCAGTGTATGGTAATCATTAGTGTCCTATTTAAACAGATAAATAAATACTGCTGCCTATCAGGCAGTCAATTTAATATACCACCGTACTGCAGGTATCCCCAGTAATAACACACTCTCATTTCGAGTCTGATTGAACAATGCCATGCCAAATTAATGTAACTATACTGGCAGAAAAGGTTATACTTGTCTTAGTGAGGAAGAAATGGTCCTTCAGTTTATCATACAGTTATAAAGCACCAAAAAAAGTATAGTTGGTTGGCACAAAACTTTTGCCTCATACTTGAAAATTACAAGTTTTGATAAGGATGATGAAGATGTCCTCCTTTGGAGAAACCAAATACTCAAGCATACCATAAGGAATAATTCTGCAATGAAACAGGTAAGTTACTCATACAGGACTCCCTTTAAGTCTTATTGTGAAAGGCCTTCCTTACCAATTCTGTTCCTAAGTATGCAATATGCGAAGCTTTCCACTTCCATTCAAAAGAAAACTATCGGTGGTCTCTATGTAGCAACCCTATTTAGACTGCCACAAAAGTTGCAACACGGTTCCTTTGGGTTCCTGAACGTTTCCAGCACATTGAGAAAGCTAAGCTAATGTTGCAAGCCATCTCCCACATTGTCTCTGGGGAGTTTGGTCAAGCATAAACAAAACTTCATGCACCAGATGCAATTTTTACTGGATCCTTTCTCCAAAGTTGGACCAAGCTCAGGAGAAAAAAACCTTTTCCTATAGCTCTGTGTAGGTGTACAATTAGTCACTTCTAAGGGCCACTTTGCAGGCCCTGAAAGAAGCTAAAGAACCACCTCCCCATGCTGCCACTACTTAGGAATTTAAAGCTGAATCTGCATCTTGCTGCCTGGGCTCCGTATGAAGTTGAAATTACAAGTTTGAGATCAGCTCTGCACAAAGAACAGAAGCTCAAGAGAACCGAGAGACACAAAACCAGCTGCAAAGTACATCCAGGTTTCTATTTACTGAGGTCATCCCATGCACATACAAAAGAATTAATCAGGCATGTGGGCTGAACTGTCAGAGGCTCGGCTGAGCCCAAGTCTAGCGCAAACCCGGCATAAACACACAAACAAACTCCCCCGGGATCACAGCGGTATCACTTCCCGGCGCTGGCGGTGCTGGCGGCCCCCCGCCCCCGGCCAGCGGAGACGTTCTGCCGGTGAGCAAGGAGAACACACCGCGGGTTCCGCCGCACAGAGGCACCGGGGAAACACCCGAGCCACCGGCCCCGCACGCTGACACCGCCCCTCCCGCCCGGGCCGGCGATACCCGGGGCCGGAGCGTGGGACGGATCCCGGGGCCGGGGTCTCCCGGCGGGAGGTGAGCAGCGCCGCGCTGCAGCCCCTGGGCACCGGCGGGGTCGGGAGAAGCCGCGGCGGGACCGGAGGCGGCCGCCGCCACCTGAGCAAGGAAAAAGCGAGACGGGGATGCTTAAGTTTCCCTCTTGCCTTTCTTATTTTAAATAAATCACAAACTAGAGCCCAGCCTGCTGCTCCAACCGCCCCGCCACCGGGCGGCCGCCCTCCTGCCGGTCCTCCCTCTCCCCGAGCCGCCCCGCCACCGTCCCGGACGAGCTCGCAGCGCTGGGGAAGGGTGGTACTCACGGATCTTGACTTTGCGGTGGTCGAGGCGGGTGAGGAGCTCCTCCAGGGCGCCGAGGCGGCGCTGGAGCCGGGCGTTGCGGTGGCACAGGGAGTCCGCCTCGCTGAGGATCCCGCCGAAGATGTCGCCAGCGCAGCGGGAGAGGTCGGAGAGCTGCATCAGCAGCGACACCAGCGCGTACGAGCTGACCTGCTCCAGCGTCCCGAAGAGCGGCACCGCGCCGCGGCGGCGCCCGCCGCCCCCTCCGCCGCTCCGGCGTGGTCCCCCGGCTCCGAGCCGCCCCGCTCCGCGCCATCCCCGCCGGCCTCTTCCAACCTGCACAGCTTCAGCGGCTCCAGGGTCCGCAGGGGGAACGGCATCGCGGCCGGGGACGGGAGGCAGCGCGGGGCACGGCAGCGGGAGGGGTGGCGGGGAGAGCTAGGCGTCCCTGGCGCGAAAAGTCTTCATCCGCGCAGCGGCCGCGGTGACAAAAGTTCAGAGAGAGGAGAGGGAGCGAGAGAGGGAGAACAGCACAACACCAACAAATGAATCGGGGCGGGAGGACGGCCGGGCTATGCGCTCCGGGGCCGGGGGGAGCCGCCGCCGCCTCGGCGCAGGGGGAGCCCCGCGCGGCGCCCATGTGCGGGAGTGGCCCCCGGAGGCGGGAGCGGCCCGGGAGGAGGGAGCAGAGGAGATGGGAGGGGAGAGGAGGGGGAGAGGAGCGGGGCGCTGCACCGCCGCACGGCGGGCGCGGGGAGAGTCCGGGGCGGCCGGGAGACAGGAAAGAGCCCGGCTTTCTGTCCCCGAAGTGAGGATGAGGCGGGGAGAGAGGGGAAGGAGGAAGCGTGGGAGGGGGACTGAAGCGCCCTGGATGCGGCCACAAAAGAGGAAAGCCAGCCAGAGGAGGAGGGGAGAGAAAGCCCGGACCAGCTCCACCTGGGGAACCCCGCGCCGTTGCAGGCGCTTTTCTGAACGCACCAAACTCCTAACCCGGAAAGCGAGAGCTGGAAAAAGAGGAGGAGGGAAGGGAGGGGAAAAAAAAACCCTTCACGAACCTGGGAAAAGCAAAAGAGGCCGCCGCCTACCTGTGGCTCCCCGAACTGGAGCCTCACCCTTCCCGGCCAGCCAACAGCCAAGGTAGCTGCTCCCGGCCCTGCCCCGCGGCTCTGGGGCCAGTGGGACTCCCCAGGGAGAAGGCAGCCCCTCCGGCCTCCTCTGCTCTGAGAGAGGGCCAAGCAAGGGATGAGCAGGTCTTGCCTCAGCCCTTTCCCCTACGGGTCAGGCCGGAGGTGCTGCTCCCAGGCAGGGCAAGAAGAGCAGCCTGTCTGGGAGCGGCGAGTTCTCCTGGTTAATTTTTAGTAAGATTGACACTAAGGTAGGAAAAGCTAAGTCTGGCCCACGACAACGAGCGTGGCGGCAGCACCAAATGTCGCACATGATGCTGGTGGGGACGGCAGGCAGGTTCCAGCCTCAGAAGCCCCCGCGCTTTGCCCGCCTAGGACACAATCAGCTCTTCATGGGGATGACGGCTCTAATGAGCTATTCCCCACAGAACCAATTTAGCCCACTAGCAACTGTCAACAGCTGCTATTTAATTTTAATTGGACAATGCCCTACTGGCTCTGGCTCCTGCTATATGATAAAGAGAGGAACCCAATCCCTCAGTTCTTGTGGGAAAGAGCCCTGGGGAAAAGTGGTTGTATAGCCCCTTCCTGCCTCATAGCTTGTTCTGGCTCCTGCTGCAGCTGATGAATCTATGTGATGAAAGAAAAAGGATCAGCTGGAGAGAGAAAGGTCCAGGGACGTATGCACCTTGCCATTCCATTAGCATCTTGAGGACACACAATTTATGTAACAAAATATTCCCATCATAGTATTTATCGTCTGTAACTTAAGCGTTCATTACTTAAGGGAAATCTGAAGCAAACCATTCTGCCAGTAGTGTTTCAGGAATTCCTTGGTGGATGGAGAAGTATGGAGGCAAGGCTGCAGACAGGGGCATACAAACCAAAGGCTTGGTGGCACACTCGAGAGTTAAGATTTACAGGAAATGCATGTATGGGTGATAGTCATAGTAAAAATTGCAAGTCACTGATTCTTCTCTTACATTAATCAAAGAAAGCTTCATCTTCAAATTTTCCCGGGGGGGCAGGGGGAGGAGGCAATGCCATCTAGTGTTAAAAAAAATAAAGAACAAAGCCTCCTTTCTTCACACCTCTGTCCAAACAGGTATGGATAACTTTGCAACTTGGGATGCTCCCCCTGGTTTTGTGTTACAGACGGTACCACTGAGTGCGCATGTGTAATATTTGTAGAAACTGATGAGAAGAACATGGTGCAAACAGGAGAAATTGTGTTTAATCAGGGGTTTAAGCACACAAGAAACCCAAAGAAATAGTTTTGCAATGGGGAAGCTGTCAGGATTGATTATCAGAGGATGGGAAGCAGTTGTATTGTCATACTGAACTCTCCTGGTTTTATTTTGGGACATAATTTCTTCATTAATTCTTAGACGTGTTTGTTTGGGGTAGCCATTTGATAAAAAATGCATCCTGTTCACTGGCATGGTTTCATGGAGAGGAGTGGTTCTTTGTATGTTTGGTTTAAGCTACAGGAGTACCACCTATGAGGTGGACTTCATATAAAACACAGTAGGAAGAAAATCAGCAAATAGATCAGTTCAGGTGTCAGCTGAAAAGAACCCACAGCAACACATCTGCCAGGGTAGATGTCATAAGGCTGTGAGTATGTTTGCTTGATTGGAAATTACTGTTTTAAGTTTAGTAAGAGGCACTTTCAAAAAGATACATTGGTCAGTCCAAATTTTTTTTCTGAAAATGCAGATCACATCCTGATATTGCAAATATTTTTGCATGTTCTTATCTGTAAGCGGGAAAAAATACTTAGAACAGATTTGAGCACAAGGAGAATAATAGCCAGAAATCAAAGCTTTTCACAACACTTAAATTCAGTGAAGAGCCTTAGCTACTGTGAGTGAGTGGAATTTCACAGCCAGTGAAGACTTCTGTGCCTATTTCTCTGGTTCATATGTTTGCAAACTGTAAAATAAACTACTGTGACACCTTGAATATTTCTGGTGGGAGTAATGTGTCATAAAAAATAAGGTGTTTTTAGGACTGCCAGTTAAACCAAGTTAAGAAATAAATCTGAATTTTAAATTTTTAATTTTAAATTTTTATTTTAATTTTTAATTTTAATTTTTAATTTTATTTTTTTTTTTAATTTTTAAATTTTAAATTTTTAAATGATGTTCTTGAAATATTCAAAGTCTCTGTGCTTATTTCAGAGCAATACTTTTTTTGCTCATTAATTTGTATGGTCTGTATAAAAAATGGTATAAAAAATGTAAATACTGAGTGACTGCAATGTGAAGATTGGTTAACTGAAACCAGTAAAAGGTGGTCTCAAAGCTTATTTCTTTCTGTGCTAAAGGAAGGGACATAGGAAAGAAAATGAAACTTAAATATTTACAGAGTTGGAGATTTAAAGTATTCATTGTGCTGAAAAGGAGGCATTTAAAATTTCTACATTCGGAAGAAGTACAGACTTTCTTAGGGACACCCCATCCTGCTTAGGTAGCTATGCACATTGTCTATTTCCAGCGGTTATGAATGGAAAATGTTTCCTTTCCTGGCAGAACTGCGAGGATGCTGCTGACCCTTTTAAATACTCCTGCAGGCCCAGGGGGACACTAAGTCAAGGCAGGCACCACCTAGAAAAATGAGAGACAAGGGAGAAAGGTAGACAAAAGGACAGCAGAGACTTCACTAAATATTTCAAGCCAATATTTATTACATTTTTAATCAAAGTTCAAGTTCACTGGAAAGTTCATTATGTCTGAATTGTAGCTTTCATCCTTCAGCATTTTAAGCCTCAAGTTAAATTACCAAATTAAAGACCTAATAACTTTCATGTTCTACTTCAAGAAACAGAAGAAAAGTCTTGTGGCACTTACTCATCAACCCCTGCAGGATGAACACTGCTCTTCCCTCGGCTTGCTTCTGCAATCATTTTGGGCTCTCAGAAGCAAGTGGCAAGCAGTAGTACAAAAGCCACGTGGCCAGCCATGTAATATGAGGCAGCTCTTCCTGAAATTGTACTTGTGTGTCAAGAGGGTAGTTTAGATGTTGTCAGCTGAGATCCCCAAGCTCATCCATTGTATTTTAGCCCACAGACTGAAGCTATTTGCCTGTGTAGGCTAGGAAAACTCAACCAAAATGGATATGCAGAAATAACAACAGTACAACTTGGAGGGATGCAGGAGGACATGTCTCTAATGAGCTCTGGTTTGTAATGGAAAAAGTAAGCCCAGTGTCCTGGACACAAAGCCAGCCTATGTACTTTTGACTTACTTTGGCTGTTGAGCTGTAGAAGTTTGGTGTAAGCTTAAAATAGAGACAATTCTGCAAGGAAACTATGTTTTCTGAAATTTTATTCTTTCTTGGTTAACCAAAGTATGTGGATGCTTTCAGTCTTGTTGAGCCACTGGGCTCTTTTAATCATCATGTAGTTCATCTCTGTCTCAGTGGAAAACCTTTCTCAAGGAAACCTGCATAACATAGGCAACAGATGGGAGTAGATATGACTCTTGAGAAAGTTAAGTGGCACCAGAATTTTGCCCATTCCTGTCCCTCATGACTGAATACTTTTTGTGCAGTATGTAAATATCATGAAATGATAAAATTAATTACCGCTAAAAAAATTACAACTTGTTTTCTGGGTTTCTCTACATTTCTACACTACTACATTAGGCTACAACTTACCTTTGCCTGATCATGCAGCAGAACTTCCAACTCTCACTTTTCTTCCAGCTTACTGGTATCAGGAACTGGTATTTTTGTGTTCTGGAATTCATACCCAGCATGGCCCAAAAGACCCTCTTTGTCCAGAAATGGTATCTTGTGGATATTCTTTAAAAACTAATAGCAGAACTTCTCTGATGATGACAGGCTTCTCTCCGAAACAAGGTTAATTACAAGATTCTATTTCCCTGAACATTAATAATTTCAAACTTCTGTCAACTCCAAACTTTTGTCAACCCTCTCCTTGTCTGGCATATTCCTGGATCATGCTTGAAGCTTGGAACTGAGCTGCATTTTCTGTTTCATTCTGCAGTATTTTTTATGATTTTCCTCATATTACTGTCACCATTAAACAAAGGCAGTTGTGTAACTCCAACACCTTCATCCCTGTTATTCAAAGAGCTGAGAAGATGCATTCACACTTTCAAGGTAGATGAGTTCAGTATTTTCTTGAGCACTGTCTCAAAGGTTAGCGGCTTGTTTCACCAGCCCCAGTGATCTTTCCTCTTTTCTCAGTCCTAATGTTAAACCAAAATTTATTCTTCGAGTCTGTCCAGCTTGTGGTTTAGACCTTGGGGTGTTCTGCATAGCTGATCCCTGAGCTTTCTTGAGCTACAGAGCTCTGCCTGTATCTACACAAGTGCAAGAGTCAGCACACTATGTTCGTCCAGTTTATAATCTCCCAAATTTTTCTTCATTTTTCTATCTATACAGGGTTGTCTTTGGATAAAAGCCATGCTAGTAGTGGTGCAATGGAGCAATCAAAGCTAACTGCAGGGGGAATGACACCATGGAGGAAGTGGTAGTTGTGATGGCCTAAGGATATGATTCAACAACACACCAACATGTAACAGCCCTTTGCCTCTAAAAGTGGAGCTCTCCTACCCCTGCTTCCTTCCTTCCATTCCTGCTCACAGAGGCATGATCTGAAGCTTGCTCTGCAAGCATCTGAATTCATCAATGTAGAACCACCCCAGCTCTGCTGCATAGAAAAATGCCACTGACATGCCGTGAAAAAATTGCAGGAAAATGTACTCTTTGCACTTTGAGATGCAGCAGTATGTTGGATCATTTTCAGGGGAGAAGAACAGTGGAGGGAAATCTAGGCTGTGAATAGCAACACATGTAAGAGATCATAGAGCCTATGAAAATACACTATAGCATAACAGCCCCCTTAGAACTCAAGTGAACATCAGAGGTTTTGATGTTCAATTGAGTCGAGTGCAAAACAAAAGACTGCCAGTCACCATGGTTGTGTGGGACTCAGAGACAACCTGCCTTTAGGACTCCAATTCTTGGAAAATTGAAACAATCCCAACCTGTATCTCCCCAAAGAGAAACCAAGCTGCTGAGAAATTATCTCAATGGATCAATGATAATAATATTCCAGGAGTTGCCATACTAATTTTCTTCATTTGGTTGCGGCACTTGTGTGTCTCTTAACAAAGTGCATTCTGCACTTCCACTTCCTCCATGGCAGGAAGAACTTCTGATACATCTGGGTTTTTTTAATTGACAATGTGGAAACACTTTCCACTAGAATAGGGTTCTCAATGCCCCATCCAGCCTGACCTTCACCACTTCCAGGGATGGCATGTCCACAGCCTCTCTGGACAAACTGTTCCAGTGCTCCAGCACCCTTACCATGTAAAAATTCTTCCTTATGTCTAATCTAAGTCACGTATACCTTATTCATTATTACTGAGTTACATAGCTATGGGTATGCAAACAGCAAGTGACTGTGCAACAGGAATATGGATGCCATTATTTGTGTGAGAAAACCTCCATCTGGAAAAACAAAGGCTGCAGGAATTATCAGCTGAAAATCAGAATAAACACATGGAGATTTCATAAATGCTGGCCAAAATCTTTTGCCACTGTCCTTGGCCTTAGTGACAATAGCTCATGTTAAAAGCTTGTGTACATTCTGTATATAATTATTATTTATCTAGGACACTGATCACATTTATGTCTTCTCTAATTGTATTATATGTGGTCTCCTTTGAAGCAATTATACAGTTTACATTTCAATTCACTAACTAAATATTGTAAAAAAAATCTAAAAGAGTTTGAAAAAACATTCCATCAAACAAGACAAAATTGTATTCTTGTAACAAAGCTGATTATCTTCTCAAATGAATGCCTCAGGACTCAGGGTAAACAATACACCCAATGGACAAAAGCCTCTTAATTGCATCCCAAACATGCAGACTGTGCTGGTCACTAAAGCAGAACTGAATTGCTCCTTAGGTATTAGCTTCCCACCCTGAGTCACTACAGCTACAGCGAAGTACTTCTTCAAACAATATAAATAACATTTTTAAAAAAGATGCTGCCCTGTTTCATTTCAGTTATGAACACAGATGGATGGTGTGCCAGTCAGTCACAAATGAGTTTTGATACGTTGCAGCAGCTCCTGCCTCATAAATTAAATGCAGAGTTTGGTCACTGAAAAAACCAAGGGCATGATAAACCGTCTATTGACCAGCACAGATTTCCCCATTCTCTTCCTTGTGAGTGAACACTGTTTGTCACTGGGATCTCCACCATGGATGAAACGGTCACTGGTGAAATTACAGTGGGTGTGTGTGCAGCAATCTTTGACTCCACCACTGTCTAAACTCACCTCTCCATTTTCAGATTAGGAAAAAAAGACAAAATATTTCCTAAATGTATTTAGCATACTATCCATGTTCTGGATATCTACAGGATGCCAGAAAAAATACTTTTTGTTGTAAGCTGACATCAAAAAATATTCATTTGGGAAGAATTTTCCACTGTGGTAGATCATTAAATGCCTCTGGCTGCCTTGTTTATTTTCCTTTGCATAATTTAATCTACCTGGTGACTGCTTGTGATGAGATTCAACGTGTTTGTGCTGCAAAGCTCAGTGGTTTTGTATATATATGAAGTCATTCTCAAGGGCTGGCATATTGCCAATAAAGTAGAATAAAATATTTTCAAATTCCAAAATAATAATTTGAAAGACTGATGGTATTATGGCTATCTAGAAATTCCACTTTATTTATTTATTTATTTATTTATTAGAAATAAAAATTGTGAATTACTGTTGTTGCAGAATCATTACTATTAAAATATCTAACTTATGCAAACAAAAGCCTTACATTAAATTTAAAATAAATTGAGAGTAATAGAGAAGGTTAAGGAAATTAGGATTTTCAGCACATATTGCTCTTTGAATATTCCCAGAAGTTTGCACCAAATATGTGATTATGCAATCACTGTAATAAATGCAGCTGTGTTTATTTCACTGCATGGACCCAACAAACCGTACAAGCTAAGCATCAGTGTCTCGTTCATAAAGCATTAAAAAAATTTAGCACAGTATGCAAAATATACTCAGACTTTCTTTCTGTTCCAAGTGTTTTCAGATTTGGCCGAGTACACATTCCTTAGAGAACTATGAACATGCCCAGTTTTAAGCATTTCTAGCAAAATAATTTTTTAGTTAGTTTAAGAAAAAACAGATGAACACTTTGCTTAATAGCATAGGATGAAACTTTTGAATACAGTGAAATTTAGCTAAAAAAATATTCTGTTTAGTTTTTCTTAGAAATGTGGTGAAAGAAAGTGTAAAGAATTTCAGCCTATTTCAGGAATACTTCTTTAGAAGCGAAAAGGTTGACTGTGTTTGAGCTTCCTTCCAAGACTCGCCCTTGTGGTCTCTTTCCAAAAGTTTGCAAATTTAATCCCTGGTTGTGCACACACAGAAAAAAAAATAAAACCCAAACAAAACAAAAAAACCCCAGTGTTACAATGATGTCAGTTTCTCTCTTCGCTGTGTCAGTTTTTCTGTGATTTGCATTTAATGACAGCTACAACTGCAGTTTTGAATCCTAACACAATCATTTTGATCCACAATGAAAACATTGAAGGCATATAGTCAGTTATTTACCACTGAAGTCTATGACTCCTTACCATGCTTTCCATATAGTTGGGGTTTTCATTAATATACCTTTCAAAGAAGGTCTAATTTAAATCCATTATTCTATTACTATTAATTTAAGGAAACCTTGAAATAGAATTCTTCTGACTAATATCTACTGTACCATACTATAATTAATTATTAGTGTATATACAATTGCCTTCAGTGAAACAGGGATGCTCACATGCCCATTGTATTCCACCACTGATTTATTTTAAAAGCTCATATTTAAGCTTTAAACCATTTTCTCCAAAGGCCCTCTTTATTCTACAGCAATACGGTGCCCATCGTCACAGGTCTCTTGTTTGGAGCTGAGAACTGTATTCCTCTTTAGCATTTCCAATGCAAAGGAAAATGCTTTGAATGTTTAATTTTTCCTTTTCTAATTAGAGTTAGTGGAGTAAAATCATATTAAAGAGGAAACTTTAGAATACTGTTTAGTGTCTGCATTGCTTGGAAACAGTTTTCTGTACAGATATTTCTGTGTACACTTATTCTCTTTAGGGAATGGATTTGTGTTTGTTTTTAATTCTGCATTTGTATATGTCTAGCAAAATGGAGTCTGAAATTACAAACATGCTTTCCAATGTCTGTTTGAGAGAACAGACATTTAGTCAGTGGAACTTCTCAGCAATATGTCTTCTGGCCTGGAAAAAAATAGTCACTCGATGCTCTTAAAACATCGAAGCAGTTGTATTTGTACTAAGCCACCAAGCTATAGAGGGGGAAGGGAGTTCAATTTTCCAAACAACACAGAGAAATGACTTGAGGCCAACTACAAATCTGACCAGGAAAAATTGCAGACTGCAAATAACTCACAGTCCTACTTTGATACTAAGATAACAATCTGAGTTATATTTCTAGAATATAAGTTTATTTCTATAACTGTAACTATGAGAGCTATATTTCATGCTCTTAGCACATTCAATAAAGAAAGCCTAGCTCCTTGCCTTCACAGTTCTTGCAGGCATAATCTTCACAGATCTCACTTAAAAAAATTGCTGGATTTTCTTGAGTTGAATTGAAGTTTCCAAATGGGGCCTATAATTTTGCATATGGAGTTTAGCATTAGGTAAAAAAAAAAAGTATATTTGACATAGTTTCATATTGTGTGGCTTAAAAAGAAAATTGTAAGTTTTCTTTTAAGTTTTCTTTTAAGCCAAATGATCCATCAAAAAAGATCACCTACAAATTCTTTCCTGTAAGCTCTAAACTTGTTGTTGCCCCCGATGCCAGGAGAAACATTGACATGGTGGATCATGTACATAGAGGTTATCTAACTGTTTCCTTTTTCCTCTTTTGTCTTGTATCCTTGTATCCTTGTCCTGTTTCATGGTTTGTGTGATAGGAATTGTGTTTATTTGCTCCCCGAGTGTGTACAGAGTTTCACACCTTTGGGATTCTTGCCCATGACATTCAGAGGTGTGTACAGGTGATTATGCCCACAAGCCCATGTTTGTGCACAGTAGAGGTGAGGCTGAAATTCCTCTGAAAAGTTAAGCTTTATTTACTCAACCTTCCCTAGCACGCCTGGGTTACTCTGTACGAGAAATTCTGTTCAGTGGCATCTCATAAAGATAATATGAATAGTAGTTTCTCCTACTGAAGTGTGAACACTGGCAAAGAAAATAAACCCATTTTTGTAGGCACTTAGCCAAGCTGTTAAAACAACTGAGCAAGTATTTTATTTCAATTGTGACCTTAAAACTGTTGTTTTTCCCTGCAAGGTCCTACTCCATTACAGTCCTCTTGTGATAAATTACTGAACAGTTTGAAAAACAGGCTACAGAAAACAAAGGATGCACTTTGGTTCTTTGTGGTATGAGCTGCATGTTCTGTCTTGTTGTATTAAATTAATCATAAACATTATTCAATATTTAAAAGGGGGAAAGAGCAGGTGCCTGCTGAGAACAGGTGTTACCAATTTTAGCTTAAATAAAATCCAGCAACCCTTTCAATGTATTACTTCTATAGTATACATCAGAAACCATACTCTGCACTAACACATCCCCAGCTGTAGAGAAGAACATTTTGTCACGTGTTTTCTGATCTGCTCTTGTTTCTAGAACTTACTGCCCATTTTGGTTGACAAGGATTCAGTTTTTTCTGACTTTCATGGAATTCTGTAAAAACGATTATGCTAATCTTAGAGTGATTGTAAACATTATTACATTTATAGTGAGTAGCCCAGTGAGTACCTGCAAAAATAGTTCAGCAGGCTGCCCAAGGGCAAAGAATTTGCTGAAGATTTATTTTGATTTATTTTGAAAGCTCATATGAAGTTCGTCATTGTCAACTATTGAACATGCTTGCAGGAGTGGTGCCATATTATCCCAGACTTTTCTCATGTCTATCAATGGGTTGAGTCCCATGAAAAAGGTTATTTATGAAAAAATTAGTGAAACAGTTTGTTAGATGGAATTATTTGATTATAAAGTATTTTAACATTTAAGCAAGCATTGTCCAAGCAAGACAGTGGTGTGAGATTGAAATCGGCTATCATCTTTATCCTTCAGAAAACCCTACTCTTTTTACAACATGCCAGCATCTAAAACCAAGGAAACCATTTTGAAATAATTCTAAAGGAGAACACATTATACACTAGGAAACTACCACTGCATTTATGGATAATCTTAGTTTTACATCCCTGACAGAGTCTGAAAAACTGCATTCAGTTTGGGACTGCACCTGAAATATTGTTTGTGCTGGCAGACCCAATGGTAGTCTTCTTCCTTTTCCAGCTGGAGTATCAGGATTGCAAAAACAGCTGAAGTACAGCACTAAAGTGCTTTTTCATTAGGGGATCTTAATGCATATGGCAAATACTTAAACTAAATATTTAGAGGAAGGCAAATGTAACTGTACAATAGCTTCTACATCTACTGAACACACATAAACTATTCACATGTTTTTAAATTACTAAAAATCGTATAAGGAAAAACCACTTCACTAGGACAGTAATGCACTACTGGAAAAAGTTGTCTGCAGGGGTTGTAGAGTCTCCATCCTTGAAGGTTTCAAGGCCTGGCCAGACAAAGACACAGCTGACCTGATGTGGCAGTAGCCCTGCTCTGAGGAGGAGGCTGTGCTAGAGGATATTTGTGCAGATTTCATCCTGGAAGTTTTTCAAGAGAAACTGGTTAAAGCCCCAGGAACCTGGTCTATGCATACAGTTGACCTATTTTGACTTGGACCTTATGTCTCTTACAAACTGAATTAGCCCATGATGTTGTGACCTCAAGAAGTGCTTTCCAATCACTATTACTTCCATGATACTGTGAATGTGAAACCCAGACTAAGCAGTGGATGTATTAATAACATTCTTTAAAAATAATTTTCTAGGGGTCCATCCAGGAGCTGAAGAGAGAGCTGGGGACCCTTAGCTTAGGCTAAGGAATTGAAGGCCCCATGCTAAGCTGAAGTGGGGCTCCTGGGCAGTGGGCTGGGGGACAGGTAGGGCTGTCCAGGGACATTCAGGCCCTAGAGGCCAATTTTTGGGGTGGCTACTGCTTTCCAAAGAATTCAGCAAGTCCCTTTTCTTCTCCCTCCTTCCTCGCCTTGTTACTATGTCCTGGATACCTGAATCACCATACTGCTGGCCCAAGAAGGTGGTTTATTCTTCACTCGCATTCAGGTAAAAGATTTGTTTCGTTTTTAAGCAGGTTATGTATTTAATATCTTGGCAGCTTATCAAGTATTGATTTTTTGCAATGAGAACACTTTATAAGCACATAATACTGGTGGAGGTTTAAACTGCTTGCACTTGTGTAACAGCACTGATTTCAATGGACTATTCATGCTAGAGATGTGGAAACTGATCAGTATTAATACAGAAGTCTAAATATTTATATATTGTCACATTCCTTCACTTAGTACAATGGTAGCTGGGGGAAAGAGAGATACAATGTAAGTATACATGTTGACACATTTTCAGTCACATTTCTTGAGGACATATCCATCACCAGTCTCTAAAGAAGGATACACGGGCAATTCTACATCCATACTAATCTAATGTTAATTAATTATATGTATCATCTCAACTTTGCTGCATTGTTCTGCATGTTTATCTGGCTGATAGATACATACACACCTTGTTATGCTGCTCCTCACAAACCAGCCATAAGTACTTTCCTTCCTATGAATAGATATGTCCCCAGACTATGCTCTTTTTTGGAAGGTGATGCTACAGCAATGTCAGGCTTCCATGACTACAAGGTGCCAACCTGTGAAATACATCTAAAATTAATTATAGAAGCTAAAGAACCCAGTGGTTTCATCACTGTCTTGGAAGCCTTTAGAACCGACTTGCCATCTCATGTTAACGGAATAGGGTTTTCAGAAAGAAGAATCTGATTTTATTTGCATGCATATCTCAATACAAAGTACAGACTTAACTTCTTTGAAGTTCTTCTTCAAAGCATCTTCAAAGGTGGGCCTCTAGTTTGTAAGGAGATATACATGTAAATAAAATCAGATTCAATTAACTTTTTAATTTGCTGCTTAAACAATAACATTGTTGCTATTAAAACACTCTTACCCTTGGAGCATTTCAGTCAACAAGTATATACAAATACTATCACTGTAACGCATGGTGGAGTTGTCAGAAAAAAGTCTTTTAAAGGAAGAGAAAAGCGTTTTCTGGACTGTGAATCATTACCACAATACAAAATTATGCAAAAGCTCAGACAGAGATAATCCAAAACATGCCTTTTTCCTCCCTCAAATTTTATTTGATTCCAGGTAACAGTGTTATCTGCAGCAGGATTTTTAGTATCAAATCAAGACCATGTTACCTTTGATTCTTTGCTCTTAACTTACTATTATCTTTTAAAAGAAATTAATTATTCCCTATAAAATTACTTTCTTTATGGAAACATAAAGTCTGATGCTTTCTCAATTATCTGCCCTTGTAGGCTCTGTTATATCGGGTATAGAAATAACAGAGGCATCTTAATAATAATTCTAACGTGATGTAGTGTGCAGTGATAAGAAATTCACTTGGAGCAAAATATTACCTGCATGCTAAAATTGATTTTATGGCTTTTGTGTAGTACTTGATCCCTCCTACTGAGACACTAAACTGAAGCAGGGTTAACTATGGAGTCCAACTGCTTCCTGAATATGAAAGTAATTTTATTTTAAAATTGCTTAGTGATGGAAACATTTCCCCTTTATTTAAAAACAGAACATCAGTCATTCTATTTCAACTGCTTTGATAAAAACAAAAGACACCCAGTCACCTTCCATCCAAACTGTCAAACAGAACACCTGTAATCACACAGGGAAAAACAAACCACACCTCTCTATACCAACTGCAAGGCGGGTACATTCACTTACTCATATAGCATGTGAGAAATGAGCTGAATGAACACAAATGTTTCCAAAGTCACCCTGCAGAAACAATATTTATTTCGTACAAATCTCCCAAATAGCTGTATGAATCTGCCTGTAAGTCTTGATTTGTCCACCTTTTGTAGCCTCCTATATATTTATGGATACACATATATGTATGTGTGCAAATGAGGTTTCTGCTTGGGCAGCCCTGTGACTGAGAATCTGTGTCTGGCTCACCGCCTGTGTGCCTTTTGCTAGTTCGTTTCCCTGTAATATGTGCCAAACAAGGTATCAGAAGCCCTTTGTATTACAGAATCAACTGTTACAGCTTCTCTAACTGTCCCTTAAGTCTTGTACCACCATCTTTTTGTTTAATGCATCTCCAGTGTTACAGACATTAATTTCTTTCTTCTCAGTTGCTTACATGCAAACACCCTCAGGATGTTTATTCCCACAAGTCAGTGGGAATCAATGGTCTATCACAGACCTCTTGCAACAACACTGGCCATAATGCATCAGAATTGATCCAGCTCCTTAGACCCAAACTGTGACCTGCTGCAAGGAATTACTTTCACTGTAGGATGATCTTCAGTGGACATTTAATCCCTGTCCTTCACCTGAGAATCACTTCAAATACAATCTCCCTTTGACAGCCTCCCTTTTCGGACTCAAAGTGGCCATTGGGTCTCCCAACTCTAACATGCTGAGCAAGTCTTGATGAGGCACTGCTACTTAATAGCCCCTCAGGTCTAATTCAAGATCCATAAGAAGGATCAGAGTATGACTGGAGAATCATTCTCTTGGTATCATGTAAAATTTAGACAGAGGTAGGGATGCATTCTAGGAAGTGCACACCTGTTAAGCCATGAAACCTTCATACTGAAACACACATCTTGCAAACACCAGTAGAATATTTGGTCAATGCTTTCACTGTGGGTGATGTGGATTATACCACCCTTCACAGCTGGTGTGTGAATAATGTCTGAGAGTCTTCATCAGAAAACATTCAGTTATGAACAACACGCTTCTCAAGTGCAAAATTAGATCTTGATGTAGGTGGAAGAAATTCAAGCTGACAAGTTGTAGGCATAACTGAGAATGAGTTCATTTCTCCAGGCAAAAAACTACTGTCACACGAGGGGAAAACAGTTCAGGCTACCAGCCATAGATAGGAAAGATGTGCTGACCATTCAAGTCCACAAAGCCGTCAATGACAGGGAGCACTGAGGTGAAAAGTGATGACCAGAAATGCAATACCGACGGCACCAGGAAATAGACTTGGTGGGGCTGAACTCGTTAATTACTCAGGTTAAGTAGGCACACCCTGCTAATTATACTGCCTGCCTTGAAAATTCCTGCAAGCCAACGACTCAGGACTGAAATCCAGGTCGGAGATGACACAGAGAGCTGCATCCAACTCAACGTGGCAGCAGTGTTCCTCCTTTGACTGGAATCGATAGCCGTCCCGGGCACATCTGCCGCGGGGATGAGAGTGGTTCCTCCTGGTCCATGAGACGCATTCCTGACGCGCGGTGCCTCCGCCGGGAGCGCTCGGGAGCCGGGAGAGGAGCGGCGGTCGGGAGTGCGGAGCGCGGGCAGGGGCTGCCCCCTGCGGGCGGGGACAGGCACTGCCGGCGGTCCGTGCCGCCCGGGTCACTGCGGGGGGCACCGGCACGGCCCCGAGGGCCCTCCGGCACAGGCCAGGCAGCTTCTCCTGAAAACTGGAACCTCTCGTTCTTGGAAATGAGTGACTGCTCATCTCTGAAGGAACTACAAGTTTCAATTCCATGAGCTGTTTTTCCACTTGCTTTTACTGTGAATGCCAGTTTTAGTGGATGACCTCTGCCGACTGCTCTGCTCTCCTCCCAGCCTTCACTCTCCAAGGCTACAGAAACACGGAGACAATTAGGTGGGAAAAGACCTCCGAGATCATCGAGTCTAACCTATGACCGAACATCACCATGTCAGCGAGACCATGGCACTCAGTGCCGATTCCAGTCTCACCTTAATAACCTCCAGGGACGGTGATTTCACTGCCTACCTGGGCAGCCTGTTCCAATGTCTAATCACCCTTTCTGTGAAGAAATTCCCCCTAATGGCCAACCTAAACCTGCCCTGGCTCAACTTAATACTATGTCCTCTTGTCTCAAACTTGCTGTTCCACGGCTGGCCTTCCTAGCCCATATAACTCTATGTGAATATACTGAGTTCTTCCAGCATGTGCTCTTGGAGACAATTCCTGTTGCTGACCATATCTGCTGCTGTGCAACATCTGAGGGTAATTTCCGGGAGGGCTCAGTTGCTGTCCGTATCAACACAGTCCAACTGGCTGTAAACTTATGCTAATAAACACAGGTAACGAAGGCTACAAATGAGTCAGCTCCCTGATTAGAGCTCCACAAAGTCAAACAAGGAGTTTCACCTCAACACGAGGGAAAGCCTCCTTACACTGAGGGTGGCAGAGCACTAGAAGAAGCTGCCCAGGGAGGTCGTGGAGTTTCCCTATCTGGAGACATTCAAACCCCACCTGGACGAGCTCCTGTGTCACCTGCTCTAGGTGACCCTGCCTCGGCAGGGCGTGGGACTGGATGATTGCCAGAGGTCCCTTCTGACCCTAATGACTCTGTGATTTTCCGTAAAACACTCATTTGAGGTGCCCAGTGCTCAGGATAGTCCAAAAAAGCAAAACCAGCTGAGGCCTATTCAGTATCGAGTGGGTTGTGGCTGGAGTGTAACTACAGGCAGGAGACCGAGTGAGCAAGGCAGAAGGCAGAGCGCTACCGCACGGCGTCAGCTGGGAAAAGGACCGCAGGTCGGCAGCGCAGTGCTTTTCCCCGTGTGTTTAACACGTGTTAAACTGAGAGCAGATATCTTGGGAGAAAATCTTGGCCGTGACGGCCATGGAGCGCCGGCAGACAGCGCTGCGCCGCAAGGCATTCTGGGAGCTGTAGTTCGCCCGGCCGGGAGGCGGTGGCGTGAGGCGGGACTCCCACAATGCACCTCGCGGCGCAGCCGGGCCGCCCCGCCGTCACGTGACCCTCGCGCCGGGCCGAGCCGGCCGCTTCCGCGGGGGTCCGCGCGCGGCTCCGGGGGCGGGGCCTCCCTCAGGTAGGGGCGGGGCGCGCGGGGGGCGCGCGGGTCGGGCAGGGCTGCTCCATCCTCCTGCTGCTGCTCCCGGGGCACCGCCGGCGTGCCGGGCTCCGCGGTACGGGAACGGCGGCACACGGCTGCGGCTGCCCGTGCCGCGGGCAGGCTCTCCTCATCGCGGCAGGTGGCGGCGGGTCCGCGATGGCACCCGGGGGTCGCGTCGCGGTGCCCGCGGCGCTCTCTGGCGGCTGCGGGGTGTGACGGGTGTGAGGCGTTTCCTCAGCGAGGAGGTGGCGCGGGAGCGCCCGGTAACCGCACACGGCGTGGGGTCTGTCGGGCAGGGCCCGCCGGGAGCAGCCTGGCGTGTACAGCAACAGCAGCTGTAAGCGTAGGAACGAGCGTGGCACGGCAGGAACAAGTGTGTGATAACAGCAGCTGTAACAGCAATAGCTAGTGTGTAACCGCAACAACAACTGTGTCACAGCGATAACAACTGTGTAACAGCAGCAACAACTCGGCATCGGCTGAGTTTTCCCAAAGCCCCACCGCCCCCTGTACGGAGGCTCTTTGGCGCGGATGAGTCACAGGATCCTGGTGCCACCAGCACTCGTCGGGGTTTTCCCTGCCGTGGGAATGGCATGGTGTTCTCTAGCCATATTCCGTGGGACACAAAGCTTGAGAACACTTGGAGGTACCTGTTGGCTGATGGAAGTATTAGTTCCTGCCTGTTCTGCTGATCAAGCGGGCCAGGCAGCTTCTCCTGAAAACTGGGTTCTCTTGTCCTCAGAAACGAGTGACTGCTCATCTCTGAAGGAACTACAAGTTTCATTTCCACGAGTTGTTTTTCCACGTGCCTTTATTGTGAATGCCAGCTTTAATGGATGTTTCTTTCTTTCTTTTCTTCCCTGTGAAGGGCAAGACATTAGTCTAGATGCAGTAAATTGGAAGAAATGGAAGAAAGGAAGATCAAGAGGAGGAGCCCCAAATCATCTACCAGTCACCCTGCTCAGGTTGCGAACTCCAAGAAAAGCTCAGTGCCAGTCAGTAAAAGTACAGCCTTTTCCAACCCTGCCCCACAGCCTGCTGTACAAAAACCAAAGTTAAAACGGTAAGCTCAGGGCAGCTTGCACACGTAGTGGGAGTGAGAGCCAGAAACATGGCAATGCTTACAGTCTGAAGGTTCTTTAGACTAGCTGTGACAGAAGAGTTTCAGACTAGTGAAAAGTTTTGATGATGTGTCTCTTTTAGCAAAATGATTTGTGCTTAATGCAATATAATGCTTATTTTACAGAAAAGGAAGGTGTTTTGGACTCTTCTTGTAAGCTTTATGGAATGTTACACAATGCTGTAGACTCATACTGACAACAATTTAGCTGAAGCAGGGTATAGCCTGATGTGACTGGTGAGAGACATGAGTTCTGAGGGTGATCAGATTTGGACATCATATGGGAGATAGCAGAGCCCTAGATATACAACTGTGAGCAACAAATAAAATCCTACATGACTGCAAGGTTGGAACTGACAAGTATGAAAGGAAATGAAGGACATAAATTGAGCAGGATGAGCTAGAACTGGAATTTCCAGGTGTTTTTTGATTGGAGATCTCTCAGCTGGGGCAGCATCTTGCATAGAGAGAGACATTCAGTTCTTCAGAAAGTACCGTGTCAGAATAGTTTGTGTTTTATTGATGTTTCAGTATGAGAACGTTAATTTTCCTGCATGTTCGAAAATTTATTCTTTGGCTGTGGCAGACGCAGTAAATAAATAATTGAAGAGGAATTTTAAAGTGAAATGTTAGCTGCAGAGAGGCAGCAGAATTTACTGACCTCTGAGTTTAGCTGAAGATTAAATACGGAACTGCCAGCATCAGCACAGCCTGTTTGAAGGATCCAGTATTGGCCTGATGAATAAGGAACTTCTGCAATGTGAAGTCTACATTATTTTTCAGGAAAATTGTGTTAATATTTTGAAGAAAATATTAGTAAATAGTAATGTACTATAAATTGGTGGCTTCTGCAGCTGACTGAACAGTCTACTCAAGTCTCAACATTCTTCTGTGATTTACTAAAAATTATTTTCTTGCAGTCCACAAGATTATCTAGAGAAGAAAATGTCCTTTCTGCTTAAAGTTCTGGACATTTTTGCACAATTGTTAAGCTTACAAAGCAGTGCTAATACAGATTCATAAGGCTTACCTAAACTGTATTAGGTTAGGATGCAGCCTGTCTGTCTCTGGGTCAGAGATGGAACATGCTGCTTCTCACTGTTAACTGTATGTTTAGTGTCCGTATTGATTGTGTGTTCATGTAGATTTATAATGGTTATTAATTTTCAACCATGTAGTTTCTGTGGGCTCGTGGTGCTCTGAATAAATGGTATGTCTAGAGAAAAGTTTATGGGATCCTGGAATTTTTATGGTTTTCTTGCAGGAAGGGCTGTAAAGAACTTTTAGCACACTTGGTGTTTAGGCATGGACTAGTTTCATTTGTTATGTTAGAGTAGTGGGAAAGTGGTTTTGATGGTGAGATTTACAAAATTGGGATGTTACTTGTGGGTTGAAAGAAAGAGCTGTAGGAAAATTTATGTGGAGGCAAGGTCACCTTCCTGTATCAGTTATGACCACTTGTTTTCCACGTGGGTTGCAGTCTCTGAATGTTTGTGACAAGAGGAGAGTATGATTTTTGAAGCAGTTTCTCTCTGGCTTGCAGAGAGTTTGCAGATGCTTTTTGGGTGATTTTATGTAGATAATGGCTGTCTGGGGATGTGGTGGAATCACCATCCCTGGAAATGTTCAAAAAACGTGGGTGTGGCACGTGGGGACATGAGTTAGTGGTGAATATGGCTGTGCTGGGTTAGTGGTTGGACTCACTGATCTTAGAGGTCTTTTCTGTGATACTGCCCTATATGTCACTGCTGGGTAATGTCACTTTAGGTTACTAAGATGGCCATCTCGCATACATGTGGTCCACTGATGTTTTCTACTATTAGCAGGAAAGCAGATTGTTGGAACCCTTAATTTTGCAGTATCAAAATGCTGCTATAGTGATGTTCTTTATTTTTAAGACAAGCTGATAATCCAGTTTGTATCTTAAAAACAGTGATTGAAATATATACTATATCTTTCCCATTTAATTTTCAAAGCCCAGATGTACACTTCCTTACATTTCAAATTTACAGTGAAAGTAGGAAGTAATATTTGTTATGTTTATTTATGTTTTTTTTTCTTAGTGTAATCAAAGAGAAAGCCAAACCTCCAGGAGGTGAAGCAAAAGGGGCACAGGCAGCACCAATCCAGCATTCTTTTCTCACAGATGTGTCAGATGTCCAGGAAATGGAAAGGGGACTTCTGAGTCTCTTGAATGACTTCCACTCTGGCAAACTTCAGGCATTTGGTAAGTGCAGGAATTGTGTGTGTACAATACTTGGTTTTTATAGCTGTACAGTGGTAACATTTGCAAACAAGTATGCTTCATGGGCAGTTGTCAGTTGGACTCTGCCACATGAAACTAACCTAATTAATACATCTTACTGTGTTTTTAAATTACACCTCCATTGTAAGGTTGTCTGTGTTGTGAAATGATTCATATGCCATTTCATTGTTCCTTCCATCAGGGAAGCACCTTTTCCTATGAATTTTGGACACCAAGTTTAAAGCCACTTATTTATGATAGTGTAGGAAGAAGTAACTGTATTTAGCACCCAGTTTTGCTGCATATGAACATTTAGACTATTGGTATCGACTTTTATGAAATTCAATGCAAGCTGCATTTTACCCAGGTTACTCTTCTGTCTTAGCTTCTTACTGTTTTTACAACCTCAGAATTGATGGAGGTTTCAGAAAAACTTTTACCCATTTTTGCTTCCTTTTTTCCCCTGTACTAAGTAGAAAGATGCATGTGCTTTTTCAAGTTTAGTGTTAGGTCAGCATGTCGTGTTAATTCCACTCTGATTTTACAAAAGAACCTGAGATGTCTGTATTATATAAACCTTCTGTTCCAAGAAAGCAACCCTCAGATCAATCAAAATTAGAAAAAAATGTTTATTTTAAACTTATTTAAAGTTAAATCCAAGGGCCTTTCTAAATCAGAGAAAAATTCAGGAGTATAGAAAAACCATGTGCATTCTAAAAAACTCTTAGGACATTTAGCCATTGTAAATTCAGCACAACACAACATCAAATGGGATGACAAACTTCAGTTGTAAAACAGTGAGAAATCATCAAGAAAGCAAATTAAACATCAAATTTCAAGTAAAATTCCTCTTTGCCAATGTAAAAAGCTGCATCTTCACACCTTCATTTGCTCTCTTGGGTTTCTTTATCTAAAATTTTTGCTTGTCCTTTTAGGAAATGAATGTTCCATAGAGCAGATGGAGCACGTGAGGAGTATGCAGGAGAAACTTGCTCGCCTCAACCTGGAGCTCTATGGGGAGATGGAAGAACTCCCTGAAGATAAAAGAAAACTAGCCAGTGATTCCAACCTGGATAGACTGCTGTCAGATGTAAGTAATGGCAGGCAGAAAATGTGGAACTTAGCCCACCGCAAAGCTCAGTTCAGGAAAACACTGCTCCTGGGTGGGCAGTGATTTACAGTGGAGGAGAACATAGCTCTTAAATGAACCAAGGTGTGAGCCCTGCCCTCATCTTGGTTTTGAGAAAACACAGGACCTTGTTTTCATTTGTTACAGCTGCTGGTTGCTTTAGGGAGAGAGCAGGCTTAGCTGCAAGCTGTCTGAGCAGGTAGGCCTGCTTAGGGACAGCCCATGTACTAGGGAACTATGACCATTTGCCCTGTGGTCTGTCCTCCTACATCTGGGGAAGATGACACATAACAAGGAATATAGATCTGGATATTCTACACTTTCTCTAGTGTATTTCTATAAAAACAAACAAACAACAGGTTAAAATTTCTTCAGATTTCTTGAGATCAGCAGATTTAAACTTAATTTGGAACTTAGCTCATTGTAAAGAATTCAGTGTAGGTGTGATTTGATTTTTGTAATAAATCATACATTTCAGCCCAAACTATTAGTTATTTCCTTCATTGTTCTAATTCATTTATTTCAGCATAGCAGCATAATTCTTACATTTATTTGATTAACAGAAATGCTATTTCTCATCATTTCCTCATTTATATTGCAGCTAGAAGAACTAAATTCATCTATGTATCCTTTTCCTAAAATGTTTGTTTTGCTTTATAATTATTGTTTAATGTAACCAGATTGCAGTGTGTTTCCCCAGCAACTGATGTCTTTACAAGAGACAAACCACTTCAATAATACCTTTTCTTTTAAATTAGTGCTATAATACAGCATAGATTTTCAGGTTCTTCAAGTACGTAACTGACTGGATCTTAACACTTCTAATTAGTTTCTTTTTTTCATCTGGTGATTTATTTAGCTACCATGTACCACTTGTGTACCACAATGTGTTGTCAATGGCAAAGCCCAGCAGCAGGAGGGTCTTTCTGCGTGCATGTTATTGAGACATTCAGGAACAAATATCCATAATAATATTCAGAAGCATTGGTCCCACTGATAAATGAATTCTATTATATTTTAGTTTTTTCTAGAAACATGTGTGGTTGTTTATCACTGATCTGAATCTGGAGAGTGAACTGACCTGATTTTTTATTTCTAGGGTCAGATACTTCAGCAGAGCTTAGGTAACTGAACAAATGTGTGCTCTTAGCCCACAGAGAAAATAAAGCTGAATGTCTCTGCTTGTCTGTTGCACCATGCTTTTGATAAGCCAAGATGACAGAGAAGTGTAGCACTCAGTTTACTCTGCAGTCTGGTTATTTCTGTTGTTACATACTTTGTATGCATTTAGGAGGTGAGGCTCTGGTTTTTGGGGCTTAAGGTCCTGTACTGCTATCTACATTTGCTGCACATCTGTGGAAAATTGTTTAAGGCAGACTTCATAAAGAGGACAGGTGGAATGTGATAATGATACCACATAATAATAATGATAAAAATAATCTGCCATGTCCCTTGATCCACAGGCTAATGCTGGAGGTATGTAATGCTCAAGTATCAAGAAATATAAATCTACTGGTGCAGAACTAGCATAGGACTTACCAGAACAGAGTTTGTCTGGACTCGTGTATATCCCAGAGTAAGCACAGTTTCATGTAACTCTCCTATCTTGTTTATGCCTTATCTGTATGTGAAAGTGTTATTCCTTAATGATTTGCTTCAGCCAAAAACTACACTTAGCAGATGCTCAAGATATTCCAAATGGTACCACAGGCTGAGAGAGAACATCTTTGTCAATTTGGATTCTCCCAGCTTTGCTTTTGTTTTTCCTGACAATGGAATCAGGAACAGTTGTGACTTCGTGTTGTTTGTTTGCTTTTTTAAATTTGACACAACAAAGAATCAAAGTACAAATCCAGGTGTTTATTTTGCACATTCCTCTGAGCACCACATTGTGTTAGGGCTCAGTATCTAGAGTTGTAGTTAATTGTGATGCTATGCTTTTTATTATTGCCTTACTTAACAGAAAAATTGGAGAAACTTGGAAGTGTATTTCTTCTGTTTAGTGTTCATATGATTGAAAATGGTACATGTATATAAGTTCATTGGCATTTCTCCAGTTTTTATGAAGGTAGTGATAATGTTGCCTTTTTGATCATTACACAGACAATCTGCACACTATATCTTTAGTGTTTTGTTGATTGGTGATACCACAGATTATTTATTGTTAATAAAGTGAAAAGTTTTAAATATATGATGTTTCAATTACAGAAGCTGTTACTGGGTTTGATTAGGAAGAGGAGTTTTAGCATTGTCCAAATGTTTGCAGAGTTTACTTTTTTCCCATTACTGTGAATAATTATAAAATGTCACCAAATTAAAACTAGCATGCATGCTAGCAGTGCACATAAATTGATTAAGTATTCTGAAATTCCAAAATTGGGTAAATAGTTACTGTTCAATAAATCCAAGATACTCAGTTTTGTAGTTATTCTTATGTTGTAAGTAGTCTGATATTAATTGGTATCATCTTTCTGTTCACAGTCAGAGAAAAAAAAAATCTTTAGTAGTGGAGTATCAGGCTGGGTTTAGATGCAAAATTTCTATCTTGGTCCATCAAATTATGCCTTTGGTTCTAGATTTATTTTATATTCAGTTTTTAGGTAATACACTCAGATTCTATATTATTTACACTTACTGAACAAGGAATGGAATCTTTATCCTTCTACCTGAGCACAAAGCCTTCGTCAGCACTGACTGGGCATGTGGCCAGGGAACAAAAGATTCCTTTTGTTCAGCATCTTTGGAGAAGGAGCTTCTTTAGCCACAAGATGTAGTTTTGGATTGTGTAGCACCCAAAATTGTCCCCCCATACCATGCTGGGGACAGAAGGATCATTGAACCACAGGGTGCTCTGGCTACAGATTCAGCCTCCAACACTTATTCCCTGCCTCACCTATCATGCAAATCTCCATGATTTACAAACCAGTAGGGATCCCAGTGGTTGTGCCCTTAGGTTGTTCTTGTTCTTTACACAATTTATCTCCTTCATTGCCGAGATTCTCTAGGAGTTTGCCTCCTGGTAAAAGTACATTGGAGTCCCTGCCTGTAGCTGGCTATGTACCTGTGATGTTGTGAAATCCAAAGTCAGCTTAAGAGAACTAGAATACAACAAGCTTCTCACAAAGTGAAGCCAAGGCTGATGTTTGTCAGGCAATTTTCATTTCTGCACAGACAGTACCTTCTCACATCAGCACTATGGCCTTGTTTCTGGGAAGACTTCTGAACAAGCAGCAAAAAAATAGCATCATCCAGCCTCATTGAAGGTGTGGCAAAAGTCACTAGTCGAGCTGCAGTTATACAAACAATATTACATTCCTGCAGCTCACTTGGATGCAGGAGCAAAGCTCTGTGCTCGATACCAGCTTATTGCCAGCAAGTGCAGTGTATTGGAGCATTGTAATGCACACTCATCCCAAACAACACTTTTAACATTAATTAAAATATTCTACCATAGAGGCAACTCTTTTCCATTCTTGGGCTCTGTCATGAAACTCTGCTTAGCTAAATATTTCAAATACATTTCAAATATTTACAGATGTGTTGGATGTCTTGATCTCTGCAGCAGTTTATGCAAGTACAGAGTGTATAATCTGAGAAAGGTATTTGTTTATGTCTGTTTCTCAAGCAGCTGTTCAGAATTACTGAAGAATTAGCCCCTTTCTCTTCAATCACTTTAAGCCGACAGGCTTAAAGCAGTCACAAAAAAAAAGCATTAATTGTAAATAATTGAGAAATTAAGAAATTCTTTTTCCCTTACTTCCTCCTGGATACAATTTTGTGTCTTTGACACAGTGCATTAATGGTGGGTACTTATTAACTTCTGGATTCATACAAGAAAATTTTGTAGCAGGATTTTTGAGAGACTTAACTCTTTTATGTGGTAATGAACTGATCACCTTTCTGGGCTCCTGCAGGAAAAGAAAAAAATCTACTGTAACGTATTTGTGGAAAGTCTTTTGTAATTAGGAAAGTATGTAAGTGGCTGCAGAAAACAAGCTCCTTTTCTGTTGCCTTGTTTCTTGAAGAGCTGTATATGGAGATAAAAGCGTATTAACATTAAATGTGTAATATGTTTATCAGTGTGAGTTTAGGCCAGTGTTGTGGTTTAAAAACTCACACTGATAAATGGCTATTGTGTTTGAAAGAAGATGCATTTTGCTGCATCACCATGAGGAATCTGGGGCACAAGTTATATTCTCCTCTGTACTTCCAGTTGAAGGCAACATTAGAAGAAACAGATGGGCTGAATCTATTAATAAATGGCTTCATGGCTGGTGCCACTGCCAGCCTTTTGGGGTTTGTGACAATGCAATGGCCTATGCAGCAGCAGGCATGCTGGCATCAGCTGGGACTCGTCCTTCTCCAGGAGGGAGGAGACTCTGCTCAGGAACCAGCAGGGTTCACTGGCAGAGCTTTACACTAGCTGTGATGGGGGAGGGGGACAGTATCAGATTTTTCCCTAGGAAGCTGTGGGATGAGATGCGAAGGTGAGAGGGACAGAATGCTGACGAGGGTTCCTCTGCTGCTGACTCTCAACTGTGCTGGCACACTAGAGCACACCTGCAGTCTTATGGAGATGACCCAGGGACTCATGCAGTAACAGAAGCCAGCAGGAAAACACCAAGGAAATATGTCAAAGAAATTAGGGAGTCCTCTAGGAAGGACTGAGTCTGCAATGAGACCAGACATGGCAGATTTCTGTATCAGCACTGAACTCGGCTGAAATAAAGCTTTACGAAGATACTTGTGGCACACATCCACAAGAGCTGTAAATGTCTCTATCCTAAGTAAAAAAAAAAAAAAATCCATATACTTTTAGCAGTTGCTGTTAGATACAAATTTTGAATCTTAAGACTTAATCATTGTAATAGACCATAATTTTCCCACTACTTAGAAATACTGAGATTAATATGAGACCTCCAATGTACAGCTCTTTAATCCTATTAAACCAACAAAACCCAGAACATGAAATAACCAAGACCAGGCTGAGAAAGGCTGAGACCAGAGCAAATGAATGAGTACTTTGCAAATAATCTGATCACCTTGATCAATGCAATATTGCAGCATCAAGCCAAAATACTGAAAATTACAAAATACTACAATAAATACAGTCTAACAGTTAAGCAAATGCCAATACAAGAAATATTCATACAGAACTCTAAAAATTGCAATGCATATGTGAAAGGAAATAGGTGTATGTTAGAATAAAAATCTATGCTATCTTCATGAAAATTTTAAACCCAAAATCCTACCTTAGACTCCAAATTACATCTACTTTCAATTTTAGAGAGTACTTTGTTTGGATTCAGATCAGGACAGTCTTGAGCTGTGACAGTTGAAATGTAACCCCACTTAAATCAGTATGTAAAATTATTTTCCACAACTGAGAAAAAAAATTATACATGAAGATGTATTTGCAAAAAGGAAGTTTTGAAACTTAAAGGGATATTAATATTCTAAAAAGGCTACAGGAAAAAAGGATTAAAAACACAAAATTGGTACTTTTCGCATGAAAAGTTCTGACACATTATCAACTCTAGCATTTTTTTTGTGTAACAAGTCCACTATGGAAGCAATGTGGTAGAAACCACAGAATCCATCAAAATTACTAGTCTCCTAATTATGAGAAAAAATGACATGTGAATTAATACTGCTTTTCCACAGGAATGTTCTTGCTTTAATACTACTTTATCCTGAAGGATAAGTGCAGAGTAAACCAGGGAATATGATCCTTTTAGGTACCTTTCTACAGCAAAAGGACCTCTTGATTCTTCTATGATCCTTGGTTCCTTCTGATAAAAAGGCAGGTTTCTTCTGAGGGCAGCGGAAGACAATGGATTGAAGCTCTAGAAGAGTTTTGTTATAAACTGAAACATTCTTCTTCCAAAGGCAGGATATGTAACAATAAAAACCAAGTGACACGCTCCAGGCATGTCACTTGCACATTCAATTACAATTTCCTACAAAATTCCTTTAATCATCTTTTTCTTGAAATACACCCTGTATTTCCATTCCATACTTAGACTGAACTCAAGCTTTCTATCAGCTCAAGCTATGCAAAATAAGGCACAAGAGCACTTAGTACAGAGTAATGAATTTCACAGCAGTTTAATGAAACACACACTTAAGTTACCACAGGGATACCCAAAGTATTTCCTTTGACTTCTGCAGAAAAATCATATATTGCTGAAGCTCCCTACTATACATAACTTTCTTGCTATGTCTGACACAGCCAGTCATGTATGCTAGGCCTTCAGAAGCCCTTAGGTGAGTATTCATAGCACCTGTTGTAATGCTTATTCCACCTCCTGCTTCCCCAGCTGTCAGGAAAATAATTGATTTTCAGTATGAAATAAATACATTTTCTCAATATGCAACTGGTCTTTCAAATGCTAGTGGTCATTACTTGCCTCTTGATTGGATACAAAAAACCACAGCTCCTTGCAGAAGACAATCCTGATTCAAAGTGCAGTTTCTTACAATTATCGTGTTCCACCCCATGGACCATCCCCTCTACTGCCTCTTAAAATGCAGCCTTACTTGAGCTAAAGCAAGCAAAGCTGTCAGGGCTCTGAAGTTAAGGAACAGAAAGCAAAAGCCACGACTGCAGCTCTAAGTGATACACCAAAAAGTGACCTGTGCTGCAGAGCACAATGTGCCTCCAATCTCTGTGAGCTCCTCTGCAGACTGGGAAACAATACAGTCACATATGGTTCAACAGCAGTATTGCCATAACTTGGGTTTCCATGAAGTTACCACTGAATGTCAGCTTAAATTACTATTTGTGATATTTTGTTAATTTCCTAGGCCTCTCATTGATAAGGCCATTCAAAATAAGAGTAATTTCAGCTGCTTGCAGATTAAATGCACTAATATCTGTAAGAGTGAAGGTGTCAAGAACATATTTTACCAGAGATGAAATAGAATTAATCTAGCTTTCTGTAGCCCAGTATGCCGGTGAAGTGGGATAAATAGTACTAAGAGTCTTCTTAAAGCTTTGGATTTAAGCTGTGAGATGACAAAATTTGTATTTCATACAGCCACAATTCCAAACTTTTTAGTATTATAACTAAACAAAGGCTGTTTTGGACAATAATTTAAATGCAAGACATTTAATACCTATATACCAGTAAGCTGGAAAAAAGTGCTGTGAAATCACTTTGGAACACACTAATAGTGTACAACCAGGTACAACTAGTGTACAATCTGTATACACTTCAGGGAAAAAAACCCATACAATCAGCAGAAATTGTGCCTTTAAAGCCCATTTTGCCAATTTAAAGAAATATTACTGCAACAAAATTATGCAGTAATAAACTCCTCTCCCTCCATGCCCCCAAACACAAGCAATTAATTCGAAGACTCCTGTGAAGTTTATATTTTCCTTGTGTACTAATTATCAGGACAACTCTGTATTGTCTCATTTGGTTATTAGTATATAGACATTATTAACATCTTTCCTATACAATCCCTAGGTCATTGTTAAGACTATTAAGAGAACATAGCTTTTTTGTTGTTTGGTTTTGTGTTTGGGTTTTTTTTGGTTGTTATTAGATAATAAAGCCCTTGGTTTTCATATGTTTTCCTCTAGAGAGCTGTTTGATAAATGATTGATACATCAATATACATGGCAAGACAAGCTGCATGAACATACAAATATTTTAAAATACACAAGTTATTTTTTTCATCTTCCACACAGTAAGAACTGCATTGTTACTACTCACGTGGACGTAATGTGCTTTTGCAACACCTTACAATTTCATGAAACTACATTCTACTAGAAACTAAGACTAGAATGATTTGGGAGTCAGGAGACAAGGATTTTTTTTCTTTTTTTACTGTTTTAGGAAAAAGTGATCAAGGCTAGGTCACCAATAAAGTAACATTTAGAGACAAACTGCATAGCTGAAACCAGAAGAGTAATTCTCAATTCTGCCCTAAATGTAGAGTGGAAACAAAGCACACCCCATCCATAAGGGACAGAGACATGTCACACAAGAAACAATGCTGCAAATTTATTTTCTTTAGTTTTAAGTTTTTATAACCTCAACTGTGTTTATCCCACATAAGACATTTTCAGTAATATGAGATCATCTAGTTCATCACAATTGAAAGGAAAATGAGGTGCATGTGAAGTACAAAAAAATTGAAAATACTTGCTTACATTTGATTAACTTGAAATACTGCTCAAAACAAAGCAGCTTTTCAGCTTTTTACCTTGGCATTTTGGAAATCTTCCCTACAGTTCAAAGACAGGCAATGAATGGAGAAAAATGCAACTCCAAAGCAGGTGGAATGAAGAAAGAGGCACATTATTAGAAGAAACAAAAGAAACTCAAATCAAGCAAGAAGAGACACTCTTCCCATGACAAAGTCCACAGAAAAACATTTTCCAGGTGTTTCAGAAAGGCATGCTGCTGTCCATCCATCCCAGCTGAGTACATGAATCACACTCCATACTATTTAGTAGTCTACATTTATACTTGCAAGAGAGAGCACCTCTTTTGTACTGTACATAACTCCTTGCCCCAAAGAGCTTACAATCTAAGTTCATAAAAAAGAATGCACCAAGTAGCTGGATCAAGATCAAACAAATGGAGAAGACAGGGAGATAATTTTAAAAGGGATTAAAGTTCAGTTACATTACTAAGTGAGGTAACTTCTGAACATCATTGGCAGTGATGTTCTTAAGACATTAAGTAGTTTTTCAACTAGCAGGTCTTCTGATCATGGAAAACTGGTTTAAAATGTGCAGAATGATGCATTAAAAGTAATCCACAAAAATTCTTAAAAAGCGACTTGTTGGCAAGACACAAAAATGTTCAGATTGCCCAAGTTCTTCACTTGAGACACTAAACTCTCATTCTACTAGAAAGATATGGATGTTAGGAAATTCATATGTACATGTAACATTTGAATGTAAAAAGCTTTTTACATATAAGCTTAAAATGTTAAATTCTGATTCGAGAATCCTGTTGTTATAAACATAGGCTTAATACTTAAATATTAATATGAAAATAGTGCTATTTTTAAAATGTATTTTAAACTTTAAAATAAACTATGGACAAGATACAGCTGGTTCAAAAGATAAACATTCTTTAACTGCAGTGACTCACTTTTCCCACTTTTTAAAAAAGGGAAAAACTTCTTCCCACTCTACTCCTGCTACTTGTCAGTTATAATAGAACTGATCAGTTGATAAACTGTAAAGTTTTTTACTTTACTTTTGCGGGAGGTTCGTTTGTTTTATTGGGTTTTTCTTCACATTTCCCTATTTATATATTGTTTTTTGAAGTCAAAGCCTTCCACCATATATGTAATTTATATGTCACTTTTGTGCCCATTTAGCTATCATTTCTTAATCCCTTTACATGCAAATAGAAACTACCATCTTTCATGCAACTATGACATTCTTTCATACCAGGGAATTTTGCTTTGGATTATATACATAAACCATCTGTAACACTTCTATGACATTTGAAAAAATGTTGGAACAGTTATAGTAGTAAAAGTTCACCACAATTATCCACTCTGTACACGATAACCAAAAAGAGAAATACTTGTTTTTCACCGTAACAGCATAACCAGTGGTAAATCTGACTTGACCTATCCTTTTGGAAGGGAAGCAGATGTTAAGAGAATTTCATTTATGCACAGAAGTGACAGTGAGGTTAAAGACTGCTAACAGGCAAGGATTTATCTTTAATTTTTAAAGTAATTCTCAATAAAATCAAACCAGATATTAAGACTTAAGAACTATAAATATATTTGACCCAAGTCAATACTAACATTTACTTTTTAGAAGTTACATTTGTATTAAATTTTCTTATAGGAGGATACAAAAGGAGTATAGCCACAGATTACCAAGAGAATCACTTCTGATCAACAGCTAAAAAATGAGAGAAGAAAATGGCAAAAAGATTACGATCAACCACTCCTTGTACATGCCACAAAATCACAAAAAATTCCCTGCAAACCTGTAGTAAAACCCTCCCCCTTATTTGAATGTTTCAATTCCCAGGTAAAGATGAATCAACAAAATTAAAATATTGTGCTGTTTTATTGGTGTAAAAATCACACAATTGCTAGTTCTGATTCTGCAGAGATACATCCATGCAGTTAAACATCTATGATCCCACAGCCAGAAGAAGCCATTAAATAGAATATCTGCTGTTAGTCAGCAATTAATGCAAATTTACATATGAGATCAAAATGTGTGTATCGTACAATATACAACAAATCCTAATACAGTACATCAACCTGAATAGCAGGATACACTCAAGGAACTCTGTTAATAGTGAAGCCTGTCTATATGCCAGAGAAGTAAGGCCTGGAAACAAGATGACAGAAGGTACCCCAGAATTCCTAAGAAGCAAAACTGTTCATTTTTTGTTTTACTTTTTTTTTTTTGCTGGGAATTAGAAGTTTATAGAGGTATTGACACATTACTTGACAATACAATTTGTTATAGTGAAGACTGGTGGATGTGACCTGCTATTAAAAGGTAATGTGTGAGACATGCAATTACAGGTGGTGCTTAGATAATGTGCAGTTAATGTTTGGGGTCTACACCCAACTCTTTTCACAAAAGGGAGAATTAAAAAGACTTGTTTGATAGACTACCAATTGTGCCATAAATGTTTCTATACATGCGGCTGAATTAGGATCATAAATGCATAAAATGTGAACACCTGGCAATCTGTGGTTACATACTCTAATGTATGCAACAAAAACCACAAAATCCAATCCAGCTGATATGGCAAACAGCCTGCAAGAACTCTCCCAGCCTGAGTAAGCTGGTGAATTGCAAAGAAGCAGGCTTTCTAAAATTGTGAACAACTTTCCAATTGTGAAAGGCAGCTTGGGAAGTAACACTGACTGATGACAGATTAGTAGTTTGTCTCTTTTCTGGCACAAAAAAAAAAAAAAAGCCATAGTGAATGAAGAGTTTATGTGCTTCAAGGTTAAAGTCAACTTATTAGCAACCCTCTTCTCCAAAGATGTTTCAACAGGAAAAAAAACCCACAAAAAAATTCCAGTTGGAAATTTTGGCGACAAACTCTGCAAACTCAAGTCCAACAAAGATCACAGATGCCCACAGAAAAAAGATGTGAGAGGCAGTGTCACATTCAAGGAAAAAGTTGGTGTGTTTGTTTTGTTTTGTTTTTTTCTCTCTGTATTGAAATTAAAATACTTAAAATACAAAAGTGGACAAATTGACAAAACAGAACCACAACATTTAATGTAGAATAGAGTGCACTGAGCTAGATGCATGGATATTTAAATAGGCCTTGAAACCAATACCCCTTTCAAAATTAGTAAATTCACAGTTAACGGCAGTAGGCTTAGAGGTGAGAGAAGGGTCGAAGTTGTTCCAGTTGGACTTCCAGGGAGATTCTCTCTTCAAGAACATCCTACAAAAGAAAGAGTTTCTACTGACTGTCCACAGAGACTAAGTACTAAAGATTTCCTCATGCAATCAAAACTGCTAAGTACCTGCTTCAGTTTTGAGAACTAATTTTCTCGATAACTCCTCCCATAAATTGAATAGAAGATTGGCTGGCTAGTAATTACTTATAGTTGAAAATCAGTACTTTGCTCCAAGGTGATGCCATCTAGTATTTTTTCCTTTCTTTCAAATCACCCAAACTCAAATTTCTAACCAGATGCAAACCCAACCATAGTATCTTCAAATGAAGTCTAAAATGTTAAGGGAGTAAGCTCTCACCTGAGTTAAGAGTATTGGGAACTCACAATTTTTTTCCCCAGTTTTTCCTCTTATGTAAATTTTATGCACTTTTTCTCTCATAAACGGTAACCAGTGAAATTCAGGCTTGAGTTTTTAAAATGGCCTAACTTCCATTCTAGATAGTATCTTATTAATTCATGTTTACATTTATGATATTTTTTTAAATTATCTTGATAGTTAAAATTAGACATCTTAGGTAAGAAACATGGCAGGCGAAAGACATTAAGATGATGCCTACAGGTAGCTCCAAAACAATGACAGCTGACCTAGATAAACAAATGACTATTGTTTCTCTAATTAATAAACTGCATTTTTTGTACTTCAGATTATTTGTTTAAAAATAATTGTAATTTATAATGTTATTAGGACTTTAAGGCTTGCTTTTTCCTTTAGAGGAACACAAACCACTTCAGGTGCTCTTCTTAGTACTGCTTTTAAAGTATGTGATGACCACAACAGATAAC
The DNA here is from genome assembly GCA_024500445.1 of Entomyzon cyanotis. NCBI lineage: Eukaryota > Metazoa > Chordata > Aves > Passeriformes > Meliphagidae > Entomyzon > Entomyzon cyanotis. The sequence continues at coordinate 11,776,571 of JAKEPQ010000871.1, forward strand.
TTAGTATTAATAATTTGAGGTAAAATTTTGGTGTAGCTAAAAGCAAACCAATACATTGAAAAATGTGCGTTTATAGTATCAAAACTGTCATTTGTAATTGCACAAATCTTGTCACAAATAGGTATATTCTATGATGTACAAAAATAGCTAAATATTTCGTATCAGTATCCTCTACTACATTTATCATTGTTTTGCAGAGATGCCTGTTGTTACTGTGCATCACTAACATCTTGCTCCCTGAAGATCTTCTCTTACACAAAGACTAAGGAATTACCTTTAGTTGCTGCTGCAGTTCACTGTTCAATCTGGCCAATACAGTGTTGGTTTCCTTGTTACGTCTGATTGATGCCTGAATTGCCTTCTTGTCTTTCCCCACTGATCTGAGAATATATTAGAAGTACTGTAATAAGTAATTTTGCCACTTAGCTGAATATCTCACTTACAGTCCCCCTTCTTTAAAGTGAGTGGAATCCTCTTTTCAAAATTTTTTTACTTGTTACTCTGGTAAATTTTCCCTCTTCTTCTGTCTGGCTTGATTAACCATGTTTGTTTGCATGGAAACACAGATATATACATTTCACACATGCACACACAGTTGGTTCCAATCAAAGAGAAGCAGCACATCTTAAAAACTTGTCATAATCAATTTTCTGAAGGCCCAACATGGAGTACCATATTCATTTACCTCAAAGTGACGACTGTAATAGACTACTTTCATGCTAGGACACACAGACTGCACATTTTGGACTGTTCATAGCAACCATTTAAAATTGAACGCTTCATCTCAATACTTCCACCACTTATTTCCAACATACTTGCAGAAGTTAAAAAGAGTACACAATCCAAAATTCAAAATCTCTTAAAAGTCTCTCACTAGTAGAGGCTTTGGGATGACCTTCTTTAAATACCAAAAACTTTTAAAATTGTTGAATTAATCTAAATTAAACACACTGAAATTGTTTGCAACTCCTGGAACAGAAAGTGTGTATGCTGTTTAAATGTAAACTTTCCAGTAACAGATGTATTTATATACTTCTTGGGTTACCTAGGAATAGATGGCTGTGAAGCAAGAACAGCAGCTATGACACCTGTTTTCTGTGTATGTTCCTCAGCTTCAGGTCTTAGCTCATCTTCTGATTTTAATCTTCTACGAATAGGCTTCGGTGGTGGAGCAAGTGGGGTTGTGCCTTTACCCTGAACAGGAAAACACAGCCTATTAAATCTCTGAAACGACATTTTATTTGGATTATAACCTGGTAACTTGTTTGTGTTTCATATTCAGTTACTGAGCAAACTGAATTTACAACCCATCAGGTATTTTCTGATGGACATCCAGCTGTATTCTCATATGGTCTGAAAAAAACCTGAAGTACAAAATCCTACCATGTGGTGAAAGGCCCGTAAGTTGCTACACGCTGACAAAAAAGCTGTGCAAGCAGAAACACCATGGTACAACTGAATACTGTAAACACACAGGAACTCAGAGCACACTTTCCCCCCAGTAAGTATATGTCTGTAACTGAATAAAATGCTACTCTTAATCAAGTTCTGCAGTAAACATTTTGATCTGTCTCAAAAATTTGAAAACTTTCAAATACCTTAATTTTCTGCTGTCTCAAGAATAAATTGAATCATCATCATCTGCTGCAAAAACTCACCATACACATGCCTATTTCAAGCACATATTGTACCTAAGAAAACTGGGTTCAACTGGACATGTATAAAGCTGCTGTTGCAAATCAAAGCAGACATTTAATTTCATATACATCAGACAAATGCACTCTTCTTCCAAGGGCATTTTGCATACCGCACTAGTGGGGGGGACATTAGCAGGTGCTTTGTCTTCAACTCTTCCATCTGCCTTGGCAACTCTAAGAGAACTTGCAGAATCAGAGGGCTTTTCAACCTAAAGAAATACAAACTGTATTTAGAAATCTACTTCTTAAATAATATTTCATTTGGCAACAATTGGAAGAAAAACAAGTATGCTGAGTTGTGACACATGAATACAGTTAACACCTAAAATTCCAGTTCAATTCTTATTTAGGAACACAAGTCCAATGTTGAGGCACTGTATAGCATAAAAGAGGCCATGGCCTGATCTCAAAGTGCTACAGCTGCTTCTAGTATTACAGTACCACCATTATCTATTTGCCACTGCCAAAGGTTAATCCCCCCAATGGAACATAATGTCACTGTTCCCCATCCCCCTCAATTAAAAACAATCAGCAAGCTTAACTTAAGCAGTTTTCAGTGGCAGCCTAAGCTCCCATGGCTGGTTTTGCAATGAGGTACATGAAGAGTTCTCTAATGGTTCCACATCACTGACCCTCCTGAACAAGGGAAGCAAGAACATACTGCTGACAGCTGGGAGAACTTTAAAGCACCACAGGGACTTTTTCAAGTGAGGATGCAGAAGTGTCCCAGAGAACTTACAATCTGTACAAAAAGCTACAAATTACGAAAGGAGAACATGAAGTAATTTCTGCAATAGCAGCTAGCTATTATGACATTAATACTAAGGCTTCCAAACTTTTAAGTCCTACGTCGGTAGTAGGAAACAAGGTTTTGTAAACATCTTTAATGATAGAAAGGTTCTAGAGCTCTATTCACTTTAGCTATTTGTCCAATGACTTTGAAGAAAGGCAAATTAATGGAATTTTAGGAGATGTTTACAATACTTGACAGTCATCTCCTTTATCAAGGCACGTCTTTATTAAGATACGATTTAAAAATTACAAGCAAGTCATTTGGAAGGCTGGCAAGAATAAGCAAAAGAATGGTTCTGCCTGTACCAAGTCTCAAATGTCCCAACACAATTATGTTTGTGCATATATACGCTAATAAGCACAAATATCTTTCAAATTACAATCAAGAACTGAGATGAAAAGAATTCCTTCTGCCTAGGTGTTTGGCAATGACTAAATAAGTGCAGCAGTGTGCAATGTAATTGCTTTCTAGCAGTGGATTGAGACATCACAAAATACCAAAACAGAACCAAAAACCCCAACAACACACCAGAAAACAACAGAAACAGATTTTAACAAAATCTCATAGAACTATTGGTGGTATTAAAGCAATTGACAAGAGCTTCATTTCTACTCACCTGCAAGACTTCTGAGTGCGTTTCAATTTCATCTTCTTCCTCTTTGTTTACACCTGAAACAGCAAATGCCTCAAATTGGCTGAAGTCTGCAAAATTTGGCTGTTCTGGTATTTGTTGAGGTGAGGTACTGGTATGAGCTATTAGGCCTTCAGCATCCACTGGGCGATGCACGTGAGGACCTGTGCCCTGCAATAAAAAACCAAAAATATTTAGTGACAGAATGTTAAAGATTATTTGCTTTTTTAGTGGACAAAGATTTATGTCCTATCAGTAGGACAATGTGCATCTCATGCAAGACTTACATGGAGAAATATTTAAGAGAAAAGGAAGCTCAGACACGCTGTTACCCAGGGAATAAGACCAAAGAGGGATTCAATGCAGCACTAGCTAGACTCATTGAACAGTAGATATTTCTGCTGTAACAGAACCAGTTGGTCTCTGGGGGCTTGATACAGACTTTTCGTCTAGTTCTATAGGAAAACATGCTTATGTTATCATACAGTGTGGAGTATGTCTGTCCTTGTACCCTCCCTTCCTTGCTAGTAATTACTGCATCACTGGCTGACTTCAGTTGCTAGTAACTCAGATTCTAACAAGTAGCTGTTGGTGAGAAACAACCGAAAAGCAATTTTATCTGTCTCATGTCAGATGTGCAGAGCATTTGAAGGGTTCAGCTGGCTAAAACAAAGAAAAAGGTTTTTCAGGATGAACTTCCTACCAAATCAGATAACTGAAATCACTCAGACTGGGACTGCGAAGATCACCAAGTTTGTGAGAAATGAAGAAGTGGAATCACTCCTTTTGGGAGCAGGCATGCTATGCAAAACTCAACCCTGTACCAGACAAATGGAAGACAAACCCTTATTTTGCAAAACTCTGAAAGATGTTGCAGTCTTTGTTATGGCCTATACACTATACAGGGAGATATAATGAAATGTGAAAGGATAACTTTTCTCTCTTTCCTACAATTCAGAGCTCCAGAGCCACTTATTCCTCCTCAATATCTACTTTAATCCCTACCCATAGTTCCACCAGGAGCATTTTTTTATTCAGTAAATACTAACATTTGGCTATAAGCTAGGTTTTGCCATCATTTACATCCTGGTGCTTTCAAAAATATATCAAGCAATTATACTTGTTTTAGAGATAAATTAAAATTCAGTTACATAAAAATAGTGCACCAAGTTAGATTATGGTTTTTCAGAACTGACATCACCTGTGAAGGCTGTGGTCTTGGAGGCACTGCAGGGGGATAGGCAACAACTCCAGCCTGTTGCTGTCCTGTAAAAGACACATCACATTTTGCCAAGATTGTTACTTTGTACATTACAGTGCTATTAAATTTTCTTAATTTTCAACATGAAGAAATGCTGCATTTTGCCCACATATTAACCTACAATATTGAGGCCCCAAATTTTAATGTCACCACCTTTCAACTGGCAAACGGACAAAACAAGGATTAATCAGAACATGGATCTTGTCCTTTGTTCCAGGTCAAAGTACAGATGTGGTCATAGTCTTCTGGTCTTAGTATCTTAGTCTTTTTGTTTTTCATTTTACCCTCATTAAAAGCTCTTGATATTTTCTCATACATTGTGATCCTGAATTTAAAAGTACTGACAAGTCAGAAGCCCAATAAAACTCTGAACGCAGAGCAGCAGAAGTGACCTTTAATAATTTCCTCTGAAGTCAAATACTAAATATCCACCTCTAATACATCTGATTCAAAAAGGATTCCCCTTGAAAATTTACTGGCAGATGCAATTCATTGGATGTGGGTATACAACCAAAAAATTATTTCCTAAGTTTGCTTCCCACATTCACCCGAAGAACTACAATGACAGAATTTAGAACTGACTTCTAAATAAGCTTCTAAAGTTCAATATAAATTTTAATACAAACAATACAGTAGGAGTGACAACACTGTCAGCTTTTTTTAATTCAGAAGCAGTGTTTTAAAAAACAACACTCTAAATTGCTCTTCAGAGAAAAAAGCATTGTCTGCTTCAGGAATGCATGTGATGAAAAATAATATACACTAAGAACACAGCATATCTACCTGGGGTAACTGAAAAGGATCTGTTCATATCTAAAGATGACGACCGAGAATGAGAAGCATGAGGCCTTGGAGGGGGTGGTGGTGGTGCAGTGTTATCTGGAGATGTTCCTGAATGTGACCTGCAAAATACATAAGCTTCTGTAGTGATTTTAGGTGGCTACAACAGCATGAAAAATCAAAAGTTCTTCAAAGCATGCAACTAAAAAAAAAAAGTTTGACAGAGGTAAAAAAAAAACCCGATTGCCATTGATTTTCAAGATTGCAAAATTAGTTTTAAACTTCCAGTATTCTTTGATTTTACAATTGTTTTTCTATTTCCATTTACTTATATATCCCTTATCCAAATTATTCTTATATTAGCACATGTAATTTATCTTTGAGAAACCAACAGCTTGACACACATCCCAAACAATGATAGTTCAGGAACAGAGAATGCTAAATATGGTTGTTGCATCCCGATGGTAGTCATTATAATTTTTAAGATGTAGTCAACATTCTGTTTAGGTTAAATGGGTAAATTCAATTTCATTAAAGAGGAATATTGGGTTTCTGTTGGCCCTGCCTCCACGTATATCAAGCTCAAGAGTATCTCAGTGTACGAGATAGCAATTGAATTCTCTGCCTGAAATTTTCCAAATCTATATACTTGACTGCATCTTCAGAAATTTTGACTCATTCTTACGTAGGATCACCATCTAGTGGATACCTATTGTAAATTCATGGAGAACACATGCAGAAAGGATAGAAAGATAAATTACTGCACAAAGTGACATTTAAGTGGGATTTATTGTATACAGAATTTCTGTACAATTTCCTTTTAAAAACAGTTTGCAATAGCTTCTTAATTAGTCCAGTTTGAACAAGACAGATTTACTGAACCACTGACATGAATACAGCTGCTCTTTTTTTCAACTTGTAAGTGATAAAATCTTTTATATGACTGACTTCTGCAACATTCTTCTATAACTATTGTAAGATGTAAACTAGGAGAGGTAGAAGGTACCCAAGTTTCACACAAAACCTGGAATTCCTGAATGTTTAAGTCCAGACAGAAAACTGAGTTATCACAATAGACAAATTTATTTTCTTAATATATTTATTCTCTATGGCAATGCTTTTGTAACACTGTGTAACTCTCCAGCTGATGAAAGACACATCTAATTACACTGACTCCTTTGGTCATCCCTATAGCTAGTATAGTAAGAAAGCAACAAGTAGAACTAAAAATGGGAGAAAGTGATTTAAGGACAATCTTGAAGTATCATTATCTGACAGCTTTGTCAGTTTTTGCTTTTTGAAAATACGAAAAAGTAGTCTGGACTAAGGGTAGGATTAAGGACAATGTCATCTCTATAAAAAATTGCAATTGGTAGAAGAGATGCTAGTGGAAGGAAGTAAAAGAGTAAGTGGAACAACAATTTCCTCTGTGGATACTGCCACAACCACCAGGTCAGGACAGAAGCTCCCTGTCTGCCATAATGTGGGAACTCATCAGAAAGCTTCACTCATCTACACAAGTTCAGCAGGAGAACCCAACCCAAAGTCAAAGAGGAAAAAAACATGTTGAAACCATCATGTTGATACTGCAAAAACATACATAGAAGCATGACAGAATCACATTTTCCATTAAGTAACAACAGAAGAAAATTTTTCAGGCTGCTTGACTGACAGGCAACTGGAAATCTTTCTTTGCTATTGAAGTCACTCTAATTATTTTTGTTTTGAAACTTACATCTGGAACCGATTTTAAGATGGTTAATGGCATAGCTGGTTTTAATCCTATTCAGGCAGATTTAGTGGAAACAGTTAGCACCAGCTAGTACAGGCATATTGTCTTATGTGAAATGATGCAGTTGTTGGTTTTGTGCCTGCATAGCTTTCTCCAATCCCTTAATTTACACTGGGCCTATGACTGCCCTTTATTTTATAGAAGTGCATTATCAAAAGAGATTGAGTTGCTGCCGTGGTATTCCTAATTTGTGTTTAATTCTTCTTCTAGGCTACAGTGTCATAAGGTCCTTCTACAATAATGCCTAATGGATATTTTTAAAAACACAAAAATTTGGTTTCAAGTAACAGCATTGTCTAATGTGCTTATATTCCCTTGTGTTTAAGGGGAAAGTCTTTACTAAGATTTATGACTGAATGTGAAGCTTTACATGGAGCATTTGTTTGGCCCATCTCAAACAAATTTTTGGACTTTTTTAAAATTTTCACTTTAAACACTAATTAAAGCAACATACATTGTTAATGCATTAGAAAACAGACTGTCTCCAGACTCCTGAGTGTTGAAGTTAGGAATCTATTTTGCCATCATTTTACAAGCTAGTTGTCAAACACCCAGAAGCTGAGAACAGCCTTCTTTAAACACTTTTAAATTACTTTTTTCAGTTGCTACTCTACTGACCGTTGCCGTGTTACAGCATTTCCCATTTGCTCTGCATCTGAATTGTAAGAGTCCGAACTGCTGTAACCATCTGCTGGGAAAAGAAAGTACAGTTTCACATTTGCTTTGCATCATTAGCATATCCTAACTTATAGAAGTAACAAATAATTTCAAATATCCAATTTGTATTTTTAAAAAAAGGTCTGTGTCCTTGTATTGCTTCCCTGTAAGGTATCATCTGGTCAGGATTCAAAATCCTTGAGTCTGAATAATCAAAGGATGCAATACAAACCAACTCCACTCACCCAACACTATCAGTTGTTGGTTTCTACTGGCATGTACTGAAGAATAAATAATGACAAAAATGTTGTATTTAAAATACAAAATATAAGTTTTATAAACAATAATTTTTAAACACTTGACATTCCATCATTTCAGCAATCTAGTGAACAAGAGTAAGGGACATCCAAAGGAAAAAAAGTAAGGGGCAGGACATGCCTGATTTTAGAAGTGCTGAAGGATTGTCAACAACCTTAGAAATCACAGAAAGAAAAGGGTATGTACAGTTCACAGTTTAACTCAGTGGCTTCACTACTACTGTAACTTCTGTACCTCCAAGGCTGGTGGTTGACCTTGTCTTGGACTAAACCTTTCTAAAAACTTTCAGCTTTTGGTTAAGGCAACCCACAAAAATGAAACAAGCTATTGAAGCATCACATAGATTATTTAAGGACACCCTTAACCTTAGAAGCTCTGCCAAGCTTCAGGTTTTTTTCCCCAGAAATGAGGAGCCTCACAAAAATCACACAATTTATATGGAATGAATGTAGATAGAAAAATTGACCTCTATCACAAGGGATCATTCTAGAGCACCAGGTAAATCAAAATTCAAGGAGGAAAGTCACTGGAGCAAATGGAGTCAGTTGATTTTTTTATCAGTGAAGAGGAAAATTCTACTCAAAAACATCAGAAAAATCTTGAAGTACCCACTCTCAAAGGATTATTTTAACCTCCTAGTACACTGAAGTTTTCAAAAGTGTTAAGACACATCAACCAGGCACCAGAAATGAGAATCCTACAGAGATGCCTTTCCTGATCAGCAAGGCACATTCTTCCTGTTACTTTTTTTGTAATTTTTCTCCTTAACACTGCAGGTACTACAGGCTGTTTACATGTTACACTACAATGTGGTTTGTTTTAATTCACTACATTCTTCCTAGGAGGGAAGAACACTTTATCAAAGATTAAGCTACACTCAGATAAGGAAAAGGGAGCACCAAAAGGTTATCTAGACTTAGATCCTGCATACAGTAGTAGTTCCACATTTAACAACCACATTTGCTCATTCTTTTGCATCAGAAAACTATTGATAAAAACAGAACTCTGCTTGAAAAGTAAAACTTAGACATGGTCAGGACACTGGACAGAATAAAGAGTGCCCCTGAAACACAGTTTATGAGGAAAGCAAAACACATTGCAAGAAGAACTTTCTAAATTCCTCCTGTATTACAAACCAATCAAAATACTTCTGGTCTTAATAATGCAAAGGACTTAACATAATGAGTTCTTCAAACCTTATTTTTACTGAAGAAAGTTCCTAGCTTGAAGAAAACAACAACAAAAAAATCTTAGGAAGACTCCAGAGATTGATTAAGGCTACATGTAATCTTGAACCTTTCTCAATATTAGACAAGCGGACAAATCAAAATAATACAACATACTTTGGACACAGGAGATACTGAAAATTAGAAAGGCTATTAGAAGGAAATAAGCAGTTGGAAAGATGCTAAAAATGGAATGTAGAAGTCTATTACATTTTCTTAGTAGCTAAGCCAGATGAGAATTGCCTGAAAATTTAGCGGTCAACACATTTTCACTCTTTAGAAAACGTGTTGTTACATGGTTCTGAGGAAGAACAATCAAATGCTAGTCAATTCTCTTTACGTACATTAAATTTTTCTAGAATCTTGATGTACATTGAATTAATTCTAGGATTAAACGAGAAAACAGGAAGATGGAAAAGAGCTGACAAAAATGAACTTTCTTGAGCGCACAGGGTAGGAAAGCAACTCCAGTGACATCAGTAGAACTTTCTTAATTACTACTTCTAATACATACTTTATATCAGAAATGTTTTTATTCTTAGCTAAGTTGATCTCATTTTAGTGCTGCTACTATCCAGCAAGTTTCATTCACTGAGGGATATTTCAGACCTACATTTTGTGTAATGTAAGAAATGAGACCAGAAGCACTTTGATACTTACTAACTGTATTTCCAGCTGTAAATTTTACAGATGAACTCATTTTATTTTCTTCTGGGAGATCTGATGGTTTCACAAGTAGTGGGCTAGTAGGGTTAGCATGATCTAGATGGAAAAACAAATACAAATAAATGAACTTACTCAAACTAGCTTTTATTTCTTATGCCAAAGCTTTACATTGGTTTTCTGCCCTTATCTAAGTGCTGTACTTAAGACTAAATTTGGTGTATTTTAACTCAGAAATAACACTATTACAAAGTAAAACTTCAATTTTTCAGCATTAAGAGCAGTGAATCTTCACCTATTTACAAGGCCAAAAAAATCTTAAAATAAACATGTTGTTGATACTATTCTCTTATGCTGAAGACTCTATATGAGTTCCATGACTTTAGGAAATACTGGGACACAACTGTAAATTAAGATCCCACTATTCCTCAAGAAAATTTATCAAATCACCTTGCTTATTATGGACCAGTGTATTAAAAAAAGGTCCGCCAAGACTCCCAAATGCTGTCAAGTTTCCAAAAAAAAAAAAAAAAACCCCACAAAAACCACCCTAGTTTTTCTCACCACAGCAGAACAAGCTTTATGAATGCAAGCTGTCATCTCCATCTTAAGTTTCCTTTGGTACTTAACAAGGACACCTAGACATTCTCCTGGAGGCCCAAATCCAATCCTTATCGTGATGCTCCTGAACTACTCTCCAAGAAATGATCTCATAGAGGTGGAAAAATCCTCATTGTAGCAAATGGCTGATTCAAACTCTGCACTTATCTGAACAGCACTCTAGTTCTTAACTCAGAGCATCTCAGTAATTATATTCATTACAACTCCCTATATATTCATCTTTGGTGAAGAAAAAAAGTAAGTCTGTTCAAGGAAGTAATGCCAACTCTAATTGTGCAAAACTTCCCAGATTAGCAAGAGAAAATATCTTACCACTTCCAGTTCTTTTAAGCTCCATTTCCTGCATGTGGATTTTGCTTGGAGTCATTCTTATGGGAACTGGGTGCACAATTGCAGTATCCTGTGGGAGAGATCACAGTTATGTTAACCTGGTGTAAATCATTCTATTAAGATGACACTGTGTGAAATGTCAAATCTCAACAAAATTTCATAGATTTAGTTTATTTGCACAGTTCCAGGGAATTGAAAATATCCATAAAGCTTAAGCGCTCTAAGCTATAGTCTCTGTCATGATAACTTAGCTACTTTAAAATGGCACTAGAATATGTTTCTATAAATAACTGCAAACAGGACCTGAATTTTACCAGCTTTCTACCATTTTTGGCATATCAGACATCTGGTACTTTGAGCACATTTTAAAAAAAAAAAAACCCCGATGCCTCAGCTTTACTTACGATGCCTCAGAAAGTTATGGCCTCTCTAAATAGAATGAGTAATGCTCAATGAAATAGGTACTTTGTAGTAATTTCAGATATTTTCTTGAGTGTTTAAAATAGCAAAAATCTTCCGAACTTCAGTATAATAAGCCCTATGGAATATACCTCTAGATAGGCATTGACCTTACACTTATGCATTTGTCGTTCAGACAAGGGGCTCCATTTAAAGTACTTTATAGACAGTCTTTTCAATTTGGTTTAGAGACTGAGCACAGACAGCTTAGAAAAAAATAACTTCAAAAACTAGAAGTAGCCTAAAAATATGGACATAGCTGTCTGAGGTTTTTTTACTGTCTTCTATATTCAGAATACATGAATGGGTGGGCCAATGACAGCACAAGAACACGTCCACATTACATTCCCTCCTAGAAATAACAAGACGTTTCAAAACTACACTTGTATCAGAAATTTAATCTGTTCTGACTACTCAAGTTAATCAATTTCACCAGGTGTAATACATCTACATCGGTATTTTCTGAAACTGTTTCAACAACTTTCACTACTCTTGTTGCTCTTGTACTCCAATCTTAAAACCACTTTCTAGTCACAGGTCAAACATTCTTGTTTGCAGGAGGCTTTTAGGAATAGTCACCATTTTAAAATATTTTTTTCCTCTCTGTAATGAGATTATCATGCAAAGATCACTTTTGCTGTGGCTACTCCAAACCTCTGCTGTACTCTAATGTGCAGCTGTTGCAAAAGTCATGCCTCAGATAGTTAAATGGATTTTATATAATGCATTAATTTACATAATTAACCTAATTTTACATAAAACAACATTACAAACTTTGACTTAATAAAGGCATATTATGCTCCCATACTAAGGGTACTGTTTTATTCTTTCCACTTTTCTTTTACTTCCAAAGCAGCTGCTTTTCCAACTGAAAAAAGAACTGGTCTGTGAACTTACTCTCTGGATAGTTATTAACAACTGCTTGAGAAAGCTGATTTTCTGTCCTCTGGGGAAGCAGTTGTTCCATAAATCAGTCCTATGTATCACTACTGAGATTGCTAAAACACAAAGGCTGCCTTCAGCCACTGAAAATTTCTCGTCATTTGTTCTTCTTTCAATATGGAAAACAAGGACTCTTACCCCAAAGTCTGTTAGCTTAGCAAGTATCAAAGATGCTCACCATTCTTTTCTAAACTATAAGCATTTCAATAAAGGGACTCAAGAATGTGATCACCCAGAAAAAAAATTTTTCATTTCCAGTGAATTTCTCATTATACACACACACACAAACATATACTCTATATAAGACTTTTTCATCACTGCTGTACTTTTTAGATTATCAACATATGAAAAAATTTAATCTTCAGATTTCTATCATTTGCTAATTATGTGTAAAGATAAATTACTATCATTGCAGAAACAAGACAGTGATAACTTTTTACTGTCAAGCAATCATACACAGTAAGTAACAACTATAAACTGATTTACATCATGTTTACCTCATTAAAACATAAAAATATGGTATACTTAAGAACAATCTCAGATGAAAGAGGGCTGGTTTTTGCTTTAAATAGGACATTTTCACATGTTTTGAATGTTTACTAAAGGTTAATTCTAAACATGGGAACAGTGCAGTTTAAATTCTAGCTTTCAGCGTCTAGAAATGCTATTCCTACATAAACATCAATGTTAACTTTGAGACTGAAGCTCTGATCTATTTAAAAATATATTTATATGTATATTTATGTATTATATATTTTCAGAAGTGACAGCTTTGTTACTAAAAGCAGTTAAATGTGTATTATGCACACCTACTATATTTTGTTACAGAATCAAATGGACACTGACACTGTAATTAATTAAATTGAAATGGACACTCAGTGGTAATTAAATCTGTAAAAAAAGCAGGATGAAAGCAGCAGTTAAATACTGCATTTCTAATGCATTTCAGGACTGCTTTAATGTCACATGCTGTAGAGCTTAAAACCAGCAGAACTTGAAACACTGTAGTGTATTTCTGGCTCCCAAACTTGGCAAGATATTTAACTACATAATCTTTCAGAGCACTCCTCACTGAGTAAAGCCTTAGAACACCACAAGTTTAGCCGAAGAAATACTAAAAGCCTTATTAAAAAGTAACTTGGTAAAAACATTTGGAATATGAATTACCACACCCATTAAAGCCCAGTAGCTTTTTTTCACAGAAGCTGGCACTGTCTTTGTGAAAATCAGGCTCTGCAACTTGAAAAAACCAAAACAATAACAAAGACAAAGTCTACAACAGAATTCGTTTATCACTGGGAGTGGCCCTTGCATTGACTTGCACATCTTTTCAAAAACCATTATGTTAAACTACTTTGTTTATGACAGATTTTGACAGCAGTATTGTATTAGGTCAAAATCAACAGGAAAAAAGCATTCTTTGCAATCAGAGATTAAACATGAGCAGTACTAGAAAATCTGTATTCCGAAAATAAGCAAACAAGCTAAGAAGCCTGCTACCATTCCCCAAAAAGCAGTCCATGGAATCATGCATAACAGCTAAACACAATGAATGGAAATTCAGTGTTAATAAAATTAATTTCAAACAAGCAAGCTAAGTGATTGACTTACAGGATCAGCTGGTGCAATGTTAGAATCAAATTGGGTCAGAGTTTGTGAGCTTGAAGAGCGTTCGCTAAACGTCTCCCACTGCTGAACAGACAGAGGAGAGAAGTCAGCATGATGAAGAAGATGGGAGAAAAAGATCACTGAGGAGATTTAGCATAGTAGTTCAGGGGTTGCATTGGAAAGTACTATATTTGCACGGGAGAGTACTTCACTTGGGAAGCACACTAATATATATTAAGTATTTCTATTTCAGTCTGAGATTGCTGTGGAACCAAGTTTGTTATCTGTCAATATTACTTTTTACAATCACATTTTATAATGAAGATACAGGTGCACAAGCAACTCGGAAGTACCTTCGGAGTTCATGCTTGCCAATGAAAATCATTCAAGTAAAAAAACTGGTTAAGCTATTCATATATTTGAAAGATAAAAATCAGAGACATGTTGTGTGCATTTGTAGTCATAAAATCCACAGAAAGGTTCCTCAGCTTTGTAGCTGCCAAGTTTCAAACATATTTAGTAAATCCGATTTTCTTACAAAATCCCAGACAAATGAACACTGAGCAGAGTACTCCAATCACACCAGTTTAGCTTGCCAGTGCAACCCCCGAGAAGTGATTCTACACTGTAAAAGAGCATTTTCACAAGTCTAAATCACTGACAAGGCAAAGAATTAAATTCAAACATACTGTTGATTGCTAAAAGCAAATAAGTCAATCTCTGAACAATTTTATAAGATATGGGCATGCTGCATCAATACATGGCTGTCAAGAATCCTCATGCAAAGTGAGTCAAGTTACAGCCACAACTGGATCAGCAAAGCACTGAAGTAAATGAAATTAGTCTGTGATCTGGAATCCAGATTAAAAAAAATCACAACAGGACTGCTACACCTGTTATATTTTGGTTAAATAACAAGTAAATATTAATCATGTTTCAAACACTGCAAATACAAGTTTCAAAAATTACAAATACAAAATCTTTAGTGTTCAGAAATTTTGACAAAAACTATGTTACTTAGAGTTGTGGAAAGAACTTGGGAGTTGGACTCAATGACCATTGTGAGTCCTTTCCAACTCAGAATATTATGTGATTCTGTGTGTGATATTCTTGTTCCATCTCTATAGGTAAATCAATCTAAATGATTCCAGAAGATACAGGACAAACTATATGGTGTCAGTCAACCTAATATCATGTTCTCCTCTACACCAAACTATATTCAGTGAACAGCCTGTATGTGAACCAAATCTAAAACAGTTATTTCAGAAATAAATTCTTAAGGAAATTCCTAAATAACTGTTTACAATCAGATGAAATGAAATTAGAAAAATATTAACTAAATTGGAATTGCTGTCATGTGTGGTTAAACTTCCTGTGGATAAAGAGCCTTATCTCCTCATTTCAAACTTCACATTAGGGCAAAGATAATAGAATTCTATTCATATGGGGGGCGGGTATTTTTTCTGATCTTTTTTTGTTGTGGTCTTTTGTTGGTTTGAGATTTTTGTTTGTTTGTATTGGTTTTTAACACAGAAAACTACCTTCTTCATGGACAGAATCTAACAAAACTTTTTTGGAAGGATTCCCAACTGCTCAGTTCTCCTTTTTAATACTCCCTGTATTAAACAGTTCATCTGTGTGTCACTCTACTCCTTCATGAAGAGGCAGCATTGCAAGTAGTTTCGAGCCATACAAACCTGTTGAGTGAGCCAGTTTTCACTAAGTCAGAAATTTAATGGCCAACTTCTGCCAGTCTTTCTCCTGATTTGGCCTCTTGCATTTGCACAGCTGATAATTTCCATGAAATATAGTAATATTTACTTTAGGTCTACCACTAACCTTTTAAACTTGATTTGGCCAGCAGCTTGAAAGTTACTAGTGAGACTGGCAAACAGACCGTTTGATTACAGAAATATTGTTTCCTAATTTTTCAAAAATTCCATAGGGCATACAGCACTTCTGCTGTATTTAAGACAAATGGTAAAATATTATTTGTTACAGATGGATGCTCCATCTATCTTACTATACTACTCTGAAGCCAAACTGCAGGTACCTTTATTACTTGTCCTTGGGCTCCCGAGCTGGACTAAGATAAATTAACATCAACACGTTCTAACTGCTCCAGGAAATATGCTGTTGTGCTCCACCCTGAAATACTACCAGAAGCCAGCAACTGCTAATTCCCTGGTTAACAGAAAGCTGAATATATTAAGAATCTACTGGACTGCACCTTTAACTCTTCAAAAGGTAAAAGCATTGACAGGGTAAAACTCATGCTAGCTAAAACTAGAGTATTTGTCTTCTAAAATTGCAAAAATTATTTTAAATTACTTTTAAAGGGTTAATTACTAGAAACTAAAATTCACAGTAATGTGAGCCATTACTAATAGCACACCAAAACATTTGAAACAAGGTGTAACAGTTCTGAACTTTAAAGCAAATCTCCATATCAGTGTTAAAACTAACATGACTGCATGACACTAGACAGTTTTCATCAAAAAATTAGGTTTTTCAATTATTTTAAGCTTCCAGAATTAAGTGCTCAGCCTTGAGACTTGGTTGGAAAAGATGTCTGAAGTGAGAAAGAAGTGATGAGTAAAGAGATGAGAATGTGAAGCATGTGGTATCCAAAGCTAGGCAGATTTTCATGGTGCTCTTTATTCTGAAGTTTTAAACTGATGCTTTGGTCTATACTTGGGAGACTCCAGTAAATGAACCTGGCAACTGCATTCTATAAATCCACTGTGAGTTAGAAAGAATGGAGTAACCAATAGTTTTGAGACTAATAGGATGAGACTGCTTGGAATGACAGATAATCCGAAGATGCAGACCTTTTACAAGCAATTAATTTGTTGATAACATTGGTAAGAGATTGAAAGAGGCAAAAATTAGACTGGTGCCTGCAGCAATACCAGAAATTTTTTCATGGAATTAAAACCTTGAGGACTTTGACCTGACTCATGCTGAAAAGAAAATGCTAAGGAGAAAGAAACATGCACAGCAACACATCTGAAAAATCAGAAATTCCTTTGTGTTAGAACAAAAAAACTCTAAACATTTAGTTCAACTCTTATTTTAGTATAGTTAGTATCTAGTAGTATAGCTACTGTGAGAACTTTTCTACACCTCTTCAGTTTTAGTAGACTTTTAGAAAGAAAATACCACCTTATCTATGTGAATGGACAGTCAGTTTCGTAAGACAAAATTCTGGCTGACAGAATTATAATTCACTTTGTTCCACTAGTGGAATTACCCTATTCAATTGATGTGAGTTGCATTACACACTGAAGGAATCAGTTCAATTATGATGCAGGTTACCAAATGATTAGCTTATAAAATCTTTATTGAAAACACAAGGGAATATATCTATGCTAATTTTAATACAGATGCAAACATTTACAGCTTTTTAGCAACAACTGAATGAATATCTGCTCCACCTCCCTCTTAAAACATAGCTTTCTACCAGCAGTCTGAGTCACTGTCAAACAGAACAACTAAGAATCACTAAATAAATTTCCAATATTTTTTTTATTTAGTAAGGATTTGACTATGAGGCTAGCATTTGCCCTTATGAGGAGCAGCAGACATTATATAAAGTCCTTCCCTCCTGAAAAATGAAGGAAGCTTCCTCTGCTCCTGATTTTAATCCTAAAAATGTGCTTATTTTCTGCTTCATGCCGACTTTCATTTGTTTTGTCTAAATCTTTTACTACCAATTTTCTATTCACTTGAAGTCTAAAGAAGAAAGAAAAAAAGCCACGAAAAACTTTTAATAGAAGAAGGTAATACTCAGCTATTGACAGAACTATCTTACATGTTAAAACAAGTCTTCAATTATTATCAAGTCTCAGATAATAAAAAATAGTTTTCCAAAAATAATTTCATTATTTTTTTCCCCTCTTTTCCTCCCTCATAACAGAAGTAAGCCTACAACATCTCTGTATATAGCTGCAGACAGAAACTCATTTGAGAACCTGAAGCAGCTCTTAGAGTAAACCAATTTTTTATTCTAAGTCAGAGACAAAAATGTTAAAATAGAGCAACAAGAAAAACCTAGGAATTAATCCCTTACAGGCCTTTTAAGCAATGGACATTTGTGGGGAAAAATAATATAAAAAATCCTGTTTGCTAACTTCACGTTCAAATTCTGACAAAATACAGCTCTACTACAGAAGACTGCTTATATAGCAAATATATATTGTTAAGGATGATGAAGTAGAAGTACATAACAGTAAAAATTTAAGATTTCAATAAATTTAGTCAATGGCTGGCTTCAGATTCAACTCTGAGTCTCTGTTTCTGAAACAAGCCCAGGGCTATGACTTGTCTATGTTACTGGTGATATTTCAGGCTAAAATCATCTCCAGAAATAAGTCTCAATGTCCAGATCTGTCAGAAACTTATTCTGTAGTTTAGCAAAAGTGTTTGCAAAAAAGGTCTTCGGAGTTAACAAAAAACCCCAACCAAAAACATGCCCTAAATGAAAAAGATCAGGAATTAATTCAATTTTTCCAAAACACACTATGAGACAATTTCATGATTAATATAAAGCTCAATTACCATTAATGACATTTTAAATAGTAGCTCATCTCACAATGAGACAGAAATATCACAATGAAAACATTATTTTTTTTTACAATTTAACACAGAACCTTCCTGTGTCTATTGTCCTAACTTCTTCATAATAATTTGTGATCAACAATCCACTTATGACAAATTATAGATGCATACTTAATTTAGTTATTGACTGGCAATGAAGTAACTCTTAGATAAAAGTGCTAACCTCACTGCTCTGATTCAATTCTGGCCAGGTCTGGTTTAGGGATGGCATTGATGGAGACTTGCTTGGAGGTGCTTCTGCTGGAGAGCTGGAGTAACCTACCTCACCAGTCTGTTCCCCAACTTCTGAAATGACAGGAATCACTATAAACCAAAACCATAAATTGCATTCAGTTTATTTTTAGAATTGTTACATCTCATGGAAAGTGCAAAGTACCCTTTGTTTTCCGATTTTTCAAGTAAATACTTAGCAGCAGACAAAACCCAAAATACCCAACAACTCTCATTAAGTTAAAGACACTGTTTATTAGGTACTACTCTTATTTTAAGGATGTTTCTGAAAATTAGACTTTGAAGATTACTCTGTACCATGCTATCTCCCAGTACTTCAGCCTTTAAGTAGCTTTTCCAGATTTTGATTACATATAGAATTAAACAGTTTGTCTTGCAGTATGAGGAAATAACTTCACACCACAATTTACTACATCATATCCTGCACTGAGCATTTAATCTTACAGAATAAAACACTTCCTTGTACAAAAGGTCAGAGCAAAATCAGTAACTCAATGTAAAACAAAAAAATTTGAAAACAGACTAAGAAAACCATTCCCTTAGATTAGTCCCCAAAGAAGATTAGTTTCAAGCCTCCTTACTGAAACAATGGTGTTTCCATTCACATTCTGCAAATTGAGTAAGTCTAGTAGTTGTCACATTGCAACTGTCTTTTGGCACTGTTTAGTTTTCTTTCAAAGGAAATCTGAACAGCAGATTAAGAATTCTGCCTAACAAAATCCTGCTAACAATGTCTCTTATTTTGGTATCACAATGCAAGCTCAAACAAGGCATTGAGAGGCTCAAAAAACCTGAAAGTTCAGATTACAACTGTACAGTGTGTAAGTAACAGGAACAGTTGAAAGAGTCACTGACAAGTAGCTAGACATATTAACATGATGTCAGCAGTCCACAGAATTAAAAATCTGAACAAGACAAAATACTAAAAAAGGTTTAATTAAATTACCATTAAAAAAAGGACTGCTTGATGGGTATGTGATGGAAGATGACAGCCACAAGAATATGTTGTACCAAAACTTGATCAAAATTTCTAAAAAGGACTGGTTTTGGGTTCCTAAAGAGCTGAACTCTGCAGCCTGCTCTTCTGCTAAGACAATTCAATATTCTGCCTAATTTTCATTCAGAAGAAGCTAATAATAAATCCAACATGAAGCTGAACTGAAACCACTTGAATACTTGAATAGTCAATGGTGACCAACTGTACCTCTGGAAAGTAACAACCCATTATTGTCTCCAAAGAGCTGCTGGGGACAGCAAGAGGCAGAGCCCAAAAAGCACAGCCAAAACACTGAAGTTCAAAAAAAATTACTTGTGCCTTGACCCTGAGGTCAGGGGCAACTGAGGTGCTATTAACATGAAAAAAAGCCACACACAGAAACCAGTAAGTCATCAGAATTTCAAAGGTCATGTAAACTTCCTTTAAATAGCCAGACATGAGGCTGTTTCCATAATGTTTCCAAAGTTATGCCCAGCACCAAGCATCTTGTATTGCTTTCCTTTAAGGGAAAGCAATAAAAATAGGTTACATTGAGGCGTCACAATGCCACCAAGTAGTCAAGCTGACATGCTGTGGTCATTGTACACAAAATAATATACTAAGTCCAAAATACGCCAGTGGCAATATTTTGGAAAAACAAATTGCATGTTAATTGTTCTGAAGTGTAATAAGAATAAAAATTTTCTATTAAGTTAAAAAACTCAAAATTCTCATTTCACTGATGGCACTATAGATAACTGACCTAACTTCCAGTGTTAAACACAAAGTCAAAAGGTAAGGCTGAAAATTGTTGTGGATAGACTACACAGTTACCAGTAATTCAAGGAATTCTGTGAATACCTACATGAACATGCATAAGACATTCCGTAGAAACCTTTAAAGTAACTTTCTAAAACATAAGACATGGCAGATTCTTTTTCTTACAAAGAAATGGCATTGTGGCAGCAACCCAAACAAAAATTCACAGAAAAGCAAAAACCTGCTTTTCCACTTTTGTAAAGGTTGGTACTTTTTACTAACTGAGATAAAATTGAGTTTGAAGGAATTACAATTCTGTAGAGATGTACCGCTGTACTAGGAAAAGTGACCAACTATACAAATGCTTAATTATACAGTAAGTCTGTGCCGTGTGAGAGAAACACATATCTCTAGTCATGAAACCAGACGTAAAGCAAGACCATATCTCAAACAGGTTTGGGAACACCTGCAGCTGGTCACATATTGGATTCACAGGGGCTAATGAGGGACAGGCTGCCACAGAGGCTCACGAGACTTCTTTTCTGCCTGAACGCTGCCAGAGGGTGCAGGGAGCCCTCTGTTACTCCTCCTTCTGCTGGCCACTAGCTCAAAAGTCAAAATGGAAAAAAGCAGCACTTTTCAAGGGTAGAAGATTAATGGAAAACTTTGTAACAAAAGAAGAGAATTAATTAAGGCACTGTTAACACTTTTGAAATGAAGTTTGCCATCTTGCACATTGGTTTAAAAGACATTCAAGCAATTAATCTTCTTCAACAGTTTGACTGTGCATTATTCACAGTGAGGCATCTCAGCAGAAGATCATTAACCATTTCTTTCTTTGAGAAAGTTTTATTCCATGCAAAAAGTACATTCAGAAAGACACTCTGGTGTCATACTTTATAATTTCTATTTCTAAGACAACTGTGGGAAGAAGGCTTTATTGAAATACAACTTGTACGGGATCTGAAAAGTTATAACCAAAATTTAACTGGTTCATCTTTCCAGGCTGATTTACAGCCCTTAAGATGAACTCATGTAATTCAGCATGTTCATTAGCCTGCACACTGACCTACCATTTAAATTAGTAAATGTATGCTGGAGATTTGGATGGTTGTAACTAAACATTAAACTACAGCCACAGCAGTAACTTGGTCTGAAGTATTTTATTCAACATAGAAGTTTTGGTGATAAATCGTGTTAGGTGCTAGATAAGATTATCTATTTCCAATGCTGCTGACCCAAATAAATAAATATATAAGTAAAATAAAGCTAATTGGATAAAACCCCACAAGTTTGCAAGAGCTTTAATTTTTCATTGTAGCCCTTAATAACTGCAGAATAAAGTATCAACCAGATTTTTGTATATTTTATGCACAACTTAGGTAGCAAGGTAACCTTTTAACATTCACTAGAACAGGGTAACTTCCCTTTAATACCAGAGAGAAAAATAAAAAGCATTTTATTTTAAAAGCAGTTTTCCCTCAAATTTAAAAAGCCCACTTTGTACCTAATGCAAATAAGTCAGAAGTTTTATATTAATGAAGTTGCCTGTAAAATGAGAACAATAAACATACATGTAACATTACTGGTTTAGTATCTGATGTATAAAGTTTTCAGACAATTTCACCTGAAATCTACAACCAATAAAAGCAATAGAAGATCAAGTACAAATATAGTAGTTGGGTGTGGAGTTTTGGGGGTTTTTTGTGGTTTTTTTTAGTAAAAATGGTTTATACAAATATATTTTATTGCATTTCCTACCAAGATTTTTGCTTGATCGCTACCTTAACACAAAAATAGAGAGAATGGGAAGGTTTTAGACATTTGGTAGGTATTAGCCCAATTAACTGCAGGTATTTCTTATGAATGTCTTCATCACTGCAAAATGCTTACTCATACTGGAAACACTTCA
Source organism: Entomyzon cyanotis (assembly GCA_024500445.1). Lineage (NCBI taxonomy): Eukaryota > Metazoa > Chordata > Aves > Passeriformes > Meliphagidae > Entomyzon > Entomyzon cyanotis. The sequence goes on from JAKEPQ010000871.1 coordinate 11,798,847, forward strand.
GTGGCAGCTCTTTGAAGAGCCGATCTACTCCCACAAAAAATGGATTCATTATTAAAGCAGAGATCGTAAGAAACACAGTATCTAGTTTAAGAACTCATCAATAATTTTGAGATTAAAGGCTTTGACAACCTACAAACACAGTACGAAGAGACTCCCTTTGAAGTATTAAATAAGAAGAAATAAAATTCTAGCAAATCATAGTACCTGTGGACTCACAATATAATGTGCGTTTCCAAGCAAAGACTGTTTGTTAAAAAGTAGTCTAAAGCAGCTTTAAAATACTCAGTTTCCTTTATTTTAGAATAGGAAAAGTAAGACAGCCACAAACATCCTGTTTTAAACACCACTTTGACATGGCACAGTACTTTGTTTTTCAGTTATGGGACTGAGTTTTTGACACATACTAACAAGCAGAACTCATACATTCAGTGTTTTTTCTGGGAGTATCCAAAGGTAAAGGACAATGCACAGAATAATTAGGTGCCAACACAATGAAGGATAAATCTGCTTTCAAGTCAGGAAATTGACTTGAATTTGAATTTTAAAATAGAAAGTCTATGATTCTGATCCTGCCCTTTTAAACACCTATCCTGCCCTTAGAAAATATTCCCAGATTCAATGCTAAGTACCTTCGATACTTAGAAACTCATGCCATACTTTCACAAGTGAGGGTGAACAAAAAGTACATTCATTTGAAAGCAAGTCTGAAGTATAGCTGGATTGGGAAACTGGAATACAGTAACTGGTCATGAATAAAATCCATACTGTGACAATTTTGTTTTCCTTAACCTTTAAAGGACACAGTCAATATTTCCAAATGTAACAGTGTATGTGTACCATTCCTAAATAACTACCCTCTACAGAAATATGTACATGCTCCAATTAGCTTTGAGCACTGATTAAGACTTCTAAAAATTGCACAGTGCTTTACTTCATAACGACAAATGCTTTCTGCTCATACAAACAAGTATTTATTGATATATTGTAACAATTAGACCACAATTTTAAAATAGTGACATTTGTGTTGAACCCATATCTTACCCGTTGAGTCTTCCAAATCAATCAGTTTGGGCATTAAACTTTCAGGTAACTTTTCTGGCAAGTCATACCCATTTTTCCTAGCAACTACCAGATGAAATGCAGCACAGAACTCGTCCAATGTCAGCGCACCATCCTTATCAAAATCTGACAGTTCCCTAAGAAGGAAAATTTGGTATAAATAAAATTTCTAAAGGTTATTTTATCTCCAAAAGACAGGCTTCTGTTTTGCTACTTGGATGAGCAAAGTTTATTGTTCACTTCATCCTACTAAACATTTCGTATTAGTGCTACATGCTTTACTCTTCAAAGATGATGAGCCTTCATTAACAACAGCTTACTCATCATTTAAAGCCCTTTTATCTCCCCAGATTTTTAATGCTTTTAAGACAGTACTACACAGTATCATTGGCCTCAGATTTTTGCCGAAGTATACTACTGAAATTATAGTGCTGAGGCAACATGATTTATTTTAAATGGGAGAATACCTGAAATAGAAATCATTACACAGAAAGAAAGACAGCACCTGCCAAGGTAAGCCATTTAATGATAGCATGCAATGATGCAGTACAAATTCCAAAATACAATGAAATAGAAGATTTGCACAAACTCAAAGCTAAATTTGTCATGTACCACGAATTGTATTTAAAAATATATGAATTAATATATTCAATTTACATTCACTTAGACATAAATGAATAAATAAATCTATATAAGAAATAATTATTTATATTTAAATGCATTTTTAACAATAAAAACCTCAAATAAATTGCTTACAACTCTGAAGAGTTGGAAATTTTCTCCAAGTGCCTTGTAAATAGTGCCAGCCTAGTCCCACTAAAGCCCACTAAAGTAATGCTAGCATAAATATGAGGACTGAACATACTAGTGTAGTAGTGAAATTTGACTTAACAACATTTTCTAGTAAGTAGTTATTAGATGTCTACCAGATAGCTGTCATCTTTCTAAACAGTTGTCATTAATAATTATTTTAAATAATCATCACACTTACCAAATATGAGAAAGTTCAAGAATAGGTAGTTTTGACTTAGTGAAAAATTCTTTAGCTGCAGATCCTGAAAAATGGCAACAATTATTTTTAATATTTAAGACAAGTGAAATCATTATAACACTCACACTTACTGTAAAGGTGATGAGTTATTTGGCAACAGTTCTGGGAAAAATAGCACTAATTACTAGGGTTAAATGAAGAAAAAAGACAAATTAGTTTCTAGTCTTTCTTGAATTATGCTGAACTATACTAGAATATTATCAGCAAAATGCAGAACTTCCTTTGAAATAGTATGCAAGCCTAAGTACAAAACAGTCTTTGTAACAGAACTGATGCACCCACAATTACATTTTGTAAAGAATAACTTACCTGGTATAAATCCATTTAGATCAGGTTGAATGGTTTTAAACTGATTAACATAATACTGCCTTTGTTCATCAGTTATTTTCCAGGGGTCATCATAACTACTTGATTGCCTACGAATTTCATTTGCTGTTGTAGCTGATGCTACAGTTCGTACTGTTGTCTGGTCCTGAAATGAAATATTTTTCCTCAGTATTATCTACCTAAAATGCTTCTACGAATTCTCAACTTCTTGCCTTCAAAATATAAAACATAGTTAAATCTCACAGTAGTTTAAAAACTGCAGGAAACCATCAGCAGATTGCATCTCCAGGATAATGACAGGGTGTTTTTGCACACTGATACACATGGAATGACTGCAGGTATGTAAGCAGAAAAAAAGTATGGCACATATGCATAAAAAGCTAAATACAAATGTTTTAAAGTCATAATTGTTGACATTTTAAAAATTAGTAGCTTTCATTTAATCATTCCAAATTAAGGCAACTCAATGAAACAAGTATCTGTTGCAGCAAATTGCACTGAATAGATTAGAGCACAGATACACAGTAAACATCTGCAATGAAAATTATGAAGGAAAAAAAAAACCCAAGAATTGCAACATCAATCTGAATGAAGCAAATCAAATACCAATAAAGTGTCACACCTGGACAGAAGCAGGATGCATGGCTAAAAGAGCACTGGTTGGTGGGGTATCTGCAAAACTGACCCAATTTTCTTGATGGGGTGGTGGTGAATGGCCAGACCATATGGGATCACTAGAAGTAGATGAGCCTGAAAGTAGAAGAAACATTTGCTTTTCAAAAAACAACCTTGAAAACTGAGAAAGAACTATGGATATGGAAATATCTCCTGTCAGGGAGATATACTCTAGAATTATGTGAAAAATGAAAACCAAATTGCATCAAGGTGACAAAGTTCACCACCTGACATGTCACTCCTGTAGATTTTTACATTAAGTCAGCTTCAAGCTGCACTAAAAAGACAGAACTGAGGAACAAACTTATCGCAACACATGTAAAATATAAATTGGATTTTACCCATTTAATGGGTTTTGAATCAGTTAATAAACACTCCACCTTTTCATTTATTGAAATAAGCAACACTTGTATGAACAAATACTATTTAAGAGTGGCATATGATATTAGCATTCAACTTCATTATCATTATTAAACTTTTTGCTTTCTTATGTTGTAGTTTGCCATTTAAAGAACAAAGTCTTGGATATTCCTTTTAAGAATTGGGGGTTTTGGCACAGATAATCCTTTTCCTCTACATCGTTTCTACACTATCTTAACTCAGCTGCTTAAAAACAGGCCAAGAAAAATAAAAGGCATCCATACAGAATGCTGATATCTGCTATGTATTAACTACCTGGAACACAACAATTGAGATTCACCCAGTGCCTTGCTATAATCTACTTCTGAAGTACTGCCAATGTTCAATGTCTTAATATTAAAATAACAATGGAGCAACTACAGAAAGATATGGCCATCTATGTACAAAAACATTAATATTCTTTTAAACTGCAGTTGCAATTTAAAAATTTAAGGAACTCAGATCAGAGAGAAAACAAACCACTTAGAACAAGTCTAGAAGAAGCTCAGAACTCCATTCTACTCCTCAACTCCCAAAAGAAATGCTAAACTCCTTAAATCTAAACAACAGTTATGAAACAGATGAATCTACTCTTCTTACACAACTAAATGTTTTCTCTTGAAATATGTCAAATAAAGTCATACTTAGATAAGAATTTCTGCCTTGTGTGTAGAAATAGACTTCCTTTTAGAAGACAGGTCAGCTTCTTGTGAGTTTTTTTAAGTCCTCCACACAACACAATTTAGGACACTGATGTCATAAATTTAATCCTGCTAGTAAGATTTAATTTCAAGCAATAAACACCAAGAATTTCTTGTCATGATGCTGACTAAAAAAAAAAAACCTGCTATGACAAGTCCATTTATATAGAGGTAATCAGTTCATGAAGCTGACAAACATCAACAATTTCAGGTTCTTGAAGGCTTTATGACAACTACGCTGCAGTAAACAGAACTAAGGAAATCTGAGAATCTGTGAGGCACACTGAGGACTAACATCTTAAGTGACAGTAAAACGGTTAGTATACAATACTGTTATTTAATACCTAGCAATATGCAATTGCTCTTTCACTCCATAAATGAAAAGTAGTAAGAAAAATGCTTAGAATTGGTTTACCTTTGCTCTTTTCCTACATACAATAATCATAATTATGCAGAACACATTTAATCTTGCATTATACTGAGTAAAAAGTAATATTTGCAGGAGAATTTAATAAAATTATTTTTTGTGGGGAATTTTTTCTTCTTAAGTTAGCTTTAATATGATAAAAAGGTACTATTAAGTACTCCTTTTGTCCCAAATTCATCCTCCACTTTTGAAAGCCCCTGATGTGGCCTCGAGCTTCTACTGACTTTATCCAAAAGTGCTGAGAATAAAAGTAATGTGTCTGACAGTGCTTTATTTGCTTTGAGGCTCTTCTTCAGTAGTTCACCTAACCCTCAAACACTAGAAAGAAACTTAAGAGAAAAGCTGAGTCTCTTTCCACCTTGTCTCCTTCAGGACTACCAGACAGTCATATGCAGACAACCTTCCCATCTGTCCTATCAATATGCAACACTCAGATCTTATTTTTGATACACTGGCTTTGCCCTTCTCTGCCTCTCAGACACTGACATTATTACCTTTAATAATTATTAATTATTATTAATTATTAATGATTAATCTTATATATGTTTACGCCTCCTTTACTGTTCCCAACAACTGGTCTTGTTACAGTTCAATTCATACACCACTTAACACAGTATCTGTTCCAAAGCAGTACTTGGACAGCAATGGAGATGCCAGTAGCACTGAACTGTGATACCTTCTGGTAACCCATATTACAAGAACCGTTTCCTTTCTCCCCTGTTCATATAATACTAGCAAGAACATTCTTGCTTTACTGTTCCTGTTATTCACTCTCCAATACAGTGTGTTAGGACACAGGATGGGATGGCTGGAGAACACTGGAAAAAGATTACTAGTATCCATGAACACCTGGATCTACACACATACTCATGGACTGCCACCAGCCAGTAACTCCATTTGACAAAACCAAACTGGAAACAGAGAAGTGGAAGAGAAATGGAAGAAAACTTGGTCCCAGAGAAGACTCAAAACCATCAATCTATTTTTATTTTACAATTTGAAACCCAGTGAAGAAACAACCTTCAATAGTCTCTGTGCATCTCCATCAGTGAAAACACCATTAACACCACTTGCAGTGGAGAATAGGCCTAAGACCAATTATCAGATTTGAACAAGTTCATGAATTCTAATTCTCTATGTTTAGTACGAAGACCAAACAAATTCCTGTAGCTGCTCTGTATCTTTCTCTAGCTTGCATATCTTACCAACACATTGCTAACTTGTGGAAAATTACCTCATTTCCCGTGGAATAAAAGTTACCCCCTTTAAGATATAAATAGACGTGTAAGGAATATTCTATCTAGTTAACATGTACTTTTCAGTAACTAGACAAATATTGGTTCACTAGAACTAAATTTTCAACAAACTCTATAAACTAACAAGATCTCTCTTTATCATCGATCTGTGATGAAACAAAACCGGAAGCTGAATACAATTCTGACAATAAGATAAAATGCTGTAGAGCTCTCCTGCCCAGGTAAGATTAATCCATACCTTTTAAGAAGGTCAATTATCATCAGTTATTGAAGCACTAAATAGAAGACAAAGGACTATTCAGTCCCCTACAAGCCCAGTATCTAAGGGCCATAAATATGCAAGGGAACTGTCAGCACAGTAGACATGTTCCATTTCTGTCCCTGAAGTGTTCATGAACTGCTACAAAATCCCTCCCAAACAGAAAAGAAAGAAGTGTGGCTTAGGGCTGCAACTTCTCATACATATTCAGATATCAACACAGAACTCTGATGTCAGGCCAAAGAAAGCTAACAAATGTCCTAGGACAGAACAGAAGACCTCAGATTTATTTACTTGTTTTAGATCATTAGTTGGATACTACCAACATAAAAGTTCTGCTTTGCTTCCAGTCCCAAAAGACTACAAGGTAATAAAAAATAATTTCTAGCCCCTATGCCACTCAACTATCATTTGAAGTAGAGAGAGTCTCTTTCTTCCAAGTTTGTCAACATCAGCAACATTCTAGCAGCTGGAGCGGTAGTGCAAAATGAGATGAAAAGGTAGAAGTATGGACTATTTTAGTTTTTGCTCTCTTGTAACTGTAGGATCAGGAAGCTCACATCTCATATACAGTTTTGCTTCCTACAAGGTGTTCAGTCATCCACTGGACTATTCTGTGAAGACTTTTCCAGACTGGAGATGCAAGCCAGAGCAGGGACATAAAGCTGTTAAAAAATCATGTTATCTTAAACTGTTAAAGGCGCCTGAAAGACTTAAGAGACTCAGGTTTTGAGAGAATTGACTGACATTTCAGGATGAGACCCGAGCTAACTATACATATTCTATAAAGGTGACCAATGCATGTCACTGAACTTTTAATTCCCAACATTAATGTAAAATAGATGCACCCGCTGGGGCTCTTTTTACAAAAATTCTTGAAGGAAGATGGTAACAAGCCTTGGCTTTTGATTTCATATAAGCACACTGAGCTAGTTGTGACAGTGCCTCAGAAACCAGTAACATAAAAAGCATCCTAACTGAATTACACTATCCTAACTGAATTACTGGACAACACAGTGACAAAAAAATGGATTATACGAATTCTTTTGCTCTGCTGAGATGAGAACAGGCTTTCTTCCTTGAGAGATTGATAACTAGAGCTGTAAGTTATGCTTTAGATTTCTAATGCAAGACAAGTTGCAAGATTTTTAAAAAACCAACAATTGAGTTATTATCTAATAACTAATTATAACTAATAACTAATAATTATTCTACAGCCCAATTCAATAGAGAAAGCACTATTTAACTTCGTTCATAGTGGGAGTATGAGGATGCAAGGGAACCTTTATTATGCATAAGTCAGAATCTTCCTGTTTAAATACATCTTTCTCCAACAAAAAAAATTAGATTTGATTTTTGCCCTTCTGGTTTAAGGCAACATGCTGTTTATTACCTGACCCACTAGAAACATTTTCACACTTGAAGTTCCATGATTACACTTGACAACCTCATTATACGAAATAATGTTTGAGAATAAAGTGAAATACAAGCAGAGAGACCTGGGTTCTCATTTTTCTTGGATCACAAGTGAAATGGCACAGTCCTACTGAAACTATTAACACTTCACCTGGTTTCTCAAAAACATCTTGCACTGAAATCAAGATGAGCTTATGGCACTGATTTTAAGAAAACTAACCAACAGTCTATCTGGTTCTACCTAAATGTCACGAGAACATAATTTTTCTATAAACACTGTCCTTAAAATGTAGGAACAAGAGAGGGGGGAAAAACTAGGAGCTGCCTACAACAGCTGAAATTCAAAGCAATACTTAATCACCTGAAGTGCAAAAGGATCATCCACAGTAAATTACGATGACAATTTTTCTTAAACTAATGCATGAAAAACAACTCTATTTTTAGCATTGCCAGAACAGACAATCCTTCGATAATAGCATCTTTGAATTACTTTAAATAAACTAAGAATGTGTTCCAGTTTGGAATATAAAAATCAGGGAATACTGAGCTAGTTCAAAAATATGCTCAGACTACTTCCAAAATATTTACCCATTAAACATCACAGGGAAAGCATTACCAAACTGAAATATTAATATGCTACTACAACTTTATTTTTAAGATAACAATATTGAACTCTTCAACACTAGGAAGAGTTTGCATACTATCCTGGAGTCCTTGACTTTTTATGTTAGAAAAACTTCACAAGTTAGAAATCAGCCATCAGACATACTTGTATTTCAGCTTCAGGGAAACACAAATCAACTATGGGAGAAAAAATGTTGAGAAACTGAGCGCTGATAGTGCTTGGACTGAACTCTTAGAAGGCTTTATATATGCAATGAGCAGACTAATAATCTTATATTTTTTAATTATAAATTGACTGGCACTTACTAGCAAAGAACATTCACTGGCATGAACCTCTGCATACAACCCACTTCACTTCTAAAGTTTTCTTATCTAACCAATTCTAATAGAATCCCTGTTCCTCCACAGATGCTTAGAACTAGAGAATGACAATAATTGAAAGGTAACAGACTGATTTTGGAATATCATAACTGAAATAAACCAAGCAATCACAGTTCAGTCTCAAACTACAGCCTACAAATTGCAACATTTTATTTAGCAGTATCATCAAAAATCCAAACCTGAATCACAGCTGTTCCCACATTTATTAAGACTACCAGGATATCAGAAAAGAATACAGAATTTTTAAAAATATGAGATATTAAGGGGGAAAGCTTTAAAATCTGAATACAGTGATACAACAACAGGGAGGGTCTTCATGTTAAGTGAAGAACATTAAAGGATGAAAAGCTTCACTGAAACAAGTGGCTCTACCTTGACAGATTGGAAATGCAGAAGCTTCAGTTATGTTTACATAAACTTTAAAGAAATCAAATTAAATGTTCTGGCAATTCACCTAATCTACCAGAAATATAATTCAAACAAACAATATATTATCTCCTGCTTTCCCTTGAGGTCCCCACATTTTCAGGTATAGTGACAGCTCCTGCACAATTTCAACAGGATTATCAGTTTTGTTTTTAAAAACATTCCACTGGAAAACTTACACACTCTCTTTCCCTCCTTCCAAACCCTTAGCATTTCCCACGTGACACTAAGAAACAGATCTGCCGTATGCAAGACCACAAATCTACAGTGCTGCTGTCAACACAGACACTTGAATCTGTGAGAAAATTTCCAGGGCTGGAAAACACAAAGATAAACTGCCCTAAGCTCATATACTTATTTGAGAATTCCACAACTTCGGGTTACAGCTGAAGCATAACAAGACATTTATACCTGGTTGCACTTCACTAAATGGAGCCCAAAAAGGCCCAGGTCCAGCAAGAGGTCGCTCATTATTCCCTCCGCTGGGATGGCGGTTGTGCTTCCTCCATGTATGTGGAGAGGTTGGTGGGGATTGCTGTGGTGAAACAACTGGAGATGTGGAATCCTAATAAAACAAAGGAATCTTTTAAGTTTTTTACTACATAACTAAATACATAAAAGCCTATCTAAAACCAATATTTCTAGAAACAACCATCACTGCAGCTAAACTCTCATTTTAGAGAGTGAAAATTTTAGTACTTATTAAAATGAGGGAACAGGAGAAGTCAGGTACAGTATGACTAGGATTGGACACATTGACATCAAACAACATCATCTAATATGTTTTTAACTTAGCATTAAGACAACAGAAATGCCAAGGTCATGACTTAGCTACAAAGGAAACTAGATTATAAAACTTACTTTCACTTGTGATAAAAGTTACATTTGAAACCAGGTCTCAAATAAAAATACTTACTGAACAATTTATTATCATACCAAATGTTCATCAAATGATTCACAATCATTTACTCTTATTTAAAACAAACCAGAATTAAGGATTGAGGGAAAAATTCACTAAATAGGATACTTGTTTTTTTAATATGCAAAAACATAGATGCAATTTTTTAAAAAGAATGATGCAATTTAGAATATACTTCTGTGCTGTACAAGGTAATATTGCCCAGATGCTAAGGCTTACGCTTCTCTTTAATCCCATAGTGTACTACATTCTTCCTGAACAGGTGGGAAGAAAGAGAACCACATGTGCAATTTCTACATGGAATCAGTTCTCATGAGACATTCAGATTATCAGTTTATTTCATTTCAAATAAAATACAAAGGAAAAATAATTTCTATTGTAGAAAGTATTTATGTAATAGAATGTAATTTCTTCCCTATATCTTTATCTTTTGAAATTGTTGTTTGCCAGTTCTCCCAGTTTGAACTAAATTGTATTGGTGAAAACAAGGACAAGGAAGCAAATATTGAGCTCCAAACATCCTGAAAAATAATAACAAAGCAAAAAATCTCAAAATCTGTTTCAGCAGTACACAGAAAGTTTGGTACTCTACGTTAACAGTTGTTAATGTACTATCATGTACCAACAGACAGACTGACTGACAATTGACAGGCTTCCCCAACATTACCGAAACTGATTCACTTTGCCTAATATTCAAAAACCATTAAGCTTTTTACACAATATTACACCTAAGAAAGTCTAAAAGTCTTTTAAAAAGTAAGAAAGTGCCATAAAAATGCTTTTCTCTAAGCAAGATATATATCAAATGTACATGCATCCTAACAAAAAAGCTTTAGAGCCACAATGACTGGTTAATTTCCAGTGTGTTGATGTAACTTTTTGCCTTTTTTTGGCCCTCTGATTTTCCTATTTCCTGTGAAGCAAAGCCACCTTGGTTGATTCGGCAACTGAGATATTTTCTGGAAGTTCTGACCATCAAGTCAGATTTCCTCAACTAAGTTTCTAGGCCATGAGATTTCAAACTTTTCATTCCAAGTATTTAATTGATGCTTATACATACTGGCAAAGAGTTTTACCTCTTTGCCAGTGGCTGGGAGCAATACTAGTTCACTTCAGCTTCTAACAGAGGGATCAGCTGACTGCACAGTCTGAGTTACTGTTCTTCCACAGTACCTCCCACCAATTCAAGATACTTTTTTGCTGCATATTGCTGCAGCTATATGCCTTTCTGAATTTTGCCTGAAGATTTCTCCTTGTTGCCTTTACTTGACAAATTTATTTTCAATGGCAGAATGTTCTTATCCTTACAGGTACAGGGGGGCAAGAGAGGAAGGAGTCAGGATATCCAGAGTGCCACTTGCAGGCTGGAAGATGGAACTGTGGTTGAATGGCCACTGTGCTCTAGCATTGTGCAACAGGTGATAGGAAAACCATGACACTGCATCACTCAAATCTATGAAAAGTTTCCACTTCCATTGGTTCTTATATAAGTAATCTTTTATCAAACAAGATTTGAAGGATGTTTCAATTTTTTAGACAAAACATCATGGAGTAAACCTAGAGAAAGCTATGCTTGGACACAGATGCCATTCATTTAATCCAGTACTCTTACAAATCAGATGGTCCAGAAAGACACAAGAAAACCTGAGGCAGATAAATGTACGATAGTCTACCTAAAGGAAACTACTCACTATTTCTAGTAACTGCATGTGAACATTAAAACTTGATACACAGTCCTCATGAAGCAGCCCTGCCCTAGGCTGAGAACTGTGACTCTTCAGTAAGCCTCTGCCTAACAGCTGGTCTTATGCTGCCGGCATAGGAAGAAATTGTAAATACAATCCTCAACTTCAGTTCCTCTAAATCTTTACTTCACATGTGGTTCATGTGATTCTGTAAAGCATGTAATAACAGTAATCAGATCATTGTAAGTACAAACATAGGAAGTAATTAACTTTGTTCTCACTGTGCAAGACATTATATCAGAATTCCAAACATTTACAGATTTCCCACAATTGATTTGGAGCTTACATATTCCAAAATTATTAAACATGTCACCAGCTCTGATGTCAAAAAACTTCTGGAAGGGGGACAAGCCACATCTTCAGCTTTACTGTCATTACAAGACTCACATTCCCAAACCAATTTAGACGGCATTACTGTGACACCATCTTTTCCTTTTGAAATCCTAGTCACTCACAAATACCACTCATGACATTCACTCACCCAGCTCACTAGAACCCTAAAAGACCTAAAACCTTAGTTGTTTTTTTTAATATATGTACATTTATATATACACACACAAATATGTGCATACACATCAAATGTCTTGGCCAAAACACTGATGGCTTGATGCAAATGTAAAGAAGGAAGATGAAATCCAAAAAAGACTGGGGAGGAGGCAGGACAGTAGAAACACTGACTCACATTCAAAAGCAGTCATGGTAAAACACAGTGAGTAGAGATTTACTGAAACTGCACTTACATACAGGTTCATTCACCCCTTGTATATAGGTTGTTAACTATGTATCTGCCTTTGCAGCAGATAAAAAGCTGTCATTTTCATACACTCATTCCTAGAAAACATGGTTTGTTGCAGTTTCCACTTCAGTCTTGTCTTGAGCTTCACACTTTAGTAAACAGAGGCAGTAGTTTCATCAGAACCAACTCTGATCCTCAGCTGCAACACACATTCTCAGAGTGTTTTGAGAGTTTGAACATGTATGTTGCAACTGAGCAACTAGGGTTGTTTGCTTTCACCTGTCTGATCTATTAATAAAGGAAATTAATTTTCAAAGCCTGAAATGTCCAGAATCAGATATTTAAAAGACAGTTAATATACAAAACCTAACTTATCTGCTCTTCCAAATCATAGCATGGAAAAACAGTTTGCATTATTTACTGGTGGCTCATTTATTTGAAGATACCCACCTAATCTCTTTGGGAACTTTGAAAATTTTTCTCAGTGTCTGCACATTGTGGTAGATGCTTATTAGATCACCTACTATTAAAACTTCATTTTTATAATTTTTTTAGTATTTTCAATGCAATTATATTTAGATCCCTACCTTTTATTTTCTCTCCAGACAAATATCAAAAAATATCAAAGCAATTACAACATTCTGTATTTTACTGTGTTAAGCCATTTATTTGATCTCTTTAAATGATTCCAGAAAATATCTAAATAAACACATGTTGACACAAATGGTTAACATTTTCATGTTAAATCAAACTAATGAAAACATCTTTGTCAATAACTAATCAAAAAATAAGGTTATAGCTACCAGGTAAAAATTAAGTAGTACATCCTAATTAAGAAAAAAAAAACACATTTAAAAATGTTACAAGAAAGAATTATTTTTGTCAGACTGGAATTACAAAACCAAGACACTATGAAGTACTCATAACTAGGATACCTTTGAACTGACAAGAAGTTACTAGAAATAGCATGTTAATTAAAAAGGTGCTATTATTATATGACTCTAAAAGAAGAGTCTTTAGTGAAGACAAGTCAAACAAGCTGGCATAAGTTAACACAATAATGTTCTAAAGGAACAACACTGTCCAGAGGGATCTTTGCCTCACAAGGGTATTAAAAGTACACGAGACAAATGAGATTATAAACCTTTTCCTGGGTCTCACACCTCTGGCCAGAAGAAAATCTCCTAAGGAGAATTCCAGAGATGATGAAGCCAGATATGATATCCAGCAAGTAAGTTTAAGGTGTTGTCATCCAGGCCCTGAAACTACCCAGCCTGCTTATGATCTAGTCAACAGATCCATAATGAAAAAAGATTTATGCTAAAGACCGTAATTGTATTGCAAAACCCAGGTTTTTAATCAATTAGCCTTCATACCGAAGAACAAAACAGCCCAAGGTTCAATGAGAACTTCTTCACTTGCAGCACTACACATTTTTGAAGAGGGGATGTGTGGTTCAGCCAATTACAAACTGGCTGATTTGACCTCAGCAGTTTGAAATGTTTTAAAGGATTAGATTTTTGAGGAAAATAATAATTAAACCAGAGACAAATGAAAAAGGGACCAATCACAGCACGAGAAATGATACTCAAATTGGCTGGTATTTTTGTGATTTCCTCAACAAAGGAACTGCATTACATTTAACTTGAAGCTGAGCACACCTCAGCAGGGTGTCATACAAGATAGTTCCAACAACATGGAGATTCATACAAGGATCTAAGGTGTAGAAGAACTGGCTGTAGAAGGGGCAAAGCTGGATTGTATTAGAATGGGAATTACGAGATTGAAGGGAAGTGTCTAATAATGTTCCTGAATGACTGACTTGGGCATTAACCTAATTTGATACTTTAGGTAACTGATTATGCACACTACATCGCATGCTTACAAATTGTGACAAAAAATGTGAGGCAGCAGATGGATGGATCCCTTTCAGGATATAGGCAACAGTCAGCTATCAATTTTTAAAATGTAAAATACAGTTTTTCTTGCATAATGAAAGTTAATACTGAAAGTCATAATGAGCAGACTGGATGCACAGGTCACCTATCAGACCCCTACAATATGTCAAGTATGACAGATTTCCTTTATTCACAGCTGCCAAAGTATACGAGGTGAGATATACCAAGCAGAAGCAGGGAAGAACCATACAAAATAGTATTAATACTGGTGAAATATAATTTTGAACAAGAAATACAAATGTAGCAAAAGATTTTCAATAAGTGTGAATTCAAATTGGATCACAAGCAGAGAAGGATTAAGGATTACTGAGAACTACTTTATGAGATGAAACTGAGACTATGGATTGTTTTGTCAAGCAAAACGGAGCTAAAGTGGAATGCAATAGTTTTCCAGTAAATACTAGTGGTGCCCTGCAGCAAATACTAATGACAAAGTTGTTAAAAGAACAGGATGAACTAAATGGGAATTCCCAACATATTCCCATGAATCTTCCACAATATTCTTATGAAGGCTCTGGAATGGTTTTCCCCAACATAGCCAGTGTGGAACAAAAGGCTTTGAGGTTTCGAGAGAGAATTCCAACCTTTTTAAAAACTCGTTATCCAATAAATTTTCTCATAATAATAAAGGGTTAGATGCAAATGAGATACAAGATCTTTGCCAGTTCTGTGCTTGTAAACAATTTATTTAACACCAGATATATTGTATCTGGAACTACCTGTTCAATCTACAAAACAGAAGTACATAGAAATGAACTACTGGCAAAACCCTAAAATGAAGTCACACTACTTTTCATATAGTTGAAAGAACTGAAATGATCAAATTCTGTCTGCTACAGGTACCAAATTTGAGCTGTCTCTTCCTAAGGCTGCACTGACATAGCAATGAATCAGTATGACCTGGAGTGACAGTAATATGCTTAATGCACCCATAGGCAGGGAAGTACCTTCACCTTTACCTCTTATTTTCACCTGGATATAGCAAGGTTCAGCCTGTGAGCGTTTGTCAGATACATGTTTTTCAGATGTTAAGAGTCTCAATATCTACTGAAGCTAGAGATCCTCCTTTACTGGAAAAGAGGTAAAAGTATCCTAAAGCAGTACCTGATCAAAATCAGGTTTGTACTTAACAAAACTGGAAAAAGAATTTGCTTTTTGGCTTTAAAAGCAACACACAAAACATCCCCAACATTGAGAACATTTAGTCACTTGTGAGCTACTTTCAGAAGACACAAAATTCTTCCTCATCTCAACACTGCAGCTTCTTCTAAGAAAGTTTACAGTACACTAACATTTTTAGCAGCATAGCTACTACTATCAAGGTATAGAGATATAGATACACACACTGTGGTAGCATACCTATGTCACCAAAGTGCTTGTATAGATATCACATTGTCAGCAGAAGTGCCCAAATCTACTTAGCCTCTGTTTTTTGTGGAAAAAGAAATTCTGTCAGAAGAAAAAAAAAATTTTCACCCAGTGTTTCATCTCCACTAGGATGTGCAATTAACATGCTATCCAGTAAGTGAAGGCATCTTTCATTATTCAGCTTGACTCCTAAAATCAGTTCTCCAGCTTCTGTGACAGTTGGGCATGACTTCAGTCACCTTCTAACAATATTAAAAAGATATAAACTTCTGTCCAGGGCTATATTTACAAACTAAAAAAACTACTAAAAAATCATTTATAGCTACTTTTAGGAAACACAGCTTGGCTGCGATTTCATAATGCCCTGCCTCCAATTAAAGTTCATTGAGGGAACTGCCAAAATAATGCATTGATAAAGAAATAGCTTTATCTAAGACATTTCAGTAGACAATATACTAAGTGAAATTCTTCTCCATATATTATTTGTGATTATGAGCTATTATACTATGCATGACAAATCTCACTAATATGAAAAGCTGCACATAAATGAACCCAGTTTTTAAAGATGACAATTAAGACACCTTATGATTACATATAAATAATATTTCAACCAAAACATTTTAAGAAAACAATGTATTTTCAAGTGCTGGGCATAGTCTCAAAGCCACAAACAGTTTAAGAAAAAACAAACCCCCAAATTTGCTAATAGACTATCTAGCAACTACATGATAAGCTCCACGAGTGAAATATCCAAGTTTAACTCACATATTCCTCCAAAAAGAAGTGTGATCCCTAAGAAGATGACACATTGTGATTTACTTCTCAGACATTGTCTCTTCTCATACTTATCACTCAAAAAGGTGGCATGAGAATTCAGAATCTGAAACTCTTTCTACATTTCATAAATTTGAACGGTATCTCCAGGTGAAGACAACTAGATCAGTAATTTCCATGAAAACAGGAACAAAAGCTGTACCCATCTTTTGGAAAATAACCCAATTAGAGTATTTATGTGGTTAAGTGAGAAACCTGGGCTTTCTCAGCTTATTTCTAACCTGATATCTGAATCAGTAAGTATTAGACTGGGACAAGAAGGTAACTTGAATGGGTTCATTGTACAGTCAGAAATATAGCATCAGCCACAGAATGTTCAGTTTTACAACAGGGTGCAAAATGAGACAATACTTCTCTGATGTTTTAGATCGTGAATACAACTTGAAACTCCTGGACTCAATGCTGTGCTGTCTGTTACATTTGTTTTTAAGTCTGTTTTCTGGGCCAAATCTCTCAAAGGACTTAGATACAGAGTTTCTTTTTTCTCCTGATCCTGTGCAGAGTTGTGTGAAAGAGAGATACTAAGTTGCTTCTATCAGCCAAGACAGAGAAATGAAATTTGGCGGCACGTACACCTTTGGAAATATATGGCTTCTTTATCCTGAACTTTAAGATCTCAAACATCAGATTTATTTTTCTTTTTGTAATTTTAACATTATGCCACTACAGATTTCAGTATTAAATTACAGCTGCTCACTAAACAAACACAACATCACGATGGAAGCATATAAATTACAGTTTCAACCCAACTAAAACCCCACCATCAGATCTAGGAAATCTGTGATGTGCAAAGTGCTTGGCAGCTCTCTGAAACATGCCTACCCAAAACTAGACAGCTAAAAGGTATCCTGAGACCTACTGCTAGCTCTCTTTTCATGACATTCTCCATTTTCTCTTTGAAAGAAAGGAAGTGGCAGCCAAACGCTGATTACAGATTCCCTCTGTTAATTTACTTTTTCTTTATATTGGATCAGTCTGGGCAATTTCCATAGAGACTAATTAACGTTTGTGAGTGATTCCTTGATCTCCAGAGTGACTATGGGACATTCGTAAGTTCCTCGATTCTTTATAAAATAAGCTCAGAAAAAAAGTATACCATGGGGAAGAAAACAGGTCATTCAATACACACACCCAGAAAATTTTAGCATTTGTACTCAGCTCTTGCTTGTAGAAAAGGCAATCAGAAAGGATTTCCCCATGGAAAAAGAGCATAAAGACTGTAAACCCAAGGAATTATGTATGAGAAGGCACCAAGTTGTAAGCCTTTACAGTTTTCATTTATTCAGACATCTTGTCACTGAAGATGAAAGAACCAGTAAACAAAAAGAAATCAGACTTCTCATTATTAAAACACAAGAAAAAGCTATGCAAAAACTTCTGGTTTTCTGGTTCTCATTGTCTCTACTTAACAGTTAAACAGCTGAACAATAAAATATGAGGTAGCGAAAAGCAACTGTGAAAATACACAGAACTTTTTCTAAATATAGTATTTCAGATTTGCATGTACTGGAGCATGTTGAAGGACTAGAAATTCAGTCTTCCATGGCACTCAGTACCGCTGTTCCAATGACCAGGAAACTGATGGGAACTATTTAATAAATGAGCTATTAATATCATAATGACTACAACTTTGTATTTGCCATCCTAGCTTACATACTGAATTTCTTTTCTGTCTCAATTCTTTGTCCATTACTGGCAATATTTTAAACAGAGATTTTATGACTTCATAAAAATGTCCCTACATGCAAATATTTCAGAGGCATATATGTTCTTTGTGTATAAAATGTATCAGTATAATGTTTTTAAAAGAAACTATATTGAAAGTAACAAAGCTTAGAAGCCCTATCAAATTGACATGTACACAGCAAAGTAGTGGTTAAGAGTGTGTCCCATTTAATCTTTTAAGTTAATTTACCTGTTGATCAGTTGATATACGTTGCTGAACTGCATCATGGCTCACAGAGCCTTTTTTGACTTGTATCCTGCCAGGTGGAGGAGGAGGAATCACACCTGAATATGAAGCTGAGTTATCAGCATCTGAAGAATACAAGGCTGTGTGTTTTGACTCTTGTTCATTCTTTGACACAACAAATCTGGGAAGAGGGAGATCCTTTACTGTAAAAAAAAAAAAAAAATAAAGCAGGACATTTACATAAGTATGACAATTAAGAAAAAAAACCAGTTCTATTTTGAAGTTAAAATTTCACATGTGAATCCATTTCTTACACACTGAGATGGCTGCTACAGTCAAGCCAACACCTGGCAGCTGGGAAAAACAAATACATGTTCTGCATTAGACTTCACAATTCTGCTACCCAAGTTCTGGCTTTGGTACACAAAGATGACTTCACATTACTCCATTACAGCTTTGCACTACAACTGTGCAATACATGCAGCAACAATCAGATAATCTGGATTTACCTCATTTTTTGTTAGTTTTGTCAACATTTCATTACTGAAGTGTGGTTTTCAATATTTATCTACCATTTCTAGCACATACATAGAATTAAAGTCTTCATATAGAACAGTTCATCAGCAAAACAAATGCTGAAATACTGCAGTATATTCAGCATCACCTTCTGGCGAACTAATGTCATGTCCATATTTACAACAGATAATACAATCTAGTCGTATCACAAATACTGTGGCTATTGCTTAAAGACATCTGTGCATACTTTTCTACAACAAAAGCTAATTTAGCTAATTGGGATACAACTAGAAACATTCCAGTGTCACCTCACTGATATGAACAACTAAAATGCGAAGTTTCTACAAAATGCTAGGAAGGTATTAGCTTCATGTACCATGGCTCAGAGTAGCCCAAGAAAAACGAGGCTACGTAAACCTTCAATTTCCCACAGCAAGATCTCTACCCTTTTTCTCCCAACAGCAACACTTGGAAAAAAAAAAAAATTGTGAATTTGCTGCACAGCTTACTTGGAAATTATGTTTCCAACACAAAACAAAATTACAAGCATGGCTCAAATTTAATTTCTCTTGCTGAGTGCTTATGTAAATTATTTTTGATACTGAGAATGAGTCAGTGGTACTACAACTATATTAAAATATGAGATGAAATTGCATACTGTTTATTACATGAGCATTGTACTCCCTGTTGCAGTAGGAAAGTAACATAACTGAACAGTGAACCAGAGCCAGCCAAAAAGTGAAAAAGTCATTGCATGCAAGTGAAAATGTGTATGTTTGCAAAACCAGGGAAACACAGACACCAGATGATACAACTGACACAAGGCAAGTCTATACAATTGGCTGTGCCAGCACGAGACTTTGGTATGAGTTCTCCAGCATGATTTCACAAGATAACAGAGGACTCAAGAGAAACACAAAATACTCTATTGTCTTCTTTAAAAAAAAGAGTAGATAAATATAGGCTTGTTTAGCTGTACTAAGTTCCTACGTGACTAACCTGCTATTTTTACCTCTCTCCTGACTTTTCCCCATAACAGCAGGAAAATCTCATTTCAACATTACAATATTTGTTACCATTCACAAATCCCTCAATAATAAATGTGATAGCTGTCATGAATGGAACTAATCCTTGATATTGAATATATTAAAGAATTCTCTGTACTTTTTATCCCCACATCCCTCCTAACATTTTCTTCCACCAAAACCTGCATTCCATACTTAGGAAATAAATATTACTTTGAAACAGACACTGCTCATTCATGTCTCAATTTTTAGCTTCCTGGAAAGAAAATTTTCTGGGACAAAGTACCAACAGGTTTAGAGGCTTGTAGTATAATAACTAATGCCAGCATTCTTACTCTACTGCACAGCTGAATAATCAAAAACGTACTCACTTAAGAATCAATTGGACCACACTTATGTTAGACTTAGTATTCAAAATTCGACTGAGATTCCACTCAGCAACTTGGATAAAGCAAGTTTCCTGTCTACTGACAAGACACACACCAAAGAGCAAAAGAAACAAGTGGGAAGGTGAAAAAAAATCCCAAGATAAAAGAATGAAGAAAATTAAGAAAAATCAATGAAATATGCATAAAATGGAGAGCTGAAAAGCAGATGTCCAAAAATATAAGCTTTAAGTAATTTAGAATATTTGAAGTGAGAAAGAGTATACAGCTTAGTTTGGGATGGCTCTAACAGTTCCTCTTCAAGACATCTTGGAGATGGACTGCGGGCAGAACCCAGTTTGCAAAGGAAGGCAACCCAAGCCCAGAATCATTTTATGAATCTTCAGCCTGCTGCATTTTAGCTGTTGAGTTAGCTGTTACAACAACACTTGAATCATTCTAGAAGCAGGAAATTCATAGATAGGACTGGAACCACTGCAACCAAGGCAACAGACCATAGCTAAAACAGTCAGGGTAAAAATAAATGTTCTCTCCATTGAACTTCATGTATTTTGTAGGCTTGGAACCAGTTACAGAAAATTATTCCTAGAAGTCCAGAAATCATTACAAGTACTTCTAATATTGTCATGAATCAAGGAAATTATCAATGTGAAATTATGGAAGTTCCAATTGCTGTTAACTTTATAGCTACATATTTTATATTTTGGAATTAACTCTGCACCTTCATTCAATTATTTCCTTCCAATTTCTTCTGACTTTTCTATTTAAAAAAAAAAAAAAGAGAGAGAGAGAGAAAAGCTCCTTCTGGTTAAGGTATCTCACATTAAAATAAAACCAAGCTTATAGAATCCCTGGAAAAAACCTACATACAGATTTGTCTTTCCCTTCTTCAACAGGCATTTGATGAAAAATTCCACAATTGTTTGAACAAGTTCCAATTTTACCAGTATTAAGAGTCAAAGGTTCTTTATCCAACTTTCCGATTTTAGGGCATTCTGCTACAACTTGCTAAAGCTTTAGATTCAGGAACACTCATCAGGAAAACTAGGGAAATGGTTTATAAACACAGAGTGGCTTATAAGCAGAAAGGAACTTGAATACTAGCAAAATGTTGACTAAAACAATGCACTTTTCCAAAAAGCTACAAAACCCCATGAAAGCAGTATAAACAGTTTGTATGAGCCTAGAATAAACATAAACTGTGAGAGTATACACAGTGATTCCTTTCTTTTTTAGAGCTTTGTCAAATACTTCAGTCATATCAAATTGTTTTTAACAGTCTCCTTAACTGCCATTTAATCTATATAATTTAGACACGAAAACTTCTTAAGACTTCTTTTATTAACTAGCATATAAAAATCATAACATTATTCTACAGACATAAAACCTACTAGAAAAGTCACTATAAGGCAAAACTGTGCTCAAAAGATGTTTTTAACTTGTGGGTTGTGTACTACAATGCAAGGGCTACAGTGACTTAAAACTCATTACATCTTCCTAAGTTTCTTTTCATCTTACAGAACAAGGACGTGGATCCACTTATCTCATTCAGAAGGCTACAAGAGAGCTTCACATCAAAGCTCTTCCTGCTGCTCTAAATCATCTTCCTAGAGTAAGTCTTTCTCCTGCTCCTATTTCACCACCCACACCACAGTGACCTTTGAAGAGTAATGGGATTTGGCTGATAACTGACTTCTAAGATCTTTTACAGGCCAGGTTTTTCACTAGGAAAAAAACCTTAAATTAATCTTCATATCTGCACTAAGATGTGAAAAAACTGTCAAAGTGCAAAGAAATGTAACGTTAGAAAAGATAACCTCCTGTTTGTCACAATCAAGGCTTTGGAAAACCCAGCAACTACAAAAGCCTGCGATGCTGCATTCTTCTTTTCCTTCCAGTTTATATTACTCCTCTTAGTACTTTATTCAGAGGATACAGCACTTTCTCACACCAGTAATCCACAGAATTAACTTGCTCCTACATAGTAGGTACAAGTTGTTCATTCATCCTATGGTGAACACAACACTTATTCTATGAGTAAGGTATTTAAACTCATTTACTGCGTGGTAAGAAAACACTCTCAGTCTCTCCACATTTTTAAATTAGTAGCATGTATAAAAAGACATATCACACCAATTGACAAGGTTACTCTATTAGAATCTGTGAGCCAACTACCAATAATCAGCATCTCAATCCCCACTCCCCTGATCCTGTGATTTACCTGTATTTAAGCTTTCCACTCTTAGAGGGAGACCAGATTGGGCCACAGCAACAAGTTTCAAAGCAATGTAAAACTGACTTCTTCCAAAATAGCCAAGTCTTGTTGCACCGCACAGCTCCATAATCTGAAATGAAACACAGTTACTTAGAAAAAGAAATTTTAAACACAACTGCTACACAGATTTCATACATTTCAGAGTAGCATTCCATGTTTTCAAACATATTGACCTCATCCTCCTTCACAATGATGACTTGCAATCTTTTTGAAGGGCATTTCTGCTTGTGCTGGGTCACTGATAAAATACTAAGCATGACACATCCCAAACTGGACCCTCTGAGCCAAATGATCCAGATTGCCTTTTTATCTAACTAGCAGTCTCATCTAGACTGCAATGTTCCAAATGAGACATCAGGATTCTCTTGAACACCACAGTGAAATACTTGTTGAAGTCAATGTAGATGGCACCACTGCTTCTCTCTCCTCAACCTCGGTTGCAGACAATCTGGTGGAAAAGCACTCTTGGTAGTCTTAATTACTGCTTTCACCTTTATATGCCTAGAAAGGGCTTCTAAGCAGACAGGCTCCACAATTCCTCAGGGATCAAACTGCAGTTGACCAGCATGCAGTTCCACAAATTAATCTTCCTTTACGTTCCTGAAGATGATGGCAATATCTTTCTTCAGTCATTGAGACCCAATCCTGATCTCCACAACTATTAGAAGAGAAAAGTGACTTGCAACAACATTAGCTAGCTCTCTCAACACACTCAGAAAGATCCCATCTAATCCCATGGACCCGATATTTCTCTAGAGACCCATCACCTTTTTGTAATACTACTAGTTTCTCTCCTTCAATCTTATCTCAGGCACAAAAGTCCATGAGACTTTGCCTGTGAACATCAATGCAGAGAACCCCAGACTAATTTACGTTCATGGGCATTCATTTCTGTCCTCACCCTTCCCACCTGACCTCAGTCATGCTCCCTGGTTGGCAAATCTGGTCTCATCACATCTATTCATTTTCCTAACTACTGGGATGTACTATTACTGGACTTAGAGAAAGAGATCCTGAAAGGTTTCCCATCTTCTAGAGGACCCAGTTCTGAGGGCAGAGGAGCCCTGCTGGCAGGCAAGTTCCAGCTGAAGAAGTGAGCTCCATTTTCACACAGCAATAACTGAGCCACCTGATGCCCAAGCTGTTAGCCTGTGTACTTCAGCACCACTGGAATTGAAAACAGACTTCAGTAACTCCATACAATGAATCAGATGAGTTTACCAACTACAACTGAGCTACATACACCTTAACAAGAATCTTAGGTATCTCCTTGCCATACACCAGCATTCTGGAACCTCATGCAAATAAGCTGCTGTAAAACATGTCACAGGAAGGTGTGGGAACTTGACAAACAGTTCCAAAGAAGCCCCAAGAGGATGAGCAGGTCTAGGACTGCATATGTAGTTCAAATCCTGCTGGACAAAAACTTCTGCATTAAATCACTTGGCTGTGTCTGCATCACACTTAACACATTGTCCCACAGCTCCTGTGTTATTTTTATTTCCCCCTTGTAGTGTTTCTGCTGCATGATGTCTGGCAAGAAGTCAGGGGATAATGGGGTATTTTCCAAAATCCATTAAATAAAAGAAAATAATTCAATACCCTTCAATGCAATACACTAGTTTCAACAGGTTGGCTGGACTACAAAAAGTGCTACCAGGAAAGGAGTGACAATGCAAATTGACAGATGACAATTCAAATAAAAACTGAGGCATCAACATCTAAACCTTTACTTAACCCAATGCCAAAAATAATTATACTGAGTTTAAATAACTAGCAGAGCTAAAGCAGTGGAGATTCAAGAGACAGCTAGCAATCAAAACCAGTGTGATAGCAAGAGCAATTCCTTTTTTTAAAGCACTGCATGCTGGAAGACTGAAGGAACATCCACATACTTAAGTACACCCAAAATAGAAAAAGCTTGTGGATCCAATGGCCTAGCACCAACAGATGAGTTAATCAGACTCTCATGACTCTTACAAAAAGAAGCAATGATACAGGCATTTTGAGCTTATGGAATCATTAGGTAGTAATAGCTTTGTAAAATTGCAAAGCCACTGCTGAACTGCAAATTACCTTCTTTTGGAGCTTGTCAGTATGGCCAGATAGAAAAAAACCTTCAGTTAAAACCTGAATTAATAATTAAGCAACTGTGACAGGCAAGCATGACAAAGGAAAGGCAAGCATGGATTTGAGGTAAATATACACACAAATACACCAGATATAAGTATCAAGAAAAGGAAAAAGCTAAGGATACAAAAAAATCCTAACCCTACACCCTCCCCCCACAAAATACTCTTCTGCTGCTGAACAAGTAGGCGTCAAATCCACTCACAGCTAGCTAAAAGAATGCTCTGTTTCAAATACAGAATATAACCTAATTAGAAACATGACTGAAGGTTGAGTAAAATCATTAGCTGCAAACACCTAGTGGAGACTCCTCTGCTGAATGACAGCATGCTTAAACATACTCATAACAGTGTACCTGGAATCTCCTTGAAGCAGGATTTAAACATGCAACAGGTAATAAGATATAGTGAAGGGGGGGTGGGGTGGGGAATAATAAGAATAAAAAATTATCAAAGGATTGCTTCTCTGAGATTTAGGTTTAGGGCTTTCATCTGCTTAAGAAGAGAGAGGATAAGGAATTTCCCTAAACTCTTCAAGGAATGTAGAGCCATTTTCAAGACAAAATGCTTCAAAATGGTTTTAATCTCCTTAGATATGAAGATCCTGAGGTCACACTACTGCAATTAACCAGAGTAAGGCCAACAACTCTGTGAGGCTCCAGAATTGGAAGCCATTGATACAAAAACCACCAAAAACCCTCCAAACAAACAGACAAAAACCCCACAAAAACATAGGTATGTAGAAGGTATAAATTATAAAACTGCACGCTTGGTCATCCTACTGCAAAGATCTAACAACAGCATCAGCAATACGAGGAGTTGGCACAAACCAGACATTGTTACGATGAGTATGTTACTAAAGGGCACTGTTTCAAGTAGATACCTTCTGGAACCCTTACAGGTTTCAAATAAGAGGCCCTCGAACTTCGAGAGGTTTGTGAACCTTTACAAATTCTACGTGAAGCGGAAAAAATCATACATCTATCAAATGTACTGAAACACACTTTCCAAAACACAGAAAATCTCTCTGGGAGAGTCTTCCAGAATATCACAGTTTCCCTGCCCCCAGGTTCTTCTACAAGGCAAATCAAACCCATTATCTGTAAACATTATTCATGCAAAAGTACAACAGTACTTAAACAGGGATGACTTCAATGCTAAAACAATAAATGAAGTAACATGCATGCCACCTACACAGTAAAGATAAAAATATTTCATCTGCTTGGAGAGAACTACTAAAGTACCTACTGTTCCATAGCAGAGGGTGGCAAGAGGCAAGACCTGAAGACAGCTTTTGCAGGCTGGAAGTTAAAACACACATGATGTGCACTACTGGGAGGGAGAGCAAACAAACTGAGAGGAGGACCTTTTGTATCACCTCATCCAAATTACGACATGGTTTAGTAAAAGAAGAGTCTTACACCAAGAATACAAACATGAAAATTGTTAAACACAAAGAAACCCCACATAGAATCACACAATAGTTGAACTTGGAAAGGTCCTCTCGAGATTATTTGCTCCACTCCCCCTGCTCAAAGCAGGCTCAGCTACAGTAGTTGCTTTGGACTGTGTTCAATTGGGATTTTGAGTATATCCCAGTAGGGAGACTCTACAACATCTCTAGACAACCTCTTTAAGTGTGTGATCACCTTTACAGTAAGAAAGTTTTCTCTTATGTTTAAACAATCACCATGAGCAATACCATGTAAACCATCCACCAGAAATACAAAACAAGTTTTCACATTCATGATACAGTATTTGATACAAACTTGAGTTAAACCAAACCATATGATATACTTGTACTTCCATATTCAGGAAATGATTGAGTTTTACAGTGTATATTAACAATAACCTCCAAACTAAAAACAAGCAATATATTAAAAAAGTTTGCTTCAGATAAAAAAAATATAAGTATCTTGCTTCAGTTTTGTTAATTAACAAAAATGTAACTCACTACAGATTGATTTTAATTCACAGTTTAAAATGAAAAAAATCATCGTATCAACAATGTTATTTTTGTATCTCACATGCAGCAGCTCATTCGTGAGTATTCTAAAGCTCTTTGCAAACTTAAAACATATGACATAATGTTTTCCAATCTAAAAGTTTATTGCAATACAACTTCAAATTGGGTACTAGAAAACACTGCCCTACAACAGTGCCCTCCTGAAGTCACATAATCCACTCACCTCAGCTACAACAAAAATTAACCACATCTCTAGAGTGGAATGTAATTCAGGGATGTATAACGTAAGTTGAAAATATGTTTCCTAGCCATTGCTATTGTAGTAGAAAAAAACCCTGACCTACACTACACACCGAAGAACTACGAAAATCTCCTTCGAAAATCTCCTTCACTCGTTGTTTTCCTAGCTTGAACACATTTCTTTCCTCACAAATCGTTATCTTCTAATCATGTTATTCTGCAACTGCTGTTAGATCAATTCCTGTCACTTCATTTATCTCAATCGACCTCACTAATTGCTGACCACAGCCTGGCAGTTTTCCAACTACAGTCTCTCATCTATTGTCAACTGGACAAAGCAATACTGATTAGCCCGCTAATATTAGTTAGAATTTTTAACTTCTCTTCAAAAATCTCACTTGACCAGTAGCTTCTCAGATGCAACAGTTGTCAACATCATTGTGCAACAGGAACAGGACAGAGAACTGACAAAGATCCTTCTTTTGATGAGTTATTTTTAACCAAGTCAAGTCTCTGACCCAGTTCTCCACATGGCTCCACAAAGCTTTGCACAACGTGGGACACAAATGAAAAAGACAATTGTAGACAGGACAAAAAAAGAATGCCGCTAAAAGAAACAGTCCAAGTACGGCTCTGAATTCTGTTTCAGCACATTGCAAATATTTAAATAGTCTTACACCTATCCAAAATGCATCTGTGAAGGATAACAAATACTGCTATATTTAATATTCAGTCAATGTGAAGCAGAAAATGTTCATGTGCTGAACAGCAAGTGTAAAACTACCTCTAATATATACATTTATCTTATTAGGCACTTAGGCATTGTAGTAAATATAGTTAATCAGTTGATACTAAGAATTCCAAGGCACAGAGTATATTTAGGACGTTACCGTACTTTGTTGCATAACAAATAGCAAGGTTTTACTGATTGTTCCATGAAGATGCATCTCAGTCAATGCCACAAACCTGGCTTCAGAACACAGGCTTTGAAAGAAGTAAAACCAATAGTTTTGGAGGATTTCCAAGGAAACACACACTCTCTGACAATGAGCTATTTAGAGTCTCTTACTGTCTGAGCTTCTCCTAATACTTCTCCACCCTTGATTTTCACACTGCACAGATCCACAGTGGAAGCAGACTGTTAAAATGCCATCGGGAAGAAAAGATACTCTTCAGCTTGGACAATTAATTCTCTATAGATATTAGAACTAAAATTTCCCATTCCACAGGTCATTTCAGTGTCAAACATACATCTGTTTCAGTTAAATGAAATTTCAGAATTAATCACATCAGAAATAATTAGCTGCTCAAAAATGACGCAGTATTTTAAGGCTCAGAGGAATTATTCTGCCCCTATACTTTGGGATCTGTTTTACAAGCATGTTCACTTCCTGAGTAAGGGTTGGCAGATTTGGAGTCATGCTTTCATTTTGTTAATAGAAAAGCACTAAAAATCACTGGAAATTTAAAACTCTGATTTATGACAGATAGTAAATTCTTAACAAGTGAATATGCTGACCACCACACACAAACACCTCACAGAACTTTTACTACTGGTGGTGCTTTTTGAACCAGTTATACTTCAGGTAATTCCTGACCCTGACCCATTCCAGAAGTGGTCTGCAACACCTCTTGTTGTCCCTGGTAGCACACAGATTCAGGGTGGATTAGCATAATTTATTAAAGACACTTCCTAATGCAGTAGCAGCTTTTTTGATTTTTCCATTTGCAATCAAAGTTTGTGGTCTTACTAACAGCTCCTGCAAAAGCTGTTACAAGCCCTACACATGAATCTTAACCTGCAGAGTGTCTCATGCAGAGCTCCATGGCTCTCCAAAGGTCAGCAATTCCCTTCTGATTTGGTAGTAGATGGCAACACCACCCATCAATCCACAAGGATGAATCAGATGCACCCTGCCTACAACTCTAAGATCCTGACTTAAGAGCGGCTACTTTTCCAAATATCTAGACTAACAGCCTGTCCTACTTAACTACAACTCAAAGAAAACATTGTCAAATACCCTCAAAAAGGGGGCAGGATAAAGATTTGTAGACCCTTCTGATATGTTCAATAGCACCAACAATGGAAAATACAGTCAAATGAACACTCAGAAAGGAACTACCACCCTCCCAGGCAAAAAGTCACACTGGGAAGTCCTCAAGGCAGAGTTGCTCTTTGCTTGCATTAAGACTTTCTCTACTGCTGTTTTTCTGGCAGAGTAGTGTTCATGACAAAGACACTTTACAAACAGAAATTGTAATAAAGCAGCCAGAAGAACTGGAAATTTAAAAAAAAAACCCATCTGAAGCAGCAAAAGACAGCCTGGGGAGCTACAAGAACCATTTCTAATTTTTCATGCATAAAAAGAGGCTCTTTTAAAGTGAGATATTCCACATACCTGTGTTCTCTTACCATGTAATTTTACATTACTGCTTAACCTAAATAGCTCCTCCCTCCTCTGCTCTGAGCAGCAGTTGCCCATTCCTAAGCACCAACTGCTGCTCATCTATCTGGTCACACAATATGATTACTCCACTCAGGAAGCCAACAAGAAGTTACTGTGTTAGTTATTTTCTCTTTTATTAAACTGAATCTGTCTACTGTACAACCAACAAACACCTCAGCAGAGCTTCAGAAGTTATTTACTCACAGGCTTTATTTACGAAAGAAAAAGTACAAATTTTTAGGAATAAACTGCAGTGGGTCTTATAGCATACATTCCTCACTGGCCAACATCAGGTATCTAGTACTTGTTTTTAAGTCTGCGGTTTATGTTTTTGACAAGCAAACCCTGAAGCAGAAATGGCAAACAAGTCCCAGCTGGCACACAAGGAATGACATTCTTCGTCTGTAATCTTTTGAGGCACTTGGTCTTATTCTTGCAATAATTAAAAGACCAGCTGAATACTTATGAAGACTAACCAAGTTTGTCCTCACTTTTTGTTGCTTGCTTTATCTTATGGTTGAAGTTTACATGAGTAAATAACTTCTGAAGCTCTGCTGATCTTCAAAGTGTAATTTATCTCTCATAGCATAAACAAATGAATGGAACTACTTGCATATAATTACCAAGAAAGCATCTACCTTCAGCAGGCACTGGAGAGATATTTCACAGATATTCTAATTGTGGATACTCCTGCCATACAGCATTAAGTTGATTATTTTTCCTGTCATACTAAATGCTGAAGAGAGGCACCTCTATACAGACATTTTCTTTCTTTTCAGACCTTCTTTATAATTTAAGTATTCCAGTGATTGATATTCCTTGCTAATAATTATTTTCTTTTTCAGTTTTTAACATTTTCCCCACACATCACCTTCCATTACTATGCTAGAACAATACCAACAGAGAAAAACCCCGAAGAATGAACACAAGCTTCTGGTTTTTTTGTTAATATGAAATGAAGATCAAGGCATTCTCTGATCCCAGAATTAGTGGTCATGCTGTGCCCTGACAAATACGACTGTTCTGGTCTGTTTCTGTTATTCCTGAGCACCTCCACGTAAGTTTACCTGACGCTACTGTGTCCATTACTTTACACTCCTTTCCCATTTCTATCTTTTTTCCTCTGAGCATCAACCTGAGCAGCGTTAATTAGTTACTTAGCTTTGCACTGCTCTCCTCCTCCCACTGAGGCCTACAAGCCCTAACGATGTGTCTATCAAAGTGTAAACAAACCTTGGTTAAAGTTCTAAAAACTTTACATTTACAGAGCTACACTTGAGACTCCATTGTTAACACTAGGTCTTAAATTATTTAAGATGCTTCAAATCAGGAAAAACAAGTAATTCACACTATTATAATACTAATAGACTTTTCTAAAAAATTCTCAACTACTAATCTGCAGCAGGAATCAGTCAGCACCTAATGCTAAAATTGTACACAGCTCAGGCCTGGTCACTCTTTTCTGAGATTACTGAAATTGAAAGATATATTCAAAACTGAGCCTACTCATTGCTCTGTTACCATTCTTCAGAAGCAGTTTAGACATCAGAAGTCAATCATTCCAGAAATTCAGGTCAGACTGTCATCTTTTCCAAGTCTTTTAACCTATCAAAACACAGTTCCTATACACAGTCAGACATGCCTAAGTTACGTTGTATTTTTTGTATAAAAAGTGTAGGGATAATTTAACTCTTCAGACACTAACCCCAGGTGGAGAAACAAGCAAGTCATGAATATGATCACCAACTTGGTACATTAATTTAGAAACAATTACACTGCTGGCTTAAGAATACCCTTATGGTAGACAGAAATGCTAAAGGAAAGAGAATAAGAGGGAAATATATTCTTACATTAATCATTACTGGAACTCCAGTGAGAAAAATCTGATAGTCAACATATTTCTCCCACATTCACTTCAGTCTTCAAACTCTTCTTTTACAAGAAGAGCTGAACTCCAATTTGACATCTAGGAATTCTACAAGGACTAATCTAAACAGCAAGTATTTATGACCTAATAGGTAGGAAACTTGTGTGCAAGGACTAATATTTTGAAAGTTAGTAAGTATAGCTGAAAAGTCATAGAGACTGCCAGCAAAGTCCTATAATTTCACAGTATCTGCAGTAACATTTACTGAAGATTAGACTAAGATGAAAGCATGTTTGCCGTTTTTCACAGTCAGTGAAGTACTTAAAAGTCCTATTACAAAAGAATCATTTTTACCATTAAAATATCAAATTTACAATCCATAATTCTGTACAACTTGATTCTAAGACAGTTGCATTTGCCAAAGGCCCTGATATTTCTGATTCTAGAATTCTATCCAGTCATGTCAGAAAGGATATTAATCACCCCTGCTGTAATCTGACAACATGTTTAAAAAGAAAAGAATAAACTGTTTTCAAACAAAGCTGAGCTGTGATACTTGAAATTATCTGAGTGCTGTGTTGGCATACAGAATTATGAAGGAATTATTTACTAAGTGACTGTACAGTATGAATACCAGTCAATTTCAAAGGCTCAAAACCAATTACACCAAGAAGTCCACTAAAAACAAATATGTCTGACTTAATCTACAGTCCTAAAGTTTTGCCATTAACTTCGTGTCTTTTGTTTCAAAAACAATGACTGTTGTCTTCCTAAATGCTGCTGAGATATAGACCACTCCATCTAATCAACTGTAAAAAGAAATTAATTTTCAGCCCACTATAGTCTCTGTAAAAGTAACATCACTAAAACATTTTTACCAGAATTCTGCAGAAACTCAAAGTACAATTCACAGGATAAACGGCAAACTAAAAGTAATTCCTGGCACTTACAGAAAGTACACTGCTTAAGTATCTCATCAATACAGAGAATCAAAGCTAACCTACTGCTAAACTGAAAGGAGAATACTCTATTACAGAGACATTTGAAGGGAAAAATAGGTACTTCACAAATCAGATATTTTTAACTGCAGATCCAGGCACTGTTTCTATTTACAACAGGTTTTTAACAACTCTTGTTTACTAAATGAGGATGGGGATACAGCATATGTACAAACCTATTTTATGTGAAAATATATAAATATATAAATATTATATGTAAATTATGTAAGATTATAATCAAAAGTCTACAGATTCATCACTTTTATGGTGCTCAGTCTAAAAAAATACTACAGATTAGTAAAAAAATTGCTATAGTTAGAGGTATCTATACTGGAAGAATACCTTGATAATGACCAGTTGTGAACATTGCCTCATAAGAAATCTAAACTAACATTAAATCCTTCCTATGTGACATTTTAATATAAAATTTAAAATAATAATAATAAAAAACCCCAAACAAAATGCATGAGCTGGATTAAATAAAGTGACTTGTTTTAATTTGGGCTTGTTGCAGTCTAGTTACAGGTCAGTATTAGGAGAAAAAAGCTTTTTACACATTGTACATTTTTTAAAGATCTAAAAGTGCTATTATTTTTAAATATATTCCAAATTTATATAACTGAAAGGAAGGCATGAAATTTGCCATTTATAAGGAATTCTAATTTCTAACCCCATTAATTCTGAAAGAATAATAAATTCAGCAAATTAACCAGAATGAATTTGAGTCTTCTGCATGTCTCTACCACACAGGCAACCCTAAGCATGCCCTGGCTCAGCTTCCATTCAAAGCTGGTATTTAGCAGACTGTACTGATTTGACAAACAGGTAGTCTTTCTGTAGGAAAATTCACTGAAACAGTAACTGCAACAATGACATAATTGTGAACAAGCTGTTATTTTCTTAGATCCCTTTCTCTCTACATTCATTTTCCAACACAGAAGCCATCTTTTTAAATCAAGAACCTGCAATTTCATTTTGCCATGTTCTGCATATGGATTGTAATCCCATTTATAATTGTGCTGCCTGTCAGATGAGCTCTGGCATTTGCCAAAAGCTACCACCTCAAGAACAACAGAAGCCAGCACATGCATGCACCTTTGCTGTTTTCCTGCACAGTGCAGAAACTATAGTTGATGAATGAGGCTCTAAGCTCAGTCTGGACTTCTCAATGAAGCAGCTGCATCACGGGTCGGTACACACTTTCTTATAACTTTTGATGTGAAGGAAGCAAACTCTGACGGAGAATTGAGGTAGACAACCAAAAAGCATTTTTTTCAATCAATGAAAGAAGAACAAGGAAAACTGATCTGTCTGTAAAGACTCTTTAAAAACAAACAAAAAGCTTGAAAGTGGCTAACAAGAGCCAAAAATAGCTTTACACTAAGTTTTTACTGGACTAATGGAAGCCTACTGTAGTTTACATAACTGGACATAATTGTTCAATTCATCTGTCATTTCAAAGACTTTCTAACACTACATCAGAAGTCAGGTAACAGTGTTGCACAATGCCAGCACTGAAGATGACAGTTCATTCAATTTAGAGAAAATACATGCCAATACTCATATATTTGTAGTTTTATAATAATGTTGTATTTTAAAGCAAGATGCTTTGACTCATTAATTTCAGATGAGTATCATCTGCACCATTGCTTCTTGTCTGGTAAAATTTCTGTGATTCATAACCAGGAGTACAAATTCAGAAAAAGTGAAAATTAACTTTGATAAAACCTCCTAACTTTTGACCCAACAAGCTCCCTGGACCAGCTCACTGTCTGTTCAAAGGAAAGCCAGAGCAAGCTCCATCTACCAGTGGTTTATCACAAACTCCATGCCAGGTCACAACTAAAACACCCAACCGCTCTAAAACAAAGAAAATTCTCTAATTCCCCTCTGTCAAAGAGTTTTCCTGTCTCTTTTCTTGTGCTAGCAGTGACATTCATTCAACCCCACTGTCACCTGATACAGAGCTATAAACAAAAATCTGTGAATAATTTTCTGCCTACATAGCCCCTGATGCCAGTGTACAACAGGACTGGACAGGCACTAGAGTCTTTGCAAGGAGAAAGAGCACATGGCTGAGGGAAGACAGAACCACCTCCTTCAGTGGCAACTCACCATTAGATTTTTGTCAGCTGCAATGTGAAACCACACCCTGAGAGCGATCTGAAGACTCGTGTAACTGTTGTAAAGTAGCTGGACTTCTTACCTCAACACATGTACTTTTATTCACTCTTTTATGCAAGTCTTCTACCTTACTGCTCATTTCAGGGATGTGCATAAAAAGAAACGTGAGCTAATAGAGAGTGGTGTTCTTTTGTGAACGTCTTTGGTGTGGTATTTTTTATTCTGATAATAAAACTATCCTTTTGTAGATGTGTACAAAATGAACACCTAGCTTTTCTCCAGGATACTGTAGCTTTGTATACAACACCCATAACTGTTTCAGTCTTCTATATATTCATTTATCCCCACCTAACAGGCAGCTGACAATGTCCCTCAGAGGGAGAAATGAAATTGATTAGGGAACAATGAGACGCACTATTAACCTTTGCTCCTGCGAGACAGATCTCTCACAAAGACGCAACTCTTTGCAAAAAAGGCTGCACATATAGCCAGCCTTTAGACAACAGATTTGCAAGCAAAACAAGTCATGAGTCTAAAAATGCAACTGTCATTCATTTCTAATGGAATCAGTTCTGAACTATTCAAAGGTACCTACCAACCTGCAGTACTGAAGATGAAAAACTCTGAGGTAGCTCCTCAGGACTACTTGGTCCCCTTGAGCTTGAAGAGCAACAATTTTATGCTATGTTTTGCACACCTACAAATGTACTTAGCATTCATGTGACCAGTACTACAGTTGCATTCCAAGATTATGTAAGGATTGGGTAACTGAATGGAGTTCATTTCCCCACAAGCATCAGGTGCTTCGAATGAACAGGTAAAAACACAGCACCATGTGGTCAAAAGAAATTCTGTCTCCTTCACAGGGTTTCCTATTTTCTCAAGCTATATCATCTTGAGGTTTAAGTTACATAGTTTCAGCTTCCAAAGCATCAAATGTCATTTCCCTTTGAAGAACCCCAATCCAATATATTCATGCCTGCGTTAACCTAAGGTAGAGCCATACTTCCAGAAGAACATAAAATAACTAGACAACTAAATTCTTTTTGAAGTACAAGGTACTTTACAGGTGACCAACTGTGATTGCACAAGATACTTATAATGGGTCAAACCGCTAAGGGCATTTCAACTTTCTTTGTACTATTTACAGTCTCATTCCTCAGGCAATCTAATATCTTGTTTGCCATTTTAACTGCAAGGTTCTCCTTGAGATCCCTACAGTGATAAGCCAGGTCTGCCTCTTGAGTTAATTTATTTAGGACCCGTGGAATGACGCCCGAGTAGTCTCTCTTCTTCAGACGCAGTCTACTTTGCAGGAAAATATCTGACCTCCTCTGCAAAAGATAAGGATATAATCTGTGGACACTTGTATTCAAAATTCCAAGTCTTTACAAGTCCTTGCACTAAATTCCTGTATAAAACAAAATCTCTAGCACTAGCTTACTATGCTGATCCAGACAAGTTCCATGTAAAAGATATTTTTAAATACAGCAAATACATAAACATTCACTTTCCCTGGGATGATTTTTCTGAAATTGGTGGGCCATACACAAAAAGCAGCAGTGGGTGGCCCCTGAGAAACCTTACTCATAATACTGAGCATGCAGACTCTCTTACCATTCAGTCCAGTCTAGCAAGTCATTAAATAAGAGATTACTGGTTTTACCAGGAAGAACCACTTCTTATTCAGCCCTCTTCCACTTCACTGTGTCTTAAACTCATTTTAACTAACCAAGTTGGGAGGCCCAAAACACACCAACAGTAACCCTAGTCAGCAAGTGTTCTCCTGGCACTGAATTTCAGTATCCTGCAATTTGTGTACTTCCTTTCTAGCAACAGCAAGTTTAATACTTTGTTAAAAGGGCTGCTTATCTCACTAGGCTGAGGATGAAACCTCATGAAAGGCAACACAGCTTTCCAAATACAGCTTTACCCACAGCAGCTCAAAAGGCTACGTAAACTTTAAAGCACTGAACAATGACAGAGGGAACTGCAGAAGCAGCAAATTATTACAAATAGCTGTTCATAAGAATGGTTCACTGGGAATATGTTCCTCAAATAATGACACAAGCACATAAAGTAGACTTTCCCTTTCCTATGCAGGCAGCTCTGCAATACTGCTACACCTTTTAGATGTAACCTGGCCAAGGAAGTGCTAAAATTGTGCACACAAATATTGCAAGTATGGGCCCACCTCAGACTTAACACCACATTTTTCATTGTTAGAACTGGATGACTACAGGTAAGTTACTTCCTGCCGGCAAGCGATGTCCAAAAAAGACTACATGGCTTAGGTGAAATGGACCAGCGTCAGTAGCCCCCAAAGACACAAACCCAGATTTCCTTCTGTGCTGCTCTTCATCAGTAGATTGTGGGGCAAATCTCACCCGCCCTTCCAAAACACTCCGGGGTTCTCACGTTTTGGATGGCCTCTATCGGCATGGAATGGTTTTCTACCGGCTGCTGGATGCTGCCAACAGAGACAGCAGCAGCCCCTTCCCAGCCCTGCAGTCGGAGGTACGTAAGGGGAGGGGGGTTTGGCACAGGGTGCTCAACACAGAACTCGCTGTGCCCCCTGCCTTTCCCTTGCCGCAGGAGGGGCTCAGGTGGCCGGCCAGACAATAGCTCCCTGCTCGGTGCGGGGAGCTCGACCGTGTCCAGTTCTGGGCTCCTCAGTAAAAGAAAGACAAGGAGCTAAGAGAGAGGGTCCAGCGGAGAGATGCAAAGGTGATGAGGGGTCTGGAGCTCTCTGATAAGAACAGACTGACGGAGCTGGACCTGTTTAGTCTAGAGAAGAC
The DNA here is from genome assembly GCA_024500445.1 of Entomyzon cyanotis. Classification (NCBI taxonomy): domain Eukaryota; kingdom Metazoa; phylum Chordata; class Aves; order Passeriformes; family Meliphagidae; genus Entomyzon; species Entomyzon cyanotis. Next base: position 11,836,091 of record JAKEPQ010000871.1, read on the forward strand.
TGAGTGAAGATCTCATTAATGATTATAAATAGCTCAAAGACGGGTGTTGAGGGGATGGTGCCAGACTTCCAGCGGTGCTCAGCGACAGGATGAGGAGCAATGGCCATAGACTAAAACACAAGGAAATTTCACCTCAACATGAGGCAAAGCCTCCTTACACTGAGGGTGCCAGAGCACTAGAAGAAGCTGCCCAGGGAGGTCGTGCAGTTTCCCTATCTGGAGACATTCAAACCCCACCTGGACGAGCTCCTGTGTCACCTGCCCTAGGTGACCCTGCCTCGGCAGGGGGCTGCATGAGATGATCTCCAGAAGTCCCTTCCAACCCCAACGATTCCGTGACCGAGTCCCCGCCGGCGGGACGACCCCCGCCCAAGGCCGCCCGAGGGCTGCGGAGCGGGCAGGGGGCGAGGGCCGGGCGGAGGGGCAGGGCCAGGACGGGACCATCCCGGCACGGCGGGGCGGTGCCCGGGCCCGGCGACCCCCGGGGGCCCCGCGGCGGCGGCCGTACCTGCATGACCACGTCGTTGGGCAGCTGCGCGGCGCGGAAGAGCTCCAGGACGCGCCCGTTGGACGCCACCTTCTTGGTGCTCTCGGTGTCGCAGTAGGAGAAGAGATCGCAGTAGTAGCGCTGCTCCGCCTCGCTCAGCGTCACCCCCTCCATGTTTTAGCGGCGCGGATCAGCCGCATCCGGCGGCGGGGCGGGGGCAGGCGGCGGTGCGGCGGTGCTGGGGGCGCACACGGGACACACGCGCCGCCGGCGGCCGCGCGCGGCCGGCTGCTCGCACCTTCCCCCCGCCGCGCGCCTGCGCGCCTCCCCCGCGCCTGCGCGCGCCGCCGCCCGGAAAGGGAGGCGTGGGGAGCGCCCAGCGCCGCGGGCAGCCCGCCCCCTCCGTGCCGGCGGCGGCGGCGGAAGCGCCGGGCCCAGGGGCGGGGCTAGCGGGGAGAAGGGCCTACGGCGCTCCCCACCGCCCCCGCCCCGCCCCGCCCCGCGGTGCCGCGCCAGCGCCATCTGCGGCGCCCTGGGTGCAGGGGGCGGTAGTGGCGGTAGTGGCCCGCGCGCCGCGGCAGCGCCCCCTGGGGGTGTGGCGGCGCGGGCAGGCGGCGGCGCCCCTCAGGCCGGTGCTGCCCGGGGCGCGGGCGTTCCGCTCTCTGGCTCGGCCGGGACTGCACGGGGAAGCTGCCCAGTAACTCAGTTGCCCTGCCGCCACGGCCGTCCCGGCTTAGTGGGTCGTGTGAGAGGCAGAGGCAATGCCGAGCAGCTTCCTGAGCCTGCCTTCACAGAATCACAGAATGAATTAGGTTGGGAAAGACCTCTGAGATCACCGAGTTCAGCCTATGACTGAGCACCACCATGTCAACCAGACCATGGCACTCAGGACCACATCCAGTCTCTCCTTACACACCTCAAGGGTCGGTGATGCTACCACATCCCCAGACAGCCATTCCAACATCTAATCATCCTTTCCATGAAGAAATTGGTCCTAACGTGCATCCTGAACCTTCAGTGGTGCAGCTTGAGACAATATCCTCTTGCTCTATGACTGTAACCCCTGCTCCATGGCTAAATTGCGTATTGAAATTCTATTAGTTATACAGAGCCATTTGTAGAATAGCTGTTTTAATCTCTTATCAGTAGGTGATTTGGTTCTAAGTACCTTTGCTTCTTACAGTGATTGTGTTCTAGTTCAGGCAATGGAGTTTGAAACAATATATGTATATATGTGTAGCTATAAGCTAGTCTAAGGAACCCAAAATACTTTTATTGTCAAAATAGTTTAGAAGTTTATGTTTAAGAGTAATCTGGACATCTTATTATTTTAATTGAGTCGCTACTTTATTATTTGCATCTTTTCAGCAAGAACTTTCTTTTTACATTAATGGGGATCACTTGGCTGCAGTACAACAGTTTGTACAAGACCCAAAGAATAATACAAGGAGGAAGTTCCGTAGCATGTACTGTTCCCACCTATCCCAATGCCAAACAATTCTGAAGTATGTTTAATAACTGTACATTTCACTAAAACCATGATATGTCATGTGAAACTGTCATGCCGTTGCTTATTGGAGAGTTGAATGCTTTTCCCTGTAATATAACATCTCTCTGAAGCTGTTGAGGTAGATAGTTTGGGAATCAGACTGATGGGTCTCATTTCCAACTCTTGTACAATAAATTTACCTGCTTGCTTTGTGCCAGTTCAAAGACTGAGCAGAAATAATAAAAATGACACTACATGTAGCAAATAAATTTCTACTTCCTAACATCTACACATGGACAAAGCATCTTTGCCTCCCAGAGTCCCAGGACAAAGTTTCTGTGTTTTACTATGGGATCTCCCTTCCCTGCCCAGATCAGGCCCTTGCAAGCTTCCAGCCTGAGGAGGAATCTTCTGTTCAGAACTTTATTGATGCTCATCATGTCAGACTTAGCATCTACTAACATAGAAAGTTAAATCTTTTTGGTGGGTTCTTAATGACAACTGATTTTGTTTGGAGAACATGGTGTTTGCTTCAGGATGAACTGAGGAAAATAATATTCCTGCATGATAGTAAGAAGTTAGTAAACTCTCTGTACATGCACTTGCTAGTGCAACTGACCCAAACTGTTTTGACTTTTAGGCCTTTTGGCTTGGAAAGATTTGTATCACAGCATTTCCCAGAGTTCAGAGAAGGTTTCTGGGAAAATACCCACCAAAATGTATCCTTAGTGTTACACTTTTGATACAGTAGATTCAGCCTTCAGTACATGAAACACTTGATTCAACTGCCTTGATTTGTTTTAAACAGAGCAAGAAGAGGACCTTTTTTTCCTGGATTTTCAGGTATTGTACCTTTTATTCTCTCTTTTTTATGTACCTTCTTAGAATTCAGACTTCTGAATAGCTAAGAGTTAAACTATTATCCATGTGGTGCCTAATTTTACTGTTTTATTTTCTGTGAAGAAACTGTTAGATTACATACATTGATAACAAAGCATTCATCCTTTTAAGAGATCAGAGTTAGAGAAAATAATCATTGTCATAGGAAGGCCAAGTGTAATGATCCACGGGGATTGAAGTGCAAGGTTATTTTGCTGCCCATAACTTTTAGAATCAGACCCAAATGATACATCAATAAAACATTATTCTTCGAAAACGAATACTTTTATAATTTAATATGTGACCAGAGATATGTATGTTCATTGCTACTGAAAAAAAATATTAATTTAAGGGAAATACCAGTTAAAACTGGTTTCAGTGTCTTTTATCAGCTGTGAACTTACTATTGGTTTCTGAAAATTAGTTGCTACACATGTTGAGACTCATTTCTGAAAATAAACATATCTCATAAACAGTGCAAGGTCTGGTGTTCATCAGGTGTTGGGGGTGTGCCATCTCTATGGTCTACCTGCTTTTGATGTTCTTATTACAGTTAATGGGTCTCACGTACTACCTTATTGGCACTAAAGTAAGATATATGCTCAGATTATTTTTTTTGTTTTATTAAAACACCTTCAAATAACTTTTAGCCTTATAAAGTATGTATTCAGGTCCAGTTTCCATTTTGCATCTGGTTCTCCAAGTTTAGAAAAATGGCCCTGAGGTTATTTGTCATCGCCTTTCTAAATTCTTCCGCATACATAATGCTGTGGAGCAGGTTTTACAATCTCTGTCAGTATACTCCTTTACTTGCAGCCCATCAGGAGTTCTGGGAATTTGTTCTATCCTGATTCTTTAGTGTGAAGACAAGTAGACTAAGGCTAGAAATGAATGGGAGATGTTTAAAAATACTTGCTGTCTGAGATTTTAGAACTGGTTTATTATAACTGCCTGATTTTTTTTCAAAAAAGATCACTTTGGAGATAAGATACTTTATTCCAGACAGAAGATTTTGAGAAGAGCATTAACACTTACAAATGAAAGAAATTCCTGTTCTGCTTTTCTAAAATCATGCAGACTTTCTTTGTATGGAAGCAACATTTTAGTGCACATATAGCCACTTTACAGACATTGTACCCATACTTTTGTAAATTTCTGCAGGTATGTTCTGTGTTACAGTTTACAACCTCTTTCCAATTGGAACCTCTTTCCAATTTTGCAATTTTGAAAAACATCAGTTTCAACATGTGCTGATTTTACCTTCTATGAAATGGCATTCGTATTTCAAAGAACGTACCCGTTCTACCAGTCCTGTTGGGATTATTTCTCCATCACAAGGGCATCCTACATTTAAGGCTATGAGCTTTTCCATGGTGGATGAAAAGATCCTTTCCACATAAAGCCAGGTAGCAGATAGTAATAATGATGCGGGGTTTTTCTATACAAGGAGAGCACCTTTGCAAGGAGCATTAATTGAGCAAACAGTGGATCTAAAGCAATGTGGTTAGTCACCAAAAATGTGGTTATTCACATCTGTGCCGGCACATCCCAAAAGGGAAAATAATAACTTCTTTCTCAGCAGCCTCCCTAGAATGTTGCATCACCACTGAAATATGTATGGGATCCTGGTTGAAGACATCTACTGTCTCTAGACTTCCTCAGTGCAGAATGAATAGTATCCTTTCCATATCATTCAGTATTGCACCAGTTTTCCCCAATCTGTCCTTTAAACATCTAATTTATGTGTATCTATCATGGTCCTTGTAAAAGTTGCCTGTATTTAAAAAATTGACGTCTTTCATCTTTTGCCCAAATACTTCAACTGATTAAAAAGAGCAAGCAGTCAAATGAAAGTCTTTAAAGAAAAGGGGTTTTGGTTAAAGGAATCAAATGGAAGATACTGGAAAAGAGCAACCTTTACTCCTTTATGATTTTGGCAGATATCTACAGGAGATTTCATCTCTGTATCTGAAAAGGTGGGGGGCCCCCTACCCTCACCCCAGCAGAGCTACATGTGTTTGGTAGTTTTCAGAGAGGCATTCCTTTACACAAGGCAGAGTGACTTTTTATATTTACCTGCGAAAGCAGCTGATCAAACACCACCTCTCTTTAGATTTTAAAACTATCCTTGTTTCTTCTGAAAGAAAAGAATGTCTCTTGCTTGCATGATACTATCACATAAGTCTCTTATAGAAATTAAAACTCATTTTAGATCTGTACTATATTTCACTATAAATCCATCTGGTCTTGCTATCATGTTTATTTGCAGCTTATTCATGACAATGGCTACATCTTCTTTTATAGATATATTCTCTATAATTTTGTACAGTCAAGAGGGGTAAGATTAACTTTTCTTTGTATTTTTTGACACTAATATATATTTATTATTAAAATTATTTATATGTTGATAACAACTGCCTTGAAGTATTATAACGCTCATTTAAAATTACTTTTTTCTTAATTATTTGGGTTACCTTTGTAGTCCTTCAACATCTTTCTTTCTTTTGAAGCCCTAAAATTCTCATTACTGAAGTCCCAGTCTTAAAAAAAACAATCTTAACCTCCATCACTACTTTTATTTACTCAGCTTCCATCACCTGGATTCTTGAGCCATTCTCATTGTTCTCCTACATTTTTTACTCTTTCCTCTTGCCCTCTGAATGTGGAAGTGCAGTGTAACTTGATGATGAAATAGGATGTTATGCTTTCCTGATGGGATTATTCCTTATTATTCCTTCCTGATTATTCCTCATTATTCCACTGAATAATGATCTCCATCTGGGAGGGTGGTTGATAGCTACTTCAGAAAACTTCTGGCACATTACTGAATTTGTCAGAAATTGGTTACAAGGTGGGAAGAAGTGCTGAACGCAAAATTTCACATCTCACCCATGTTACACACATGCGCAACCCTCCCTTCTTTTTATATTCCATGCTTTTAGCTGTATCTGTCCTTTCCCACTTCACTTACATTTTAGTTTCCATCTTACTATTTTTTACTTAAAGAGTTTTCAGTTATAATCACTTATGCAAGATTTTTTATTTCCCCCTTTAACCTTTCTCTCAGCATATTTTTTCCTCACAGACAGCAATATAATCCTCCACAATATTGATAGCCATGGGGTTTGTATTCGAACTTGCATTTTCCTTCTGCTTTTGTACCTTCTCTATTCTGGATTCATGGATTTCTTGTTTCATAGAGGGATTCTCCCTCTTGGTCAGAATTTGCTCAGCCTGTTCTTTCAGCTAATTTCCATTAATATCAGTTTCCCAAGGATTTTAATAAATTCCCTTTTTGTCCCCAGTATGTTAAGATAAATAAAATATAAAACTCCCCCTGTGTTTTATTGTTTTTTAAGATAGCGCTAATCCAGTTTATTTATTTTTCTTAAATTCCTCTAGAGCAAAAACACCCCCATGTGCTTTCAGATATGCTTCTTTTGTTAAAAACAACACTGTTGTGACATTTCTCTGATGTTTCAGTCAGGTATAGGAGGGATATTAAGATGCTGTGTGCTCCATCTGTGGTGGTTCTAGAAAGGAGTCTGATAATCAAAGGTCTTCCTCTCTGTATATAGCTTTGCTTGAATATGTTTCCCAGACTCTTATATCTTCACACTTTCTAATTTTTATGTTATTTTTTCCTGTCTCCTGTCGTATGTTTTTCTCTTTCTTTTCTTTGAACATCTTGACTCATCCACATTTATTGGAGGGATTAGCAAGGGAAGCCAGGATTCGGGCATGATGACAAGACAGACAGTGGTCATCTTTGCTGGCAAAAGCCCCATCCTGCCTCCCCCAGCCAGGGCAATGGGCAAGGCTGGGTGGTCTGGAGCAGCAGCCCACAGCTAGGCACATGCAGGGCAGCAGTGCAGTGGGACTGCAGCTCTGGCAAGGCCCTGCAGCAGAACCTGGGATGAAGGCAGCTCCCGTGGGACAAGGGAAGTCCTGGCTGTGGCTGCCCCTCCAGCAGCCGCTTTGCAGCTGACCCTGACCCTCACAGCCGACCCTGACCCTCACAGCCAAATCCCCATTTACTTTATATCATTGACCTCACCTCCATGTCCCCAGCTCACACATATTCTTATAAAAGCTAGGATAATTCCATCACCCTGAGGAGCATAATGTGTGTGAGGAGCACATCAGTATACTTGGGAGTAGAACTTGATTTCAAAATACAGTAGCATTTTCATCGTGCCACCATGTCTATTCACAGAAACTGTTCACAGACATAATTTTTTGATGTTTTTGAGTTTGGCAGTAAGATATATAAAACACACACAGAACTGAAACTTCTTCTGTTTGCATTGAGAGTCTCAAGATGTCAGAGAAGAAGGATGCAGTTTTCCTGTCAGTGTATAAATAATTCCTGAAGAAAAGCTATTACCATCCGAACTTGACTCAGTTGGCAACTGCTAATGAGAGTCCTGTAATGTAAAATCAATAAAAGTTATTTGAACTAAACCCATGATTTGAGCAGAATGGAAATACATTTAATTAACACACATTCAAGTGTTCTAAATAAATGCAATTTCTTTATTTTTGAAACATCATGTTCTGTTCCAGTCATTTTAGCGAGACTATATTTGGTAGAACTTAGGCTAAGCATACATAGTGCTACAACTTTCTGAATTTAAATGGAATCATTGCCAAATACTTTATTTCTCCCTGTTCCTTTAGGAAAAAAAGTTCAGACCTTACAGCTCTTTAAATTAATCATAAAATGAGTGTGTTATAGACTGGCAGGATGGAATGGATATATGCATAAATACAGATAGATGATTGCATCTTTTGCTATCCATGCATTTTTTCATGGAACTGTCAACTTGTGTGTGCTTTCCACCAAAGCAATTTGCCAGGATTTGTGTCTTTGACAGAGGAGTGAGAATACTCTTGAGTGCATGAAGCACATATCTCTCTTAGACTGGAATATGAAATAAAAGGTGAAGAAAAGCAGCACTTTGCATCATTACTCTTCCTATGCGCCTTTTCTTTCAGGCTAAGAGCAGTTTGGCTCTCTTATAGAAAATAATTTAATTAGGAAGCTATTAGAATATACAGTCATCCATCTGACTGAAGGGTTGTGTCCTGAATTCTTATCTCTTCTGTACTCCCCAGTAGATCAAAACTCAGTTGTGATAAAAGTCAATGCTGATTCTTTGCAGCAGGCTAAGCACTGCTGCTACCTGGCTAAGGTAGCAGCCTAAGTCTCTTACCCTGAACAGGAACAAAAAGGTAGCAGGCTATCTCAGCCTCCTTGTCCTCTCCTGACCCATGGAGTGATGTACTAGGAGATTTCTTAATGGGAAATGTCTGGGTAGTGCTTCTTTTTTATAGGTGTCTCACAAATGGCAGAGAGACAGTCGGGGCAAGCCTCAGGCATGATCCCTGCAATTCCTTTGTAGAGGATCTATGTAATATAGATGGAAGGAATAGCACTGGAGAGCAAAGCAGGACTTGCCAGGAGCACACAGTGGGCTCATGCTTGCTTCACCGCATCTCCATCTACAGCTTATTGATGAATGAGAACAGAAATTTCTTGTCCAACTTCCCAGTCCATTCCAATCAGAATTGTTGTAGTCATGGCAAAAACCCTGGGACTAGAGTGGCCAAGAGTGCACCAAATGTATTTTGTAATGATGGACTTGAAGATCTTTCCCAACTTAAATGATTCTATGATTCTATAACTCAAACTTTTCACTTGTTTATATTTGATCATTGTACTCTAGCCACTCAATTGACTGAAGACTTAGGAAATACAGCTGAGAAAAAGAAACAGAAAAACAATTTTATGAGATTTTTTTGACAGATTATTTATTTGTGTAGTTTGACCTTATGGGTTTGAAAGAAAGAGAACACTTTTAATGAGGAGCTACAATATTTTATAGGAAAAAAACCCCAAACCCAGCAGATATATTTGACATAAAACCTTTTTATCAATAAAGAGTTTTCTGATATTGTCTGTTTACGGCAAAAGCGAGATATATATCATTAGGTATCCAAATACACTAAATAGCAATGATGCCCTCAAAGTGGCAAACCCTTGCTTTTTTTGAATGAGGCATAGTGGAAAAGGAGGCAGGAAACTGTAAGAACAATAGGTCAGGTCCCATTTTCCTCTTCTCTTTATATAGAGATTATGAAGGAAGTGAAATGGTTCTGTTTCCTCACATCTGACCTGCGAGTAAAATAGCCTGTGCAGTCAGTTTTAGCTTGGGAACACATACAAGTTCTATTTCCCAGTAACAAAATAAAGGATATGTATTCCTCAGAAAGTGAGTAAACAAAACAACGCCTTCATTTCTTCTGGTGTGAGATACTAGTCTCAAACCTTCTGCTTGCCTCTGTGATGGGAACATTTTTGATCTGTAGAAACCAATTAACCAATGTACCAAGTCTTTATTGATGACTATGTGATATGTGAGAAGCTGTTAATACTGAGACTTTGTATTAGTTAACGCTAATTAACTAGTTAACTATTATTAATTATTAGTTAACACTGACTCAATTTGCTTGGTCTGTGATACAATTGGTTGTCTCAAGAAAAAAAATAAAACCACCCTTCTAATTTCTGTTTCCTCTTAGTACTGTAATTACAGTTATTTCTGGATTTTAGAGCAGAAATAAATACACAAATTCTGGAATCATCAGCCCCCTCCTCACCCTCATAATTTCTGCCAAATTTGCAGATCAGTAGAAGCCTACTTTCATGTAATCTAATATAAGATTCCATTAGAATCAAAATGGAGATTAACTGTTAACAATGGCATAATATGCTGGTTTCTAATACACTAAGTACAGATGATGCACCCAAAGTGGCAAACCCTTGCTTTTTTTTTTTTTTTTTGAATGATGCGTAATGAAAAAAGGAAGCAGGAAACTGTAAGAACAAGTTGGTTTAAACTTACTTAAGGAAGACTTAGATTCAGAGGAAGTGCATTGGGAAGTTTCTGTAACTGTCCACAGAGAAAACACTTGCCTGTGTGCAAGACAGCTTTTGTGCTTCCTTCAGTAAACATAAAGGAAATGGGATTCATCTGTGCTATTTGTGTGACAGAGAACAAATGGTATCTTCTTCAAAGTATGACATCACAATGCCTTCAGAGGCAAATATTGTTTATATACATGTAACACAAACACATAGGATAACTATGAACCAAACAAGGAGCTGTTTATGTATTTTTCTTAGCTATATTTTAAATATAAGATTCTCCAACATGTCAGAGATCCTTGGGCATAATTTTCTCAAGGAAAAATAAGAACGGGTAAGACTTATCCCAGAAGCTTGGCAACTAACTTTCCAGATGAAAAATTCATAAAACTTAGGTGTTAGATGAAGGAGAAAACTGGCCCATTTATAATCAAACCATGCTGCATATTTAAAAGTGCAAATTATTTTGATATTTTTGTAGTACTTCCCTGGTAGACATTTGTCAACTCTCTGAAATGAACACACAGTTTAACTTTCTACACCATGACAGAAATTCCTTCTAGTCTGTTAGGTCAATACGTGCTCCATAGAAAGCTACTGCTACCAATGCTCCATGGGAATTTGCACTGGGAGTCTGATCGTTGTTCTCTTTGCAGTTTCAAACAGCATGAAATCAAATTATTTAGGATCAAATTACTTGTGGCTGCAGTGCCAGTGAAATGAATAAAATTTGACGACGTGAATTTGAACCTCATTTGGATTTCAGTGCTGGCATTGCATCTGGAAACCAGAAAAGAATTCCTAAAAGGCAGTTTGTATACAAATCTTACCCTAAAAAATACACTTCTCCATATGCAGGAAACAATAAGGTGTTTCTGTATGTGACTTAACAATATAGTATAAATTCAGTGCAATTGCAAATACTATCAAATTCAGATGGTCAAATATGCACTGTAAGCACTGTTTTCAGCTAAGAACCTGAGACCTAAGAATGCAGACGAGCAACATTACAGATAAAATTTATCCCTAAAAATGCTTATGAACAGGAATCTTGAATTAAATTATCATAAACTCTCATGAACACAGTGATAAAGAAGGTTTTCTCACCTTTTTTAAGCCAGCTGTAAACTTCTGTGCACCATGCTTGCATGGTCAGCAGGTCTTGATATTTCACCAATTAAAAAAGTAATTACTGTGGTGACTTTTGCCATGACACAATTTCATATGCTAAGTAAATGCATTCTGACAAATGCAAATCCACAGTTCCATTTCAATATAATTTCCTTCTGGAAAAGATTTGATGTACTTCTGTCATGACGCATTATAAATGCCTGAGCTTTAGGAAGGAAATTTATATGAAACCAATAAATAAAGATGTTACACCTACAGCTGTATTTGATAAGGATGTGAATAGTAATTCCATATTAATGTAACTGTCATCTCTGCTACCATTATTTGACATCTTTTATGCAAAGCGTCTATTTTCGGTTTTCTGAAAAGGTCCCCAAAATATCAGTATGTGTAAATATATGTGTAGAGGGAAAGGGAGAAAGGGAGGTGATTTTTTTTCATGATGCATACCAAAGAAGAGGACAGAGGGACTCGATGATTCAGCTGTTCCTATGCTGTCTGGAGATCAGGAGATGTACTGCTGTTTCCTCTCCACACAAGATTTTTTGTCAGCAGGAATATGAGAAAGTAATTAGTCTTCATGTTCCTCTCTCTCTCAAATATTCAGCTCTTATAACAGAGAACAATATAAAACACATTACATACAATCAGCTTTCTATATATTTTTTTCTCTTTGTAAACTGTCTCCAAACACTTTTTGATGCTCTGCTCTCTCAAGACGTTTGTGCACATCCTCTTTACTTCACATCTTTTTGTGCAGAAAAGCATCACCCTCCTACTAATTCTGTACATATTGAGAGAGGCTTTGGGTTCAGTCTTACAGTTTTCAAGGAACTGCTCTCAAACATATAGTTAGTGTCATCCCATAATTTTTCTTACAGTGTGTGCTGTATAACTAACGTTATGGGCTCTGTCTTTTAGCTTGTGTTGATGCAGCATCTTTTTGTTATTTCATGCAGAGGTTTACTCTTGGCTTTGGGGTGGAGCAAGTAATTTCAGTGATTTACTTCAAGATTTTAAATACTTCTCTTTTGTATTCCACTGTAGTAAAGATTTACATGCTAAATTTAGGAAGCAGCAGCATTACACAGTTTGAGGCACCTAGTGACTAACAAGAAGGCTGTGATGCACTGAGGCCATTCCTGAAATAAGTCCTCTCTCCTGGACAGACACCAGTGAGTAACAGCATAAGTGAATCATTCCATCTACCTCAATTGAAGTGCTCATTCAAGAGCCAAGACTGTCAGCAGTCACTGTGTTTGTATTTGTAGTCTCTCTTGTTCTGAGGCTGGTCTGGCATGTTTGCTTTTACATTAAAAAAATTGCTTATGTTTTGCTAAGTTACACTTTTTCAACTCACCGAGAGATTAAAAAAGAGAAAGTGCTGGGGTTTTTTTCTATTTTTCTCTTTTGGTTTGGGCTTTTTTGATCATTATAGGAAAAGTGAAGCTATGAGCCTGTACAATCAGTATTTTAAAATGTGACTCTACATGCAAATTCATGGACAGTTTTCCGAGCATCACTATGCTTTTCATTTTGGTTAAAATATTTTCTGCCTTGAAACAAATGCTGACTTAAGACAGAGAGAGAGGCCAAGGAAGACAATGATCGGACCAAAAACTATGAAGATGCTTTGGATATAGAGTTTGTAAAAAGGTGCTGTTTTCCTCATTGAATAGCTTGTCTCAAAATATACAGGTATTCTTCTGACTGTCCCTAATATCCATACTCTCTGAATATTACTTATTCCCCTCAGGTTTCTATAACAGCACTGACTTGAATTTTAGATTCTCATTGCACCCAAGGACCCCGTCACGTTCTAGAAAAAGATATTTTACTTTTTCTGTGGTGTTACAAAGTCCGTAGGAATAAGGAACATAGTAGATCCTCTACCACTTGAAATCTTTAAATCATATGAAGACGTGCTTTTAAAGACCTGTTTTAGCCTGGGCTGAAGTGGCTTTACGAGTTCATGTTGAGTAATATTGAGTCACAACCCTACAGCACACCCCTGCAATGTGTGCAATACACCCATGGTGAGAAGTGACTCAGGGCAGGCCAATGGCTCAGTTACCTGACAGGGCTGGGCTAAGACCAGACATATCCACACACTCCTGTTTGAATCACAGCACTACAGTTTCCATCCAGCTTTGGGGACAGTGAGAAGAATCTGGCACTTTGCACAGGTACAAGTTAGTGATGTTAAAGCAAGGGGATGGGACACAGGCACATGCAGCAGGAATTCATGCCTCTACTAAATCAACATGACAAACAAAAATGTGTCGAAAGACAAAAGTATGACCGGGATTATGTAAGAAGGCTGGTAAGATAATCTCATCTAACAGTGAAATCTGCAAATCATGGTGTCAGTTCTAATGGTTTTTAGCAGGGGAGGATTTTAACAAAAAACTCTGCGTATGCACATGTGATGCATATTTCTGCCTATGCATAAGCACATATAATACAACAAAAATTAAAAAGAACAGTATTTTACAAAACAAGAAAAGCATGTGTTCTAAACATATACTAGTAATGTCTAGTTAATGTATGCTGGAAAACAATAAAAATGTCCATTACCTAGCAAATGACCTTGCAACTTTCCCCTACATTTTTCAGGCTTGGCCCCAGTGCTGTTACACACCTGTCTCTGGAGAGACCTGTAACAACATGTTTATCTCCTGTTTACTGTAAACATTAATCACTTTTATAAAACTAATTTCTCATGGGGAAAGAAGAGATTCAGATTCCATTCAGAATCAATAAACAGTGAAAGGTAGGAAGAGACAAAGACATAAAGCTGGTCAACTGATGGTCATGAGGGGGAGAGGTTACTAATTACTAGTGCGCTCTTAATACCATTTCTGTTTGGACCTCCTGTGCTGTTCAAAGCTGTCATAGAAGACACAGGAAAAGAGGTGACAAAGTGTGTGTGATCTATTTTAAATTACACAGTAAAACACCTGATGATACTGAAAAATGCAAAGTAGTGTACTGGGGGAGAGTTATCCTAATTATCTCTAACAGAAAAATTAATTACTACCACTTTGGAAATAGTTTTTGAAACTACTGTGCATAGTGCATAGAGCATAGTGCATAGTGCTAAGAACTTTTCAAAAAGTCAATTAAAATGATGGGAATTATTATTATTAGGACTGAGAACAAAACAGAAAACATACTATATATACTATACCCCCATGCTGAGTAATAGTGACAGTTCTGCTAATTTAATCCCAGAAAATAACACAGAATTGTTTGCAAAAATATAAAGAGAAACAGAAAAGATCAAGAACATGGAGATACATTCACCTTACATGAAATTAAGTAATTAACTTAGGGAATGTGATGGAGAAAGGAAAAGATGGAATAATTACTTGCTCCAATAAGTGCCAGGAGCCAGGAAAGAAACCAATAGTTTTCATTGATCACACGTTTTCCAAATGCCTGCCCTTGGTCCCTGCTGGAGGCAAAATGTCCAGTTAAATTGATGGTTTGATCAGATTCAGTATGTTTACTGCAGTGTTATCAAGCTATGCTTTTTACATTGTGTGTAATTCCTCTTTTTGGCTGCCTTCATGTGCATCAGGGGGGGACAGTAACAATAAAGTGAGATGCCAAGGAAGGTCAAATCAGAATGGTCTGTTTTAAGGCAGAATCTCATGAGTTTTAAGGAACACTCTTATGCAGCTAAAATGCATAATGAATTATGAGTCTGATGATGTTACATGTTACATGTTACATGTCACCAGTTACATGAAATATGTATGAGCTATATTTCCATTTCTGTCCTGTGAGCTTATAAAGGACAATTTTGCACTTCTTTCATTTTTAAAACAGTATCAATTTGTGGAAACAGAATGATGGGAAATCACCTTCTCCATGATTATCATATTTCCTGCTCACTGCTGCTGTCCCTGTAAGGACATAATCAGTCACTCAGTTCTGATGCTGCCCAGCCGATTTTTGTACATTGGCAGTATCTGTTATCTTAATTGTCATGGTAACAAATGGTTTTGATTTCTTATTAACCAAAATTATTGTAAGCTTACATGACTAGGAAGGGCCATAAAAGAAATAGTAACAAAAGTATACCGTGTTTCAACAATCTCACCTGATGCCTGGAGACAAATACTTGGGTATAACACTTTCTTTCCAAAAGACGGAACTTAAAAAATATATTTCACTTACTAAAAAAATGTGTTAAAAGGAAATAAGGTAAGAAATTACAGATTTTTGTTCATCTTTTTCAGATGTATAGTTGATGCTTCATATGAATTACGGTCTATGATTCAAAACTGAAAAGAATTTTTAACATAGATTTCATAATCAGCATAATAATACCTTTAGTCTGAAAAGTCACAAACTATTACTTGATCAAATATAAATGATCCATTATAACAATCACATTTTGCAAAGGCCTTTATTTGTGCAAATGTAATGATGTTTTTTGATGATTAAGAACTCTAGAGTATGTGCAACTGAAAGCATGTTGTTAACAATAAAACCAGAAGATAAGCACTTTTATTCTATACTACTAAATAACTGGAATCTTTGACATATTTGCAAACATACTAACTAGATTCACTTTTAAAAGCTTTATCTCAGATCTACCTTTAAAAACTACCTTTTTTTACTGTAGTTAGCATTTTGTCAGCCAATATGACAAAGATCTTAGGAAATGCAGTAGGCACATATGGCATCATATGCACAGAGCATCAGTGCTCTTCAGATACTATATTTTCCTGGGAATTTTCACTGTCTTTGGATTCAATTCAGATAGATTTAAATTTCATTAAATGAAATTTAATCCTAACTTGTTTTCCTATCTTTTTTTTTTTTTTTTCAAAGAGCACCCCTTACTGATGTAAAATGCATCTAATCTGTTCCAGAAAACATTTTGATATGCTATCATTTGCTGAATATATAGCTCCTTGACCAGACAGCAGGGTTTTTTATGTTTGTTTTGTCTGTTTGTTTGTTTTCTAACCAAAGATTCTGAAACTGATAGATAAATAGTGATCATTCTATGGAAAAGTGAATATTTTCATGAAAACACAATCCAAAAAATCCCTTGGAAAAGCAATGGGCTTGGACTAAAATCCCTAGAGTGATAAAAATGAGATCTTCTTGGCATCATTTCCACTATGCAAATCAATTTATCTAGCTGCAGGTTTGAGCCCTAGCAGAGCTTGCTGCAGTGGTTTGAGGTGCCATCACCTATTTATTCCTCCTGTCACCTGGATGGGAAAATGTAATAAGAGGCCAGTCGCAGCTGGCACAGCTCAGAGTCTGAGAAAGAATCTCAGCCTCACCTCCGGAAACTAGTGCATGAAAATGTGAATTGCAATGGCTGGAAATAGTTTCTTGTATCAACTCTGCTCTAGGGCACTCATGCCTGATGAGGAGATAGGAGAGACAGTCGGGAAGGGCGATGCCTTGAGCTGTGCCAGTGAGAATATTTCCGAGAGCCTTGGTGTGAGCCTTGACTCTGACTGGGGGTTGGCGGCAGCTACATTGCTTTGTAGGAGTTAATGCAGCTCTCAGCTCAAATGTCTGAGTCCTTGAGAGAGAACGCCAACGTTTCTGTGAGGGGAAGAGGAAGCAAGAGAGACGAGAGTAGTAGTGAAGACCGAAAAAATTAAATTGCATTCTTTCTGCAGCGTAGAGCGAAAGGACACGGGTGCTGAACGGAAACACAGAAACACTGCAAAACAACTTTATCGACGGTAAATGGTGTTAACCTAGCTCGTTCATTTTCTTTGTAAACAGAACTGGTTTTCTAGGAGAAAATAAATGTGGGGATGTGGTATTATGTCACCCGGGGAAGCTAGCGGAGGTGGGGAGTATGGAGCATGGTACGGCGCGGAAAGTGACTGAAGCAACACGGTGAATTATTGAAAGCTGACCCACTGGCAGAGGGGGAGCTGCTGAAAGGGTTGCCTTGGAAGGCGTTTTATCCAACAAACTCACTAAGGCCCTTGCCGCGGGAAGAATCTAACCGTGGCACGGCACGGGGACAGGTGTCCCGGCACGGCAGGGCGGAGCAGAGCAGCACCAGGCAGCTCCTCCAGCATCCCTCACCGGCAGAACGCAAGATGGCCGGGAGCGCCGCCCCGGGGCGGTGGGAGCGCAGCGCGGGAGGCGGTGCGGTGCGGTGCGGCCCCGCGGGGCAGAGCTATCGCCGCCCGCCCCTCGCCTGCTCGGCCCAGAGTTACCACCGCCCGCCCCTCGCCTGCCCCGGCCCCGCCCGGCGCCCCGGCTGCCTCTCGGCTGCGAGCGGCCACAGCGGCGGCGGCGGCTGCAGCGGGTGAGTGGCGGCGAGCGGGTGCGGCTCGGGGGCAGCCGGCCGTTCTTCCTTCCCTCTCTCCGCCCCGGGGAGCCTTCCTTCCTTCCTTCCTTCCTTCCTTCCTTCCTTCCTTCCTTCCTTCCTTCCTTCCTTCCTTCCTTCCTTCCTCTGCCTGCGCGCCGCGGGCAGAGGCGCTGTCCGGGCAGCGGGTGCAGCTGCCGCTCGCCGGGCGGGGCCGCTTCCCGGTGCTCCCTGCGCGGGCGGCGGCACTCGGATCCCGCCGGGCTGTGCGAAAGGACCGCGCTCCTCCTCCCGGCGCGGTGCTGCCGCGGAGCCATCAGTGCTGCACGGGGACAGATCGGCGCGGTGGGTGACAGATGTGTGTGTGTGTGTGTGTGTGTGTGTGTGTGTGTGTGTGTGTGTGTGTGTGTGTGTGTGTGTGTGTGTGTGTGTGTGTGGTGTGGGTGTGTGTGCTCCCAGCGGCTCGGCGCGTTTCCACCAAATAAGGAGAAGTTTAGTTTCCGTACCACGTACTGCCTTGCAGCAGTGTAGTGGCATCAGAAATATTAGAGTTTAATAGTTGGCGTGCGCTTTTGATAGTTGGTGTGTTGTGTAGATGACAGTATAAAGCAAATGTTTAAGCCTTGAAATACCGAGCGTCCCTACTGCTTGCTCACCTCGGTTCTCTGATCTCAAGAGTCTTAATAACGTAGAATATAACTTTTTTCATTCTAAATAGTGCTGTTTGTATTGATGGTGTACATGTATGAAAATAAGTAGAAATTAACGTGAATTTAAAGAGCTGAAAGTCAAAAAACAGCCTTTAAATTGAGAAGAACATCTTTAAAGAGTAGTTAATGATGCTGTTGTGATGACCAATATCAAAACTGGCAGTCTGACAAATAATGGGAGTGCAAGCTTTCTAATAGATGGGTCATATTTTCCTTGCTGACTTGATCTATTTAGTGCCGAGTCAAACAAAATCCAGAAGTTTGTAGAATTCACCTAAGGTAATTGCAGCTGTGCAGCCTTGTTGCCCTGCCCTTTGCAGCAGTGGTCCCGTGGCCGTGCGTCCAGTTGCAATGTCACCTGTCGGTCTGCTGATATCCACTGCAGAGTTGCTGTTACCATGCATTAGGGATGAATCTGTGGTTTGGTTGGGGCTTTGCCCGAAACCCCTGCTGATAATTAAGCTTGTTCAGTTTTGCATGCTAAAAGACTTTTTAGCATGCGAGTTTTGGATCTGAAAATCAGACGCTGTTGCAAAGGGGTTTTTTGCCTCGGATAAATTGTAAGGGGTCAGGAGGTGGAACTATGTCACTCTTGCCTATTTCAACTCAATAAAAAAAGGAAGGAGGGGAAGCTTTTCTCTTAGGAAGCATTTGCGATGCATTCAGATGTCAATTTTTTACCTCCACTTATATACTAGTGCAGAAATCCTGGATTCTTGAACAACAGAGTGGGTCTTAGTGCTCACTGAGCCCCTTTTAGCCAGCTGTCAGCTACAGAAGCTCTCAATGGCTTCTGTTCCAGGCTGCATTGTTGGCACCTGTGGACACTGCATTTGATGCTTAGCTTTGTCTGTGATGCTGTTTCTTGGCTTACCTTAATGCCAGTTTTTACTTAAGGAGTTCAACATCTAAAGGTTTCATTGTGTTGATGCTGCTTTGCAGAGCATACATCATCAAACACTTTTGAGGTGTCTGCAGTTATTAACCTTGGATGCTTTGTAGCCAGATATTGTGTGACTGTAGTGTTGCCATATGCTGAGCTGCATATGGCTAAACTGTTGCAAGGCATTGGTGTACATTGGTGAAAATTGCTGTTTTTCACGGCAAAGAGGTGCCCAGGATGTGTTGGCATTGTAGTAGATTCTCAGGATCACTGTGAGTGGCAAAAATGTCAACTGCCTAAGGTCACTTGCACAGCTGGGATCAGTTCTGCTCTCAGTAGCAGGAGCTGCTGTCCTTTCAGACACCATGTGTGTCTGTAACCAGCAGGATGTCTGCAATATCTTCCCAGCATATGTGGAAAGCTGTGGTGTGGTTTAAAAAACCAAATCTACCACATATCCCAGAGAGAAATTTAAAGGCAGATGCACCATTTTAATTGAGGCCATTGATAGAAAGTTGGAAAGCCCCTAAAGACCTGTAATGTTAACGAGTTGCTCTGATTCTGTGGTAGCTTAAGCTCATGCTTTAAATCAAACAACCCTCCTCTTCCTTGACCTTCCCACATTCATATTTTGAGATTGGCTCCTTATATTTGTGTACAGAATGTAACAAGATTGTAATTTCTGTTCTGTTCCCATCAAATGTGGGGGTGCAGGGGCTCAAGACTAAAATCCTAGATTATCCTGTAGTCATGCATCTCCAGGCTGCTGGGATTTATGAAGTGTTGTGACATTCCTGAAGAACTGAGAACATGCCAGAATGGTGCAAAGGATTTACAGGATTCCTAATAACTTTGTAAAAATTTATTTTACTTTTAGACCACAATGAATGTGGAACATGAAATTAACCTCTTAGTTGAGGAGATTCGACGGCTGGGAACCAGAAGTAAGTGTTGTAATATCTCTGTACAGGTGTAGTCATGTTACAGATGCATGTATGTACATACATGTCATCATGCATGCATATCATACAGATGTAGTCATGTTATGTCAACCTATGAACTTGGCAAATTTAAATAAGCAGGCCCAGGTGACTGAAAAACTGCATATGAACTTAATGTTGAACTGTATGGTACTGTCTGTGTCCCGTCCTTTAAAGTAGTTCTGATATAAACATTTAAGTTTCTGCAGCAGAGAGAATGTAGGCCTGGAATTCTGCTCCCTGAATCAACTGCAAGATTCACCTTTTCTTTAGGCTTTCAATACTCAGTACAGTCACCACAGAAGAAAGTTTCACCTTCTCCTTCTGCCTCCTTCCTTGGTAACTTCTGTCCTTCAAAAATTATACTTTCCAATTCTGTCCATGATCATATTATTTGGAAGAAATTGGTCTGTATGCCTAAAACTGATCCAGGAGGTATACGTGTAGTTCCAACCTTCCTTAAACTTGCTTAGAAGGTACTGTTTTCTCTTAAGACTGTTTTTCATTGCTAAAACTCTTCTTTCTTTACAAATACTTAGGCAGTTTTTAGATGTGCTATCTGCTCCTATGTGTCAGTTCTGATGCCATTTGTTCAGTTCCACTTGTTTTTCAAAATGTAAACGGATATGTACATTTTGTGTGGCTGCATCTGCTTTTTAGGAATAACCTAACTTTACCATATATTTTAAAATTCTTGCTTTGTGTGAAAATTCACATTGCAGCCTTTTCAATGTGAACCTCAAATAGTAATGAATGAAAAGTGAAAAAAATACTTTAATCTATGGTTTAGATTTAGGTAGCAGGATCAGGGAGTTGGACTTGATCCTTATGGGTCTCCTCCAATTTGAGACGTTCTAGGATTCTAGGATTTTAATTATTTAAAACTAATATTCTCCAAAGACTGTGAAGAGATTCAATAGCCTGTGCTTGTAATAGGTTTCAGAAAGTCATCAGTAAAAGTAAATACAGCAATATGTGGTCCTTGATATGAGTCTCTGGAAGGAAAGGCAAAGTTATACCAGGCAGGAGTTCTGCTTACTGTTTACCACCAGCATTCATCATATGATCCCAAAAAAATTGGGAAACACAGTGGGGTTTACTTTCAGTGTTCTGTGTGTCACTTTATTTCCCCAGTAATCTCCTAACTTGAAGAAAATCAACATGATGTCATTTATTTAGATGCTGATGGACAAGTGAGCGTGAAATTTGGTGTGCTGTTTGCTGATGAAAAGTGTGCCAACCTCTTTGAAGCCTTGGTGGGAACTCTGAAGGCAGCAAAACGACGGAAGATTGTCACTTACCAAGGAGAGCTACTTCTACAAGGTGTTCATGACAATGTGGACATCATGCTGCTGCAGAACTGATGCAGTGTTTCAGCTATGCATTAATGGAATTGTTTGAAACAGTGATTTGCCACATCCTCTTAATAAGGCTGATCATTCTAAGGTTTTGGTGTATTTTGTATATCTTTATAGTCAAAAGAAAACTGTCCTATTTTGGAAAACATTCCCTTTTGTAAGTCTTCCTAAAATGGTACTGTATGTGAGTAATGTAAAAGATGCCAGATCTTTTTTTTTTCTTTTGTTTTTTTTTCTTTTCTTTTTTTTTTTTTTTAATCTCAGGTAATTCTCTCAAATGTCTGGTGGTTACTTTCAACATGAAGAAGGGGACTGGTGATTTAATGTTTACAAATGAAAATGTGCCATGAAAGTATAAAATAAAAGCACATAGTTAAATTTGTCTTATTCTTACTGCTTTGGTTTTTTTTTTTGCAATCTTCAATGAAAGCAAACTGAATTCCTGCAAGGAGTGTATTTAGGCAACCGTTCAAGAAGCATGACAGTGAGAAAATAATTTTGCAGTGTGATTTAATAGTAGAATGACTGCCCTTCAGATTGACCAGATTGTACACAAAAAGACATGAATGTTAAATGTACCTCATTCATCTGTGGCACTATCATATGCTTTCATTTTCTTGTCCTCTTGACTTTTGAAGGAAGTGGGTGAGGAGCTCCCTGAATGCTTTCATGCACTGTTAACTGGAAGTTAGTACAGCAGCTTCAGGTTGTGATTATTTTCCTTTATTTTTAGAGAAGTCCTACTTTCTCTAAATCTCTCCAGGCAGAAAGTGGGAGGGGAGGAGAAGAAAAAGGCCCTTCTGTTTGAAAAGGCCCTTACTGCCAGTTCTTTTTATCAGGTAGAAATGTACCCTTCAGTAGAGAGAAAGTGTTGCTGCCTGAGGAAAGCAGCCATGGGTAAGCAAACTGCTTACTGCTCTGTGCTTACACTCCACAGCTGCAGCTCTTAAAGTTGCAGGGTGGGTGAATTTCCCTTAGCAGCCTTTTACAAGTGCAAAGTGCTTGAAAAGCGTCTCCTCATTTCCAGATCCAACAAATGTGTCCATGGTTATGGAATCTCTACAAAGCTGTGTAGTTCCAGCTGCTACCCCTTTCAGCTTGTTTTGCTCTGCTTTGTGCAACAGGAAAACAACTTAGATCCTGTGTGCAAACAGATCTGGGCTGCCTCTGCCTGTGCTGGCCCCAGAATCTGGAGAGCAGGGAAGTGATACGCGGAGAAACTTGAGCTGTCTGGGTCGAAGCCAGCTGGAGTGGAGGAGCAGAGCAGGAGCTCAGCACAGCTTCCTGGCTCCAGTGCTCTGTCACTGTGGTGCAGCACTTCTGCTTCCAGACCTGAGCTGGCAAGTGCCTGCACCCCTGTGCTCCACAGGCAGAAAGAAGGGGGACAGACCCAGGCCTTCTGCCAGAGGGGTGAGACCAGAGAGCTCTGTGTTACCAGATAACCACAGCTGTTTTTCTTCTGCTTCTATTTTGCTGCAAGCCTGAGTCTGGATTGTCTGGGGTCACAGAATAGCCTGAGTATGCTGACAGATACCAAGTGCTTTGTGTTTGTCTGAGATGCCAATTTTTATACAGAGAGCACCAACGTACTCTAGCCTGGAAGTAGCTCTTTGTGCATGCTCATGACAGGTCTTTAAGCACTGAGGGGCTCAGCCTTGAAAATTTAGTGAAATCAGAACAACCAAACCAGTAAATGCAAGGCTCAGTGCTGAGTTGGATCTGAGACAGGACTATAAAGAAACCTTTCTGTCTCTCTTATTTTAGATTTATCTAAACAATACCGATAAAAGTGCTCAGGGTTTCTAGGAACACCATGTAGAAAGAGACAGAGAAATCTGGAATTAAAATAAATCTGTAAGAATCAGAGAAGACTGTGACTTGTGTACTGCCTGGGGCAGTTGAGTTTCATTTTCTCTCTGCTTCTGAAGGCTGGAGAGGAACAACAGGAACAAGGATATATGTCCAAGAATTTGCCCCCAGTGCAAAGTTTAATCCAGTACCTACTGGCCTCAGAATTGTGTAGAATTTTCACTTCAGGTTGTATACAAGCACTGTTGACTTTCTGAATTATTTTTTTTCAGAGAAAATCAAATACTAATATCTCTTCCAATGCATGAGACCACACACCTGTTGAGGAAGTAATTGCCACAGCAAATGGCCTGGACATGAGATGTAGTTCCTGGAGCACTTCACGTAATCATAGAAAGCTGGGGGAGGCATTACCTGTTTCTATAAACAGTAGTACAACCAGCACTTCTCTGCAATGGGTTCATGATCTTGCCAGCTATGGGCCTGAAGGAAGTTTGCAGGTCAGCCAGAAGCACCACTGATTCTAAAACAGAAAGTAATTCTGACTCTGGGGAAGTAGGAAGAATCAGAGATTTTTGACCACAGTGCAAGAGCTATTGGTAGGGCTGTTACCTGCCTGTGATAATGGTAGGAGATTAGCTTGGCTAATTCAGTCTCCATCTTCATATATCTGAGGGCATGGTGGAACCTCGAAGAGAGGTTAGATGAGCTCCAGGCAAATCTAACAGGTACAATTTAAGATGTCACCAGTGCATGTCTTCAGCTGGAATTGTTAGAGTAGCTGATGGAATGGAGTGTGTACACTTGCACTCATTCATCTCAGCTGTTTCTGTATAAAGCTCAGTGACTGGAGATAAATATGCTTTTCAAAGGAGATTTAACTAAGCTGTGAAGGTGCTGAGGTGCAGGTCTGCATAACCTCTTGTGAGGAGTGGTGACATCTTAAACGTTGCAGCTATTTCTCTTGTGAACATAGGTTTTTTGGGTTTTTTTTTCTTTTGCTGGGAGCATGAGCAAAGAAAGGGTTGAAATACATGCAATGCTATCTTCTGTGTGCCTCTCATGTTGGAGTGAATTTTAAAAATGGATGTTGTGTTTTGCTTGTCTCTCATGTCCCCTCCAAAGCTTTGCTGGAGGTATTCTTTCTGCTTCAAGGGTTTTGTCTTGGTGACAGCAATGTCGCTTTTGCCATTCATATCTGTGTAAAAGCTTTGCCACAAAAAAACACTTAAAGGAAAGAACAAGAGGAAGAGGAGCAGGAAGTTCTTACATACTGAAAACTTATTATATTGCACTGATACTTAGTGGTTTTATTTTAAATTAGTTGCATGTTTTAGAAATAGGCTGAGATTCTCCTCTACTCCAGAAGGGTGGAATATTAAGTATGTTTAAACAGTTGCAGAGCCTTTGCTAAGATGACACAACATGAATCAATGATTGTCACAGGACTGGCCTTATGGCTCCATATCAAAACACTAACCTTTAATGACGTCTTTGTATCATCTCCACCTAGTATAAAAAACAGTCCTAAAGGTTTGTTCCACAGTCTGCAGCATAATTTATATTCATCATTACTTGAAAATCCTTTTTCTGATAATTGTATGATGGGAATCATGCTTTCGAGGAGTTAAAAAAAGCCCAACGTGTTTCTTTTGGAAACTGGCAAAGTCACTAATTTTGCAAAATTCATGTGATCTGCCTTTTTTCTCAGCACCAAAACCCATACCAGTTTACAATTTCCTAAGGATTTGATTTCCAAGGCAAGATATTTTCAGCATTTTGATCTGAAACGGCATTCTTAAAGAAAATCAAGAGCAGGTTGAAGAGCTGCTCCAGTGCAATGATTTCCAGGAATCTGTATGGTCAAGATTTCCAGTTACCTCTGGTTTAAAAATAAGTCGAATGGGTTATTTGAGGATAAGTGCTTGACAGTGTTTCTAGAAAGCAGTGTTTTTAACATCTAGTTACATAAACTGCTTAATGTGAAACTATTCCAATAAAGTTTTCCTGAGGGTGGCAGTTCAGTTTAGTTCTGCCACTCTGAGTACAGCTTTAGCCCCAAATGCACTGCAGTGCATTTTTAAGCAGCCAAAGCCAGTCTGCTGGCATGTATTTTGAATAAAGCAACAGAAGCAGCATTATCTTGTGGTGTAGCCTAGATGTCAGTGCAGATTATTCTTATCTCTGCCAGAGCACCTGAGTGCCTCAAATACCAGCCTGCTAACCTAGAGAGGGAGTAGTTCGACCTACAAACGCTCTCCTGACTCTTGTCAGATCAGATCCAGATCAAAACTCCTTTCAGAGAAATGCTTAGAGACAGACCTGAGCATTTTCCAGTACAGCATTTTCACAAATATAGCAGCATTATGTCCATGACTTTGCTCCTTTTTGGAGCTTCTTCCTGTACAACTACTGTAAGCTGAGTGACACTAAGGGTTTTGCTGCCACCTTGCCATGCTTATAGCTGTTCTCCAGAGAGGACAATGGTAATGTAATTGTAAATGTAATTTTATATGCATATTATGCATACTTATTGGTACAACAGTGTGGCTAGCACAGGTCTTTCTCGTGAGAACATTTTTGCTACGTTTCATAAACAAAGATAAAGTTTGGATGTTTTGCAAACAGCGTCTCGAGATTAGGGCAGTTCAGACCTGGCCAATTAGGCCTAGGGGGAGGTTTCTGGCTGACCAATCTGGGTGACCTCTGAAAACTCTATATATATGGAAATCAAAATAATAAAGGCAGTTTTCTCTTTTCTTGCCTGAAAACCTGGGTTTTTCTCTCAGCTAGTGGCTCAACAGCGACACAACAGGTACTCACAACCAGACTATTTTTTCTCAGTGGGGAAACACTTAGTAAAACGACAATTTTGTTTGAATGGGAATATAAAGATGTGCATTTTCTGGTCTTTGCTAAGTCTGTTAAATGCCACAGAGGATCATGTTAGTAAAACTGATCGTCTGTACCTTGCAGAATTAGGTAATTTGTGAAGTTTTGGTAATAGAAGACATATTACTGCCAGGTCTTTATTAGTCAAGAGGCCTTGGTCTGTCTCTGCAGCTAATGTTCTAAAAAGCTTCCTTTATAAACTTGCATTTTTAAACACAGTATGATATTCTTGGAAGTCTGCTTTCAGTTTTCTTAGGGAAAAAAAGGCAGAAAGTGAATAGCAGTTGAAGATAAACCTTCATTCATTAGGACTTCAGCACTATGTAGCAGTTCACACAGAAGTCAAGATACAAACATGGAAATAATTGTGTTGCAGGTAACTTCAGTGGCATTTGAATATTTAAATTCAAGTATGTGACATTTGCAAGGTACCCTGGTAGCTCCAAGTCCACAGGCACCTAAGGTTTGACTGGAAAACTTTGCTGGAAACGTAAAATCATGCAAACCTCCCTATACCCAGAAGCATTGACACCTTTTCTCCACTGAGTACCAAAGTGCCTGTCTCAGATGCATGACCACAGGGAATCAGGACATGCCTAAAGCCCCCCAGGATGTGTGCTGGGAAGCAGGAACACTGAGTAGTGCTTAGCTGTATACAAAAATGTCTGTAATTTGCTCCTTAAATATCCTCTAAGCCACCTTTTCTGGTCCTGATGAATGGTTCTGACCTGAAGGGGGTGGGAGCATCAGCACTGGGTGGGCACAGGTTGTTGCCAGGCCCCTGCATGGCATGTGATGTGCCAAAAAACACGTCATCAGGCAAAGAGAAATTGCTGTCTGAAAAACTGTGCCTCAAGCTCCTTGGGAAGCTGGTCTGTGCTTCTGTGTCAAGCAACACCGAGATTGGTTTGCTCAGAGACAAGAGTGGGATTCCCTAACCTGTGTCTTTGTGTTGTGGAAAACAATGCTCCTCTGTGCTTACATTTGCATTGTGTTCCACTCGAGCACACCCAGCCAGCTGGCCTGATAGCAGAGAACTGCTGTTGTGCGACTTCTCAGAATTGTTTTCTTCTCTATGAATACTTTTGGCAGTTTATAAAGTCATTGGCTATTTCAAGTTGGAAGGCACCCGTAAGTTTGTAGCACACATCAGCTTGATTCCCTCTCAAACACAGCACCTTACATAGTGAGAAAAAAGAGCTCCCAATCATGCTGTGGACCCCATTCATAGCTGTGCCTCCTAGTACAGGTCTTGACAGCTTTCTTGACATTACTGAACACATCTTGTCTTAAAAGTATAACAAAATGTGGCCCAGAAAATGAAAGGTTAAAACATGGCACTACCACAGTCCCACTGCCTTTACTAAGTTTAGACCTGCACACAACGTGCTTCCCCTACATTTTTACAGTGGCCAAAGACAGCAGGGTTTGCATTTGGATGCAAAAGTCAAACCTTCCTCTCTGTGGTCTGCAGCCTGCGCGCCAGCAGGATGTTGTGGTGGTGACAGCCAGGGGTGAAACACTTCTGCAGAAAAGAAAACAAACCCAGTTCGTGTCAGCAGAAGCAAGAGGGAGTAAACGGTATAAACAGTGCAAACTAAATGATACTGCGAATTTTTGCTGTACGGCAATCCAGACTACTTGTGATTACGCAAGCACATATTTTAAATTGCTGTGTTTTGAACAAAAAAAGAAACATCACAAAAACTGTCTAGAAAACTCCTGACTTGAGCTGTTCCTTGCAAGTTGCATGTGTTGCTGTCAAGTCTCATGACACTCTCCTTTAAATTTAAGAAACAAAACTAATCATCTTTGCATTGTTAGTTACAGACGATGGCAATAATCTTGGCCAGTTAATGATGTCTTGAGGGTAAAATGCAGACAGTTGGCATTTTATCTATTTATAATAATTTTTTTAAATGGTAGCACCATCCCTTCACTCCCACTCTGCCTCGCCCACACACACTCAGCATTTTATGAGTCAGGCTGCAAGAATATCAAGAGGCTGATGCAAAAATTAGATTTTGTAAAGTTCTTTTTTAAAGAATGCTTGAGGTGCTTTTCCTTTGCCTTCCTTACTTTTTTGGTCATATTTTCAAGCTGCTGTCTGCAGTACAAGGGTAATGTTTTCATTAAATCTAAAATCTTGAGTGTATTGTATGGCTAAGGTGAGGCCATGAAAGAAATACATTTTTTACATCAAATTTCTCAGAATGTATCTGTATTTAATAGAACCTTTATTTTTGCAAACATCTAGAAGTCATTGGGGCAGTTCCTATAAAATCAAGCAATCAAGTATTAGGCTGTGGCTGTAGAAGCAAAGAAGCCATCAGTGTGAAAATCATGAGTGTTATTACTGCACTATTTATGCACATTCCCATCCTCAGCACAGGTACTGTGTGAGCCATTCAGGCATAACATCATGGTCCTGTGGCTTCACAACCACAGTAGCTGGGGCTACCACACCATTAAACCAAATGGTACCAAGGCCACAGCTTAGACATGAAATCATACTCTAGACACATTTGTCTCACGAGAAAGGTTTATATTACCATCTTAAACCATTACTATTACTGTTTAAAAAAATATACCTGGCATGAGATGTGTTTCAGGTTTAAAGGTTCACTGGGGAGGTACAGGTGTTGCTGGGTGGTCTGGTCACCTGGTTGCTGGAAGGAAGCAATCCTGGGGGATTAAAGCCGGGATGAAACTTCTGAGAAAACCTGAAGTTCCAGTGAGTGCTCTGCCCCAGTCTTGCCCATGGTCATGAGAAGAGGCTCTGCTCCAGAGACTCTCTTGTCTCTACCATGGATCTAACCATGTAGCTCCTCCTCACCTGGAGGTCCATAGTCTGAGGGGTGGACATGATGGCCTCTACCTCCCACCCCTCAGATGTGCCTTTTGGGGTGACTATCCAACAGGGTGACTGCCTCTGCCCTTGCTGGAGAAGGTAAAGTGTGAATTTGTGCCTCTATAACACCAGCAGTCCTTATTGCTAGTATCTATTTGGTTTTTGGTCTAGTCTGCATCTCAAGCATATGCCCAAGCAACATAAGCCTACCTATTATACTGCAAAATATCTCCATCTTTGCATAATGGGTAGACAAGACAACCTTTTGAATTCTTAGCCCATAAATCCCAGAAAAAATTCTCATTAAGGCATCTGATCACAGATCCTGTCCCTGTGGCTTTCCAGGTAGCACCAGGGCTTTTTCGTGGAAAATCTCCACAGTAAGTATTGTTCCTTTGAATTTGTCCAGTTACACACCACTAACCCAGTCCTGACTGGAACGTCGGTTTTACTGAGGTAATGGTGCAAATGACAGTATCATCTAGAGTTTTGTTTAGTTGCTTTCCAAATATTTTCCTTGTCAGACTTTGTTTTCCAGTATTACAGCAAAAATTTTTTTAAAATCCATATAAGACACTGTTTTGCACTGAGTTGCAGTGGTGGCAGAGAGATGGAGACAAAGACAGTGCAGGGCTCTTTCTGGATATTAGAAAGAATGGCCAACAACATGTAGATTAATAAAATAGCCATTTCAATAAGAGACTACAGAGAGAAACATAGTAAGTAATTCTTATGTCCCTTCAGATTGCACAGCATCAGACATGCCCCATATGTATTTTGTTAGGGCAGATCCTTCTAAGGAAATGTACTTCCTTTATGTTCCTTTGAGTTAGTAAATAATTTCCGTATAAGAAAACAACTCTTTTCCTGAAGGATGTTTTCACAAGAGCTTCTTGCTGCACTTTCAGATGAGGGCAAGGCCAAATGGGATGGTGTAATTGATGGTATCAAGTGGGAGCTGCCCACAGGCTCCTCTCTTAATAATGAGGTGGCCAGATTTGTCCCATTGTCAAGGGGTCAATCTGTGCAGCACAGCCGAGGCTGAAGGCTGTGCTGGATGTGCAACATGGCACAGCACAGGCCTGGGGCTGCTCAGGTTTGCTGTGGAATGGATGATTGATTCCTTGATGCACAGCAGCCTCCTGGGCAGGATCATTACTCAGATGAATTTTAGTTGATTCCTTCTAACACTCCTTCTTATCTCACTTCTGAAATGAAGTCATTTAATGTACCAGGGAAAGTGGGAACAAAAATTGGGGAAGTACTTTCTGATGTTGTTTTCAAGGAGAGTAACTGGTCTTTATGAGAATTTGAGTGTTACCTGTGTTGGAGTGGACTTTAAAAATTGTCCCAAGGGGAATTTTGCCAAATACACATTTTCTATAATGCAAGAACTATATCGTATCATGTAGAGTTAGGATATTAAGATGTACCTAATCCTACTTGGTGTCCCATGATGTTTCTGGGCCTTCCTCTTCTTGAAATATTTTGGTCTTTTCTGATTTCCAGAGCTGCTAGGTACTCTAATGTTGGCCCATGTTATACTGACCCAGACATTTCTTTTTCACCCTGGCATGTCTAAATTGTCAATTCACCATTCATGGGAAAGACTGATGGAGCTGTGGTTACGGTCAGGGAGGATGTGTGCAGCAGTGACAGGGTTTCATTTTGTAGTATTCACTTGATTTATTCCAAAAGATATGCTCTCTCCTTTAGAAAGTCTTCTGCCTTTTATTTTTTGTAGAAGTTTCATTTCCTGCATGGTGGAGCAAATGAAGGAAGGAGCCTCATTAATTCCCAGTCTTGATTCTTTTTCTTATCACTGTTCTTCCTGTATGACAAGATCCCTGTGAAGAAAAGAAAGGGTAACATTTAATTAAGGGTTATTTTCCATTGTGCATACACTAGGATCCAAATAAAAGCTCCATGGAAGATGCCATTTATAATTCTAGTGTTTAACCTCATTCTAAAGCATATCATGTAAGTGCTGTATGATGAATATATAGACTTATTGATAAGCATTGTCTCCATGTTGATAAGCATTTCTACATACAAGGTCTTCATGAGAAAGACAGATAAGCAGGGTCTCACTCTAAATCCATGTATGAGTTGTTCTTAGCCCTTCACAAAGGGCTTGTGCTCCATTATTTTGGCAGGGTATTGGTGGGCAAATGCAGATGGCGAAAGGACTGTAGCAACCTGAAAAACGCTGTTTATCATCCAAGCTTGGATGGAGCTGCATGGGAGGCAGGCAGCGCCCATGCCACCACTCCCCACTCCAGACTTGCACAGGCTTGCTACAAGGCAAAGGCAGAGACTGAGCTCCTCCAGAAAAGGTCAGATGTCTTTTGCAATAGCAAAAACTAATCAAGCTAAATATGTAACTCCTCACAACCTGCACATACAAGTTCAGTTTGCTCTCTCATATCATTCTTACTGCTGAACTAAGTCACCACAAAAGGTAGGGAAACTTCTTCAGAAGAATGATTTTAGTGTGCTTGAAAATTTTGTGAACTTAGAAATGTGTTTTATTCTTTTTTTCTGTGGATACACAATGGCTTTTAGAAGCAAGTGTAATCTTTAAACACATCCCATCTGATCCTGTGTCACTAATGACATCTTACTGAGCATCACCAATTGACAGCTGTTTGTTCCTAAATCCCTTTTTTAGAGATTTCCTTTCTTAACATTTCCTATTAGCATGGTACTAGATCTCAGACAGTGCAAGTCTTGCATAAATAACATGCAAACTGGATGCAAGCTGTGTTTTCCCTGCAGTCATTAAGACTGCCTACAATCAAGGTTAGAGGACAAGATGGTAAAGTTGATGGTGTTTTCCTAGTCTCTGGCTGATGTTGCTCATAGGAATGAAGCCACTGTGCTCCCCCTCTTTTTCCACTTCCATTTTATGTAACTTACACAATTTTGTGTATGTCCTTCATCTTTCAACCTTTTTTTCCCTGCTTATTGCAGCAGGGCAGTCTTGTGGAAGCAAGAATTTTGTCTCTCCAGCTTCTTTACCCTTGCAGAACAAAGCATTCCTCCACTGTGGCTTTGCATTTCACAAAGATGGCAAAATTATGTACAATATTACTAGATCAGAAAAGGTGTTTGAGCTCAGTTTGCACAACAGCAGGTGATTACATCAAGTGCAAACCACTGTATGATTAAAGTCCGTATTTCCAAACATATGCAGAGCTAGAAAGGGTAAGTTTTATTGGACGTGTTCCAGAAGAAAGTACTTAATTTTGCAGCTTGTACTTTGATGTTTGTTGAAAATGTCTCAATCAGAGCTGTAGGATGGGTCCCAACATATTCAAAGTGGTTTGAATCTTTCAAGATCATGTCTTTTTTCCATTTCCAATGGCTTCAAATCATCACATTCCACCACAGCTGAAGTGATTTATATGTCTTAGCAGTGCTGCAAACTGCAGCTTTCTTACCTGGAACTCTCTCCACAATGTATTAATGTTCCCCAATGACTTCAAATCACTTCACACACTGTAAAAAGGGCTAGGTGATTAACACTTCTAAAAACTCCTTATGCTTGGCAGAGATTTACATTTAAATCCTAGGCATGTAGAAAACCAGGCTGATACTAACCAAAAGATGTATTATTTTGTACCTTTGAACGTGAAAGGTATTTCCTAAGCTTTTTTGCTCTGCTAGTCAGCTAAATGTGTCAGTCTGTAAAATTACACTTTGCCTCTCAACTTCAGCAAGCTCTCATAAAAGAAAGGCAAGAAACTGGTAGGATTTTTTTGGCATAAAATGCAAACTCTGTCACTATTATATTTCCCTAAACTAAAGACTGTTTCTCACTATCCTTTCTTCTCTCCTTTTTCTTCTCCACGGGCTGTATGGAATCTCCTGTTCAGCATGGGGTATTGTTTATATAGACAAGGGGGTGGCTCTGAGACCATACAAAGCAGATCCAAAGCTACATTCAAGGATTAGAGTAGAACCATTGGATTTCTCCCTCCCCCTCCCTTTCTATGATCTGGTGAAATGAGGGGACACAGAGTAAGAGCATGTGAGGTGGGATCAGTGGGTGTTGATGTGTTGGCTGGAAACAGATGGGCCTTCCAGATTTGTTGCCAATGGATACAAAAGTATTTGCACAGGTGGAGTAAGAACAGTCCAGCGTGGCAATTCTCCTGGGTTTTTGTTGTTTGTTGGGTTTTGGTGGTTTTTTTGTTGTTGTTGTTTTTGTTTTGTTTTGTTGGGTTTTTTTTGTTTGGTTTTTTTGGGTTTTTTGGTTTTTTTTTTTTTTAATGCAGAACGAGTTATCCTTTCACTTTCTGGAAAGAAAAGGGCAGAGCTTATTGCCTTCCCTAACCAGCTTGGAGCACACACAAAACCTGTCCCCTCTGTCCTTGTGCACATAAATACCACCTTCACTCATGCTGGTTCTGTGTGGAGATGGACTCCTCCAGTTGGTTAAAATTCTTTTCCTCATATTCCTTTTGCTCTACTTTTTGTTTCCTCGTACAGCTGGAGTCCCTGCTGGTATTTTGGATCACCAGGGTTTTGCTTCTGAGCTAGTAGGGTCCACAGAGAGCGAGCTCTTGCTATTAGCCCACCTGAATGGAAGTGCCGAAATCTGTGTGTTTGTCCTATCTCATCAGACTGGAGCTAAATTCTGCTGTCAGCTCATTGCTGCCACATCACTACAGTCAGTCCCATTCAAGGCTACAATAACGGGCAGTAGCAGCCACATACAATACTTGTGGTGCAAAGTGCAAAACTTCTTGATAAAAGGATTCCTTCCTAAGTATGCGGCTAGGGGGTTTCAGCAACAGCCCTGGGAACAAACAAGCCAAACCACATAGTTCTTTTGTAGTCACAGAGAATTACTGATGTGTTAGTAGGGAAAAACCAAATGTCAGCTCCCCCAGAGCACTAGGTTTGTCCAAGTATCTTATATTCTCTGCTAAATTTGAAGGTTTTAAAAATTATTTCTTTATTTATTTATTATATTTTCTTTCTTTGTCCTGTAGTGAGAGGAAAAGTCTGCAAACTGACCCATACCTGCATGCTTATATCAAGACAGGCAATGTCATGGTCCTATAAGCAGAGAATCTGTAGGATGAACTGTGCTATAACAACAGGAGCAAGAAGTCTGTATTGGCCTGCCTTTGAAAAAAATAGTCAGCTATCGGATCTGTGATGATCTCAGTGTGATACCTCTGAGATTAAGGAAAGCCCGGGTTGTCACTTTTATTTTTTTAATGGGAAGATTTTAATCTTCATCTTAGTTTTGGATGCACACATAGGAAATTTTGAAAATTAGATGGAAGTGAAACATTAGCTGGTCTTTCAGAGCTTGTCACTGTTATTTTTTGTGCCTGCTATTTTGCTATTATAGAAGCAATCAGAACCCCCTAGAACAACTGCATGATGCTCCTCGTTTCCGCTCCACAAAGAATAAGCTACAAGTACCCAAAAGTTAGGAAGTGCGATGTGCTCCTCATGGAGAGGGTCTGAGGGATTCCATGACAGGTGGGCTGCCATGTTCCCCTGTTCCAGAGGAGTTAGCTTGAGTCTGACTCCGACAGAGATCAGTTGTGTTGCCCGAGGGGAGCAGGATGAAAGCTAGCACACTGGAGAGCTTGGATTGCTATTTCCTGGTCCTGGCACCAGCCCCAGCTCTCTCTGTCACAGCCTGATGACTCATTTTTCCTGTATGCAAGATGAATGTTTTAGTATTTACTTACTTGGCAAGGTGAAATGATGATTAATTTGTCTTGGTTTTTGCAGTGTGATGTACAGAGTGTGATTAGTTGCAATGTGAGCGCACACCACCCCCAGCAGCATGAGCATGAACCCCAGCAGGAGCAGCTGCTTCCAACTCCTCCTGAACCACGGAGGGAGGTGCCTGGATTTTCCCTTCCTCGGTTCCACACAAAGGTGGTTGCTTGTCTTTTATCTGAAGGCTTAGTGCAGGTATGGGTGTTTGGAAATCCTGTTGTCAATCATTCCCCAGATTCTGAGCTGGCCCTGCGCATGGTGGTGAAGATCCAGTGGATGTGAGCTGAAAGTCACACGTAGCCAATGGCATTACAGATTGCCCAGGAACATCATATTTGTCCTTGTCAGGGCAAAACCTCCCATGAAGACAAATTTCAGTCTAATTGTAACAATATTCTTTGAGTATAATGAGAAATAATACAAAAAGTGTGTGATGACAACAATATAAATCAGCACAGCAGTCAATGGGAACACCCCACAGGCCATTCTTCCATCTGCTTCTATTAACTGGTCTTCACTCTGTGACTTCATTTTTTTCCCCTCTATCACTGCAAAGGATTTACAGGTCTGGACATTAAATCTATCTGACTTCTGTAACAGAGTAGTAAACAACACTGCAATCTAAATTTAAACTCAGTACCTGAGAGACCTACTCTCAGATTGGAGATAAGGGAATTTAGGGGGAAAAAAAAAAGCTCAGCTCTTCCAAGACTCTTCATCTCTTCTCAGTATTTCCAAAGACTTAATATCATCTTCACACTTTCTGCCCTTTTCATCATGTGCCTGGAGGTATACTCCATAAATTTCATATGAATTCACTAGAATTTCTAGACCTTGTGGTTCCAGTACCAGCTTCCCTTTTCTGTAATGCAGAGGCCTATACTAGAGAAAACAGAGAAGGCACCTTAATGAACTGCCCCAGGGCCCCAAGTTTTCCTCAGAGATATCAAAGAATGATGGCAAATTAGAGAATGAAAAAGACTTCTCAATTTTTTTTCTAGTTTCTCCTTTGTGGCCGGTAGCAGATTGTTTTTTTTCTACTGGAAATTACATATATACTACAATTTTGTTATTATCATTTACAGTGAACTCATGCATGTCTCCTGGTGTGAAACTCTGTGATATCCAACCCACTTTCGCTTTGGAGGTTGAAAAAGACTTCTACTTCTTACAGCAAGGGAGATCTTTCAGCCTGTGACAGGAAAGGCAAAGGCTGTGCCAAATGGAGATGCTGATGGCATTTGTGTACCACTTTTATGTTATTTATCACCTTTACCCATCCTTATCCTGCCCAAGTCACCCCAAATATTTCCTGTGGAAGAAGTGTACTGAATTGTTACCTAATGGAGTCTGCTCCGGAAAATTACAAACCTCAGATGTTCAAAGCAGCAGCCAGGCCCAGTGTAACAAATACCCTCATAATAAAAGTATTTTTCTGTGGAGAAG
This sequence comes from Entomyzon cyanotis, assembly GCA_024500445.1. Lineage (NCBI taxonomy): Eukaryota > Metazoa > Chordata > Aves > Passeriformes > Meliphagidae > Entomyzon > Entomyzon cyanotis. The sequence continues at coordinate 11,871,992 of JAKEPQ010000871.1, forward strand.
CAAGTACACTGGGCCTTCTCTCACCTTATCTTTTCTGAGTTTTCAGATTGCCCTGCAACCTTTTTTTCAAATTTTCACTGAAATTATCTGAGGTGGCCTCTGTTAGTTTGATGCTCTGCCCAGCAGCAGGGACAGCAGGGACTTTGAGAGAAGCCTCCCTCTGCAGCATACACTGCCTGGATTGTGTCTCCATGCAAGCAGTCCAGGGGGACCCAAGAGGGAGGAGGTCAAGCCAAGCATAAGCTAAGGTGTGAATAAGCACAGGGAAGATGGTGCTGGGAAAATCTCCTGGGATCTTGCTCTTCCGAGTGCTGGCACTCGGCCATGCCAGACCCCCTTCGGAGAAGCTGTCTCCAGCTTGCTGGCTTTGCCTTGCTCAAGGAAGTAAAGTTTTGTATATTGTTTGTAAACAAGTGGAGTTGTGTCAAAAACACACACCTCTCTTATCATTACTCTTCCTAACAGAAAATTACTACAGAACCTTGAATTTTGGCTAAGCATTGAGGTTAAAACACAAAAAGAAAAGAAACACTAATTTAAATACACAAGTTCTTTTGGTTCTCTTCAGGCATCCTACAAGAATAATTTTCTCTTCCTCCTTACCCCCTGCCTGAGGCATCCATTGTCAATAATTCAGGATTCACTTGGGAATATAATTTCTCTTGGAAGCCATCCTTCCTTGGTTTTTCTGATTTTTTTTTTCCCTTGGAACTTGCCATTTGCGGGAAATATTAATGATTTCTATGTTTGATATGATCTGGGCCAAAGCTGAAAATGAAAAAGAGAAAAAAAAATTGCCCTTGAACCGGAAATATGGCCTTTTCAAACAGCTTCATCTAACTAGAACACTCCTGAATTACTGTATACATTTTTGTGTAATTTCAGGAGAGCATTCTGAGAAGTTGCTCTGTAAATGCATAATGCCATTGATTTTTTCAGTGTAAGGCTTGATTTTAGCTGTGGATTTCAAGAAATTTTACAAAGAACTGCCATGTCATGGTCCTTATTCTAATTAATGTGAGATTTTAAACTAGAGAGGATGATTTGCTCAACATCATCCATAAATGTGTGGAATTGCTGGGAAGAGAAGGCAGAGCTCCTGTAAGGAAAGTCAATATTCACAAAAAATATCCAGCAGTCCCCATCCCTGTGTCTCAGCATGAAATGATGGTTTAATTGGCTATGTACACAATCTTGAGTCACTAATACAGAATCAGTTGGAATTGAAGCTATTTCTGAGTGACCTCTCTCAAAGCTTGCTGCTTCATTTATTCATGGGTTTCAGTACTGTGTTTACAGCATCCCATTTGTCTTGTTCTGTTGGCCTGTAAAAGAACAAAATGTACTATTCTTCGGACCTGAGTCTATACAAAGAGTGATGCACTATTGGCAGATAAAACTGGGAAAATATGAAATAACTAAGCTGCTTTGGCATCTACTGATCCAAGTTAGATTAGTAGAAAGAGAAAGGTCAAAGTACTGGCAAATTTCTTCTCTCATCTGGAGGGAAGTGAGCAGAGATCTCAGAGGCAGAAAGTACATTCTTGAATGTGGAATTTTGACTGATACTGTAACAGACTTAGCTGAGAACGAGGGGGAGGAAAATTTAACAGACATAGCTATGAGTAGGTTTTTCTCTATTTAATAATAATGAAAAAGGTTTGGAAGTAAAGCAATTAGTTGAAAATTATTAAAGACAATTAGTTGGAAGACATCTGTGAATGATATAATCAAGGCTAAGCAAATATTTTCTGAGTTCAATTTCTCTTTTTTTTTAGCTTGTTTTCATACAGCTGCAAATTATATCTCTTCCTTTATTACAACACATCTTGTTCAAAGTCATTTTAAAAAAACTCATATTTAATGTTTTGGTGAACAGCAGAACTTGAAACCATAGCCAGAATTTCCCTGAAAACCCAGAGTCTTGTTTGCTTTTTTAAAATAGGAAATGATTGCTTTCATGCTTCTGAAAGCAAATGACTGGGGACCTGGATCCTTAGTCCAGGTTTCAGAGGCCTCATGACAGCCAGTATGCACATTTTCTCTTCTTTCCTATGCCATCAGTTCATTATGAACTCCTCTCCTCTCTGCTCTGCTCTGCTCTCCTCTCCTCTCCATCCATGTAGTAAAAAGCCAGAAACAGCATAAGACCTCTCAGGTGCCTGGGTGCAGACCAAGCCCTGTGGTCACAAGCAGACCAAACAGAATGGGCTCCTTGTTGGCTCCAGGATCTTTGTAGGGCTGATATATACTGTAGGCTCTTTTTTGGCATCCACACATTTTTTAATCAGGCACTGGACTCATGACTGCTATCATTGGTGCCTTAAGTCACGATTTGATCCATTTGCTGTAACACAGAATTTGGTGGATGCTGATAACAGGTGAGTGATTTACCACCTGGCATTTTCTGACTGTACAAGTGAACATCTCCCATGAATCTGGGGGAAAAAACCTAAAAGTTCAGAACTATGAGTTATTCTATGACAGATTTAAAGCCTGGAACATGTCTTTCCATAAAATACACTTACCCCTCACTATACTCAGGCATGTTCTCAGAACAATCATTTGGGATTAGCTCTTGAAATAAAATTAAAGTTGCAGCAGCAGCAGCCATAACAGGGTTGTTACCAGCGGGACCCAGACTGGGTGCCTGCTGAGGGTAACAGCTCGTGCAGAGAAATGAATAGCCAACCATTGTCCTTGCACCTGGCAGATACCAGCTCCCACAGCCGGAGATGATAAACAGGGCAACCACGGAGACCAGTGGTGTATTTTTCTGGAGAGGAATGAATTGAATGATAATTGTGGCAGAAGTGTATGGTGTGTAGGAATTATGCATAAATGAGATGTGATGAACATGATCTTCCACTTTCCCCCATCTACAAAAGCCTTTTAGCTCTCTTGTCTTAGGGACAGAAAGACACTGGGGAGAGGGTCCTTTCACAAAATGGAAAACAGGGGAATCACCGGACCAGGAATGCAAATGAGCCTTCCGGCACACTGGATGAGACTCTAATCTGCATTATTCTTTGCAGGAGATTTTGATTGTTCCTTTTGTTAGCTAAATGCAACTGAGACATGACTTGTACAGGAGGCCCATCTGTTTGTAAGAATGAGGGTGGTGGACAAGAGCAAGTGCTGAGCTCAGCCTGCCCTGCTGCTTCCAGCGGCAGGCACACACATCTGCTACAAACCTCGGCGATGTTTTCAGACATGGAATGTGGAATAGCTGACTGTTATCACCACGAAGGGCTTTACCTGGTGGCTGGGAAGGGACAGGTAAGCCTGCTGCACTGGCTGTGCTTAGGAAGCTGGAGAAAGAAACCTTGTCCCTGTGCTGCAGCTGCTCTGGTCCCATCACCGAGAAATAAGGTCTGGTCTGGATTTCATCAGGGAGAACTTCATGCATGTGCTTTGCTTTGGAGTCAGGGCCTTCACCTTTGATCATGAGTCTGATCATGAGTTTGATCACCTTTGATCGAACTCCCTTGAGCTCAAGGGACTGCACACAGCATCACTCCTTAATTTCACGTCCAGCTCTGCAGTGCTTTGCAGCTTCCCTACTACAGATGTCTGAACCAATCTTCCCATTCCATTGAGTAGTAGCAATTAGTAATAGCAGAACCCATCTCCTGAGATCTCATTATAAATCCCCAAACCCAAGCGTTTACACATAATTAGTGATAGCAGGAGAGACTAATCCCCTGCCTGTTGCTCATCCCAGGGATGGCAAATGTTTCCCCCTGGATTTTTGGAAACTCAATTGAGTTTTTCAAAAGTAAACACCACAAAAGTGAAATAAAGACTTCCCCATCCCTTCTCCTTCAACAACTGTTGCTATACCACCTTCCTACAGTCACAGAGAAAACTTGCTCATGCATGGGTTTGCAGAAAATAGCATCATTATTCAAAGAATGAGTAACAGCTGACACGTTATATGCTGTGTTTCCTTTTATTTTTGTTAAGAAATGGCAGGAAGAAATGCTAACAACTTCTTTGTAGTAAACACTCATGGAGAACTGGAAAAATTTCCAGGTTATGGATAATTTTGTGTTAAGCAGCTTCCCAAAAATCGGGTGTTTTCCACAGACACATGATATTCCTGTGGAAAATCTGTACCCTGCCTGTAATTTCAGCAATAACTATGTGAAATTGATATATTTTTCTTCAACTTCATCACCTACCAACTTCTGAACAGCAGCAGTGAAAGTGAGAAATGCCACCAATTTTCCATCAGCAGTTGCAAAAACGATGAATGTGCTGCTCTGAAAGCAGAGCTCCCAAGATTTGAAAAATACTTGGGGCTTCACAGGAGTCTGCTTTCATGCAGTTGTTGCAAATCATTTCTGAGCTGAGAAGCTCACATTTTCCCTGACAAACTTCACTGGCCATCTGCGACGAGAACAGCCTGTCTGCCACTATTCCACACTAGGGACAGAGAAGGATGCTTCAGGAAACCCAGCTTTTAGTGTCTTAAAAGTTAGAAGGATTCACATAACACTGCTTAGGAAAATGGTAAGTAACTTCTAGATCAAAACTACTTACAGAGAGTGGGGTGAAGAACCAGAGTCTCTTAATCTCTTGCTTTCAGTGTTTCAGCCAAAGCCACCGAGGAGAGGGGAGCTGCAGCACAGATATTTCCAGGCACTCAGCAAGGGGCTTTACTAATGGGATGGGAGGTGAAAGACTGCTGTGGTACCAGTGGAAATCACAGATGAGGGCCACAGAATGAGAGGATGAGGGACTCATTTCTCTTTGGAGTGCGTATTTGTGAAAGACAACTAACTGAAGCCCAGATGTGAGTTTTTAGTCATCTTAAGCAGCTAGGTGAGCAGTAACCTGTTAGCTGGAGAGGTGACAGTAAAAGCTAGCAATAAAATAGACCAAAGTACTCCATTTTGTCTCCCACAAAGGATATTTTACTTTTATTTCTTTGTCATGGGTAGTTCTATTTGATCCGCTTGAACCTGGACTTGAATGATCATTTGTTGTGGAGAACTGCAGAGGTCTGAGTTTGAGTTTTCACTATTTTAATCTAACTCTTTCTTTTTAACCTTATGCTTACATAAAAGCATTGACATAGAACGTTTAGAACACAGCTTAATTGTATTAAATATTTCTGACCGGAAGATTCCACAATGATTCCAAACATCTTCCCATTAGCTCTCTCTCTCACTTTTTGACAGTCCTCAAAAAGTGGACTATGCCTCTCTCTGCCAGCAATTTAAGTAAAATGACACTATTTTATCTTCTTTCATTTCTTGTCAATTGACCCGTATTTCAAGTGTCTAGTCGGTAGCTATTGAGAAAGTCTTGTTTGTTCCTATACCATCAGGCTGATTAGGCGCAGTAATTTATTTGTTATTGATGTTTTCAATCTCATTTTTTAACCTCAAAGGAGATTATGCCAAGAATGAAATATTTACAGGCCAATACCTGTAAACCTAAAATATATTGCCTAGAGGAATTTTTCTTCTCTGTAGAAAACAGACTTAGCACATTTTCTCAGTCTCTTGATTATTTCTATGTGCAGCTCTTTTGAAGTATACAAATGTGGTGCTCTTTACACTACTGCAGCTGCCTTTTATGTTCTAAATGAAAATTCAGTGAGATTTAACAGTTTGTGAATGGCTACAAATTGAGTATGCTAAGGTCAGCTTTCTGGGACTGTTGCTAGGTCTTTGTATAGGGAAACAAATAAAATATAAAAAATTACAAACAAATAATAAAATGCAGTGAAAGGTGGCATGTTTTGCTAACATCTTGTTTACTTATTAAAGGAGAGCATATCTATTCTGACAAAAGAACTTCTGAGGAACTATGATAAATGGAAAAGATCTAAGTGTGAACAGAAATCTGGTTACATATTCCAAAATTTGCATGAATGACATAACAAATAACTTGATTTTTGAAATAGCTCATTTCAGAGTGAAACGGCTGCAACTACCAGGAAGCTTAAATTTTGCAAAACTGATGTTTGAGATATTACACTCCTGTACCCAGCCACGGAAGTTACTCCTCCAGCTCTTCTGTTTCACAGTAGGGAGCTGCTGTCTTTGCTCAAACCAAACCATTTAGTCTGACTCTCCACATCTACTCTGGACATGTCAATCAGGCCTCTATTTCACATCCATGGAGTTTTCACTGTTTTATAGGAACTTGAAGACTTGAAATGTTTTCCTTGGAGGTCTGGCCCCCTGTTACAGCAGGCAAGCACCTCTATGTGCCTGTGAAATAGTGCAAAGGATCCTTTTTTTTTTTTTCCCTGTGTAAACCTACAGAACTATGGGCAAAATCTGGTCTTGCCAAAACAGATTGAAGCCCTGCAACTGAAGTGGCTGGAATCAGGATTTGTCTAAACTTGTGGCTTAGAAATTGGCCACACTTTCTCCATTCCTCTGGTTTCTAAATAGAAATGCAATTTAGAGGCTTCAAAACTGTGAACTAAGGTAGGCAGAACATTTAGCTATGGGAGATGCAAGATACTGAAAAGCACATAATTTCAGAAGATTTCCACCAACACAAGGAACTGTTTTAAAATATCTCTAAAATGCTGATATCTGCAGGCAAAGAAACTAGGCTATGTGACTTGAAACTTCTTGTGATAGCTGCTTCAAAAGCATTTGAAAATACAGCAGCTAATTTTCTTGGGAAATTAAGGCCCTGCCTACAGGTACAAGATGATCCAGAATGTATGTCCAATTTTTAAAAGAAAAATATTTGGGAACTGTTCCAGTCAAATGGTTTGTCCAGTTACTGCAGACAAAACTGTAACTTACAAAATGCAGCACTTTCCTGTGAGAGAGACCTCACTTATTTTGGCCTGTTCATTTTGACTTGATCTCTCGAGCCCAAACAGCTCAGGCATGGTCTGGTCCTCCCAGCTGCAGACCAGTAACCACAACTGCCTTTGTACATCTTCCATAAGGAAGTCATGGAAACCTAATCTGCAAGATCCGGATGAGAAGGAAAAAGAAGTTAATTTATGTGCAAGGAAAAGCTTGCCAAGCCCAGAATAACGGCTCATCCTGGGAGTTGGTGTAATGTTCTTATGATAGGCTGCAGGTTTTTATTCCCAAATTGGATAAGCTGGTAGGTTCCAATGTGAACATACGGGCAGGTGACACCTATGAGCACTGAGCTGCTGCTCGTCAGCCAGGAAGAGGCATGTCACGAGTGCTGCTGTTCTGCAGCTGACGGCAGCATCTCGTGTCCCTGGCTGCAGGAATCCCGTTTTTGTTAGTTACCAATCTCCCGCAGTGCCTCCCGCCGAGCCCGGACTCCCGCAGGTGAGGCTGCTGCCCCTCGACAACGCCTTGTCTGCTGCTCCCAGCTCTGCTCCAGGGAGTCTTCCCGAAACTCACATCCTAAAGGTTCACCCCGCTGTCCATCACCCACGGAGATACCCCTACCAGGAACCACACGAGATGAGAAATCCATAGCTGCTGTAAGGCTTCGTGCTCCTTAACCATCCCCTCTTCCCCACACGAGACCGCATTGTTTTGGTTTCCTTCCAGCCCCTTTGGATTCCTGCACGTTCAGGTGACATTTCCTAACTGCTCCCCGCTGTCTGCCCATTCACAGCGCCCGGGACAGCGCGGCCCTCACGGCACGGCCGAGGCCCGGGATGCGCTGAGAAGCGCGCACGGACAGCCCCGGCCCCGCTCGCCCGTCACCCCGCCCGGCCGAAGGGCAGCTCTCCGATCCCCGCTCCCGGCGCCAGAGTGCGACCTGTCCCTCCGGCCCAGCGCCGCTGCCACCCGCCCGTGCCGGCGGCGCGGGGCTTTCCCTCTCCCGATAAGCCCCTCCCGCCGCCCGCGCCTGGCTCAGCCCCAGCCCCCCCGCCCAGCGCACGCCGCTTCCCGCTGCCGCCCGCGCCTGCTCCGGGAGGAAGAGGGGCGGCGGTGGCGGGCGGCCGAGAGGGACACGCCTTTCCCCCTCCCCGGCCCGGCCCCCGGGCCCCACCGCCCACCGCGGGCGCGGCGCAGCGCAGCGCGGCCGCCGCCGCCCCGCCATGAGCCGGAGGTAGCGGCGGCGGCGCCTTCCGCAGCCGCCGCCGCCGCCCGCCCGCCCCGCCGCGGCGGCGGCCGGGCCCGCGATGCCGAACCAGAAGGGCGGCAAGGGCAAGAAGAACAAGCGCGCCAACAGCAGCGGCGACGAGCAGGAGAACGGGGCGGCGGCGGGCGGCGGAGCCGCGGCGGCGGCCGGTGGCGGCGCCTCGGGTGGCGGCGGAGCCGGAGCGGCGGCCGCGGGCGGCGGCGGCGGAGCGGGCGGCGGAGCGGGCGGCGCGGCGGCCGCGGGCGGCGCGGCGCCCGGAGACGTCAAGAGCGGTGAGCGGCGGGCAGGGCCCCGCGGCCTCCCGCGGTGGCGCAGGCGGCGGCAGGGACCGGGGGGAGGGCGCGGGGAGAGGGGCCGTGCGGGCGGGTGCCCGGGGCGGCGGGCCGTGTCGCCCGGGCCCCGAGCGGCTGCCGCCGGCGGGATCTCCCCGGAACGCGCGGCGGGGCGGGGGCTGCGCGCCCGGGTGTCCCCGCACGGTGACCCTTCGGAGGGCGGGGGCCGCCCGGCGGCGGTGCCGGGAGCGGCGGGAGCCCGGCTGCCCCGCAGAGCCCGAGTGCCGCGGCTGCCCGGGAGCGCGGTCCGCGGGCACAGCGCATCCCCGGCGGGCGGCAGGCGCAGCGCTCGCCGGCAGCGGCCGCGCCGAGGCTGACTCGGAGCCCAGTTGAAAAATCGCCACTTTATTCCGTCACGGTTAAAAATGGAGTCCTGCTTTTCGGTCAGTTTTGTTTGCCGTTGTACAGCAGTTGGGTTTGTCAGGGTAACGTGCTTACTTCGCATCAACCATTTTATGCTGCCTGTGGTCGGTGGGTTGGATTTTGGTTCGGAGCGGTTTTGGTAAGGTGGTGTCTTGCAGAAACTTGAATTGCTATTCATGTTTGTTTTGCTGCAAAAGGATATGTCAGGCTAAAACTAAAGGCAAGCGAAGATTTTGTTAAGAGTTTTGCTAAGCCAAGAAACCCCACCTCTTAATTCTGCAGCTAGGTTTACAAACTGCGGTGCAGGGTCCGTACTCCTCACTTTTTTCCTCTCCCAAGTTGGATTTCAGGTTTTTATTCTCCATGCTTTTCAAAGAGTGGGAGGATGGCTACAACTGGTATTATGTTTTGTGGCAGTAGTTTTGCCTGCTGTTGTTAGAAAGGCAGTTCCAAGTGTCTTAGTTTGGCTTCCTCAGAAGTTGAGGCTGCCTTTCTGAGATATAACCTGAGGTGCACCTGTATTCTCTCTCTCCCTGCTTCCATATGACTTCAGTGGTCAGAAACATCACTTGACTCTTTCATCAAATCCCTCACATCCCCTTTTTGTTACACCCTCATGGCAGAGGTACAACCTTGGCTTCGACATTCGCTGTGGCTGGTCAGCACACCTGATCTTTGCCATGACAGGATCATTACATCTCATCATACCTTTCTTTTCAGATAGGCTGAAGGAGTAGATGTGGTTGCTAGCTTTATTTTACATTGGCTACTGCCCATCCGATAATCCTGAGCTGTAAAGTCCGTAAATTGTATTCTTGCTGCTCAGTGCAAAGCTTTCAACGGTTTTGGTTCAGGTCATGCTGCAGAATTGGGAATCTTGCTCTTGTGCAAAGAAAAGGTTAGACAATGATAATGGATTCCCCCAAGTCTTCAAAACTGATGAATCTGAAATGAAGCTCTGTAGTGTAGCCACAGCCCTGGAGGCAACTAGCCCATTACTAGACTCCAGACGTTTGTAAGAGGCTGTGCACTTGAGGGTTGGTTTGATCATTAAGCAGTTTATGGAGGATGTAGCCTGCTTCAGTGAGTGGTGGGGTTAATAGAGTTCTGCTGTACACAGTCAAGTACCTTCTATTTGCGGGGGACTATCTGGGTTGTGGATTAAGTCTGCTGGGTAAAGGGAAGCTCTTAGCTGGGCTGCTCTTGGACCATGCATTCTGTGACTCGAGCTGCCCAGGCTCACTGGTCCTGTGAGATCCTGGGCTCGCTCTTCTCTTCTGCATTGTCACCTATCATTGCTCTCCTACTCTTCCTGTACCCCGGAAAAGTGGTGGATGATCCTAATGGCATAACCTGTTTTCTTTCATTAATGTGACAAGACAGAAGTATGCAGAGGTGAAAGCAGCAGATTTAACAGTTGAAAATGTCTGTGCAGACCTTGGCTTTGCATCATGATGTCAGAATCATGGTCTAATTACGCAGTCACATCAGGACCCTGCTTCACTCACAAAGAGATAGTGATTTAGATACGGGGTTTTTTAAGTCTTCACAGTTCATTATGTGGTCCATGCATTATTTCTGCCCCTCATCCATGTAGCATAATGAAATAGAATTTTTGATTTTCTATGTGCAGCCCTGACTAGCTGTGACATGTAATAGGCAGCTGCCATTACAGCATCCCTTTATGGTGGAAAGTTCTTGTTTACTTTTACGTTTTGATAAATTTTGCATCAATCCCCACACAATTTTCCCTCAAACTATCAGTCAGTTTTTGGCATGATGGCTGAGAAATGCCAGCAGACTTTTCTGCTGCCCCAAGAGGGCATTTATGTATGGTGTTTTTGGTGGTGGTTTAATTTTTGCATGTTCAGAGCTCAAACTGTTCTTGAAGGGTTCTAGACCCCCCTGGGGGAATCGGGAAGGCAGAGAGCATAACCACTGACCAGATGTGATGGCTTTTCTCATCTTGCACTCTAATTTCTGAGCAGGTATTGGGATGATGTTTATAAGGGGGATTCACATTCTATAGCTGTGTCCTCTGTTCCTATCTCTTCCATCAGACCACGTGGTAGATCAAAATCTGTCTTGACCAAAGTGCATCCATTTTCTTCCTTGGGTAGATGCATAAGTTTTGGAGAGGGGAGTATGGGGTGTGGGTGGACTAGTTTAACAGTATCACAGTGCACAGGGAAACAGATGTGATGTCACAGAAAGCCTCATTCCTTAGATTACCTGTCTTCAGAGTGATTGAATGATGTTCCTAAAAAAATTTTAATTTTCTAATTTTCTAGCTTGTTTTCTGGCTTACCTTTCATAAAATCTGGGCTGTCATCATGCAAAATTATACCAGCAGCTGCATGGGATTGTGCACTTTGCCCATTGATGGCAATATTCCTGATGGCAGTAGTTGGTTACCTTCATCTGCCGACCTAAACGAGTGTAACATTTTCTGGATACTTTGCCCTCATCATCAGAAGAGGAAAATCCCCAGGGCTCACTTTCAGGTCTGAGGCTGTGAGAAGCAAATTCCTATTCTGTCCCTGCCTTGCTGAGGCTGGACACTTTCAGGCTGTCTGCTCCAGCTGTTTTATCCCTTTATCCTCTAAACTTGCTCTAGTCTCCACATACAGTTGTTTCCATTCTTTGTCTCATTGTCCAGTAGAGCCAAGTCCTCTTCTTTGGCTTGGTCATCTCTATCTTAACATCTTGCTGCTTCATCCCCTTGTCCTTGTCACTCTGGTCTCTCCAGCATTGGTGCTGTGAGAAGATTAGAGAAAAGAAAAAGCTGTGTCTCCTCACCTGTGCTTTTCCCTTTTAACGTGGAATTCATTAAAACCAGCCAAATTAAGCTAAAAACAAAAATACAGCATAACTGTCTCTAAGTCACTGTCCTACAGTGTACTGGCCACTTGTTTTAAGATCTCTTTTTTTCTCCTCCCATTGGTGAGCCCTTAAACTGCACAAATGACAGAGCTGGCAAGTTGGTGGGTTGGTAAATCTGACTGCTGCTGGCAGTGATATTTGTGTGCTTTTGAACACTTCACCTAGGTTTCACAAATTTGTAAGACTGATTTACTTTCAAATAAAAATGCTAATGTAGGACAAGTGTATGGAGAGGGAGATCAGTAAGCGCAACAGTGTTGAAAGCTGTGACTGGCCAACAATTATGATTTACTGAAGAAAAATTATATCCTGGATGTGGGATAGTTAAGGAGGGACAGAAAATTTATCAATGCAATGTTTAATTTAAAAATGTATTTTCAGAGAATGAATTATTGTAGTATTTAAGCCTAGATTAATATTTGCTGTCAAATGTTCCATGCGGCATATAACATCCAGTTCCAGTTTGGCACTCTAGTGATGTTCAATATTGGCACCTTCTGATTATTTAGCATGAGAGAGTCCCACTGGTATCAGTGAGACCACCTGGAAAATTAGGTTCCTATTCTGTTGCAGTGACTACAGAATTTAATACCTGTGAATTTACTAAGGGGAGATCATTTTACCTCATAATACCATTGTGTTCTTCTAACTGCAGGAATCAATTGAATGCAAATTTCACTGTCTCTGTCAATGCAAATCAGGTTCAAAAGGACTTTCATGTTAGTTTTAGGATTTTTAAAACTATGTGATTACATGCTTTGGTAGCAAATGCAGTTCATGTTCTGCAAATCTTTGCAAATGGAATCACGTTCATGGTGTAACTGAGTAAAATAAATATTACCCGTTCATGCAAGCAAGTACACGCCCATTTAAGTCTGGGTTTTTTAAGTTGTTTGCTATCAAAATGGTTATCTGTTCCCTGACAGCATTGTGTGTTCATGTGATTAGTTATTGCTCAAGTGTAGTGCTTTCAGGAGTATGGGTTAGGCTTGGTGTTTGCTCTGTTTCATACAAGGAAATACAGTTTTTGAACTGATTGCTTTGCTTTGTCTCTACTCATCCCATATCCTACTCCCAGTGATCTAACAAGTAGTGACAAAATGATTTCTAGTCCTTGGAGACATTTGTAAGTTTTCTTCAGCCTCACTTACAGCCTCGCATATTGAGACATCCTTTGATACCGAAGGACTGTCATGGCTGGCAGACATCCATCCTTCTCTGCTTTTCTTCCTGCAGCATGTGTGACGGAAAAAACCAGAGGAAAACCTTGCATTCAGCTCAGAGTAAAATATTACAGCTAATCTTCAAGGTGTCTGAATTATAACAGGATTAGTAGGGCATGGGCTTTCTTTAAACAGTGTTGATAGAAATTCAAATAATTTCAGAGAGGCCCCTTGAAACAGTAATCTAGTCACTGGAGTGGGTAATTCCATTTTGAAAGCTTGTAGGGTTCTGAGTGTAGCACTGGCATTTCCTGGTAGACTTTAGTGACATTTATCTTGAGAGCATTCACTTCAACCTTTATGTCTTTGTCTCTCAGAGTCTGTCAGTCCTCATTCCTGGCCTTGAGAGGGATATTGCTGTTGTTCCTGTCTTGGATGCCTGCTGGGAGAGGAGGTAGCTTCTATTGGAATCTGGCTACTGAGCATGCCCGGCACTCCCCATCTGCATTTCTGTGCTGCTGATACCCATTATGGGAGCAGTGTACAATTGAGGTCTCTGTGTGCCACACAGATGCCAAAGATGGTACATGACAGGGCTGGGAGCCAGCATGGCATCCTGAGGGAGATGTCTGTGGGAACCAACAGCTCCACACTCAGGAGCTGCTGTCTGGCAGAGATGCTGGGTATCGAATCTCCTGTTTCCCACTGAGTTTCTACCAGCTTCTTTAGCCTTTAGCATGGAAAATAAAATACAGTCTGTCACACTGAAACTTGGGAAGGATAGACCAATGACAAAAATATCCCTAGACTTGAAGCTGTAAGAGGTGCTGATAGCACTTGATTTAATCTGTTTTCCTTTGTCTCTTGTCTTCTTGTGCTTTTGGACTGGGTCTGGTGGCTAGCTGGCTCTCAGTCTGAGCAAGTCTAGCCTGCAGTGTTTACATCTGTGCTTGGCATTAGGGCACCTACTACATGCCACAGTTATCTCTATTTCCAGCATGAGTTGGAGTTTGCCACTGAAAACTTGCTAGGGCAGGTGCAGTAGAGTCTGCTTTAGTTACTATTAGAATGATCGTTTCTTGAAGCACCAGGTATAGTTCTGTGCAGGATTTCAAGTTATTAAAAGCTCTTGGGAGGCTAAAGTGAGAGGATTTAATGGTGGAAGTGCTTTTCTGTGGGGACAGTTCATGTGCGGACTAAGCAACAGCCAGCGTTCACAACACATTGAGACCCACCAGTCTTGAGATAGTCTCTGCATTCACCATGATAGAGGTCATCAGAAAAATCCACCCCGTGTTAAGGAGTGGGAGCAGTTTTCCTGGCTGGGGCATGATTGTGTGTGGCATGGAGAACCAATTGTCTTCTGACCTGGTTAAACCAATTCAGAGTTCTCATGGGAGTATCAGGGGTGCATAGTTGTCCTGCTGCTGATACAGGTAGAGGCTTGGGCCTCTTCTCTGGGGATATTTTCAGTTGGATTCAAGTATTACAGCACAAGCCAGGGCAAGATTTCCTCTATACAGAAAGGGTCTGTACATCCTAAGTGAAAGCCAAAGCTGGGGACTGAGTTGTTTTCTGTATTTGGACAACAAATATTAAATGGAAAGAAACTGGCTAAATTGGCTAGATGATAATTGTACAGATTATGGTGACTTCTGCAAGACCATGTGAATTCTCGTATTGGGTTTCAGCAGCGTAGGCAATAGGTTCAGCTTGGAGCACAGATGGCTGTGTAGAAAAGCCACAAAATTATTGTGCACATGAAGTGCCTATCTTCCTTAGTTTGCACAGTTTCAATCTTGATTTTCTGCATTACTTTGGTGAGGTGATGGTTGAGCTGGGAGTGGGTGGTTGAATGAGAGCTGCAGATAACTGTATCACATGCTAGTTGTTGATTTCATAAACGGGCATTAGCTCAGACTGTGCTTATAGTTAGAAGGTGTTAATGTGGCAGGTATGAGTTAAGCCTTCGTGATTTCCATGAATATGGATACAGTTTAGTAGCTCCAAATTTCCTGAAATCTTTTCTAGGGGAAGGTGATCACTTCATGTTACTAGTCACTTACTAGAATTAGTGACATCTTGCACATAGAGTGAAGCATGTGAGGGAACTGGGCTGCTTATGGCTTTGTTCTCCTTAAGTCCCTTATGGGAGTAGGTATTGCCTGCAGCTGCCTGGTCCTTGGGGGTAGGACTGAGCTCTGGATTGGCACCTATTGGTACATGTTGTCAATATCTAGGTGCGAAATAGATGTAAAGCTATCAGCCAGACTGACTCCAGACAGCTCCTTGTTGCAATGGCTGTGGCTCTGTCTGTTGCTCACTGAGAATGGACTGCTAGCTGTGGCTTCTCTTTCCAAGAGCCTGAGGGAATCTTATGGCACAGAAGAAAGTCTGTGTTCAGCGTGGCTTACCAGATACTACTGTCTTGTTTTTTTTTCCTTCCCTCCTGGAGAATCCTCCTGGAAGCTTTCATCTTGATCATTCAGCAAAGATTGCTTAAGAAGTTTTGAAGAGATACCAGTCATCATCAGTGAATGTTACCAGTATAAGCCCTGAGCCAGGCTGTTTTGAAAGACTTCTCTTACTGTTTGTCAGCTGTTATTTGTTGTTGCTGCACTGGAAATCCAAGCCTGCCTTTTGGATCAACTTGTGAAACATTTTTTCTCATTGCATTCTTCTGCTGCACTTAGGCTCTTAGGAAGGTGGCCGATCATTTCTATGTAGCCATATTATTTGTACTGTTTAACCAGTTATCAGTATGACAATACTATGTTGTCATGTCTTGGTAATCTTTGGAATGTTAGATTGTATTACGAGGTTCAACAAAGCAAATACATCGGACAATTAATTTAAGTTTTTTCTTTCTTTCTGTTTTGTTGTGGTGGTTTATTTTCTACAGCTGCATTACAGTATTAGTGCAGTAATATTGTATGACTTCGATTAAAAAAAAACTATGCTGATGGCAGAGGAAATTCAGAAGATTCATGCAGATGGTTGATAAGGAGTAGCCTTCCACAGGAATGACTCAGCTCTGGTTCAGGCTGGCAGAGTGAACAATTCATAGCTGTGTAAGGTTGTGAAGAGAGCAGTGTTCATGGCAAAGCAGGATGGAGGTTAAAGTACTTGATTTGCAAGGTATGTGTCCCACAGGAATCTTTCTGGCCTAGGTAATGTGCTGGCAACTAGCGTGTCCTTGGCATAGATGAAGAGATGCTAGAGTAACAGTAGACCAAGAGCAAGCCACCGTGAGTGTCTTGCAACCAATCCAGTGCCAAGACCTTATCCCTTTTTTTGGGGATAATTTCTTTTTCCAGATCCATAACAGCCTACTGTTGCCTGACAGTAGTTTTAAGATGACAGTAGGGCTGTCTCTTCCTGCCGCCACCGCACTTCCCTCTCCTCTGCCCCCAGCCTCACATGTTTAACACCTCCCTTGAGTTTTACCAGAGATGGCAAATCTGTGCAGCGAGCTGAAACCTATGCTGACGAGTACGGGAAATAATTATCTGTTTCTGTCCACTGACTGAAAAACTCTGGTGCTTAACACAATGGATAATGTGGGAGCGTAGCAGGGGAAGAGCGAATTTTGCTTTAGGCATCTGCATTGAGGACTTGGAACAAATGAGAGCAGTCACGAAACTGAAGCCATGGAATCATTGCATTTGGCTTGCTGGGTGCATCTTTATGATGGGTGTGTAAACAGAAGTAAACAACATTCTCCTCGATATACTTCACCAGAGGGAAGTTCCTCAGGCAGCTGTTGTTCTGCTGCTTTAATTTGGGTCATAAAATGGGAAGGATGGTCTTCATATACTCCCTTACATTTTTATGAAAAGGTAGAACCAGTTCATGTGGGAGGATTTTTTTTGTTTAAAGTTATTTCTCAGATGTTCTATTTCTATTCCTATTTCTGGCTTTTATGGATGTTAATAAACCTGAACAGAAAAACTGAGAAAAAGCCAAACAACTCAATCCAGCTTCCTTGCAATCTTCTATCATATTCTCATTTTTGAAAGAAAAGTTAATTTTATGGTGGCTCTGTCAAACATAAAAAACAAACTTGTTTAAACAGTGAGCTATCTTTGCACAAATGTGTATGTGTTTGGAATATTTCTGTTTTAGAAGACATTTATGTATTGCTCCTTCCAACTATTTTCAGAATCACTGTTCCAAATCACTACAGAGGAATATGAGAAAACATTTGTTTTTTTATGTGGAAACATAGCATCTTGAAAGAAGCAGCATGCACTTGTAGCTGCAACTAGACAGCCTACGATGAAGCTGTTCTGCTACACAAAACTGCACACTGTCTTGTTTTGTTCTCCTAGAGCTGTGAAACCCATCCTGAAACTGAGAGTTAAATAGACGTTCTTATGTCGTTATTTCAGCATTCTTTTGAAAGAGGCTGCTGGAAGAATGGATGTTGCTCTGATGCCATGTAATCTTTCATTTTCCCTGAAGTTCAATTTCATAGCTTTGGAAACCAGAAACCTGTTGAGCTGTTAGCTACTTGGAAGGAAATTATGTTTAGGTGACAAACCAGCTTGGGGCTGCAGGTGTGGAGGGGCCATGTAATTTCTGTTTACTTCCTATCAAAATCTCTCTTGACAGTAATTGTTAACACTGTCATCATAAAACATTAGGACAATGATTCTAGCTCTGACTTTTTGAAGAATAACTCAAAATGCATTTCTAATTACAGGAAGTACAAGGGCTTGATAATGAGAATTTTAAAGTTTTGTAATACTGAAATAAGTGCTCTATCTCATTTATAAAATGGTGATTAAATAACCCAGACCACTTTCAAGGGTGTGAATTGATGGGAAGAGCTCTTCACATTAGCTAAAATGTGGCTCCCATTCTTATCTGAATGATGTCTCTTTTGCTCCTAAGTCCTATTTTTTACCATGAACTGGGAAAATTGCACAAAAATTGCTGTTTTCTGTTTCTCATTTATTCTTTAGCCAGGAACATGTGGCATGGTTATGTTTGGCAGAAGACATGGGTACAGAGAAGTCTACAAGGGATGTTCCGTCCTGCACAGTCTGTTTTGTACAGATACACCTGCTGGAATTTGAAACATTAGGCAAAACCAAATGTTGTCTTGAGGCTTTTGCATGCTTTTCAGGTAGTGGAGTCTTCTACTTTCTTAAATACAGAAGCGGTAGAGCTTTCCACCGAGACAGCTTCAATTAGCCATGCTGGGCTTCTCGATTTCTGTTGTGGAAATACTGCAGCAGTTCAATCAAGACCTTCTCCAAACCCGCAGACTTGATAACTGCCAATCTGTATCAGGAGCAGCAGGTGCTTTTACTATCGTGGTGTAACCTGTGCTGCAGAGCATGGCAATATGGCAGAGAGACCTGTACTGCTCTGGAGTATTCCCTGTGCAGCTACAGTGACACTAGTGAAATGTCAGATGAGTCCCCTGAAGATGGGAGTAGAGACCAGCTTCTCCTCTTAGCAGTGATGTTTTCCAAAGCAATCACAGTGCCACCATTCAGCAGTTCATTGGAGTGTTAATTCTGTTGCTGTCTTCCAGCTGCTCTGGATCTGCTTTTGCTGTGGTGATTTTGTGACCAGCCAGTTCACACTGGGTAGATAGAAGATCAGATGAGGCAATGCGTGAAACCTTAATAATCATCTAGTTAAATGTTGAAGAAGACATTGGTGTCCAGAACTTGCAGCTTTGGCTTTTCTTGCTCTTAGTTAGGCTGTGTGGGAAGTTCCTCAGGTAATCTGGCGTCTCTAAGTTCTTAAGGAGAAACTGGAGAAGATCTCATTCCACAGTACTTCCATTGACCAATGAGGAAAAGGGGAAAAAAAGTCTGTTTAAAGTAACCTTTATTTTAGCCTGTAGACACCTAGTGCATGATCATAATTAAGTAATTGCAGAAATATTCTGTGGAATGCATGGGCTGTGGTGATTGGTTTTGTATTTCAGTCACTTATTTTATTAATTTCATTTTTTTGTCCACACAGTGAGGAGTCAGTAAACTTCTCGGGCGGCTAGAGGTCATCTGTTTTTGCATACAAATTCAAAAACGTTTCAAGGGCTAATCAAGGAAACACTTTCCTTTTTTTAGTCAGTTAACTATGCCAGTATGGATGAACAAGAATAGTGTCTATTCAATTCTAGACTTGTCTGTGTAGTACTTTCTCGGCTGTCAGCTATAATTATACCTGTAACTGTTAGAACATTTACTCTCTGAAACACGGTGAGAGCATAAGTGGATTTTTGGCATGTTCTTTTTTTTGCTGCCTTCTTACAATGGTGGAAAGGAATATGTACCAAAATAGATGAATACAGGAAATGCATAATGAGAATTGTTCACATTGATGCCTCTGGTACCTTGCCTTACATATGACTTCTGATGATTTGCCTTTCCTGGGTTCAGTTTAACTGCTTTCTCTGAGGTAAATTGCTTAAGGATGCTGTAATTGTGAACTATACTTTCAGACCTTAAATATGGTGAAAGAAAGACAGACAATGAAGAAAAACTTTGCAAATATGCTTGTTCTGTGGTAGTGTGACTTGCATGGAAGTCTGGGAGAATGGGTGGGAAAATCCTCTGAACTGGTAAACCCACAGATTTTGTTTCAGTGCAGGCAAGTTATCGCTCACTTCTGCTCTTGGCCAGCAGCATTATACTCAATAATACACGGTAAAAGAGTGGAGAAAAATTAGTCACTGGTAGCCTATAAAGTTGGTGCTTCTCAGAGACATCTCAAAACTTGCACGTTCTTAGTGGGTTTTTCAGAGACACGAGACAACCAATAATGATATTTTTGTTATGTGTATAGAAGGAGCTTCCAAAGAGTCTCTAGGGAAAGCCTCTCTTTCTCTGTTCTCTCCAAGTTGGTAATTTGTTTTTAATGACTGAAAAGTCTGTATTTTGAAATGAAATGGGCTTTTTCTTCTTCAGAGGAAATCTTTTGGGAATGTGTTTTGCTTGCAATTTATAGGCCACTCCCTGAAGGAAAGGTATTGCAGAAGAATTCTTCTTGTAGCTGTGCCACTTCTGGCATTAGAAACAGAGACAGAGAAATTAAGGATGTGGCATCTTCCAGGGAATGGCTCAGGAAAGCTTTTCTGTGCTATTTGTGCTTGTTTCTTCTGTGTAAGTTTTAAGAACTACAGTAATCTTGAATTTACTGAAGGTAGCCTTGAAGATTTTGTTTGTTTATAGCCTTTCCAAAAACTTTCTGGGAAGGTGCAAAACCACTAGCATGGTAAAGATCCACTGTTGCAGAGCACCTGGTTTGTTTATTGCTGCTGTAGGACAGGTGATGATGAATAGTCTGTGTCATACTGAGAGTTGGAGTCAAAGTACATATAGCAGCATAAAACCTTTAATTCTACTGCAAATTATGTTGTGTTATTTGTGCTAGCAGTGACAAGAATAGGATTAAAAACAATGCAGCTGAGTGATGTTTTTTTTACCTGCTCATCAGATAGAAATTTAACGTCCTAAGGGAAAAAACCCTTGATCAGGGCAGTCTCTCTCCTCAAGGCTCTGTGCACCTCTGCCATAAGTCCTGGGGCTCTGGCTGGGACTGGGGAACTTCAGGAAGTTGATTGCTGTGTTTTACATGGGGTGAGGCAGCACTGATCACAGAAGGCCCTGAAGAAGTGTAATACTTGAAAGCAGCCATATAGAGGTTAAAAGGCAGCCTGCCATCCCTGTTGGAGCAGTACTTTCTGGTGAAGTGTAAGAATTAGGAAGGCGGAAATACAGAGAAGAAATATTTGTAATACTTGAGTAAGCATCTAAACTGTTCTTACAAAAACTCCAGTAGAAAATTTCCAGTCACTTTCGAGCCTGCCAGCTGCAACAGAGCAGCCAACAATGGGAGTCATATGTAGTCTGTGGTACTTTCGGTGAAGAACCAGAAAACATCATTGGTTCATAAATGCAGAATATTCTATTGTAGAGCATTTTTTGTATAGAAGCTGATATTGTTGCTGGGAGATAAATGAAGTAAACTGTTCTTTGCTAAAGGATATAGCAAAGCTGCTACTTTGCTGATAAAATGTCATGTTCCATTTGGATTCTTTTTAACCTGTCTGTACTGCAGAACTGTTTGGTTTGTGAAATTTAGCTATCCAGAAGGTCAGTGGTGGTGATATAGTCTGTATTTGCCTAGGCAATGTAATGATGGCTCTCCTTTCTGTACTAGGAACGTAAGCTGTTTGTCTCGCTTTTCAAAGTCCTCTGCTTCCTCCTTCTCTCCCTAGCTGTTGTCTCTTGTTAAGTCCCAAAGAAAAGATCAATTCCTGCCTCTCCCTGTGATTGCGAAGCTGGGCTGTATTGCTTACTTGTTTTTCAAACAAACATCTCTCTGTGTTCTCCCCATGTTGCCTCTCAGGCTTCAAAGCAACCCTCCAGAAATATTCACTTTGCTTTCTCCGTGCTTCTTAAGGCCTTGCAATGGTATCCACAAATGAGGAGGGCTAATGCTTCTTAGGTGCTTTGGTTTTGAATATTAAATAGACTCTAATGTAATTTTGTTTCTGTATTCCCACATTTTCTTATTTCCTTTCACATGCTTACCTCTTTTTAGCAAATACTGCTTTTTTGACCTGACCCAGAGCTAGTGCTTGTGGCCCTTTAGTTAATGCAGGTTGTTAGTAAGAGCTTGCGTGTGCGTTCGTCATGGTGTTTAAAGAAAGTGCTGCAATAAACGGGCCGTTAAGTTATTAATGTATTTGTTTTACCTTCCACAGAAGCCCCCTGTGCTACTCCACTGATCTGTAGCTTTGGAAGGCCGGTGGACCTGGAGAAGGATGACTACCAGAAGGTTATATGCAACAACGAGCATTGTCCGTACAGCACTTGGATGCACCTTCAGTGCTTCTACGAGTGGGAAAGCAGCATCCTCGTCCAGTTCAATTGCATTGGCAGAGCCAGGAGCTGGAACGAAAAGCAGTGTCGCCAAAACATGTGGACCAAGAAGGGATACGACCTGGCTTTTCGGTTTTGCTCCTGTCGGTGTGGGCAGGGTCATTTAAAGAAGGACACAGACTGGTACCAGGTGAAGCGAATGCAGGATGATAAGAAGAAGAAATCAGTGTTGGAGAAGAGTACAGGAAGGTCCATGACAGAGTCTGCAGAAGAGGCCAAAAAAGGCAGACTGGCCAACAAGCCGCAGAAAGGCTTGAGTAATGACCTGCAGCGAAGGCACTCCATGGACAGGCAGAACTCCCAAGAGAAGGGTGTCATGGGTGGCAGCTATGCTGTGCGTTCACCTTGCGTCTCTCCTGGCCAGTCCCCGCCCACTGGCTACTCCATCCTTGCCCCCACGCATTTCAGTGGCCCTCGTTCCTCGCGATACTTGGGAGAGTTCTTGAAAAATGCCATTCACCTGGAGCCCCATAAGAAGAGCATGGCTGGTGGGGGCATGTTCAGGAATGCACATTTTGATTACGGGGCAGCTGGCTTGCAAGCACATAGATCAGGACACTTCGACACCCCTGTGCAGTTTCTGAGAAGGCTCGATCTATCTGAGCTGCTCACTCACATCCCCAGGCATAAATTGAATACTTTCCATGTGCGGATGGAAGACGATGCCCAGGTGGGCCAAGGGGAGGACCTTCGGAAGTTCATCCTTGCTGCTCTCAGTGCCAGCCACCGGAACGTTGTAAACTGTGCTCTGTGCCACAGGGCGCTGCCAGTGTTTGAACAGTTTCCGCTGGTGGACGGGACCCTGTTCCTTAGCCCATCGAGACATGATGAGATTGAATATGATGTTCCCTGTCACCTTCAAGGTACAGGTTGTCTGTCAGTCATGCTAGGTTTCATTAAATGATGGAACTGCCTTCTGTGCTGTGTCCCTTCCATTATAGATTTTCATCCTGATTCTGCATTTTTAAGCAGTTCTGTAAAGCTTGAACTAATGTACAAAATACTCACGTGGATCAGAATGAAACATTTAGAAGGAATTACAAAAATATGCTGTATAGAAAGATCCATGCCTTGTCTTTGGGCTTACAACTAAACAAGTTTTCATCTGATTTCTAGGTAGACCATGGGAAGGTTTTCCAGCTGATCTGTTCTGGAGCATGTGCATGCTCATTTATCTGTTGTGAGCTTTACTCTGAGAAACACATCAACCTTTTAAACAATCTTTTCAAATTAAGTGTGCTGTGCTGCAGCGTGGGTGAAAGCTGTATTTGTATCACTGATGAGGGTGAGGTGCCTCTCATCTATTTTCAGACTAGAGAGTGTCAGTTTTGTTTTATAGCATACTATTATTTTTTAAATGTGGAAAAGACTGTAGTGTGGCCTGCGTTAACACGGGCCTGGAGAGGGTGGTTGTAGTAAGAGTAAGCTTTTAATATGGTGTATTAAAGCAGCAGTGTAGCAGTGAATGTTTTAGACTTATTTCCAAACTTGTAGGTGTTTGTGTCTTGATCATGTCCTAGCTCTCAGATGAGTTGAGACCAAGGCATGTGTTTCTTTTTTCCTCCTAGAGAAACAAATGAATGTGGGCCAGCATGAGCTTTAGCTTTTCCTGGAAGCTGTGGCCCAAACTTAAGTGATATGGGGGGTACGCAGCTAGACGTGCCTGTCCTGCAGCCTGCTGGCAGCCAGCATGGCTAAAATAAATCAGAAAAAGTATTCCTAGTTTGCTGGTCAAAAGCATAGAATTACATGCTGAAAAGTATGTTGGTAAGGGATTAGGGAGAGGTATTTTAACATTAAATTTTCTCACCTTTCAATAAAATACATTGTATCCCATGCATGGTCATAATATGTGTTATGTAACATACCTTTGCTCAGTAAACTTTGTATTTGATTTTTTTTCTTTTCTTAAATCACTGTGCACTAAGTCACTGAACTGTATTCATGCTAACATTATTGTTTCTGTCTTGCCTAGTGTACTTTAAGGGGAAAAAATGATAGGCAAATATGCAAGTCAGAAAAATTCCAGGATAAACAGAATATATATGTGTGAGATAACTGTGCTTATTTGCTTTGCTGGGGAGTCAAACAATGTGCTTGTGGTTTTATCAGTACAAATAGCTGGTTTAGTAATAGTGAAACTCATCGTTTGTTAACATTTGCCACTAAGAATGAAACTGTGAATTTTTTTTTTTTAACTTAATTGCTTCTCAACTGTTGGATGATAGATGAAAAACTTGTTCAGACAAGTTGCTATGAATTGTTAAAATTTTTGCTTCTTTGTCCTGGGTAAAATGGTTTATTACCAGAAGTACTCTTTGAAATGAAAGTAAGCTGTAAGGTTCTGTTCCAGGCTGTTATTTTCTTTTCAGTACAGAAAATTGCTTCTTTTACTTCAGGCATGTTTAAGATACCTCATTAAAGGTGCCTCATCTACTACACAAAAAGTATCCTGAAAATTAAGCAGTGGGGGAATGTAGTATTTTAATGTGCAGAAACAGTGCAGAACTTCAGATGGGGGAAGTTAAGTGTCTTCCTGCACAATACAACTTCTGTGCATGGAGTTATTGGAACATCACCACTCTCAAGTGTTCACTTGAGGAACAGAGTTTATTATATTTGCACTTTGGTTTCATCCCATCATGTTTTCTAGAGCCAAACATGCCAATGTAGAGTAACTCAATTGTTACCAGCTCATACTAGCAAGTTTATTGCGTATGTATATTTAGGAAGAGTCTTAATTTTTCTTGTTTTTCTAAAATAGTTGATTTAAAAACCAAGACAAGTTAAACCACAAAAAATTAATTTGGAAGTGTCTGGTATAGACTAATCATAAATTATTAATAATTTGTTCCCATTTATCTAGAAGAGTTACAAGATGTATGTCTTGTTGAATTACATTTTGTGACGTGTTCAGTGCTTTGATGCTAAAGAGCACAAATAGCAATCCAAGGTGCACACATGTTATACACAGACAGTCCTTCTTTGCTGCTGATCTGTAACTGCACTACTGCTTAGCTCTGTCTTACATTGCAGTGCGAAATCTGGTGTGTTACAGGATTAGTACTTGGTGTCAGGCCACTTCTAATAGCCAACTATTAAACTGCAAATCAACTTTTTCACTACAAGTCAGGTATAGTCTGGGTGCCAGATCTTCATAGTTTGTGTAGGGCTTTTCGGTTTTTTGGGAAATTTGACGTCAGATTTTTGCATTGGTGGGCTTAATCACATGTATGTAGTTAAAGTGTTTGATTTCCATATCTGAGCCACTTGATTTTTATGGAAATAAATATAACTCAGGTTTTGAAAGTCACTATGCATACAGAGCCTAAGGTCATGCCAGAGCTCGATATATGCATAGTTCTGAATGGCATGTTAAAGTCCCTGTATGTGGAATCTGCAATGTTTTTTAATATACTTGCTGTTTATGAACTGTCAGAAGAAAGCACATGAAAAAAATTTCTCTTCTGGCTGTTGCTTTTTTTCTGTGGGTGATATTAGGTCCTTTGTACCCCCTTTGCTGGAAGGTACTGGCAAGCTGTTAAATGAGTCTGTACCAAGTTTGCTAATAAGCTTCAGCACTTCTCCCCTTCTTATGTCAGGTGGGGATGAAGTTAGGGCAAAATTCTGGTTTTGGAAACACAGTGGCTGATCTAACAGCTTAACCTGGCATCTGTTCTTGGAGGTTTAGCAACTTTTTTTATAAAATATTTTGCTAAGATCTACCAGCAAATGATGGAAGGGAGAGTGGGCAGGGTGATGACTAATTCCTGAATTCTGCACAGCTTCAGTGAAGCCCTATGTATTTCCTTATGTATTTCCCTAGAGAAGCATTTTTTACTTTATCATTCACTCTTTATAAAGAAAAAAAAGAAAGGGGTGTGATTTGTATCACTAAAGGTTAGATAGCACATTGCAGAAAATGTCTGTTTTAGTCTTCTCTTCTAGTCTCGTTAAGATGTGTCTTTTCTGTCCACAGGAAGGCTTATGCACCTCTATGCTGTTTGTGTGGACTGCTTAGAAGGGGTTCACAAAATTATCTGCATTAAGTGCAAGTCCCGATGGGATGGAAGCTGGCATCAGCTGGGAACTATGTATACCTACGATATTCTGGCAGCATCTCCCTGTTGTCAGGTTAGTACCATACATAAGTAAGACTCACGAGGTGAAATTCCAACTGATTAGGTAAAGTCAAGGTTGTGAATCTCTTCTCCCTTTCCAACTTCCATCCTTTTTTTCTAGCCTGTACCTAGGAGTGCAATGCAAGAAGGATGATGGGTCTCTGTCCCTTTGTCTTAAGAGGTACAGTGGCCTTTAGCTAAACAAAAGTCATTGCAATGGTCAGTGATTAATATGTTTATGTTTTTAAATAAAGCCCCTCTAAATACATTGGTAATTAAATCTGATGCTTGATCACTGGCATCACTAGTGTCAGATATAGTTCCACATTTTGAGCAGATACTTCATGTTTTCAGGGTTTTTTAGTTCATAAATTGTGTTTTATCATAACTGTAGCAAAAAGGCGCCAAGAGAACAGAAAGGTCCAAAGTGTCCTTGTGCTTGGAGGTTACTCAGCTCTCCTTAATCTTTGCTGTGGCTGACCCTGGTGATAGTACTCACCCACCACAGCCTGAAGCAACTTTGTGTTCATTAAACACTCACCTAATCTATCCCTTGAGAGGGGAAAATCCAAGGCCTGGGGCTACTCCAGAATAAACTGTGTGCCTGAGACAGCAGGATGGTTGGCATTCAATAGAATTGTCCATGTGATGGACAGAGCACGTCTGCTGCGGGTAGAGTTAGACAGCTGTGAAAAAACATTTGTCTGGGAATGACTCAGTGCTCTGCTGCAGATGCTTGGACACACAGCTGGTGTTAGTAGGTCAGGACAGGAGCCTTGCAGAGATGCATCCATTCACACTGGGATCACTTTGTGGTAATGTGCATACTTTAAAGCAATCTAAAATATGATTTTGCCAATATGCAAAATGCCAGTTTAAGTTTAATGTATTTACCAAAATGTGTTGCTCAAGAGACAAGTGGTATTGCTGCTGCTGGTTAAGGTGACATTGATAGCAATTATAACTACAGACAGATATATTATGTCCAAATTTAGTGTCTCTTGAGGTTGTAACTTTTTTTAAAAAATAGGAACTTTTAAAGATAAAACACTGATACTGACTTGCTACATTTGTAAAAGTCAGTAACTTTAAATCTGAATTGCTTCTGTTGAATGTACTAGACAAGATTTAAGAGCTCATTATACAAGGGCCTTAATTACATGATTAATGGACAGTGTCACAGTACATGGTATAAGAACTGACTACAAAATCATTAGCTGCAGTGACTGTGATTGCCAGATAATAAGCATTATTGTTTCACCATGATTGTTACAGATGATTCTGAGCATACAGAGGAATGACATTTAAATATGATACATAATAGAACTCCAAATTGCCTTTCTGATTTTATTTTGAATAATTTCATGCTTTGTTTTGAAATATTTAATTCTGTGTCACAAATTTGCATGTAGAATAATGAACTGCAGCCATTATTAGATTGCCAACACTTAGCTGATGTGCTGGACAGTAGCAAAGGAGAAAACACTTTGGTTAAGAATTCCATAAAAATTCATAACATAGTAGATTGTATTTCTTAAAATTTCTGCTTTTCAAGCAGAGCAGATGGCTGTGAAACTGTTGGTGTGTTTCTTTTTGAGTCTGGTCTCAACAGAGATAGTACTTTAATAATTTCCTCCTCTCCTCATCCAGGAAAATCCCTTAAATCAAGATGGTCTAGACAATAGTTTTTGTTCTTTCCAGTGAAGAGCTGAAGCTTTCATTAGTGTTCTGGGCTGTGAGGTTAAACTATGGTGCAGCTCAGGCCCTCTCTGCTCATCTGCAACCTTTACTCTTTAAGTCCTTTACAGTCTCAAATCCCTTCTGCTTCTCTTTGTTCCGAAGGGCTTGCTGAGCTTTCATGCTGCCTGTTGCTTTCTTTGTATCAGATGGGCTGTGTTTCTCGGCTAGATTTCTTCTGAAGACTCACTTTTTTGTAACAGCTGAATATTAATAGCTCTGTCTGTCCTCACCTATGACCTTGAATTATTTCTCATATCCACCCAGTTAATGTTGCTTCTTTCTTTCTCAGTTGGATTTTGTAGAATGGTTTGTGTGATAAAGTGATGTTTAGCTTATATAACCTGATATGTATTATAAATGTTTAAATAGATACTTACAGTGACACAATACCATCTTGTGCTGATAAAGCAGATCGAGTTATAAATTTGTTGAACCAAAAGCTTAAATGCTGACATATTTTATAGAGGGATGATGTTCAGATGTGAACCTGAATGATTGAATTGCATGGCACAAATTTAAAATTTTTCAATTCGGTTCAGGGCTTCATTTTTGAGACAGCACTTCCTGTGCTGGGGATTGAGGACTTGATTCAGAGACTAAGCAGCACAAAACAATCATTAACATTAATAAACCTTGATATTTGTTACCTTCCATCAGTCAGAGTGGGAGGTGACCCACTCCCCAGAATTTGGTGGTGGTCTTTAGTGTGAAAGGCATGGTGTGTGCCTGCAAGTTCTCAGTCCAGGTGAAAAATATCCTTACCAGTGCATCCCATTATTGCCAGTGTCCTGACTGACCCTTTCTCCTGCCGGGGAGGACAGGGGACTGCCTCTGGCACCTTCTTTTCCAAAGGTGAGGAGCTGAGGGGAGTGTGGTTATTTCAAAAAGGTTTTTTTGTTTGTTTCTTTGTTTTTTACAGGCTCGACTGAACTGTAAGCACTGTGGGAAGCCAGTAATAGATGTACGGATTGGCATGCAGTATTTTTCTGAATACAGCAACGTCCAGCAGTGTCCTCACTGTGGAAATCTAGACTACCACTTCGTGAAGCCATTTTCTTCATTTAAAGTTTTGGAGGCTTATTGACGAAAGCTTTGCTTTAGTAATAGCTATTTTATGGGTATTTCAACTTTATTACATATCTTTTTATAGGATTCATTCTGTGATGAAATCTAATTTCTTTTCTAACTGAAAGAGCAGCTTCTTTGTCAGTGTACATATTAATATGTATATATACATGTTGTTAAAACCAGAATCCTCCTGACAAGATCTCTGTGAAGGTTGGAGACAAGCCAATTTAATGGCCTTTCAATATATCCCGTGTGTGGGGTAAAGTTCAGCTAAAAATGATTTGGGTTTATTTTTTGTATAATTGTAAAACAGTTTATACTAAGGGTGTGGGGAGACATACAGGACAGAGAAATATGTCCAGTTGGAAAATGGGTAATTGTGTAGGGTTGTTCCTCCAGCTTGGTGGAAATGGGAAATCCTTGGAAAGAAATGATTCCGTTGCTGTTGAATTCATCCAGCCTTTTGCATTGGTTCCCGGGGGGCAGGAGTTGGCCCTGTGTTCCCAGTCCCCTCAGCAGGCTTTCCTTCAGATTTCCCACGACTGGGGTAAACTAAGGTATCATGACAAGTGAATGTAAATGTGTGCCAGAAAATGCAATTCTTGAATGAGTTCTTTTGGCATTGCATCTTCCTGCCATGTGTGTTTGATGTGCATTGCCCTCACAGAGCTATAGTGCAGTCAATAGTGCTGCTTCTAATGGGGCTGTCATGTGCCCAGCTGGGTCATCTGCTCATACCAAAACAAGCTGGAGATCTTAAAGTGCTTAACTTAAAGGTGTTTCTTCACAGACGTTTTAGGGAAGGAACTGGCTGAGCTGAACGGGGATGTGTTTGTGTGTGCCTGCCGGGGCTGAGGTTTTCCTGCCTGCTGCAGGCTGGTGTGACTGGTGTGGAAGGAGAACCATGAAGTGGGATCTGGGCCCTCAGACTTGTAAGAGCTGAGAGGTACTGAGTAAAACACGTGTCATCACTTTTTAAAACAATTAATTGCTGCACCTTCGTCTTTCAAAATTGTGTTCAGTCTAGAATCTAAAAACACGGAAATGTTTTAAGAAAGCAAACGTAACGTATTTACTTTCTACATGCCTCTGTGCTGTACATAATAGACTGCATTAAGCAGTGAAATTGTATCAGCTTGGCCCTGTAGACTCTGCAGTTGTTTCTCGATTCCCATTTCTCCCTTCTCTAAATAAAATTTTTATAATAGGTCATTAATCTTTTGCTTGGTTTCTCAAATCAATTGAGATTTACGGGACATTTGTTTTTTGGCTTTTCTTGATAGTGTATTTATAAAGTGTTTGTCCACTTGAGAAGTGGGGGGTTTGTTTCTATTTACATGGTGGGATTATTTTTTGTTTCTTCTGAATTATTTTGTTTTTCAAATTAGAATCTTTTTAGACTGTATCTCTTGAAATCATGAAATCAGGCTCTTGAAAATGGCCCTGATAGTCTGCCACCCTGGGAAAGAAAACAAAAAAGTCAGAAGTCAAAATAGTGTTTTTTCCTATGTTGGACCGAGAATTACACTTTCTCCTAAATTAAGAAATTATTGTGCACATAAAACTCAAACTGAATATCCGTGTTTCTTTGTGTGTAAAAATGTTGACTTCAGAGTTTTATTTCCTGGCTGTCGTCACTGCAGAATTAGCTCATTTTAGCATTAGCTACCCTTCAAGTGACACTCAGGCTGCACAGAGCGGTTGTCTTGGCACTGGTGACCTACTGCTAGTTGGAGTGGCAATGTCCTTAGATGCCACCCAGCTCATGTGGTCCAGTGCTGGTCTGAACAGCTGTGTCAGCAGGCTCTGGTAGCTTTCACCACTGGTGCTCTTCTCCTCCTGTCCATGTTTCTGGGCTTGGTTTTGGGCCTGGAGCACATTCTTGGGGTTTTGTGCAGTTGTCCCGTTTACAACAGTTTTGGGAAAACGTGTTCTGCCGGGAGAGTTATGAGAAGGACTTTTAAAAGCCTTCTAACACTGTCCTGTGGTTGCTGCCACAAGGTTATGCCAAGCCCAGCTGCAGTGGGACCAGCACTGTAACCATTGTCCATAGGAGCAGGACCTGGACTGGCCATACCTGGGCAGGAACAAGCTTTCTAGCAGATTAAACCTAATTAGCTGTGCAGTGTAGACTTCCCTTATGGAGAGCAACCAAATTACAATTTGGATTAACTCTTCCAGAAGGATGAGCCCTTCAGCTTTGATGGTGTGTTGAGCAGCCTGCTGGAGTTAGGGTGGCTAACAAGGTTGGAGTTGTGTTTCCTGGCAGTATCATGAGGACCAGACAGACAGCAGTGGCTGTCCCAGTGGCCTGAAATCACACAGCGAAGACAAAGCTCCTGTCTTTAAAGTCCAATTAAAGCATACATCTCTTACTGTAGGTTCGGTCTTGAGTGCCAGTCACACGTCACGAGTCTGAGGTATCAGTTCCCACATAGGATACATGGCATTGTGTGCCCACTTTTTTTGCAGTGGTGAGGGGAGGTGTCACTGGACAATGGACATGGTAGGGGAGAACTGGGATCTGGAGTTGTCCTAGATACTTGTTTGCTTGCTTCCCTTATAGTAGCCTAATTTATAATTCTGCCCTTTAAGTTCTTCGATGCCTCTCTAGACCTGTATATGTGACAATCAAAAAAGAGTAGGTATGGAGTAAAGGGAATATGGCCAGCTTTAAAAACAAGTGTATGAGAGATTGTACAATACATCCAAGTCAAAACCAGGAATGGACCAGACTGAGAAAATGGGAAGGGGAAAGTATATTTAAAGTCTTAACAGTGACAAGGAATTGCATACAAATCTATCCAAGAAATCAATTTAGTTTTTTGCCAGCTTTTCTTTTAATGCTGCTGTTAAGTGAGTCTTATCTACTGCTTGAGGAAATGCCTATTTTCTAGTAAAACACATCTCTCAACTAGGGACTAGCAGCGCACATAGCAATGTAAAAATGGTCCTCAGTGGAAACCAGCTGAGCTACAGAAAGATTCCTCTGAACTTTCACTCCAAAGTAAGTTATCCCTAGTTTGTCGAGGCTTTCCCTGCTTCTTGTTGGTGCTGAAAGCTGCTCTTGGGTTACTGCAAAATGCAGTATTTTCTGTAACATGCAGATTCCAGTCAAGCAGTCAGTCCTCACCTTTGGCCATGAGAGTTTCCTGGGCTTTGCAGAAGTAGAAGCCCAAATATAACTCCTTTGGGACCTAATGGCTGCTTTGGAGGTTAAACTAGAGCACAATTGCTCTGCTTTCTGTCCTGACAAGCACTGGAAGTAGTCATGAGCTTATAAATGCATCAAAAGGGAAATTACTTCCCTAGCTAGGGAGCTGCTTGCTTTGCTTATTTGGCTAGTTTATTCTTCATTACCTTTCATTTTTCTGGTGCTGTGTGTTCTTTTCAAGCTGGCCCATGGTCAGATTAAATTTGCTTGAAATACTTTTTGTAAATGAGAATGCAGTCTTCTGGACTTGGAGGTTCATTCTACTCTTCTTAAGTGCACGATACTCCTTGTGATAGTAATAGGAGTTGCATGTGCAAATGCTTTTCTTTCCAGTAGTTAACTCTCCTTTCTGTAGGAGGGGCTTGCTTTTAGGTAGACTTCATATTTTGGATGTGTAAAAATTATTTCATCCATCAGTAAGATGTCTACAAATAAATTTTGATAACTGTAACTAACAAGATGGACATCTTTTACATCTGATGTGTAATTTGACATCTACCAGTGTGAACAACCTGAAATTATTGTTCTGTCTAATGCTGCAGAGTCATTAAAAGTACAGTGTTTTGTAGCCAGACCATAGACTATCTTATAGTCTATTTACATTAACATCTCCAGTAAAGAGCAGTATATTCATAATGAGTTTAATTGGAAAAATAAGGAATATTCCTACAAGGGAGGCATCTAGTCCAATTTCTTTTTTTTTTCCTCTCCCCCTTCCCCTCCCATGTATTCTTCATTTTGCTGTACCAAGTAAACAAGGACAAACACGTTGTAAGGCCACTGGTGAGAAAACCCCTCAAAAATATACTTGTCCATAAAGGTTTCTTGTTGAGACATTCTTGGATTGCACTTTTGCAGATGGAAGAATATGTACATAGCAAATGAATGTTGATGAAATTAAAATAATTGGTTATGATATCATTTATGTGTGTTGTTAGAGAATATTTTGTTGTGAGTTCTCTGTATTAAAAAGTAATAAATACCAGACAGCTAATGGTGTGGGTTCTTCTTTCCCTGTTCTCTGGAGTAGTTTCTTACACCTCCTCTTTGTAGAATTACTCCAGTTGCCTTAAAGGGCACAGTAAAACGAGGTTTTTGGTGTCAGTTAAAATGAAGCCTGTTGAACTGCAGGGATGGCAGTGGGCCGTGCGATGTGTCGCCTTGCTAAACTGCAGTCCTGTTCACTTTGTGGATGTCAGCAGTGCTCCTTCTGTAGCACAGTGTGTCCTGCAGGAGCAGTTTCAGGAGCTCCTGTCTGCTGTGCCAGCTGCTGCCTGTGGGGCTGAATGGAGGGCAGAGCGCTGAATCCGTCACTTCTGGTTGAGTCCGTCAATGGAAATGTGCCCTCTGGTGCCTGTGAAATACCAGAGGAGCTTCTGGAGGGGAGGACACAGTAGGGCAGCACGAGGGAAAAAGGATTTCCCACATTATGACAGAACGCACACTTCCTCTCTGAAACCTGTCTGCAAATCCTTGCTTCCTGTCTAAGGGTTTTCAGCAGTCTGAATAATCATCAAATCATGCATTTAGCCAACCTTGCTCCATATGCTTACAGCATGATTTTTCAGCTTTTATATATTTCCACAGAGAAGTTCAGGAAGGATGCGAGTGATCAAGGCCATCCGGACATAAATAAGGTAAAGCAAATACTGCTGGGATGGAAGGAGTGCCACAGCTCAGGTGACATGAGGTGGAATTTGGAGATTTGGAAACACTAAAGAGCCCACTGTAGCTGTGCAGGTTTAATTTTGGAAGCAGATACTGCAGCTGGTTTGAATAACCTTGAAACTGACAACCTGTATGTTAATTGTGAAAAACCTTCTGGGTAACTGCTGCTTAAAATATGAGTATCTGTTCATGAGATGGGAATGTAAATAAGCTGCCATCAGCTAATTGCAAGTGACTGCAGTGATTCCATATTGATATTTTGCTGAAGGGATCTTAGGTCATGGTTTAAGCTTTAAGCCAATGTGGGAAAACTAAATGAGAACTAATATTTTGGGGAGACTGTTCCCCAGCTTAATTACTGAGTCTTTGGTGCTGAGCGCTAAACTGCAGAATTTCAGGTTTGATCTACTGTTTTATTGTGTTGCTAAAAGAAACTGAACAGCATTGTGAGAATGTAGAGGAAGGAAAAAGTCATGGAAAAAAAAGCTTTGCAAGCCATTACGTGATACATTTTGTAGTTAAAATAGGGGTGGCACAGGCAGATTGGGTTAGGAGCATGCCTGGGCTCATATTCCTCTTGAAGGCATCCCTGACTGTGTCAGAGGAGGGGAATGAACTATTCAGGCTGCATATGTGTGGGTGTGTGCACCTAAAAATACATGTCCAGGTTTCACACAGATCAGTTTGTATTTGATTTCTATTCTGACAGTATTCTGTGAAACAATTTCTGTTCCTTCTGAACCTGGCCATATAAAACAAAACCTCCTTTCCAAAACAGCAGCTGCTGCAGTATTTTGTCATTGAGTTGGTACGTGAAGATTTTTTGGCCTTAAGTACATATTTTAGTCACTGAGCTTCCTGCAAGTTTGCTTTTCATTCAGTGATGTCCAACCAGTATCAGTGGGATGTGGAGAGAAGCTAAAGCAGCTGGACTAGCTCCTTAATCCACAGACCACCTGATCCAAAGCTCACGTGGGCTACTTTGCAGAGCCAAACCAACTATGGTGGCATCCAGGAGGGACTCTCAAGACATGTTTCAAGAAGTAATTTTTTCCCATGAAGAAAATAATTTCCTTTTTGTACCTTTCCCAGTGTACCTTCCTGAAGTGCTGTATATTCAAGAGTTTGCATTCAGCTCCATTATATAATGTAACCCTGGAGCTACTCCCTTTTGTTAAACATGCACTGTACTTGTTTTCTTGTGAGAAAAACATGTGTGCAGATCACATCCATCTTAACGGTTTCTGTGTCCCATTTTCCTGGCTACATACTCATTTAATAGGCAGCTGAAAAAAATAAAAAGCTCTGGCTGGATCTTTTCAAAATAAAATTCTCCCTGGTTATCCAGATAGAGTTACAGAATAACAAATCAATGCTGCCTTTGTGCAATGCCTGCATGACTCTTATTAATACAAGAGTCATAACTGTGGAATGGAGTCTGTGGAGATAGAAGGTGATCTGGCCATAATATCAAGGGAACTTAAATAATAATGTTTTTTCAAATACTTTGGCTTTTTTCCCCCTCATTTTCTTTTTTTTTTCACCCAGATTTTAAATGAGTTTGGCTCTAACTGAAGTAATACCTTGTGTTTGAAATATGATTAATGTAGGCCCAGTTTAATTGCCTGGGACTTGTTCTGAGAAACATCCCTGCTAGCTGATTACTTGTATAATGTTTGCAAACCTCCAAATCCCCCCATGACAACCTGATCCTTTTGTATTTGTATATTTAGGAAGCATCAGTCTATTGGCACAAGACACAAGTACTAGTTGGGGATACTTGGTGACTTCGAGCTGAGCTCTTCCTTTTCCATGTATTTTATAAGACCTGGAGGCAGACAGCACCTCTGAGATCAGAAACAAGAGGAAGATTGAGAAACTGAATCAGAATCTAGAATCAATATTTTAATTACAAGGGAATATTTTCTTTAAAGCTTTGTTTAAGTGATTGCTATGGTTACAAGCTCTGTAACGAGGATATTCCCGTTACACAAATAATAATTGAATTTAGCCTGCTTTTGAGTCTGTTTTCTGCCAAACAATATATTGAACTGTGTGGAAGTCTTTCCTTGCCATTGCACAGCCTCTCCATTTGGTGCAGTCAACATTAGATTGGCTGCCAGGTTGATGGCAAAGGGCGAGTGGACTGCAGACCTCGGCATACAGCTAGGTGGAACATGGAAAGCAAATGATTGGGAGCAAAATAACACATAAAGTGTATTTCACTGCTTCAGGCAGCGCAGCAGCCAGGTTGACTGGGGTAAAAGTCAAGTGCAGAGTAAGGGCTGTTTCCAGTCAAAAGTTTTATGGTAGTTCTTCCTGATGATTTTGTATGCAGTGCTCACTTAAAAATTGGTAATGCATGTGCCTTGTTGAATATAACTTCCTCTGGCTCTGGCTGGAAGAGTCCTTGTTCCACTTCTTTACCTCTGCTGTCTTGCTCATGCCAGAGCTGAAGGGGTGCTCACAGCCAGGGAGATCATGGACCTGGCTCCTTCCAGACCCACTGACCTGGCTCTGTGCACCTTAGTGCATGCAGGTACAAGGTGCAGTGTGGAGAGTCCGAAGTTGGAGGGGGTAGCAGCTCTGCAGCAGGTGGAGCGGGATTGTCCACCCATCTTTCTGCTCTGTGGGAAGATCCTAATAGAAGTAGGTCTTGACAGCTGCCTGTTTGTGGCTGGCAAAAATGCGAAATGAGTAGCTTGCAGCAGATCCAGGAAGCCAAGACAGGATTTTGGCAATGTAGTTGACCTCTGTCTCCTGAAGTCTGTGGAAATGGGGTTATGCCTGTTTATGCCAGAAGATTTGTACTAGTGCTTTTGATAACTGATGGACATCAGAACTGCAGAGTACAGGTGTTGCTGAGAACAAGCACTGTACAAATTAATTTAGTCATGTGTTTGGCAGATCTCTCATTAGCAAGGAATTCTTAATAAGAATTATAATATTAGTGAGGGTTTATCTGCTAAATCCCTTTCACAGGAAGAGAAGAATCAGAAATCTGACTCATGCGGTAAGGTGAGGCCATTTGGCTGAAGGCATGAAAGAGGTGGTGGGAGAATTAACATTGCAGTTCCTCTCTGGAGAGTACCGCAGAGAGGGCTGGAGGGAGAAACGTTCTGACTCAACAGACTGGGGGAGAGGTGGAATTAGCACTTTGGTGAAGACTAAGAGAGCTTCAGTCAGGCTGTTTGATGACTCATTTAGTTTATTTGCAATACAAAATTTAGCTGGTGAGAAATCATTGTCAAATAGAAAGGGCTTCCTCTGGTCTCTGTGTTGTCATTAAGGTCACTAGAGCTGGTGGGAGTTACCACCCACAGCAGCAGTCACAGCCCAATGCAAGGACACTGAGAGCAGAGTTTGTGGGTTGCAGTCAGCTTTTGCTGAGGATGGTGTCTGCATGCTGGCACTGTCCTCTGCAGGGATGGCAGTGTTATCATGGCCTTACTGGAGTTTTGTTGTTTGTGTAGATTTTGATGTGCTTCACATCTGGCCTCTGATGAAAATGTGCTGGCAGGAGAGGAGTGCAGCAGGGCCCAGCCGTGCTCTGCTCCTGGGCTGAGAGCAAGGTTGCCCTGTTGTCACTTCACCACTCAGCTGCCACCTCTGCACAAACACACGCCTACACCTGAAGCAGCTGGACTTTCCAGGTCAGATTACTACTGAATCCTCTCTTCCCTCAGTGCTCAGCTGCTGAGTAGTGGGAACGTAGTTCTGTGAGGTGAGCCAGAGAGAGTAGGCCAGGTTTTAAGCTCAGTGTGTATGATCTTCAGAAAAAATACTGCATAACTGTGAACTCTCATTTTCTTCTGACTGTTTTGATGGAGGCCAAAGCATAATAATTGTGCATGTGGGAACTTGCACCGGTTTAACCATGTCAGTTTGAAAACGTACAGGACCCAGAAATGTCGGTATTGCACTTTTGAAAACCTGTAGTGTGGCACTGAGGACCCCAAAATAAGTCTGACTTTCCTCTACAGTGCTGTTGCTCCCTCTGACTGCTGTGGGTGCACACTGCAGTGACACAAGGGAAGATATTTCAGATGGGATTTTGAGTCTTGGAGTCAGTAGGGCTAGAGCACAGGTCATATGAGAGCATTATATTGTCTTAACCTTGCCCCTGTCTTTTGGGACCAAGCTGATGCTTCGCAAGTTTTGGCAGTTAAGTAGTTCATCAGCTGTGATTGACTCTTAGCTAAGTTGTTTCAGCAGAAGTTTTAAAAATAAAAATATATATCCAACAGGTTTCAAAAGGATTGTCACACATTTATTGTTCACACTTTGGTGGTTGGAGAACCTCTGGGAGATGCCCTGTAGGGTATGTTTCTTTTTAATGTACGTGAAATGATCTGGATGCAGGAGTTGAATGCCTTGTTGGCAAGTTTGCTCATAGTACCCAACTGGGAGGTGCTGATGACTCTCCAGAGGGCAGAGAGGCCTTACAGAGGGATCTAGATAGATTGGAGTACTGGGCAATGATTCATGGAATAAAATTCAACAAGTCCGAACGTCAGATTCTTCACCTGGGATGGAGTAACATCAAGTACAATATAAATTGGGACAGGAGAGTCTGCAGAGCAGCCATGCTGAGATGGATCTGGGGGTGTTGGCTGGCAGCAGCTCAATGTGAGGCAGCAGTGTGCCCAGAGAGCCAGGAGGGAAAACTGCATCCTGGGGTGCATCAGACACGGCATTGCCAGCTGGTCAAAAGAAGGGATTATCCTGCTGTATTCAATGTTGATGCAGCCTTATCTTGAGCACTGTGAGCAGTTCTGGGGCCCATGATTAAGGAGGATGTGAAGGTCCTTGAATGCATCCAGAAGAGGCAAACAAAGCTGGTGGCAGGGCTGGAAGGCGTGTCTGTGTGGAGTAGAGGTGAAATTTGGGCTTGTCTGGTTTGGAGGAAAAGAGGCTGAATTGTGACCTTGTTGCTCACTGAAGCTTCCTGAGTAGGGGACATGGAGAGGGAGGTTCTGATCTCTTCTCACTGGGATCCAGTGATAGGATGCATGGGAATAGTTCAAAGAGGCACCAGAGAAGGTCCAGACTGGGCTTCAGAAAACATTTTTTTTAGCAAGAGGGTGGTCAAACACTGGACCAGGCTTCCTAGAGAGATGGTGGATGGCCCAAGACTGTCAGTGTCTAAGAGGCATTTGGACAGGGCCGTTAATAACATGCTTCAATTTTTGGTCATCCCTGAAGTGGTCAGGCAGTTGGACTAGGGGATCACTGTAGTTCCCCCCCACTGAACTGTTCTATGCTATGCTATTCTACTCTATTCTAGAGTGGCTTCGCAGTAATAGGCTGGTATGACAAGAGAAAATGTCTTTACAAGACTACTTAAGCTTCTTAACCTTTAAGGATTAGAAAAGACTTTTGCTTGTTTTGTTTTCTCTGGTTGAACGTAGCACACATGGGTGTGCTTTAACCAAGTTCTTGTGCTGCTGCATTTTTCTTCTTAATCCTTGTAATATTTTGCTTGGCAAGCAGGAACAGTACACGTGGAAAGTTCATACACCTGCGTAAATGTTGTTGTTAACAATTACTGCTCTGCTGAGGACTCAGAAAGTTTTGACAAAGCCTCAGGAGAAAAACTCTATCAAGCACAGGAAACTGAGCCTATAGGAGTTAGTGCTCAAATAACTGTCCTTGTGTCACACACCCAGTGGCAGCTGCAGCTGCAGAGGGATGAGGATTTTGCATTCCTAGTAGACCTGGATGAACCTACCTGCTGGTCAACAGTTTTTCTCTGCTCATCTGGCACAGCTGCCTACAAAGTCATCCCTTGAGCAAAACCAGGTCAAAATGATTTGGTTTGCTTGAGCATTTTCATAACTAAATCTAAAGCTGCCTGAGGCATTTTCACCAGGTTGGGTTAGAAAATGATCACACAAGCTGCTACGCTGGAAAAATTGGTGTTTCTGCTGTGATGGAGTTCATGGTGAGGTACTGGGAACACTGGTGGATGAATGGGGAGTGGTGGCTGCTTTGCTTGGATAGCAGCAGCGTGAACAGGCAGGGAATGCACTGCTGCAGTTAAACAAGTACGTGGAGTCTTGTTATGAAATAAGAACGTCCCACATCATCTCAACAGACGAGCTAGTTTTGTTCAGCCTGGAGAAGGCTCAGAGGGAATCTTAAACTAGTGATGGGAGGCAATAGAGAATACAGTGATGCTTAATGGCAAGGAGAGAGGCCACGGACATGAGCTGCACCAAGGAAGATTAGATAGAAGGAAAAAAAAAATCACTGTGAAGAAAAATCAAATATGGGAACAAGTATCCAGACACATGCAGTCTCTATCCTTGGAAATACTCAAAACTGACAGGACCTGAGCAACCTGATGTAGCTTCAAAATGGGTCCTGCTTCCCTTAGGAAAGGGAAGTGATCTCTAGAGTTCCCTACCAATATAAGATATTACATGATTATAATTTTTAATGGCATCTTAAATTAGATGAAAGCAATTAGTCTTACTAAGCAGTAGATGTTGCTTGCACACAAAATAGTTCACTACCCACATTTTACAAGCAGCAATATGAGGCAGAAAGATCATTCATTTGTCTGAGACTCAAGATCCCAAGAGCAGAGATCATAATGCAAAATTTGCAGGAGTTCCAGGTGCACCACCTGGTGTCTGCATTCTATATCTGCCCCTGCTATACACTGGAGCCTGTGGGATTCTCCAGGGTGCTGCAGGAAACTCAGGTCCTCCCTGGGGGAGAAGGGCACCAAGCAGAGCAGCAGTGTCCCTGCAGCTGTGGTGTTACAAAGCTTACATCACTCAGATGTCTTAGTACAGCCCTGCAGGTCTGTAACAGAACATGATGCATCATATGGTATGTTACATTAATATATAATTAAGATGTTACGATGGTGTATGTCAATTCACCAGTAACTGTGGATTACACTGTGTTTCAATAAGAATCTTTATTGGTATGTGTATAATAGAGACACAGAAATTGATAACAGCAAACATAATAAACCAAGGATGTGGAAGTCCTGGGTGGGTAAATGTCAGCTGCTGTTCTGCACACACAAGGTCACTGTGTTCTTTTACCGAAGGAGGAGTTCAATCTACTTTTGTCCTAGCTTTGTCTGGGATAGGGTTAATTTTCTTCCTAGTAGCTGGTATGGTGCTGTGTTTTGGATTCAGTATGAAAATAACACTGATAACACACAATAATGCTGTTTTAGATGTTGCTCAGTAGTTCTTACTCTAAGTCAAAGAAGACTCAGTTTTCCATGCTCTGTCAGTGAACAGGTGCACAAGAAGCCAGGAGGTAGCATGGCCAGGGCAGCTGACACAAACTGAAGTGCGCAGTGTATGAACTGTGGGGAGTTGGCCAGGAGCTGCTGATTGCTTCCCAGGGAGGGGCTGGGCATCAGTCAGTGGATGGTGGGCAACTGAACTGTGCATCATTCATCTTTGTTGGGCTTTATTACTTTCTGACTCTTTGTTATCTCCCTTTTCAATACTATTATTATTGTTGTTGCTATTATTGTTGTTAGTAGTAGTAATAGTGGTAGTAGTAGGTTTGTATTTTAATCTATTTCAATTGTTAAGCTGTTCTTATAGTTCA
Source organism: Entomyzon cyanotis (assembly GCA_024500445.1). Classification (NCBI taxonomy): domain Eukaryota; kingdom Metazoa; phylum Chordata; class Aves; order Passeriformes; family Meliphagidae; genus Entomyzon; species Entomyzon cyanotis. Next base: position 11,913,095 of record JAKEPQ010000871.1, read on the forward strand.
TGGGCTTCACCTTTTCCGATTCTCCTTCCCATCCCACTGAGAGGGCGATGAGGGAATGATTGCATAGTATTTAATTGCCAGCTGGGGTTAAAGGATGACACCTTTATGAGGAGCCAGCAGAATGTACCATGCTGTTGTGTACCATGCTTGTAAACTGCAGTTATTTTAACTGAGAATGTTATGGGTGTATTTAATGATGCAGAAAATGACAGCTGAGAGAAGTGGGTTGACCCAACGCATGTGCTGAGATCTGCTGCTAAGGGAGCTCTCGTGGTGGCAGGTCCATCTCTTTCTGACCCTGTGTAAAGCTGCTATTTCTGTCTCCAAGACTCTTCTGAACAGACTGTCTAGCTGTACAGAATAGCACCAGTTAAAGGTGTGGGTTTATGCAATGGGCTGGCAGTCTAGTGACAGTCTAGAAGCACAAACTTAAAATCAAAACTATCTCCAGTTGAAGTAATTCAAATGTGACCCTGAATTTCAGGTGGTAACACTGCATTACCAACCCACAAATAGAGGCTGCTTCTGGTAAAGATGACATGGACTTCACTTGTTTTCTTCTTTCTGTGAAAAAAATGCCTCATTTTTTTGACATTATATTCAGCCTCCGATGTAAGAGAAGCAGTCTTATGTTCTGGGATGCTGTGGTCTAAAAACACATTTTGTTGTACATTAAGAAAAGAAAGAAAGAAACCCAGCATATGCATATTGCTGAGTTATTTTGCCAATTAGCCTCTACCACGGTGACTGGGCACAGAGAAGTGATCCTTGAAGTTTGAGTGATCACCTTGCTGCTGGCACTTGACCTGTTCTCCTGTATGAGATCCCAGGGTGTCTGAATGGAAGTGTGAGAGTTTTCTTTGTGTGCAGAAGATGTAACACACAGTTCCAAGGGCTGCAGCTGGTCATTATTGTGTGCTGGATATTGTGTCTTTCCCGTCTTTTGTGTAGGGGGTCAGACTGAGATTTAAAATACAACTTTCCAAATTCTGTTTTCATTCCAGGAATTGTCTGCTAAAATAGTCAATGGAAAGGCTACCATTTAATCTGAGAACATCATTATACTCCAGAGTTAACATCCAACTATGTGGATTCCTTTATGAGCAAAGAATGGGTGGAGTTCAATTAGCAGTTATAGTGACCAGAATTGAGGTCATGTTTCCAGAGATACTGTCAGAAAAAACCCCAATGGGATCACTGCAATGATCTGAGTTAAAATTGGCTCTTCTTGGTGATTGTGGTAGTGTATTTTTAACCTGAATTGTTTGAGTGACCCAGTTCAAGTGCAGCCATGCAGCAGCACACTGGTGAGGGCAGTGTGTGCAGCACCTGGGTGGGAGTGATGCCTTGAATGGGGGCATGGGGGCACAAGCTGTACCTCCTGTTTCTGCTGGAGCTGGCATTTTATTTTTATTTCTCTGGAAACTGGTGGAAACACATGGGAAGACAGCATGATGACTAGCACCACTTGACTCTCCCCTTGGGACTTAAGGGTTTTTTTCTATGTAGGATTGGCTGTGACACTGGAGGTGTGTTCATCTTGCAAACTTTGTTTTTCAGAACCTGAACTAGCTGGCAGTGCTCAGGCTGAAGCTTTCCAGCGTTAGCCATAGGGCACCCAGAGCACCTAAACTGAGAAAACAGAAATTCCAGAAACCAAATGAATCTCAGCAAATGCTGATTTTTAAAAAGCTATTGCTTTTTTTTTTTTTTTTTTTTGCTATTGTTGTTTTTAGTAATGCGCTCCAAGGGATGGATTGAAAAGGGTATCACAGTGCCCAACTTTAATATTGCTGACATCTGACAAATCATGGAATGATAAAGCTAGGAGGGGCCTTGAGAGATTCCCTGTCTGGGTGAGGTCCATATGCCCAGGTCACACAAGCCAGTTCTCCCAGCCCTGTTATTTTGGAAAAGTTCCTAGCTCTGTGGCCACAGACATCTCACTGGAATGGCACATAGGGATGGGACCTCACAGATGTCTCCAGTCTCCTGATGTCTGGAGCATAACCCTTTATTTAAGGGGTTCAAATACCACATCTTTTACCTCTGGGCTGCAAAGTCAGATGCTGCCACAGCGTGACATTTGAAGTGGCTTTTTTTTGGCCTAGAAAACTGCCCAACTTTGCAAACTGGAAGTGCTGTGAAATAAGAGTGATCTGCCAGAGGAGCTTTTCATGGCCTGAAGTGTTGGGGACATATGGATGCTCAAAAGCCCTCTGCTCCTCTCAGCCTCTGCACTGAGTGAAGCAGTAGCACCACAACCCCATAGTAAGGCAGTTTTGAGACACATAGCAGCAAAAAAATGTTGTCTTTTTTTCTTTAGCAAGATCAGTTTTCCACCAGGTAAAACCTCAAACCAGCCCACAGCTGGGTCAAGAGGTACCAACACACAAATAGGAGAGAAGACTGTGACACCCAGCAGAAGTGGGAGAAGCCCTTTGGTGGTAGCTAGACTTTAAGAAACAACAAATACCCTGCTGCTCACAGCAGTAATCCTCCTAGTCCTGTATCCTGTCACTGTCTGTGGCAGTAGGAGAATCACACCGTATTGCTGTAGTGCTGTATTAAGGTAGTAAGTGAGCATGGCTTCAATACCCCTGAGCTGACCTAGTAGCCTGCAGCTGCCAGAAGGACTATTACCATTTTATCAGTCAGCACTCTAACAAAATGGAAAATAATCCTTTTTTCCTTAGTTACATTAGTTTTCTGTTGGGCTGTTGAGTTAGATCAGTTCATCAGAGAGCCTGACAAGGGCTGCAGCCGGCCCAGAGGAGAGTTCATAGAGCCACAAGCTTGTGAAAGGAGCCGGACATCCCCTGGTGTAGAGACAGAGAGCTGTTGGAGTAGCTCAAACAGTACTGTCAGCCCTGACCTAGATCTCCTGTGAAATGAAACCTGAATCTAATAATATTTTGTTCTATTTTTAACAAGGTCTTTCCAGCAAGCTGCAGCAAGCAGAATAGGTTTAGACGAGCCATTAGGTGGGAGAAGTGTGAGAAAGAGCGAAGAGCTGCAGGAAGTCAGTGAAATGGTTAAAGAAATAGTAGAATCATACAATGATGTGTGTTGGAAGGCACCTTAAAGTTAATTGAGTTCCAACCTCCTTGCCATGGGCAAGGACACTTTCCACTCGGCCAGGTTGCTCAAAGCTCATCCAACCTGGCCTTGAACACTTCCAGGGATACACATCCACAGATTCTCTGGGAAACCTATTCCAGTTCGTCACCACCCTCATGGTAAAGAATTTCTTTTTCGTATCTAGTCTAAACCTACTCTTGGTTCTAAACTGTTGCCCTTTTTACTATCACTACCTGTCCTTGTAAAAAGTCTCTCTCCATCTTTATTTTATAAGCTGCCTTTAGGTACTGGAAGGCTGCTACAAGGTCTCCTGTCAGCTGCCTTTTCTTCAGGCTGAACAATCCCAACTCTCCCAGCCTGTGTTCGTAGACAAGATGATGCTCTGCCTTTCATCCTTTCTGAGGGGAGAATGTGAACTGAAGCAGGGCAGCACTTGGTGTTTGCATGAGCTGCAAAGTAGAGGCCGTGACCCCTTGTGATCAATGAAAATTGCTTTTCTGGCACTTTTTCTAAGAGTAGCTTCATTAAATGCAAGTGTTGGCTAAATTCTAATTGAGGAAATCCATTCTGTCTCTGTCAGGGCCCCTGAAGTATTGTCTGGGTAAAATGTTCGCTTTGTAGGAATAGAGGAGTGGCTAATGGCCTTTGGATGAGATTCTCATTGGAGTCAATGTGTGGAGCTCCACTGGCTCCAAAGCAGCTCCTCTTTTTCACCCCTGCAGATAGCTGGACTTTTATTTTCTGCTGATGGTAGTGCCAGAATTGTCAGGGGAAGGTATGAAAAATTAAGCAATTTCATCATTTAAAGCTTTTATTCTGTTATCAGATTTTGTCTGGATTCTCCTCTTAAGTTTCATTCTTAGTGAAATGCTGTCTGTATTTCTGCAGTGTATTACTGTTGCATTAAAATCCAAAGCAGGTGGCTCTCAGCCCAAAGTAAGGTCCTAAGTCATTCCTTAACACTTACAGCTTGAAAAGCATCCTGGGATCCTCTGAAAGTACACTCTGTGGTGTATTGTGATAATCGGTGTATAAAATTATTAATGAAAATAAGAGGGCTTCCTGAACATCCTTTTTAATCCTCTTTTTTTCTGTATTATTTTCCCCAGGAAAAAAAAATCTACTACTATGGAACTTATTTTCTTGATCTGTGAATGTGAGATATTTTCCTCATCTCTTCTTCGTCTCATGGCCACAAGGTGCAACATTTTAATACAACCTTAGAATCCTTGTTTTTTGGTGCTAAGCATAGAGTATTTTGCTAAGGCTGCTTTTCTCTCAGTCTGGATTACATGTATTTTACCTGCTTCTCATAGCTGAAGCTAACTAACTTTGTCGGATATAGACTTGCACTTAAGCCTTTACTTCCTTTTTTCTTTTAAGCATAAAAATATTTTCAATAGGATAGAAAGAGAAAGTAATCTCAAATAAGAGATGCATAAAGGAAAAAAAGTCCCAACAGTTAGTATCCAAATACAGTGAAATGTGACGCTTTTTCCAGTCTTCCAGACAGGGCTGCAGGTAGATGTGACAGAGAAGGAGAATGATGGGGTTGTTCCCTCCTTAATGGGACATACTTATGGGGCAGAGCACATGCCTCATGAGGCAACATGAGTTGGTCTACCTGCATCCCTTTGTAGCATCCTCTGGATAAATTCAGGACTGGCTTAGTCTGGAGGCAGGAGTTCAGTTGCTCTGTCTGGGCATGCTTCCAGCATTTGGCTACTGTGAGCAGGAGCAAAGAGCATTCCCTCTATACCCTTGTTCATATACATGTGATGTAGATATTGTAAAATACACTGTTCTTGTCTTATTTCTGAGCCATTGCCTCTTTTGGCTCTTTGTATGCCCTATCTTTCAGACCACCTCCAAATATCAGAAGGAATGTGGAAGCTACTTTGCTCACAAATGATGTACATACCTTTCTTTGCCACCTCTCTCCCAATGTCAGGACCAAAACTGAAGACCCTCCACTGCCCCTTGCCATGCCTGTGGAGAGGGAGCAGACCCATGGTTTTTTCAGCCTTCTGCAGCCCCCAAGCAATTACAGCTCGACTTTCTGTGTGGGGTCAAGTGTGAGGAGTGGCCAGGCTGCAGGCTGACCTGAGCTGTGAGCCATGCAAAGCTCCAAGCCAGGGGGACTTTTATGTTGACATTTTTGTGTTTCCCTGGGGTTTGAGAACTGTCCTGTCAGCCGCAACCAGCATCTCCTCCTGCATCTTTGAAAGGGATGTGGTATTTTCCAAGCAGATAAAACAGCATTGCACAGTAGTGAACAATGCGTGCCAAAAATTCCGGGGAAGGGGAGCCTGCCAGTGCAGCAAGTACCCTTTCTCCACGCCTGCCCTTCCCTGTCCTCTTGACTCATTCCGCTGGCATGTGCTGTGCTGCTGGGCAGGTTGAATGGAGGGCAGGGTTGTTTCCATTCCTGGTGCTTTCCCCGTGGCTCAGCAAAGGTTGGGGGTGGACATTAACGTAAAGGGCAGTACAGGGGCAGTGTGTGGGCCCAGGTGAGAAACGAGTCCTGATGCTATTTCCCATTTTCCAAGTAAAAAGAAAAGTCTGAATGCAATCCTGCTGAGCGCAGCGATGTTTGTTGCAAAAAGAGAGGGGTGGTGTGAATCCAGAGATTACTGAAATTGCCACACATGCAGTTGATTGCAATGTGAGTGACAAAATGTATTTAAAGGTGACATGAACAGTGAAGCTAAGAATGGAAGTTTTACTCTATTTTATCCTATATCCCTGTTCTGGGCCAGTTGCACTATTGCTGCAGTTCTGTCATCTGGACTGTATATTCCATGCTGTGTCTACTTCTGATCACTTCTGTGGGAAAAGTTAAGCTAAAACAGATCATCTGTTTCTTACTATCTCTCATCAACAAGATTTATCTGTGCTGTGCTCTGCTACAGGGATCAGAAATTAGGTGAGAGGGTCATGTTAATATCATGAATGTGATTTTAGTAGTCATCATGAAAATTCCCTCACATTTGGAAAAACTCTTGATTATTGAAAAATGTTGTATTTTACATGTTCAGCAGGGGAGCTGTTAGGTTTTTGAGGCAACAAAAGGTCAGACATGCATAAATGGGAAATATTTTTGTGCTTTCCTTGCAACTTTTGCAAATAAAGACTGTTGCTGGTGTGGAAGCAGTGCAGCAATGGACGGGTTTAGTAAGGAAGAAGTATCTACCATCACCACCTCTCCTCACCCTCAAATCTGTGCCTGATGGTATGGGAATAACGGTGTGGAATAAAAGCAAGACTGAAGGACGCAACCAAAGAACACACCAGGACTGATGAGACTCCCAGATTAGTACGATGATAATGATGAACACCAGGGAGACAAGTCTCACCACCACTTACTGCCTCCAGATGACCACAGAAGTGCTATGGGTTTCTGTGCCTTGAGTGCAGAGGCACCCGAGGGAAGTGCAGCAGAGCTGCTGTGCAGACTGCCATCCCAAAGGCTTTCCAGGAGGACACTGATACTATGCAGTCAGTTTTATATTGGCTACCAGTGCAAGAAAAGAGCAAGGGAGGCCAGGAATTAATGTTGAAGGAGAACGAGAGAATGCAGGTTAGCACACAGAAACCTGTGATAGTGATTTAATCTTCCAGTCTGATGCAGTGGATGATGAACAGGTGCTTGGTTACATTTTACAGGTTTTGCACCCCTACTGAAGGTACTCCAGCCTTCCACAGCTCTACAGGCCATGAGATTATACATAAACCATCCCCACAGTTTGACTCTAAATGCTCTGTGCAGCCTGGAATCTGCCAGAATTTTCCATACAATTCCCATCTCTTGTAAATACATGAAGCCAAATCCTGAAACTAAAAGCTATGAAAGTCACTCTCCTGTGCTTTCAGTGTTGTATGTGTGCACTGATAACAAGGAGGAAACTGCTGGGATAAAATGCAGCTGGTACATGGTATTAAAGAAGAGAAGCAACAAGTATGTGAGTAGAAACTCACAGAGTAATAGGAATTGCAAGTATGTGACTGCAGGGTTAGAATTACAAGGGCAAAAATGAGGAAGGTGGAATAGAGTGGGAGTAATTTTCCCAGAAGGCTGTGTATTTATTCATGAGGAATGATTCTGTAAGAATAAATCATAACTATGTAGGAAGTTTTTATCTGCAGGATCCTTGTCTCCCTGCTTGCTGGAGTTGGAAGGTATGAGACATCAATTACATAATTAAAGATGTGACCATAATGATTATGCAAAATGGAACCAACCTGAAGTTGCAAGGCCATTATTATTGAATTGAATGTTTGAATGTAGAAGAAAACATCAACAACTGAAGGCTATTTGAAGAAAAAGAAGGGCCTATTTAAAGAAAAAGAAGTTGCTTTCATGCAGGTAGTTACTAAAATGGCATCAAAATCAAACAAGTTCAAAAATTAAAAAAACCCAAAACATTAACAAATATATAAATTGCATTAATTTTAAAAGTCACCCTAACAACAAACAAAACTTGTAGTGGAAACTATATTTCTACCAACTTGAATCAATGGAAACTAAAAATGTATATCAGGTGAGTACAAATTTTTATCTTAGGATAAAATTTGTTACAGGTTAATGTTTTCACAGGCACGTAACTGGTTTGGTTTTCAGAGATGGTCTTTCACTTAGGGCTTTGAACCTGAATATTTGATTGGATTCATGTTGCCTAATTTAGATACCTAACAATAGGCATATTAAATTTAAATTAGTTGTCTTAGGCTGGCTCTAGAATCTGAAGAGAAATATCACCTTCAGAGAAGAAGTAATTCCTTCTGGTTTGGATGCCAGTCTTATAATGAGATAACTTGTCTTCAAAAGATTCTTTTTCTTCTCCACTTCTTATAAAAGGAGCTTAAGATAACTTAGACTCAAATTGTCTACTTTCAGATGATTAAAGACATGAGATAAATCCTGTAGGTCTTGTTATCTAACATAAGGCATTCACAATTGAAAACTGTAGCCATAATAGCTACAGGCCATATCCAAACACACTGTTGCAACTTATGCTTTGTATGCTCCAAGGCTAGCTCTGGAAAAGGCTGGACCAAGCAGTGCACAGACATATTTAACCAGGGTATGGACCATGCTGGTAGTAAGCAAAGATTCAAATCCCATTTCTGGAGGGTGGTGTGCTGGACGGACTCTGTGGCCACTGTTTTCCACAGTCTGCCAAAGATCTTTCCACTTGGTTCACCTGTGTTTCAACTTCAGCTTGAATGAGTCATTTTGTCTTCAGGGTCTTCTTGAGATTTGTCTATAAACATGGGTTTCTTTGATTGTAGTATTTCCCTTTCCAGCCTCTAAATGTCATGTTTAATTGCCTTTTTCAAATTCATAAGCTGTCCAGCTCAGACTCTGAAAGGAATTCAGAGGAAGATAAGAAACAAGGAATGTACCCACAGGATTTTTTTAACCTTCTTCCAAAAAGCTTGCTTACTCTCCTTGCTTGAGAGTGTAGAACTGTCTGGGTAGGTACCATCTCTTGCCTCCTTCCTTCTTCATCTCTGTTCTTGGCACCAGAATAAACCAGTTTCTGACAAGGTGGCTACATTATTAAGCAATAGTTGTTGGCAGGCAGATGGGAATAGCTGGTTAGACAAGAAAGGGGATGAGAATGTAGCCAGTCCCTGGAGATGTCTCTGAGAGGGATTCCTGCTTTCCTGGTACCTCTTTGCTTCTGGGCTATTGACTTGTGCTCTGCTCCCAGAATGGGATGACAGGCAAGTGTCCTCATCCTTCTCCTGAGAGCAGCAGCAGGGCCAGGGGAAGCTGTGGTGAAGAGGTTCATGTGGCTGTAACTGGGAAGGACAACACCATCCAGAAGCAGGACCATGGGATTATCTTCTGGAATGCATCCTGGTAGAAAGAGTGGAATCCACTCTGCTTTCTGCTCCTTGCCTAGAAACTGGGATCTGCAACCAACTTCTGAACTTCTGACCTAATCTGTGAGCTGGAAACAGGCATGATCCCCACTGTTGGACTTGTGATTCCAAAGAGTACGATAAAGTAGCAGTTTTCTGTTGGATGCAGAGAGTTGTGACTCCTTCCTTGGGAATTGCCATCAATTTGGAAATTGCTGTAGTTTTCAGTTATTTTATGGAAATCTAGGAAAGATCTTTTCCCTTGCCCTGCAGCTCTGTTAAAAATGAAACCTATTCTAGAGCACTGAGCAGAAAAGACCAATGGAAAGTAAGGCTAAAAGCTTACGGGTGTTTAGGCTACAGTGCTGGTGGTCATTTCCTTGTCCAAAATTTCACCTCTGGTTGTTGCACCACTCCTTGGATATGGCTGATCACATCTATGGTTTCACCATTGTACTTTGTAATGACAGATTCCTTTCACCTCATTCATTAAAATCACTGTGTGTCCAAGTAGGCCATCTTTTATGCAATGTCAAAACAAACAGAATTAATTATGAGCCTTTAAATATATGCATGAGAATTGCAATCGTTTTTGAAACATGGAACTGCAACACTAAAATTATTTTGCTGAATGAGATGACTCATCATGCCTGGGAAAAAAATATCCTGTGATTTCATTGTATTTTCATGTCATTAAGAAAATATTATACTTCAAGCAGATGAAGGACTGCAAAATTTGCAGGCCCATTATTACTGGGTAATGGTAGCAAAGAGAAGTGCATTACATTTGCATACAGATACATGAGTGTGTTTTAGGAACCAATTTTTGGGGTTTTTTTCACAAAATGTATCTATTTAGAGGGCAAAGCAGAGCTCTGGTTTGTAGAAGACAAGCCTGGACACACAGTGTCTTCAATCCACTGCTTCCATGTCTGTGTCCCCTGTTTTCTCTGCAGACTGACCTTGGTCAGATCTGTCTGCTGGGTCATCCTCACATTCTGCAGCTTTTGGTGGACATTGAATGGGCATATTCCCAAGGGGAGTGGGTGTGTTTTGTGGGGGTGTTGGCGTGTTTCCAGGGGTTGCTGGCATACTTTCAGTGGGTATTGGCATATTCCCAGTGGGTACTAGCACACTCTCGGGAGGCATTGGCACACTTTCTGTGGGTGTTGGCACCCTGTCTGGAGGGGAGGCCATGCTTTTGGTGGCCTTTGACATGTTCTCAGTGGGCACTGTGGTGCTTTCAGTGGGTGCTGGCGTGTGTTCAGTGGGTGTTGGTGTGCTCCTGCTGGGCTGCTCGCAGCAATTCCCAGCCTCTGAATGCGGGGTGAGAGGAGAGGGGGGTTCTGGCACCAGGATGGCGTTACGTGTTTGAGTGTCACAGGTCTCTGGATTGCTGCTGTTGCTTGGGAGGGACTCCTCTGCCTTGTGGGACACCCTGAAAGCTTCAGCCAGCTGCTTCAGCATCCTCTTGTCACTCTCATGCAGCTCAATGCTCGCCTGCTCAGAGGATGAAGGGCTCGCATCAGCATCATCCTCTTCCTCTTCTTCTTCTTCTTCTAAGATGCCATTTCCATTCACCTCTTCTGGGCACTGTGCTTGCTTTATCTTTTTGTACAGTTCATTCCTCTCTTCCTGCAGGGCACGGCAAAGGTTCTCTAGTCTCTGGATTTTCAGCACGAAGCACTCATATTCCTTGGACCTCATGGCTTTCTGTAGTCAAAGATATCAGGCAAAGGTACAGGCTCAGTTTGGGTGCATGAAATTCATTAGTGGAACTGGCAATTAGGAAATAATTTGAGATCTAAGCAGCCCTCAGAGGATGCTGCCAGGTGGCTGGCTTTCATTAACTGCTTTTCAATAACTATGGTCTTTTGGACCAAAGCTTCAAGGGGAAATTCATTCCTGTAACTACAGTGTATTAACATTCTGCATACATATTAAGATCAATTTCACTCAAATATATTTGCAGGAATACCTGCTGATGATCTGGAGAGATGGAAAAGCATAGTGGATGTCCATACAGACAAGCATCCAAAAGCCCACTTGGATTTCTGGTTGGCATAGGTGTGAATTTGAAGGAAAACAAGCCACATTATATTTTTTGTTTATCTTGCTTCTGGGTTCTGCGAGAGCATCCTGAATTAGAACATTTTCTACACCCAGTGAGGAAACAAGAGATACAGAAACCCATAAAAATAGAAATAGCAATAGCACAGAGCTACAAAGCTAACCAGAAAGATCTGGTCCAAGTTCAGCATATGTTTGGGGTGAAACTTCAGGCAGCCTCTTATCTTCTTTGAATGAGTTCCAATGTGCTTATGAACTTCCTCTGCAATGCCCCTGGGACAGCATGTTTAAAAGTATGGTGAGACACAGTACTTGTTTTTGAATCTTAGCATTTGACTACACAGGAAGTTAATGAAAGGCGTGATTTTAAAGTTCATTAGCTAGAACACATTAATTCACTGGGTGGATGCTCTTGTGCAGAAAGAAAGTAGCATGAAGTGAACTAATGCCAATTTGCTTCTATGGGAGAGCATTAAGAATCACCCATTTTTAGAGCACTTAAAATTCAGAGTTACATAATTCAGTTTCTCATGATGTAGCGAATGCCTGCACAATCTAAAAGCCCTAACAGTTGGGATTGTCTTTTTCTCCAAAGACATCCAATTGCCAAGGTAGCTTGAAAGACCCTTAGATTCAAAAAGAAATTTCCCACTGACTTCTGGTGGTTTCGGGTTATCTCATCCCCTAGTTAAAGCTTTATGTGGGGAAAAGGATGCATCTTGATGGGAAAGACTGCTCACCTCTTCAATCATGTCCAGTAATGCTCTGTTACAGTTCTCAAACCTGGATTTCCATGTAGCAGTATCCTTTTCCAATTTCTTCATTTTCTTCGTCATCTATAGAATCAGGAAGAAAAGCTGAATCACAACAGAAATTCCATGCTGCAGATGATAATAGGGCAGCCCCTTTATTTTTTTGTCCCTCATAACTCTGCTACCAGCAGCAGTAGTGTCTGTGCTAATTAATAATTTATGTTAAGGGATGGACTTCAATTTAAGTAGTTGCCATATAACTTTCAGCCTCTAGTCTGTAGTCCCAAAAGTAGGACCAGTAGATTATAGCCAAATTCCAGCATACAAACTATCACAAGAACAAAAGGCAAAGAAACTGTGGCATTATTCTCTTTGTCTCTTTACAGACCACAGTGTTAGATTACTGGGAAGTTAAAGACAGGCTCCTCTGAGCCATCAATGCCAAGGAGTTCCCCCTGGGTTAGTCACCCCTCTATACTACCTCCAAAACACACCACTAGCTAAACAGCACCATTTTTCCCTTTGGTTTTCTGCAGAGAGAACTCTCTGTGAAGAGTCATTAGAGGCTGCCTATATCAGGGCATGCAGATTTTGAGCATTGGTGGCAGAACAGAATATTGTTTATTATGAAAGCAGGTACAACATGTGAAACTGTTTGGTTTTTAACTCCCATTCATTGCAGGAAAAAAGAACCCCAGCTACAAGGAAACAGTCTCTTGGACTGTTTCCACATAGTGGAAAGGTGTTGGTGGGCTTCAGCTTTGCCTACACACTCCAGTGGAAAGATGTGTAGCCTGTGCCAAACTCTGTGTACCGGAGCCTGTCATGCAGAAGATTCTGGGCACTCCTGGAGACATAGTCTGACAAACATGGCTCCAGACTCCCCCTCTGGTATCTCCTAGGGATCTGTACCCAAACACCACATTAGACTTTAGGTGAAATGTTTATTCTCCCAGGCATTTTCAGTTTTAGCTGAAATGGAGAGCTTTCTGCTCTCCTTTCTGCTGTTCAGCTTGCAGAAATCTAACCTCCTATCAGTCATGGCTGAGTGTGTCCCAAATCTTGTTTGAATGTTGATGAGATTATTCTTCAAAATGTGCAGAAATGGTCCCATCTCAGGTGGAATTATTACACTTGGAAATATCAAAATCTAAAAGGAAATTATCAATTACAGGGTTCACACATGAGCTCCTACTCACTTTTTCCATCTCCTGTTTGAATGTGGCAAACACTTCATTGCTTTTGGCCAATGTTTTCTGGAATTCTTCAAATCTTTCAGAGTAGAGAGTGATCTGTATTAACAGAGAAAAAACCCAAAACCTCAGTAATTTCAGAACATCCAGGATGGTGAATTTCTACTTTGGTAGAAGATGGTAAAATAAGTACTGTGTTTGGACATGGAAATTAGCTTCTGTTTTGGAGACCATGAAGCACAAACATCAGGGAACAGAAACTCTATTCATCTTCTAAAGGTTGCAAACTACCATGATTCTTTCAGTGCAGAAAGTTAAACTGAATAAGAACAGAAAGAGCCAGGCAAGTAATTTTAAGAAGACAAGGGAATTATGGATGCCCTATTCTCCTAAATGTTGCAGCTGTGGTATCTCTGTACAGGGTTCCCAGAAGAAGAATAATTCTGTAGATATCAAGACTTCTGAAAACATTTTCCTTGGTTTGATCCCTGGCCCATCTCCATGGGCAAGGACTAACCTGACCTGGTCCAACTACTGATGCTGTGCAGGACCATTCAGTGGGATTAACTCAACGTGAGAGCCAGCGTGATCAGAGCTGTCCCTGAGCTCTAAGCAACATGCAGACGTCCCTGAACCCCAGCTTCAACTGGAGGGTTTAAGCCCTGACAGAGGAGCTCAGTACTGCCTGTCTGCCCTGCTGTTCACCTGCCTTGTGGATTACTCCTCCAGCCAGGCTGGGACCTGGGTCCTACCCTGGCTATGCTGCTTCTGATATCCAAGTAAGCTGGGGGAGAGGCATATTACGATGCAGTCATGGTTTTCCCTCTTTCATCTTTCCATCTGGTGGTGCAGGCTGTGGCCAGGAGCTGCACAGGCAGCGCTTGATGTGCTTTGCTGGACTCCCCTGTTGAAGAGGAGTGTCACTGCTCGCTTTCTGCGTTATCTGGCATGTGATCAAAGCCCATCCTTCACTTTCACACTGCTGTGATTCTGCACTGGGTTCCTTCAAGATGCATCCTTGTGTCACAGCTTAAGCAAGAGAGAGAGGGCACCTTGTCAGCTCTGTTTTGGAGCCTGCATGTGGACTGCAGCTGTGGGCAAGGACAACAAAGACAGAGAAAGCCATCCCCAGCCAGCCTCTTCTGCCAGTTTCACTTCACTTCATGAAGCAGAGCAGAAGAAAGATCTGTTGCAATGTGCCAGCATTTCAGACTACCAGGGCTCTGTATTTTGCCAACAGTTTATACCTGGCAGCCATGTGGAATTTAATCTGTGGCTGTATTTTTTCATTATTACAATTTTTTTATATCTAAAATCATCAGGTGGTTTTGAGGGAACAAATGTTCTAAAGATCTGAGGTTAGTTCTGTAAGATTTTCTTGGTTTTGGCTTTTTCTGGTTGGTTTGGTTTGGTTTCTTTTGGTGGGGTTTTTTTGTTTGCTTTGTTTGGTGTGGTTTTTTTTCCTTTGGAAAAAGGTGACCAGCTCCAGCTCATTCCCTTCCTTCAGGTGCTGAAAATCCCCAGCAGTGTTTAGGTGATCAGACATTTTATCTGTCCAGCCTGGAAGCTCTTAGGAAAAGTGATGGTGTCACATGTGGTGGCTGAGGCAGGGTGGGTGCAGTGCACTGGGAGGCTCAAGAGCAGCCTGAGCATCTCAAAGCCAGGAGAGGAAGCAGGAGTGTGAGTCAGAGAACTGGGGCTCCTAGCCCAGATCTGTTTCAAAAAAGCTCACCTCAATTCTGTTTCTGCTTTCCCTTCCAAATTTTGCATATTGTTTAATTAGGTCAAAAACCTTTCACATTTGAACAGGGCAAGCTCTGACCTCAGCTGGGGCCCTAGGCAGCACCACAGCATCAAGAATAGCTTCTGCAATTTAAAACTGAATAATCAATGAATGTTTTCAAGGTAGCTGGGAGCAGGCTGTGGGAGGTGTCACTCACTCAGAGCATGCACTTGTGCTCCGAGCTCAGGGAGACAAGGACCCCCTTGCTGCATCTAGCACCCTGACTGTGGGCAGGGAGCATGGAGGCATCACTGCTGAGAGTGCCAGACCTTGGGAAGCGCAGGCATCTCAGCATTGCCGTGCTGAGAGGTGCTACAATGGGAACACCCCTTTGTCCTTGTTATGTTCTTCTTGGTTGCCATGGCCTAGTGGTTGCACTATACCAGCTACCAAAACTTAAAGCTCTTGGCTACCTTCTACTTTTTGTTTCAATGCATGAAGCTAAAACAGTCCGCCTAAGCATCATGCCTGGGGAGAGCATGCAGCATCCTGAGAAACACCACCACAGTTTAGGTGTACTCCCTCAGCTGCTGCCAGATCCCTGTCACCATTTTGAGCATCGGACTTGGCTGTCTCAGGCATGTTGTGCCACCCAGAGACAAGCTGGCATGAACATGATGTCCCCAGTTCCTTCCAGCTCAAGGAAGCAGTGGGTGTTCACCACCTCCTCTGAAATGGAGTGATACCTCACTGTGAGGGTTATATTATGGCTTCTCCCTATCTCACTGATCAATGTCTTCTCATCATTTCCATGCAGCCATTTCTCTATTAATCATAGAATAACAGAAAGTCCTGGGGTGAAAGGGACCTTGAAGACCATCCCTACCATAGGGAGGGACACCTTCTAGTAGACCAGGTTGCTCAAGGTCCCATCCAACCTGGCCTGGAACACTTCCAGGGATGGGGCATAAGATCTGTTTATTGCTTTAATTTGTTTGCATCAAGGAGCTCTTTATGCTCTTTCTGTTCTGCACTTGCATGACAACTTGCATGGTGGCATCTGGCCCATGACCATACTGGAAATAAGAAAAATAACAAAAAATAATACAAATAATGTTATTATTCTCAGTAATTCCAAATGGAGGCTGATATGTAAGTGTCAGAGCTCTCACACTTGAGCAGCATATTTAACTGCATGTTTCATTGCAGGGAGTGAATCAACTAATTTTTGTCTGCATAAGTCTGCAAGGGGCACATGTATTCTCAGTGCCTTTACAGACTGGATTGTTCCAAAAACAATTTTTCTGTTTCAAAAGCATGCTTAATATATTCTAGCTTTTATCAATACCTCCAGTTTCATTAGAATGGCTACACAGGTCTGCCTACATGATTTTTTTTTCTTCTGGTTGAATAAAAAAGTTTAATTAAAACCACTCTGAGAAATTTGGGGGCAGGTTTGCAGTCAGGACAGACTCAGTTGGAGACCTTTGAGGTTTGATTGCAGAACATGTTAAAGTATTGTCAACAGCAGTTTATATGATGTTCTTCAGTGTACCACCAGCATACCTCAGCCTTTGAAAAAAACACCTGAAAAACTAAACCCCTTTTAGCATGTTTCCAGGTTATCAGTTTAACACTGGCATTTCTTGACTGCTCATCAGGTAGAAATTACACCATCTGCAAGGGAAAAGCTGGAACAACTTGCCTGTATGATTAACTGTGAGCAAGGGCTAGGATGGTGAGGAGATTCCTGATGGGTGAGGAGGTTGGCAGCTGCAACAGGGGCTGACAGACTGACCCCACCCCCCTCAAGGTTCTGCTAGGGGGGAATCTTTCTCACAGACAGGTTAAAGAAGATAAATCTACATGTCTGTTTCTTAAATCTAGAAAAATATACTCTCTCTTTTTGGTGTGAAAAAGAGAGCACGTCATCTCTCTTTTCAGCATGTAATCTAGTGTTCTCACTCATCGATTCAAGATCTCAGTTGACTGTTCAAGGTTGATTATTGCATTGCTCCCAAAGCCTAAAATATCCTGCCTATCTCTTTCTTTTACTGCCTTTCACTCCACCTTCACTCCTGGTGTGATTTTGGTGAGTAATTTTATTTTATTGAAAATTTCAAATTACAATTAAGCACTGAAATCCTGGAGACCCATTTCTATAAGCCCATAGTAGACAGAATTACTGTCAAGGAAAATGCTGCCTTTGCCCCCCAGCACAAAAAACATGGGCACAGCAGCTCCACATTGCTAAACATGTTTCCTGATATGTGTGAACTCCGGTGCTTTGCTGTATTAGAAACTTGCCCAAAGAGTAGTTATGGTGAATAATGAAGGCACACACATTGTTCTGTGGCTGAGTACTGGAAACACTCATAAATCATAGCACTATAGAATGATTAGGGTTGGAAGGGACTTTTAATGATCACATAGTCCAATCCTCCTGCCTTAGGAAGGGACACTTTCCACTGACCAGGTTGCTTCAAGCCCCTCCAGCCTGGCCTTGAACACTGCCAGGGATGGAGGATCCACAGCTTCTCTGGGCAACCTTTTCCAATGTCTCACCATCTTCACAGCAAAGAATTTCTTCCTCATATCTAATATAAATCTCTACTCTTTCACTTTAAAACTGTTAACCCTTGTCTTATCACATTGCCTGGCAAAAAAACCTCTCTCCTTTAGAAACATCTCTTTTAAATACCAAAAATTTGCAACAGGGTCTCCCTTGGGCCTTCTCTTCTTTAACTCACATGTTAGGGTATGATTTGCAGTATGGGCATTACCTTACAGTTGGCTTGAAAATAACCTGCTTCCTCTGTAATAGTCTAGGAGATGTAGAATGAGGCTAGAAGGAATACACAGAAAGTAGTTTGGATACTTTACCTGGAATGTGTCTCATGGGTTAAAAACTGGGAAACAAAGGCACACCATGCAATCACCTCTCCTACGTCACCTGTGCCTGTAGGACAGTCTCTTGCTCCTTTAACATTTTGGCCTGGAGCTTCCATTCTGCAGCTTGGTTCAGGAGCTGTGTTTGGGGCAACAGAGAGAAAATGGTTAGGTTTCCCAGTTGATCAGCTGGAAATCCTGATCCTCCAGCTACTCATGCTACTATGATAGGGAGTGGTCTAACTTTCAGGTGAATGCAGTTAGAGCAGTTAGGCAAGACAGAGTATTTAGTGTTATCCTGAGACACGGGACAGGCTATTTGTGTTCCAAAGGCATATTTACATAGGAGTTCAAAACCTGCTTGGAATTAAGTGTGCAGTACAGTGGACTATAAAAAGTATGGTATTTAACTGTACCTTCACCATACTTCTAGAGAATGGTTATGATACATTCTGGCACGTTAATTTCAGCACAGCTCCAGCCAAATTCCTGCTCTCCAGTGAATGGCAAACCCGTCTGCATTAATGATCAGGACTTAGCATACAGGTATGGTCACAGTCAGACCTACCTCAAAAAATCTGGGAGTTTTCAGAACGTGAGTGCGTAGTAAATGTCATACATTTACTGCTGTCTGTTAACTTTGGGCTCTATTTGCATTGACAAGTGGAGAATTTCAGTTCATGGTGATAAATGTCTCAGGTTAAGTAGGCAGCCCAGGAAGAGCTTGACTGCAGTTTCTTTCCTGGCTGCTCCTGGGAAGGTGTGATTCCCTACTGCAATGTGTTTGGCAAAATCACATTCTGAAGTGCAGGCTGCAGATAGAGCAGGTGGAGGATCGGTCGAGGCTGAATGAATAGTAGGAATGAGGTGTGCAGTGACCTTTCCTAGCTACAGTTCTGAGTCAGCACTTCCAAAGTACACACTAGTATTTTAGCAATTGGTTTAATCTGAAAGCAGGAAACATTTACCAAAGTGTTAAAGAAATGTCCCTGTCATCTACCAAACCTTTATAAAGTGTTTTACTGGTCAGTTAAAATATATTTTAGGAAAAATATGCTGATGGCAGCTTGAGAAAAGAGACATAAAGAAGTTATTTTACCAAAGGATTTTGTTCTGTTGGATTAAATTGTACTGTAAATTGTATTTAAAATAGCACAGCTGGACTCTGAAAATATATTGAAAATCAAAAGGACTGTGTATGTCAGTGGATCTCACTTATACTGGAAGTGAATGGTGAGTAGAACCACATGCAGAAAATGTATTTGGTCCCCAGTAAAAACTTTTATTCTAGCCATTTTATTGGAAATAACACATGTAAACTATGCAAATACCACCTGGTAAAAGAGCTGAGGATGAACCCTAAAATGCTGACTACCTCCAGCTGTTTGTGGCACAGACACTATCTGAATTAGACTTGTTGCATATCTAAACATATATATATATATTAGCCCTAGAAAAATATTTCTTCCATCAATTCAGCCTTCTGATTTGGACCCACTGAATTTTTACCATCTAAAATTTCCTAGACAAGAATGTTTTACAGCTCAATTATGAAGAAATACTGTGCTGTATTTGTTTTATACCTGCCTCTTAATATTTATTTTGAGAATTTAATTTGATGTTTGGTTCCATGGAGATAAATCAAGTTCTTGAATTTAGATCTTGTTGAATAAAATTTCAAATAGGTTGTGCCATAGCCAGTAAAAAGAGATGGTATGAGTTAAATGAGCCTCAGTTCATGCATTTATTTTCTTGGAAGAGGGTATGCTTTACACATGCACAAAGAAAAAAATCTATTTTTTTTAAAGTTTGGATGAAATCTGGATTTGTAAGTTTCACCTTTCATTGATATCTACTTTTTAAAAGTGTTTTTTAGAATTTATAGGGTTTGAATGATTTAATGAAAAGTGCTTTGAAAACCTTCAGAACTACCCAGTCTCTAGGCCAGTCATTACTTCCACGAATGGGGCTTTTATCTGTATTGCTTTAATCTCAGCTAGGTTTACCTCCACACCCAGTGTGACTGGAATAATGAAAAGGTCCCACCTCCTGTGCCATGTCTTTGGCCACAGCACAACAGATGGACAGAGAAGGCAAAGAAAAGTTGCTTCTTTTGCCTCAGAAGGCCTCTCTCTTATTGACCCACATAGCTTCTGCAGTCAGTAAAAATCCAAGAGTTAATAAGCTCTTCTGTAATGGAAGGAAGCCACAGAGAGGTTTGCTCAAATTAGCACATGTTCTTATGCAGCCTGGGGTCATCTGCAAACACCAAGCTGGGAGAAAACGGATCAGAATTGATACATTTATTAATAGACTATGAAGTGGTAACAAGGAGGCTGAAGTATTAAGAAATGAATAAATATTGCATGTGGTGTTTACAGAGCAGCACTTCAGTGAAGCATGGTGATGCTACACTCTATTATTAGTGCTGGGATAGCTGCTGGAGGCCCAGACAGTCACAGGGGCTGGCTTAGTGAAAATTAAGCTTCCCTTTTTGCTGTCAGACTCTGTACATTTCAATTATGTAGAAATCTGATCAATGCCTTGCAGTCATATACTTGAAAGCCACAGGTGCTTTAAACTGCAATTAATTGCACATCAAAGTTTGTATTACAAGTGCTAAAAATGTATGGTATGGAGAGGAAGTCCAAGTAGCGATGACCAGTTGCAGGATGATAGTCAAATTGTATCCTTAGGTCAAGTTGTCCCTTTGTGGAAGCCACACATTATGAACCACTGCTGCTTAAATAGGGAATTTCTAATTTGATGCATGTGTAGGCTGAATTGTGCAAGCAATGAGATGACCTCCTATTGAGATGCACAGATGCTGCAGGAGGGGACATCTCTCCTTGTCTGAGGTAAAGAAATTTTGTACAGGGGCAAAGATTCCTACATGGAAGAAGTGCATGGGAAGGCATCAAAGTGAGACTTCAAAGAGTAATAAAATAGATAAAAGAATACAATAATTTTCATTTAAGAACATTTGCAAAATCCTGCAGCAAAGGTCACGCACAGGGAAGAGAAAATTCTGTGCAGAGAAAGGTTCTGAAAGCTGTTCTAACTTTGCACATTGCTGAGCTGGAGAGTGTTACAGCTAAGTGAGAGAACTCCATCAAAAGCAGCTTGATTTCATACATACATGTATATACATGACTCCCACAGACTCTAGCACAATAGCTGGGTGGGTGGGACTGAAAGCACATCAATAGGATGGAGTGGGAGCCAAGTGTAGGCCAGCTCTCCGGGTGCTGGGCTACCTGTGACGAATCATGACATGCTTAATTATGCCTTAACTCATTGCATGGCTTTTGGCCTTAAGTGCTGCAGCTAAATTTACTTGCTTGGAGGTGATGTTAGCCATACATCACAAGCCTACCTCAAGGACAGGATTTTTAAGCATTAATTTGGACCATGGGAAAAATATTCTTTGTACACTGTGCATACCATTATACACCCACTGTGTAAAGGTTTTGTAGCTTTGTTTTCAAACCTGTTATTTCATAGGTGCTACTCATACATACAGCAAAGCCAAAACCCAAAAACTTCCACTCCCAGTTGTAGACAGTGATGACTTTCACTGCTTTAAAGAAAATACCAAAACTGTGCATACTAGTTCTGGATAATACACACAAAGAAGTTTTCACTAAAACAGGGACAGTCACAGGTGACAAGCAGCCCCAAAACTCATGTTCTGAGAGGTGCAGCAAGAAAGGTTATTGACCCAAGGCTGTATATGCCAGTTTTTCACAGAGATTATCTATTGTTCTTTTACATCTTCTGTTTTGAGGGTTTTTTCCCCCCAGAACCTGAAATCTGGTACTCAGTAGCAGAACACCCAGTGACAGCAGTAAAGTAAGCCCATATTTGCTTTGCCATTGTAAGTGATTCCTTGGACACGTTTACTGGAGTTTAAACCTGCCAAGAATCAATGGTAAATGGAATGAAATTTTGGGGTTTGGCTTTATGTAAGTTTCAGAGTGAAAGGGAATAAGTAAGCTGGACTACAAATTGTCATGTAGTGATATGCAGGTCTGCAGAGAGAAATCCCAGCTCCTTTTCACCCTCACTCTTTAGCTGGGAGTAAAGCTGAGCAGGAGTGGGTGTACCAGCTGCAAGATCAGTGCAGAGAAAGGATAAATGCTCTTGTCGGCAAGTTTTGGTAAGAGATTATGCTGTGTTTCCCTTGTTCTCTAACCACAGGGCTTAGAGCCCCACATTTTCATCCATATTTTAAGATACCCATTAGCCAGGCTTGTGCTAATATATCCTTTTCCAAATGTGGGAAAGGGATAAATGTCCTCTCTTTAGAGCTCTCTCATGCTGCTCCTGAGTTAGCTGGAGGACTGGTGAAAACTAAAGCTTTCTTGCAGCTAATAAGAGCCTGTCAGTCCCTTTGAGAACTGCTGCCTCCACTGAGAAGAGGGACCATGTGCCAGCATTGAACTCCCATCCTTTGGAGATGTGATGATTGCTGTGAAAATACCAGGCAGTCTGAGAAAATTAATTTTAGTCTGATTGACACAAAATGTGTGAGACTACAGATGGAGGAGTGTCCTCCCCCCATCCCAGCTGTGCCTGAGGGGGATATCCCTCCTAGACCTGCTTTTCCCTGTCCCCCTGCTAGAGATGTCCATTCCTCCAGAAAGGGAGGAAGAGCAGACAAAGCTGCTAAAGGGACCCAGATCCTGCCTGCCTGAAAGAAGCACTGGCAAACCAATATAGGGAGGTAAACAGAGAAGAGGAGGCTTTGTCAGAGCAAGTGGCTCCTGTGGACTCCTCCACTGGCAAAACTGGACCCATGCCAGGATGCCTGGCTAGGCTTTGAACCTGCAGTAATAGCAGCCTTCAGCCATTTCACTTCAATATCCTGTTCTTGTTCTCCTCTCTGATGGTTTAGATGTGTGCATTTATCATGTGGAGAGACGGAGTACTGAATACCAGAGACAATTGAAAACTAATGGCATCATCTGACCCAAGTGCACAGTAACAGTGAGTTAGCTGGAGCAGCCTGTGCTGTAACCTACTGCTCTACATTGTGCTTCTAAAACTGTAAATGCCAATGAAAGCAGCCTTTCAGAGGCTGTTCCTTTGCACTGAGCATTGATGGTAGCTATAAAAACTTCTCTGCTACTGTACCCCAGATTGGACCTGAAGAACCAATATATTAGCAAAATGGCATGCAGGGCTTGTTTTGGCCTAAAGTTAGATAAAAGACATGAATTAGAAGGATAGGTACATATTCCTTTTCTTTCTGATGTCGCTCCTCAGCTTCCTTCATCATTTCCTGAGACTGTTCCAACTTGGCATCCACCAGCTTCTGTTGAAGTTCTCTGTGCTTAAATATTTTATCAAGGTGCTGTAAAAAAATAAATTCTGCTGAATGTGCAGGTTTAATTATCTCCACAGACCTTCGTGCTCGTGCATGTACAGCTATTTACTGGAACACTTATAAGACAAAAACATTGCAAAACAAGAAGACACCCAACCTATTGCAATTACTAAAATATTACAGCTCTGATAAGAACAAACTGTGCCAGAATTAGCATGGGAAGGGAAACCAGTGTACATTATCAATTTTGATTTATTGTAGGAAAAGATGTGCCTAAATCTTTGCCAGTTCGTGGTCTACATATGACCATAGAACATCAGTATAATCTAATACATCAGTATAATCTGACTGAAGATCAAATAATTGCACATCAACTATAAATATTCTGGGGACACACCTTTTTTTAGCTTTTAAATGGCCAGTGGATCTAAGGTGTAGTGGCCAAAGGTGTAAAGACACATTGCACCTGCAGTACTTGGGGGCACAGCCCATGACATCCTCTGTGTAAATACAAGCCCAGTACATTCCTTTTGGTCTGGCCACACCTGCACAACGTGGGCTTGGAGGGCATGGGTAAAAGTACATGAGTGGGCATAGGGGGATCAGACCAAACAAGCCAGAGGCCTTCTCTTGCCTGTAAAATGTCTGCCTCCATGGTGGCCTTCAGAAGATGAAGGCTGCTGAGAGCCTTCTTCAGTCTTAATTCACTTAGATAAAAATCATAGGAGCAATTATTCTGAGTGCGCCCCCTCTGGTTTACATTTTCTTCTCATAGACACCACAAGAGAGGAGTGTACATTTCCTTCATCCAGTATGAGACTTCATACATGATTCAACAGATTTGGAAAAGCAGGTATTGTATCAGTCATTCCAGGTTGTAAAGACAGATTACTTATGTTTTATTCAGTATGATAATGTTGTCTGATTGCACTGAGGCTTGCGGTAAATGTATTTAGAAATTATAAAAAGAGCCATTGTGATATTTGTTAGTGTTTGTCATAAAATAAAAGAAATGGTAGTTTGTGATTTTACTGGAGGATTTTTTTTGTGTGTCAAAATTTTCTGGCCAATTCCAATGTTTCCAAAAAGAATAATTTCCCATCTATCTATTATCTGCTAGATCTTAGTGAGCATTGTGCCTGCAAAAAAAGAGAACCTATTTCAGTTCAAAGGGTCTCCTTTATCTGTCATCCTAATTTTCTGCTTTTGGAGAAGGGTTAAATAGTTTACATCAGAGCCCTTCCCAGCAACCTGCTTCTGGAGGGAACAAAGTACATTTGTTACCTGCAGAACAGGCTGTCCGAAGAAATGGGAGCTGGGATGTGCTCAATGGGAGCTTAGTGGGAAGGAGGAGGGGGATGCTGGAGGAGCTCCCTGGGGATTTGGGGGAGCTGTGACAGGGCTGGGGCATCGTAGCAGGCAGCTGGCACATCTTGCTGCTTGCTGCTCTCCCCACAGCGGCAAGGCTGCCATGGCTGCCATGGGTAAGGTGCTGTCCTACACAACTTCATGCCTGCAGAGACTGGAGGGCTTGCTGCAGGCACAGTCCTGCTCAGAGGGCAAAGCATGGTCGGAGCGACCCTTGTTACCTCTGTGAGAAACCCAAATGACGGCCAGGTCGCTGGCAGTGCTTCCTGCTTTCCCTGGGACAGCCGGATTTGCTGCCTGTCCCAGCCAGCAGCCCGGGCATTGCTCACCTCTTCCCGCAGCTCATACTGGTCAATGATGCTCTTCAGTTTCTCTGCCAGCTCTGTGTTCTCCTGGCAGAGCTTCATGTTCCTCTCACTTTGCTGCTCGATCTGAGCCTGGATTTCACTCAGCGTGCCCTGGAAGTGATTAGTTATTTCTTTCCTCTTCTCATCTTCCTCCCGTGCCCGCTGGATTGTTTCCTCCTGTTGTTAAATGGGAGAGAACACAGTAAGTGAGAGGCATAATAAGCAGTTCCAGAAAAATACTGTTTCAGAGTAGCATCAGGCTTCCCTTTGAAGAACTATACGTGTTTGCATTCCTCTTTGGAGATTTCCTGCTTTCATCTGCTCCAGCATTAGGCATGATTCTAAATTTACAGAGCAAATTACACAGTGGCCTTGAAAAAATTAGGGAACTAAGAATTTGCATTTATAAAGATGGATGTAGAGCAGAGCTTCAGATCAAAGCAAGCCTGAAAGAGAGGACATACATGCATGTCTTGATTCATGATACTGCATCACAGCTTTTGCTATGGAAGAAGATGTTTAGTGGAAGCAGTCAAAAGCCCTTTTATCAAAATTCTCATTCACTGAATTAAAAAATCACCCTTTAAAATGCTTCTTTTTAACAAGGAATCTTCATATCAAATTCATGGCCTATGGGATTTAAATTTTTAAGAGAAATCCATCACTTGCTGAAGAATGCCTTCCAATTCCTCAATTTTCCTTCCCTAGGTTTTTAACTGACATGAATATTTGCAGTAATTTACTAGCTAGTGGAATTAAGGAAAGCTTGTGAGCTGTTTCCTACAGAATCAAAGCAGACATTCAGATTTATTTTTTCCCCCTATTATTGAAGTTCTGGTTTAGATTTGTTTATATAAAAGACAATGCAGAAAAGATCTGGATTCATTGCTTTGGATCCAGAAATACAGACTATTTTTATTCCCTACTCATTTTCTTCCAGGACAGTCTGCCTTTCTGGGGAATGCAATCCTGACATAGAGTGGCTAGGATCGTATCTGCTGTAGTTACAAATCATGCCAGGACCACGTTAAGAACTCACTCCACAGCACGCAAATGGCACACGCTAATAAGGTTTCAACTAGCATAGTAATTTGCATAAAATTCTCTGATAACACTGCATATGGATATTTTCTATAAATACATTTGAATAAAGCCTTAGCTGACTCTAATAAGGTATAATTTGTATAATGAATGTGACATAGCAGGTGTTGATTCAGGCCTTGCTCGTAAAGTAAGGTGAGTACCAAATGACCCAATTTCTGCTTAGCATGCACAACACAAGCCTGAACTAGGACAGCTGCTGTTCAAGGTAGGGCATGTTTGTCCTTTTGCTGTCCGGGGAATGATAGAGATGACAACGCCTTGGATGATGGGAGGGAAGCAATGGAGATATTAATAATATTCTAGTGCACAGAAATCACCATGAAGCCCTGCTGTGCTCTGCAGTTCACACAAGAACCTGTGTGTGTACTCATAAACAGAGTAATACAAAGTGTGAACCCAGAAGGACTCTCCCTCCTAAGAGGAAGGAAGAAAATGTGGAGCAGGGAAAATGATGTGGGGGTTGAATCCTAGTTCAGTACCTGGTTTGGAAATTGGATGCATGCAAAATTTGCTGCAAGATGAAAGAGAAGCTTCCCAATTTTTTTCTCAGTTGGTGAGAGTAATTTTGAAATATTTGGCTTGACCAGCAATTGAGCTATTTGTAGGTACCTTTTGTTTAAATCTTTTTAGCAGAAGAATGCTCTTCCAAAGTTCAAAATGCTGCACAGAAAGTATTTTAAATCCACTGCTTTAGCATTCCCAAAAGGAAACATTTAACTTTCAAAAAGGGCATGTTTACAAACAATGTCACCCTTTTTATTTTTGTTTGAAACTTTTCCAAATTTAACCTGGTTTCCTAGGTAGTTTTGGTCAAGTCAGAACTCCATTCTACATCAAATACACTGTTTAAAAAACTCCCCATGCCTCTTAGTTCTCCACTACACAGCTGCAGCCCTGAGCAGGCAGAAGAGTGAGCAGGTGCTTCACTTCCAGAAGTCAGAGTGAGAATTTGAACTTGCATGTCTGAAGTCCTATTTCTATGCCTTCAAAACACCCTTCCTCAAAAATATTTTATTGTTTCAGTAGACCAAGTAGCGTTATAATGTCACTGCTGTGATTTAAAGCTTTCTAGAGTAATAAGTCCACATGAATATAAAACAAAAAAGGTGGATTGTGCATGTCTTACCAAACAGTTCTGCTACAATGTGAAATGAGACTTCCTGAGACTACCAATCATACAAATGTAAAAAAACCAACCCTCTGTATTTATGTTACTCAGAAGATCTTATTTTCTGCTCTTCTGAGGTAGAAAAATTATTCAATACAGAGCACAGAGACAATACAAAGATTCATGGTTAAAGACACAGAGCCAGCAAGCATTTATTTGCAGGACACAGTACATCTCTGTATCTGTTCTTCTTTGGAGAAAAATATACTTGAGAAGAATATTTGCTTGGAGATGGGGGCTGGTATGTGTCCTGGGCAGCTCCTCAGAGGCCTTCATTTGTTAAATCCTTGAGATCCCAGTCACAGATTAAGGGTGGGTGTGGGAGAGGAGAGCTGATGAGCAGAAGGACCATGGTGTGACTACAGCACTGTGCGGAGGCCAGCCCATGAGCAATTGTTCTCTCTTCTCTGCTCTTTCTGAATCTTTGCACTCCATATTTACCCCTTCAAACATATGTTCTTGTGTCCTAGTGCAATACTGCTTTTGCTCTCATGTTTTGCTGCCAAGAATGTAAGAATGCATTGAGTAAAACCTCGTTAAAATCAAGACAGGATATTTTGCAGTTTGGGATTTAGCACAGGAATGTGAGATCATTTGCAAATAGAAGTGTGTGATTGATACTGGAGCTGTTCTCGTGCCTCTCTGGAGCAGTTCCAGAAGACTATCGGTCTGCTGAAGCCATATCAGCCAAGATGATATGAGCATGGAATCCTTTTTTTCAATGAACCATGCTCTCCATTCCCACACCACGGTCTGAGCCAGTTTGGAGCTGAGCCCATAACTGAAGCTGTTGACTTTTGTGACATTTGTATGAAAGTCATTGCTTAATGCCTGGTGGCAGAAAGGACGAGCGACCTGAGATGTTCATGTCATTACAAGATGCTAAATAGCTACTAAACTGTCAGATAATTGGCAGAACACTAACTCCATGCAGAGAAATGAGTTGCTGCTTCTCTTAGCAGAGCTGTTCTCTATTGCATTCTGCTATTTCATGAACCTTTATTCTGCTTTTCTTGGAGGGAGAATTAAACATCTGTGTAACTGCAAGGAAATAATCAGAAAAGCTGGACTGTGTGTAAGTGAAAATTTGAGGCTGGTATCCAATCCTAACCAGAAATTTTTCTTCTCTGATCCGCCCTGTGGATTTTCAATGCAGCTCTGCATTGCATATTCATCACCACTTGGCTGCACAGATCTGCAGTTAATGGGAATTCCACACACCAGATGAGTGAAGATGACATTTACATGACGTGATGTGCATATAATGTACCACATGGTAAGTCAGAGGGGGTTTCTGATCTGGGCAGGCCAGGTTTCTCCTTTGCTATTGAAATGACACAATCTCCTAGTTTCTGTTTTCCATGTTTTGGAACATAATCAGAAGTGCTAATCCAAAGCACAAAAAAATTACAAATCAGCTTCTCTGTCCTGCCAAAACCAAAATAAAAACACTTAAGCATGAGATTTTAAAAATAATAATATTTGATGGACTTTCTGGGTTTGGGCCCTCTCAGTACAGTCATAAGTGAAAGAAAATTGCACTCATTTAAATAAATAGAACATGAGTTTCTGCACATTCACAGATTTCCAGGAGCTAAAGTTTAAAGACAAATATTCCAAGAACTATGCTAAAATTCTTAGAGAGACAAAACTGGATAATCAATGCCTCTGTTTATTATTTTAATTCTCATGCGCTCTGCGAGTGTATTTTGTCTTTCTGTCTTAATTAACTTTGTTTTTTTCTACACTGTGACAGCACAGGAACCAGAGAAAAGAAAATATTCTGGGTTTCTTAAAAGGTCTCCAAATTCTTAGAAAGAAGTGAAGAAAATTTGAACACTTCTTCCTAATACCAGATCACACCATGTACCTTCCCTGGCTCACCTGACATAGATACAGGATAAAAGTCAGAACTGAGTCTGAAATTTATGGGTTTATTTAGAGAACCTAGTCACAAAGTAAAGCAGTCCAACAGGTGAAAAGATGTTGGAAAGAGACTTTCCTAATTATAAAGACGAAATGTATAATGAACTATTTATAGACAAAGAGAAAGGAAAAATCATGCTCTCTAGTAGTAAGATTAATAAGCATAAAGTAGCTGAGAAACTGTGAGGAAATTTTAAAAAATTGTTTCAAATATGTTTTCCAAATAGAATTAGTTTTTCTCTATACCTATCTTCACTGATTTGTTCCACTGATACGATTTGTTTTTAAAAATCAGTTAAGGCTATGCAAAGGACTGCACACCATATTCTTAATTCACTTTAAAATTGGCTTGTATTTCTTTTGAAAGATTTTACCCACAGGTAGCCTGGTAAATCAGTGTGGATCAATACTGAGGAATAGCTCAGGTCTAGTACAAATAACAGGCACAAATTTAATTTTCACTACGAGTTCTGCACTACTATAACTGAGCACAGAGAGCTTTGCTTCTAGCTTCCCTACCTGTTAAACAGCTTTTATCCTTCTACTAGAGCACAGTTTGAGTGTATGTGTGACTATTCCCTCTTCCAGCTGTATTCTTAGTAGCACACAATGAAAGTAAGAGCAAGACTCTGAAGGTCCACTCCTGAGCCAGTGGAAAGAATGAAAATGCATTACCATTAATAGAGGTTATATCAGGTGGAATTCTTGCTGCTGACAATTCATATGTGTAATTCTATACATAACTATATCCCCATAAAGAAAGGGTTTGAATAGATCAAAACAGAGGCCTTTTGTATAAAAATACCAACACCATCACTAACATGCACTCAGGAAAAAAAAAGGATGATCACAACAGAAATATTCTTTTTGAACCTACATTTTTTTCAAGGAGCATAATCAGATTATAAATTTCACATTTAAATGGTGTGATGCACCAATTGGCAGACATGGCATATGGATCCCAGCCTTTTGACACTCCTGAAAACTTCCTCTTTGAACTGATTCTCATAATCCAAACAAGTTCCACAAATATTGTTGGTGTTCTTTCTGTATTGACATTTGGTGTCTTGAGGCAAATGTCCCGATTGACTGACCCTCATAAATCACTTGAAAAAGCCCAAGTGCTCAAATTACATGAAAACACCCACCAGCCTTCTGTGAATTCATCCACTGGAGCAAAGCTGGTGTTCCTGTGGTTCTGTCCATGCATGTGCATTTGTATCTGCAGTCTGAGGGACCTGCTCTGTTAGCACTGCTGCTCTCATCTGCACTGAGCTCCCTGATAATGCAAGCAGGGCTTAGAGCTAGTGTGGGCCAACCCAGTGTCCAAAAGTGCTTGGATATTTCCAAATGAGAAACACAGGGGTCTTGGTGTAAATAGACCTCAAGACTAGAGCGTACATATATATATATTGATCTGCAGATGCAATGGTCTCTTTGATTTGGTACTAGAGGGAAATAGGAAGGAGTTAACATCTTTCCGCCCCCCCGCCCCCCCCCCACTGCTGGGTACTGTGATAAGGCTGCCACTCACCTTGAGGTTCTTGTTGTGCCTCTGCAGCTCTCGGCACAGGCTCTCGAGCTTGCTGCGGGCGAGGATGGCTCGGCTGTGCTCACTCTGCAGCTGGTCCTTCTCCTTGGTGATCTGGGCCTGCCTCTTCTGTAGATACTTCAACTTCTTCTGCTCGGCACGATGTTCTTCGAGCTGGGCCAAACAGGGATTGAAACAGGGATAAAGGGATTAAAATGAAACAAAGAGGGATAGGAAAGAAGAGAAAATAAACTCTTGTGGTTTGGGGGAAGTCTTCACGCTTTCTTAACCTCTTAGGAAATGTTTTGTATTAATCAGCACTAATGGGAGAGGAGAGAGGAACCTGGCGATTCCCAAGCCTGCTTACTTCAATGGTTTTTAGTGTGCTGCAGTGTGGGTGGGTGAACATAATTTTTAACACTATTGTCACACCATTTCAGATCTTCCTTCTTTGGTCTGAATTTCTTTGAAGGACATCTGTGAGGTTTTTATTTTTGTTTCAACATTTGGATCTAGAGCAGTCAGTAGTGCTCTATGTGCTGAGATTTCTCAAGATCATGAGACCATACAGTACTTGCTCGTTCTATTTTACAGTTTCCTGAAAAAGAAGAAGCTTCCTAAATACCCAGGAAACTGCCAGAAAAAACAGCAAAAGAGGTACTGGAGACCAGGAATGCTCTCTGTGTGGGCTTTTTTGCTGATGGAGGAGAATTTCCTTCAGGGAAGAGTTTCCCAAAATAACATGTGGATACCTCCTCTTTCCAGGCTCCTCTTGCTCACAGGACCACATGGGATTGTCAGTTGTGTTTCTGGAAGTCCTGTCATCTGCGGGGGTGGGTCATGGTGAATCAAACCTCTTTTGGGCTCTTTGTCTCCATATAATTCCTGGAGGAAACCTAGACAGTCCCTGACATTCCCTTGTGAGCCTGCTGTTCTGTAGGTGCATGGCTCCTGCCTTCCCTAGAAGGCTGGTACGGAGCAAGGTGTATTTGAAGGGGGGAAAGAGGAGCAGCAACAAAATTGTCAATAGTAATCCCTGCACAGTCTGGTAATTTCTTTTGACACATGTCTATCACTGGATGTTTGGAAAAAAAATCCATTACTGTAAATTAGCACCCTAATAGTCAGGTCAAAGAGGTTCTTTCACCTCTGAAGCTTCTAAGGATTTAATCTTCTGTTCCAACACACAATAACCCTCCTCATTGTATCACAGGTGTGCATACAAGGTATTTCTGAAGTCCAGATGTTTTCTGATTGAAAAAGAGTAGCACATGAGCTTGAATATGCAAACCTTAATAATAACAGTTGCTGTTAAAACTACATTACCGAATAATAAGGCTTGCACAAATTATTAACCCCAGTAAGACTGAGAAAGCCTGTGGACATTGGGGAATGATGTGCAGCTCAAACAAGACACTCAATAGCATCATATTTTACATTTTCATCTGCTTTCTGCAGATGTTCAGTAATTTATGCTTACAGAAGAGAACTCTGTGTATTTTTAATCAAATCACAGCTAAGTGTACCACAAAACAATGCACTCACCAGCTTGGAGTATATTTACAGTTTATGTCCAACTTTTAACATGTGCATTGTCTGTTTTTGCTCCTGTAGATCACAATAGGGGCTTTTGCATCTAATCAAGCTGCACTAGCTGAAATAATTTTTCTAGTGTTGTAGTGAAAAAAATAGCTTTTCTGTAATTAAGGCTGAGACTTTTTTCCTTCATAAGCTTGTTTTTGTCCCCTTCCTTGTTCCTTTGAAAAACATAAAAAGTATTCTTTTTGCTTCACATTTTGCATGCACAGCCTTCACTCAGTGGATAATGATTTTTCCAAATTTCATATGATTCACTCAAACAATGCTTGAGATAGGAGGCTCAGAATAAAGTCCATCTTGATCATGATATGAGAAGACTTCCAAGCATTTTTTGCTTCCCCCTCCATTAATATTACTTGCAATAGAAACTTTTATCTCAAAGTTCTCAGGAATATCTGAGAGATGGTGTTACTTTTGCACTGAAAAAGGTAATTCACCAGTAAATAGCAATGACAAAAGGGCCCCCAATGATAAATTTTTAAGAATAATTAATGCAATAAACCCTAAAATTAACTGCAAATAGAGGGAACTATGATTTTTGAAAGCTGACCTAGAGAAATAAACAGTCAATTTAGGAAAAAAGTTTTATCTAGATGCCACTGCAGACAACGACAGAGCTCCTATTTATTTATTAGCATATAATTCTTGCACCCAGCACTTGTGAGACTCTTGGGAATTCTGAAAATAAGCCAGTTACAAACAATTCTGCAACAGCTGTTTGTAGGCAAAAGCTATCATAAACCACAGCCTGCTTTACTAACCCAATTAGTGAATTAGTGAAGTAAATGCTCTCTGCTGGTGAGTAGTATGGCAGAGCTTGTGCCCAAAACGCTGTCCTGTCTTGCTTCCCCATCCCTGCTGGCATGGCTTCTGCCTTCCCATGCTTCAGCCTACTGTGTACCCACAGTGGCTATAGACGGTGCCAGGGCATGGGCTGGCAGGGAAATAACACACTGCTGGGTGGCTGTGAGCAAGGGTTGGTGCTGCATTGGGCCCTGGGGACCAGGAACCTGTCCAGCCATCACCAGCCCAAACACTACCTGGAGCAGGTGAAGCCACTGCCAGCACCCAGCTCAATGTGTCACACTGCTACACCTTCCCTCAAGCTATGCTGCAACAAATGTTTGTGTCACCACATGGCTCACCAGACCAGGGAGCTGATCTGGCTGGAGAACAGCTCAGCAAAAGCAAGGAGTGATCCGATGTGCGTGATGGGGATGGAGAAGAGGGAGCAGGGAGATCAGTACAGCTACAGCCAGCTGCTGACAAGCCATTAATCACACTACACCCCTCAGCTGCTCTGAGTGAGCAGGGTAAGGCTTTCCCCAACAATGTTTTAGTTGTGTTTGATGAATGATTTATTTCAGTGACATTGCACAGTATGTCAGAAACAAATGTTCTCTATTTGTGGTTTAGCACCTTTCTCCTGCATGGGCTACTGGCAATATGGCCCCTGTTTTATACAGTGCTCCAATGCCATTTGAGTGCAGTGGAGAGTACTTTATAGAGGAAGAAGACCTATTTCAGTTAATCCATGAGCATGAAGGCTCCTCAAGAATGAGATAAACTATGAACAGCCTGAGCCCAATTTATGAAATCAGAGGATTTTACAACAAAAAAGGGAAAGCTAAACTTCACATTATAATGAGACATGGACACATCTGTGCATAAAACCAATTACAAAGTCAATGTTCTGCTTTGCACATTTTTCAGCACTCCACAAACTGTAAAATGCTGCAGCCTTTTCATTTGTAGGATTTCCACAGCTTATGGTCATACAGTCCTTTGACTACATAGAGAAAAATCCCTTCATCTGAAAATAACCCTTCTTAAGAGAGGAAAGAAGACTCAGGTATGTGTCATTGTTTCAGGAGTAACATTATGGTGGCAGGAGCTTTGACTCTTCATATCCCTGTGCTGTGGCTTCTCTTATGATTAGTCTCAGTTGTTTTATCTGCTTTCTAATGCTTTATGCTGAGTTCTGTAATATTTCCATTTTGATGAAATCGCCAATATGTAATTTAAAGCAATACCCACAACAGCTTGGCATGCCAAATTCCTTGCAGGAGGTGACGGCAGGAGCCTAGACACCAGTCTCCAGTGTGGGTCAGTTTGGCAGATTTGCCTTTAAGTACAAATATTCTGCCTCATCAACTTTTTGATCCCAACCTTGTTTTCCTCACTTTTTACTTTTTTCTCTTTTTCACCCATAATTATTTGACCATGACAATTGTTCCGGGATTTGCTTAACAGGACAAACACTACAATGGGAGGTTTGACCAAGCTGCATGTCACGTATTTTTTATACCTTCCTGTATAGACAGTTTGTACAGGAAAGAGCCAACGCTGTACTAACCAGCTCAGCATACTTCTTAAACAACAGGTCCAGCTTCTCTTCTGGAGTATTCAGCTTATTCAAGCTTTGCATCAGTAGGGTGGCTTCTTTTCCTTAGAAAAAGAATAGGCAGAGATTTGATGATAGGTGTAGTTTGTAGTTGATGTATTGTTATGAAATTGGTTGGTTGATGCATGGGTCTGTAAAAACACAGTGTGAAATGAGGCATTTTGGAAGGAAAGGAATTATTTTTGCTATGAATTTCTGGGTTTTCCTTTGCCCCATAAGAACAAACATGCTAGAACTTTCCTCCCTTTCAGATCTCATTAATGTGCTCTCTTCTAGCAAAAGCATTGTCCGTGAAATGCTTTTGTCCTGTGTAATCTGGTTTTCATTCAATGTTTTTGCAACATGATTAGGTCAGACACATGGCACACTTGGATGAAATAGGACAGAAACGGCCTGGACCCTGAAGGCTCACAAACAGATCTCTCTGCGAGTGAAAGTGGATCAAATCTCGTGTACTCAGTTCCTTTGCTGTTCAACCCATGCAAGACATCAGAAATATTAAGTCAGATGTGGAGACTATGGTGTGGAAGTAAACAATCAGTAAGTGGTAGGTACTGCCAGCCAGGTCTGGGCTACGTGATACTGGTGTAAACCAGTTCCCTGTCTTGGTGAAGAGAGCATGTATACCAGAGCTAATCTAATAACTCCCTCGATGTGCAGAGCTAAATCACTGCACAGCCGTTTAGGTATTGCTTGTCCTCTATACCTCTTGGTCTTCATTTCAGCCCCAGGTAGGAGCTGAGCTTGAGCACTGCTTGTTCATCAAATACAAAATGTGTCTGACATCCCTGGAGACAAGGTTGCCTGTGGTCCCAGAGGCTTGGATGTACTTTTCCAAATGCTCCTCTTTGCTGAGGCTGTGAGACAAAATTTGCTTTCGGCTTTGGGCTGGACGTTTTCTACTTCAAGTCTAGTGCAATCCAGGAGTACTATCTATGGAGAAAATCCTTTATTTCATGCTAAGTTCTCTCTATAGCATCAGCATAAATAAGTTGAAGTGAGCTGAAATCAAATCCTCGTGTGAAAAGTGTCACAAGTGCAGATGAAGAACTGTGTTGGCAGGGTTTTCACTGAGATTGCTGAGGTATCAGTAATTGCACCAAAGCCAAGGCAGTAGAAACTGAGGAACATTCTTCAGGACATTCAAAGAAATTGGGGGCGCGGAAAAAGTCCATGCCATGTCCTATGCTTAGTCCCTTGTCTGTAGGAATGTCCTGTGGTAATTTCTTTACAGGCTTAGTCTGCATTTGGGTTTGGTTTTTCATGCAAAGGAGAGGCTTGAAGATTGGCAGGAGTTAAGTGTAGGAAGGGAAATAAATTACATATATGTTAGACTGGAGTGTAACTACATTGCTCTCTAGTGGCTGCCCAGCAGAAAGTACATGTATACAAAAACTCTCTGAGACTTCTTTCTAGCTCAGCTGACAGCCCTGCCAGGGCTGAGGTGTTGTCTAAGCACTGTGTTTAGAGAGAGCAATTGTATTGGCTTATTTAATATATATATTATATGATGAGTCCAGGGGTTTGCTAAATGAAAAATAACCTGGGCATGATAGTGAATTTGTTCTGCGGGTTCCCATGCCACATAGTAGCACCATTAGCATCGTTGTGACCAGGAAGTAGTTATACCTGAGGAGGTAGGAAAACATTCACTGAGGCACAAACAAAAGGCTGGGTTTTCCTTTGTCTAAGAAGTGACTTTGTGCAGTGTCATCGGACTGACAGCTTTGGCTAACTGGTTTGGGCAGCACAGTAGTATATCAGTGTTGTGTGATACAATGCTAAACGTTTTTCTTTTTTAAAGGACTAACAGCTGATATAGTTTACATGTTAGGTAATGCTAAAAATAATGATCAGTCTGAAAAAAGTTGTAATGGTCACTGTAATTTTCAGTGGTAGCTGGAGGTCCCTATCATGCACAGTGGAGGCTTAACATGGTAAAGAGCAAGGACCAGGGAATTCTTACTTGTGTTTGTAGAAGGGCTGTTTGAACATGTAAATACTTGCCTAGTCCCTTCAGGATTTTCTTCTCCAGCTTTTGCTCCTTGTTGCTGCTGGGTTCCTTTGCTTTGGAAGCATCCCCAGGAGCCACCTTCTCTTTCTCACTCTCCTCATTTCCATCTTCATACTCTGCATCCTCCAAGCTGCCTGGCTCTCCCTTCTCAGGCTTGTCAGCTCCTGTGGCAGTGCTTTCCTTCTCCATCAGGCTCGTGGCAGACCCGTAGGTTTTAATGATGTCCTCCAGCTGCCGGCTCAGCTCCTCGGAGATGTCACACACGGCTGCTTCGGGCCGGGTGCTTGGCTGCTCTGTGGGGGCTGGAGTAGGGGGCAGCAGGCCAGGGGCAGGTTTGTCCCCACTCTGCCCCTGGATGTCCTGTCCAGGTGAGGTGGAAGACTGGTCATTCTCCATGCTTGGTGCAGTACCTGACAGAAAAACAAATGGAAGGTTAATTTAAAGGCATACAGAATTAGTCATTGAGCTGTTCCCAAAGCCTGGCTAGCATGTGAGTGATTTTGTGTGAAATTTGGGATGGCACCTTATCCATTGGCTCTGGTTTGATAAATATATCGCACTTAGATAAATAACCAAGGTGATATGCCTGCAAGGAGAAAAGCAAATTACATACTTTCCAAGAGAAAAGCCTACTCAAAACTAACACTTAAATGAAAACCTCCTATTCCCACTGGCAGCAATGACACATGAAATGACACCCCAGTCACTCATATAATTTTCCTCCCTGAATACACTACTTGCCACATGTTTACTTTTCTTGATCTGTTTACCTGCAACGCTGGCTACCGATAAGGGCAGCTTCACTTCAGAGCTGCATTAGTTTAATCTCCTGTTTCTCTCCTGATTCTCTCCCGTTGGCACATCTTAAGTCAATAATAATGAAAAATATTTTTAAAGAAATTGGTGCACTGAAAATTGCGCTGTGCCCTTGGAAAGCCCAGCGTGGTGCTTGACCTACAAGAGACGTGGTTTGGTACTGTCACAATAACAGCAAAGAATAAGATAAACAGCTCTAAGCCACCCTTCTCTTGTACTTGCTGCATGCTGCTGACAGCTTCTTTGACAAAGTACAAAATACCGAATAAATCACAGTGAAATAAAACCAACCACACATAACATAGTTTGGTAGTCCGTGGTGCTTTGCAGGGCGAATTTCAGCTAATTTATTCCCAGTTTGCAAAGGGAAGCTTTTGTCTTCTCATGTTTTTGAGCAGCTGCACTCAGCCAGGCAAACACAGAGTCCCCAGTGTACCTGTTCCTGCTCTGGCTTATCCAGGACCTGCTAATGAGGGTGTCACCAAGAGCATCCTGGGCACCAG
This sequence comes from Entomyzon cyanotis, assembly GCA_024500445.1. Taxonomy (NCBI): domain Eukaryota; kingdom Metazoa; phylum Chordata; class Aves; order Passeriformes; family Meliphagidae; genus Entomyzon; species Entomyzon cyanotis. The sequence continues at coordinate 11,950,783 of JAKEPQ010000871.1, forward strand.
GCAAACTTAGTGTAGAGAAGGCCCCTTCCCTCTCAGAGGGAGAGGCTGCTGGCACCTCTTTGCTGCCCTCATGAAGTAGTGCAGAGGTGCAGAGTGCACAGCTGAGCCTTGCTCTGTAAGTAGCCCCCACTTCAGCATGACTGCAGACTCTGTACTCTTGCCAGCCATGAGTCCTTTCTCTCTCTTTTCCAGACTGATTTTTGTCCCCCTCTCTAATGATATGATTTACAATGGTGCCAGCGGGGAAGGAAGAGGGGAAGAAGCTTGCTTGGTTGGTTCTTTCCAGCATCTGAAGTGGTTGGTTTCTTATTTTTGAAAAGACAACTTGCTTTGAAAACGTGGAGCTAACTGGGAAATATTTTGTTCCCTGTTCAAACAGGTTGTAACATATATTTTCTATAGTGTCTAAATTTCTACAGCTTTCAAAATTGTAAACTAACATGGCCAAAGGCATTATAAGATAAGAGATGTCAGTGACTATGATAAATGACTCAGTGTTATTAAACTCTCCCCAGTCAAAGTGATGTTTGGAAGTGAAGTGATGGTCATCACTAAGGCAACATTTTTCAAGATTTGATTTTCTAGCTATATGACCAGGCTTGCAGATAAGATAGTCAAATGGGTTATCATCTCTCAAGCAAATAATTGAAAGCTTTGAGTGGGGCTCAGGAAGTGCTTGAAAACTGTTAGCTATAAATCCATGCCCCTGCAGTCCTCCCATAGACACAACTTGCCAGCAGAAATGGCTCAGGAATGCATCTGGACCTGGTCTCACAGACCTGTCAGACAAGCACATCCCATTCTGTCCTTACTTCTTGTGGCATAGTCATTTTACATCACTGCAAAATCATTGTAAAATTATATTTATCTGATTTGATGTCATATCGAGTTTAATTTTCATTGAAAAATTAGACTCTGTATGTGCAATTAAGCTAAATAATTCCAGATAGGATGAATGTTAGCCTCCTGTTTGTGATCTTTTAAAACTGGAGTTAATTGACTGCCAACTAATTCAAGGTCAGTAAGAGTATTGTAAAGGTTAAGCTAGGCGCTTCACAAAAATATGTGTTTATCTCTGACATGTTCAGGCTAGTGTTTACTACTGCAATCATTAATTCGAGCTAATTGGCAGTTGACAGTCAATCAGCTAGAAAACCCAGGACTACCAGCTCTTGTTAAGGCAGAATAAAACTCTCATAAATTATATCCCAAATTTAAAATAGCTGTTTTCGTAACATGTTCATCACAGAGGGAGAACAGGATTGCAAAGTTCTCCATTTCCAAATATTAATTTCTTTTCTGACTATCTCCCCCTCTTTGTAAGAAGGTTCAAGTTGATGCTCTTGCTGCACCCCGACTCTCTCCCTTGGCTGCCTCCCAACTCCCAACTTCATCGCTCACGTGGTAGCGTTGTCTGGCTAAAGGTTTCCTCTTATGTGAATCACAAAGCATGTCTGCAAACACAGTAGCCTGTAAATCAACAGTGGTGATTGATCTGTGCATGGTGTTTCTCAGTAACAAGGGAAAAAACATGGGTGAATGAAAGAGAAACTGGATGTTTAGAATCAAGGACACAAGATGTTTACAAGCTGGCCTTTCAAGAAATCTTCCCTAACATACATTCCTGGCTAGCAAGGGATTAGTTCTAATAAGTCTCTGAAACCCTGGTAATTCACATCTACTGAGTTTCCATCCACCAACCCAGAATGGTGGGCAGGCAGGATTCCCTGAAATACACAACAATGAACTTCTAACCCACCTGTTGGGTCATACTGGGGGTTGTATTTGGACACACACAAATAAATATCCTAATGTTTTACTTTGTTCTTCAAGCTAAGCCAGAGGCCTGATAACTGTTTTCCAGCACAAACACAATGCCTGTGAAGATGTTTTGCACAACATCTTCCACAGCTCCACAGTATATGTTGAGGGAGACAGAGCATCTGAGAGTTGCCTGCTTACAGCCTTTGATGCTGGGAGTTTTTACTGCAGTTGGCCCCAGCTCTCCTTGTGCTCTAGCCTGCTTAACCTTGATGTACATAAGGAATTCTTCCTTATCAGGCCATAAAAGACTTCCAGTATAATGTAAACACTTAGAGTGTTTACATTATATGCTATCTTAAACACAGGAATGCCTAAAAATTAGGTAGCTGAGTTCAGAAGAGGAATTCCTTAGTTTTTCAGACTTGCCCAATTTTAGACTAGCCACCTCTTGAGTTCTGCAACTCCTACTACCATTACTGTTGCCTCCAGGCAACTGAATTTCCAACACAGCCTTATCCTGTTTTATGGTGAGGTGGAGTACTGACCAGTTGTCTGAGTCTGAGCATTGCATCTTATTTACTCTTTTCCTCTTGCATTCCCAAATCCTGGATCTGTTCCAGAGCTGTGAGATCAGCACCTTTCTTGGCCCTGGTGTTTTGGATGGAAACTTGACACTTGTGGTTGCTGCCTACAAATAGTCACTGTGGTCCTCCTCTCTCTCAGCGGGAAACATTCCCAAGAGCCAGAGGGTGCTGCTGCCAGCCCGCTGTGAGAAAGACTCTTCTCCATTCTCCTCCTTCCTCTGTTAAGAACTTGGGATAACACAGGAAAGAAATGGAGCATAGCTGAGCACGCAGCATAGCCACAGCTGCACCCAGGGGCAACAGCAAAAGGTATGCTCCTCAGCTCAGTCTGGTTACATGCTGAGTTTGTTTGTCTGCAACTGCATCCATTAATATTTCACATTTACGGCACAATCTGGCTTCACTATGCTTTTAAAACAGCCAGCATTTCCAAACTAAAAGGTCAGTAGACAAGGGCCAATGACTGATTTAGCAGAGCTGCAATAGCCATCCCACTGCTCCTGGGAAAACTGTTCCCAATGCTGGGGTGTGCCAGCCCACCTCCCACACTGCTGGAGCCAACACTGCTGCCCAGACACCCTCCTGGCATGAACAAAACACTAATTAAACATCTTATTCTTAGCTTCTTTTGCAGACTACCCTGAAGACTGTCACACAGTTTTGTTTATATTTTTTAAATAGTGCACTTCCCCTTCCTTCTCATGAGATTTGCTTCCTGATTTTCTTCTTGCAGCTTGAACTTCTAGAGGGTTTACAGACTGGTCTATATTTAGCTTTTGCACCCCCATGTATTCAGCAGAAGGACACATGGCACCTGCTCTACAGCCAGGAACTATTTTAAGCTCTTCTAAAATGGGGAATGGTATTTAGCACTTTATGCTCAAAGTTCACATACACACACATTTCTCTAAAACAAAGCTTTACATATATTTACACCAGCCGGCATATGCTGATAAAATATGAATTTTATTTTTACATAACACCAGACTGGTCTGCAGTGACAGCTCAAAGAAGCAAACATTAAATTCTGGAATGGCCCCTGCTACTGCTGCTCCAATCACCCTTCAGAAAAATACAAGTACTTTCTTACAGTCTAGGCACTGCCCTATCTGTTGCTTCAGAAATCAGTGATAAAACCAGCTGTATCAACCACACACTGCATTTGAATAGCTTTATGATTTATACACAATTTTCTAGTAAAAAAAGAGAACAAAAGTTTGGAGGATCCATGGCAGGTTTCCATACAGGCTCAGAACCAGGCTTGGGGGCTTTCTGAAGCCTACTGCCTCACCTCTCATGTGGCACCTGAGTCTTGATCATTTACTGTTGTAGCAGACCACGCATGGCCCCCAGTCTCACTTCAACTCAGCCTCTACAAAAGTAATCTTAAATTTCTCTGATCACTCTTAGGAGAAGTATTTCTTATTTTTGCCAACAGCTTTGGATACCTCCTTGTTTTCTTCAGCTGTCACACGGTGCCCAGACTTTTCCTAGAGCTATTCCTAGGAAATGCGGATTGACAGTCCCAAAGGCAACTACTTATGTTAAACCCTTGTGCCATGCCACCATGCAGTGACAGCAAGTTCATCAGACTTACCGGAGCAAAGAGAAGAGCTGAGCAGAGAAAAAAAGTCAGGCAGAAAGCTCAGACAAGGGCACAGCAGCAACAGGACACTGGTTCTGTAATCCTGCCACTGAGGGAAGAAGGACGGGAAGACCAAGTGAGGCGGGAAGGACAGAATGACACAGGAGGAGCAAACAGTACAGGGACTGAGTGCGCACTGTGCAGGGGACAGTCTCTGATAGGCGCACGGGGAAGCTGCCTGTGGTCTGGCAGTGTAAGGCAGCTATGTTGGCTATTCCCTGCTCTGACAGAGATAGCAGAGAGATTACAGACTTGGGCCCTCAGAGAGGGAAAATAAAGGAAGGATACTTACACAGCTGCTACCCTTCAAATTTAAGTCTTAATTCCGCAACGACCTGACGTGTTGGGCTGTGTGAAATTTGTCTGTATTGACTATGGATTGATTGAACTTGGTCGAATTTTTGTGTCTACCACAAACACTGGGATGGATTTCCATAATGTGAACTCCCAGCTGTGACTGCCCTTTGCAGCCTGGGATTTGGGCAGGATTTGTTAAAAACAGACGGATTCATAATCATAGACTCACTGGCTGGAAGACACCAGAGGACATCTTTAGTTCAAGCTCTTGCTCAAAGGAAGCTCAGCTGTGATCTCAGCCCAGGTCTCTCAGGGCTTTAAATTAGTCTTAAAAACCTCCACAGATGGAGATTGCATGAACTCCCTGGGAAGCCTGTTAACCTGCCTGACTGTCATGGCACTGAAAAGGTTTCTCTTTACACCTAGCCTTAACTTCCCCTCCAGCTTGTGCCTATTGCCTCTTGCCATCCCACTTTACACTCCTACAAAGAGCCTGTCTCTGTCTTCTTGCTAATCTCCTCCAAAGCTGTCCCTTTTCCAGGCTGAACACCTAACCTCTCCTCACAGGACAAGTGCTCCAGCGCCAGCCACCATGGTGCTCCTCCATTGAATTGACCAGCTTCTCTGTTAAGGCAGCAATGCTAAAGGAGGTGACTGGTGTAGCTGCCCCCTCCCCGATCCTGGCAGCTCCCAAACAAATAGTGCTGCCAAGATAACCTGCCTGACCTACTTTCTGCATGTTATTATGCTGGCTGCATGTTACTCTGTTGGCCCAAAGTTGTTGATACAAATAAGCAGAGTGCTCCCCAGGGAGCTCATCTGCACGCTGCTTATGCAGCAACCAGCATTTCCCACTTCTGTGACCCACAAGCTGCTCAAGCACCATCTTGAGATACCATATCACCTAAGCACCATCTGCTACCCACTCCCTAGAAGGAGATATGGGTCAGTTTAATGCACAGATATGCAAAAACTGGAGAAACGATAGCCTGGTACTGGAAGTGGCAGCCAGGGCTACCAGAAGAGAAATGGAACTTGGTGTCCAGTGAAAAACAATAAGGCTCAGAACAACAATAGGTGGCAAAACAAATGTGTACTACAGTGTTTTGGAGTAACCCTTCAAACAGATCATGGCAACCAGAAAAGCTTTGTGCCTGATTTACAAGGGATGTCAGAGAAAGCAGTACTGGGTAAGTCAGTATCAAGAAGTACCAGCTCAGAAATAGTCCATATGTTAACAGCATCTCAGATTTTTACTGGAGAGGACTAAAGGTCTTGCTATATTTGTGGAGACAGTGGGGAGAAAAGTTCACACTTGGGATAGTTCCTCATTAGTCTTATTTCACTACTTGGAAAAGGCAGCTCCTATAACCTGGGAATGCATGTCTTGAGGGAAAATCAATTCTTCCAATTTTTTTCAGATGCCGGTGGTGGCTCAGTAGTGTTCCTAAGGAAGTCACAGATTTAGGGATAATGAAAAGGAGTGAGCATGCAAGGTCACAGGCTTCTGCAGCAAATCTTTTGGAGAGGTTGGAAACTGGCTGGACATGTTTTGAGAGAAGATAACACTCTGGGGATGTTTGTGACAGGGCAGTGTGAGAGATCAGAACACTAGTGAAGATAAGAGTGTTTGTGTGGGCTCTTTGTGTTCCTCCTGATTTGACTGAAAAATTCTCCTGTTCCAGTCCCCTGTTCATTTTGCTTTTTAAATAAAATCGGCTCTGAGATCAAAAGGCACAACTGAGCTACCAGGGAGCTAAGTAACAGCTGAGCTGCAGAAAGTTGCTCTGGCATATCCTCACTCCTTGGCAAACACAAGGCAAGACACATCCAGCTTTGCTCTCTTTCACTCGGTTTAAAGCTATTACGTGTCAGCTCGTTTTTGCAACAGCCTGACAGCATGCACAGAAACCCTTACGACAGCTCAAATGACATGCTGGGATTCACTGGGCACTGGGAACTTCGTCATGTCCCTGAGACATCAGAGTGTACTGATAACAGGAAAATAGTCATGGTCATCATTATAAAAATCAGCTACAAGTAGTATAAAGCTACATATTCTGAGTTGCTCCTGAATATTCAAGTAAATAAACCAGTCTCTGGTACAGTCAGGAAATAGAAAGGCGCAGATAAAATCAGTATTCCTAAATTTGTGGGGAGTATGTGGGTGTAGCTTTAGAAGATTAAAAGGGATCTGCTGGATTTGGGGCTGTGAATTGAAATCACCATCTTAGAAATGGAAACAAACTTGGACAGAGAAATTTAGAGGAATGTGTTGAAACTGCCAAGGAGGCAATTTATATGCTGAGGACAACCAACTGACTGGCACCTGGACTCTGCATGCTGGGATGGTTACATCTGGCCAGCTCAGGAGAGAATGGACTGAAAACTCTCTCTGTGAAGCCTGCACAGTGTCTGAGGTTTCAGCTTTTGCAATGCTTTAGGCATTTCATGTCCCTGTTTTGGGGAAGAGAAAGAAATTGTTCTCTAATACATGAGAAAGAGAGAAATGTACCTTCCTCACATTAATGCTAGATAACTCCTTGAGAATTTGTAGTAACAAAGCTGAGTTTATTTTACAGGTGTGTTCAGCTATCAGCATATAAATAACCCTACACTCTCTTTGCTGCACAGTGGCATTTCCACAGAGGTCATAGCGAATGTCACAACGAAACTGTCTGTTTCTGGATTAAACATCAGCAGCAGCAGGAGCAGCACAAATCTATTGAAGGATAGACTTCCGGGGGAGGAAAAATTTCTACCTATATTTATCATTTGCTCTATGTAATATTAAATGTGTTCTTACCAAATGGAAAGACAAGTTCATAATTAAGTCAATGCTATTGAAACTTTTGGGTTTTCTTCCCCTGTTTCTCTGACAGCTTTTCCTGTCTTTGCCAAGGCCATTTTTCACAGCTGCAACATTCAGCTCTCACCTGGTGATGCTTCCTGCTCTCTTCACTCCCTCCAGTGCTAATGTTGCTTTTGGGAGTTTTGTGTGTTCTTTCTGTGTCCCATGGGATGATTTAGGTGAAAGACCAAGAGTTCATGTTTCGGGTCTCTCTCTCAAATGCTCAAGGACTCTAAAAAATGCAGACTCTGAAGGCAATACTGTGTTGGTTAAAACCACTTGAAAAAATTTTGAGGGTTTCTTTTTCACCACAAACAATGGCAAGCCTTAGATCTTCTTCCAGCTAAATGAAAGCTTAGTTTCTGCAGAAGCCCTAATATCCCCTGGAAGCCATACAGAGTGATTTGTCCTGAGAGCCAGTCTTTTGACAGAAGGCAAAGAGGCTGCATAGGTTCTCCCTTCTGCAAGGAAGGGCTGCCGGCACCCCTCTGCATCTTGCAGCTGCTCTGCTCCATGAGAACCTGCTTGCCAGCAGCAGAAGAAAATTTGGAGACTAGCATTCCCCATCCTCTCATACACAGCGATGCAGACTTCAGTGGACTGCCATGGTCTGCTTCTTCAGTCCCAGATCTGTATCAGTGAGAACATAATTTTTTTTTCTTGTGCAGGAACTTCTCTAAGAATCTGAATGAGTTTTTCACAGCTTTCTTCCGAACAGTTTTTGGTTTATTTTTTGACAGATACCAGTTTTTCAAATTATAGTGTACTTGGGCAGAACCATTTCCTGTAATACCACTATTTCAGTCAATTATATTAGAAACATCATTGGAAGGCCAAACACATCCTGGGCTGCATCAAAAGCAGCATGGCCAGCAGGTCAAGGGAGGTGATTCTCCACCTCTATTCTGCCCTTGTGAGACCCCACCTGCCCAGCTCTGGGGTTCTCAGCACAAAAACCATGTGGACCTGTTGGAGTGGGTCCAGAGCAGGGCCACAAAAATGTGAGAGCACCTCTCGTATGAAAAAACACTGAGAGAGTTGGAGTTGTTCAGCCTGGAAAAGGGAAGGTCTGGGGAAACCTTTTAGCAGCCTTCCAGTACTTAAAGGAAGCTTACAAAAATGAGGGAGAGCAACTTTTTACATGGACAGATAGTAATAGGACAAGGGGCAATTGCTTCAAACTGAGAGATAGTAGATTTAGATAAGATATGAGGAAGAAATTCTTTACTGTGAGGTTGGTGAGGCATTGAAACAGGTTGCCCAGGGAAGCTGTAAATGCCCCATTCCTGGAAGTGTTCAAGGCCAGGCTGGATGGGGTTTTCAGCAACCTAATCGAGTGGAAGGTGTCCCTGACTGTGGCAGGGAGGTTGGAACTAGATGGTCCCTTGGAACCCAAACCATTCTATGATTCTATGATTCTATGATTCTATGATTCTATGATTCTATGAAATAAAGTTGATCTGTTCCATTTAAATATGACCATTATATACTTATGTCATTACATAATAATATAATATACTTCTAACATGATAATGTAGGGTAACAAGCAGGCATGTAAAATATACAATGAAAGTAAAGCATTGACAAAGACTTTAGAAATGCCTATAAACATAAAACATGTAATTCAAATTTAGAAGAGCCCTCATAATGGGTCTTGAGACATGGAAGCATAGTGACATGTGAGCAGTGGTCTAGAAGTCAGAAGCTTGCTGAATCTGGCAGCGTTTTTCTGCCATTGGCACCTACAACTAAACCAGTGCTGTGAGAGTCCTATGATATTCCAATGCAAAGTTTATCAAGACCAGTCTCCACTGGGTTTAATTTACTTCTATAGAAACATCGTAAACACCTGGACCAATAGGACATTTTCCATGGTGGTCTTTTCTCTCTAAAGGAGAGAATAATTTCTCTCCTTTTTAGTCCTGTGTTAATGTAAAAAAAAAGGGGAGTGGGGGAGTAATATATTTGCATTCCACACTGTATCAATTTTCTACAGATTTCCTAGCTCCACATCAATCTCAAAAGGGTTGGAAGGTTGTGATTTGCCTTCTAATAAGATTTTATGGCCTGAAGGGTTTGTTTGCCACATTTACTTCTTCCACAGCTCAAAGATCCTGGCTACCAATGGCACTTAATAACGCAGCCAAATTAGCAGACACAGAAAACCCCAATAGGCAACAGACTTAACTATTTTAAGCAAATAATTTAATTCTTAATCTACATCACTAAGAATATAATTTCTGCATTATAGCATGGAAACCACTATAAGAATCTGGAGGGAATCCCCATGGTCTGCTACTGAACAGTTTTTGATTTATTCTTGGAAAGATTCAAGTTTTTTGAAACTTTAAGAGCTAGCAAAATCAATTATCAGGGTTTCAATTTTCTCCGGGCAATTTCCACCGCTTCAGCTTGCCCAAGAGACAGACTCTACATAAATACATTATGCTGTGTGCTACTTGGAGAATTTGGTGGAGTTGAGAATAGCTCCACTTGAAAAATCACACAAAAGGTAAAGAAAACCCTCAGGTGAGGCATGCAGTCACACCTGAATGCATATCAGCAGTTTGAAAATAACTCTTCTCCAATATATAAAGGTAATTTATTGGGAAGGGAAAGAGCAGTATTAGCTGTTTCCAGTTACTCTGGTACTGCAGTGAAGTTACTGCTGATTTACACCCTTATAAGCGAACACAAGTCTAGCATGAAACTTCAAAAAGGTACTGAATCCTGAAACAATCTATTTTTGTAATGTAATTTCATTTTAAGATGATACTCCTCTAGCTTGAAATGATCTATCAACACACTGTGATAACAGAGTTGGGCCAAGTCAACCATCAACCCCAAATATTTTCTGAACCTGCCAGGGGAAAACTCTGGGCCCAATTCAGATGTGATCAGGCTGTAAATCACATATTTAATGTACTTGGGAAGTCTTTTAAATGCCTGTGGTATGTTGGTCAAGGGTGAGCTGTAGAGAAGAAATTATCTATTCCGGTCTGATAATGTAAACTGACTTGCTTTGTAAAAGGTAGCTTCTTTGTCTTTTCCTCCCTTTTCAAAATCCTTCCATTTGCTAGTAATGTTCACTTGCACCAGTTTTTTTATCAATATGTATCATTTATTTTAGTTTGCTGCTAGAACTGGCTTATAAAAATTAGAAATGGAAAAGACTCATTAAAGGCTCAGTCCTGCAGCTGCTTCATGTGTGGAACTGTCATTGATTTCCCAAGCAGCACCTGCTTGTGAGCAGCACAGAGAATAAAGCAAATTAGAAATTGAAGGCTTGAATCTCTCAGCTGTGTGGGCTGTACATGGGCAGTAAAGCATCTCATAATTGGAGCCAAGCATCTTTCTCTGGAAAGGACAAGGTCCAAATTCTGCTGATAGTCGTAAGAAAGCTGAGGGGGGCAGGGGGCTGAACAACACTGAGATTATGACTAACCTGTCCAGGACTACTGGAGGAAAGGTTAGGAGCTGACACAATGAAAATTACACAGATTGAGATAACACTCAAATGATGCTTGGAAATTAGGGGAACATTTCTGATGGAAGATAAAGATCTGTAGAAAGAAGTGGGAAAATAAGAGACAGTGATGGTGAAATGAGTCCTAATGAGGATCTTATTTTATAGGTTAATGACAGGGTGGATGATGAACCGTTAGTTGAGAAGGAATGATCTCGTGATCAGCAGAACTGGCAGCATTACTGTGTGATGTCTAAAACTGCTGCTGATGTAAACACCAATGACCTATTTTTAGGCATGCATGGAAAGAGAATCACTACATGGAAAGCAAACGGCTGAAAGAGCTATATTGGCATTGGCAGATCAGAAGTGTGAAATGGTGACAATTGGATTTTTTATAAAGGTTTTCTAGCTATCTATGTAGAAGTACCTCATTAAACATAACAATTTTTGTGGGACCAAATGAATAAAGAAGAAAATGAAACCCAGGAGATAAGAGGATGAATAAAGAAAAGATCAGGTGAGAGTGAATTTCATAATTTACTAAGCTGAAAGAGAAATAAATACAAGAGGTGACACCAATGCCACCAACTTGTTAGAATATAGTAAATCTTTGTTTTGTGTACATAAAAAGCCTATGCAAGTCATATTTATTAAGAAAGGCAATTTGATCTTTTATTTAGATCCTGGACCTAAATAGGAGTATACAGACAGATACATGCATAATATTTAGCCTTAGGTATCTTCAGATGCGTCTCCAAAACTCTATTACTATGAATTTAAAGACTGTTTTTCCTTTAACAGGACTCTAAAGGAGAGGATGGGTCAGATCTCAGTGCTTTTCAATAGCCTCAGAGCAGTTATGTAATTTGAAACTCTCAAACTATTTGAAGTATGGGGAATTGCTGAACTAAGGGAAGAAAATTAACTATTTAGCCCCCACTTGGAATCAGAGAGAACAATTCTAGCTCATTCAGAAACTCATCCGCAGCCAATCTGTAATATTGTCTGTGTTTCTATAGCATTGCAAGATACATTGCTTACTTACTGTTTACTTCTGTGGCTTCCAGTGTTTTCCAGTTGTGTAGTAGCTTGCATGCAAGACTGTAATATAACCTATTAAGTAACTTCAACACCAAGCAGCAGTGAACTACAAAAAGCACATTGTACTCATTATTTGAAAGGGTAAACTGAGACATAAAGTGTTACGTGTTAATGCACAATAAATAATGACGTGCCCAAGGTCATGCAGATGGGAACAAGATGTGTTCAGATTTTTTTCTACTTTTCTAATTGTGGCATGCTTGCTTTCTTTATACATGAGGACCAGAGTTGCATGCTTAGAGTGAAAGGAAAGTCTACCTCACAAAAATGTTCTGTGTCTTTGTGTGCTTTGTGTGCCTTCACTTTCTTCAAAGTGTTTACATGGGTTGTCAAATTCATTTGACCTGTCTAGTCAGCTTGAGTAAAGACGGTCTAAAACCCACACTGCTTTTAACAAAGGAGGGCTAAGTTAGGTAAATACAGGATTGGAGGGTCTAAATGTTAACAGTATAATCTATTCAAGAAAAAAGGAACTGTAGTCCACCTGACCATGGAAATCTGCAATTCTGATTTTCATTAAATTCAGAAAACATCTGTGAGATCTCTGAGAAATTTCAGAGGTTGTGACTATGACAACCCACACAGGAGAATGTAAATAAAATCACAGGACTGTAATATTGTTATTCTAATGACTAATAAACATTACCTTTTCTCAGTTTGTTTTCCTTTTTTTCTTCCCCCTCATCATTTGGTCTCTCACCTGTCTTCTCTGTCTTGTAAAATAGCTGGTGAGTAAGTCACCTAGTGCCACCATTCTGTTGTGTGCTTGTGCTTCCCTGGTGCAGCAGGCTCCTACTGTCTGGTTGCACCTCCAGGTTTTTCAGTGTTGACTTCTGTGCCATAATCTTTTCTCTCTAGGAGATCAGCTAGCAGAACAGGCAAGAAGGATAGTCCCCATTCATAAGACTGTGGACTCTTTCACCAACCACAAAACAGAAAAAAAATAAAGGCAGTCTTTAGTCCTACCCTTTCTCATTTATTTGCCAGTCACAAAGAGGAAAAGCTATTGCAGGGCACGCCAGTCAGTAAGGCCTCTTGAAACCTCCTATGTGCCAACCAACAACAAGCAAGGAGAAAATACAGCTTTTTAAAGTCTGGTTTTCTTTGTATTCTCTTTTCTTTTATGTCACCAACTAATGTTCAACTAGCTAGGTCCTTGTTAGGCTCCATCAAAGTCCTGTTCCATCACCCTGTTCCTTCCTAGACTGCTAGGTGTCAAGGATACCCACAGGTCATCAGTCTTCTAGGAAACCATCAACAAAGTGGAAGAAGAAATATCTGCAGCATTTCAGTGTGATCATCCATCTCAGGCAACAAATGCTGAGCAGTCATGAATCCAGTAACTCTTGGCACAAGCAGGTATAAGCTGGCATCTTGCCTTTCTAAAGGAAAACATAAAATCTCCCTGATAACAATGGATGTTTACTGGCACAGTGATTGGTTTGGATGTTAAATATTATATACACCTATGTCTTCACTGTTTTAGCAGAACAACCAGAAAAACAAAATATCTATACCACTAAGATGTGACATACATGAAAGTGATACATGAATGTACTTCAGCTTCCTTAAAAAGCAACATGCAACTTCTTCACAATGACAGAGGCTGAACAAAGCCACTGAACAAAGCCACTGAACAAGCACTTTGGAGCTGCTCATTTCTGTGGGGGAGAAAAAAAATAAGGAAAATGTTAGTCAATCACATTTCGATCTACCTTCCTTTCCTTCTCAGTAGTTAAAGGCCACCTGCCACCAGGGTGATAAAAAACCCCACAAAACTAAGAAAGAAGGTATTTTCAAGTTACTTCACTTTAGGCTGAGGGGAAAAAAGGTAATCAGAAGGTCCCAGTAATTCTGTATCAGAATGATTCTAATAGTAATAAACCCCAATAAGTCAGAGCAAAATATGGATCAGAACACACTCTAATCCATTCCTGACCCAAACTGCACTTTAAGCTCACGCTCAAATATGTGATACTATATTTGAATTAAGTTAACAAGGACTTTAGATAGACTCTTAGTCATCATAATGATTGTGAATTATGATGTAATCCAATCTGAAGTTAACACTGTTACACGAGGTGTTGGAGCTACAGAGGATAGTTCATGTGTGCATCTGCAGTGCTGTGCTCATGCAACACTTTAACTTGATCAAGCAGCATCTCTGGCAACACCACTCCAGACTCTCAAGAAGAACTTAAAAGGCCCATGATTAATTTACATCGCTGTAGTGTACCCTGACCAAGCAACATATAGTCCTCCTAAAATGAATAATGTATTCTGAGCTCTTTTAATCCCACTGATTCTGGTGGGGTGACTTAGGGAGAGATCAAGTAACTGCATTAGACCTCGAATATGCAATGCAGTTTTGGCATAAAGTACTGCCTGCACTCCAAAAGGAATCCCAAGGCTATGGCTATGCTGGATAAGTCATCAGTCAGGCCTTGCTGTTTGACTTGGACTTCCCTGGCCAAGCAGTTACCTAGGTCAGTACTGGACTCAAAGATCACTGATCTAGATTTTAGTTAGAAAGCTTATCTGGAAAAATCACAGGTGAAAAATAAAGCTAAGTCATGTTTATCGTCACAATTCAAGACCACTGTCTTTTGATAGTTAACCATAAAACCCAAAAAAACCCCAAAACCAACCACAAACAACCAACCCCACAAAAAAAAAAGAGGCAGAATAGAATGTACCTCCTGAACTTTACCTTACCTTCAATCACTGTTATGAGAATACCATTCAGGGCAAAGCTGTTATGTACAGTAAGAGCTGGAGAGATCTGAAGGAGAAGTAAGGAAGAAAAGTCTCCTTTCCTTCCTTAGGCCAAAATACTGAGAGCTCAGCTTTGCAATTTAGAAGTGCTCTGCTTCACTCGTTCCTGTAAAGCCAGTCTTGTCCTTTAAACACAGACCTTGGTAACAGAGCTTGGGTGAGAACCACACAGCCCTCTAATAGAGGACTTTGTTGCTTGCAATATTTACATGTTAAAAAAACATGTCAGAAAGACCCTTAGACTAAGAGGTTTGGGCTAGAAGAATCAGTTAAGTAGAGTCACTGTGTGTATTAATCTAATTTTTGTGAAGGCATTGTGGAATTGCCAAGATGCAATTTTTGCATTAGGTAAAGGCCCTACTCCATAAGCATCCATCACTATTCATTCTGACTACACTCATTCAGTTAAAATGTATACGATAAATCAAATTAAAAGGCTGCTCTTTTAAATACTTTAATCAATAAGAAAGGCAGGGCTTCAGCTACACCTAGCTACAAGCTCCCGGTACTGCAGCCTCTCCGCAGCACTGACAGTGAGGCTTTATCTGTCATGGTAAATAACTATTGCTCTGCTTCAATATGGAAACTGTGAATTGAAACTAAGCACCTCCAAGTAAGTATCAACAACTTAAACAGTTCCTTGTAAAAGTCTGTGTGATTATATCTTTCACATAAAGTGCTTAATTAAATGCCAGCCAAGGTCTCAAAAGGCGACAGCTCAGATAGAGACCAAGAAGTGAGGTGATGGGATGGCAGGCTGCCCTGCAGCAAGTCCCTCTCTGCAGAACCAGGGACAGGGCAAGATGCCTGTCAGAAGTTGCTCCTCTCCTTGTAGGGCAAAGTCACACACAAGGTGACCTGTGACAAACCAGTTGTCACCCTCCCCTACCATCCCAGGGCACAGCTGCAATAAGGCACCACACTGGCTGACCATGCATCCCAAAGCAAACATGCTGCTGCCCCAAATACTTCCAATGGTTATATTTGCCCTGATTAAACTGGAGTGAGGGCATGAGGAAGCACAAGGCCTGTGGTGCTTCCTGGCCACTGAAAGAGTCCCACCTGATGAAGCTGAGATAGTGTATTACAAGGGATTTAAGAAGAAAGAAAGATGGTGGTTTTAAGAAGCAGAACTGAGCACAGGCTTTAGGCCCATGTTTTGGCTACACTGGTTTCCCCAGTGTGACTACTGATGGGAATAGGACTGCTCCCTACTCACATTCCAGGAGCAATGACACACATCCTGTGTCTGTCCTCAAGAGCAAAGAAGCTGGTGCTCAGAACGGCAGGCTTCATTGGCTCCATCCAACAGCAGCTTTGCTCACTTACATTCACCAAAGAAAATTCAGGTTTTTCATGTAAATAATGGTCCATGAAGAAGGTTAACACCTCATATTTTCTCGAATTCTCCACTCTTCTGGCATACAGTGTTGTGCCCTGTCAGACATGACAAGTAAAACCAACCTGCCCCAACCACTCCACTGATAGGCACCTGTTCACAGCATGTGGTTAAAGATTTACTGGTCTTCAGACCCTTTCCCTAAAACTTTCTCTGTGATGGTCATAACTAAATTTTTCTGCCTGCTACTTAGAAAGTCTTTATATTCATCCCCATACCTGTATTTGAACCTTGCCCTTCATCTCCTTCTTGGATCACACACTAGCCTTAGTGCAGCCTGCTGATAAGCAACCCAAAATATAACTATATAACCTTTATAATCCTATAAGCAACCTAAAATATAACCATTTAGTTTCTGTACAAAGCAGATGTGTGCAGAAACTTGGTGTCTTTTCCCATCACTGGAAAATCCCAGGAATTAATTTCTGCCTTCAAATACATACTCTACTTCATGCACAGCTGATGGAGGACATAACTGTATGAGGTTTGTAGACAGAGATAATATCACTTATTAGACCAAATAATGTAGCTTGAAGTAAACAGAAAAGATCTTGAGTGCCAACGCTTTAAATACTTATCCAGGGAGAGAGAGTGAAATCTGAAATACTCTGTGTTACTTGTGTTTGAATAGCAGCAGATAAGACATTTTCTATACTTTCAGAAACTTCCCCCTTTCCTCTACAGTGCACTAGTGCTAGCAAAGCAGCCTGCAGCAGAAAACTCACTGGGCAATTCTTAGGAGGCTCTTGGTCAAAACTGCCTTCAGTAACTTATTGCAAATGAATGTCTACTGAATAATTTGCTTTTGAGCTTAAGAAATGCTAGTAACTTCACACTAATAACGTCAGCCACAGTTTTAGGAAGCTGACAATTCTGAAAGGTTCTTTTAATTTACTTTATTGCTTATAGAATTGGTAATATGTTGCCAAATGAACACTCCAATAGAGACAGATAACAAAATGGCCCAGTGAAAGAAAAAGGTGTGAAAAGTGGTTAGCATTTCACAAAGCCCGATAAGGTGGAAAATATTTTCCTTGTTTTTAATATGGTAAATTAGTATTTTAAAATCTGTTTTGGGCTTGTGATCAAATTGGCCCTCTGTAATTTTTTAAGAGGGGGAAAGGCATGGCAGATGGAGAGGGACTGAACCAACTCTATTAAAAACCTGGTGTTGCAAATTTTTTCTAAAATGAGGCAAAGAGAATAACAGAGAACCTACCATAACAGCAGCTCATCTGTTCAGTCATTTGATGTATCTCGTTATTGTTGCAGTTACTGAGACTCAGCTTTATCTTGCGCGTGAGCACAATAGTGACACCATATTGAAATGTGTAAATATATTTTCATAAACCATGTAAAACACCTCCTCTGTACTGACAAAATGATGCACTGAATACATGAAATCCCAAGAAAATGCTGCTGCCTTGAGTTCCAAATTCCTCTGATTCCTCATCTGAGTTTTATTGCACATGCAGTGTTATCTGACAAATATATCTGCCAGACTATTTAAAAAATACTTTGTCTTATCATTTAAACAGCTCCTGTCAATGTTACCTAGTCCTTGTTCACACTGCTATCCCTACAAGCGATGATACAAAAATAGATCAGGTTAAGGTCGGTGTGTATAACCCAGATTCGTAACACTGGCATTTCTTATTCCTGTCTGCAGTAAACCTGCAGTATTTTTGAAGAAATGAAGGCTTCAAAAAGGACAGCTCTAGGGTCAGGGACAAGAACTGCTTTTGCTGACTTCATTTCCCTCCACTCAATGCCTGTGCCCCCCCTCCCCGATTTTGCTGGGGTTTCTGACACAAAGGTGTATTGGCCTCTTGTGCACCAGCTCACACATTAAACCCTGGTGTGCCACGCATCCAGGAGGCAGCAGAGGCAGAGGGCAGGAGGAACAGGGTAGGAACAAGGCAGGAACAGGATAACTCCTGTTGATGCAGAAGTCACTTATGCTGTGACAAAGCATTTCTGTGGGGCTCCACAGGCACAAGCCTTTGGCTGAACACCAGAAATCCATAGGGCTTTGTATCCAACTGAGTGTGGAAAACATCTCCCTGGGGAAAAAATAAAAAAAAAAAAAAAGAAAAAAAGAAGAGCAACTAAAAAATGAAACAAATGAAAGGAACTCCGCAAATCCAGATGTTGGAATTTTCCAATCCCCCTAGCAAGACAAGATAAGCAGGGGATAATCCTTGTTTATATAACTTTTTTTTTACCTTTTTTTTTTTTTTTTTTTTTAATAAAACCTGAGACCAACAGGCATGTTTTCACAAGGTTCGTGTGGTTCTTCTCTAAACCCACGCCATTTCGGGAGGGTTTCGGGAAATTTCGGGAGGGCCCGCACCCCCCCGGGCCGGGCGCTGGGCAGGGTCGCCGTCGGCAGGCACGGCTCTCCCGGCACGGCTCTCCAGGGGCCTCTCGGGCAGGGCAGCGACGAGAGCAGGCCGCCTGCCCTCGCTGAGAGCCGTCTCCCTCCTGTGTCCCCGGCACGCCTTGTTGCGGGAGCCTGGCCCCGCACAGCCCCTCGCCCACCGAGGACGAATGCTCCCGGCCCGCGGCTGCTCCCGGCCGGGGCTGCTCTCGGCCCCTCGCCCCCCGCGCCCTCAGCGGGGCGGCGGCGGACAGCGCGGCCGCCACCGGGGGGCGCCCTGGCGCCGCCGGCCTTTCCGCGCAGGTGGCTGAGGCGGCCGGGCCGAGGCTCCCAGAGCCCACGGACAGCGGCCGAGCCCCTCGGTGAGCGGGCAGCTGTCCCTCCTGCGGCCTCCCGCCCAGCGCCCACCCGTGAATTCTTGGCTCCCAGGGAAGAAGGACGAGGACGGCGCTAATCGGCGCCTAATTTCCCACCGAGCGCGCCTTGCCGTGGCGGGCCGGCTTAGGGTTGATCTGCCTTCCAAATAAAGCAGTGCGTCTATTTATGGCCGTGGCTTAAAGAGGAGCAGATCTCATGTACCATGTTGGAAGTTCTTGAAAAACAGCCAAAGTACAGAGGTCAAGTTTCCTGTACTGACAGCAACTTAGCGGGACGCTAAGAGACGGCAGTGTCCTTCATGAGGAGCTGGAGAACTGGGTCGCTGTGCATCCTTCGCTAATCACTGGATTCCAATAATAAATTACTTCAGTCTATTTCTAAGCAGTGTGGAGGACAGAGAACATCTACTTGAAAGCCTGTTACTTACTGCCTCAGCCATGGGAGCCAGTAGGAGCGTTGCCAAGGGGTTCATGTCAGCAAGATGAGGGTCAGGCCCCCAATATTGTTCAGTAGATGATATTATGAATAAAAAAATACACAGTTGTGCTATCCACTGGGATCTGACTCTTCATTAGAAATTAAAGGACAAGGAGACAATATGATTGTTTGGCAAATTTCCCCAGGGTCTACTTTTAAGAAATCATAAAACCCCTTGGCAATGCCTTGCCCAAAGCCAGTGCTTTTAGTAGCTGCTATTACTCAGAGGCAGCAGCTGTCAGTTTTACACGGAGTTGTACGCAAATAGACTCTACCAGTGTGCCCATGGAAATGCCTACTCTTGGAAAAGCTTGCATGGAAGGATTTAATGTTGACAGACTTAAGTAGTGATGTCTCAACTGTGAAGAATCTGTTGTTTAACCAACTTTATGAAGCAAAAGTGCCTGTCATTAAAGTGAGAGTATTCCCTTTGGTTTTAAAAGATCATTGAGCCTTTAAACATCTATGCAATTTGGTATGCACATAATTTGATAGTCTGTTTTACAAGAAGTTGATTAGGATCAGAAAAATCACCCTCCCTAACTCCAGCAGAATAGGGCAATGAAACGTGCGCAGCTCAAACAGCCTTAAAATGGAAAAAGGATTTATATAGTGGCAAATTGGGCAATGGCTCTTAAAACTACAACTGTATTCTTCTAAATACTCTTTTACGTTATTGGTGAGTTGGTAAGTTATGATTTACTGTCATTTGATGTAAAATTTATTGTCAGAGAGTGTTAGCAATCACTGGCTGAAACCAGAAGGCTGCTTTTTAAAAATTCTTGGTATTGAGTTTTCTAGGAATGGACTGTCAGTGCCTGCAGAGTGCTTTTTGTAACCTCAGTTTTTCCCAGAAGCATACACTTCCTTCTTTCTACCTTTGCTAATACTTTAATATTTACTTGATTTTTAAATTTTTTTTACATTCATTAACATATTAGCTGCTTCATGTCTGTAAGGCAAAGAAGGCCAAGTATCACTTTTCTCACCATCTGGGACAATCTTAGAAGTAGTAATCAGTTTTATTTCCCAGCTTGATTCAAAACACTGCTATTTACACTCCCATTGTGTGGTGATATCCTCCTGTTTACGTGACCAGGTTTAAAATTTAACTACATCCACCATGCTGTTTTTCTTCCTAATTCAGAAGACACAGATTTAAAAGTAAGCAAAAAGAAAACACAGTGGTACTGCTCCTCTATCGAATGTGGGAAGCATGGCTAAACAGGATTACATGTATTATTAGGGTCCTGATCCCACAGCCCTCACTGAACTACTAACTTGCGCAGGAGTTTTGCCAAAGGCCGAATGAGGGCAGAAGGCAGCAACAGTTGGCACTAAATGTCAGCTGCCATAAAATAATGGGCAATTTTCTCTGAAATATTATAAGTAGACCTTTAAGAATTTGTGTCAGTGGCTTCAGTTGGTAGCAATTTCTGGGAGGGGTCAGAGATGTCCCACTATGGAATATTTCAAGGATATATTTCCCTTCTTCTAAGTCACTGGAAATGAAACAAAAGTGGTTCCAGTGTCATGCAGATCTGGATTGATGCAGCAATCTCCTGTGTTAACCCTGTGAGGTGAGAAAGGCAGAGGGTGACACCCACCACCCTCCCTTCCCACATTACACATACTTTTTACACAGCTCTTCCAGGTTAGATAATAAATATACAAAAGAACAAAGTCTACTATATAAATGAAAGCAGATTTATAAAATTACAAGTTTAATAGATAAATATAATAAATACTTTATGCATCATAACTCTGGACAACTACATTTAAAGCAAGTATGTTGGCAAGTCACAAAAAAAGTTGCACCCTTGGCAACTTTATTTTTCAGAAAACCACACTGACAGGCATATTACAATGTAACGCATGAGGCTTTATGCTGTAAGTATGTTCAAATCCCGCTCACCTACAGAGTTCACCATGACATATATATGAGTGTAGTGTACTTTCTTTTTTGGAATGTCTTTTTGCACACCAACACGGTTGTACAGATAGATGTTCTACTTACCAGGGACAGTGGGGAGGAGTTTTGAAGAAAAATACTGGTAAATGACTTCTAGAAAAACTAAAGCATTTCTTAACTTTTTATTGACATTGGCAAATTAAAATAGAATAAATTAACAATATTTTCTCAAAAAAATGTTTTGTACAAAAATACTGTCAAAATTTCCTGAAAAGCTTTCAACACAGTAGTATCTTTTCATGTACTGAATAAACTATATTAGCACAGTGTCAAAACGCTGAAGACAGAAACAAAATAAAAAAACAAACAAACAAACAAACAAAAAAAAATCTGTGAAATGTTTGCCACTAGTCAACATTCCATCCACACCATATTATTGTCTGTACATATGGGGGAGGGGGAATGGGTAGCAGACTTTTTAAGTAACAGTATTACTCTTCCTGATCTGGAAAGGTTTGGCCCACATCTGTTAAGCTTCCAGTTTAGCGTATCCAGAAAAAAAAAATTAGTCTGCACTGCAATGCATAGTTAAAAATTAAGCAAGATGGCAGCTTTTGTGCAGTAGTATCTGCCCTTCAAAGTTCATGCAACCAACTAATGCAATTTTTTTTCCCTGTTCACTCAGAATTTGAATGCAGTTCAAGTCATTGGAAATCATCGTTTACAAAATCCACAAGATTAAGCAATTTGCCAAGATTAATATCTAACAGTTCGGCACTGTGGGAATTATGGGCACGTTACTCCGAGATTAAGAGAGGGAGGTCGGGACTGGGGCAACCAACATAAAAAGGTTCGCTAGATATTATTACTACAGGAGGGGAGGTGAGTGACAAAGCTACAAAAAAGAAAAAAAAAAGGTGGCAGCGATTAAAAAAAATAAAAAATTATACAAGCGCATAGTTGACTCTGCTTTCCAGATTCTCACCTTTTCAAGCCCTGAAAAGTGAGACACCGTGTCTAGGGGAATGTTTTCATTCGCACCGATAAAAGTCCTTTGTTTGTTTTAAATGAATCAGCAGCTCACCCTGCTGGGCTGCTGTTTGCAAACGAAGTCTGTCATGAAGTCAAACTCGTTCTGTCCCAACCACAGCTCGGGAAGCTCCTTGATGCGATCCAGCCCCATTTCGATGACTAAGGACATGAGGACCTCCTCGTCGATGAAGTCCGTGTCTATGACATTGGGCGGCAGCATTGCCGCGGGGACGTGGGGGACGGCCGGTGGCAAGCCGCTGCCGCCGCCGCCGTGCTTGGGGTTGCAGTCCCTGAAATGCTGCTGGCTGCCGCCGTTCAGCTGGTGGCTGCCGGGGTGCAAGTCCGGCATGTAGTGGCTGTGGGGGTAGGGGTGGTGGCTGAAGTACTGGTTGTTCAGCTTCTGGAGCTGCATGCTGGCGCTCAGCTGCCCTCCCGGGCTGGCGACGGGGGGGCCATGAACTGGGAGCCGCTGAAGCGGGCGGGGGGCGGCATGCTGCCGGCCGGGTGCCCTCCGCTCACGCTGCCCGGCCCCATGGCGTGCCTCACCCCGCTGCTCGCGTTCATACTCCCAGCTCCGTAATGTATATGGTCGCCCATCAGGGCGCTGAAGGCGTGCTGCTGCGGCGGCTGCTGCTGCTGGTGGTGGTGATGGGGGTGGGAAACTGCCCCATGCCCATCCGATGCGCAGGGTGGTGGTGGAGCCCGCCGGATCCGTCGGGAAATCGCCCGTGGTTCATGGCCATCATGTGGTCTGCCATGGCTCACCTGGAAAGTTAGCGTGTGAATACATTAAGAAAATACACCCTCCTCGGACATCCACCCGCCCTCTCTCGGACCAGCTAAATCTGCCTGGCCCTGGCAGAAATTACTTCGCTGGTCCTGCAGTCCTCTCTCCTTCCCGGGGAGGCGGGGGTGGTGACGGACACCAAACCTCCCAAAATTCTACCGTGGTTCCACCATGGAGTACAAAGGAAAAAATAAAAGGGGAGCCCGCGGAACGAAAATCCCGGTGCCCTTCTCTAATCCGGCGGGCAGCACGCCTTTCCACTCCAAGTCGCGCATACCTATCGGCGGGGAGCGTCGCATTCGGCCACCGCCGCCGCCTCCCCCGCACGCTCCGGAGGCGTCCGAGCCCCCCGGCTTCACCCGCGAAGGCAGCGGATTCCCACGGCACTCTCGCTAACTTGCGAGGAACAAGCAAAGAACTGGCAAGTCCCACCTAGCCACTGTCAGCAACTTTTGGAATTAAGTCCCAATTAATTTGGTAAAAATATGGTAATGCACAGATAAAGACGTGAAGCCAGGCAGCTGAGAAACACCTTTCCTCGCGTGTTTATACAGTCACGTTTTTCCTGTTGCACACAAAAGGGACACCCGGCACCAGCCACGAGAACCGCCGCACTCACCTCCCGGCTTCTTTCTTTTTCTCCTTCAAAGGTGGCGGTGGAATCAGTCAACGAGAGTCACCCAGCATAGAGAGGGCTTCTCCGGCTCCCTCTCCCCGCCGCTGACGTGACCGGCGCCGCGATCGCTGCCGCAGCCCCGGAGCTGGTTCTCTCCCCTCCGCGAGGCGCATCGGCACTTGCCAACAATGAGCTGTGTTCCTTACACGGCTTTGGCCGCGGCTAATATAGGATTTCAGAAGGGAGGAGCAAAACCCTTACAGGCAACCAGAAGTAAAACCTGGAGCAAGCGGGGCGGGGGGGAGAGGGAGGGAAAGGGGGCGGGGGGGGGGGAGGAAAGGGGAAAAAAAACCAAACAAACCCCAAACACCCGACACCCAGCACGCGCGCGCAGGCAGCGGGGTACACGCGTGTGCGGAGACACGCGGGAAGGGCTCAGGCGGGTCGGGGAGGCACCCCGCGCTCTGCCCCCTGGCCCGGCTGCGCGCCCCGCTCAGCGCCTCCCACGGGAACAAAGCGGGACTCCGCGGCGGGGCGGCAGGAGCGGCACCCCGCGCACCCCGCGGCCGCTCTCCCCACGGCCCCGTCCGGCCCCGCGCCCAGGCAGCGCCGCTGCCCCTTGCGACCCGTCCGTTCGTGTCGCTGCAGCGCGGCGGCCGCAGACACGCGTGGGGCTGAGCGTTCCAGCAGCGCTGCCCGGGCAGGGCGAGGTCCGTTCCTCCGGCGCCGCCGCGCTGCAGGTGCCCGGATCCGCCGGCGTGAGGCCCCAGAACCTGCGTGGGCGTCCTTGGGGCTGGCGCCTCTCCCGGAGGCGAGATCCGAAATCCACCTTTTTCCACAAACACGGGCGCCGCATGCGGGAGGTTTGTGTGGGGATACCGGCACGCTCCCCACTTCCCACGTCCTTCCAGCTCTTGTTTTTTTCCCTGCCACCCGGGCAGTGCAGGGTGAGTGCCCACCCACTCTTGCCCTTGGCCGGCGTGGTGGGGTTTATTACCGTTATTTACGATTGTTTTCCTTGGAAAGGCAAAGAAAAACAGAACATGCGGAGTGCGGGTGGGCACAGGCTTTGCACTGGTAATCGCGCTGGGCACAACCCTTATCGCTCCCCCTGCCTGGCAGAGCTCTGCCTCGCTGCACAGCCCCGGCGAGGGCCACGCGTATAAAAGTCGCCCCCATCCCCGAGGCTGGCGCTCCTGCCTTTTGCTCCAGATCCACCAGCTCCTCTCTGAAGGGCAGCCATGCTGAAGTAGCAGGGAAGAGCTGAGGGGCTGGGTGAGGCATGCCACAGGGATGGTGGCCCACTTTTCCACAGTGCCTTTTCATGGCTTTCTTCTTCCCGTGTTTGTTTTTCTTCTCTCTGCTGTTTACGGGCACACAGAGAGGACAGTGATAGGCAGGACACTCCTCCCCGGCACACAGAATTTTGAATTTGAGGTCAAAGCGGCCATCATGTAGGCTGAGATGGGGTTTCTGCTCCTCCACATGCTTTGCAAAGATGCACCACAGTGCAGGAGGGCCTCCATAGGGAGTCACAGGCGAGGGCAAATGGGATGCTTCAATATGCTGTCCATGTGGCAGCCGTCTTGCTCCCTTTCAGGTGGGCCAGGTTCTTACTTGGCTGCACTGACTTATGAAACCAAGAGGATGGCTAGCTCTGCCTTGTCTCTCCTTGGGACAGACGCAGAGCTGGGTTCCTGGATGTACTGAGGTGTGATAGATGAGTGTCCCTGTGTGGCTGGTGCAATTCTTATCAAAGCCATGTGGGCAGGTGGCAGTGGTTGGGCATACATGGGATGCCAGGAAAATACCTGGCTGACATCCCAGCTGTGAGGGACAACAGGGGTGAAATCAAAGTGCTGGGAGGACAAGAAGCTTTAAAAGTGTGAGTTAGTTCAAGGAAGTTACCTTATCCTGCAGCTCCCTTTCCTGCAGCAGTTAAGTAGGGTGCCCACCATGATTTCACCTTTTGGTCTACAAATGCATGTGAGTAGGTGGATGTCTGGGAAATGCCACTGAACAAGGATCTCCAATA
This sequence comes from Entomyzon cyanotis, assembly GCA_024500445.1. Taxonomy (NCBI): domain Eukaryota; kingdom Metazoa; phylum Chordata; class Aves; order Passeriformes; family Meliphagidae; genus Entomyzon; species Entomyzon cyanotis. The sequence continues at coordinate 11,976,285 of JAKEPQ010000871.1, forward strand.
CAGTCAGGGATGGTCAGAAAAGTTACAGTACCTTTCTGGAGATTTTTTCTTGTTGTTGGTGTACAGGTTTTGCAGGACAGAACAATGAATAATAAGAAGATCCTCTTCCATTTGGCAAGTAGTCAGCTGTGTATCATGACAAGTGGTTTGTTTAATATTACATGTCCATGGTGATACTGCTATGCCTTTTTGCTCTCCACTGCCTTAAGTTTGTGATCCTTTTTAAAGCCAAGCACACATCGTATCACCACCCTGCAAATGCCCTTTCCTATTTTCAGCTTTTGGGTGCTGGAAGGTGCCAGCTTGCCAAAGTGAGTTATGGACAATTGGCGTGAGACTGCCAGAAGCAGTAGTAGAGAACTCACAGCCTCTATGACACCTCACTCATACAAAACATATCTTCAGGTATTTACAGCCCACGTACAAAGAATTAGGCAGGACAGTGCTTTCTTCTTCCGGGGCTGCAATGGGACCCAGATAAGGCTCAGCAGAGCAGTGCCGGACAAGGCAAGTCTGTCATTGTTTATGGCCATAGCAAAGTGGGAGCACAGTCAGTTGGTTGCTTTCCAGGAAATGGCTGGAAGACTTGTGACCAGGCATCTAAGGGAATGCAGGACAAAGCATGAGCCCATCACCACTGAGCTCTCAGGAAACCCCGAATCTTATTTGTTTGCCATTCCTGATCTAAGCCATGGTTATTTAAAGAAATCTTTTCACTCAAATTCTTCAAAGTCTTCTGCATATGAGTTGGTTCTTCAGTGAGGCAGCAAGAAAACAGGGCACTGCAAATCAGGAGAAAGCCGGAGATGGCCAGGGGTGGGAATGGAAGCAGCAGGATTCACAGAGTTGCTTCTCAAGTGAAGAACCTGAGTAGAGTTGAAAGCAGAATGTGACTGAAGTGCCCATCTAGGACAAATCACTGAGAAATATCAAAGATCACAATGGGAAAGAAAGGAAAAGATGGATCCTTGGTCAAGTGTTAACATTTTGGATTGGAAGGTCAGACAGACAGGGAGGCTGGCTTGCAGATGTGGCCCTCTTCACGTCTTCCAGAGTGGAATGTCTGTAGAGTATGGTGAAAAGAAGGAAAGGAAAATCACAGAGGAGAATCCCAGATGCTGTGTTTTGAGATATTTACTGGAAATGTTTAAGCTCGCTGAATATTGGGGGTATATCCCTGGAACAAGATACAAGATAATTTCAGAGGAACTTGGACCTTCAAGTCCTTTTCTTGTAACTTTGAAAATGTAATCCCTCTTTGTAACTTGTCTGTCCTAGATGATTGTGGAAGTGAGTTTCTGTGTGTTCCCTCTCACGCTGACACAAAGCAGTCAGGAAAATCCAGGTCAGGACAGCTGCTAGGGTTATCTGATAGGAAATTTTATATTAGAATGATATCCTGGAAGAAATGCCCTTTCTGTAGAAATTATTACACTCTGCTATTGAGAAGACAAGCCATGATTTTCTGGCTGCTCTCATGTTTGACCTCTTCAAAGTTACCTTCAATCCCAACCTTCCCAGAGGCACCTGGCAGTTGGGATGGAGGAGGGAACTGTGGTGCAGGAGGTCCCCTGCTCTTTGCTGGATGGCTGTCTCTAGTTTCACTGCCCACCCTGAGGAAAAACAATGACAAGTTTGTTCCAGATGGGCACACAGGAAACAGAGAAATGTGTTTCGGTCTCTCTCTATATACCTTTTTTTTTTTTTTGCCTGGAATTCCCTTTGTGAGAAGAACAGTTGGGGTTTTTTGCCATTGGAGTTTTGACTAAAAGGGAATTCTGTTTCCTGACATGCATTACTGAGAGACCTGTTATTCTTATGGGATTGAGGGGAAAGATTGAACACAAGATTAACCATGGGTCTGGTCATGAGATCCTCTGTGTATCCAGGTGGGAAGGAATTACCTTCGCAAGTTTGGCTGTTTGAACAGCACTAAAGTCCAGACTATGGCAGAAAACATAGGATTAACTCAGTTTACTTAGCTCAATATCAGACACAAGCTTCCTAAAGCCATCACAGCTCCCCTCTGTTGGTCCAGACACTAGCCAGGCATTCCCCAGAGCTGAGCATCTGCCCTCCTGTTCCAACAACCTGCTCTCCCAGGGGAGGCCACTTTTCAGAGGAGTAGGGCACCTGACATACAGGTTGGCAGCCCAAGCATGGAAGAGATGCCGCGCTGGGGATTTCTTTCAGTGGTGGCCTATATTACCAGGAACTACTGGAGTGATGTCAAAGTAAATCTGTATTGCATTCTTAAGAGCTGGCTAGTGGGAGAAAGTCAGTGGAAAAGCAGAAAGAGACATAGAATGTGCTATCTCCATTAGTCAGCACGAGATTAATTTTTTCTTTGACAGGTTTCATGGGATAAACTATCTCTGTGCTGGTTGAAAGTGGTTACTGTGCTGAGAATTGGGCTTACAGGTGTGCTTTATTAGCACATTCTGAAAAGAGTCACCCAGGGCAAGGAAGTTTCTTGAAGGGGATATGTTAGAGGATTTCATGTGCTTGTATCTCTTGTAGGTATGCCAGCAACCAAAGAGATACGCATAAAATTGCTGGTCAAAATTAAGGAACACAGGCTGTGCAAACTGTGCTACTCTCTTCCCACCCACATTTTCTTGTGTTTTGTTAGAAGGATCAAGATAGTAATGTGCCAGTATATTTTATTTTGATAATAATGGATGTGGCTTTGGACCCTTAATCTGCGTGATCTTTTTCATGTGAGAATGTCTTGCAAAGCATGGCAAGCTCCATTGTTTTACCCTTGTATGCATGCCCTCTCAGTGCAGTCTTTCAAACTTGTGTGATCACAATTGAGATTCTTCCTTAAGTGTAATTTCACTACAAGGTATCTTCTTTGAAAAAGTAACTCTGCAAAAATGGGAAAACTTATTAAGAACATTATTTCCTGAAAAGGTGTGAGAGGATGTAAATATACTAAAGTAAACACACACATAAGCAAATAAGGAATCAGGCATCATTCCATTTGTACTTTGTCACAGAGAACCTCAACACAGACCTTTTCACTACTCTTTACGTTGTGGTATCAGTGGGAACCAGAAATAACAAAAGGAAACATTCAGGTGCTTTTGACAAAGCAGTGGCAGCTTCTGTAGTAAACTGAATAACGCAAGCTTCAAATAGAGCACAGTGGTGAAAAGTGCTCACAAGAGCTAGGCTGTATGAACAAATATTTTTTTCATTTGGCGAGCAAGCCAAATACCAGTACTACTGGTTTGAGTCAATAAAGATTTGAATTTTTTTTTAGGTAGAATGAGATGCTTTATTTAATTAAAAATTATTAGAAAGCAGTGTACATGCTTCTAAGTATGTATTAGACCTGGATGAGTACACCTAAAGCGTTTGTTGCATATATTCTGTAATTAATTGAACTGGTAGTTGACAAGTAATTTATTTGAAGTCTACCGAATAATTAAAACTTATTATTCGAATGGACTGGAATGCTAAAAAAATTTTAAAAATTACAATTACAAATATAGGCCTCAATACTGATATACACATGATTAACAGTCACAGTTTTTTGGCAGATCATTTTACACAATACCTTACTCACTTGTATCTGCTTACAAACATTCTATTTTAAGTTGGTGAGGTTGTGCAGGAAGTAAGATACTTCTCAGTATCTTCCTGAGAATAAATAAGATATGTAAGAAATTACTGAGAATAAGTAAGATAATAAGTAATAATAACTCAACCTTTGAGTAAGATTGACAAAATCTTAACTTCTCAGACCACCAACTGTTCAAACAGACACAACTTGAATCCAGCAGTTTTCTGTACTTTGGACGGGATTTTCAGGTGATCACATCTTTAAAGCATAACAGTCCACTTGAGACACTGATCTGTGTGAGTGTCTGGCCTGGAATTTAATAATATCCAATAAAAAATGTAATTATATTATTCCATTGATTAAATCCAGATTGTCTTTGAAATTTCAATATTTCTGACTTGAAGAAAATGTTAGTAAAATTAACATAATGGTTATATAGGAGAAATGTTCTGTTGCAATGCTGAATACCAATGTAGATATGGATGAGCACATACTTTGGATATTCTTCATGGACCCAAGGGTATCAAATGCAGCAGAATTTTTCTAAATCACATGAGAAATACTGACTTTTGTTGGGACTCTACAAGGGTTCAGTGTACAGCAAACAAGTGTGTGAAAATGATATTTTAGTCTGTAGGAAAGTAGTTTTTCCATATAATCACTATGGTCATTAAGGCTTCTCCAGCAACTTTGCAATTTTAAATTTTTATTTACAGAAATAGGGAAGTAGTTTAGTCCTCCTCTTGATAATAAAGGGTTACAAGTAGCTGTGGTGTTGGTCACGTGTTATACATTGTCAGCAGACAGTTGCAGTTTCAGTTACATTTTCTCCTTTGATTTGATTATGTTCTTCTCCTAAATTAAATAATTATAATATGTGTACTGTGTGTTAATGGCAGCACCGTCCATTCAAGGCCTTTAGAAATATGCTGTGGGTTCAGGAGAATTTGTAAGCAATAAACCTTCTCATCTCGTTTGTAATTTTAGATAATGTACTTTACATATACCTTCTCTGGTGGTTTATTTTTTACAAGTATGAAGAATCTGGGAATCATTCCAGTCTGACCTGTATTTTCAGTGGATTTTCACTGCCTTTCTTCAGTTGAGAACCTCTTTACTGCAAAGCTGTATTTTGAGGCTTTATATTTCAAATTGGGTCTCATCTCAATCCAGCACATCACATTGTCTGTTCTCTGCAACACCGATATGTTATCTTTGTTTTCTGTGGCAAGGGTTAATCTCACTCAGACAGGCCCTTCTCAGTGTAGAAGATGCCTATCTGTGCTTCTCCCTTCCTGAGTGCTTGCTGCAGAGGAGCCTTACTGCTATCCCTCTCAAGATTAGTTACACACTTTCTATGTGGATTACTTCCTGTTTTCCTTCAGCCTTTCATTTTGGTTGGCACCAGCAAATGTTGTTTCCATTTGTGTAAGTAGCTGTTTCGTGGGCCTTAGGATTTGGAAACAACAGACTCAAGTCTAGTATGTTTTAAGTTTTGCTCTGAAATATGTAGAGTAAGTCAGTCAAACCCCTGAAAAATAATGAAATGTAAACAAAGAAATGTAAATATTCAAAATAGGTTATATTTCCTAAAACTACTCAAAACTCAAGTTTGGTAGCCCCTTATTTGGAAATATAAACCCTGTTTTCTTATCAGACATATCTTAATGAGTGTTGCAAATGACACCATTTTGGGGTTTTTTAAAGTGATTATTTTTGGTTTCAGTTGTTTTTAGGAAGGCACAGCAGATGAATGTAATTTTTCACACTTTCCTGTTCTTATGCGTCAGCCTGATGATATCATACTCAAGCACTAATACTACTACTACTTGCCTTTTACATAAATTAGCACTTCACAGCTTCAGAGCATAATATCAACATTACCTAATTACTCTAGAATTGAGCATGCACTCTTTTCCTTTTAAAGTAGAAGCTGATGGATTTAAATGGTCAAATGTAATCAGAAAGGAAAACAAGTCCTTTAATAGCTTGTGTAGTGGTCTCATCAAAAGGCCAGGAGCCAGGGTATTTGTTCTCTCCTCTCTCCCAGTTCCAGCAATGTAATCAAAATCAGACTTAAGCACCCGAATTCCTTTCTCCTTCCGAAAGTCCTACACAGACCTCAGTTAATCTTTCTGTAAAATGGAAAAAACTGGTACCTTTCTCCTAGAAAATGCCCAGCAGAGATCTTTTTTTGGTTAACACCTAAGAATCATTGCTGTGACCACAGATTTTTGACATCAAAACATTTTACAGTTATCCTAGTTTTCTGCATTTATTTCAGATCATGAGTGGGACTCTGGCCACCTTAAATTCAGTAGGAATAGTCATTATCATCACTGACTTCAATGTGGGCAGGATCCACTCTGGCATTTTTAATCTCATCCAAAAGGTAACCCTTCCAATAACCTTGTGTTCAGTCCCATCCAAGCAACAGGACAAAATTCTCCCCTCTCTTCTCTGCTTTCCCTGTGTTCTAAATATTCCACTCCCAGTGCCTCTAACCAATTACCTCTGCAAGACTCTTTGGAGGCTCTTGCTTCCTTTCTGCTCCAGGATGAATTATTCCTGCAAGCTTTCAATCCTCATAACTCTTGTCCAGGAAGATCACTGCAATTTTCCTTCCAAGTAGCCCATTTCCTGCAGCTACATGCAACACCCCCCACCAAATCTCTCACGGGGTGAATGGCAGCAGTCAAGCAACATATTATCAATCACAGTGAAGTTACATTCTTCGACAACTTCTTTGCATAACCACATCCACTGCCTCTTTCTTCCCTCCAGACTCTGACACCCCAGTAACCTATTTCCATTCATATAGAAAATGTTAAATCCAACAGCTTCCCTCACTATAATGCCCATACATGATAGAACAAATATCCTATAATTTGCTCTGGTATGGAAGGTGTTCAGTGATAGCACGAATATGTGTTAGGGCTCTTGCATCCATCTGAAGTTGTCTTCAAGATCTTAAAAAAATATTTCTTTCAAGGGTGAAGGCTGACCTACACTTCTACTTCAGTGAGGTTGTCTGCTGTTCCAATCCCTCTCCCCACCACCATTCCCATGCCAGGGAAGGAAGAGGATTATTACTACTAATGGACATGTACCTATTGCTTTTACTCCTCCAAGAGTTTGAGAAATATCCACCACTCTATTTACAGATTTTCTAAAAGTCTTCACATTTAAGGGCAAAATTCCTGACTGTTTACAACGTTTTGAACATTTCATTCATTGTCTGTCATATATAAATTCTCCAGGCTAATTGACTACTCAAGAATAATACTAATAAGTACTAATACTAATAATTATACTAGTACTAATACTACTGTCTTGAATATTATATGGTCTTGAATATTGTATTATGTCTTGCAGAATAAAACAAATATCCCTGTGACTAATACTGACTTTAGCTCAGTCTATAGCTCTGATTAGTGCTATTTTTAACTGTCACGTTGCTTCTCATGTATTATGGCTAGCAATCCCTCACTCAATTTTTAAAATTTATTTATTTATTTAATTTTTAAATTTTTTTTGCACAGCACAAGGGAACTTGATTTCAGAAAGAACAGATAGCTAAAAGGACATCTGAAATTCAGTCATAAGTATTTTGCCTGAAGATAGGTATTTATAGCACAGAAAAAGCTGTTGGTACACTAACTAGCAATGGCAACACTAATGTCTTCTAGAGAACTGGTGATGCATCAGGCATTCAACAACACTACCTGAGGAAGGATTCCCTCATGGATGTACAACTGCGAGGACAAACCTCTAATTTAAAGCAACTCGCCAGCAATGTCATCACTGGTGAAGACATAAATCTGAGGGATTTTTATCTTAACCCTGCCAACTCCTGAACACTGGAAATTGAAGGCTCTTGTCATTTTTATTTTCTGTACAACTGATGAAATGGTACCTCTGTGACTTGTATAATCAGTTCTACTGATTACAGCAGTTAATGGACTGGCTCTATTTACATGAGCAGAGAGACTGTGTTTCCTTTTTTTTTTTTAAATGTATGTTTAAGTCTCCTTGGTTTTGGTGGTAAACAAAGCTATTTAACACATTAACAGTTTATGACCAGTTTTCTACAGATTAGTTACAGGCTGCATTGAAACATTATGTCCTTTTACATGTTTCCTTATTATTGAACAAGGTACATAAGCATGCCATGTGCCTCATGCGACCTGTCCTTCATTAAATAAACTTTCCTCTACTCTTTCTTTAGAAGTCATCAATCTGCTCAGTTAAGGTGCTGAGATTCTAGGGTGCACGGCAGTCAGTAACTCAGGACATAACCAGCAATTGGCATGATTGACCTTTACAAGGTCATTTGGTTTATTTTATAGGCAGGTTTCTCTTCTGCATCCCTCTAAGGCTGGAAAACTGAAATTTTCTATGAATGTTTTTTATGTAATCATATTACAATATTTTCTGTCATCCATTTTTTTATTACAACTTATTTTCTGTGCTTGACCACTGCAGCACACTGAGCAGACATCTTCATTAAGCTGTCCACACTGATGCCTCAATCTTTTTGTTGAAAGGTTACAATTAATTCAGAACCCATCTGTGTATATGAGTAGTTTAAATCATGCCTTCCAAGGTGCATTACTGGGCACTCATCTACACTGCATTCCCTTTGCTGATGCATTACTTAGTTACTTAGTGTTGTCAAGGCTTACCGAGGTGCCTCACCAGCCTTGTCTTGCCCACTGGTCTTAGGGATCCAGCTTTTCTCGTAGGACCTCAGTAAGTACATTAAACAATGCCACTGTTTGTATTGATCCTGGAGGCACCCCACTACTTAAATGCTGTGAAGAGAACCAAGCAATTATTCCTGCTCTGCCCCCGCGTGCTATCCCCTAACTGGATTTGCATCCGTGACTGGCAGGGTGTTACCCACTCTTCTCTTCCTGACAACTGGCTTTCCTTAGTAGCCTTTTGTGAATGCCCTTTATTCAAAGCCTTTGGACTGTTTAAGTAACATCCTCTCGTTCCCCATTACCACTTCACAAAATTGCTCAAAATCTGAAGAACTGACATCAAAGCCTTCTTTCTTTTCACAAACTTTTGTTTGTTGACCCAGAAGACTTTGTTGCTATGAGTGTTGTTTTTTCGGTGTTCTGTACAGGTGACTTTTAGATCTGTACTACTGCAGTGTTGCTGCGATGGGGAGCTACTTTATAAACTAAATCCATTTCAGCAGGCTATTGTGTTTTGTACAAGTAGCAATCTCTGCAAAAGCAGTTCTCTCAGCCACTCAGGAGCTGAAAAAAGAAAGACAGAAATGAAGTTTCCTCAACAATGATTCATCCACATACCCACACCCCAGTCTGGGGCTAGCTGAGGGCTCACTTTTAACCCTAGGATCCTGTGCTTATGTGACTAAATTTGGTGCTGACTGATCAGCAGCTACCACCTTCTCCCTCAGGAAAATTCCTCAGGTTTCTGTTTTGCCTGCAGGAGAGGCTTTTCTCAGACACCAGGTCCATCAGGCACATGATCCTGGGCTTCCCTTCCCCTCCAGGGCTCCTCTCTGTCTGCCACCCCACAGCTGCCTCACCCCAGTCTTACTCATCCCTCTGCTCCTCTGGCCTCACACAACAGTCTTGCCTACTCCTCAACCCTCAAATGGATCTCTCGCTCCTGAGTGCCCCTTGCCACCGTGCCTGTTGGGGCAGGTGGCTGTGCACATTTTGGGATTTGGAGCAGGCTTGTTGTTGTCCCCATGAGCTGGGAACTGTCAGCCTGGAGGAGAGTTGTGGTCTCATATGGTCAATCCCTTGGTGGGGCCTGGGGAACAAACAAAATCTGTGCACAGAGATCACCCAGCTTTAGGTGAATCACCTTCATCAAACTCTTCTTCATAGGTGTGAGGAATGGAAAATTACTTAGAAAAAAGAAAGGATTTGAGATCACCTGGTGCACCTGGCGCTAGAAAATAATGGCACCAAGTACAGAGACTTGTGACAATGTGTGGGAAGTGGTGCAGCACCCAAGAGCAGAGATGCTTTGAAATCGAGGCCTTGCACAGGAAGGGACACAGTTTTTTCCTTAAGGGGAGTTGATGTGGGTGTTTCTTTTTTTTCTTTTAATTTTTTTTTTTTTTTTTTAATTCACAGGCTGTGAAGCACTGGTAATGGGTGCGGCACAGTGCCTATTTAACCTTTGGCAATGTGGATTGAGTTGAAACAGTCACTGGCCAGGGTGTTCCATCTGCAGCTGTGCACCAAGCATCTCTGATACTGATGAGGTTAGACCAGCCTTGCCAGTCCTCAGAGACTCCAGAAAAAATCACTGATGCAGACAAGACCACTGCTCCTCAAACAGCAGACACTGCAATTTTTACTTGCCTTGCTTACTACTTGCTGGCTTTTGCTCGTGAAAAATAACAGATTTAAATGTGGCAAGATGAGCTGTGATTCTGGTCAACATATGACCTTCATGTCAGCATGGGGCAGGAGGAAAGGATGGGAGTTCGGTAGTGTGGGGGAAGGGTTGGACCACCTTTTTTGCTGGCTTATACAATGCAGAGTAACTGCATGGCAGAACTGCAGATTCCTTCAAGTAACATGCAGCCAGACAGCTTTTTCACTATTCCATGTGGCAGAAGGAGAAGCAGCAGCTCTTACCCTGAGCAACTTGTACCCCAATTCAGTTCCTTCAATGGAATATTCTTTAGGGCACTGTACATACTATATGGCTGGTACTGATAATACCACCTTGATTTCCTAAAGTTTTCATTTCATGGTATTCCAGTTTGGCCAATAAAAAGCTTAAAATATTTTTACATTCACTTTCACATTAACCTCAGAGTAGACCTTCCAAATCTGACACACTGAAAATAAGCGACACTCATTTTGGATTAATTTTAAGGCACTCTTAAAAAAGTATTACCTTCCCCCCTTCTGATAAAAGAATTTTGCAGTTAGTTTCAATGATCCATTTAAAATCTCATTCTGCTTTTGAGGTTCTTTTTGTAATCTAATTTAAATTTCTACTGCTTGGAAGATCTGCTAAGAATTCTTAATTGGTATATGGAACAGTAAATATAAAAACAAATGGCAAAGAATAGTGGCAGAGAACAAACCAGAATGCAATAGAAACAAGGAGTGACTTTGTTGTCACTATTCTAGCAATGCAAAGTTTTAACAGCATGCTGAATGTCAATTCTCTTCCGTAACTTTCTACCCTCTTCTTTGACAGGATTTTTCCTTTCTGAATTATTTTTGGAATCATGGCTCTGCAAAGTTCGATTTCCTCTCTTCACCCCTCTATTCCTCTACCAACTTCCTTGAAACCAAGAAATTAATTTCTTTCTCTAATAATTGTAGTGTGGAATGGAGATTATATCATAGAAATTAGAGATGCAAATGGGCAAGTTAGGTCATTCAGCAGTGCATCTGCACTGTGTATGCATGATGACTCCCTATACTGTAACATGTTCTCTAGTGTTTTGTTCAATCCAATTTTGTAAATTGGGTTGACTTCTATTTAAATTGTGAGCCTGTTCCATAATACAGAGAGATTACCAAGAGGAATGTCCTACATATGACCCAATTTAGGGATTTTATTTTCTTTTTAATCAAGCTTTTGCCATATAACATTTTAAAACTTCTTGCTAAAACCAAATGGGAAAATATACAGAAACCATCTAAGATCACTGGAATGGTGATGCAGCTCACAATCACTTTGAAGGAAAACTTGAGGATTAATCTTGTCAATAAGTGCATTATGGGGACTGCTTCCACAGCAGTTCTTCACACACAAGCGCCCATTGCCCCAAATAGGAGCTGCTCAAGTGCAATAGCTGCGAAATCAATCCCCCTTTATGTAACATCCCTTGAATAACAAACTAAAAGTGCAGTGTATTATTAGTTTATCTACGGTCTGAAAGTCTCTCAGTTGTTTTTGCATTTGAAGTGAAGTGCAAAATTATTATAAAACTGTCTGAGCAAACATCCCTTAATCTAACCCCAGAAATCTAAAGATTATTTGCCCTAGTTTATTTGGTGGAGAAGGAGACAGGAGGCACAATGTTATTTAGGCACCTTACTGTGCTTGAGTGATTTCAGTGTGAGCTGGCCATCTATACAGCTGCTTGGTGCCTTAGACCTTTGTAGCTTTTGGCCTGAATATTTGGCTTCCCATTCCCTGTTCTAAACACAGCTTAGGAGTTCTAATTCAGTAATTTATCATATGAGGCATTAGAAAGAATACATGAGACTTCACTGTTTCTATGGTGTGGGATTAAAAAAATAATAATTGGCCATTGTTATGCAGTTTAATGTTATGTTTTTGTTTTGTAAGATAAACAGTAAGTGGGTACTCTTGGCACTTGACTGCTTTGGAAATCAAAGTTCTTTTTTCAGGTGCCTGAGGCTTTCCATGGTATTCCAGGCTGGAGGAGTAGTTTTGAAGTTATTTCCCCAATTGTCTCCACTTACAGAGCTCTGGTTTAGTTTGCAAAGTGTTTTTGGTATGAGCTAACTAAATTTTGTTTCTTTTCAGAGAAACTAAACCAGAAGCTTCACTCTGCTCACTCACCAAAACCACTTTGACAGCTGGTGATGGTCCAAGCCTGTAATGCAGCCCTTGAACAACTTGGAAATGCCTGGGGCACCACACACTCAATTCAGGGGATTGGAGTAAACTTAGTCTGAAGTTTCCCCAAACTACTCGAATTGGAAATAAAGGGGCCTCAGTACTAATACTTTCAATTGACTTATCTGTGGTTAAAATGTCAAATTAGTGACTAATAATAAACTTAGCCTGAGATATTAGGAATACAGTGTTAGACCCTTCTATCTGGCAGTTTGGACCCTTGAGTGCATTAGTGACTCCCTACATGCCTTTTCCAATTCCACTGGAAAAATAAATCATCTTTTTCTCTGGCTTAATCACTTGGAAACTACATCATCTTGAATTAAAATTGCTTTTTCCTATTTACAAACCCAGGAATGGTTTCTAAGAGCTCTGCCCCTCCCACATCACTTTCTTCGCCTCTTTTCCAGCTGGGTCCAGCATGATTCCAGTGCTGAGATAACAAAGCACCATCCGCAGGGTGATGTGGGTGGAGGCACGTTGAAAGGGTGTAACTGCCCACCACACATTTAGATATCTTTTCACTGAATCAGGTGAAAAAGATAGTACTTAATGCCTTTAAGAAAAGGCTGCCTGTGTGACAAGTACAAATTATACTTCATGTTCCTGTAATTTGACCAGTCAACACCTGGTCTAAAACAAGTGATATACTGTTAAAAGAGAATTCCAAAGCCACATCTAACAACAGACATATCATTTTCCAGATGAAATAAACAGGCAGTTAAACCCCCATCTGCACTCACCCCTCCCTAGAAACCAGAAAAGCTAAACACTCAAAACGTAACAAACAAGACTTTAAAAAATGAAGAAAATGTAGGTTATATCAGACTGGTTTATATTTACAGGTTTTTTATCATTATTATTAATGGCTGTAAAACTGAATGTTCAGGTTTTGAATCATTGTAAAAATGGAAATATTTTTAAGATAAAACCTGAAAAATAAAATTTCAACAGATATGATCTCTATCAAAATATGTTTTATCTTGGCTAGTAAATATAAGTACTTCTTTAGTTTTGTGTATATAAATAAGAAAACTGGAGTGCTTAGGTGAGATTGGTTTAATAACTTCTGCTGGGAATTATTCTTTAAATTCTGTTCACTGACAGAACCGAGTGTAGGTGCTCAGCAGAAACAAAACCAGTAAATAATTGCTCAAGAAAGTACTTTTGAATTGTGGCACTTGGAGTGGTAACGGTTTGGCTCTCTATAATCATATATAATTGAACCAACTTGGAGGGGAAACCAAACCAAAACAAAACTTGCTGAGAAAGAAGGCTGTCTCTGTGCATCAGAAATATGTGGATAGAAAATAATTCAAGAGAGAATAAGAGCTTAAAACCGCAGCAAAGAAGGAAGGAGTCTGCAAGATTCAGTGCCTACCAAGGAATAAAGGAGTTTGGGGGTTGGTATTGAGGGATGTGCAGCCTCGGCTGCGTCAGGCAGTCAGCTAAAGCCCTTTCTTTGCTGCTTGGCCAAAATCAGCAAAGCTTGAACAAGTTTGAGACTCACTCCTGTGGACCCTCCAGTTCTGTGAGGGCAGGAATGTCTGTCAGAACAGTGAATATTTAGTCGAGAGCATCTACCTACAGCACTAGCTTTTAAAAAAAAAGTACCTGGGACTGTGCTTTACATCCTGTTAAGTGTATATTCTGAGGATGTCATGTGGCTGGAGCCGTTGACTGAGGAATGTCTTACACTGTGTTACTTAAGAAATGTCTATCCCAAGAGGTGCTGGGCCCGGGCCATTCCTCCTGATCTTGTTAGCACTCCTACTGTGAATAAGGGCTTGTTTACACTTAGAGCTATTTCTGAGCCATGCTGCATGTGGATGCAGTGCCCACACATGACATTAATCAGGAACAATTAATCAGGAACAACTCCATGTGCAGACAAGCCCAAATTTAAGGTGAGGGTGATCACAGTATGGTGTTCTCCACAAAAGTGACCTCAGAGCATATGAGTTATTACCTGTCATTTCAATGTGGATTATAATGCTCTTGGCAGGGAAAGAATAGACATTTGAAAATGATTTAATTTTTAATGACCGGGTACACACTCATACACCACTGTTTACAATCCCCAGTCCCATGAACGCTGGAGTGTGGGTCATGACAATGAGCACCTCTCGCTATTGCTGCCTGGTATGTACACCATGAGGCTTTCCTTGCAGACACTTGTAAACTGGCACTGGGCTGTGGTGGCGAATGGTGTGAGTAAGTGCATTTATTCCTTTATCTTAGGAAAGGATAAGTGGAGATTCTAAGCCTTTGTCAAGAAATGTTTTGTGCTGCTCCGGCCAAGCTCGGGTTAAATTTTCTTGATTAGAACCAAATTATCGCTAGTGGAAGGCTGCTGACAAGTTCTTCTTGTGTGGGCAGCTTTTAATGACTGAGATGGTTCAGTGCACCACAGGATAACCTCTTCCTGTTGCCTGAGCTGGGGCTGGTAGGAAGCAAGATTATTCTGGAGGTGGGTTGGGGTGCTCAGGGAATGTTTGCTCATACTTAAACTGGCTCCCAAACTGGCTGTTACATTATTTGTATGCAAGCTCTTTTCTGTACCATTTTGTGAAGAGCTAATGGCCCATGATTAGCTTGCTCAAGGTGTGGCCAGTGCTTCTTTGTCCTTTTCTTTCCCCTACATTTTTGAGCAATGTCTCCTTTTGAAGTTGTTCTTCCTCTGTGGGAATTAGAGCCTGTGAAACTAACCTGCTAGTTAAGGTGGTCACATGGGAGACCCAATTCACATGCGTGTTCCAGGAAATGTACAAAGTGAAGCAGCTATAGTGGGACAGATTGAGAATGACTTTTTTCAAAACACTGAATGGCTTTGACATTTGACCAATTCCTGGAGAAAGAAGCAAATAGGTTCAAGCTCCTTCAATGAATCTGGCAGAGAGGAGACTTCAGAGTGTATTTCCCAATACACCTAATCCTAACAGATGTGTGTCCTGACTGCTGCACCCTCCTAACTTCCCCCATCAAATGCTGAAAGTGAAATTGCCAGCAGAGACTAGGCATGAGGTAGGACTGTGAGCAGCTTCACAGGCTAGCATGTGCCTACCTGATGATGTCCTGCTCTGCCCTCAAACGTAAGCAGGATCTGTGGGTTGCAGTACGGCTGAAATGTTAACCTGAGGCTCCTAAACTTGGAGTTAGGCACTCAATTAATTTGAATATTTAGTTAATAAAATCTGAAGTGTTGTATAGCTTAATAATTGGTTTCTATAATAAGCACTACGTTTTGGCAATAAAAATGTGTTTCATGCTTGTATATATTTGGCATTTTTAATTACTCATTTTTCTAATACTCTTGTGAGGAAGGTCTTTTCCACACGAAATGATTCTATGATTGTGTGATATAATTTATATTGTAATGTCATGTAACTCAAATGCAATTCTAGGAACAACATTTTTGGTCAGAATAGTTTTTTTTTCTTGTTATATTTTCACTATGCTTAAATAAATAAATAAATACTACTGTAAAGGAACTCAGCCTTTAAAAATGTCAGATATCAAAAGTTACTGCAATTTTGTTCTCTTAAATTCATGGAAGTGGCATTCAGATGACAGATACTCAAGGTTTTGCTGACCTTGTGAACATTACTGAGTAATCAGTCATTAAGTAATCATGAAGTGCTCATGAACAATATAGTCAATGTTTTCAGCACTTAGTATACTTTCCATTGAAAGCAGGAATCTTCTTGCACCATATTCTATTCTGGGACCCAAATTTGTCCTGATTTAAAGGGAACACTATTCTTCATTTTCCTTGTTTGCTTTTTCCTGTCACATCTCTTCTTAATGGGAGTAACAGCCTTCTGTTCAACTTTTGACTTTGCATATATCTCTTAAAGACTATAATAACGCTTGAGTTTTACATCTTGACTGTAGAAGGGCTGAGCTGTGCCTTCAGGTGAAAAAGCATAATTCCCCTTGAAATAAACGAAACTCAAGCATATTTCTTGCAAAATCCTGTGAGGAAGGTGAGCAAAGCATTGTTATACTAATCTTTGCAGATAATCTGAGAGGATTAATGAATTGTCAGGATCCATTTAAAAAATCATTACTTAGAGCTATTACTGACACTCAGGAGTTTCTGGGCTCCCAGTCCCATCTGCAATCCACTTGGCCATAATTCTGAAGCTAGGGCACCTTAGGGTGGTGGATAAATTACTCCTCCAAGAGCTTCCATAGAAGGTTTTTCAGATTCCCCAGCCTAGTGTGCAGACAACCAATATGGCACTGGTACTCCCACACTGCTTCACAGTTTATGGAAGCAAATCAGCAGTGAAAAAAAGGCTCTGGATGCCATGGCTGAAGAATGAGGTGTAATGTCTGGTGTATGGGATGGTACTGTTGATGCTCAACATACAGGATGCAGGGAAGGGTGAACAGAGGGGACATGGAAGAGGGAACATCATAATGAGAGAGGATAGGGTGGAAGTGGAAGGAAAAGAAAATGTGACTATGAGAGAAAAAGCAGAATGTGATAGAAAGGGATTATGAAGCTAAATTAGAGAAAAGCATATTAATTGATGTAATTTCTTATCATTTGAAGAATGCCCATTACATATATCTATATCATGACAACGCTACTTTGAAAGGTATTCAAGGAATTATTGGTTGCTTCTGCAACATAAAGAAACAATTGTTAATTTGATTTTCTGAGTTTAACAAAGTTAGTGTTGTAGTTTGTGATAGATTGAAACCGTATTTGCCAAAGCACAATGAATTAAACTGGGTCCTGAAAAAATAGCAGTTTGCACTTTCTTCTCCTGATATTAATATCAGATTTCAAAATGACTTATGTTAAAGTAGGATCGTGCTTTTACATGAGAGCCCTGATTTTCTGAGCATTAAATTTTCTATAAGATGCAATGGGCATCCATTTCATGGCTAAGAATGGAATATATATGCCCATATTTTATAATTAAAACTCTGGTGTAAAATCTACCTATGGCCACCTGCTTTCTTATTCTGAACTACTAAAAGGGACCCTCCTTAAAATTTCCTGGTTAGAAATACACACTTTCTGGTAAAATTCCCTGTACTAATATACTCTGTATTATTAAAAATATAATGGAAGTTTTTAGTTCACTGGTAAGATGCAGGAGATCAGTGAGAAAAGGAGAAATGAGAGCTTGAACATGCAAAACATGCCCATACAAGCTTATTTAGGATGGACACACAATCAAATGTCAGAGATACAGATATATATTTCTTTGTTGTTTCTTTCAGTTGCTGTAGCCTTAAGTGTTATTTTCACTGTTGTGGATACCACATTTGATAGGCGTAACAAAAACATGGTTTTCAAGCTGACCCTTTTAAGGCAGAATAGCCTGAAGGAAATGCACCCATTCTGCTTCAAAGAAGATCTGTCTGTAGGAAGGAGGAATAATATGCATGCATAAGTAATTAATAATGATCTGAAGCTTTGATATTTTGTAAGGCCCAGAAAATTACATTTTTGCGGCAAGTAATATATTGTTGGGTTAAAAACACATGGCTTAATTCCATATCCTGTGACAAAATTTCTGTTGAGATAAATAGGAACCAAGCTTGAATAAGGACAGAAGTATCAAAAGCACTGGTTTGAGTGCTGTGTGTGTCCTTTTATTACACCAATGAATACAGTTGTGGTATCACTGCAATCCTTAATAGGATAATATGGATGAGAAAGATCTTCAATACAGAGTATAATGAGGTGCTCAAATAGCCTGACTTTTCACTTAATTTAAAGAATTCATTCCCCTGGAAAGCTCAATTTCTACATACCTAATAGTACAACATGAAATTCAGAGGCCAGATCTCATTGACTAGATTTTGTTTGAATATGTTTTAAAACAGCTGCTTTGACTTCATTAGATGTCTTTAATGTAACCATTTGTAAAGTCCTTTTCTTGTATAATAGATTAACTTGCAGAGAGGAACCGGCTGATACAGCGATGCCTTCTGACAGTCCTATTTTTAGAATCAGAGGGAGGTACAGTCAAATAAAACATGCTGCAATTAATAAGCTAGATATCAAGTGTGGATCATTTTGAGGAAACTCCCTTTGTATTTTAATAGTCTTGTGGGGCTTCCTGCCCATCTTATAACCACAGAGAGGTTATAATCATCTGACAGGCAATTTTTACCTGGTGAGAAAATACCTGTGTGCTTATCCATTCATCTGCTATATAGGTATATTACATATATTTAGGTTTTAATTTTTTTTTTTTTTTTTAGTGACAAAAGATGAGAACCCAGTGTTCAACTTCCACCATTGGTCAGTCTCTCCTCTCTGATGTTGTTTCAGCAGGACATAAGGACTCTGAACTAACAGGTTACCACCCTGTGACATGCCATGGCTACAGCAACACCACTCTGGTACATTACACAACAGTGACAGATCAAGGTTTGAAAACCTGGGAGAATATGTTGTTATGATGTGTTCTGGGGGAGCGGTTAAACTACTCAGGACCCAAAATGGTCAGTAAAATAGAAACATGGTCAGATTCAGGAGATTTAAGAGTAAGCCCCGAAAGTTGTAGTAAAAGGAAAATTGCAATTCTGAGATCAAAGGAAATGGACTGAGCATGGCTTGGCTTTTGCTGAACTATTACCACAGGGAAAAGATCTTCCTGATGGCAGTCTGGTAGCAGGTTAGTTTGATTCTGTGCCTGAGATATGACTGGCAGAGTTTAGATGTTGCCTTAATTGAAACATTATACATTTAGAAATTTGAGTAGCAAGGTGATGGTGTTTGCCACTGAGAACATCTATGTATTTTTGTATGGATAAACTTTCTTTTATATGCAAATTTGGCACTGGTTGATTTGATATTGCCAAAATATTGTTATTGCCCCAGATCAGTTTTTCACTGAATGTCTCTGCCTGTTAAAGCTATTAGGAAAGTAAACATTCAAACATAGGCTTCCCTGACTGGATGCTTGGATTGGCAAAATGAGGTTGGTTAACCTAATTTAGGAATCCATCCCCTTTTGGTGCGTTGACAGATTGTCTGGTGAGAAAGGCTGAAGAAAGGCTGAATCTATAAATGTAACTTCCGTGTGGGTCAGCTGCCCTCAGTGTATCTGTTCTTTCAGTGTATTGTACAATCCCCTTACCTTTTTCCACTTATATAAATTGGCTCCCACATATGCTCAGGCAAATTGGCTGTGCTTTCTCACCAAGCACTGGAGAGGAATGTGCAAAGCAGCTAATGGTGAAGGGGATGAGTTCCTGCAAGTCCTTCTGATGCATTCTTGATGGCATTACCTCTGTCAGTGCAGGTGCTTCGATACTATGGCACATTCTCTAAGTATATGAGGCATTCCTGTTATTTCCAGTTACCACATATTTTTAGCCGCATTCAGACAGCACCTTTCAAGGTTATTAATAAGCAACAGAGAGCTAAACAGGAATTCCCAAGGAACCAAACTTGTTACTTCTGTCTTCTTCAATCCATTGTCAGCACACTGACTTTTTGTTTACTCCTACTGGAACCGTTTGTTATCTAATTCTGTATACTTACACCCTACAAACAAGTTATCTATTCTAATGCTCTGTCTAGACAAAGACTTAGAGGTGTGATGTTAGTATGTGCAACCAACTTTAACCCGTGCTAACCTGTTGGAACCTAGGCTCCCCATGATTCTTTAAGACAGTCTATTCGGCATGTTTCAAAGGTAATGTGTCCTGTCTAAAGCTTAGGAAAAATACAGTTTGACAAAAGCTCTAAGAAGACAGCAATGTACATCACTAGTCTCTTTGTGTAGCTGCTAGATTCCATCCACCTCCCCCCTCTTCAAGTTGGCATAGTATTTTTTTGTAAAACAATGTGTCTTTGTTTTATTTATAAACCTGCCTATCACTTTTGCCTTTGTGGAAGACTCCACAGTTTTATCTAGGCTCTGTTCACAATGAATTTTTAACTGATGTATTTGCAGTCGCATTTAATCTTTACTGTGGACTTCTAGTTCTGCACTGAGCTAGACAGTTAACCCTCAGAGTAAACTGTACCACTAATACCAGCTTTTTCACTAAGGCAGCACATCTACATTAGGTTGTGTTGTGAGTGTTGTCCTATATAATACGAGTTGTTCTGAGTTATGTGGTTGAAGTCAAGTGTCCTATGAAATATATGTTGAATTCAGTTTTTCCCAGGGCAGCCATCACAGTAAGGCAGATTTTCTGAATACAGAAATTACTTGTATATAATTTGTCTGATCTCTCATTTATTAGAACAGTTGATTGATGTGCAGAGTACTTCATTCTGAATCAAATAAAACATGTGTATAACTTTTCTCTCTAGGACTATCTTGGATTTTCATATTCAAAATCTGACAGCTGAAACATGAGAGATTTTTATCAGTATGTAACCACTGTAAAACCATAGTAATGCAAAAAAAGAAAAAAAGAGAGGGAGAAAAAAGGTTTTAATGTCTGTTGGTAACAGTCAAAGATTCATCTCCCTGATCTTTCTTATTTGGGATTTTTTTATAGGTAAGGCAAAAATAGGAGTTATTCTTTGATAAACACCTAATGTTATAGCATGCGTTTCTTATTTGTGCTAACTTGTTTACTTGATCATTGAATATTTTCTGGTATCAACCCTTTAAGACCAATAGTATTTCAAGCTCTAATTGATTTAGATTAATTTTTTGTCTTTATTGTTTGAGCCTGATGATGGCAGATGCTCTACCATCATCTTCATCTCTTATTCTCTGATACACTGAAGCCATATTTTAGGACATATTCATTACCTACTTATTTTAATGCTGGCCTTTGTAAAAATCTATTTCAGATCCTCAGACATTCTTATGTCCTCTGTCAAGGTCTCTGCTAGTTCAGTTTTCAGTATTCCTACATCATATTATTTTGCACTGCCATGCCCTTTACACATTTTTTCTCAGTGATTCTTCTTATACATGCCCTACATAACTCACTGAAATCAGTCCCCATTTCATTCTCTCACCTCACTTTCTGTACTCTCCCACTTTTTATAGTGATTTTTTTTTATAATATAATTTTAACCTCTCAGTAAGCTAGTTTGTGTTCCTTCTTGTGTTCTTAACAACCAGGACAAACCTGCTCTGAGTGATACATAGAACCAAATGTCCCTTCATATCTTTATTTTTCTATCATTGAAATACTGCACTGTAATTCCAGGTAAGCATTTTGAGTATGTAGAGTATGATCTTTGCTTTTATTTCACATCTGAAGAGCTCTGTCTGGTCTGTTCAGCAGCCAGAGAGCCACATTGTATGAACAGTGCTGGTGCTGCCAGCAAGTCCTCAAACTTCAGCATCCGCAGCAGCTCTGCAGGATCAGTTAAGCAGCTCCAGGGCACCTGCTGACCTGCAAGGTAATTCTTTTCTCACAACTCAGTCAACTGAAAACACTGTCTTTTTGTAATCCATATTCTGATAAATAGTATTCTTAATTAGCATTGGATTTATTCATGTAGTTGATTTCATTAGGCAGCAGGATGATGAACAATCATTCTGCTTCATAAATGTAAGTTGCAGTAGCCTAGTGTCACAATCTGGTGTGAGTAACATGATCAGTGTTCTTGAAAACGTTCTTGGGGGAGGAAGCTGCATTTCAAATACAGACAAAAGAAATTTGACACCATTTTGACTTGATGAGAGAAGCACACAAGTGTCCTGTCACAGACTGATGCTCTACTTTATCTTTTAGCAGAGATACCATTTCATCCATAATGCACACAAGCTGTTTCAAATGATAAGGCAGAGCAAGAAGCTTGTTAAAGGATGGTCTGCTTTTGCCAAGGTGGGCATGAAGCTCTTGCCTCTGTATTGCTTGTCATCTCCCTGCCAACGGGACAGCAATGATGTAGAAAAAACATTCCAGACCTTCACAAGACGGAGAGTTTCAAGTGGTAATTCTTTGGACATTCAAGAACTGGGCACTTTCTTTTGCAGCAGAGGCTTTCTCTGAGGTGGAAAGTGAGTGTGAGTCCATGTACTGGTTTTGCAGCTCTTTGTCCCTTGCCCATAGGACCCTAGTATTCTTATGGAACTGTGGGAGTACGGAATGATCTGTGGAACAGAGCTTTATTTTCCCTCATGCTGCAGCCCTAAGTAATAAAGAATAAAGGAGTAATTTTCTTTTAGAAAGAATGGACCCATTAAAAAAAAAATTCCCCTTTCTGCCCAAAATGTGGTGGTGTGATCAGTCCAAGGTTATAGGTGCCAATACTGTCTAATTACCCTTGCTGTCTGTAAAGTTCTAAGAACAGCTTTACATTCTTTCATTATCTTGAGACAGGTGGAAACACTGTTCATTAAAAATTTAGCATTCTTCTCATTTATTCAGAATAGATTAACATAGTGGTGCACTATGATAGGCTGTTGCATATGAAACTGGTGATGCTGTTATCCTTGAGCCAGACATGTGGCTCTTTCTTAAAAGGATGCTATAAAAGCACACAGTTCTCTATCAATCACAGGAAAGGCACAGGATTTTTCAGAAGTGTCTATTAGTTTCAGGTGCGTCACTTCTGTGGTGCTTATCTTCATACAGCTTAAGAGAAGTCTGATTTTCAAAGAGCAGGTGTCCATCATTTTGTAAAAATCCAGTTATATTAAAGTGTCAGTCAACTGGAGGTATCCAGATGCACTAAGCCATTTTTTGAAGTCTTGTTCAAACCAATGTCTTCTGCAAGACTTTGTAGTCTAATTCACCAAATACAATGTATAGAATGAAAACAAGATGAGGCTTGGGAAGAGAGAGACATCAAAGGGAACAGAATGAAAACACAGAATTTGTCATATCAGAGCAGACCGTTGATCTGAGGAGAACTGTGTTCTGCTTCCAGCTGTGGCCAGTACCCTGTGATTATAAAAGAAGGGCCAAAAAATGTGATTCATAGCTTGCCATACAAAAATCCCCCCCAAGGTTTTTGCTTGTGTTGTTCGCTGCAAATAGATTGGTTAAGTAAGAATGAGGTGGAACAAGAAGCCACTCATGCCACTTCATAGCTGATGAAGGAAGTGTATCTGTGTCTAACATACAGGCAAAATGCTACAAGACTAGTTCATCCTTAGGAAAATATTATTCCTGTAATACTTCTGCATTCAGTGCCTACGTGGGTTATGTCTGCCTTGAACAGAAGCTGCTAAGTTTTCAAGGGGAATTTCTTTGGAATTATTTGATTTTTTCTGATTGCTCAGAAAACTTTGTGATATTTCATTCATTTCTCCTTTCTGCAGGAACTGTTGTGTAAATTGGAAAATAGCTCACGAGCTAAGGCATTGCTTCCTCAAAATGCGGATGTAAAATTGGGCACTGAAGGTCATCCTGTGTGTCATATCCTTCTTATTTTTGCATCAGTTCAAATTTGCATCTTCCTAATTACTACATTATAAGAAAGTAGGTGCAGGGTTCTATGGAATGGGCTAGGATAGAGGGGATCTTTGGAAGTCACCTGCTCAACCCCCCCCTGCTCAAAGCAGCACTAAACATTTGGTAAAAGTCCTCAGGACCTTGTCCAGGAAAACTTTGACTGTTACCAAGGATGGAAGTCTCATGACCTCTTTGTGAGCCTGTTCCTTTTTCTGCCTTTTCTTCTTATGTTTTGGTTTTCTTTTTCCTTTTGCATGTCATTGCAGAATCCCATGATGTAAGTTTTGAGGATTGCCTATTGGCCTTTTGCTGTGCACTGCTGAGAAGTTGCCTCTGTTTTCTCTCTGTCTCTTTTAGCCCCTTTAGGAAGTTGAAAACAGAAACTAGACTCTCCTTAAGTCTTTTCTATGGGTTGAACAAATTCCTCAACTTCTTGTCCTATGTCATATGCTTCATCAGCATGATGGGACTTTTCAGTTTATAAGTATCCATTTTGTCTTAGGGAGCCCCAAACAACACACAATGCTCCAGATGCGGTCCCTCAAGTGCTAAATTGTCAGGAATAATTGCTTATTTATAAAATGGATCATGATTGGTTCCCCTCTCATCCCTCTACATTAATACAAAGGTACAGACAAAGAAGGAAAACAAGATTTTGGGACTACTAGCAGGGAGAAAAGAGATGCTGTGCTTAAGTTTTCCTTCTGGTTCTTTCAGTTTTGCCTTTTTTTCCTGCATAGTGACACGACTTCAAAAGAAGGGACAGATGGTGCTGCTGCTGATCCCAGCTATCAAAGAAACACGCTTCTGGGAGGGAGGCACGAGATAGGGGTTTCAGACACTTCCAGCTTGGTCCTATCACTTGTTTGGGAGGGATATGCTATCCATTCAGAAATGATTTAGTATCAACTTGAATATTCCCACAGATGTCTTTTTGCATGCAAAAATGTTGTTCTGAATTTTGAGGCTTTTCTGCATTTGCAGACACTCTTCTTGCCCCTGCAACAAGTAGAATGTGTGTGCAGCACCCTAGGTTGGATTTTTACACCTTTAGATATACTGCATGCATTACTTTGTTTAGGAAATGCAATGCTTTGGTGATTTAGACATAGGAATTGCCTTTCTAGTTGCTAAGTTTCATTGTAGCTTAGACCAGGGAAAAGCTTTGTGCTTGAGAAGCAAGGTACTTTCAGGGCAAAATGAAAGCAGGGTCTGGCTGCTGTCAGGTGGGTTATCTAGGCACATAAAGTCCCACTTAATTGTCAAAGTCCTCTTATGGGGGTCTAATCTCAAGAGTAAGTTTTTAGCAGTATTTAGGCAACTAAGTGAACAGATAAGAACTTAGTGTGATTTATGGAAATATTCAGCCCTGCATGCCTCAATTTCCTATTTTTGACATGGACATACTCTCTTCTTGCAAGGGTGTTGTGGAGATGAAATTACATATTCAAGCCTACAGAGTTCTCAGACACTATGTTGTGTGCAGGACATAAAGTTATTTCACCAGGTACTATGATAGAGGGATTTAATGCTTCTCCTATCTCAGTCAAGTCAATCCTCTGCTTTCCTTCTGCTTGTTTGCCTTTTCCCTCCTGTTTTATTGTGATATACTTCTGTTCTTTGAGAAGCATATGTTGACGAATACTGATGGGTATTGTGGGATGAGTGTTGTGGAAGAGGTACATACTCATCAATTTTTTTTTCCATGACAGTTCTACAAAAAATAACTGCAAAGCCATTCATGAAAAAAACCCAGGCATTCGGTATCACTGTGCAGAGTATAAATCACCAAAGAGGCAGCCTTATGTTTGACTTTATAATATGCAACAGAAGCACCTTCACATCATCAGATGTTGATGCTATGGCTGCCATTCCTAAGTTGTTCCCCCCACACCCCAAGCTGCTGCTAATAAATTACAAACACATTTGCTCTCATTAATCATTCTTTGAAATGGCAGAATAGTCTTTGCTGATTGAAAATAATTATTAGCTTCTCAAAAGGATTAAACAGCCTGTTTAGATTTTAATTTATATCACCATTTTGATGGAGTGATGTGGGGGTATGTACACAGCCTTTGTCTTAAAAGTAGTAATGATGATAATTAATGCTGTGTAACAAAGAGTTTCAGAAGGACTTCAGACAAAGAGAGAAAGAAAAGGCAGGCAAGGTGAGCTGTGGAATAAATGTAGGACACAGAACTGAACATAAGCTTGCGTTGGGCAAGAAGCCTCCTACTTAGCAGAGCAGTGATAAACACAAAGGAAACTACAAGCATTCTCCACATAACAGTGGAGAGACTTGAAATTTCTGGCTAACATTACAATCTGAGCAGTGTAATTAATCTGGAATTGAAAGAATACCACAGATGTTTAAAATTATTTTTTTCTAGTGAGTCAGTATGCTGCACATTTACAAATTGTAGGTTGTGGATTAATAGCCTCTGAGGTTCATTACCCGATGGGCCTTGCTCCAAACTTTGAATTTACACTCAGCAAAGTGTATTTGGATTGAGACAACTTCCTGAAGTCAGGTCCCAAGGCTTTAAAATAAAATGTGTTTGCTTTTAAAGTGTTCTGTGGGCACTGGGATGGGAGCACTTGCTGGCGTGTCAGAGGTATTAAAATAAAAAATAAAATGCACACCAGGTAAGATTTAGCACGTGTATATTTCAGAATGGGATGCAGTGTGGAGATTGCCAAATTGTATAAACCTATTAATGTCTTATAGTCACAGTGTAACACTGCTAATATGGTATTACATTTGCCTGCTGAAGGGCAGGACTTATTAACTAGATCCATGTTCTACATTAATTTGATTGCGCTGCCTTGGGACCTGAGTTGGCACATCCATGCTGTGCAATACACCTCTCTGTGGAGGTGCTCCTCACGTGATACAGACAAGCCTTCTAAGAATCTGAGTGGTACAGAAAGACTGTGGGTCATTTTTGGGTAGGGTGAATTCCATCCAAGTACCCGTGCTTGATATTTCCTATTGGTTCTCTCTAGGCTGCTCTCTGCCTTGACCCTCATTTTAGTTCTTTAAGTCATTCCTTAGAGTCTGACAGCTGCCCAGTTCTCTAGACATGGAACTTAGATGTAAATGGGGCTGTTAAAATAAGTCCCTCAGTGACGGTCATGTTTCATTCATACTCAGTGGTATGCTTGAAGTGAGAGCCCAAACACTGGGAGGCCAATAATGGATTTTCTTCACCTGGGGGAATGTGACATGTGGCATTCCAGTTTCTGCTCAGAAATATTTACATAGGTTTCAGAAAATGAAAAACCCCATCAGGAAGTGTGGAGATGTGATCTCCTTGTTTCAAAATTATGATGGTCATGTAACAGCTGAATTAAACTTGTGAAGTAGAAAGGAGTGCCACAGCTATTAAGGGGAGGAGAATCCAGAATTGCTCTTTTATGTGCTACTGTTTACTGATGTGAACTCGTGAGAGAGAGATGGAAGTACAGTGCTGTTATCAATTCTTTTATGACCAAGTAGTGAATGTTTGGTCACTAGATAGTTGTGCATCTCCTCAACAGCACCTTGCTGACTTTAGCAGTGGAAGAAGGGAATGTTTTAAGCACTGGATGTTCAAATGGTGCCTTAAATGCTGGGCTTGGAAACCTAGAGACTCAATCAGGTATCTTGTAGATCTAACTGTGGTCAGCCCTAGAGTTAATTTCCTGATGGTAATCTTTAAATATGTCTTTTTTCAACTAAAAGGGAAATTGTACACAGATGCACTGAAGTAGTGTATTTTTTGTTCCCTGTCACAATTTGTACCAAGAATGACAATACAAAAGCTTATCTGGATTTATGGTTGGATAAATGATTTTGTGACACGGGTCAAGGATCCCTTGACTTAATTATTTAACCAGCCTCTGGAGCATTATTTTTCTGACTGTACAATGGGAATCTGAATTTCTATTGGACTCTGCTATGCTTAATGAGCGTGCAAGGTCTGGCAGGTGTAATATCTTAAGTTATATTTAAGCATTTTAAAGACCTGTGCACTGAGATCCCCATTTCCACTGAGCGCTGCAGTGAAACAGGTAACAAGATGGGCTGTGTGACAGGGTGCACAGCACAGGGTGCTCTCAACCATAAAGTTAAAGACAGAGTGTACTCCAGACAGCTTGCAACCTAAATACTGGCGATTTATTTTAGCAGCTGTTTACATAATTCTTATATCACTGTGAAAATTTTCTATGAAAATATTTAAAAGTAAATGCAATTTATTCTTCCAAAGTTCAGTATCCAGTTCCTAAACGTGGAGTTCCAGATGGAGGTTTATTCACTAGAAGCGTGTCTGTAACATTATGTGTGGCAGTATAGTCGCTTCCTTTACTTTTTACAGGGTGCTCTTATTCCTATGTGCAGGTTCCATTTTGAACCTAATCCATACCAAACATTTTATTTTTCAGTCACCTTGGAGGACATTTCTGAAAACTGTATATACTGAAATAGGTCAACAACTTTCTTGTTTTTCTCATAGATCACCTTAATAATTATTGTACTGATTCTTTACCATATTAATTGCTACTATTGTGTCCTTAATTCAGACTCTTCTATGTGCAGCTGTTGTTTAAATGCAGATAGATCAAGAGGATAAAGTAAGACCTGTTTGTATTTTGCATACATAGATAATTTGATTTTATGGGGGGAAGGAATTCATCCAACCTTATAACTAACAGTTACTGATTGATTTTCATAATGAGTTGATGGCAAATCTTTCCTTGTCAAAAATGAAAAGCAATATTGGATTCAAATTTACAAAGTTGTAGAGAACCATAGATGAAAATATGCTGGACCTGGGAAGTAAGGCAACAAAATATCTGTCTGTCTTCCACATGTTAGTATAATTTCTACTTTCTCTGGATTCAGATATCCTTTGCAAGTGACTTCATGCAACCAGATGGGAAAGCATTTTCCTCACCTCCCATGTGTGCAGGGAAGATCCTCTCTCCAGTGAAAACCATGATCCCTTGATGGCACAGCCATCTGATGAGTAGGTGGGAGGACGCTTCACTGTGTCTTTTCTGACACAATCAGCATCATGTAGAATGGGAAGGAAGGTGTAGGAGATACAGTTTTACTGCTACATACTTCCACTATGGGTCAAGAACTCTCTGAACTTTAAACCACAAAACTGTTTT
Source organism: Entomyzon cyanotis (assembly GCA_024500445.1). Taxonomy (NCBI): domain Eukaryota; kingdom Metazoa; phylum Chordata; class Aves; order Passeriformes; family Meliphagidae; genus Entomyzon; species Entomyzon cyanotis. The sequence goes on from JAKEPQ010000871.1 coordinate 12,004,975, forward strand.
GTAAGTTGAATTTGGTTCCATGTCAGCTCTCTTTGGTATCCTCCTGTATGTTAGCACCCTGTTACATATTTCTACACACAAGTCTTAAAATTAGATAGTGCATGTTATATTATTTGAATGGCTGGGATCCTTGCTCATGAACAATTCTACTATTGCAAAGCTGAAACAAAAATTATGAAAAAATAAGGGAATGAAAAAGAGTAACCTATAAGAGTGATTTTTAATATAAACATTGGTATGATTTATTAAAATTTGGGATTTTTTAGAAAAAAATGTACTTACATGTCCTAGAGACATTTAAAAAGTGAGAATAGGCAAGGTAACATTGAACATTCATTTTTTTTAATGCACTTTATTAACTTGGATTATCATATTTTATTATTAGACATTTTTATTTTTATACAGTTTGGGCCTTATCCAGTATCTTCTTGTAAAGATCTTCAGTACAGACTATTCTTTGTATAGGGAAAATAGGATTTTATCCTTTTGTTTGTTGATTTTGACTGCTCATTAGAGTTCACTTCTGTTTGAGCTGTTAACAATATGTCACTATATCTTGAGAGTCTCCCTGGATTATTGCTTGATAATTGGGAGACTGTATAACACAACAAATTATTTTAAAAAGGGTGTAGGGTGTAACAGAAGGCTTCTCTGTAATTTGTTGTAATTGTTTGTTTGACTCACTTGTCTATCCTGAGCAAATTTTACCATGTACATCAAAAATTAGTAAAAGAAAAAATCCCATTTGCTTTTATTTCAGGAGCGTTATTAACAGGAGAACCTGAACTTAACTGCAGCATTAACATACAATATCTGGTTCTGCCTTTTTAAATCCAGCAAAAGTAAAATAAATTGTGTGGATGAAACTGAAGTGTATTTAAATTGTTTTGTTTTGCTTGGTGCTAGGATAGAATGTGAAACTAAATATGTTCATCCAAAGATAACTGAAGTTCCTGCTCCTGTTTAGATTTCATCATCTGTTAGAAATCTCCTAGGTGATTAAACTAATGCACTGTAAAAGAATGAATCAGTCCTGCAGAGCTCCTCTCTGTACTGAGAATAACTTGCTCAGTTAAGTACTGTTGGGGTTTTACTAAATTAAAATCCTGGGAATTTTTGTACATAATATATTTTATCTCTGAAAGCTGAGTAAAGTTTTATATCTGACTCTCAAACTAAATTCCTATGGTAATTAATAAAGAAGATTTGAATACATTTCTGGTAGAGTCATCTTTGACCAATTTAATAACTTGATTTTCTTAACAGAGAAAAATCCTTATCTCTCAAGGCTTGTGGTAACATTGGGATACACCATGAAATTGTTAAGAGAATCAGAGAGTCTTTTCTTTGTTGTGAGAAGACGAATTCAGATTGAAAAGTTATCATTTACTGGCTCAGGTGGAATACATTCTTAGTAATTATTTAATACTTATATTTCAGTTCATCAGTAGCTACCAGTAGATTCGTGAAACTCTTATCAGAAGCATCATGTAGGCTGCTTGCAAAGCTGACTCATTTTAGCTATTCACTTGTTTACAGATGAATATGAATATTGTTTTACTGCATGTCAGCAAAGATAGGTAAAAAATTAGTCAGCTGTATATTTCTAAAGCATATATATATATATATATACACACACACTTGCCTTTTTTAGTAGATTTATTAAATGTTACTTATCCCCACCCCCCCTCAGCCTATTTTTTGTGACTGGTATGGCAAGGAGGAATGACAAGAGCTAAAAAAGAGATAAGGAAATGATCTTATCAGTCAGCTCAGAGATGGCATTTCCTGAGTGGCATTTTGCAATTGTTGCATGGAATAAAAGTGCAGATATATAATAAATTTATGCTTTTCAGTGGGTTTGTCTTTTAACTCCTGATCTCCAGCTGCATCTTACTCTTGTCCACTGCACTCAGTGTAGTTGTGGATAAAGGCTACAAGAAATTAATTGACATGAAACAAATGCTTCCTTTTGTTATATGACATAGAATTTATGTATGTATTCACTATCTAATTCTAAAACAGTTTGATTTTTGATTGTAGTAAATAGAAATAATTATCTCAGCTTTTTTTGGTTTTTAATATGGTATGTGCTTTTCCAGTTTTTAAAGTTTTCATTTGAAATTTCATGTAAACATCTTACTGTGCTGTACTCAGTAAGTACCTGCATGATGTGCACTTTTCTGTAGATTGCTAAATCAATAATATATCTGATTAAAGTTGACTGAATTGTGAAAAAAACCCCACACTCACAACCAAATATATGCACTCATTTGAATTCAATAGGAAATTTTAATTCAATCATGTTTGCTGCCCTTTTATATTTTCTGTTTGTGAACACTTAAGAACTTGACACTGGGATCATTTCAGGAACATTTAAGACTGCAGATTTTATGAAATAAATGTGTAATACAGTAGTAACAGGGTGAGATTCCTTTAGTCCTTTCATAACAGATCTTGTGATGCTATTGTGGAATAATGCTTGTCTTTATAATGAGCTGGCTGATGTAGGACTTGATTTAGAAAAGGGCCTTTCATGGTAAAATTCAGTAGTCTTACACCAGCTAGGGAAGACTCCCATACTCAGGAAGTAAAGCTGATAGTTTTTCTTAGGAATGTTGCAAAGTGATCTATTTGATTTACTTGAAATGACTAGTATTTTCAGAAAAGAGATTCTTGTGCAATGACACTTGGCAGAAGGCAAAAGAGGATTGCACAGTCTGGAGAAAGGAGTTGATACAGCTCAGCATACAGTGCTTCCCTTAATTATTTTGGAATGGTACGTTTAGTTGGCTTTTGACCTGATGTCCTCCTAAATCAACAGTAAAGGTCAGACAGATAAATGAAGGAAATTTGATGCACTGGTAATTAAGAAGGTATTCTCATTCAGGGCAGTAACTTGGAGGAAATGAATGCAAACAGACAGATGCAAACAGAGGGGAGAGCCTTTCCAAAGCTACTCCAACAACCTTTGAGCTCTGCTTCTGCAGAGTACAGTACTTTGCCCGCTGTGGAGAGAAGGCTGGTTTCGTTCTCTCTCGTGTTTTGTTTTCAGTGTAGAGTCATTGCAGTAATCTCTGTTCAAAAGATATTAGGGGACATGGCAGGAGTTGCTGCCAGTGAGGAGAATTACTCACACAATTTCTATGTTTGAGTTCTATGTCCATGACAAATATTGACCCAAACAGGACAGCACTGGTAGCTGATATATTAAGCCAGGGCAGATCCTGAAGGAAAGAGCTCTTTTTAAGAGATGGGGTTTTGGTAACTGTCAAGTCAAGGAATTTCATCTTTAATCTAATGGAGACTTGAAAGTTCTTTCTAGCTGGGAAGGTGAAAGTCTAAATTGCTGAAGGGTCCAAAGCAAACAAAGCAATGGGTTAATGATAGCATCAAGCTGGATGGAGCATAAATAGACATGTTAATGAATTTTAGAGTAAAATAGCTGCTAACTGAAGTACACATTCTCTTATTTAAGTTGGCAATTTTACTGGAAGATAGCAAATATTATATTTATAAAAAGCCTGCATAATAACCTGGAGAATTACAGAGCAGTAAGACTTACTTCAGTTCTTGGCAACTTAGCTGATAGGATGATTAAAAATACAGAAGTTATAAAAAAATCTCAGAAACCCAGAGTTTGATGATATGGTAGGGAAAAAATGGTATGAATTTTGTAAAGGATTATTGCACCTCACTAGTTCCTTAAATGTATAAATGATACAGTAAGTGAATGAAAACCAGTTGATCAAGTATATTTCTGTACAAAATCACTGATAATTCTTGAAGTGGCAGCTAAGGAAACAAAAGGATGTAATTTCCCTAGAAAGGTGGTGTGAGCAGATAAAAGTCTAAAGTTCAAGTATTCCTTCTGAATCAGTGCAGAAGGTAGATTTGATCTTATATTCTCTGTATTCAAAATAACTGTTAAAATCGGTGGATCCAGATCCCGAGAAGTGAATTTTTTGTTCCCTTTGTTCTGATAGGATTTACAGTGCCTGGCAGAATGCCTGCTTCAGCTGAATTGATGCCTAAACCCCACCCATTTCCTCTGTTTCAGTGCTTAGCGGTGTCACATTCAGCCAGCTTTGGGACTCTCTTTAGCTGCATATTAATTGCATGCAAGTATGCCATTAGGCATCGGGGCATGTCTGAGTTAGGCATAGTAACACTTTAGTATCTTTGATGTTCTGAGCAGAGTAATACTCTGAGAAAGTAACATCCTCTGTGGATAACAGAGTACAAAGCAGAAAAAAAAAAAAGAGTTCATTTTCCTTAGGGGAAAAAATAAACTTTGGAGTATCTCAGGTTCCAACTTATGGGTGGAAATAGGTCTATTTATTAATCATTTGGAAAATGAAGACCAATGATGTATTAAATTATAAAAATGCTCCAAATTATTTTAATTAATGTTGAAGATATGTGGACAAACTTCAGCAGAAACTGGCAAAGCTGGCAGTAAAGTTGCCACAATGGCAGGATAAAATCAGTATTGATTTAAAAGTGGTGATCCCTAAGTCATTTTATGCCAAAGGACTGTTGTCACACCTTTGGTTTTGTCATGGATGGCTTTTAAAAATGTGAGTGCAACGAAGACAGTGTCTCAAATGAGGTACAGATAATAGAATCAGAAAAATTCAGAATAAATTCAAGAATTACAGGAGTGCTAGTAGAGACATGTACTTTTTTTCTCATCAGATTTTCAATGGATGAATTACAGTACTGTTTGATATGCTCCTATGGACAGTCCACAACCTAGTTTTCATGGTTTAGTAGAACTCCATGGAAACCACAAGAATTTGGTTTGGGATCTCTTGGCCTAAGAAAACACTAAATATTGAAAGGTACAATTGTAAGTATTTTTACAACTTAATGGTTTCAAAACCCAGTACCTTGAGAAATTTCTTGTAGAGGTGAAGGCTTTTATGTAATAAGTGCCAGTGTTCTGATAATAGGCCTGCCTTTTTTTTTTTTTAATGACCTCTTACAGATCCCAGCAGTTATCCATGGAGATCCAGGAATACACAGATGATAGCAACAAAAAGAAAAGCCTACCAGTTCAATAAGGGATTCTAAAGGAGCCTTTAGTTGAATACACTGATGATTAGGATTAGAGAAATTGTACCTAAGCATGTGATAAAGTGTCTTTTGCATTTCATGCCATAGCTATTTTTAGCATCACTACTTTATGTTTTTCAATTTGAACACAAGCCCTTTGTTTTCACTGAAGTTGGAAAGGAAGACATTCTGGAGTAATTAGAACACTACTGCTCTTTTCAGCTTTAGTGTTCCCTTTATTCTTACAGTTTAAAAAAATCAAACTAATGGACTTCAGAGCCTTGGTGGGTGCCTGGGCTGGGAGGAGCAGCAGGGAAGCAATGTACTTAATGTGGTGAAAGGTGAGATAGCAAACTTTTATGTACCCTGGGTACCATGTATTAATCTCCTGATAACTGCTTTCACATTTGAACCTTCTGTCTCTTATGTGAGATCCAGCAATCTTTGCTTTTTTCTGTTCTGGGAGCAATTTTCTGAATCATTAATTTTCAGTGGCCAGGCTTCAATTAGCTTAATCAGGCATTGATTAGATTTCTCAAGTCCCTGGCATTTATTTTCCACCTTGCCTATATGGTTCCTTGACTCCATTACCTGATTGTTCACTTATTGCATATAAGGTTGATTCCTCTCCATTAACATTCCCTGATGAGAGGTCTCCTTAGCCATCCAGCTAGCCACTTTCATTAGTGATGGTGGCAATTCATGGTGAAGGCCAGTTTCTACTGCCCTTGCAAAACAGGATATTTTCTTCTAAGTTGTGTCACTATATCAGCAATTTACTCTTAGATGAAGGTGCTGCTTATGGACAGTTCTGACCCAAGGGAAAAGAATTTATTCCAAATTTATTTGGAATACGCTTTGTACTTTGTTTAGGAAGTTGTGAAATTGTTGAAAATGAGTGAAGTAAACTACTAATTTTTTCAAAGCATACTTAGTGGAAATCTAGGGTTTCTTTTATTTCTGCTTTTCATAGTGTCTAGCTTGACATATTAAAACACATTTCCATAGCCAGTACTCCTGATTTCTGAGAGAATTCGACACAGTTTTGTAATCAAGGGTGGCGTGAGGCACGTGTAGTCTCCAAGTCCCCATAGAGAGACCCATGCCCTGTTCCTAGATGCCAGTTGCTCAGCAGTAACAGCTTGTGTGCAGACTCATTCCTCATGATCCATATTTTGGGGAGGTGTGAGCATGCAGAAAGACAGGTGAAGAATGGGGCTGGAAGTGAGGGATTGGCCAGAGCTGGAAAATGGGGCTTCAAAATTCAGGTGAATTTTTCTAGATTGAAAAGCACTTTCTTTTCTCTAAATTCTACTGAGGTTCTCACATTGTCCATGGTCAGATCTGTTAATTATGTTTTGTTTTTGCAAATTATGTCTTCTAAAGGCACAGACCTCATTCTGAAATTCTCTTTTCAAGTCGTGTGTCCACATTACACTGAACTAGACAGACCTGAATGTAGATGAGGTTGTGCCAAAATCAATAGCAGGGAAGTTCTGATAGCACAGTTTTGATTTTAAGAACTTCATGTAATATATGCTAATTAAAAACTCTTATAAAAAGTTTTATTACAATAAAATATGGTTTTGAACAAAATACAGAATCAGATCTTCAAGCATTCTTTGCTATAGGTTCTTTAAGCTGGGAGAGTTGCCAACATTTCCTTTTCTTTGTAACCAAACAGAAGTTGCTTAACTTCAGCTTTGATGAGTCAACATTTCTGAAATAAAAATGACATTTTGCCAGGTAGCTTCTAACCCATTCTAATCTTCACACACTTATAAAATTAAATATATGATTTGTCTTACCACAGTCCTAGGACATATAGGTGCCTTCTAATTTAAATGATAAAGCATAAAAAGGGATTCTTTCAAGGTTTAACATTTGGTTAAATGAGATTTTTTTTTTGAGATTGCTCTCAGAAATATTTTGAGCATCAGCTTCAGGTTTTGGTCAAAATTGTTAGCAGAAAAAATTGTAAAAAGCAATTAATGATCCCTTTCTTCTTAACAGCTAGTTGCAACAGTGATTAGATTCAGTGTGAGATTGTTCTGAAGTTAATTTCCTCTTTTTGTACGCCTTGTATTAAAGATTCATTGTGATTTGTGGGATTTTTAGACAAAGAGAGAGATCTCTTATTTTTCCTATTCACTTTGTTGTTTCTGTTCCATGTTCTTATTATGCCCCCAAACCTGCAGCCACTTATTTAAGAAATATAAAGTGTGGGGGGGGGGTTATTAGGTTTTGTGTCTTGAAATTATTCTAAAATTATATTTTAGGGGATTAAAATCTCACACTTATGAGAAATGTTCCTTGGCTTTCTTAAAACATCCCCCCTCCCCATTTTGAATCTTCCCCTCCCTTTTGAATCAGAGGTCCCCTTCAGCAAAGAAATTTTCGTGTGTCTAAGGCTGTCTTTCTACAGACAGTATGGTCTTCTGCGATGAAAACACCCTTTGAAAATATCTGACAGTTCATCTCTGCAATTAGTAATTTTCAATTACTACATTCAGAGTGGCAAGGAGCATTAACACATAACTGTGGCTAGCACAGGCCTTTCTTGTGAGAACATTTTTGCTACGTTTCATAAACAAAGATAAAGTTTGAATGTTTTGCAAACAACGTCTCCAGATTAGGTCAGTTCGGGCTTGGCCAATTAGGCCTAGGGGGAGGTTTCTGGCTGACCAATCTGGGTGACCTCTGAAAACTCTATATATATGGAAATCAAAATAATAAAGGCACTTTTCTCTCTTCTTGTCTGAGAACCTGAGTTTTCTCTCAGCTAGCGGCTCAACAGCGACACATAACTATCTAAGAAATCACATCCAGTGTCATCACTCCTTCAGTTTTGGCCATGAGCTGTCTTCGAGTTTTCCGGGTGTATTGGAACCATTTGGACAGCAGCATCAGTTTGGACCTTTATCTTTTCTAACTGATGAAAGCCACTGCTGATTCACTGCATTGCTTGGGCAGTTCATAAGGCTCCATGAAGGACTTCTAGGAAGAGGTGTTTTGTCAACTCCAGAGCTAATGATGTGGGGCTCATGTTGCTCCAGAATCAATGGCACAACTCTGACAACCTTGCCAGCTGTCCAAGCATGTCACATTTTCAGTTTTACAGCTGAAGGTTATTGATAGAGTATGGGTAAATGGTGTGTTCAACAGAGATCCTTTCAGGAGTGGGTTTAGATGGTTCACCCAGCTGAACCACCACAAAGCAAATCTGAAAATAGTTGCCTTGAGATGCTTTTTCTTCCTTCTTGGATGGTCACGAAGGACATTGTTGGGTGCTATATTTCAGTGCACTTTCTATAGGGATATTTTAAGAATCAGTTTAGAAATCCCTCAGTTTTAGCATAGGCATAAAATAAGGTGCTTGGTGAAGGGAGAAGTTATAGTCCTTGGTGGACAGTGCTCGTCAGACACCTTGCCTAGCTCTGGCTAGTCAGAAAACTGCTGCAACACATTTCCTCATTTGTGTTTTTCCTGCTGATAAGGCAAACAGGTCTATTTATTTCAGATCTTCATCATGCAACACCTTTGTACCTTCTGAGCAGTCCATGGAGATGTTCCTCCAACAAGCAATACCCTTAGTTCTCAAAACAGAGCTTATCATAGCTTGATTTATTGAATTGGTTCTTAAGGAAGTCCTGTGACATCCTGTTGCTGAAAGCTCAAAACTTCTGACTAAAGATGAAGTTATTTGTTTTAATTAAAGCTGATCGGGATAAAAGGACCAAAATCATAGTAACATTCTCATAAAAGCTCATTTCCATTTTCATCAAAGGATTCTTTCCAATGAAATTTTCTTAGAGGCAGAGATTAGTTCCATGTAAATTTAGGTGTTTATCTATGTTGCCAAAGACTAGAGGTTAGTTTTCTTTTGATTCTCTCTGCAGTCAAGGGAGAGAGATGGGCAAATCTAAAAGGATTTTAAGTCTGGTTTATGTGGGCTGGGTTGCACATTGAAGCAATTTATCTTTCTCCATTGCCTATAGACGTCAAATACAAGAGCTGAGTAATTTTGGAGCTTGTGAAAATAAGCTTAGATGAAGTGCAGAAATGCAGAGAGAAGAATCTGGACCTAAACATCTTTACTGCAATGTGAATGAGTTGGCTAGACCTCCAATTGTCCCATAGGGTCTGCCTCAGGAAATGGACCTGACTTAGGCGGGGAGGTAGTGAAGGAACAAGCAATGTGAGCCTTTCTCCCTTCAAAGCTGTATGTTGCAGAAATGACCCAGGAAATATTTATGACTATTAAGCAAACCTGCTTCTGCTAGAGAGACAGCTGTGGCTGAAAGGCATCATCTAACTCAAAGGGTTAGGTGTTGAGAATTTTATTCCTTAATACTTTTTGCTTTCAAGAGGGAAAGAACAAAAGCCAAGAACTGGTCAAAACTCTAATACCTCCTTATCTCTAAACATTTTGAAGTAGCTTGCACACAAAATTTATTGCTGAAATTCAGTGCTGTATAAAACAAGAGGTTTACAGTGATAGTACTTCATATACATTAGTTCTTACTTTGTCTTAAAAAAAATGCCAATAATGTGTTGTGATAATACATGTGAGTATTGTAACTATGAGCATTAATGCTCTGAAATAGAAATTAATGCATACCTTATTAACTGCTTCAGCTTACATTATGTTTAGAAAAAGAAGGCATATATTCTTGCTAGAAATTAAAATAAATGTGCTACATTTTGTGCAGGATCTAAATGGAAAAATAATTATCAGTTTAAGACAGTGAAGAGTACAGTTGTAAATTTGTTGCATATGTACATAAAGAGAACACATTATATCATGATAGGTGGTTTTTTCAGTGTAAATTTGGGACATCCACATTATTAATGATTAAAATATAGTGGGTGATTTCTTGCTGGTATGAACAATACCCTATACCACTGCACTTTGTACATGAAATATGATGCGTGTATTGTGCCAACCGAAAAAATAATTTCAAAGCAGTTATATTAAAAAAATGGAAAAAAAATTTACTTCTGCTTGTAAACTCTGGTACTTTCCACCTGTATATCTATCCAAAGCCTTTAAGGCAGCCATAAAAAATAACTTTAAAATATTGTGAGTTTGAAATTTGATATTTCAAGAAGTTTTAAGAGCTAGATGCAATCACAAGGACCTCTTGGGAAAGAAAGGGTTTCTCCTTTCAGTTACCTTTACTACTTTACAAGGCTGGAAAAATTTCAGGCTCTAAGTTATGATTTTTATTAATACACAATTTCTCTGGTATAGCAATATATATGTGGTCTGCCTTTGTCCTTAGAAGTAATTTGTGGAGGCAGAAAATCAAAGATTTTTGGGACTTATTACCCTAAAATATTAAAATAAGTCCCAGAGAGGAGGATTAATGTTCAGAGGCCAAAGATCCTTGATAAAGGCATTTTTTTTTACAGTTAATTTTTCATGTGGCTTTTACTGAATGCGCTATTTTGCCATGTCACTCTACAAAGTTGGCTGGGCAAATTGATTGGATGGTGAGTGTAGGAATTTCTGCAGATGGAGGAAACATTTCTCCTGGCCGATTGATTTAAAAAGAAAATGGTTTGTCAGTGTGCAAATGCATCTGGAGGAAGAAGGGTAAAGGAATGAATTAGAGGTCAGTCAGGATAATCGTAAGTGAATCACACAAATATGTATGTGTGCTCAGGCTGTGTAGACCTGACTGAGTATTCATTGTTCTCATGAATATTATGCTGGACTGGGATTTTCCTGAAGAATATTGGAAAACGTTGATTCAGTGAAACCAAATCTTTTTGTAGACACATGGTTAGTTTTACCTGGATGTGGCTGGGGATGTTTTTAGGTATTTAGGAGAGAATTAGGGTGGCAGGGGTACACCAGAGTTTTCACTGGAGTAATGCACTGGCTGAGGCACCTGGCACGGATGTGGGCAAGAGAGTGCAGAGTTACCCTGTGGGCCCCCCTGGCTGGAGGAGGTGAACCTCTTGCCTGTGCTCACTTTTACCAGATTAGGTGGGGTGGTTTTTTTTCTTTTTTTTCTTTTTTTTTTTTTCTCCTTTTTCTTTTTTTTGTACTCTGGGAAGATATTCTTGACTCTGAAATGTCAGAGAGAAAATTCAATTTTTTTGCAAGCTATGCTTGAATCCCCATATTTGCTTCTAGTCCCGTTGCATATTTAAGCTCCTTCACTTAGAAAGAACTATTTAATAAGCAAATCTCTATCTATGTTCTTCTGATTCCTTTTGATTCCTCCTTTTGTTTTCTCATACTTCTGTATTCTGCCACAGACCCGCTGGACCTGAGGTAGCCTCCTTTTCCAATATCCCTTTTTTCCCCTAAAACTCCTGATCCAAACACTCCTTAACAGTCTTCCCTTCTTTTTTCTTTACCTCAGTTGCAATTATTCCCTCACGCAGCTCTTCTGCACTGCACAGATGAGTTCCAGTTTTGTAGCTGGGTCTTATCCTATGCATTTTTCTTTCAAAGGTGTTCTTTAAAGATATCCATAAAGTTTTAAAGGTTTAAAGGCCAAACTTGAGAGGAAGATCTGGTAAAGGTGCAAGGGACATTGCTATTCTTTCCTTTACCGCAATTTTTTTCTTCTTAAGTATTTTTCCCATTTGCAGCTTTGCTCCATGAATAGCAGTCAGAAGCCCCTGAGGCCTGTTAATTCAGTCACCCCAATTCTTACACATTTGGGGTGCAATAAAATGGGCTCCAGATACCATCAGCTCGTGCTGTTGGGTAAAAGTCTGACTAATGTTATTTTGATAAAAACCAAAGACCCCTCCCCCTTCTCCCCAGGGGATTCTGCATTTATTTTATGCTTTAAATTGAACAGAAAGCAACCATCATTTCGTTTAGCATCTCCTTCTTCTAGCTAGCCTTTGGAAGGTTGGGAAAGGTGGGGCGTACTGTTGGAGCACCCCTATTTTCACATTCCCAGTTCCCTGTCCCTCTCTTCCTCCCCAGGCACAGAGAGGCACACAGGCAAACAACAGCCTATCTGCAACTCAGTTACCACTGCGAGCAACTACAGCTTTTTGTTTAACTGTATAATTGCTCTCTCAGTGGGTTGTGGGTTTTCTTTTCCCCATCTCCATTTGTTTTCTTAATAACTAAGACCAGTACATTTAAATGGTCCTTTCCCTTTTTTTTCCTCTTTTACATTAAAAAAAAAAAAAAATTAACAAGCATACTGGATGTAACAAGATATGCAGCTAGAAACATTAATCATATTAAAACTAATTAAAAACTGCAAAGTTTGTGTGCATTCCAAGCACTGGGGGTGGGAGGGGGCGGGGAGGCCTTTGGTCTGAGCATTGGCGTTTCCTGAGCGCAAGCAAATGCCTGACACATGGACTTCGCCGAATTCCAAAATGTAGCAAAACAGTGCCTGCATATTTGGCAGGAATCACCACCAGTTCAGGTCAGTGTCTGCTTCAGCAAAAGACGAAGCCCTGCATGTTAACAGAGGAAAATAATTCAGAGGAAAAGGGGGGAACAACATGTGACATTTTGTAAGAGCAGCACTTGCGTTACCCAAGGCGCACCACTCTGTAAACACTTCCTCCGGTGCCAGTGCCTCAGGACGCATTTTTTCGGGTTGGGGCAGGGGGAGGCAGCGGGAGGGGTGAGGGGGAGGTCAGGCCTTTCAAGCTGTTGGGATATGAATGAGCTAGGGTTCCCCCCCCTTTTATTTTTTTAACTTCTTCTTTTTACATGTTGAGTGCAATACATGTTTTAAGGAGACACCAGTGAATCTGCGGCCGAAAAGATGGGCGAGCAGTGCTGCAGGACACCAAACCCCAAAGCAGTGGGAGCGTGGGGCAGAGCAGGAGCACAGCTCCGGGGAAGGGGGTGCGAGTGATGGGCTCTGCAGTGCCATCGCACTACACCAGGTGCAGGGGAGGCCAGCTGGGAAGGGTGGGTGACCCTCGGAAGCCCCTGCACCTCACCTTGCTTCTACCTTGCTGCTCCATGAGCCTATTCCGTGCATCTCGGTGACTGGTCCCCGATGCTGGGGTGAGACAACCCCTGTCCACTTAGGGGCATAGTCTGACACCCTCCTCCCCAATTAATTTAGAAGCAAACCCTCTTTTTAAGCCCTTTCCCAGTGAAAGCAAGAGTAGGTCATTAAGATTTAAAACACTGTTTTGGTCATTGTCTTCCTACTTCTTTCTTGAATTTCAGCACCTTAAGGTGCCTCTGTTGTTGAGGAACTTGCTATTTCTTCAGAGATAGGGCTGGATCACTTGTTATTGTAACACTTCTTGGTGATAAAGTTCAGTCTAAAAATTAAGCAGCTGCAATGTTGCAGCACAAATTAGTTTAATGTAAGCAGTCAGGAGCAGCTGTTTGGCTCGGGACTCCGCTCCGGCGGTGGGGGAAGGGCGCTGTGATGCTGACAGTGTTTTTTTCTCTACATAAACATTTTCGGCTGTTGCAGCTTTTGTGCCGATCATGTGACAGTGTCCCTAGGCAGATAATTTATTTCTGTAGCTTTCATGAGCAATCATTAACCTTCAGACACTGAGCTTGCTTTCTGCTTTGTGGCATTTGTTTTTTTTTTTTTTTGTATCCTAACTAGTTTAATTCACAGAGTGTCAGGAGAAAATTACAACCAATTTATAATAGACTGTAATGCATAATACTTATGTTTCTATTAAAACAGACCTTGCTTACAAGACCATTCTTACGGCTTAGCTTGTGTTCATGGATCAGAATAATTATTTTCAGTGATGTAAGTGCAGCTGTCATCATGATACTCCCATAGTGTCTTATTCTGAATGCAAAGCCCTTCAGAGTCCTGATTTGGGACCACCCTTTTGAATTCCCCCTTTGCTGGAGACACTGCGAAGTTTATTGAGATGCAACAGGCTTGGGAGAAAGGGCATAGCATTTATTGTGGTGATTGCTATTCTCCCACCATGACCGGCTGCTGAACAGGTATTGACTGCCATAGAAAGTGTGGCTGGGGGAGAGGCGAGGCATTACTGATAACAATTACAGCTCGAATCTCTGCTAACTTAGACCGGCGTTTCAGAGCACACTCAGGCGACAGGCTTGGATCACAATCCGGTTGTGGCTGCTAGAAAAAGACTTCATTTTCATTCCTGTCCATTTTGTTACAGTAAGGGAAACAATAAATTAGGTGACTTTGTCAAGGTCACTGAAGAAATAAGTGTCAGGATAGGAATTTCCCTTTCCCTGATCCTTTTCCCCAAGTCCTGTGCTTCTGTCTAGGGAAGATTACAAAAGAGTGAAAAATACAGAGTCTTGGGCAAAAGAACTAAAAAGTAAGCAATAAAAAAAGCATGAGGTGAGTAGGGGCAGGGAAGAGAAATCATAAAAAGAGCTGAAAGCCAGGGTGACTGCTGACTTACAGTGAATATAATTTCCCTTCAGATCTGAATGTGATTTTTGCTTTTGTTCACTGCCTGTCTGCCTTAATTCCTTTTTCTGACTGGTCATTCACTAGCACTGGCTAGTTCATAATTTTTGTACCAGAGGGCAAGATATTGTGTTTGTATATGCCTGTGAATAGGTGTAATCTAGACATGTGTACTTCTTAGTTTATTTCTTATAGCTTGTGCCATAGTGGAATCAGACATTTGTGATAGAAGTGCTCCCAACATAATGTTGCAGATACAATGGACAAGACAGACACAGGGTGGAAGGGGACAGAGATGGAAAAATAAAAGGATATTTCCAATGCCCCAAGGGAAAAAACGGATGTTATCATAATCTGGTCAATGAAAGAGCAGTACTATCCAGATAGTTCAACTATTGCTTTATCTCCTTAGGACTCAAATGAAACTTTGTCCATCCTATGATTGGCCCTTAACTTATGAAAAAGGCATGTAACTGAAAGAAGACCAAAACATATGCTGAAGTCTGAGATGTGGCAGTAGTAGATGCTGTACCATCTTGTAAAACATACAAATGGGTGGATGGATTTTTGCTGTCAATGTCAAGAAAAATATTGTTTCCTCATTAGTTAAAAAAAAAGTCTGAAATTGGTGTTTTACTGATGCTAGGTCTCCGTGTGGAAAGATGAATGAATGAGTAGCTCACTGTTTGAAGCCTCCATCTTTCAAAATGTTTAATGAAAATGAAAGTACAACATATGGTAAATGTGGACTGAAATCAGGGATGAAAAAGCAGAAGCCTGGGATGCCCACTGAAAGGCAAATGGGACTACAGAGGCACTTGGTATGGTGTTACATATAGAAGTGGGTAACATTTCTGGAGGTATTAGGAGTGATTTAGGAGTTATCATCCCATTGATTTTTGACTAGAGTCAGGATGTAACTGCCTAAGTCAATTCTGAAAATGGGAATTAGATTTCTAAGTCATTTTAAGGTGCTTTTGAAATTTTTTGCTCTAATCCCAGGTTGATTAATTTGTAACAAGGTGATTCATTCGTATCTTTCTTGTCTTCAGAAGCCTGAATGACACATTTGAGATGCACTCTAAAAGCACAGGTAATAGTCAGAGTGCTACCTCAGCGACTTTAAAAGACAATTGATTAATTTGAATTCATGCTTTTATTCACACTTTTAGAGGATTCTGAAATTAGTAATAGCACTTTGGAGCTGCTTGGTTTGAACTGTCACTTCCATGCCCTTGCCTTCATAAAGGTTTTCCTATTTTTTTTTTCTTTTTTTTCTTTTTCCTGAAAACTGTCCCTATGCCTCCCCATTGCTAACAGCAATGCAGCCTCTCTGGTCAAGCAGGAGCTCTAAGATAGTAGCTGCTTTGCTGCACGGAATGGCTGAGTAGCTTTAGACAAAACAATGTCCAGGAACCTGCTGTGAACTTGTCTCTACTAGTTTGCACTGGGAACTACAGGTACTTTTGCTGGAGCTGCCCTACCATGAGCAGTGCTGGGAGAAAGGGCTGGTCAGACAATTAGTAAGAGAAGACTTTCTTACAGTTAATTCAAGCCACCTTACCTGCTAATAATTTTTTTTTTGTTATTACTGTCTTAATCTACTGTTGAAAAGCTGAAACTGTAGTAATACTGGTATAGATTTGGCCAAGACATTATATATAAATGTAGATATACTGCTATCTTACATCAGCAACATTATTGCAAAGGTCAATTTGCATTGCTCCTGTGAGCCTCTGTGTTTTAGGGTGTAACTGATGACACAAAATCCTTTCTGAAGTGAAAGGAAGACTGCCAAGCCTATCTGTGGGACTTCTTGAAAAACATTAGTGCTTACCAGAAGCAAATCTAAATATTTGACTTGACTGTACTTTCAGAATCGAAGGATCTGATGATCACAACAAATTTACTTTCATTCCCTGGTACAACTGCAATCAAACAGACGTCTCAAGTACATTCAGAAGGCAATGGCTGGTATGTACTGTTTGGAGTAAAGAAACCTCGGCTTTCTTACATGTCTTCAAGGAGAAAAGCAGAGTAGAGGGACTGAATGCAACATAAGTTTGATTTATGGACTAATATCACCAACTTTTGACTGTGGAAATTATTTTGTGGAATGATTTGTTTCATGCAGTTTCAAAATAATCTCCCTGAGAGCTAGGAAGTCACCTAAGTTTTCTGAGCTGAAGGCTGGAGAGAATCATGGTCCCAGGGAGCCATCCTGCATTTTCCAGTGTCAGCAATCTCACCCACTACACATCATTTGATGTAAGGGTTCCTAAAAGGTCCAAAAAGGAATACTGGGGACATCCGAGTACCAGGGAAAACATGCCTCTAAGAACGTAGTCTGAAACTCTCTACTCTTAGTCACACAAGAGTAGGAGAAAGGTAAAACTTTATCACAGTCTGAGCTGCAGCATCTGGGCTTTTTTTTTCCCTTAGTCCCTTGTCTGGAAAAAGTGCTGCACATCATTTGCTCCTTGAGGAATGGAGTGCTTTACACTGAGAGCGACCCTTGCAAGCTCTTCTGGCTCACTGGCCCTTCTGTTGTTTAGGACATCAAGCCCTGAGTTAATGAGAGACAGAGCTTTCCTCCCCAGTAGCCCACAGCTGTAGAGGGTGTATCTAGAAGATTTGAAGACTACCATGAATTTTACCACCATCAGTTCCCTGAACTCGCTTTTTTAAAAATAAACAGATAAAATATGAATGTGTATGTAATACTTAAACATATTCTAAACCAGATCCCAGACTGTGCACCATGCTCTCAGGAGAGAATGATAAAGCAGATTGCTTTGTGCAGTAACAGAGCTAGGAAATGGTGACAAACACAGGATAGGACTGTGTATGTAAACCTGCTCTTTGAGGGCTTGAACTGGTAAATTTCTTTCCCTTGCATTTTTCATTGCTTAGAGAGGGAAAAAACAACAAACACCCTCAAAAGGCAAAACCACAAGACAAAACCCTAACCCAAAACCCTGCAGAGGAAATGAAACCACAAGAATATTTTTCACACTAGCTAATATCGAGGGTCTGCCATGTTCAGAGCAAGCCTAGAAGTTCACAGGTGCACTGTACCATTCTCCAGAACGCATTGGCCTTTTTCTCTCTTGATATACACAGGTGTTTTAATGTAGTTTTAACCATTTATTTATTTTCACTTTTATTTTTTGCCACCTGGAATCCACGCATTCTTTTCACTGCCATGCAGCTGACTAGACCCAGAGGCTTCACAGTGAAGTAAAATTTCATCCCAGAATGTGTATAATGTAGGGAAAGTTGAGCAAAATGAATTTATTTTCACAAGAACAAGTGATAGTCCTTATTTTCACAAGGACTTTTAGTTTACAAATCAGTATTTAATTTATATGAACTGCAACACATAAAACAAGGGAGGAGTTAGCAGAAACAGGAAGGAAGTATCTAGAAATCTGTTTTGACAGAATTATCCCCCCGAAAGATTTTTCAATAAAGCTTTCATTTTCTTTACAGGGGATTGAATGTTAAAGGTGTTAGATACCTGAGAATGGGTGAAAATAAAGAGGGGTAACATGCATAATATTAGTTAACAATATTATTTAAGTGCCTACACAGTTTTCTCTTGCTACACTGTCTACTTGACATCATCATCGATAAAATTTAATTGGCTCTTCTACAAATGCCTTCTCCCAGAGAGAATGAAATATCCAAAACATAGCTAAATGGAGAAAAATTCCCAGAATCTCCCAATTAGGGAAAGTTTCAGAGGGAGGTATAAATAGAGCATAATTGAGACTTAAGTGGTACATACCTTTTGTGACCTTTTGCAGAGAACATATTCACCTTAGCTAACTATTTGAGCAAAGATATACTTGGTACTGGTCCTGTAGTAAATAAGACATTCCTTCCCTTTAAATGTGAACTACTGTGTGATTTGCAGCTCCAGCATGTCAGTTCAGTTTTCTTGGAGGGGAAGAATCTGGTGTCTGTAAGCTGATTTTTAAGTGCTTAAGTGGATTTGAGAAGCAGGCAGCCATATACTTTGGGGGAAAAAAAAAAGAACCCCTGAAGAAAAAAATTGATTTTCAGATTTCCCATTCAGGATTTAAAAGCAATTCTCTCCGTGTGCTCAATATGTAATAAAAATAGACCTATTATAGCCAATCACTGCTCTGAGTTTACACCCAGTTTCTTCAGTGGAGCTCGGATTTAGCCCAGTATCTGCCTTAGGAAAGAAACATGTATGTGCAATGAAATGATGGAATTTGATGTAATACAGAAATAGTCCAACCAAGTATAACTAGAAATAAGGGGATGAAAGAGAACAAAAAAAAATCCATGCTGATAATGAGGAAAAATTTCATAGCAGTGAGGTCTGTAAGTCTGCTGAATGGTCTCCCAAGGGAACGAGTTGAATCCTCATTGCTTTAGTTATTTTTTAAATGAACAAAACAGTCAAAATCCTTGCAAGGAGACACTCTTAATTAACAAGAAGACAGGAAAAATGACCTAATGGATCTTTTTTTCCATCTCCACTGTTCATGAGTATTATTGTAGGCAAAACCAGGTTTGGCAATAAAATTATGGATTTCCAATTTTCACAGCAATTTTGCAGCACTCTTATTCCATAATAATAGCAGTACTTTCCCACTTTTCATTTCCCTCTGTAAACTTTTGAGTCTTACTCTTCCTTCAAAGAGGGCTATTTTGTAGACTCTGACTACAACCAGCTGTCAGGTAGCCTAATTTACTTTAAATAATACTGCTTGTAAGTATAAGATAAATATTTGGACCTTGTGCCTCATGATTTTCATCAGGAACTCTTCAGTCAGACCTCAAGTCCAGGGTAACAGTACTGAACAAAATGTCAATGCCTGTATCTATGGGTCATTTTGTGAAATAAGGGGCTGCAAATACAGCCAAGTGTTAGGCTTTTGTTGATTTTTCACAAACATAAATTATGAAGGCACGATATGCACGCATGCGTGACATCTTTGTGATCAGTATTTGGGGTTCCTGATATGATTTGAACACTTTTCTTCTTTCCATAGAAACCAGTCTTTGACCTGGAAAGTTTTCACACTAGCAAGAGGTCCAGGCAAAGGTGATTCCTTCTCCTCTGTCCAGGCATCTCTGGTACCCATCAGCGCCCTGCATCCCTTCCCTCGTTCTCAGAAACCCCACACTGACCTAAATGGTGAGCTGGCTCAAACAAAGGGTAACTCAGCAAGAATAACAGGTAAGAAATAGTGCAAGGAGAGCAGCAATAGCACATGGTCCTTTACGGGCTTGCTCCTCAGCAGCTGGATTTTTTTGGTTTTTTTTTAGATGATAGTGACATGAATTTTGATGCTTAATACTGATGTAAAAACTGAAGTGATGCTGCAATGAGTCAGGTCCTACTTCTTCGAAATGCTGTGCAAATATTTGCCAGTTACTCTTCCCAGCAGCCAGCAAGCTATGCAACCTTGTTGCTGCTTTATCAGAAGACAGATTGATGGAGGTAAAATGCAGGAAGTTCTGACTTATGTTACAGTCATACAGCAAGGATGGGCAAAGGGTATTATGTCCGTCATAATCAGCCCCAGATAAACCTGTGAGTAGTATGACCAAGATGAGTATAAAATAGAGAGAGACATGGTGCTTATTTATATTTATTAGTGATTTACTGAGATGAGCGTTCATCCCAAGAGTTAATCCAGGAATATCCAAACCACTGTAATTATCCCTGCACAAAGGCTCTCTATTATTTGCCTGTTAAGTAACAAAGCCTTTTCATTACCTGGCACTGACATAACTTTATCTGCAGTGGTAGGTAGGCAGTGAACTAGCTTCCCCTGTTTGTGGGGGATGGGATGTCATGGGATGAAGCCCTCCCCTGTCCGTGCAAGCTCTAGCAAAATACAAATGGGATGGCCAAACTTTTCTTTGAATAAAAATGACTGTCATTGCTAATATGCCAAATTTTGTGTACCACAAACAGCTGAAATCTTATGAACAGTACAAAAAGAACAAAGGAGCAAATTACTATCACACAGAGAAATGAAAATGTAGAAGCACTGGCCACAGGAAAGTAACTGTATTAAAACTGGGAAAGGATCCAAAATCTGTAGTAGCTCTCTAATCTGCAACACAAGAGCAAGGATTTTCATTATGTTTTGCATTCCACATGCGCCTTTGCTTTGGAGCTCTTATGCAATTGTTGATGCAGTAAAACCATTGTATTCATAACGATTTCAAAGATGTGGATGCTTCCAGGGTTTGACCTATTTTACCACTCATGCATTATACACAGGGTAAAGCTACTCTCATAAGGCAGAGTCATTAGTACTTAAAATGTATCTGTCTACTGCTGTCCCTTTTCTCTGTAAGGCTGCTGATTTTTTACAATTCTAAATCAATTATTTTTTATTAAATAATTTACGTTTACATGCATCAATGGAAACTGCCCACACACATTTTAAGGCAGAGCTCAGTGTATAAAGATAATGTAAGGGGTTACAACTGTTATTAGCCCATAGAAAATATTTCTGTTCAGGGTTCCTTAACCAAAGTCTAAATAGTCCTTTTCAATTTGGGATATTTTTTACTTTGGAGATATAAAAACATACCTGTGGTCATTACTTGCCGACCAGCAATACAACTCAGGTTTTTTGGAGGCTCAGATTCAGCAAAATTCCTAATCCCATGCTTTGCTTTCAGTGGGATGAAATCTTCCATAGTTAAGCATGTTTGAGACCTATTAATGTCTACAGGACTCAAACTTTGCTCTGCACAGTAAGGTGCAAACAACTTCTTGAACATCAGTGTAATGCTTCCGGATTTTTCCATGAGCCAGATCACAAATTTTGTGTGCTGTAGTAATCATTGCAAGGACAAACCTTCCTGCTTCTTTTTGAAAAAAATAATTAATATCTGATCACCACATAGTGCAGTTCAGGGCTTATTTTATTTAGATCTCCTAAGCCATCCTGTCAGGTACTGCCAGCAAGTTTGGACTTTGAAGACAGCACTGATTTGTCCAGGCTCTACCATGGATTGCCAGAGTAAAGAACAGGCCCAGGACAAATGTATCTCCCACTGCTGAAGTGTTACCATAGGTAAGGCATACAGCATGGATGAACTCCAGTGATCCCTTCCAGCCCTAGCAATTCTGTGATTCTGTGAGATGATGGGAGTAGGCTCAGACCAAAAGTTTGTTTGCAGCGGTGGGGGAAGCTAGTGACTACCACCCTTCCCCCCTCCCTCCTCCACAGGGATCTTGTTTTCTGTGGGTCAGTCTTCCCCTTTCTCCACAAAAACTGGATTAATCTCTCTGAAGCAGCTGCACAACAAAAGCTTAGATGTCTGCCCAGAAAATCTTTCCTCTGTACCAGCTGCACTAGTGGCATTGGGGCAGAGATCTTCCCTTTACCTGCTGGGCAGAGAGAGGCTCTTCAACATCATGTCACTCCTTTTGACTTGTGTAACTTTTTTGAAACCCTTGTGAGGGAGATGTCACAGCACTGCTGAAGATGACCTATGTGCTGGTCACTTCAGCACTGGGGCAGAGACCAGGGCTCCTCCCAGGACTGAATTCAGGGCAGGGCCAAGAGTTTTCCCACTTCCCAGTTGTAGTCTTACATCTCGGCTCTGGGCTGAGGGTGGATGGTGTTTCTCTGCCTGGCTCTGGGCTCTTGAGTGCTTTGGGGCCGAAGTGTGGTCTCTAATGAGAAGTTAAATGAAACCTTTGCTGTTTCTGTGACCTCCAAAAATAGGAGCAAAGTGAAAACAGAGGCAAGAGTCAATCAGCCAGTGATTACATTAAAGAAAATGGTTCTCGGCGGAAAGCATGAAAGAGAAAACAGACTGGGTGCTGGGATTGAAGTAAAGAAAACAAGACTTGTGGGGTTTTGAGGTCTTTTACTTTACTTTTAATCCTTTCATAGTGTATTTTAAATTCATAAATAATGGAATAAAAAAGACACCAACTAAACTCTGCTAAATGATCTTGAGCCCTCAAGCCTCAATCAAAAAATAAACACTGTAATGATTTTAAAAGGAATTAGTAATACACAATTATAGTATTCCATGTTTAAAAATAAAGCTGTTGAATAAATGAACAATACCATGGCTGAAAAGTATTTCAGCTGAAGAGTGAAATCCCTGCAGAGAGTGATCTGTGAGATTCTGCAGGAAATCTGCATTACAATACACCATTTCCATTTCCAGGGAGGGACTCACAGAAGGACACATGGAGGAGAAGAAAGAAATGAAAAAGCCCCAGTCCTTTATGCCTAGGTTGTAGGGGGCCTTGGCCCATCATTCTCATGCTAAACAGTTACTTCTTCTACAGGTACCCGACTAAAATGGGAATATTATTTGAAAGAATAGTGAATGTGAAAAAGGCTAACAGAATTGGTTCTTAGGTTAAAGAAAGCTGTCTCCATAGCTCGCTTAGATACAGCAGACATGGGTTTACTTCTCTGTCTTCCTGAAAATGAAGTAAGGAGTGTGTCTGAAGCACTGGGCTGCTCTGCTGCTCTTTGTCTTCTGCCTTCCCATTCCAACTACTCCAGTACTTGTTACTAATTAAATACCTTTGGAGTGGAGGAAAGATTTCAAGCTAGATCATTAGCCCGCTAGTCAACCAGCTTCTGAGGGATGTGGGATGCCAGGGTCCTAAGGCTGCTCCAGGGACAATCACAATCTGGTGTTGCTGTTCTCCAGTAAGGGAAACTACAAATAGTGTCCTTTAGGCTTAAGTCTTCTGGCTGTAGTTTAGCAGCTGGGGAAATGGCCATCCAGAGACTTGGATACACAAAGTATTTTGTCCTGGCTGACTGCCCCATCTGAAGGCTAGGGTGCAATGGGCCAGCTTCACTTGTGTGTGGAAAAATTTACACAAGGCTGCTGGTTTCCTTTTGCTGTAGAGCGGGAAAATTTGTGAAATCTTGGTTAAATTTGTGGGATAGGAAAAAGAGAAAGCCAGCAAGTGGAAGAAAAAAGGAATAAAGTTCCTGGCTTCTAGTCCCCAGGTTCCTAAGCCAGCCATAGCAGAGTGTGACTGGGTCACTGGCATTAGCATGTTCACATGGTTACTTTGGTGGAGAGCAGCAGTAAACACACAGCACTGCCTGCACCATGCGTAGCGGGCATAGAAAGTGTTTGGCAGATGGAAAGAATGGGCCCATCAGCTGCATAAATCTGTTTGTTGCAATCTGTACTATAACCAATACAATGGGCTGCGACCTTCTTTGTGGCAGATGAAGACAGTCTTGAAGACAAGCAGATGCCATGTTTCTGTCTCCTTAGCATTTCATTACACACAGAATGTCTTCTGCTTGGGCATGTATCGAAAGGATGACAAACTACAGCGCAATCAGCATCTGGTTATTTCCGCTAATCAGAAGTTTGTGGTGATTCCAAAATGACCCAAAATTTGCCCCTAACAAATCTGCCCCTCTACTCCTGGAAAGCATTAAAGGTCACTCACAAGTGTTTCCTATGTTTTCCCTTAGACTGTCATCTTTTGCTTATAATTTATTGTGGCTCTGCATTATACCAAAGTATGATCTAATTAAGGGTAGAATAATTTGAAATTTCTGCATTTGTGCAAACAAAATATCTGCCTTCATACATGGATTTAGCCACATTTTATGTATGGGCATAATGTCTATGGATTTGTGTATTTGTGTGAGTGTGTGTATGAAGGCAAACATTTCAAAAAGGTGTGTATGTGAAGAGGCAGTTTTAAAAGCATACCTTACATGGTATAAAATATACTGCTACATAAATCACGGGAAGAATTCCATCTCTAAATTAAAGTACACTCCAGAAAGAGCAATTATTGCCTCTAAAATGTTTCTGTTAAATTCATGAGACACCATACAATTTTATTCATGTTATCATCTACGGTTGCCTGAAAGTGTCAAAAAAAGCCTTAGCCACTAGCAGAGAAATGTGCAAAATACTGTCAAAGGAGTGGCAAAGGTCATTTCTATTGCCTGCCTTTTTATGCGTTCCATTTTTGTCTTTTTTTTTTTCTCATTGCAGTTTGTTTGTGTACATTGCAAAACTTTAATGGAAGAAAATATGAGGGGGCAAAATAAATATAAAGAAACAGACTGCTGTTCAGCAGTGCTGAGTTGGTATTTCCATGAATGATGTTAGACTCGTGTTTAGAATAAAAATTCGGAAAGTCCACAAAGAGAAGGTTGCAGCAATGCTTTTCTCCTTTTCTTTCTCTTTTACACTTGATACATTTTAAAATTAACATGTATTTCTGTGTATTTTGATAAACGTGTTATCATTAAGCACAGCAGTACCAATTCTGCGAGGCACAGAAAGGAGAAGCCATGGAACAGCTGGACCATACATTTTCTTTGGTACTGCAGATGGCCCATTGCTCTGTGCATGGGATTTTGTTTGTGCAGGTTTAAATTCCAAACTCGCTTGCTTAACCCCTGCAGTAATAGCAACTGATTAGGGTTTAACACAGCAATAACATTTCCATATGCAGGTGCCTGACATCAGGCATGAAAGCTGCATCTGAGATCCCTAAGAAAAGGTACCATTTTCCAGGGATGGCAGCAAGCATTTAGAGTTTTTATTGAATTCAGTTGTATCAGCATGTCCTTCATATCTCTGAGAAGGAGAAGCCCTTAACTCTGGTTAATCAGTTGAAATATTATCTTGATCTTCTCAGTAAAGTGTCTTAAATTCAGAAGAGCTTTACTTGTTCAGAATCAGGCTTAGCAAAGTATATAAATAAATGCTGAGGTAAAAGGCAAGACTGAGTATAATCAGATACTTAAGTGCTTTGCTGTATAAGGGCACATTTTAAGTATTTCCTTGAGTCAGTCCCTAATTGTCTGTTATGCCTGCCTTGAAATGAGATTTACAAGTGTTCTGGCAATGTTTAAAGGCAGTGTAGCTTCATTTCTATAGCTACTTCTTTACTTTTTTTGCTGTAAGTTTGCTTTCTCCCTTCTTATTGTAACACTCCTTCAAGCGGTAAAGAAAACTCCATGTGAAGTATGAGCACAGTCCTTGAATGAACACTTTATTCCTTGAGATAAGGAAAGACATTGTATGTAAAATGTGATGGATAAGCTGACCTCTGTAAAAAAACCAAACTGTTCCTGTTTCCTCCTAAAATACCACTCAGTAGGTGATGGTACAGGTTTTTCACACCTCACAAGAGTCTGCATAGTTGCAAACCTACAAAAGTGAAAAATGGTGTAGAAACAGTGACATTACAGTTAGAGGCTGCACCTCCTGTGCAGATGCAGAAATGACACCAAGCAGAGTTTCTATGAAAACCGGGAAAGCCTTTCTCCAGAGATCACTGCGGAAGTGGGGTCAAATGGTAGCTGAAACAAGGGTGTCACTGGACGGTGCTTGAGTGCCAGGCAGTCTCAGCTGTACTGCCAGGACCACAGCAAAGGGAGGTAACAAGGTGTTGTACACAAATATTTCCATCAAGAAGGTGGAAATTCCTGAAATCTCCATATGTTGAATAGTCTTAGGAGAGTTCCAGCATAATTTGTCAGATCAGAAGCTTTAAACTTCCAGAGTTTTTAGATGTTTAGACTAACTGGACACTAGGAGCTCTAGGGCCCTTTTAGAGCCAAGAACAAAATACTGACACTACAATACAGTAATATCAATTGCTTGCCTAGTAGCAACAGTATATTTCAAGGCACTTTTCATATTTATTTCCTATGGACCTATTTCCTGCAACCTATGGAGAAGGTTAGATCTGGGCAGGGAACCTATTCCCAGCCCTTTGAAACTGTTTATGGTTGCTATTGTTTTTCCTGTTGGGATAAATCCAACATGCTTTTACATTTTTTTCATGGAGAGAAAGCACATCACTGAACTCTTAAGAGTCTGCTCATAGTGAGTTAAATCAGGTACCTTACAGAACTCAATATGGATTATTTGGACTGGAATTTGTGTATTTGAATTCTGAACAATCCATGTATGAACTTGTGGAACTCAAGTATTCTGTCTCCAGTGTTTTTATGATTAAAAAGACAGAGAGAAAATTATACCTCAGAAAATTGCTGTTTACAAATAATGTCCCAAAATCAGTTGAATCCCTATAGTGGAAACTACCACATGCCATTCAAACTGTTTTGTCTACCCAAATTTCTGGCTTTACTGCTTACCTGCCTAGCCAATAAATATGACTGGCACATTTCATCACTGATGTAGAATTCAGGTATCAGAAAGTCCACATTTGCTTTCACCTGGTCCTGGATTGAGTGCAGCTCTGATTTCTGGCATGAACAATGCCTCAGATTCCTTAAATTAGCATTGGCTTCTGACTCAGACACTCCTACCTTCTCCCTGACCCGCAAACGCTAGCCTAGGCCAGCCAACTCCCCTTCCTACCAATATACCTATAAGCACACAGCTAAAAAAAAATTAATAATTTATCTTTTTGCCCCCCAGTAAAATAGTTTTGTCAGTCTACAATTCTCAGGCCTTTATGAAAGGGACTTTCTTTTAACTGTGACTTGTGCAAGTAACTACATGCATAATTTCTGTTTGATAAACAGTAAAAACAATGCTAAAATTAAAGCATTCTTTTTGTCAGCATAAGTAGCTGGAATGCTGAAGGCTGTTCTTCTAGTAGGGAGTGATCTTGCACACATTTATTTATCTGGTTAAACTTTGCGGCTCATTTTTAAAGCCAGCAACTTCTCAACCCCAAGCAGCAGAGCACAAGTAAAGGCAGATGGTCGAATGAAGCAGAAAGACTGACTATAAAAAGCTCAGCCTTCCAATAATGTTGCTGCCTCCCAGTTTTTTCATACAAATCTCTCCATTTTGCCTTCCAGAGCCTCACAATTAAAATTCTATTCTGCCTGTCTAATCAAGACAGCAAATCTATTGAATTGCATAATACTGGGGATAATCAAGGAAGGATGTGACATGAATCCATTTTTCTTTACAGGTAGAAAATGAAATATTTTCTCTCTCCCTCTGAAAACAGATGGGTGGCTGAGGAGTTTTTATTTGGCCTCTCTTCTCCCTCTTGTTCCTTTCTACCTTTGGCACCAGGCATTCGCTGTTGAGTAGATCTGCTCATCAGGGACCACCAGCATGGGGGCAAACAGGTTTCAGTGGTGACAATGCCTTACTGGTGCGGGAGAGGCACTGCACGTGGCTCTAGATGCAAGTGGATTTAAGTGGCAGTGTTAATCTCCTCACTGCCCACCCCTTTGCTTTAAGGTTATTTTTCCAGTAGCTGGGAGAACTGAATAAAATGTGTATTTGCTCCCTTGTTGCTGTAGCCAAATCCTGTTTATTAATGCACTCTGAAATCCCTTCTGCACCTCCTGTAATTCATGTTTACATCCTTTAGGGCTGGTCTGGGCTCTTCAGAAGAAAAGAAGGGTTTGCAGGATTTGATCCTGCAGTCTGTGGCTTCTCACACTTAACTAAGTGACCAAATGTAACTGTGGAGCGAGGGCACGTCGCTCCCTCTCAGCTGTTTGAAGAGGAGCTGTGTGAGCTTGTGCAATGATTGAAATTAGCACGTAGCTTCCTCTCCACCAGCAAATCCCTGTGCATAGAGGTGAGCAGGCAGACTACTTTTTGTGTAAAGTCAGAGAGGGAATCAACCCAACTGAGCTGAATTGGTTTGTAACCCAATCATGCTTAATTTGGTTACAGGAAAAACAAGGCCCACAGAGTTTCAACCTTGTTCCTGTGCAACATCAGGAATCTGATTTGTGCCGATCTCATAATCGGGTGCAGACAACAAGGAAAACAAGTCCTTGCAGTGGTTTCTTTACTGAGCCTAACAAACCACATCTGATAAGCTATATAATTTGCTACAGCAATTTGTGCCAAAAATAAAAGGCACAGTCCTACAGAGCAGCACGTTTCTGAGAAAAACAGAACCCCACCTCTTGCCTTTGCAGCATCTTTCTCTTTCTGTTGCTCTCTCAGTGAGCCTGAGCAGATGCCTTCCATCCTGGATGCTGCTGTGGAGTACCTTGCCTGCCCTGCTCCCCAAACTGATTTTGTCTCCCTTCTTCTCTGCAGGATGATCCAAGGTGGAATAGGAAATGATGACAGTACCTTGATGACTTGAACAGTTAAGGTTTTTTGTTGGCTGAGTGGCTGTGACTAGAGGGGAGGAAGCTGAAGATCTAAATCATCAAGTCATAAGCTACACAAATTTTTCTAAAAGAACCCACGCTTTTTTGTTGTTGTTGGTGGTGTTGATTTGACAGTTATTCTAATCTTGCAAGAAATGTTTCTTTTTTTAGTTTAGTTCAGTTTTAGTGACCAGAAAAGGAACTCGTTCATCATGTGTATTTTACATATCAGGCCTCTAATGGAAAAAAAATTCCTACGCATTTTTGGGCGTTTGATTTTTTTCTTTGTCCTGTTTCTTAGAGAGAGGAAAAGAACAAAAGCAAACAATACAAAGTTCTGAAGAATGCAAGCTGTCAGCTACGCTATGAAATAACTTGGAGGTTAAATGTGAATCACTGCAGTATGTTTTCTAATTTGGATTTTGCCAAGGTTACCTTAAAAACCTTAATGCTTTTTGCAGTGTTTACAGCAAAAACTGCAGATGTGCTTCTTGGTTATTAAAGGGAAAGCATATGAGAGGGAGGTGGACTAAAAGGAAAGGAGAATGAAAGGTCAATGATTTTAATTCTACCTCGCTGAATTCCAAAGTTTGAAGGGATATATTTGCTTGAAAGGTCATGCTGTGGAAGGTAAGCACCCTGAAAGCAGCGTGTTCGGGGTTGTACAGTGGAAATAAACAACAAGGTAACTTGCCGGGATGTTTGCGTGTCAAAGGTGACAAAAAACCTGCCTTTCTTTTCAAAGCCTCTCAGCCCTCTGCAAACTCACTGGGATCAGGACTGGAGTTTAAAGGCAACACAGTGGTGTTTGCTTTAACTCCTTACACAAAAGCCTGATCCAGTAGCCACTAAGATTTCACTGCTTGCTGAAAGCAACTAAAGGAGAGAGCAGCAGGCTTCATATCAGAGCAGTACTTGAAACTTTCAGTGTTTGTGGGTTCAGTGAGTTCACACTGAACTTAAATATGAAAATTCTAGAAAAACAAAATCTGGGCACAAAGATCTGCAATGCTGACTTCGATTATGAAAATCCTTCTGATGGTAACTTTGAGGCCAAATATATAATACTTTGGTTCTTTGCTTGCACATAACCCAGCACAATGGATTCCAAATTTATGAATATTGCCTCTGAGCACTACTACAGCACAACAGTGGATACTGATAATGTTATTTATTCTTCAGTTAAAGTTACCTGGAAGGAATGAGATCCTTCAAGTCAAGTATCAAAAAAGTTTTCCTTTAACACCCACCCCTCCTCTCTGCCCCCTGGCCAATTCTTGCATGGTTCATTAGTGGATTTTAACTATATAGCAGTACTGGAAGGAAGGAAAGTTCTTACAGGCAAGGACGATGGAGGCACACGACAGAATAAGTGACTTATACAAGGTCATGCAGGAAACCTGATGCTGTGCCAAGAACAGAGTGTAAGTTCCTTGAGTTCTAGCTAAGCTCTTTGTCCATTTACCCATCCTCCTGCCTGCTTGCCTAAGCCAAATAAACAATGACAGCCCACACACACACACACACACACACACACACACACACACGCACACACGCACCTACGCACATGTGCACACATTACAAGACAGTATTCCTGCAAAAAACCTCAAATGTTTGGAAGCAGCAGGCAAAGCTGCTTGTGCACCTTTAGTTTAAGCAGCCCTGTCTGTATGTATTCTAATGCATGGTGTTTAAACAAACCCAACACTTTAAAATTGCAGCCCGTTGAGCATATGGACAGTGCAATCTTCGAAAGGATTTTCATCTGCCAACATCTTGGTGGAATATGGTTCATCGCAGAAATAAAGCACGCTGGGTTTTAAGTTCCTTCCCCCAAGTGCATGGGGAACAAGGGCTTTTGAAGGAATCATCACTAGAGTATGTTAACATGAGAAACAGCTAATTTAGCCCTTGCCTCATTGTCAGAAATCTTTACTTGAGGCTGAAAAGTACGATGAGCATTGTTAGCCTGAACCATTATAGTCTGGCAGACACAAGCAATGGTACACAGAATCGTATAATGGTGTCAGCAGATTTAGGACTTAGCTTGTGCTACTCAGTCTATATTTAATTCTACAGTGAGTTTGCCTCTCTGATTAGGCTCTACTCCTGTATCCCTGCTAACAGCTGAAATATTGTCTCTGCCTTAAATGAAAGGAGGATCAGGCTTTAAAGAAAGGAGCTCTTATTTTTTGCAAAGCTGTACTCAATGAGCATGTTTTGGAAATACATCAGCATGACCTTTCAGCAATGTGCCAAAAAATGGGAAAAAAAGGGAAAGACTTTGGGAACTGCCAACCAGGAAACATTGTTTTGTTTCTTTAAAAAAGAAAACCAGAAACCCATCCAAGAATTTTTGTGTAAGTTAGAGGCTAAGTCACTCTCCTTTATAATCAC
This sequence comes from Entomyzon cyanotis, assembly GCA_024500445.1. NCBI lineage: Eukaryota > Metazoa > Chordata > Aves > Passeriformes > Meliphagidae > Entomyzon > Entomyzon cyanotis. The sequence goes on from JAKEPQ010000871.1 coordinate 12,035,885, forward strand.
TCATCTTTTTCTGGATACTGTATTTTCAGTGAGGGTAGATAAAATCTGGCAACATGCTCATTGGCTCTGTGTTTGGATTCAGTCCCCTTGACTCATCTGCCTCCATAAACTTTCATCTCCTAAACTCAAAGCAAGTTCACCCAGGAAAGGAAAAAGAGGGAAGGGGGCTGGGGCGAAGGCTGGCAAACTGCACAATAAAAATCCAAATTGCAGCTTTTGCCATTTCTCAATGAAGAAAACATTAGCAATGGCCAAGAAGTGCAATAAAATGCCATAAATCACCCAGGTTTTATTTCCTGTATGGGAGCCCTACATAAAGATGAATTTCTGGCAATTTCTAGATACACACAGGTTTTGCAAGTGTGATTATTTCTTCAGGTTGTGTTGCACTGAGTGATTTTATAACACGTGCAGAGAGTGAATTGGAGAGAGACCGAAAGGTGAAAAGCTATATATACTACTCCTTCACCCTCTGCCTGCTCCCTTCCCCCTTTGCTGGCTGTTTTGCAGTGTCAGCCTTCCATGCATCATCAGCTCTCTACAAGCGATGGAAACCCCCTCCCTAGAAGTCAGAGGGCTTGCGCAAAGCCATAGGATTTGGCTATCCTAAATGCACTCTGGTGCATTTCTTATTCTCCTCCTCCCCCCTGTTTACATTCCAGCTCATTTCTCATTTTCCATGGGAAAGAGAGAGATACTAGCAGGTATAACAAGGGGCCCTTTAAATATTTCCCGATTCTTGCTTGCTAATGGGACCCTGAAACCGTGTTTTGCAGAGGTTCTCACACAATGTACTTTCAATAGCAGCATAACTTTTATGGAAGTTTTGTTAAAGTGGAGAAAAAAGTTAAAAATAAATTATCCGTTCTTTTAATGCTAATTGCTAATGTAAAGTGGAATAACTGCCATTTTGTTAAATACAAGTAAGTCTGACAAACCCAGTCTTCCAATTTATTTGGAGCTTGGTAATTTTTCTTAGGTGACTGTTCAAAGGGATACTGTCACTTGGTTTAGACCCCAATTTAATTCACTTTAAGGCTGATTTTAATTTCATAGGTAATTAGAGATACTTTTCTTCATGTTAAACATACCCAATCTCACAGAGTGATAACAACATCCCCAACAACCAATGTTTAAATAGGACATATTAAACCAGCCCCCCAACATTTTGTGCCCCCTCTAGCTTCACCAGTTGGCTAGTAAGCATGGAGCCAAATTCTGCTTCAGTGACACATATGCAGCCAGCCTCCCCCTCACCTTAATGAGAGCTCTGTGCCTACTTCCAAGGGCAGAATTCGACCCATTTTTTCCCAGGGTGGTAAGGGGCTCAGATGCTTCTTCCTCCTCCTATTTTGCTTTGCTGATGGATGAGTGCAGTGCACCAGCACAAACAGTCGTGGTATAGATCCTAAACATAAACGTGATGTTAATTTCAAGGTCTATTAGCAACACCACGAAAAAAAAAAATGTTTGACAGGACAAAATCTGCAGGGGAAAAGAAAACATTATTCTCAAGCTTCAGGGAGGTTATTATTACAAACAATGGAGAATCGATAAATTATATTTAACACTATTAAAGGCAGTTGACAGTGCTCCTTTGAGTGAGCACACCGAGGTCCCGAACACCGTGTGACTGCTGCCCGAGTGCCCAGAGCTTGCTAACTCACCATCGGGTCACGTTGGGAACACTCTGCACAGCATTTGTGCAAGAGCTGCTGGGAAGTGCACTGTGCTGAGAGCGCACACACACACACACACACACACACACACACACACACACACACATCAATAAACTGAAACACAGTCTTTTTTTTTCCCCCTCTGAGCTTGTTATGCTTAATTTCTGAGTTGGTGAAGTGGGCTGGTGCGTACTCTCAGGGTTGTTTTTTGTTTCAATTTGAAAGCAAGTGAAAAGGCAAAAGCAAACAGGGTTTTGGCTACAAAAGGATGACCTTCCTTGTAAAGAATTTAAGTCTTTTTAACTTCAGAGGGGAATGAAGCAGGAATGCTGTTTGTATCTGAACACTAACATGGTGAAGGGGAGCTGGGGGGAGGGAAGAGGCATCTTCCTCCTATCACTTCGGTGCTTTCAAAGATCCCCATTTCCCAGAAGCACTTCTGCAGCAGGATAATATAATTATTAGCAGCTGTTAAAACAAACAACAAACAAAACCAAAAAGCACAGGCCAGGACTGGCATGTCTGCACATGCCTGAATGCTCTGACCGTTGCACTGAAAACTCCAAAGAGGCCCCTTTCCCCACTGCAGCTCGGATTCTGGCCTGGTGGAGCCAGAGCGTGGAACAGCAGGGCGAAAACTGCAGCCAGAGGCATTTATTTTCATCCATTCATGTTATGAATGCCGAACACTCCTCCATTTGATGTGTGGAGCATTGATTCTTTTGCTTCTCGAACACGCTCTCCCATAAACAAAGGGCAGAAGAGATGACTTATTTCAGATTTAGAGAAACACGGGGGGAACAAATGAAACGACAGAAGGAAAAAATGCAAAAAACTTCCACGCTTTTAAAGGGGAATATGGGGAGAGGAGGAGAGGGGGAGAAAGAGCTTAAATGATTGTTTGCTCTGGTGGCTTTAAAAATCTGACAAGTGGTAGGATTTCTGATCACATCTTTTGTTGTCATGTGGCTCGTTCCTAGGATTGCGGGGGGTGGAGGGGGGAATGCAGATCCTTCTCTCTTTTCCTTTTTAACAAGAGCCTTCAGGGCCTTAAATTCTGGCTAAAAGTTTATAAACATGATCCTGGGAATCTGTAAAATCCAAAACCAAATAAAAGCATTCCCGTGTGAATTGTTTATTAAAATCACATGATTTTTAAGTAGCTCTCACGATTCCTTGGGCCAGTTTCGCGATTCTGAATGCTCAAGGCTGGCAGCATAAATTCTACCTGCTCCCTGGGACTACTTTTTCTATTAGCTGGCTCTAGGCAGCTACTTGGTCTGCAAATTCCTGTTCCGAATCCTCCATTCATTTATTAACAAGGCAGAGGGGCACAGGTAGAGTGTCAGCCCCATGAATATGAATGCCCTGCTTGGCTGATCCGAGTGGCAGGCACCAAAGCAGCGCCTTACAGCAATTTAAAACATGACTGCCTCCAACAGTGCGCACCCTGCCTTCTCCCTTCCTGCTCCGAGGATCCCGTGCCCGGCACACAGCAATCCATCCGGTGTGCTGGTGCAGAGCTGCCCTTCGTTTCAGCCGTGGGCTGCGGTGGCTGAGGCGGCTGAGGCAAGGGCATGTGTTTGGGCTGTGCTGCCGGAGCTCCAGGGGAAGGCAGGCAACACCTGGTCCAGGGGCAGGGCGGGCAGGAGGGTTTGAGATCGCTGCAGCAGAATGCACAGGCTCTCATCCCTCAGTCTGCAGCTAAAATGAAATGCAAAATGGCACATATCGCATGCATGTCCCCTTTGTCTGGGAGGGAGAGACTTCGCTCTTTAAAGGGGCAGTACGCAAAAGCAGCGAGGTTTCTGATGCTGCTAAGCTTGCTGGTATCTTTCCAGGCTGGATAATAATTGGCAAATGTCAAAGTCTTAAACAATATTTAGCGGTAATTAAAAATGTGACTAAACCCTGAAGGTTGGCATTAAATCCAGGCAAATCCTTTAATATACTGGGCCAGACCTGCTGTAAGTATTTCTGAAACTTTACAGCTTGGACCCCTCTCCACTGATAATGACGGTCAGTCTTGTTATCATGGACCTCTTCCTTTGTCCTGCCCTTGCCTGCCAGGCAAAGAAGCTCTGCCGCTTACATTTTCTTCTTGACCCTCCTTGTCCTTTTCTCAAGTGCCTCTTATGTTGGTTAGATAAAAGGTAGCAGTGTTCTGAAATGCTGCCTCTGTAGTTTTGCTATGTAAAATGACATTCATTCTGAAGAGTGGTAAGAAAATAATGATCTCATTAGAAGAGAGTTTAGCTGTGTAGTGGTTCCTCTCTGTAGTGGAGATTAAATAGCAGCTAACTACAAACAATAGTCATTTAAACAAAGAGCTGGCATCAAAGTTATTATCTCTCTTTCTGCCCTTCAAGAACATCATCAGAAATTGATCCTCTCACCACTGCACATTTTCATCAAAGGTCCTGAATTTTAAGCTTGAAACACTAATTGTTTTGTGCATGCGTGCGTGTGTCTATGTGCGTTCTAAGCTGGTTCCTTGGGTTGGTGTTCTTAACTAATTATTGGTGACATTTCACTTTTTGTTGGTCATGAACTGCCTCAACTGTTGTTTTTTCCTTTCTTCCTCAGAAAGAAATAATACAAATCTTGTCTCAAAAAAGAGAGGTGAAGTGGCAGAGATAAAGGAAATAATAGCGCAAACAGCTTTCTCTCTCCTGTGTACGAGGAATGCTAGGAGCGTGTGGCCACTGCACATTTGGGAAATGGAATAAAAGAGGTGGTTCAGAGTTGCAGATGATGCCCAGGCTGTAATCAGAATAAGAGAAGGATGGGAACAGTGAACCTGGGATTTCCAGTTTCATGCTGCATCTGGGAAAATATTAAAGTCAAATTGCAAGACAAGAAGCAAGGAAGCCTTAAAAATAAACAGCCACCCCTTTCTCCCCTGACCCAAGACCCTCCACCTCCTCGGGCGATAGTGTATAATTTCTTTCCTTTCTGAAACAAGAGCCTGCTTTCCTTGGTTGATGCCTGATCACAGCAGAACATCCTCTCTTTACACTCATGCAACTTCTAAGCATGGAAGGGGAGAGGCATGAAAAGCAAACCATACAGGAACATGTTGCTTAAAGCTGGAGCTGTTTGGTTGCTGCTCATGCTGTTGCAATTGCTGCCATGCAGCACCAGTGAGGGGCCTGTGTTTCAGGGATGGCAACAAGCAAAGGAGTGGGGTATAATGATGATTATGATGCTGGCTCAAATATGCATACGTGCAGCAAACCCCAAGTTGTTTGATTTGTGGTTGACTCAAGATCGAGCATATATATTCTACGTCAGTTAGGAAAGAACAGCTTGTGAGAAATTTACGCTCACTGTAGTGCATGAAAATGCCTCATTTTTCTAAACGTCTTTGTTCAATGTGAAGAACCAGATTCATCAAGACCCAAAATATAGAGCTGTCACTGTCTTTTTAAGGGCAGATGTATGCAGTCACCTACGTTCATCATGACCTCCAAATGCCAATTATATCTCTAGGAAATCTGAAAGAAAAATGTCAGGCTTTTTGTTTGAGATTTCCTGTGAAAAGTGAAAACTGAAGCAATAGCTTGGTTAGAGCCTCAGTCTACTTTGGGTTGGTCTGATCTGAACTGATTTCTTTCTGGAACAATTCTCTTTGCCATGGAAATCATTGTAAAGTACGTATTTTTCTTTCCTTGAAAGTGCATTTTTATTGAAAGAGACTTTTTTGTCTTTTAAATGAAAAACATTTTGACCAAGTCAGCTAGGGACATAAAAGTGCCCAAATACTAGTGAGTCTAAATTCCTGACCTCTGATCTGGAGAAGTTACTGAATGCATAATGTTGAAGAATAGCAAAAAGGGAAGAAGTGTAATAAAAGATAATAGCAGTGACTTCTACTACCCATATACAATCAAGAAAGGAGTTATCTAAGGACATTGTAACACTCACAGAAGCAGCTAAAAAGAAAGCAGGAAGAAAGAGAAAACAAATTATGATTAAATGGCGAAGTTCAAAATGCTGTTTGAGGTAGCATTTTGGACCTGGAAAATGGAGAGAGAGCAGGAATGAAGCCAAAAGTAGAGAGTGCAAACTATGATAAGGAAAAAGAAGATGAAAAATCTGAAGAATTGCAATTACTTGATAATAAGGGTTATTTAAATATGTGAGATACTGTAAGCCTGTCCATCCACGGGATTTCAAGGATGCAAGGAAAGCAATTAAGGGGAACAGGGTTCTTCCAGAAAGTTTTGACAACTCCTTTGATTGCCAGCAGGGTAGATGGTACAGAGGAATTCAGTGAATTTGTGGAAGTCAAATTAGTTTCACACTGGTCCTGTGCAACAGTGCACAAAAGCATTGCCTTGCACAGCAATGCCAGGCGACCTACCTGGGGTTGTGGCTGGGAACACTTCTTGCAGAGCTGGTGACAGCCTGCAGGATGAGGACTTCCGTGGATGGGCTGAATCTGTGGGAGCTGCCTCTGCTATTTCCATAGATTTTTTCATGCTGTTAGAAGCCTCTGGGAGTTCAGCTCTGCTGCTTGCCCTGCCTCTCTGGGGAGCAAAGCAGTCAGGACAGCACTGGCTAATGAACGGAGCACAACAGCAGGAGGTCTTCCACCCTGGTTTATTCATTGTGGCCCCAGGTTTTACTCAGCAAAACTCCTTCACTCACAAAACAAGTTTAATGCTGTCTCTGATACAGTGTATGGCTACTGTACCTTGACTTTCAATTACATTAAATCCTATTATAATCACTTTCTTTATAACAAATCCTCTTTAACACCTGAAAAGCTCAGTTCCCATGGGTGCAGTGCTGTGTTCTTGAAATAAAAAACAGTGGAATTCTAATGGAAATGCATTAACTGGGAGAATACTTTGAAAATGTGCCTGGCATGAAAGGCCTTCAGCATGCAGCTTACATTCAAATAGCAGTGGAGAAAAAAGTTCCCAGAGCCAAGCACTTGTACACCAGCTGCCTTAAGATAGAGTGTCTGAATCACTGTGTTATCACAGTAAAACATCTTGTATGGAAAATCATCACTATCCAAAGACAGGTCAAGTACAGGTTATCTAAGTACTATTATTATAGAACTGAATGTTTTCCATCAAAACAGGAGCAAGAATTTGAAGAGATTTACGGTGATGGCCAAAAGGCTCAGTGGTATAGTTGATAAAACATGGAGCTTCTTTGTGACTTTTTTTATTTGTTGTTGCTGCTTTTTTTTTCTGGCTGGCAGGAAGGCACCAAAAGTAGCATGCCATGTTTTGTTAACAATTATTTTCGTGGTTCTACCCTTCCTGGAAAAATAGAAGATTTTGTGCATGATTCACATGATGTTTGGTTTTTGTTATATAAAAATTACCCTGATGTTGTCTATTAAAATGAGAAATAATGACTCAGTTGCACTTCTCTGGGGGAGATGGAGAGAGAGAGGAGAAGCATATTGCTAATACAGATGCAAATTTGGTACCTCCATCCAAATAACTGGGTCTTTCTCAATGCATATTACATGCAGCTTGAAAAGGAAATGCTCACTTAGGGGTTCTAGGAGATAGCAAGTAAAATGAATGATGTGAATAATTCATGCCTTTAAGGTACCATGCACCTCTTGGTCTGTTTCCCATACTAGTGGAGTTTGTTGAGGGAACCTGAAAGCCTGAGCTACACCTCTGTGCTTACAAACTATGTCTGGGGTCCTCTCACACACTGGCAAAGCACTGAAGAATAGATAACACCTTTGCATACAGTTTTTAGCAGTAGAAAAATCCTCAGCCCTGTTTTTATACTATCTGAATACTGATTCATGACTTTGCTGTCTCAGTACAAACCCTAAGTGGGCAATACATTGCAGTAAATACATTTACTACTGTTTGTAGTAAATGTTTTCTTGTGTATATCTTGCCTGGGAAATAATTTAACTTACACTTTAACTTGCATAACCCTTTTGGGTACATACATACCCCTTCTTTAAATACCACCAAATGTGGCTGCATTTCAAGGAGTACCTCTCTGCTGACTTCTAGCAGAGGTGCTGGTAAGTGCTTTGCTGAGCTGGGAGGACTACTCACATGGTCCTGCTAGACCACATCAGCAGCAAAAAAATGAAATAATGATCACAGTTTTCCAGTGTAGGCAACTGCCTTCTCACCTAGAGCTCTGTTTTGGTGACAGTGGAGCCCTATATCAGCTCATAATGACTGTGAATGTGCACCCTAAGGGGTTGGAGTCTGTCATTAAGTGTGTGCACACATTTCTCCTTGATTTTCAAGCAGGGGAGACAATAGTGTATGCTGGCAGGTTCTGCTTCTAGAATATGGCAAAATGTGATGGCTTTGTTGAATGGTGAATGTGCGCTGACATAAGGCAATATTCTCTTCCAAAGGAAAAAACCCATTATATTTTTCTGTGTAGAAATCTTTTTATAGATTATTGTGTGTATAATTCTGAGGAAGTAGCATACTTCTTCTTGCAATGTGGAGCTAAAAAATTGTCTGAATTCTGTGGAAAGGTTATGTAACTGTACTCTTTCTTTAAATAGTACTTTTTATTCATACTGCTTACTTTCTCATCAGTAGGAAAAAAATATTTTCCTAGCACAAAAGGTAATTTCCAAAGGACTGTAATTAGTTCAAGAAAACTCTGCCTTTTGTCATATCTCCTCAGCTGAAATGGAAAAAAGGATGGGCCTTTTTCTTTGTTAAAACAAAAACATAGCATACAAGGTAAGGGAGCCTAAAGGAATCATATGACAATTTATGTCTTAGGTCTACAGAAAATGATATTGCAGCAGTACTGTAGATTCATGACTTCTCACTTTGATTGCCAACTTTTGGAAAACCTAGAAGTGGCAACTGTCATCTCTTTCTTTGCTCATCTCTCCTGAGAGAGAGCCTGGAGCCTTATGAAAAAGAGGTATAGTTCAAGTGCTAATGGGGAGAAAAGAAGGAAGCTGTAAAAGTCCTAATACTGCAAGGTGACTCTAGCACAGTCAGGTATACTTTTGATCTCTGAGGATTACCTGAGTTCACCACTGCTTTTTGGCCCCAAACAGGAGGAAAGGGGTACTAACATAAGGAAAAAGACTGGCAGAGATTTGGGTAAAATGAAAGAGATGAGGAAAAAAGAAAAAAGAAAAAGGTATACATTGAAGGCGGTGGATAATAAAGAATGGCACCTAAAAAGCATGGTCTGGCAGAAAGCATATTTACAAAAACAATTATAATAATTTCATTTTGAGTGATGTTTTTTAACACTGTATAAAAAGATCATAAATTTTAGCAATAGTCAAAGACAAGAAGAAAGGAAGAAATTTTGGGAATAAGAGGAACGAAAATCTTCTCACCCTCTCATGCTCATCTTTCTTGTATGTTCTTGTTATGAAGCACTGCCAATGAGTGATTTATTTATAATAATAAACACATGATGCAACCATTTCTGTTGCATCCCGTAGATTATGGTCATGGATGCAGAAGGCAGAAATATCTTCTGAACAAAGGTTCTTATTTACATAAAGATATAGCTAATCCTAAAATCATAAAAAATTATACTGTAAATAAATTTGGGGCCTAAAAATAGAACTCAGTTTTAAAGGGCTTACTTAAATAGGCTCAAACCACAAAATAGAAGTTTATTGAAATATGGTTTTAAATAGAAGTTTATTTGAGTACGCACAAGCCATAAATTTCAAATCCAGATTTAGAAACCCCCAAATTTTAGGAGTGTTTGGAGCTATGGTTTTTGTTTCATCCCATTATACTGGAGGTTACTTTTCATTTAGATTAAGGTTCACATTTCACATGCATCCAAAATCTGGAGCTGGATTATGTGCTCTAGTTGAAAACTATAACTAAAAATGAACAAGAACCTCTTTATTTTTGCCAGTTGTATTCTAATAAAATACTATGATTTTCTTTTGTAGTTCTGCTGTTCTGTAACAACCATTTTTAACCTGAGGTTTTTCAGTAAGTGTAAAGACATTGACCATTAAATTAATGAAATTACTGAGGGTAGGAAAACTATAAAAAACATTATAAGGTGTTACTAAACATGCATCTAAGGAGATTAAGAATACTGCATGGTTTATTACTTGAGAGGCATCGTGGGATACTGTAACTAAAATCTGTTTCATAATTCATATACACAAGAGGATAGACGTAGGGTTGCAAATGGTGTAACTCAGCATAAATTTAATGCAACTATGCCAGTTTATAACAGGAGGCTCTCTGCGTCTCTGAGGGGTTGAATTTTGCTTCTGAAAAAATTATCAGTGCAGTGGCAGAGTGTCCCACTGCAGCTGGCATTGAAGGGTTAGGTGGCAAAAAGCTGATGTTGCCCTTGACAGGAGCTGGCTCTGACAGCAAGCAATGGCTGTGCTTTGAATAAAGGTTGTCTCAGGGGGACTAGAGAAGAAGAGATATGGTTTGATATTCTCTGAAGTGGGAAAGGCAAGGAAGATGCTGCTAGATAAGTGTGTTGCCAAAGCTGCAGCACCCCAGCATTGGTCTGCCCAGTTTCTCTGCTGAGAAGATGGGCATAGGGAAGAAACATTGGTGTAAGGAGGGCAAGGTAAAAAAAGCAGTAAATGGCAAAGCAATGTGTGACTGGAGATTTTTGGTAGGGCTCCTGGCTAAATCTGATGAATCATTGTGCTTTGGGGAAGCAGAGCTGGCCATGTGAAGTACAGGATAATATTCACAGGGAACTGCACATGTCTTTCCTTCTGCAAAACAGGCTGCTACTGTGGCAGGTAAAGAGATGCCTCATAAGTAATGATGCCAGGTTGCTCATCAAATCTGCTCTTTGGACTCAATTCTGGTTCACAGCAGCAAAGTCTGCTACAGGATCCTTAGCCTGGCCCTGGCCCTGGTGAAGCCCATGAGTTTTTTGTTATGACCTCCAGTCTAGCAGGGATTTTAGCCTTAGGTCAAATCTGCTCTGAAAAAGTGATGTAAAAAAAAAAAAAAGTCTCGGTCCTCTGAGACAGGAAGTGCCTAAAATTCCCTTGCTAAGATTACGCTATTTTGCCCTTTGAATACTTTGCTTATACCTTTGTAGGTGGCCTGACTACACATGAGAGTTGGAAATTTGAGTGGGGGGCAGACAGTATTAGCAGGTATTGGTTGATTGTAACAAAATAAACTAAGGGAAATACAGAAAAATGTCTTAATTTTTCTCAAACTGGCCACCCTTACTGGACTTCTCATAAACTCCTTGAAATTTTACTCATGTGATTCAGTATTTAGCCATACCTGCCTTCAAGTCAAGTAGAGTAAAAAGATCTTTTGCATATGATTGCAAAAGATTAATTCTTTAACACCTGTTCAAGTGCATGATTCTCCAGGCTGTAGCATGCTCAGAGATGAGAGCCTGCAGGATAAATACTAGCTAATACACTAGAAATAATGCAGTATCCCTGTGGAAGCAGAATTAAGTTCTTGATTTTGGCTGGGTATATAGTAAGACTGTTAGGAAGAGAAAAAGAAGGAAAAAAAAAGGGATTGCAGAACTGTGATACAGTGTTTTAGAAATTTTATATACCTTCTTGTGTAGCTTCTGTAGGCTGCTGGAGACCTAAAGGAAGCTTAGTTCAATTAATACAAGGCAGCCAAATCTTTTCAAATAGCAGATAGCCTTTGAGTTTCAGAAATGTATCTTATGCTTTTGGCAAAGGTTGATGAGTCATATATATTCCTTGTGTGTTCAACATGAGGATCAGGCTAAAATTAACCCCATTCTGAGGCAGAAGGTAGGCAACTTGACACTGTGATCCATTATGCTAAAGAGAAATGTTTCTGTCTAAACCCAGAGGTAAACTGCACAGACAAGGAGTCATTGAAATGAATTATGTGGCCAATCTTGTTAGGCCTAGGTCAGAAGCAGATATATCTCTCTATTTCTGTTCCTCCATCTCCTAAGTACATTTAGCCTTTACACTATTAGACTTCCCTGGGCCCTTTTCTAAAATGTCACCTGCTCCACAAATTCCAGCATTTTGTATTTTTAGATGCTGGGGTCAGGATGAGTGCAAAAATAATGACATTTCTGCCCTTACAAGTAATTCCTTCATTTTATTGCTTGTAGGAATGAGCCATAATACAGAGTGAAGGAAAACTGCTTAACCATTTTAACCTCTCACAGTCTGAGGGAGAAATTACAAAGAAAAGGAGCCTCTTCCTAACCCAATAACCCTCCTTGTACCTACTGCCTTCATGAAGAAGCCTCTTCCTGGTGTGCTTTTGAAGCTACTTGCATGGTGGACAATGGGGGAGTGTATTGCAATACATTTTGTCCCTCTAACCATTCTGGAAAGCAGCTTTGCCAGAAACCCAGCTGATCTGATACTCTTATTTCTCCAATGGCAATTAAAAAAAAAAAAAAATTCATTTAGCACTTATTTTTTACTTCAGAGCAAGGTCAAATGCTTGTTCTAGGCTCTCTTTCTGTCTTTGAATTAAGATCCTCTTCTCCCCCTCTGCCCCCCCCTTAATGTGCAAGGCTATGTCACTGCTCCTGAACAAGGAAGTGAAGCAGTTTTATGTGGAATGGATTATCACTGGCAGACGCAAACACGCCATTCTCTAATGGGAAGAACTGGCTTAAAATTATTTTCTTCCAAGACAAGTCTTGCTGCTGAGTCCACAGTAATTTCCATTTTATGTGGGGGGATATTTTCTCAAATTAACATCAACTTTCAAAACATAAATAAACAAAACCTTAAAAACCCATTTTTCACTTTTAAACTAGAAGGTCCATTATATTTGAGACCTGGCAGTAAGTGTGGATAAGAGCTCCTCAGTGTCGCTGTATTTTAAGGATTGGACACTAGCACTGCTAACAGTGCCTCTTACATACTTCAAGGGAAATAATCTAATTTCCATTCTCTTAAGTGTGAAGAATTTTACATGTCCAGAGATAGAAACAAAGATACTGAATGCAACATATACATGCTCCTTTTAAAAAAATTTCTCAGTAATTCTGGTCTTCAGTGCTTAATTGCCTCAAAATGGTGTTTTCTGTTCCTGCCTTTCACCAGCTGAGATTGCTTCAAAATACGAAGAGCAAGACTATCAAAGGGAAAAGACAATCTCACAGAGGTATTTCCAGAAACAGTGTATTAAACTGAATCTTCTGGGAATGCGTTTTTAAAAAAGGATCCGATTTACCATAAGGCTGCCTTGCAGTGGTTAGCCTGGTGTAGTTTTCCTCAGGGGAGTACATTCAAGTGTGGTGGTGGGGTAAAGAAAAGCATGTGTTTTTTATTAAGAACTTTTAGCCCTTTACCATTTCTGTAAGGAAACACCACCACAGATGATAACTGAGCGAAGGAAAGATCATATTTTAAGTGAATTCCTATGCAATCAGTGATGATTTTTCATGCCTTTTCATCACTTTTATTAGTATTTTAAAGGAGCGATAAAGAATACATAGCTATTAAACCCATGAAACCCTCCACAAATGCTCTGATGCAAAAAAGAAAGAAAAACAATCTAAACCATTCATTACAATTTCAACGTTTGTCAAAAACATGATTTAAAAATAGAAAGGAAGGAGAAATTACGTGTTGATCTATATTTAGTGTAATCAGGCTTTTGAATGAAGTTTTGAGGCCCATGTTTTCATAATTGTGTGTGTGCAACTGATTGGAATTTTATGGCAGGCAAGCTTTCCTTGAGGGAGGGAGATAGATTACTGAGTCAATATTTGAGGGCTCTTTTGTTTTGCTTTGTTTTAATGTTATTGAAAAGTCTGGGTGGCAGCCATGAGAAGTGCTTTACAGCTCACAAATTATTAAAAATAAAGAACTAATTATTAAAAAAAAAAAGAAAAAAGCAATCAATTGGTTGCACATGGTCAGTACAGGAGAGCAGTGGTTTAAAATATTTGTCGTGTGTGGTATTTACAGCCATGGAAATACTACATGAAGCTGTACTAATGATCAGGATAATTTAGTTGAGAAAAGACTTCTGGATCAAGTTAGTTAGTTTGTATTAGAATTTCAGACCTCCTTTGAATGCTACCTGTGAGGCATTTACTGAAATGAAGAGGAAGGGGAAGAAGGGTGTTGTGCTGTCTGCTAAGTATTAATAAGCAACAAAGCAGAAAGTTTTGCTCGACACTTAAAAGATTTTAAAATATTCTTCTCCTGTGCTAAAAACATCCTTAGTATCTCAGCAGCTTTGTGTAATTCTTAAGAATCTATTGGGAAAAAAAGTATATCTTTATATATCATTACCCACTTTTGTCCATGTATAGGTAAGTTTATTCCAGCAGGATGCAGGTGACCCTTAGACCACTACTGCCTACATTCAATATTTTCAGAATTCTGGGAAACACATTAAGAGGTTACACTTCTGGAAACAATAGTCCTCTGTCAAATCTCGTAAAGCAATACAAACCAGAGAGATTCCATAAACTTTGCAAGTTTTGTATAGCCATGTTTCTTGAAAAAGGCAACTCCCCTGTTGCCCTTGGCTCTGAGTAAACTTTTTGACTTGTCTTTTGCCATGCACTTGGAATAAAATGAATCCTTCAGCTTAATGAGATATTGTCAGTTAAAGAAGTTGAGAGACCAGATTTTATTCTTTTTTGTTACTTCTAAATGCTTTACAAAACAAAACATTAATTAAAGTATATAGAAGCTCATGTGTGCCCTCATATACACACATACACATGCAGATGTAGTCCTAAATGGAGCAGCATTTATCTCCTAAAATGTTGACTAAGTATTTTATTTTTTAATAAATATAAAATGAAACCACCTACTATTTGAAAAACTTGACTTCAAACGTTGTGTTTAATTTTTTTGGTGTTTCCAACCTTCTGTGTTTCCCGGAGTGGAGTTTTGTATTCTCACTGAAGAAAACATAAAAGACATACAAACTGGACTTCATAAATGTGAAGTAACCCAAATAAATAGTAAGAAAAGTAGCCTTTTTACCTTGTTGTTTCTCTGTCCTCTTATACAAAGCAATTTTGTGCCAGACTGAACACTGGATAATTTGTGTTAAAAAGAAGTTGTAGAGTCATAATTTCTAGTTTATTCTCATGTTAATTTAGGCTGTTCATAATAATATCAACACTATCTAGCTCTTTTCTGAATCCTTAACTGAGGGGTCTGAGTGATCATAAGAAAGATAGAAATAAAGAAAAAGAGAAGAAAAAAAATTGCTAAGCATATGTTTTTCTTATTTTAAAGCTGGGAAGCAGAGACAAAGTAGAGGAAAGTGATTTTCTCAGTGTCACTCATGAGGCCAGTGGCAGAAATGGGGACAAAATCCAGATTTGGTGAGAGCCAATATGACATGGTATCCACTTTCCACAGACTAAAAAGCATTCTCCCCTATCATGGGATGATATCACAAATGCTCTTCCTCAGGCTGCTTGTCTAGCAAGCATGCACAAGAATGATTTTTCTCTTGTTTATTATCACTCAATTTTCCCCCCCCCCCCTTGAAACTAACCACAAGAGACCCATGCTAAATTTCACGTCTCAGAATCAGATATTTTTGCAGGAGCTGTGTTACTACCTTTTCTTCTTTTTACAGTGAGACTATATCCTTCGTTCTTCCATTCCTCATAAAACTGACAAAAACATTTCCATCAGAATTTCTTTTTAAGAATTGCCTCAGGCACAATATAATAATGAAAAATTGGAAGTAGCCATAAGACTGAATGTTTGGAGAAATCATATCCATGTCATTGGTGTCTTAAATGCAGCACACCTAGACATGTTTGGTTTTGGAGGCCACTTAGGAAGGCAATCATATTCATGGCCGTGAGCAGTGTCTGGGACACTCTGCAATATTCCCAACAGCCTATGTCCCAGATGTGACTGGCTGAGTTTTTCTCCCAACAACAGAATATTTCCTCTGAACTTATTTCTTGATAGCTGCCCTGCATCTCATGGTTAAGGATTCATATGAATTAAGAACTGAAAATTTATAGGTGGGTGTCACATCAGTTTCAGTGAGGCATGTGGCAGATCACTCAAGAATTAGGCTAAGATGGTAACTGCTACCATTAAACCAGACTTTTGGAGATAATGATGATCCAGCATTAAAGTGTTGACTGTAATAAAAACCCCAAACCCTCAAACAAGTAAAAAGCTCTATGACTTACATGTTTCAAAGGTCCGTGTGATTTGCCTTGTCAGATACCTGTGAAATAGAACAGATATGGCATGACATCTTGGCAGCAAGATTTGCTTTGGTCTAGGGAAAGATGGAACTGGAATTTTGGCATCAGAGAAGCTTTGCCTGTGTAGTGGAAGAGCTTGCTTTCTGCTCTTCAACTTTTGGAGATGACTGAAGAGTGAGAAGGTTACAAACACTTTGCCTGAGTTTCTCTGGCTCTGGAGCAGCTGCAGCGGGGTTCTGGACTTGGTGTCTTATATCTTTATGTTTTTCTTATTTTTTTCAGAGGAAATTCAGCTCCAGTGGTGTCATCACCTGGCTTAGTGATGACTTTGCAGTCACCTGACTTGTTACATTAGGATAAAATTCACTGCCCTTACAGCCGCATCCTGCCATGGGATTGCAGGCTATTGACTTCAATGGGAATTCCGTATATGAAACAATGACTGGAAATGCCTGTAGAATTGCATATAGTGACATTACGTCCCATGAAAGCAGCATAGAACAATAGTCAAAGTTCTTCCTAGGCAATAAAATGATGTCTGGTTTCTTTACTTTTTCTCCTCCCCCAGTCCTGGGAAGCTTCCAGAGCATGAGATGTAAATTTTGAGTCTGTTAATTTCTGACATCCTTTTTCATTGAATGAGATCTTAAAAATATGCCGTGACTTAACCACTCTATTGACAAAGTACTCAGTGAAGAAGCTTTTAATAAAAAAACGAACACAACTGACGTTTGGTCTTGTAAATTATTTTATTCTAAAAAAGGAAATTAAACAGTTTTCTTTTACTAAAATTAAACAATGAGCCCTAACAACAGGAATGATACCGGCCTTGATCCAAAACCCTCTGAAGTTAATGCGGAAGCTTACACTGATTCCACTGGGCTTTGGGTCACACCAATTTTGAATTATAGACAAAAGAGTAACTTTGTTACAGAAGTCTACTTGTCCTCATTTTCTTGGTATCACACACCTGCTGTTCACATAGTGCACATATTTTTAACTGTTTAATCTTCTTCAGGTGTGACATGATTAGACTAAAAGAAACACCTGAAACTCCACACATAGTATGTGTGAATATTATCCCAGAGAGCAAAGAATAACAAATTTAATGCTTCCTTAGATGCTTCTTAGCTATATAAAGCTGTTATTTTTCTTGCTCTGGGTAGGGGATTTTCCCCTTCTGCAAGTGCTGGGCAGGAATTTACCTCTAAAAGATCTTGTAGGATGAAGAAGTGTCTCCCTCCAACTGCCCCCTTTTTCTCCCACATACTCTTAAGCCCAAGCCCTTATTTGAGGAACCAGAGTTTGCTTAGCCATTTAAGCTGTCCATGAGAAACAGGATTCCTAAGAGTGATATATTGCTTACAAATATGTCAGCAAAGTGCTCATTTACAGATACCAGAAATTTTACATTAATAGGCTCACCTATTTGGGAAGGGTTTTCAAAATATTTGCTCCCTTTACAATGAGTGTGGCACCGTGAGATGGCAGTTTCCTCCACACAAGCTGAGATCAAATTACCCCACCCAGAGAAACCAATAGCAAATGTGACTCCAACAGCCAAACCAGGTTTTCCTCTCTCATAGGGGAAAGCATCCATATTTTAAGTTTGCATTGCATCCTATCAGATAATGTTAGACCTTATAATCTAATGCAGTACTTACAATACCCATAAATCACTCAATCTGACATAAATGCAGAGAATATTCATTCTTTTCTTTGAGCAGAATGCAATCATGCCTTCATACTGCCTTAAAACCAGTGAGGAGTCATATCCAATAACTATCCCAATTATCTCTCGGCACAATGTTTTCCACCTGCAAGGAATGATTATGTGTCAGTAATGATGATAAAGTCCTTAAAGAGATGTTGATGCCTCATGGAAAAATTTGAAAGACATATTGTTTAGAGAGAGTTCTGCTTACAGACTGCATCATATGTATCTGATGTATTTCTTTTCCCTATTTTTTATTACTAAGGACATATGCATAAAGAGATGTTTTGTGTCAGGGAAATAATCATTGTATAGCTAAAGTAGAAACTGGCAATCATGTGTGTTCTATTCTTGTTTTGACAGAGACTTCACAATGACCTTGGGGAAGTTTTGTAACTGTTCTGTGTCCTACTGCAGTATGAAGTGGAGACAATGCTTGTGTGAGGCTGTGTGTTAATTCATGGCAAGATGTTCCATACCATTGGACAGAATGTGCCAGGAGAGGGTTAGAGCATGTTCTTGCCATTTATACCACAAGTTGTAGTTTTCTGCCTATTGAGCCCAAATGCAGAAACAAATGTCTGTCCATTACTGTTTTAGGTGCCATAATAGAAGATGTACTGAAAAAAATTGCAATTTAAATGCTAAAAATCAAGACAAAAAGGGACAGAGAAGACAGTGGTGTTGAGAGGGGACAATCTTTTGTCAAAGTAATAAATTTTTTTAATATCAAAATATGGGAAAGAATCTGTATTTCATGCCTTGGTTGTTACCTCTACATGAGCAGACAGAAATAGAGCTGTCCTAATCCTATTTAGGCTCCACCCTGCCAGAGATGTTAAATCATTGCGTTGGAGCCTGGTGCTATGTGAACGGGGCTGGATGGCTTTTAGACAGGAGCTATCAGAGGAGCTTTGGTCTCTCTGTGTGAACAACTCTGGGTCTCACAGGAAAAAATGTTTGCTAAACCACAGCCCCTCTGACAGCGGGAGGCAGTGAATGTGCTTGCAATGCAGAATTCAGCTGATTTGCAGACCTCACTAACATTCACTCAAAATCTGCTTTCCTAGCAGCACCATTCTGAGTGTATTTTAATGAGCTGAACCTCCTGCAAAACAAGCAGAGTACCAGAAACATATTGCTTCCAGTTCCCTCCTTCCTTTCTTCCCTCCCTTTTTTCTCTCTCTCTTCTGGAAATCTTTGAAGACACTCTCATCTTGTTATTGAAGGGTTTTCTAAAATATAGGCCCCAAATTTCAGGGTTCTCTTCACCTGTTTCTATCTTTAAAGCAATATGAACATCTGTATACTAAGAATCAGCTTTCACGATGACCAAATGCTAATATCCACAAACAAAATTTTTAGAAGTCGGGCCCTTACAAACAAAAATTTTAACCACCTTCAGCTCCTAGTAACTTTGGCAGGATTAGCAGAGACTGCCATTTCTATACAGAAATCCCCTCTCTGCACAGGTCCACGTTTGAGTTTGCAGGACCTGGTGTAGGCAGCTGGGGGAAGTTATGGTTCTTTGCTGGGTCCCTTCAGCTTGTTAGCATGCGACTGACAGTCCAACAAGTGAACCACAAAGGTTTACATAATCACCCGAACTTTTAATTACATCCCTGTACTGAATTAACGTCTCTAATTTTTGAATTTATCTATCTCTTGTTTTAATTGACAGTGCTTCTTGATCTGGCTGTCATCATGCAAAATGTATTGTTAAATGGTTTTAATAACTTCCTGCATGTGCAGCAAGTAGTATGTAGCATATGTTAAGGGACACATGTCAATCATAATTGACTTACACTTAGATTTCATTGCTTTTGTGGGTTTAAATCAGATCCTTAATGTTACTTAATTTTTTTTTTTTGTGGTTACATTTTAATGCTTTTTTGCTAAAACTTCCAGAACAATGTCCTTTCCTGGCGGGTGATACATCGAAACCACAAGTGCCAGAGGGGAAAAAAATCTGCCATTGAAAAGCATGAAGATATGAATGACAGATTGTTCACTTAACTTGCACATTCAAAAATATCTAATTTGTCCTTACCAGAGTGAAATGGCTGCTTTGACATAATTGTGGTCTCTTGTATGATGTTAATCCATAGTGCTGAAGCCATTATAATTCTAGTTCAGATGTGCATATTTTTAAAAAGAATTATAAAAAAGGTCATTTTGCATACTCAGGCACCGACATTTTTATGTTAATAATATTGGGTTTAATTTCCAAAAAAATTTAGAAATATGTCACTATGGGGAACTTTTGGATTTAGTAAATCTCCTAGGTACCAAATTCCTTTTTAAAGAAGTAAACTTCTTTGTAATCCAACTCTAGCAAACTAGTTATTTTCTGGAGGATTAGCATTCATGAAATGTATTGGATTTACAATTCTAGAACATCTGTTTGCTCAAAGAAAGCATTAGTGTAAACAACAAAGAGGTCTTCATATTGCTTTGCTAATATTTTGGCCTCAGTTTGAAGTAACTGTCTAGTTTCAATTTGCTCATGTCCACTGTCTGCTTAAACTCTCAGATGAAATTAATTGTTCTTTTTATTATTTATGATCTTTATACCTGTTCATTAGGAATTGTAGGGAGTCACAATTAAATTTATGTTGTTCAGTCATTCTTTTAGAGAAACAAAGAACAGCAATCCAGTTTCATCTGCAGCCAAAGCACTTCCTGTCTGTTAACCCTATTTCATTATCAATTCCTTTTTGCACAGCATTGTCTGTTTATTCTCAAAGCTTTCTTAGCACTATGAAGAAATATAAATATCTAACATAAATTTTCAAGTAATGTGAAAATGTTAGAAGGGCTATTAAAAACATTAGGAATAATATTTGAAGAAATTGATCCTCTGCCTTTTCCAATGTCCATCTTTCTGATATCACAGAGCCTAATCTTTTGCTCTCCTGTTAAAAACTATTGGAAAGGTATAGTTCGCTACAAGTGTTATCACCAAGAAAAACAGAAAAATTAGCACTTTACAGGGAAAGCACAAATCAGCACTTTAAATGTGAAAGTGGTATCATGGTAATGACAAAATTCCAGAGGTTTTGAACTGAGAAAACTGTTAAGATTGTTCCAGCTTCAGTGAGCAGAGAAACTGAAAGCATCTTTCCAACATATATTGAACAAATGCCAGAGGCAGGAGGTCCCACACCAAACTGGGAAAGCACTCAAAAGTTTATCTTCAAGACATCAAAATTCTTGGCCTAAGTATCTTGTGTAAGAAATTACGTGATAAAATTTACATTGTTTAGAATTATAGTATTGAAGGACATCAGACAAACTATTAAACCTTAAAAATGGGTAAACTGTGAGGGAAGGATGCTTTAATTTTACATTATCTTGGTCAGAATCTGAAATATGCAATACATTAACGTCTGATTGTGGAAATAGGCAAAAGTGAAGAGAAGTATGCTTTGTCCTACATTTGAATCAGTCTCAGAAATGGGGTGGAAAAGTTGCCAACATCATTTTATGTTGTATGTATAGATGTATACCAGAGAAGCTGCATGTGAGGCAGTGTTCAATCTAAATAAAAACAAGGGCTTACTCAGCAAGATGAAGTAAAAGAAGAGAAGGGTGATGCTACAATGCTGTGAATTATAGTTTCATCATACCAGCAAGCTAGTTCCTCAAAATGTATTTGTAGGATGAAAAAAAATTTAAGATGAGCTGGTATGAGAACAGACTTTCTCGGTGTTTGTGAAAAGTCCTTCCAAACTTGAGTGGAACCTTGGGTAGAGCATTCAGAGCCAAGGATGGCAGTGATGAGCCTTGAGAAGAATAAAAAAATACCTTCTATTGCAGCACCAGAGAAGATGCTGCTGCAAAGATATAAAAAAGAAATTAGTATTTGGCTGAATCAGTTGATTAGGATGGTCCATGTGTATAGACAAAAGATGATGTGTATAGAGAAGAGATCTACATAGGAAGTGCTACATAGGAGCTGTGGAACACGGGACTGGGATATCTAGAGAAAGGTGCATAACATGGATCTTTCTTAGAGTACACTGGAATTTAAAAAATGTGATATTTGGGATTAGAAAGAAGAATACATATTGAAGGTGATATGAAGCTAAATAAGGAGCACATTAAAAGACAGAAAAGGGAGACTGTTCTGGCTTGAGTCAAGCAGACTGCAATGGTGGGAGGCTTTGCTCTCTGCTTTCAACCTCAGGAGTGATACACTCTTCCCTTCTTGCACATTAGATAGGAGCATGGCTACACTTCAGACCAGTCCTTCCTTTTAGGTCAGTTCTTAGCTTGCTTTTTAGATAAATGCTTTGCTAGCAACAGGACAAGTTGGATCTGAGAATTGGATTCAGTGCATACAGTGTGTAAGGTTAATACCTGTTTTGAGATTTCTACTGTAGAAAAAGGTAATAACAATAATAATAATAAAAGCCAAATGCCACCAAACTGAGAGTATGATAACCTTAATTCTAAAATAACTTCATATTGTGGCCTTGGGCAAAATGCTGAAATTTAGGTTCCTCTACTTTTTTATGTCAGACATGAATTCAGATAAAATACGCTTCATACATATTTAAGATATTAGAATCATAACCTCACCATGAAACAGTGAACAAGTTTCACTACCTTAGAAATATACTGACTGACAGGATTTAATCCAAATATACATTTTACTCTGTGTGCTCTAATTGCTACTGTAAACTTATGACATTAAGGTATTGAGAACACTGTGCACTGCATTTCCCATGCTGCATATGCAATCTTGTAACTCAGATAAAAGATTCTCATGTGTCTTCTGAAATTGTGGAAGAAATTGCAAGCTAACCATATATTTTATCTTTAACTGAAGCAGTTCCCTTCAAAACTTGGGAAAATGGTGTGGTGGCTTATAACTGACTCCCATTCTTATTTTGTTGAAATAAAGCAATAACACTAATTCCTCAAGGAAGCTAGCAATCAAGTATGTTGCAGAAAGTATGTCCTAAAGACTATGATGTTTCTTTCTGCTCAGAATTTACACCACAGAATTTATGCTATTGCAGGAAATTTTGTCTTTATGATAGGTTGAAAAGAAAGCAAATTTCTGATGTCTGAAAATGGAGCTGTGACCGGGGATCTTGGCTGAAATAAAGCCCATTGCAAGTCTCAGCTTCAAAAAATGGAACATGTCTTATATTTAGATTCAGGAGGGATTTCTGGAAATTCAGATCTTAGCCTATAGAACAAGCAAACGAAACAGATGGAACCACACTTTAAGTCAGACTTTGGGAAAATATGGCATTGGTAATCACAGAAGGCAATACAGGGTCACTGGTTCCCTCAAAGTTTGTAAGTGCTACATCCTGACAGGATATAGATATATTTCTATTCTCAATGGTTCCTTTACCTGCAACAAATATAGTTCAAGAAAAGGTAGAGTGAGTTTTTTTAGGTAATAAAATAATTCAGTGGGTGCATTTGTATGAGCAGCATGTTTTTCAATCAATTAATTAGCAGTTAATTAGATGTAGGAAAAGATACAAAGGGAAGAAATGATCAAAGCGAGGGGGAAGGTCAATATAGCCAAAGGGAGCCAATATGGAAGAATTTTGAGCATCACTAAACTAACATCACTAGTCCCTGGTTGTTTAATCTACTCTTTGACCACTTATTTTATTAAATTTTCCAATGGCTTCTTCAGATTGAAGAAGAATTGACCATAGTTGTGCCTGTCACACCTATCTCAGAGCTAGCTCACATGCACAAGCTCTTCTTGGTTTATGTAGACTGAGTTAAATTACTTTTTTAATTGTATTTCAATGAGAACTTTTTTCTTTCAAGTCAGTGCTCAGCAGTGATTGATGGAAGGATGTAGGGAAACATTGGCTTTTCTCAGGATATACTGTAGATGACCTTATGTCCTATGTCCTTGTTTCATTTGAAAAGAATAATTACTAATCAATAGTGAAGGGTTAGGTGACACAGTAGGTTAATTTACTAGCCTTTTGCCTCTGGAGAGCTGGATTCTGGCTTAGGTCACTTGTAAAATGGGTTTGGTGGTTTCAGCCTTGTCCCTGGTGGATGTCTGGCTATATCACAGAAAACAAGCTTGAATTTGATATGTGTTAGATGCCTGGCAGTTTCTGCTAAGGGAAATCTCTGGGCTCAAGCTGTGGGGATGCAGGCGTGGGCAGGACGGGCACTCGCTGACATCTGCAAGAGGAAAGGCGTTCCAGCGCCGCAGCCCGCCGGACACAGGGGACTCAGCCCTCAGCAGGGTTTGGGGCATGGCTCCCACTGCAGCCAGGGGCATGCAGGCTTTCAAAGACATGAGCTTCTCCTTCTCCCTGTGCCTGCTAGAGTCTAACAGGGAATGCCTTTCAGGACATGAAAACCACGAAAACTTTCTAAAACCATGCTCAGTTTCTTTTTTCTCAAAATTACCCATTCAGGAAGCTGCTTTCAGTCTGTGCTTCAGAAAATTTCATTATGAGAGTTTTATGAATAAAAATATCTAATCTGTTTATAAATTGGGAAAATAATATAGTTTCAGCCATTTTGTAAAAATGTCTTTGTTCAGCAGCTCCAAATCCTTTATGCTTTGAAACTACATTTTGCAGGAAGATACCTGGGTAGCTTATGTGATATAAACCCTTATATGATTACTAGTATCAGCACTGCTTTAATCTTGATAGCCTGTTGAAACTTTATTTTGTTTTTAAAGTGTAATTTTGATTGCAGTCTTTAGTATGATTTGGATTTTTAATGCTCATACTTGGTCTGGCAATGAAATGTCTGACTTCACTGAGAGTGCAGAAGGGGAGTTGAGAAAGATTCTGTGCTTTTCTACTGTGCTCAGAGTGTTCCCCTTCTTTTAGTTATCTGTCCCATTGAATTGCAGAAGGTGGGGAAGGAAGAATGAACAAGGTTAGGAACTGCAGGCAGAGAACTGCAGGCCTCTTGTTCAGCACTCACAGTTGGATTTAGAGTTGAGTAGAACTATAATTTGAGTATATAAAGAACTGTAAAATACATGATGTATTGTTGTTTCATGTTGGACACAGAAAACTAATGGACAATTTTGACAATTTTGGTCTTACTCTCCTTTTTTTTTCTGCTGCAAGATGGACTCTTAATACTCATTCTTTCCTTCAGGACATTGTAAAGATTGGTGCTTGAGAAGGATTTAGACGTGACTATGAGTAACCTAATGAGGAATTGGAAGGGATGAATAATTTTATAATCACTGCGGGTTTTGATAGGCATTAAATAAGTTCAAATAACCAATAAGGAAGATGAAATGAAAATTTGAATAATCACCCATTTAGAGACTGTGTCAGGGGAAGTCTCATGGGGAGGAAAGTATGTGAACATGAGTGAAGACAATCATACTACATATACAGAAGAGGATAATGAAGGCTGGATAGACAATCGTAATTCTGGCATTCCCTAATCCCTGTAAGAGTAAATGTGGTGTCCTTTTACAAAGCTTTTTTTGTTTAATAATGTAGGCACGATGCATAATAGTCCAGACATGTCTGGTGAACTGCTGCTGCTCCATGTCTAGGTTGGATTGCCAATTGTCATCTGAATTTTCTTGTTACCTCCCCACAGAAACAGGCTGACTGTAGCACATAGTAATGTTAGCACTGCCCATATGTGCCCCGGTGGGAGCTGCTTGTGTAGGCACAATGCCCTGCTGGAAGCTGTACACTGAATTAGTCTATCATTGGAATTGAGGAGGCAACTTGGAAAATAATTTCTTAAAGGGCTAAATGCCTCAGGCTTCATGGAGATGTTCCAAAGGGACTTCCCCACTGACACCATTTTGATTCGACCCCATGGTTCATTTTCTGAGCTATGAAGACTTTTTAAAAAGTAAATTTCTAGCACATATTTCTAATTTGTAATATATACTTATTAGGTTTGCCATGTCATGCATTTTAATTATGAGTTCTAACTGACTGGTTTAACGATACTTCGCAAAGTAAACTCAACATGTAGGTCATAAGTTCAGAATGAATGAATCCCTGGATGTTTACCAAACACCAAAATTAAATTACATTCTTAATTGTTTTGCAAATACTTTGGCCTAACTAATTAAATAGGAATGACTTTCTGCATTGCTATAGTGCAAGGAATATTAAAGTCTTTAGGACTCATTTCAAATTAGCAAACTCAACTACTTTCATTGTTCACTATGTGGTCAACTAGCACTTCAAAAATAGCAATTCCCATATCCTCCCAAAACAGACAAACTAAAAAACTAATAAGATGTTACAACTTCAGTTGTAAGAAATACCTCTTGAGGACAATTATTAGACTGAGCATATTCAGTGTTACTAAATTTCCACCTACCTTCCGTGAAGCTCTTAAGGAGTTTTCCTGAGTATCCTAATGAGTTCCTAGACTGGGAAGAATATGAGTTAAGAAGTATTTTCTCATTGTCTTGTTCCCTGATTCTTTACCAAATCAGTGAGACATAGACCTTGGAATACACAGGTGGGATGGGAAATCAAAAAGTGAGTTTAGCTGTTTGCGCTGGAACAGGTGAGGTTCTATTGTGTCTTGATGTCTTCCAGACATCAGCTTCATGTACTAGTTCCTTGTGTTCAATAAATGTGTTTCTCTCTCAAGGCTTGCAGTTTCTTTACTCTGGGTAATAAGGACAAGGCTGTGAACAGGGATACTCACGCAGGTGAGCCAGGCTATTCTGCAAGTTTCCGAAACCTTGGATTTGACTGTGCTCATCAGAGAGTGAGAACAACAAGAGCTGTGCACTCTTTGTGATCTGTGATGCTGAGCAAGTACACTGCTCCTTCTCAGCTGCATACAGCCTTTCAGTAGAAGACTCTTTCAGATTGTGTCCTGCTGCAAGGGATTGCAATAAGCCAAGGAATTATGAAAGGTTGGGTTACACAGCAGCTGTGGATAGAAAGGACAGATTAAGATTTAGATGTCTTAACCTTATGTATATCGTTGTATCTGCCATGAACCCATGTGTATCTAATATATTCTTGCAAGAGGATGATATAGAGACATCAAAGATTTTAAGGGTCCTTCTGTCTCTTCAACAGAATAATTTTCCCCTACAGGAGGTATCTTTATCCATTTGCTGTTTTCTTCCAAGCTCTTGCAGTCAGTGCTGTTGGTGTCTAAGAAGACTGTTGTGAGCCATGGAATGCACTGACAAATGTAACCTCTTTTTGAAACGGCAGGAGAAAACTGTAACTGAGATTGTTTGCATATACTTTGCTACTGGGATAAACATGGCCTCTGTAGGTCAGGATAATACCCTTGAGTCCTGCCTGGGTCATTTACAGACTTATTCTGCAAAGCAAATTAAAAATGCAGAAGATAAAAAAAAAGATATAGTGTTTTGCATTGTTCTCAGAGATAACCATTATTAAAATGTTACTCCTGAACAGCCATTAAGCTGTGCTGGGAAAGAAAAACTTGTGACCCTTTTCACCTCTCTGCTAGTGTTCAGAAGAAGTGGTTGTGTGTAAAGCAGTTGATGACATCAACCATTAAAGTAGAAAATGGTTCTACAGATGTCTGAACCAGAAAAATACCTCAGTCTGCTAAAACTTCTCAGAAGTTTTTAAAGATTCTGCACTAGTTGGTTAGCTCATGCTCCAGAGAGTGGCTGGGATGTTGATACAGGAAGCTAGACCCACATGTAATGTTCTCTAGTTTCTTTATATATTTTTCTCTGTTTATAAGACCTGATTGAACACTTACAGGAAAATACATAAAATTCTTAAATATTAAATTATGACAAAGGCCTAGCTAGTTTAACAAGCAAGAAAGCAAGCAACTAGTACCTATATTCCTGGTATATATGTCTGAATAAGAGGATTTTGAGGAACATGTTCAGTGTCTGAAATTCCACCACAAGTTTAGATTTAGGTAGTTTTTTCTAGTAGTATGATTCTACCTTTACCTTAGAATAGAGCCAAATAATCTTAAAAATACTGTTGTCTTCCCTGAAAGGCAAAAAAATCCCCCACAAACCAAATGAGGACAACTAGTGTCTTTCAAAGGAAATTTTTAAAACTCTGTAAGAATAACAGTTTTTCTAAGGAATGAAGTATTTGTACTGTCATACATGCATCAGAGCTAATTGTGCTTGTAGGAATCTCTATGCATGCTGCAACACTATGACAAGTGCATATTCAATATCCTAAATGGGGATGGGCTGAGGAAAATTTAAGCTCAAAGCTACTGTTTTTGAAATTGTGTGTAAAATAATGGATTTTGTGGTTATGAAATTCATTAAAGATCAGTGAAACTAATCTCTCAGGAGAAGAACATAGCAACAAAAACAAACAAAAATGTACACAAGATAATAGAGTGTTGAAATGGAAGTACAGCTTAAGCAACTTTTGTATTTTGAAGGGAGGAAAACATAGCCCTTTTTAGAGAAATTATGCCTCTCAACTGATTTTACTTAGAAAATGAAGGAGGGTTTATTTGCTGGGTAGATTTCTTCTAATTGAAGAGAATGTATTTTCAGGTTTGTGTAAATGATTTTGAATAATCACTTCCTGTTTCTACTAGCAACTCTCAAACAAAGAGATTTCTTGAGTGGTAACTAAAGAAATGCCATATTCAGCCTTGCTGAGAATGTTCATAGTAAACAGAACTTTGTGGTTTATTGGTGTCAGTTGGGAAAGGGGCTCTTTGCTTGTTGTGTTGCTCATTGTATTTCTATTGTTTATCACAGCTCTTGGTTTTATTGTGCTAATTACTCGACGAGAGGTTACATTTTGTTTTTGTGAAATAACACTTTCAGTGTTTGATATAATTTTTTTTTTGGTGGCAGAGCCCCACCTTGTTTTTCACTCACCACAGTATGGCATGAACTTTTCTGTTCAAAGGTCATTTGTAGAGTGGCTGGGATCAAACATCTTGAAAAATATCTTTTGCTTTAAGTAAATGCACTATTATAAGAAAAGTGTATCTGTTTTTACATCAGATATCTTTTGGAACAGGTTTTGGCCAGTATTTTTGAACAGTGCTTACTCTGCTTCTGTCAAGAATGAAACCTGATATGACCCTGAAGAGAGTTCATATTTCAAAGTTTCTAACAAAAAGATTTAACTTTGTTAATAAAGGCCACAAAAATGATAGAGTTCCTCAAAGAGATACAAGAGTAAATATGATTTCAAAGTCCAGTCATATTATAGGTGAAAAGAAGTGAAACAGAGTCCTAATTTGAGTCTGACTGCTTTGTAATCTACGACACCTTTACAGACTGTCAACACTAAGAATTGGAATCACATTTGCAAATTACAACCTTTTTTGCCCTAGGTGCTGTTTATGTCTCAATTTCCCTTTATTGACAAGGTAAACATATATGGTACTTAGAAGTGAGCAATATACAGTACTTAGAAACAAATTTCTGGCTTCTTTATTTGAATAACCTCAGAGTTCCAAGGCTCATTGCAGAAGAAACTCACAGGAATAATATTTTTACTGATTTTTTTTCTTCCAAGGACAGAAGATTCTGTGAGGCATACGATGACACGAATTACTATGCACAGGTTTTTGAGAAGGGTAGTGATTTAAAATACTAAAATGGCTAACCATTTTTAATAGTGTATTCTAATTGCAATAGCCTCTTTCTCTGAGCGGGCTCTACTAAGAGATAATTGACCTCTGCGTCTGTTAAGCACTCTCACATTTGGCTTGGGAAGCATAATTCACATCACAGCCAATTACCTTGTGATACAGCCTACAAAACCCCCCTCAACTATTGGCATAACTCTGCCATTTCTTTCCCTTTCTGTCTTCCTTTCGTCTTTCCTCCCTGGCTATAATATTTGGGTTGTCATATTTGTCAGATGCCCTCTTTGTTCTCTTCCATCTATTCTTTACTGTAGAAATCCAAACAGAAGAAAATAACAGACTCAGAACAGCTCCACCATTTCAGTGTATAAAGCTAAACAGTGATTTACAGTGACATAGAAAAGAACTCTCTGTTAAATATTGCTTTTAGTTAGTTTTGTATATAAAGCCTTTCAAACTAGATGCTGAGCTGTGTGCGATAAGGAAGTCTGATAAAAGAGATTCCGTGTTGCTTGCTGCTATGAAATTGTCTGTTATTGTGCCAGGTACTTTTTTATGAAGATTTAAGCAAAGCCATTCAATTACTCATGGTTGCTTAATTGTTTCTTTCAGATCTGCTATACTGACCATGATGTTGGCACCTGGGCAACTTACATAAATTAAAACAGTGTATAAGAAAATATGACTCCTTTGGGAATAAAAGTCTCACTAACTAGACCTCTGCCTCTGTTACTAAAAATGGCCTAGAGGTCAACAGAAAATCAGAGTGATTAATAGATCCAGTAGAGTCTTGCAGACTGCCAGAGTATGGTTCCCTATTGGAAATCCTTAACTATTGGACCAGGCTGACCATAAGCCAAGAAATGAAAGCACAAGATGATCTGACTGGCGAATGAGCCTCAGTCCTACCTCAATAACTCATATTCAAAACCTTAAGCTGCTTTGCCATAAGTGGCTGTACTTGCTTAAGGAGGCAGAAACATTGTACTTTCATGGCCATTACAAACGTGTTTGAAAAGCTCCAGTTGGGTTTCTGCTGACATTATCTTATCTAGGCTGACTCTAGTTGCTGCTGTCCCTGTCCCTGCAATTGTCAGAAACTTGGAAATCACAGAAACACCAACACTGGATAACTCTGGATACTGAATTTTCTAGATGCTGAAAGAGTTGTGACTCATGACTTTATTAAAACAGAGATTGCCAAAAGCACTGAAATTTAGATAATCTGATTTTCAAAGATGAGTCTGATGCTGAAGAATCAGTACTGCATACCAGGGACCTGCCAGAACCTCAGTGAAAATCTCCAAAAGTAAAATACTTGTCATATTTCTGAAAAATAGTAACATTCTGTGAGCCAGATTTTCTGTGCCTTAACACCTCCTTGAAAGTAGGAACTTAATGAATAAATTGGCCTGAATGACAGGTTTATGAAGAAATCTTCTATGCTCCAGTGTCTCAGGTTAAAAGCATAAGATGAAGTGCTATTTTGTAGAGTAGAATTTCCAAAGTTCTTTCCAGGAATGCATTGATAATATTCTGTGACTGAATACACTTGCTAAGTCTTTAATTTGCTTAATATCTGTGACAAGATAGTTAATAGAGGTTTGAATTTAAAAGGTGGTGTAATATATATTGTATATGCTGTATTTATATTATACTAATCCCATGCTTCAGGGCTTCCAGTGATTACTTTTGGGGCCTAGAAAGAATTTTCCTTCTTTGATCCATAATGGGAGTTCTTTTTTTCACCTGCCTCTGGGCAATGGAGGTAGAGATGTATAAAATATTTTTAGTGGCATTAAATTCATGTATGTCTGATTGGTCTATATAGCTCACACACTCAGGATTACACCAGTGACCAGATTTGGGGTCAGGAAGTGTTTTTCCTGTGGCTAAGATTGACTACCTAAATGGTATTTTAAAAACCTTTTAATGCACCATGGAACATCACTTGCTTCCCAGCAATTTGTAGAAATTTTATTTGAAAAATTCCTTTCTGCCAGGTACTGGAAAAAAATTTCTTCACTTGGTGGCGTAATATATTTGTGCTCCTTACCTTTTTATGAAAGAACTCAAGTTTGTTGCAGGGTGTAGCACAGCTTTAGTAGCTTGTTGTATGTGCCACAGGTGTGGCCTAAAGTTTAGCCCATGACAGCAGTTCTGGACACACTGCTGCATGTATATCTCTCAATTCCTCTTTTCTTGTGTTTCGAACAGTCATATCAGAGATGGGCTGGAAGTGATTTTGATGTCTGGCACCAGGTTTTCAGCTCCAATCTGTCCTTTAGTTTTGTAGAGAGAAAATCAGGCAAAGAATGGTAAGACAGGGGTAATGGGGATGGGAATCCAGTGGCTGACTGCCTGTGTGCAGCAGTGTTTGGAAGAGACACCGAGTGCAGCTTGTTGTGTGGAAAGCAAATCGGCTGGAGAGGTAGAGAAGGTTTTGTTTGTTTCCATTTCTGTTTTGCATTGAGGAAAATGGCCTCAGTTGCTTCTAGGTTACACACAGTGCTTGCAATCCCAAGCCTGATGCCTCATCTGTTTTTTCCTTTCTTCTACTAAAGCTAATAGTAGTGTAAATGTGGGAAATTGTAGATATGTTTCTGATTTAAATAGAGAGTACAATGTGAACCTATTAGATTAATAGTTATAATGAAACCTGCATGCATTTTTCTTGGCAGTCATTTCAATCACTTCATTGTAAGCAATCCAACTTTCCTGTGTTTCCTCAGTGAAGCATATTTCTAGAGAATTCAGTCTTTCCAAGTGCATTGTCAAGTGCTGATAAATTTTTATGAGCTTCAGCTAGTGGGTGACAGCCACCATGGATATCAGAAATTATAGGAGAGTGCTTAATGTGTTCTAGTTCTCCTCTGGAGTACATCTGCTTCAAGTGTCAAATCATGATTTGTATAATCTTTACTTTTTCTCCCTTGGTTGTTGGAATAATAACTAAAACTCTCCCTAGAAAACCCAAACAAAGCTTCATTAGGACAGTAGACATTTCATGCTAATATCATAAAATCCAGCAAAAGCTGGGATGGTCTGGGGTGACGGACCACTGCATCTTTGCTTACCTGTTCCTTAGTCAGGGCATAAGGTGGTGAAACAAGCTAGGACCTAAACCATTCTCAAGTGGCTGTCTCTTGTGGTGAGCTGGGACAGAGATTACACCTGTCACGATGAGATTGGCTATCCACTGAGGCCAAAATTAATTTTGTCCCCCTTTAGACAACTGAGGTTCATAACCTGAGAACAGAGAGGCCTTGCTATATATACTGAAGGAGAAAAGGGATTTCAACACCTAAGAGATCAATATTTAATATGCTTTTAAATGAGAAAAAAAATCAAAGCATTTCTAGGCTAATGTAGGTATTGAAAGCAAGGGACATGAGAAAAGCAGAATATAATGACAGGTGCTGGCTTGATTATTTTTTACAGACTAAGCTATGAACTGGTAAGCACCACAAAGGAAATTACTATCTCATAGTATTTATCATCCCGAGAACTGAAAATATTTTGTCAAAATGGTGAAAGTAAAGCAGAGATAAAATGGCTTGCCTAAATATCATACAATAGAGATACAAGTGTCCTGGTCTGTAGTCTAGTAAACCATCTAAAAGATTGCATCATATTAGAAGAAGTCCCCAAAATGTGCTAGTTACAACTTCTGGAGCAGTAGCTCCAAATTTTCAGTATCGATATGCTTGAACACTGTTTGGGTAGTCCAGCAGTAATGAGCCAATACAGGTAACAGGAGGGGGAGGAGAGGGACAGGAATGCCTGGACAGAGCTTGCACAGAGGGTGCTGTGGTACTCAGTTGGTGCACACCCCTGTGCACACCCCTGTGCCCACAGACAGAAAGGAAGCTCCTTCAATGAAGTTTAAACAAGGTCTACTGAGCTGGAAAGAAGGAAGAGGTTCTAGTGGAGCATGGCAAAAAAACGTAGAGAAGGAGTGATAAACAGAGGTGGTGAACTGGAATGTATAATCAAGAATTAGGGATGGAGTGGGGGGAATTGTGGTAGTTAGTTAATAGTGGCAGAAGCAGTTTCTGTCTATAAATATTTGACTTATTTATGTGGAATAACTCACAGTACAGTAGAAACATCCACCAACACTTAAGTATTTTGACTTCCATGAAGCGAATTCTGTACCAGCTAAGGGTTTTGTCACATCCCTTGATATAATCCTTGCAGATTTGAGCACTGTTCACTTAATTTTTGACATATTTAGTTAGAGTATAATGAGCATGTAAAGAAAATAAAACATCATTATATGTAACACAGATGTACCAGATTTTATTTTTACATTCCTCTGAGTTATAACACTTACATTGCAGTACCATCTGTAATCCCTGGCAGAGCTGAGGCATTCTACAGATATATAAGAAATGACAGGTACCCTATGACAAACAGCTTACTGCCTAGCACACTGAGCAAGCTGATGAAAGAAAGAAGGTACAGAATATGAGCGAGCAGGTTGAGCGAGCTAGCGAGGGAGGTAACAAAAAATAGAAAATTAAATTTACATAGGCATGTAAGTCATCTAGGAACCTAACTCAGAAGTCAGTAGGTTTCAAAACTGGATTTTGCAACATTGTTTTCCAGCAGATATTAGTTTATTGAACACCACACTATCTTCAAAATGAGATGTTGGTTCTCATATTCTATCATATCTCATATCATTGGCCACAGTTGGTTCTCTGTGGCCCATGGGGCACACCAACGAAAGTGCAAGAGATCCTGGGAAAGCATGGGAAGACATGAGAAATCACAAGTTCAACTTTATGTCCATACATTACTTACACCACTGTGTATTGAAACCCACTACCTGTTAAGTCAATGGGTAGACTTATACCTTCAGTGTCTCAAAGTATATTTTAATAAAGCATTAATAAAGTAAAATATTAGACTGCTTAAGTAGCATAGGCTGCTAATTTGAATTAGTTTAAAAGGACAATCTCAGGCTCTTACTAGGCTATTTATGTGCTCTGCACTTCCATTGACATTGCAAGAAAAGTCCAGTACAGGGCTTGCCTGAAGAAAAGCTCACTGTTCTTCTCACTGTTCTTCTTCATAAGAGAGATACCAGAGTCCAAGTAGTATGGAAACAATTAATTGAATGCATAACACTACAGTGGAGGCACTGCAAGATCACTTGCTTCTGTAGGAGTACCACAATTCAAGAGGTGCCCGAATATTTCCTTTCCCAGGAGACTACACTCAATAGCTTCTGTTCAGTTTAAGAGGACTTCCACTTTGCTTTGATTATGGTATTTCATTACTGTCCATTTACTGAAAGAAGTTTATTGATGATAGATGCTTGGTGCATGATATATGCAATCAAAACCCATCAATGAATAACCATGAAATAAATATAGAAAAGACACCAGTCAAATGACGCTTCTGTGCTATTATGTAATGTGTTTGTATCAGCATTCATTCCTCCCTGGGGGGATTACTGAGTCTACTGTATTTTTTTTCCCAAGATGTCTAAAACCAAAGAATTACTTGGCCATATTTGTATACATTTAAATAGAATCACCAGTTCTAGAAGTGTAGGCATTTATGGCTGGTGGAAAACCTCAAGGATTTATATATTTTTTGGCATTCTTCCCACAGTGGCAAATTGTCCTTTATTCAATGATTCATTATTCCAGGTGATGAACTCTTGCCAAAATTTTCGAGCGCAAGTAACTCACACTAGATACCCAGAGAAAACGTTCCTAAATTGTTCACATATATTTCCAATTCCTGACAACAAGTGAGATAAATTAAGGAGTATTGCATATGTGAAGCAATTTTGAAAATAATTTTATTAAGTCATTTGGATGACAGAATGTGGTTGCTTCAGTATGGAAATGCCTGCAGATTTTACCCGAAAAAGCAAAATCCATAAAAGATACACACAGGGAGGACAAGAGAAGAAATTAAATGTTTTAATAAGCTGGAGATTGATACAGCAAGGGAAAAAAAGTAAGTAAGTGGTAAATTATTTATCATTTTCCAGGTAGCACATTTTTTTTATGGTTCATTTCCTCCCCAATGTGAAATCTATAAAAAGAATCTTCAAGGAAGTTGTTCAGAGTGTGGGGTTTCATTAACATATTAGAATTACCCTGTGGCGATTCCTTGCTGTTAATCACAAGACCACAACAACTTCTAAAAATACAAACCCACAAAAGGGTAACTGTTATGAACAGATTTCTCCCCTTGCCACAAAAAAACCCTGGAGTTTAAGAAAAGAACCCAGACTGTTCATCATAAGTAGGCTTTAATTTCTGTCTGCACTGTGTGTGCTCCTCACCTCTACAGCCTCAGAATTGGTGACTGAACAGCACTGTTTGGGCAGCCTATTGCCTACTTGAAGAGGTCAGAAGCAATTATTTTCACAGATTTAAGATTTTATCATACAAACCGGACAACACAAGTGAGGCTATTTGTTAAGCACTTAATAATATTTTATCAATTGTCCAGAGTTTACATCTCACCACAGATTTATATCTCACTTTGAATGTGAACAGCAAATGGAGGAGAACCTTAAGTAAATGAAGTTGTCTCTGATTGGTGCTTGAATGGTTTCTTGAAAACTAACTGCTTGCCTGAGGCAGGGAAAGCAAGGAGAAGGCAGGTGGGACCTGTAATGTTGAGCAGTGATTAAAACACTCATAGCTCACACACAGCTCTTTCGGTGGGAAAGTCTTCAAATGAGTCACAGACAAATGAAGCAGGTGAAGTGTCTGGAGCACAAGTCTGATGAGGAGCAGCTGAGGGAGTTAGGGGTGTCTAGCCTGGAGAAAAAGAAGCTCAGGGGTGACCTTATCATTCTCTACAACAGCCTGAAAGGAGGGTGTAGCCAGGTGGAGGTCAGCCTCATCTCCAAGGTAACAAGCCGTAAGACTAGGAGGCCTCAGTTTGCACCAGGGAAGGCTTAGCTTGGACATTAGGAAAAGCTTATTCCCTAACAGGGTTGTCAGAGAACAGGCTGCCCAGGGAAATGACTGAGTCACCATCCCTGGAGGTATTTAAAAGACGTGTAAATGAGGTGTTGGGGGACATTGTTTAGTGGTGGACTTGGCAATGCTGGGTTAATGGTTAGACTTTGATGTCACTGCACTTGGTCTGATCTTAGAGGACTTTTCCAACTGAAATGATTCTATGATTCTGTGTAAATGAGATAAATTATGACCAGCTTTTCATACAGGGAACTGCAATGGGGTTTGTTTCACATGCAGATGTTGGGTAGCACTGTTTACAAGTTTTTAGGTAATGGATTCAGAAGAAGAGCTGACAAAAGAGAATTTATCTCAACCATGTCTTCAACAGAAGCTGGTGTCATTAAGATTTTAATTTAGATGTGAAGATTGCTAAAAGGATTACAAAAAAATTGGGAAGACTTTACTCATGCCATCTCATCCAAAGTCACTTTTTAATTCCATCTGTCTCTCTAGAACACTCTGTGATTGTTGCGGTTACACTGGTGACACTGGTACTAGTCCAGCAGCAGCTTCTCTCCCATCTTTACCCCTTCGTGTTAGCTTCAAATGGAATACCTAATAATCTCTGTCAGGGCCAGCAAGCTCATTATGTGTGAGCTAGTAGGTTAAAGTCAATGTTTTCCTTATAAACTGAAGCCATGTTTTGTAAGTGGATTTTCAGTAGTAATTCTTAACAGTGCATCATGATACTATTATAGAAACAATTTTTTTTTTGCTGTGAAATTATTTTGTATTATAGGAATTCTCCATATTTTAATATCTTTGAACAGTAGGATGGACATTGTGGCTTATTAAGACTTTTTTCCAGTTTCTTTGTTCAAAATTTATAGTTATTGATATAAGAATATGGCTTTTCTTGTTTACCTCTAGGTTTGGATAATTATGATGCATTAAAATACTAAAGCACTTGGTTAGCACCCCATTTTTACCATTTATACTTTCCTCCAAGTGTAGTACAATTTGTCCATTTTTGTCTGTCAGGAATATCACACATTTAGATGTATTCATAAGGCATCTTGTTCACACATTGTCCACAAATAGAGATATTTTATAATATATTTTTCTTTGCTAAGGTGTTCTGTGAGAACAAATTTCAGCCTCAGACTGAAAGAAAGTGTATGTAGTAACAATAGATATAAATTTTTGATTTTTCTTTTTTTATTCTATTTTATGGTTGAAGGCCTAATCTTCATATTCCTGACTTAA
This sequence comes from Entomyzon cyanotis, assembly GCA_024500445.1. Classification (NCBI taxonomy): domain Eukaryota; kingdom Metazoa; phylum Chordata; class Aves; order Passeriformes; family Meliphagidae; genus Entomyzon; species Entomyzon cyanotis. The sequence goes on from JAKEPQ010000871.1 coordinate 12,073,141, forward strand.
ACTGTAATAAGTTTTGTTTAAGTATGGTTAACAAATGGGTGATTAATTATTAACTAGCAATCCCATTGCCTGAGAGCTTTGTACTTGGCACCCCAAGTATTGGTTTTGTTAATTTTATTCTTATCTGATAAATCTGACCCAATGTCATTATACTTAAGAAAACACTGAAAGACCCAAAGCCAAAAGCAAGCCTCTGCTTGGACAAAAACATACTTATGTTAAAGCCATTTGTTGAAAAAACATTTAAACTTATGAGTTCAATCATAATAAGCTCAAGTCCTTGAGAAAGTCATTGAAGTTCTCCACGGTTACACAAACAGAGTAGACTGATTCAGAAATCAGATATACATCTGCTCAAAGGAACATTGACTTTAAGCAGCATTTACGGGGTGTTAGGGGCTTTCTCAAATACTTGCCAGTGGTTTTACTATCCTTCTCCTCCAGATGTAAATTGTGATATCACATCAGCTAATACACGTAATTTCCCCATTTGATAGTATCCCCCAGAATCTATTCTATCCTTCTTTAAAACCTCTTTGTCCACCTCACTTTAAAAGTGAAAACATTAATCTCACCACCCCAAATCTTGCTACTTTTTTTGCTACAGAAATTCCATCTTTCTCTGTGGATCTATCTGTATATCCTTTTTTTTTGGGTCTGAGGAATTACTGCAGCCTGGGTGTGCAGAGATGGCCTCTATCCAGACAAAAGGCAGATGTTACTGCAGGCTCCAGGAGGGTGGCACAGGCTGGCTCCCGCCCGGAGCGAAGTCCCTGGTCCTCATAATTCCACCGGATCTGGAGCGGGCGTTCCCTGGGGTCCCTTGGCATGGTGCGAGTCTCCCAACCACAGAAATTCTAGCAGGAAATGTAGTGAGACGAAAGAACGAACTGGACTCCATCTCTGTTCTGCTAGGGAGGTTTATTTGGGGTAGGGGGAAAGGGTTGCAGGGGGAAGGGAGACAGGGCAGGTAGCAGGTGCTAGCAGTGCAGAGATAGAAGACCTCTCTCTGACGCAGATGCTGTCTTTTAAGGGGAAGGAAAGGGGGCGGGGGCTGGCTCCTTAAGAGCCAGTCCCAGGAGGAGGATGGGAAAATTGACAGGGGGGAACACACCAATAGGTTTTCAGGTACAGCAGAGCCTATTTCAAAATGAACCAATAGTATAGAGAGCAGGGAAACAAAGGGAGCACATGGAATCCTAAAAGCCCACATTGCTACAGGTAGAGGTGCCTCCTGATCCAGCAACATGTACAGCCCAACCAAAGGTAATTTCTCCTAAATATGTTATGGGAACTACAGACCAGTGAGGCACATGGAAAACCAAGAGCTGATTAGTAACAGCCAAACATGGCTTTAGAAAGGGGAAATCATGCCTGACAAATTTGGTCACCTTCTATGATGAGGCTACAACATTGGTGAATAGGGGCAGAGCAGCTAACATTGTCTACCTGGGCTTGTGCCAAGTGCTTGAGACTGCCCCACACCTGCATCCTTGTGTCCACATTGGAGAGACATGGATTTGATGGATGGACCACTCGATGGATAGAGACCTGGCTGGATGGCTGCACACAAAGAGTTGTGGTCAACAGTTTATTGTCCATGTGGAGACCAGTGACGAGTGATCTCCCTCAGGGGTCGATAACCTGGCCGATGCTATTCAACATCTTTGTTGTCAACATGGATAGTGGAACCCAGAAAGCCAATGGAAGCCTGGGCTGCATCAAAGGCAGCATGGCCAGCAGGTCAAAGGAGGTGATTCTGTCTTTCTATTCTGCTCTTGTAAGAGTGGAATGCTCCATCCAGTTCTGGTGTCCCTAACAGAAGAAGGACATCAACTGTTGGAGCAAGTCTAAAGGAGGGCAATGAAGGTGATAAGAGGACTGAACCACCTTCCCTATGAAGACAGGCTGAGAAAGTTGGGGCTGTTCTGCCTGGAGAAAAGGAGGTTGTGTGTAGACCTCATAGGAATCTTTCAGGGTCCGAAGGGTCCTACAGGGAAGCTGGAGAGGGACTCTTCATGAGGAACTGTAGTGATAGGACAAGGAGGAATGGGTAAAAATACAAAGAGGGGAAAATTAGGTTAGATATTAGGAAAATTTTTTTTTACTGGTGAGACACTGGAATAGGTTGCCCAGGGAAGTTGTGGCAGGGTACAAAGCCAGGTTGGATAAGGCCTTGAGCAACCTGATCAAGTGAGAGGTATTCCTACCCATGCCAGGCAAATTGAGATTAGGTTGTCTTTCAGGTAGTTTCAACCCCTCAACTGTTTATGATTCCATGACTCTATGTATGTGCAAATTTTAGCCAAAAGCACAAACAGAATTTCTGCCTTAAATTGTCATGCTAAATTCAGCTTTTTGCTTTTTCTCACGTTTTCTCTCATACCTAACATATACCAGAAGGAGCCACCCATGGGTGGCTCACTGAGGCGTCTTGAAAGACAGAAATTGCTCATCATCATCCACCCTAAAGAATTAAAGTAATTCTTTTCTATTCTCCCTATTAGATTTGCATAGGCTGCAGAGCTAACCAACTTTAAGAGCAGGGAATAATAATAAGTAATTCCCTTTCCTTCAACAAAACAACTTAATTTAATTTGACCAGCCACAGGGAAAAAAGAAAACCAACCAAAGAAATAATCCCTTCAAGAAAAACATCACTCTTCTGCCAACTGTGTTTCCCAAAGTGTCACAGACTGAAAGCCAAAGTTAACAGTGCCTTCTCAGTCACATAATGGCAAAGCAGGGAGTCCAGGTTGCATGCAGGTCATCCAGCATATGAAACAGCTTCTCATCTCACTTGCCCACATGGCTGCATGACAAACATGCAATATTTAAATGGCAAATGCAATATTTAAATGGCAAGCCAGATAAGGCATCCCTCTTGTTATGATTACATTTTGACCTTTTCTGAGTTGCATAATATTAGAGTAATTGTATAATCGGTCTCATTTCTTCTGTGCTCTCCCTTGAAAGTACCCAACCACCAGTGAGTCTCACCCCCTTGTAGGCAAAAGCTATTTCAAACCACCCACCTATCAGTTTTATCACTTTTTCTCACTCTCAACTGGTTCATGCCCTTATTAGATATAATACACTTTCCTCCCCTATGGCAATTTGATGTTACTTAAATTGACTTTTTCTGAGTGCTATGAATACAGCATGCAGCAATTGTGAAATAGTTGAAAGATTTGGATCACTAAGTCTTTAAAAATTATCCCTGATTTGCAGGTAGTATGCTTCAGACTAACTTCTCTTTCTACAGCTGCTCCATTTCCTTCAATGGTTGCATTTTTTGGCAAGTTATGATGTAGTGACTATCCATATCATAATTTGAACTACTAGTTAATCAAATTGTGTGTAATGAAACAGCAGAGTTTTTTGTTTGCTTCCTATAATGCTGTTTTCTTTGAACGCTATGTCTTTAATATTTGTGCTGTAGCTTGGCTATGGCTCTGTCATAATTATTTCAGATAATCAGTTAGCCATTTGAGAGATAGGCTGTTACCAACAGAAATATTGTCAAGGACACCTCTGAAGCAAATAACCAAACAGGACTTCTTAGGTGCTTTGATGTCCTTTGTTTTTCAAACATTTGCACTGACATATTTTCCTATATAATTATCACAATCACAAACAAGATCTGATCAAAGCATTCTGCTGCTTATAAAGGTTGAAACTTTTAACTTTTCATTTTTGGTATTAGAGATCTTGTGCTTACGGTTTTAAAAGCATCTGGGGAAGCCCTATTTGGCAGGTGTATATAGATTTGAGTGTCTCTGATACAGTGATTTTTCTGTGGTTTTATGTGCAGAAAAAGTACTGGATCTACCTTCTAAGTTGATGGTACTGCACTGCAGTGTAAATAGTAAAAAGCCAAAGCATTGTGTTACGTGAAATACTGAGAAGGAAAACTGTGTCACAGCTGAATACAGTGTAAATTTCTTCTGCCTTATTCTACACTAAAAGTAAATATCATACATGATTGACATAGATCTACTGGCAGGTAGAAGTAAGAAAACAGTGTGCATGAAAGTGGTTTCTATGCCCATGGTCAGGAAGCCCATGATCTTTGTTCCTGTAGTGGGAAGGGCTGCAGGTGTGAGGGAAAGTTGGCTGACACAGCATCTCAACAGCCTTCAGAGACCTCACAGGCAATGAGCTGAACACATCCCGACCAGAGCTCAGGAAGCAGTCTTCCTGTCAGCCTGCCCACAGCTCTCACTCCTCAGCTGGCTGACTGCGTTACCTGTACCCAGAGCTGTGGTTATCTGTGAAACCAGTCCTGCAACTCCACGAATGTGAGCAGAGCCTGTGCTGCAGGAGTGCTAACAGGAGGGTGCTCTCATCATGTGGCTCATCCTTGTCAAACCATTTGTGTTACTGGCATTGCTACCCCTCTTCCCATTATCATGACTGTTTTGCTACTTTCTCCACTCTTCAAATAGTTACCCTTTGTTGATCTCCATGAAGCTTCCTGTCTTTCTTCTGCTTCCGACTTTGCTTGTAATGTCTTTCATAATAAGCACAGAAGGAGAAACAAATCTCTCATTTATTTTTGTGCCCATGTACATTGTTGCCTGTCCTATTAAGTGTGTTCTTTTAATGAAATTTAATTTAGCTGCTGCAGCTGGACTTATTGCTTAAAATAAATATATTAAGAGGTGTGGAAAATGGTCAGGTATTCAAGGAAAGTGCTTGCACTTATGTTTGTTGCTGACATTTGCAGTGCTCTTTAAGAGGCCTGAGCTGTTGCAATATGTTTCTGCAGGATAAAATGACTTAAGATTCTATTTCAGTCTCTAATTTCTATCATTAAATGAACATCTCTGGTAACACTGAGATGGAACTTCAAGTTTCCAATGCATTTTCCAAAAGGAATAGGAGATAACCCAAGTGTCTTAAGCAATGTAAGAGCCGAAACATTAGGACTGGAGATGAGCCAACACTAAGGTCTGTGTGGCAACTGTGTCTACGTAAGCAAGTTAACTTAATGCTCAGTGGGCTGATGTTTAGGAGAACAGATTTAAAAGAACAACTTTCCATGTGACTTTCATAGAGCTATTAATATGCTTTAAGAAAGGCACATAACTAGAAGTTTGCAAGTGGTTTTTTGGTTTTTTTTTTGTTTTTTTTTTTTTTTTGTTCATTTGTTTGTTTTCTTATACCTTTTAAGTTGTGCTGGACATTTGGCTCCACATTGTGTTTTTTCTTGTTTTGCAGATGTAGCATCCTGCATACTTCTAAAGTTAAAATAAATCACTGATTTTCAGTGGTGGAGTAAAAAGCAGATAAAAAAATGTGGGGAAAGAAGTGACTTGCTCTGGATAGACATCCAAATGACACACATAGAGAATTATTATGTTTGAAGCTTAGGATGACAAAGTAGAGAAAGATATTTCATACTGCCCTATTGTATGTGGGGAAGTGTAATCCATCAACTACTTTGATAAGCTTTATCATTTTTTGGAGGTTGCTGTGCAATGATCTCATGAGCTGAATCAATTTAGACATTCTAAACAAACGTCTTTTAAAATGCCCAAATTATGCATATGAAGAAATGACCATTATGTTTGTGTCTAGAGATCAATGCATTTTTCTTCATTTGCATTATGCTCTGACACTGCTGCAGCTTCTGGAGTTGCATTTCAGTAGGACTTGCTGTTGATTTATTTTTAATTTGATCTTAATCAGCTCTGTGTTTTTATCCCCTTTCTTTTTGTCATTTTATTTACTTAAGTATCAGAACAGTTTCTCAATAAGAGGCTTGGAAAGAGAAAGCTCACATTGTCTGGCTTCAGTAACCATCAGCTGTATTACCACATGCACATCCATCAAGATTAGTTACTTTTCCAGTACATAAAATCCATTTATGTAACAAGAAAATCAAATAAACACCGCTGTGTTTTCTTAAAATCTCTAGTGTCCATGCCTTTCTTTGGCCACATAAAAATGATTTCTGGGAATTTAACAGCATAAGGTTTAGTTGTTATGTTAAAGTCTCAAGTGAACTGAATAAAAAACTGGATCTGTCAATATCCTATCTGAAAAGGGAAAATAGGTGAGGTTGCCTTTTGTTTGAGCAATGTGAATTTAAGTAAATGCTTTGTTATTTCAGTATCATTTTACATCTGATACATAGACACTTGCCTGGCTCTCTCACCAACAAAAACACATTAGTCTCCTCCAATTGTTCTGGAGCAGACATGTGGAGCAGTCTCCAATTTATACATGCCTCCAAAAAATTCTGATCATCCAAGAGATCCTCAGGAGGTGAGTCAGTGATCTATCACACTCCAAAAGCATCAACTTAGTAGACAATATAGCCAAATTCAGAGTGAGGGGCAAACTTGGCTGCAGGGAGTCTGGGAGATGTGTCAGACTGCGCCTGGAGACCACCTGACTTGTGATGGACACCTCGTCTTGGGGAGAGCTGTGGAGCTGACTCTGGGTGAGCACAGGAGGCCAATGCCAGGGCTGAGCCCACAGGCACAGGTAAGATAATGTGATGGGGTCTCTCTTTCAATGATGGATTTTGGCAGGAGTGTTCTGCCTGCTCCCTTCACTGAGACCTTGGACTGAGTAGGAGGGGTGCAGAGCAAGGCACTACAGAGACCACGAAGCAGAGCAGCCTGTTTCTTCCTCAGACCATGGCAAATATTGACAGAAGGGCTTTAAGATCTCACTAGGCAGCTCCATAGAGGGGCACTTTCCTCCCCCCTGCCCCAATTTTTCTTCCTCCTCTTTTCCATCAACTTTTCCTGTACCCAGGATCCTGACACTTTGTGCTTCTGATGGGGCATCTGACCAGCCTCCTGGAGTCCTTCACACCACAGCAACTGTCTATGCCAGTGGGAAGTTTTCTGTTCCCCCCCAGTTTTCTGAGATGGACAGCTCTAGGGAAGGTTGCAGCAGCTCCCTGGAGAACAAAGAGTGTTACCTCTTCTTATGTTTTCTTTATTTCAGGCAAGTTCATACCCTGCATGAGAAAAGTTCCTAGTAAAGTATGGACATTTCACAGAGTCAAACTAGTGCCAAGACAGGCTTTTAAGGATAAAGAATACTGTGCAGGATTTATTTTAGGGTGGTTTCTGATTAGCTGCTCATCACTATTATGTCTGGATCACAGCATTGGCTATTTTGTATAGTCAGCTGTTTGGATAGCATGTTCATTATCCAAAGGTAAAAGAAATGTGGGAAAAAATTACTCTAAGAATTTCTTTTATGCACATTTTTTTCTCAATCTGATTATGTTCCTTTATTGCATACAGACTCTTTCTAAAATTAAGAATGGTTTCTGAGTGGATTCCCTGTCAGCAGAAGTAGAAATGGACCAAATTTTTAACTTTTTCCTTAGATTTATGGCTATCTGGAATTCAAGGAAACATAGTATGAATACATGGCATTTTTTTTGTGCTGCTCTTTTCGTACTTGACCCATAAATGAATAGCATTTGATTCTCTAGTCCTCATTTCCCAATCCACCAGTATCCATCTTCATTTCCCAGTGGAAGTCAAAGCCATTCACTTTGACATGTTCTTTTTTGGGGTGGTATTTCTACATGGGAACCAGGCTATGTGAGCCTGTGTGGGGAGGGGAATGACTGTTACAAAAACTGGGAAATGCTCCTGGAGTCCACAGAGCAGACATAGGTTATGTCAATATCACACTATGGGGCACGGTTTAAGGCATTTCCCAGAAAATAGTCTGAAATTATTCTAGTCAGGTCAACTCCAGTTCTGGGGAGGCATGAGAGGGGATTGTTTGGTATTTTTAGGGCAAGCCCTTTACATGTTCCCTAACATGGATTTCATTTTTGGAATCTCTTCCTTGAGAAAGAAAATGAACAAATATACATGCCTATGTGAAAAGTGATCTGTGGGGCACACCTTAATTCAGGAGGTGTGTTTAAAAAGAAAGATAATTCCTTCTTCATTAAGCATTCACCAAGTATAAGCAAAGCATGAATATGCTGTAAGCATGTTTTTTATGATTTTTAAGCCACTAACGTGAATTTGAGGAAGGATCAGGAATTTAAAGTGTTTCAAGTTAGAGATGAAGAACTTGTGTTGGTTTCTTTGAATGTAAATTTCTGCAATGTGTTTGGCTCTAATTAGGGTTATAAATCCTTCATTTTCACAAGCACTAAATTCACTTACAAATTTTGAGAAGTACCTCTCATTTTTCCTGAGTGTTGTGTCACAGAGGAAAGTTGAAGACATGAGAAATGCTTGGGCTAAATGCCTCCTTTGGAGTAGCTGGTTTAGGTGAAATATCTAAGGAATGTTAATCCTTTTAGTTTTAGTCATGTTTACAACTAACCATTTTAAAGTGATGCAATGTGAAAATTCAGATATCACTAAGCATGTTATGGATGCAGAGGATGGAGAATGATTTGTCAAGTTATTATCCAGTATCCTCTTAAGCTCTCATCATTGCATGATTTTGCGAGGCTTGCAATAATTCACAAATGCAGTAGGTTCCTTCAGAGAGCCTTGCAAACCACCACTCACAGGTAGTGTAATCTGACACGATCCTTGTAGGCTTTTGTTTACTCTGCACATGCACTAATAAATCCTCAGCAAGCTCTTGTTTACAGTTTGAAGGAAAGGTGGTTTTTGAAGATAGCAGGGTCACACAATCCATGGTACTGCTGCTCCTTTTAACTCAGGCTGGAGCAATCCATGTCAAGCCTCCCTGAAGGATACTGGACTACAAAATGCAGCAGTAAAAAGACAATAGCTGGACATTTAAGAAGTCAAGGATTTAAAGAAGCAACCAAAATCAATTAGACCTTGATCTAATGGGTCTGAAAACAGACACAGAGAAGCTTCAGGCACTTTGACTTGAAAAGTGTATTGTATAGTGTGGCTGGTGTCTTTTATGTTTGGCAGGTGGGAAGCTTTTCAATGTTTCTAGAAAGCAATGTTCATATGTGTTCTCAGGCTCATGGCCTCTCTTTGTATTGCTGCCTGGAAGGACATACATCCTCCTTGAAAAAAAGTGATGAATTATCTCTTTCCTCATTTCTGGGCCTGCACTGATATGGGAACCCTAATGGCTGGAGTACTTAACTTCAAGAAATTATTCCAATTTCAACAGATATTAGGCCACTTGTGGGATGTTGCCCCTGACTGATGCCAGGCACCCTCCAAAGCTGCTCTATCACTCCCCTCCAACAGTGGACAGGGGAGGGGCTCATGAGTAGAAATAATGAGCCATCGAACACTGAACACCATCGGGGGTAAAAGAGACTCAACTTCGGGATATTAATCAAATTTATTTCTGACAAAATTAGAGCAGGGTAATGAGGAGTAAAATAAATCTTAAAAACTCCTTCCCCCCTCCCCTCCCTCCTTCCCACCTCTACCTCTTCCCCCTCAGCAGCATAGGGAGATACAGATTGGGGTTAGGTCAGTTCATCCTATGTTGTTCCTGCCACTGCTCAGGGAGAAAAGTCCTTCCTGTGTGAAAGGCCGTGGGAGGGTTTTGTTCAATCTGAAATGCTTTCTTCTTACTTTGCTGAAGATCAAATGCAGGTATGAACAAATTGTGTGATGCTGCCTGATTAAGATGCTGTGGTCTCCTGAAGAAGCCACATTATTGCACAGATTAAAATATTCATGACACTGTGATTCTTGCTATCTGTTTTTTTGCGTTATTTCTCACCATGTCTGAGATTTTCCATCTTCATTTCCTGTTTAGGTTAAACTGCTGGACAGAAGCTCATAATATGTGGATACACATTTTTCTTGAAGACTTTTGTTTTCTTTTAAATTAAAAATGAAATCCAATCAGTGGTATTCATCACAGACTTTTGCAATGCAGACACCCTGACTCTCTTGAAGTTTGTGGAGAAAAATAGATATTCCCAGAAGGTAATTCACTTGGCTGGTGTGGATGCTTACTCTGGGAGGTGATTCATGCTTTAAAAGTTCCTTTTTTTTTTTTTTTGATGGATTGTTAAAAACTCTATATGACTAACTTAGGCCAGTACTTCATTCTTCTAAGTCAGAGATGTCCAAAGTCTTATCAGTCGTACCCTAAAGTTCCTCTGTATGCATGGAAAACAGCACAGGATTGGAGTAAAGGATTGGAATTAAGTTGGATTTTTTTTTTTTTTAAGTTACAGTATTATTTTGCTGAGTTTGATTATTTTTTTCCATGTGTGTGTGAAGTATAATATAATAACAATTAAGTAGGAGCATTGTGTATTAAGTCCTCTGCAGGTAAAAAACGTGTAGCTCTTAGTAATAGAAATTTTCTTTTGCAAAATTGTAGACAAAACCTAAATGGAATTGCATAAAACATATCTATTAAAATCCCACATATAAAAAGAACACAGTGAAAAAACACATACATGCAGGTCTAGTCTTCTCTAACCCCCCAAAACAACAGTTTGAAAATTGAAAAGTCCATAGTGGAGCCAGAAATTTCTTCAGTGGTGATGCGTTTGTAATGATTTTTGAATTCAGATCAGCTTAAAGGGAAGCTGGATTCTAGTCTTAGCTCCCTTCTCCAGGTGATCTCTGAAATAATCAGTGATTTTTTTTCCCCAGACGTGCAGTCCACTGTTTCTTGTGCACGCCAACTCTCCAATAACTCTGTGAAAAATTTCAGAGTTCATTCAGAGGTGAAGTAACTTTATAAATTGCAACCTGGCATTTTATATTTCCAGACTGATTTTACTGGCATAACACTACAAAATCGTAGAAGTCTCCTCTTGCTTACTTGTAAAGTATCAGCCAGAGAAGGTGACTGATATTTTACCAGCATAAATATTCACTTAGTTTTTAATCTATCAGTAGGAATTAGCAATCAGGATACCCACATGATTATTGGGAACCCTTCTCCAAAGCTATTCTTCAAGAGGCTAAATGCATGCAGCCTGCCTTTCAACCACTCCTCAATTGCATTGATTATGTCTCAAGGAGGAAACACTTAGCACTTAATTTGTGAAAAGCATTTTGTCTGAGTTATGTCATGTTTATTATAACAGTATTATAACGTTTTTTACTCCTGCAGATTCCCAGGGTAATTGGATGGTGGAACTTTTGGCAGCAACCCACATACAGTGTTCCTCCTCTTCTTTTCTGGGTGTTTCTCACACTGCAGTGATAAAAGAAAGGTTGTGAAAGTTGCTGAGTGGAGCATACCTGCTTTCAGCAGGGAAAATATATTCCTTCACTGCACATTCCATAATTACCCAAGTATGCACAAAACATGAGTGGGCATTGGGTTAGTGGCATGTTAGAGGGCTGTTGATATGTAACATGAACTGATGTGTGAGATTGGACTGTACTAATTGAACTGATTACATAATTAACTGGAAAAAAAGTGAATTGTTTGCATTACCTGTGTTTGGAATTTGTAAATTTGCTGTGGGCATTTTGGATGGATAATTTTCAAGCTATGTGCTGTTTGTAGGCTGTCAGTTTTAACTACTCACTTTTCAGGGCTTGCATTAATAATGAGGTTCAGTTTCTGCTCTTTAATTGGATGACTGAAGCCTTTTAACAAATGAATATTTTTTTCTGGAGGATGCACTTCAGGTATGCAGTTTTTAAGATTCGGAGACTTTTAAAATGAAATTGTCATTTCAATATTTGTGCATAAGGCATATTATAAGCAAAAATCTAGTATATTGAATTCAAGCTGTGTGCTAGATAAACCACTTTGAGGATCTTTTCCCATCATTCAGCTTTAATTAATATACCTAAATCTTGATAATGATTGTGTATGTCAAAGATCTATTAAAGATAAAGATTTCTTGCATCTACTGTGCAAGAAATATGTTTGTGAAGCTTTTGTTTTCATGTTAGAGAATATCTGGGAAATGGATACTAAGCCCTTAAACACTGACATCCAATAACCATCTCAATATGGCTCTGGCAAATGTGTCAGATGGAACAAGTAATTAGTAAGTGGCATGAACAAAGAGAAATCACTCCTAGTTAAGTACAATATTGTAAATAATGGATTTTATTCAAACAAGCAAGGTTCTGAATTACTATAAAGTAAATATCAATTATTCATTTAGTTTAATATTTTATTGCATCCCTCATAAACATTTACATTAGAACAGCAGTGAGCGTACCCTAGAGATTCAGGCTGAGCAAACAAGCTCCCTTCCTGCTTCCCAGGCTTACAGCCTGACTGTCCATCACTACGTAAGCTCTGGATGAAACAAGTTGAAAATTGTACCACTTGCCGAAACTCCAAGTAGTGCCAAGCTGCTCTGTCATGCAGGGAGCCAAAGGAGTATCTGGAACTCTAGTACCTTGCTGAGCTTGAGATGCCTGGTACAATAATCTCATTTAGATGGCATGTTTGTCTAGTGGTGAAGCAGCATTAACTGAGTCTTATAAGAACCCCTATGATAGATTTGAAGAATCAAACTGAGAGACTACTGACTTACAAAAGATTTGCTGTAAGAGAAAAGTGCCTCACTGGGAGTGCAGGATACTGATATATTCTCACTTAGGGCAAAAGGGTCTAGAGTTAAATGAAACCCTTGCACAGGGTCTCTGCCTGTGGGTGAAATGTTCCTGGAAATCTGCCAGAGGGAAAGCTCCAGCAACTTTTATACTTACATTCCTACTGTTGTACCAACCCTACTTGGAGAGGACTGACTTGAGGATATACAGGTGGTTCAGTTTTTGTGGCTTCATTTTGCCAGAATTTTCATTACTATGTCTGTATTGCAGGTTGCAGCTTAATATAACCTCACTTAATGCTGGAAAGCACCTAGCCATTATGGAATTGACTTCCACAAAGCCTGATTTATTCTGCTTCTTAATTAAGGCTAGTTAGAATATTTCTGAACAATAATTCAGTCAGCTGGCTATGTAGATGTACTGCTAACCAGGGTATTAAGTCGTGGCTATTGTCTTAGCCATGCTGTGTGACACCTACAAATACACTGTAAGAAATGGACTTAGGCGATATATTCACTTCTCTTGGGTCATTAAACAGGCAACACATAAAAACAAGCTCCCATCAGTATCAAGAAGGACCAAAAGTTAGGTAGTGCTGAATACCATGCTCAAATTAAACTATCCCTTGATTAATTTGGAGCACTTTTGCAGGGAGGCAACTCCTGATTTTAATACCACCTTATTTAGAAGCCTTTTTCCCCAAGCTTCCAGGCTTCTAATTTCTGTTTTAAAACATGTGATATAGTGCAAAATGAAAATAAATGAGATTGAAGGAGCAGCTGGTTTGAGTGAAATCCTGGACAAAACATCCTGAGAATAAGAGAATGCAACCTTCTGGCAATCTTGTAGAATGACGTTATCGTAAAGTGCTTATTCCAGAAGAAGTAGCTAAGTAATCTGGACAAGCTACTTGATGCTTCACTGTTTGACTTCTGTGATTGAGGGCCAGAGTTTCACAGGGCGCATGACTCTCAAGTTGAAGGAAGGTATTTTGGAAGTTCGGCCAGGGTTTGCAAATGTGTATTTTCAAGCACTTAAATCTCATGGAAAACCTCAATCTGAAGATTCTTGGAAAAACAAGGATGTCTTCATAAGATCTCCGTGCCCTTTGGATTGCTCTCCCAGCAGCATGCATAAAGAGATATTTAATTTTCCATCAGGATTGTTGGTTGATACGGTAGCACCGTAAGCTTTAAAAAGCCCTTCACCCTGAGCACAAGCTGCACTGTTCGATGGAGCTCTAGATTGACACCAACCAGGTAGCCAAGAGATCTGGGCTGTGAACCTAACCCACTCCCTGCTTCTCTGGATAAACTTGAAGGAGCCAACTCGACCAATACTATGGTTAGAAGCCAAATAATTTTGGCTGTCTTATTTTCCAATCTTTTGGATTTATCTGATTAACTTATTCCATCTAATTCTGAAGCTTTTGATGCATGAATTTTTCAGATCTTAAGATCCATGGCATGTGCAATGATCATGACTACATATTTAACTAACATTACTTGGCAATGATTTAACATGACGCCGAAAGTTCTCCATCATAATCATAAGAAAATTGAATCTATTCTGAGGAACCAGCTTTCACTCAATTCACTAAAGACTGGGTGTCAACTGGACATATAAAAATTAAATTCCCTGTAAAAGCTCTTGTCTGAGATGTATTTTTCCTCCCGGGATTAATTTTGTTATTATTCCATTTGAATGAGACAAAATACCCTTTGGGTAACACTTTATAACTCAGTTGTTTTAAAAGGCTCTTGTGGAACATTGAGGTGCCAGTATTTTATTGAAACAATGATATTTGGACAGCTGAAAATAGTGAAGATTTCATGGAAATAAAAATGGCATTAAAATTCTGAATTTTTGAAAACTGGAGCAAGTGGGCACTGACAGTTGTCGGTGGGTGCCTGAGGATGCAGAGATACACTTCCTGGGCGATTTTCTGCACTAAATCCTAAGAAGTTGTGTATAAAGTACAATGGACTGCTTCTCTTTTCAAGACAATACCAGGGTCATCAGAAAGCCATACAATAATTTGCATCAGCCAGTCAGGTCTAAAGAAGTCTTTGATATTGGAAATGTTACCTGCAGTTATTTTCCTACCTCCTGTAAGCTTCCTCTAAAGCTAAAATCTATACAAGAGGCAAGTGTCCCCCCTCTCTGGAGGTGCACTGGCAGGGGTGTTTCTATCCCTGCAGCACAATAAAGTGTGTTTTACACCCTTGAAGAAATATTGCCTGTCCATAGCACTATGTTATGCTTGAAAAGGGGGAATGAAAGAGGCAGACAATTTGACTGTGACAGGGAGAAAGAAAAGGAGAGAAAGGCACCTCACTTCAAAATGGGAGGTGGCAGGAAGATGGATGAACTGAGGAAGATGCATTTGGGAAGGGAAATGAGTTCTTTCAAGATGAGTGACCATGCTTTCCCTTTCATCTTGCTCACTGATTTCCTGAAGCTCACGCTTCCCAAGCTCAGGTGACGGATGAAGCAGTCCATCCACGCACTCCCAGCTGGAAGGGCAAGGAAGAAGTTTCAGCAGGGCAAAAAGCTGGAGAGATGCACCCTTGTGTCCCTTGCTGTGGCTAGCAAGGCAGTGAACCCTCCCTTTCACCAAAGCTGGGTCACATCAGCCCTTGATCACTAGCAGTTCTGCTGTAGGTTCTTCTGGAAGGCATGAGTGTGTTGGTCCAAGGTGTTCTACAGCCTCCACCCCACCTTTTGTGTGGGGAGACCTCTGCCATGACTGCAGCGAGCTGGAAGGACAGAAGTGAGAGCATGGGCAATCAGAACATCACTCCTGCAAGGTGCTGAGACATTTATCTGAACCCAAGCATTCAACAATGTGCTAACAGTGGACCCATTTCTGAAGTGTCCTGGAGAGCTGGGTCTGCCTGTCCGGTTGTGTTTCTTCTTGGGTGGAAGTGAGAGAGCAAGCTCCCATTTTTTTTCATGTTCATTTGGTAAATACTTCAGATAGGGACTGTTCCTACTTCATTTGTGGAGTTATTCAGTAAGTTTAGTTGTTTGTAAGACAAGCTGAAATTCTTCCATGGTGAAAGAACTTCTGCCAAGTGTTAATGTTTTGAAAATATAAACTGTGTTTTGTATAATACAAGACTTTTGTGCATAATTGTATTAATTTTGGCAGTGCAAGTTCAAGGACAAGCTTGCCAACTCAGTATTCTTGGAATAATAAAAATAAAATATGCGATTTCTTAAGATTCTGTTTTCAATATATATTTTGAGGGCCTCATCTTAAACTAACAAGATGATGTAACCTGTTTTTGTCTCTTCCTCAGCAGATGTGCCTCAGGGCAAAGGTTGGTGTTCAAACAAAGATTTTATTTTTCTAAAACAAAGTTGATTGTAACATTAACTGCCTAAACTTAAGAAGCCTTAACAGGATGTTTGGTAAATGTAAAAAATGTTAATTTACAACCAATGCCTGTGATATTCCAAAGAATCTCAGTCAAGAGCATATTCTTACTAGCTTTACAAGTCCTATATTTGCTTAGATCAATTTTAAGATCAACTGAAGTTTAAAATTCCTGAAGCTGGCTAATGCTATTCTTTCTAAGGATTGTGTGCTACTGACATTATACTTTTAATGTTAAAGCCCCTTTACCTGGAATGTAAGCACATGAAAATGAATAAAGGCCCTTTCTGAGTAAAAGAAATACAAGGTTACCAGTCTTTCACTCCCACAATTTTTTTTCCCATTTAATCTGTGAAGGAGTGATGGGTATGTTGTCCTTAATGCTGGTCCCAGAAAACAACTTGGAGCTGCAATGAACAATGGCACTGGGTGTTATGGTGGAAGTGTCACTAGTTTGGTGTGTTCTGCCCTCACTATGGCTAGTCTGGTTAAAAGGTTTCATCAGCATTGGCAGCCATCTTGGTCCATTTCTGATGTTTGTCACACTGTTCTACTAGCCACAATTGTATTCCCTCTTTCTCTGCAGTTTTTACAGACATTGTATTAATATTTTACTTCTCAGAGAACAAAAAAGGATAACAACTGAAACAAACTCAATTATGATTTCAGGGTCTTGGAGGTTTTTCAGAAATTCTTTCTTTTTCTAAACCAGAGGGGTGCAGATCGATCTATCTGTCTATCTATCTATCTATCTCTCTATCTATCTATCATCTATCTATCTATCTATCTATCTATCTATCTATCTATCGTACAGTCCAAGATGTCAAGGTAGTCAGGTTTTATCAGGAGTTTTTAGAATGACTCATGTGACTCATTTAGCACACGCAGATAAGTCTTCGACATCCCATTACAACGTTGTGTAATCTCTTGTAAGCCCCTTCAACTACCCCATTTGCCATGTGTGCACACATACCCCACCTCCACTGTGGCAGGTGCACCACGAAAAGTTTGGCTAACAGCACTTCTTCCCCCATTCTGCCACTTGCACCTGTCGACCCGGTAATTTGCTAAACTGTATGCGAACAGCTCAGGAGCTTTAGCACTTCTTTTCCCCTTCATGATAGCAGAGTGCTACAAGTGATCATATGTCCATAACACCAGGATAAAATATTCTATCTCTTTTCCAACATCTTAACAGCTCTGCTTTCCCTAAGATTAGGGGGTAAAAGTGGCAACAATAATGCAACTGACATTTATGGTAATGCCACATGCTGTCACTTAGAATCAGACATACTACAGGATTAGTAGTAAATGTTGTAAAAATGCCAAGGCCTTCTTATGTATTGGGCCTGATTCCTTATTTTCTTATGCCAGTGTTAATGCACTGACTTTCTTTATATGCCCAGCATCCAGGGATTTGTCAAAGTCTGGAGGAAGTCTTAGGCAAGTATAGCTCATGTCACTGCCCACTGATTCTTGTCAGATGTGTTATTTTGGTTACAAGTTCTGGTATCTCTTCAGGGTGATTTTTTGGGTCTGTTTTCCTTTGTTGTCTGAAAATTGATGAAATCAGTTCTGAGTACCAGCAGGCTTTCTGCTGTCCACGTGTCTGTCGGAAAAGAAAGCTTTCAGATGTTCAGTCTCTTCGGCTGGAACTTCACATAGGCATTTGTAAGTTCTCATGATGAAGTCTAAGCCTCAAAAAATTCTCAGTGATGCGAAGGGAGTTATTCAAAAGTTACCAGAATTTTCTTCTCTTTCTCTCTCCATTCTCTATATGAGTTTTGAAAGGCACTGTATTATGCTCTGACACTGTAGAAACTTTCTATCACTCTGAAGAACTTGGACTGAATCTGGAGGAACTGGAATTAGAGTGAGCAATGACCAGATCAATCTCTACTCTCTGGCTGATTTGGCTAAGTAAAGGCAACTTTTTCCAGGACCCCTTAGGGCTTTCCAGATGAAGTAGGATGCAGCAGTAGGCAAAATAGCAGGTTTTTTTGCTTTCAACAGGACCAACAAAATCATAAGGCACATCAGGTAGCTCTTTAAATTGCATGCAGAGTGTGAAAATTCATCTGGAAAGTGGCAGCTTTTTTATTCAACAAACCTTGTCCTTTGGTGCGATGTGAGGGAGAAAGAGGAAATTCATCTATTTCTTCATGTGCATTGTGCATTGTCAACAGTCTAATACATTCCAATCAACTGCACCAATAATAAGACACTAGAATTTGAGTTATACATGGCTATCAGAAAGAATAATTTGAAGCCAACAGGGCTGCACATGTATAAATGAGCAGTTACCTTGGTGTGCAACTCCCTTTGTTGAGGATGTTCAGTGAAGTGAAGGAAGTTCAACTTCATTCTCAGAATCCAGCATGGTCTTGCAAAGCTTTGCAAATTGATGGGAAAGCCATAATTAGAGTGAATGCATTTGATATGGAATTGGAAAGATGACAAAAAAATTTGCAATTTTTGGAGAGCAGAACTAGAGTTTAATAATTGTGAGTATGCTGTAAAAGATTGTGAATTTTGGTCCTAGTAAGGAAAGTAATTGATTGCAGATGGAGAGATCTGGGCAAGATACATATGTTGGCAGTAGCAGCTTTTAGATTCAGGGGTGCAGTGTTTGGGACTGTGCAGTGTGGTTATTCAAGTTTATAAGCACACTTTTATTAGAATGTAAATTTGAATGCCAAAGGCATAAGCCACACTGCTTTTAACCAAACCAAACAAAACTTTATTTGCCAAGAAGATTTGAAAGAAGGCTTTAAAAACATTCCCCACTATAATGCGTGCTTTTCTTGTTTTCTTGAAATATTTTTTTCTCAGAAAATAAAATTTCCCTCTCCTTTATTTTTCAGGCTTCTGTCTGTGCAATGGAGTGGCATAGTTCAAGTTCTTTGGTCTCAACTGGTGCTATTTCTTGCAGCTCCTTATATGTAAATACATTGTGGTAAGCCAAAATACTTCTTCCTCTCTTCTACTCCTCTGTTCCTTTATTTCTCCCTCATGTTTAGAATGGTACCTAGGGAAAGAAATAAAGTGATTTGAGGCAGAATGTCTATTTGAATTGGAGACTCCTTAACAGGTATTTTTTTCACACTAGAAGTCATCAATTAGACTTCACTCTAGATTACTAAACCCTCACTCAAAATGCAGGTTTACTCTTTTTTTTTTTTTTTTTTTTTGGAAAGAATAGGAGCTTAGTCTCTTTTACTGCCAGTGACTATGACAAAAGCATGAGAAATGAAAACAGGAATGAGAAAATGTCATCTTTGCAAAGAGGAATGGAAGACAACTGGGTGTAATTACTCTTGGTGCCTTGCTGGCAATATTTAATAAATAGTTTCATCAGTTATTCTCACATAAACTGGCCATCTTTTCTTCCTGCATGTTTCAGCTGAAAACATTTTACATATTTCTCTGTACTAATGAAAAAGATTGCACAAGGAGAGAGGCAGATTTTGGCAATGCCTAGTGTTGAGTGAATAGAAAGTAAAAAACAAAAATATTGGGTTCAACATCTGGATTGGCCTCAGCAGAGTTGAAAGCAGTCCAAAATGTTTCCAGTCTTGTGTGCTGAGTACAAATGACATGGAAGTCATACTGAAAGTGAATATTTTAAGGGGAAAGCTTTTTTTTTTTTTGCTTTTTTTTTTTTTTTTTTTGCAGTCATATAGCTTTATTTCTTCAGCAGAGTGTTACTTTGAAGTTGTGGGAGATAAGGAATTTTTAGAATTTATCCTCATCTTATTCTGAATGATTAATATGTCTAAACACCAGTATAGGAGGCAAATAAAATGCTAAAGAATATTAAAGAGCTCTTAAAATAAATTATTCAAGAGACCTACCATGAATTATCCATTGATACAAATATAAATAAATAGCTTTATATCAGTAGTGTAAGCCATCTGAAACAGCTTGACCGGCTACACAACATGAGATTTGCCATCAGGTACCTAATCCGACATGAAGTATAGTGCCTTCCCTAAATCCAGCTTTGTGTGTGTTTTATTGTGCTGCCCTCATTCTCAGATGTTGTGTCAGCATTTGTTATGCCACCACAGTGCAAAATAGGATGTCAGATAAGCAATGTAAGTTTCTCAAGGCGTGTGCTTTGGAGCAACAGTTTTTATTTTTTTTCAATCTGCACCCTTTTTCATCAGTAGGAGGTAATTTACAGGATTTGAATGCTCTCATCTGGAATATGAGATCCATAAAGTTTAGGAGGACTCTTGAGAGAGCAGACTGTTAGGAAGGAGCTGGGCATGGGCAACTGCTCCTACCTGTGTGTTGGAGTCTGGTTCTGATTCACTGGCAACAGAAAAAAATCAGTAGTTTTCCTTAATTGAGGTTTTCTTGGGGTCAGGAAGTGTGGAGACCTGATAACTTACTAAACTGTATGTCTGGCCACCACCACCACTACCAACAAATTAAGCACAGCCCACATCCAGCAGTAAATCCCAATTTGTTCCCCTTCCCCAGGTGACCATGAATTAAATTGTGTGAAACCAGTTTGCCTGAGGATGAAGTATGCAAAGCATGTCAGCAAGACTCTTTTCCCACATTTTCCCAACAGAAGCAATTTCCACCTTCAGTGCTATTTGGGATTTATATGTGGAACAAACTTTGAATTCATATAAAACTTCACAGGTCCTAGGTTTTAGGAAAGTTGCACTGAAATCTGTGTTTTCTCTGACTCGGAGATACTTGAGAGTCTCAGGAAATGTGATAATCTCTTTTCTGGGACTAGGAAAAAGAGAAAAAATGAGGTTGACTGTGGTTAAATAAAATGATCAGGCCATATCTGAAGACTCAAATTCAGGTATTAATTTGGTCATTTGTAGAGAAACTGAAGACCATAATCAACACATACCCAGCCTCACAGAAAAAAAGCTAGATTTTGTACAGAAATCTAGCAAAGATCAGAATTTGACTGCCCTCCTCCTGGTCTGCTGCAATTGCTGAAATCTTAGGTAATTGCTTTTATTTCCTATGGCCAGGAGAGATTGTCCTCTGACCTTGTACAGAGGGTGCCTCTAAAGAAATGTAGTATTGACTTGGTTTCAAATATGGTCCACACAGCCCATTTCTGGGTGGTGTGCACAGGCAAAGACAAGTTTATGCTCACCATGACTTCTATAGAAGTTGGAGGTTTGTATAGCTGTGACCTCACCTTTTGGAGAGAAGGGACATCTGTGGGCGATTTTCTCCATGTTGATTCCTGATGCATCCCCTGCAGCTGCAGTTTAGCCAGTAATTCCCCTGCAAAGTCTCCCTATGGATTTCCCTCTCTCCAATGGACAGTCATTAGATTAATAGTCTGCAAAACACTAATACAGTGATGGTTAAACTTAAATATCACATCTATTTCAATGTCTGATTTTTATGGTTTGAGGAGCTTTTTCTTCTTTTTCTTTTTTTTTTTAGTTTGAGTCCAGATACTTAAAAGAACAGGCAAAAGCTGAGACATTGTGATTGGCTGGAGGAATATGGTAGTAAAAATAAACAATACTTACTTTTTCAGATTTTTGTTCTTTAAAAACCTTTTTTTTGGTTGTAAATGGTGAAAAGGGGGAATGAATATGTATTTCCATATTTACAGTAGGACAGTTAACTATCCAAAAATTTTTATGTGCATATGCATACATGTGCATAAATATATTTATATACCCATATTTACTACATACTGACTTGTGAACTTTTAATGGTATTGGTTCAGGCTATGTCGAAGTGTGTGCGGGTATGTGTACGTGTGCCCATACTGGGACATATTGAGGAACTGGGAATGTGTTAGTTGTTTTACTTGCCTGAAGCATGACTGACAGCACTGTTGTTTTTCTCACTGGTAGCAAGGTCAGTGGGGTGCATGACCAAATTAAATATACTTTGTGAGAACTGCAACAGTTCACTTTGCACTGAGCTGTGAGCAGAGTAGGTTTTGCTCAGAATATCCAGGGCCAGAATATTACCCTTTGTCATCAAGTGCTACTGGCTGTGTCTTCCTCTTCTCCGGCCCTGAAAATGAGAAATAGTAAATATGCAGTTTGTCTGTTGTGTCTTTCACTTTCCTTCTGTGTATCAAGTAATAAATTTGCTCATTGTGGCACAAAGCTGCAGAGCTTGGCTCCCACTGGGGTTGCCTATCAGAAGATGCTGTCACATGAGGACCTTGCTGTAACATTTGATGGGAACACCTTTAGTAATGGTGAAGCTCCTGCTCTATCTGCATGTACAGCTGGTGCAGTATCTGGTGTTACCAGGAACCTTGTCCTGTCCACTCAACAGCCTTCAGGAAGCTTGACTGATTAATGCACTGAAATATCCACTGATTTTGATACGGTGCACTCCATGATTTTAAGTAGAGGTCAGGTTTTAAATACAGGCATTGACGACAGGGAAAGAATCTTTTGGAGCTATATTTGGAGCCTACAAACTTTGTATTGGGAAAAGAGCTAATTCAATAAGGGCCCAATGCAAACTCTCCTAAAGTCAGTTGAAAGGATCCCACACAATTCAGTATGATTTGGATCTCTGCCTAGCTGCAGTGTTTCTTAAATATCTCCAAACTTACTACAGGGACTATTTACAATTTATAAATACTGTGATTAAGTTAGTTATCTAAGGCAGCTGGCAAAATTTTAAAGGGTGACCATACATATGGTTCTATTTATAAACAAGAAGTGATTTATTGAACTATATTACATTTTTTTTTCTTTTAAGAATATCTACTTTATAAAACTCTTTAAAGTAAAAATGTCAAGACATTTGTCTTTTTTAACTAAATGAACAACAGAGAAGTTATTTACATCAGACTTTCAGAGTTTAAAAGTGTTCTAAATGCAATTCTTTGGAATAGCCAAAGAAGGTGCACCTGAGGAGCAAGTAGTAACCTTTAATTACATCTGCTGCTCATAGTTAGATACTGGACATTCCTTTTCTAAAATATCTTTTTGTAAAGAAGCTCTGAATGAAGTTACTTCAAAAATAGGTTGTAACTTGAAGCTTTGGATGAGCATTTAAATAACCAATAAAGTGAAAACATGCTGAATGTTTTATTTTCTAATCTGGAAATAGATCTTCTATAAAGGCCTCTTCAATAACAGGCACAGGGCTGGATACTACCAGTGACTATATACTATAGCAGCAAATTTTGGGTAAACATGGGGAGAAAGCTTGCTGAAGTCTCTTCCTGCATGGATTTCCTTCCCAGTTTAGTGGCAGCTGTCCCTCTTCCAGTTCTTTTGTATGTGCAAAGCTTGGGTGCACACTTTTGACAAGAGCTCAGTCATTTCTTTTCCAGAAGCAACTTCTGTGAATTTCCTCATTATGAGATCACTGAGCTAACAGCATCAGTAATTGCCATCCATCATTTCAGACACCACCATCACAAAGAATTGTCCATCGGTGTTGCTGGCATGAATTTATTTTCTTCTTCCTTTGAGCTTCTTCTTGTTGGGAGAGTTGTGAAGTTTAGCATGTACTTGTGAAATGCCTTGCAATTAATGGGTTTAAAGGGTTCTTTTAAATTACATAGATAGAAAGTGTTTTTTCTACGTAACATTCTGTCACTGTGCTCCAGAAGTCTCTAGACTGCTGTATGTGTATTAACCAAATGAAGTGAACATAACAGGCAGGTGCCTTGGGACAACCAGTTTTACTTTTACACAGATAGGTATTTTTACACTATTTAAAACTTGGAAGCTTTAGCCAATCAAACTTATAAAGATTCATTAACTAAGTGCAAATATTTTATTTCTGCATACTTTGAGATGATGGGTATAAGGGTCACACCTTAGTTTGGGTTACAGGAGACTGCATTTTGAAACCAGTCAATAATAGGTAGTACTGTGTAATCTCTGCAGAGCACAGAGCTCACTGAAAAAACTATCAAGAATTTGCCATGGTGCTCAGAAACCTAGCATAACCAAATGAAAAGGAAATGTAGCAGGCCCATAAAGCTAAATAGGAACTCAATGAATTGCCACTTAAAAGCTTGATGGCCACTGACTGCAATAAAAGGTTTGATTTTTAAAATTTTTCATTTCCAAATTAAGTTTGTGCATGAATGAATGTGAAACTCCATGCAGATTGTGTACTCATCCCTTAGCTGCACATGCAAATTGTCACTTGGACATGCATTGGTTTGGTTAGACCAGCAATATGGTTGAGCTTAGCAACAAGCTTGGAGATGAGACAAATTGGCATGGAGTGTAAGGAAAGTTTCCACAGCTGCAGTACCACCCCTTTAAACAGGGAACATTGGTTTTGTGCACTTCTGCTTTGGCACCTTTTACTAAGTTTGCTTGCATACAGAAATGCTCCATAAAAGTAAGCTTATTGGGTGGGACTTGTGAAGCTTGGTCTCCACTGCCCTTGAGTGGCAATGTCTAACTCATTATGAATAGTGCAGTTTTCAAATAATCTCCAGTTTGCCATTCTGTTTAGATGTATCACTACATATGGAGGGCTTCCCCCCAAAAAATACACATAAAAGCCTTGTTAAAAAAATAAAAGTGATTCCACAAATAAGTGGTTACCATGGTTATGGAAACAAATTGGGTTTTTGCAGGTGCAAACAGTCTATTAGTGACCTAACTGATCACTTCTTCATGCAGTTATTTCCTCACAAATTTGTGGCAATTGCATGGGAAAAAATTATGCTCAGTGTGGTGCCCACATCTTGGTAATTCAAACCTTGAGGCATCAGGAGAAGCCAAAAGTTCAGTAGGTTTCAGAAAAGCTTTAGACATTGTTATGTTTAATGAGCTAATTCCCAGTGACATAAACAAAAAAACCCCAAACCAACTTGTTACAATGTCTGTGCAAGTCCTTTCACCCTGTGGGAGCATTACTGCTGTGTCACTGTCATGGTGAAGAAGAAACTATTTTTGTGAGCAAGCTATCCTATGGCTGGCCAGTAGAGGTTTAGCCAGATCATCCTAGGTCTGTTCTTCGAGGATGAAATACAGAATAAATGGTTTTGGGGCTCACAACTCTTAGCTCTTGCATTTCTTGAGAGAAATTATCATAGCTTGTGTCTAATTAAACCGATGGTGATATTGTTTGATCTTTTAAAAGTAACACAGTTTGCTTACTTTTTTTTTTTTTGTGGTTGTTGTATGGATGCATTTGAAAATGTTGTTAGACAGCCTTGTTTATGAAACATCTTTCAGTAAATGTGTCTTGTTTAATAGGTATATTTTAATTTTTCTATGGCAAACCATTAGCATATGAAGCTCATATAAAGGTACTAGTTTCCCATTACCCATTGTGTAAATCTTGACTTCAAGTTGTGCATGTGAACCTCAAGAAGAGTGAATTAACCAAGACAAATATAGTTTTTATAAATGATTCATAAATAGTCTCTGGTTAACTCTCGAAATGTGGAAAGACTAGGTTTCTTAATTTTTGATGAACAAGACTGAGTTTTAATTTAGGCTTGTACCCCATTATGTGCCTGCCTAATCCCTGATAATCCCTGATACATCTCTGTGGTAGTTTATGGCTTCTCATTCTTGATGATATTGGCAGTAAGTCCCAACGAAGAGTTCTCAAAGAGCAGTGAAAATCTTATACTTGACTCCACCTGATTTTGTTCTCTTCTCTGTGCAGATTTCTTGTGCACAACTGATGGCAAATTAAGAGTCTTTGGCACTGATGCTCTCTCCAGAAAGGAATGGATATTTTCCAGAAGGGAACAGTCCCAGTTAGGAATAGTCAGCTGCCCAAATATAAAATGGGAATAACTGGTTGGGTGGCAGTTTCCTATGAAAGGCTGTGGGGAGTATAATATCTAAATATGAGCCTACATACCACACTGCTACCAAACAAGGCAATCATTGCACTCTTCTCATTAAACAGATTTATGGTGTGCAGCAGTTATAAAATGATCCTCCTTGGCATTGGTGAGGCTTCAAACAGAGCACAGTTTCCACACTTGAACTTTAAGAAAAGCATGGACTAGCCAGAGAGACTGGAAGAGGGCAAACACAATGATCAGAGAGCTACAAAACATGGCTGTGAGGAAGTTCTAGTAAAATGGCTTTTTTTTCAGTCTATAAATAAATTTTTGAGGACTGAGTAGGGAAATAGTATAGTAATTTACAAATAAATGAAAGGTGTGGAAGACAGGCGTGCTTTCTGTCTGTGATGGGTAAGACAGAAGCAATAGGCAAGGCATCTATAAAAACCTTGTAATAATACGGACAGCAAAGATCTAAAACAGGTTACTCACAGAGGTTATGGCATTGCAGTTGGTGTATATATTACATAGACCTCTTTAAGAAATGACACACGTATAGCTGGTTTTGTTTTAGGTGAAGCAAAAGGAACAGCTTCAATGCTCATTTCCACTCCTGTAATTCTTTGATTCACCCACAGGTTGGTATGCATTGCTCTGTCAACTTAAGACAAGATTGTTTTTAACATGGATTGAATCATATGTTCAGTAAGAATGTTAATTAGACATTTTGGTAGTTTTACCATATGAAGATGCACCTTAATTACCTTGACAAAAGTAGCAAAGTTGGGAATAGGAAAGCCGATTCTTCTGTTTGATTTTTTCTTTTTCTCATTTTTTTCTATAATGCTGATGAATTTATTGGCTGATTACAACTCGAAATGTCTTGTTTGCATTTTAACCTTTAACAATAGCACTGCAACAGTATGGTTATGCTCCTGCCTACGTGCAAGTCAGATTGACCAATGACCTCTTGAAAAATTGAGTGACTACTTCAGGTGAATTTGAAAGCCACAGAACATGTGTTTAGCTGCATTTTATTATTCTGCCTATTCCCAGTGAAAAGCCAGAATCACAGGGCTTGATCAGTCTCAGTGATTTCTCCTTCTGTCTGAGTCCCTCATCTTCAGCTGTCAAAATCCAGCCCATTCACCACTTAAGCTGTCGGAACTAATGTCTGTGTCTGAAGGAGGAAGGGTGGTGCACATGGACGAATCTGGACAGGTTGTCTCCAAGTCCACCTTTAGCAATGTCAGTTGTTTTGTATTCGTAGCATTTGGGTTTCCTCGGTAGTGTTTCCAGCAGTGAGAAAATGCAGTCTGAATAAAACACACCCAGCTGAAGGAAGAAGCCTTGGCTATTTGTGCTACAGACAGACCCCCTTTAGTGTTTCTTTACAGCAAGGTGTGAAGATGCCTTTTACTTTGCATGCATTCTTTCGTCTTGTTAACTGGAAGGAGCTGCAGGGAAAACTGGAGTTTTGGGCTAGCTTTGTGCTCAGTGGTGATGACAATGATTTCAATCAACTGCTTATAAAGTCAGCAGTGCTTTCTTCACATAAATAATTCCCAGAAAGTGAAAAGCACTGATCCACACTTTTCCTTGATATGTATAGGTGAACATTCCAGAGGTAATAACAGCACATAATTTCCTCTTACCCATGAAGGATGATCAAGCGGAGGGATGAGTGATCATTCCTAAACAGCAAAAACCCCAGCATCTATAATAATTAACATAGCCTTTGTATATATATAACTTCACTCTACTAGCTTCTGCAATGGACAGGCAGGATTCAATGCTAGTGCCTTCCTGCTTCAGACGCTGAAAGCCTTCTATGTGACAAGTAAAGTCCTTCTGGGGCAAATGAGTCAGATGGTCAGTTTTTTCCAAAAGACAGGCTTGGCAGGTCTTTACTTGGTGCCTGAAGGCAGGAAGCTAGAAGAAGATACTTAGCATTGTGAGTGTATGCAGCAGGATCAATTTTTTTTTCAGCAAAAGCTACTCTCAATAAGGGTCTTTATTTCAGATTTCTTAATTTTAGTGTACTTGGGTTTTCAAAAGAGCATTTTACAAAACACCAGTAACTAACACTAATTCCAGAGTGAGTTCTCATTCTGGTAGGTGTCTGGAGCTTTCTCTAATTGGTCTTAGCACTCTGACAGGGAGAGCACACAGGTCTGCCTTTGATTTGAATTGGAACTGAACACTTGTATCAGTGAAAACATTTGACAAGTACAGCTGTCCTATTTGGGATTAGAAAACTGTTATATGACAACAGTAAAAATATCATTCAGAGACTCACTTTTTTTTTTCTGACAGTGTATGCTTAGATTTCTTAGAAGAATAAAAACAATATCATGAAACTTAAAGTTATTCTGTTCACTTCAGTGAAGAGCTTATTTCTTAAACGTCCCTTCTGACTGTCTGCCAATTAAAAACTCAAGCAAACCATATAGGACTTGCCTATTATTTCCTTGATCACACAGTTTTCTTGCTGACAGGTATGAATTTATGGCAGCAAACCTTAAGCAAAAGCATGAAGAAATTGGAGGAAACATGAGTTCAAAAACTGTTCTGATGTGTCTGAAACATTTTGACAACTTAGAAATGGTTTGTTTTCAAGTATTAATAGTGGAAGTTCAGAAAATTAAGTGCTAAATTAGTAAAGTAGCAAGGCATGATGTCTGATTGTCTGGGGACCAATGGTCATACCCAAATTGAATTACCTCTGTACAGTAAAATAAATGGTATCACTGCCATGTCTTTGACTTGTGTCCTGTTGCCATGGTCTGGCTGTCCCCATATGATTTAATTTTGCTGGTTTACAAAGAAGGAAATAATTTGGGTATGTCTAACTGTATAACTGGAAAAGCTTCTGAGTTAATTTCTGATTCATACCTGTGAATTAATTGGGAGAGTTTTGGGTGATCTGAGCAAAAAGCATGGCAGGGACTGTTTTCACCACTTGGCATAGGGAATGAGCAATGAGATTGTGAACATGAGCTTTGCAAAGTATTTCCTGCTGTAGTGAGATCTTGAGACTTTGGTTGGTCTAAGCTAAGTTCAGTGGGGAAACAGTAGGGAAAAGAGGTTCCAGCCACCTGAATGAACAATTATTCACTCCAGCCTACTTCAAGGCTCTTCATATTCTGGTTTTTCTCACTGCAGCAGATACTTGACTGTGGATCCTTCTGGGTTTCACTTTCCCTAGCAGACTTGGTATTTGATGTGGTTACTTGCTAGAGTGGTGTAATGGAGTACAGTGAGTGTGCTAAGGTGGAGGACAGGTATTGTCAAGGTTTTGTCAAAGATAAGGTATTGTCAAAATTTCAGAGGTGTCAGAATAGTTTTTGAACTCATGTTTCATCCATGTCTCCCCTATTACAGCATAACAGTAGTGCTGTGAAGAGCTCTTGCTGCGACTAGGTTGCATAGACAATGAGAAGCAATGTCCTCTCTCATCTCATTTTGAACTCATGATAATCACACTATCTTTGGGCATATAAAGTGGTAGCCACAAAGATAAACAGGACAGTTTTTCCTTTCAGGGATCCTTCTAATTTTGGAAGTGTGGCCAGTCCCTAATGAATCATGACTTGAGTTGGTCTCAGGACGAACCTCATGACTGAGGCTGACTCAGCAAACACAACAAAATAAGACCAGGATAAAAGCTTCAGTACTGGAGTGCCTATGGTGCCCATGGTGTCCTGTACCCCACTAACACAATGCACTCCCTGTTTGTTTTCCTTGGGAAACATCATTAGACAGGTTAGCCTCCCTTCCAGCATGTTCCCAGCTCATGCATAAATGTGTCTGCCACAGGTTTCCTGTGTGACACTGAGTTTGTCACGTGTGGTACATCTGCACTCATCCTGACTTGGGTGCTGTGTCATAATGATGAAGTCATGTCATTTCTAAGGTGAGTTGTTATCTCTTCAGGGAGCTGTGCTTTGTGGGCTTTCTGGGCAAACCAGGTCATCTGGAACTAGTCTGAAATTTTTATTGTACATTGTAATGTACAATATTAGCATATCCTTGATTGTTATGTGTCTCATTTGTCTGTTTGAAAACTGGACTAATAATACTTAATTTCTTTTATTCATTGATTTTATTATCTATTTAAACTTTTCAAGATAACGTGGCCTTTTTTTGGTGTCTTTTTAGAAATGCAGTTTCTAGCACTACATAAGCCAACAATATAAATACAATTATTAATACCATTATGATGACTCTGACTGGTTTTAAGGGATGGTGGGTCATTTTTATGATGTTGTGAATTGCCTCAGATAGGTAAATGATTTTGCAGCAAAATTTCACTCCTTGCAAATATTAGGTTATTCTGTTTTTCTTTCAGGCAATAATTAAAGTTTTAGATGCTTAGTGTCCCTCAACTTTCCTTCCCTAAACCCTTCCTTCCTCCCTCCCCTCTTGCCTCACTTTCACATCCTTCCCTCTTTCCCTCCAGGGTGGAATCAGAGTAGCTTTTTTTGACTTGTGGACTTCCAAAATCTCCTGGGAGGTGAGGACGCCAGGGGAAGCTTCTTGTAGGTTGTTGTAAGGTGTATGTGAAAATATACTTCTTTGGCACCACTCATGGACCTCTTTGGAATATGATGTGGATCCCTAGGAGTCCATGGATAAAAAGTCAAAAAACATTCACTTGACAATTATCACAAACACTGATGATTGGAATGTCTGTATTTTTTGGTGAAAACACCTCTCAAATGTTGTGAAGATTTGTCTGTGAGCATGTATGTATATGTGTATTTCTGAGACTTGTGAACTCATACCTTTCCTTCTCAAAAATTGCAGGATCTCTATGGCATTGCTGGACTATGTTACTCCAGCTGCATCTTGATAATTTTGCTTTAGATATGGATAATTAATAAGAAATTGAATTTTCCCCTTCCTTGCCTACTCTTCTGAAGAGTTTAGCCATCCACAGCAGCACTGCAGTCATGCAAGTCAACTCACCATATTTCCATGATGTCACACTTGTCCTGGTGTGCAATGACTTCCAGCTCCTGTTTGTTGCCCATGCTGTGTGCCTTGCTATAGATGCCTTTCAATTGGGCTGTTGCTTCCAGTAACTTTTTGGAGGGAGTAACCCTAATTTCTACATGACCCTTCTCAGGCATTTCTCTGGTTCCTAACGCATCAATAACCCTTGTGTCTTTGAGGTGCACAACTGTCCATCCCTTACCTCCACTGAGGTTAGACTGAAGGACCTTGCTAGCACACCATCCCTCAAACACTGGTCTGCTGACCTCAGGCTTATCTGTAGTGATAGTTTTATCCTTTTCCCCCTACAAATCCAGTTTCAAGCTCTTTCGATGAGCCTTGCTAACTCCTGAATGAGAAGCATTGTTTAATATATTTAATTTCTCTCTCTTTTGTTAGCACAGCAGAGTCAGGGGGACGGCTGCTTTGTCTGACCTCCTCTCCATGGGAATAGTAACTATAATGGGTTTAATTAACTATGTGGTATTGACGTAATTAGTTATCCCAGTGATTATACTTCTTTAATAAAAGCACTTCATTTGGGATGCATTTCTCTTCTGCATGTGCAGAGCCCTACACCTATATTTCATAACTGTCTAGACATCAGAACTCTCTGCATATTTTAGCATCAGCCCTTGAGAGAGAGGTTATCTTGCATGGCTTAAGATAATTGGGAAGAAATTATTTTGCCCCCTGTTTTCAGACTCACTTGCCTACTGAGAGAAACGCAGATGGGGGGAGGGCCAGTTGCTCAGTTTGGGGAAACCAAAATGGGGAGAGGGGAAGGGCTGGGTTGGGAAACTGCATGCCCAGGCACTGGATCCTTCTAACTTTTCAAGCCCAGAGTCAGTAGCACTAAAGGGAATGGATAAAGTTTAACCTGTGGGTGAAGTAAATTCTATTTATCTGGTTTATTTATATGTATTTATGTACCTATTGTATTATGTACCTATTTATGTACCTAACTATTACTGTAGGTGTTTATGACATAAACCTACATCCCTTGTGTTATATTTACATATGCCAAGCCTCAGTAACTCTGTTATAGTTATCACATAGCCAAATTGACAATAAGAAATGAATTTTAGTTTTCAGTTTGGTTTTGCCTTTTGTTGGATTTTTTTTTGTTTTCCTGGGAAGTCACTGTTCTTTTTTGTTTCATCCCTCTGGCTAATCTTGAAGAGCAATGCTACAAGGAGGAGAGATTACCATATGAAAATGTCATTTTGTATCATATGAATACTGAAAGAAAAAAAAGAAACCAACCCAAAGGTAAAAGGTCTAAGGGAGGAGATTAACTCTCTGTTCATGAATCAATCTACCACAAAACACTATAAGGGAACTCCTTTAGCTTACATCTCAGTTCATAGCTGGGGGGACGGATTCCTATCAGATAAAATATACTCAAAGATTAATGCATTCTGCACACAGCCTACTTCATAGGTAGGAGGTGTTATTCCTGTTGCTGTGTTTTATCTAACATTTTAAAAGTCTTTATTCCTCTCTCTCTCCCTATCTTCTCTTCTTCATCTCTTTAGTTTATAGAACTGTGCTGCAATCCCTTCAGTCTTTCTTTCTTTCCCTGTTGATAGAGACAGACTGAAATCACTGCAGGCATTTGAATGCTTCATGCAGCACAGGAGTGAACTCTGTGGGTCATTTAAACAGCCAAAACCATAAACAAGTTCTCAAGAAATGGGGAAAGCCAAGCAAACGGGGAAGAACTGGTTGTGAGACCTGCAAACATGGCTTTTTCTCTGATCATAAGGAATGCTCCACTGAAGCCTCCATCCCTCATTAAATCAATAAAATCATGTGTCCTTTATTTTAATCCTGTATTCAAGAAGCAAGCACAGAGACTGAGGCTTTTCATTTCATTGTTTCTAAAAAATCACTGAGATTATATTGACAAAGGTTGATTCTTTTACCTTGGTGCTTCAGAAAATGTCAGTATGGAAGCAGGTGCTGGGCACTCAGCCACTTTTTTCAAAAGCAGTAAAGGAGATCTGTGACAGCCTCATTGCAAATACTGTAGCTTTCTGAGACATTTTGTTTGGTTTGATGTTGTGCTGCGATGACGAGAGAGGAAGGATCTGTTATGTACAGCTGCATGAATCTCTGGATTGAAGTTTTTACAGCCTTAGATCCTCTTTTATACAGTAAAGGGGAGATGAAAGCAAATAACTCACATGCCATGAAACAGGTACTATGGGATTCTGAAAGGCTTAGCATTCCTGGTAAGTATTTGATCAAAATTCAGACAAGGGAACTTTGCACTGTCATTTGGTGGAGTGACAAACATGGTAAAAATACCTCCAAAATCTTCATTATTTTGTCAGCTCCAGCTTGATTGAATTAGCAAAGAATGAGTCACAGTTAAAAAAAGAGCCATTCTCCCCTGAAATGTATTAAAGTTTGGGTGGTAAAGAAACACATGTTTATTTCCTAAATGAAATGCAGGCAGAATATGTATCAAGCCATGGAAACAGTAGTGCTAGTTTCCTATGCAAGGCATGTTCAAAAATTATCTTTTACTGAGATCATAAAATGGCTCCAAATCTCACTGTAAATGGGGTTTCTGTTCCTCACAGTTATTTATCCAGTGTCAGATCTTGTATATCTTACATGAAAAAATGCTTGGGTGAAAATGGTGAATAATGTAAATACAGGCTGGCTGTTTACCGAAGATTGTTCATCTTCAGGGAGAGTTTTTTTTGTTCTGAAAAGTGTTCTGTATGTATTTCTTTTGTGAAAGATGCCACCAACACTACTGGTCAGTTTAGGTAGGGCTTAACCAATGTATATGTTAGTAACAAATCTGATATTACATGTGCTGTTACTTGTGGTAACATTAAATACTGTGGTTACTGACCTAGTCTGCTGTCTACTTATTTTTTAAGAATGTTACATGATGATAGAATAAAAAAGAAAAAAAAAAACATTCAGGGAATGAAGCTACCGATTCTCAGATAATGCTGGGTAATAATAATAATGAAAGCAGAACAAACACACACAAAGCACTAAAAGAAGAGCCCCTTAGAATAATGTGGATCATTCTCACCTTCAAATAACATATGCCACCACACAGCCTTTCACTTGATCAATGAGTAATTGTAGTTTGAAGTCAGTAAGACCCCAGCAAAAATCCTTGAAATGTTCTACATGTACTATGTTCACAATTGCAGACCTATTAGGCACTTAAATGAACCAAAATAACATGAGTCAGCAGAGTGCTTTGCCCACAGATTATCTTTAACTAGTAATTTGCTTCCAAGAAGTCATTAAAAAAGGTACTTATAACACATTAGTTAAGTTAGAACATAACTCATGCAGTCAAAACTTACCTGGCTGCTACAGCACCAATGTGTAAAACAAAAGTCCAGTTGTTTCACCTGTTGTAGAAGCAGCAAAGGCCCACAAAGATGACTAGGGGACTCGAGCAGCTGTTGTATGAAGAGTGTCTGAGAGAGCTGGGACTGTTCAGCCCCTTCTCTCAGGAGAAGAGAAGGCTGGAGAGGGTCTTACCAATGTGTATAAACACCTCATGGGAGAGACTGAAGATGCGGGAGGCAGGTCCTTTCCAGCACTGCTCAAGGCAACAGGCAATGTGCGCAAATTAAAACATGGAATTCCATCTGAACACAACAGAGCATGCTTTCACTGGGAAGGTGATCAAACACAGGAACGGGTTGTGGAGTCTCCATCTGCAGAGATACTCAAAATTGGACTGGACACAGTCCTAGGCAACCTGCTCTAAGTGACCCTGCTTGAGAAGAAGGGTTGGATGAGTACAATCTCAGGAGGTCCCTGTTTACCTATTGAGTCTTCAAAGTAGGACTTCAAGTGCTTAGCACAGAATTAAAAAAATTCTCGAACTGCAGCAGCTGCTATGCAATACTTTTAAGCAAACTAGACTAATATGATACCATCAAGAGATACCTGTCTCTATTTGCAGACAAGAACTGTCTTGTTTTTGGTAGTGCCAAAATTAAGTCCAATGTCTTCACTTTTAAATACTTTATAATAAATACATATTATTAAACTAAATTGAAATGATCAAATTAAATCAGTGTTATTTTCAGTAGTTTAAATTCTGAGTTGTCTGAAATGTAGAAAATATTTAGATAATCCCAGTGAATTTTCTGAATTCATTGAAAACAAATTCGAAATTCTCTGAGGACTGGAAATCCCCATCTTCAAAGAGCTCACAGAATGCTTTCTACATGCATGAATCAAACACCCTGGCAAATCAGTTTAATAATGCTAAGCTGCATGTTGGCTGTGGATGATATACAGGACTCTGATGCATTTCAGATTGTACAAGATGTGAATATGAATAGTGTGAAAGATGTCACATAACAGCAAGGATGATACAAGTAACAAAAGACTGCGGATACTGTTATGCAATGCAGTCTAAAGCATAACTGAAATAGATATCTACTGTGCCAGACTCTACCTATTGATAGTCATAGATTTGCATGAGTTAACCATAATCTATGTTCCATTAAAGATTATGGGAGGAAAATATTATAAAAGTTAACACTGCTTAAACGATGTAATTGCAGGCTTCAGTCATGCAACTCCTTTACTAACATCACTATCAGTGATGTGAAAGTCATCACTGCAGAAGGATAGAAGTGGGAAATCATATTATTATCATCCTTATTACTTCTGTATTTTTGGTTAAGACTCATGGGAACATTCAATTCTGGAGAAATTCAAGAGCTGTTTTACAATTTCAATGGTATTTTCTTATTTAACCTGTTTGAGCCTTGAATTTAGTCCATTCTATTTATTCACATTACTCACATAGAAATAAATCTGTAACTCTATTTCCTCTCTCAAGCCTTGCAGAGCCAATGCAACTGTTACTGAGAGACTCAACCTTTTCCTGTTAAGCCTATGAACAGAATAGCTAACATGGATTTATTTTGGCTTTTGGCTCTTCCAAGGAAGGCAATAGCCTTGCACAGGTGTAAGACGCTAACATTTGGCTGCAAACTCTTATAGTGGGCTATGAGGCAAGAGTCCCAAAAACCACAACTGACAGTCAGAACCAAGGCTATGTTTGCAGAGCTGTCTGTTTAAAAATATGTCTTTTTGCATCAAGAGAAAACAAATGTGACTTTGAAGTTCAGAGACTTTGGTGACACAGCATGAGAATGTGTACAGTCATCTGGTTAGAACAGCATGCAGATTTGAGTAATATACCTTATTTTTGAAAAACTGAGTTAGAATCACCTGAAATATGTTAAAAAGACTGATCCTGTACTGTGCAGCTGTAACCAGAAATACTGGAAAGTTCAGCAAAACCTCTTTTCTAAGTTTACTAAACTGGCACTGGTACTTCAGTCAAATATTTCCTGTATCTGCATTGTGGGTCAGAAGTAATAACAGGAATCTTTTGATGTGCACTGCCTGGTCCATGGAAATTCCTGGTTATGCATTTTAATACAGGTACTAAATTAATATCTAAAACAATGTTTTGCAAAGCAAACACTGTTTGGTGAGCTTTACAGAGTTTGTCAAATCTTGTCATGAATGATTTGTCAAATACTTTAAGGCACAAACCCAAACAAATAATCAAATAAATCATAGAAATATTATCCAATGAACTCTGCCTTTGTGAATTAGTGTCGTTCTCTTGTGCTTCAAAACAGCCAAGCTTCATGAACTATTTAAAGAGACTGGAAGTGAGATGAGTTCAGTGGGAACACAGAATGGTGATCTGCCCAGTCTAAGGGTCCATCTCAACTGGGCACATTTCTAATAGAAGAACAAGGATCCTATGACCAATAAAATCCCAGTCAAATGTAATGCAAAACTCTCTGGAGCCATCAATGTAATAAACCCTCCTCAGTAGCCTGGTAAATTATGATGTACAATTGAAGATGAAGGGAAGATAAATGAACTTTGGAGTCCTTTCACTGTATCAGCTTTGACTTCATGAACATCTTCAAACTACTGTTAAGATGCTCTCAATGCTAAGTTGCACTGAAGAGCATTAGGAATGCAAAACAGTAGAGCTGTAGCCACTGATTGAAATAGGCCCTATTAACCAGGAAAGATATATCAACAAATATTCAGAGAATTCAGACTCACAGGACTGAAAGACTGGGATCATGAAAGTTTCTAGTCAGATCACAGGCCTCTGAATTGCACCTCTTACTCCCTGTACTGAGCCTGTAAAACTCAAAGTTATCTTTCTCTGACTTCAGCAGTTAGCCAGAAATCCAGATTCCATTGAGTAGTTTAAGTCAGAGGGAAAGAGAAGTTGATGCTACAATCCTATTTATTAAAAAGAAAAAAAAAAATTACAAAGGCTTCTTTTCTTCTGTATGACAAATATCAGATGGGGAGAGATGCTATCTTTCCTTGAAGCTCTGAGCTCTTTTCTAATCAGCACTTATCCCATACAGCTCTCTCTTGGCTTGGCAGTGGGCTGTATTCCCAGTTTGTGTTCTGGCTTTGTCTGCTGCTCTTTTAGTCTTTTTTTTATTCCTACCTACATTTCAAAGACACATACTAATTCACAGATGTCATTAAGGGCAGTTACACAAAACTGTCTAAGAAAGAATTAGCTAATTTGTTCCAATTTTTTTTTTTTTTTTTTTTTTTTTGTATCTTCCAAAGGGATAGCTACATTTTACAGAAAGTTTCATGATATGAAGACATCAAGAAGTTGAGTCCTTTTCTCCCCTTGGCAGATTGTTCATATGGTTAATCACCTTCACTAGCAAATCTCTGTGCTTGATTCCTCACCTGATTTTTGAGAACAGTTTTCAGCTTCTGATGTTTTTATTCTTTCTTTACTACATTTAAAGGCCTTCAGTAACTGGTGACTCCTTATGAAAAGTACTTATAAACTATGATTAATTAATTAATCTCTTGGCATGCTTTTCAATGAACTAAATAGAATGAGCTCTTTAACTTTCACTGTAAAACATTTCCCTCAGTACTCAGATAATTTCTGTGACTCTTCCTTGTACCTCTGCGAGTTCATCAATGCTGCAAATTGTGGGCACTGGAACTGAAAAATAAGTATTTCTATTGGTATCCTATATTAAGCTTAGCTACTCATCTCTGCTCTGCTTTTCTGCATTACTCTTCTGCTTATACATGCAACAGCTGAATTAACTGGAATTTGCAGGAGCCCTGGGATTCATGTTGAGTTGCTTATCCAGTGCAGGACTTACAGTCTTTTGGAAGTTCTGTTTTCAGTGATGTCCTGACACTTCCAGAGTAAAGAAGCTACTGGGTTGCTTAAGTCACAACTGTTGTTGTAAATGAGCAAGTGCACAACTCTGAGTTTACCAATAACTATTTGCAATGAGCTGATGCATATTGAAATGTCTGTGGTCTCTGTGTTGCATGTAAAGCTGGGAAGCTTAGATGTCCTACAGAAGGCCTTGACACAAATACCCATGGCTGTGAATTGTGGTCTAAGCAAAATCTTTTTCCGTTGCAAAGGCTTTAAAGAAACCATACTGAATAATCAGCCTGCTCAATCACCGATTAGAGAAATTTCTTGACTTCAGGGTCATGACCTAATTTGCATTATTTTTTGAAGTTAGATTAAGAGAAAAGGGAACACATCTCTCAGTACCACCAATGAAAATATATAGCACTACACAACGAAGTGGCCAAAGGTTAATATAAATTGGAAAACCAGAAGATTGCTCTCTAGGGACCTCATTTTTCTGTGGGTTATTGTAGCAAAAAAACCCTACAAAAGGTTTGTTTCTTTTAAACATATAGTAAGCATCTGGAAAAGTCATGTGCCAGGTGTGACCTAAATATAAGTTAAAAGTTGGGGGAAAGGTGTTGTCCCAAAGTTTGTATCATGAACTCCATTGTGCTAAATGGGAAAACAAAGTCACCTATTTTCACCTCTGGTCTGGAAATAGAAGCCTACAAACTTCAGTAATATCCTTTTCACTGAGATCTTCTCCTTATCTATATGAGCTTTTAGGTATTTTGCTCTGTATTCTAGACTATCTCATGCAAAATAGGGCTAGGTAAAAAAGATAACCTACACACAATAACAAAAGATTTAATGTCCAGGTGAGATCATTTGGGTCATTTCTATTTTGTCACATTATTCCATATGTAATCCAGAATGTGTGATTGGTCCCCTCCATAGAAATTTCAGGCTAAGTCCATTATATTAATTTGAATGGGGAATCCTCATAAGTATTGCAATTACCATTTTACTGTACCTATATTTTAACAAAAGTAATAATTCTGTTGCTGATTGTGTGATCAAATACATACAGGATAATTTTTTTTTTCACAGGAAGAGATCAGAAATACATATAAAGCTGTTAAAGTAAAGCTAAAAATGAAGCTAAGTATATGGCCCTTCATCTGAAAGCTGCTTTATCCACATTCTCAATCCCCATTTTATTTCTGACAAAGCCTCTCTGAAATCCATGGCTTTGACAGAATTGAAGGAATCCAGGTTAGACTCAGTTTGAGGTTTGTATTTGGCCAGGCATTTTTTATAAAAAGAGTTGGTCCTTGATGTATTACCATTTGGTATAATGTACATTAGGAAAACAAAAAGATTTACAACAATTTAAAGTGGAAGTTCATGAGATTTACAGACTGTATACACTGATTAGTATTTGAGCTTATTTAAAAGGGATTCCATGGGCTTTGCCAGGATCATATATTTTGAAAAATCCATATCAAAGTACTGTTATTAATACCTTGGATTTTTTAAAAAAGTATATTACAATTTGGAATTAAGAACAGAGTAAATTTCCACTCTGGTGTTCTAACAGGCAAGTTTATTTTGGCAATATCAAAATCAGCATTGGAAAGTGTAAGACACGTCAAATTAGTTTCAAACATGTATTAGATAAAAAACTTCCTAAATCTACATTGTATAGATGGGTGAATTTTTTTGGTACATAATATGAATATGGATATCAAACTATTAATATGTTTTTCTAAATTTGTAAAGTTACTTTGTCTAAAAAAACAGGTATAAAAAAGAAAAAGGATTAAAAATGGCAAATTTTTACTTCTGAAACACTGTCTGACCCTGCTTTCCTGTAGTGGGCATGACCCTGACCCTCACCCAAATGTTCATTTCCCATCTCAGCTTCATCCCATTTCCATCCCCAGGGAGATGCCTGGTGCAAGGGACTGAGGCTGCCCTGGTGCCCCCCAGCTGTTCTCTCCTGGGATGCTGGGACAGAGCCGAGCCCTGCCCTGTGCACACCCCAGGCATGGACAGCAAGGGTGCCAAGAAAAATTGAAGAAGGAACAAGTTGCTTCTGACCAAACTCAGCCATAGAAAAGAAGGGAAAGCCTGAAAATTCGGCCTTTTGTTTAGAAACCTCTACTGGAATTTTACTTCCTAAAGTCATAGAAGATAGATAAGCCATTTAGACTCCATACTAGCAATTAGCTTTTTATTTATCTGACCAATGTTAGTCCAAGACAAAAACCAAGTAGTTGATTCAAAAGTTTACTATTAGACACAAAAAAAGAGACTGAATTTTAAAGCTGATATCAAGGTCTTAAAACATTAACAGATGCTTTTACAAGGAGGGCTACTTTTTATTTATTTATCTTTTTTCAGAAAAAAGATAAAAATATAGAAATGCTTCTTATATAATAACTTTTTTTTTCCCCAATGGCTTATGAGACAGGTAAAATAGAGTCTAATGCATCTTTCTAGATTATGCAATAACAAAATAAGCCCTGGCTGGCAGACAGTCAAATAGAAATATTTGAAGTTATTTTCAGATTGCTAGAATCATGCTATTCCTTAAAATGATATTGTATACATAAGCAATTTTTAGGCCTGATGCTATAAAGGGTACATTATTCCAACCAGCTGAGAAAATTTAAAGTATAGAAGTGACAGTGAGATCTCTTGCAGAGATGCCACCCTGATGGTGCAAAAGAATAAACCTTACACAAAAAGCCAAATATCTGACAGGTGTACATAGAACAGGGAAGTCTTAGGAAAACAATGTTACCATTAAGGAAGTATTCCAAATGCCAACATTTTTTTGGCTGCAATTTCCTTAGCTTTTGATTTTTGATTAGTGATTCATGTGCAATGCTCTCCTTAAGGTCTGGATAACTGTTTGAAACATACCAAATTATACTCCTGTCTATCTAGTCAAGAACTCAGAGGGGCCTGGAAATAATAAAAGTTCTTATATTTTTAAGAATATGATTTTTTTTTAATTAGAAAAAATGCAGGTATTTTTCACAGACGTGATGTAAAGTCTTGCTTAGATTTATGGTGCGCATATTGAAGTTATTTTTATTTGAAGAATTTTCTCGCTGTGGCTCCCAGAGTAACTGAAGTGCATGTTTTCATTGCAACTCATACTATGCCTTCCTTTCTTGGAGAGTTAACAGTGAATGACATTATCTGTGACTCTCCAAAACATGTTTATTCCAAAAGAGTGGGTTTTTGTGAGTGAATAGTTAGTTTGTGCCATGCTCAAAGGACAAATGTTTCATCATGCTTGCATGGAACTACAGAAGTGTGTGAAATACTGCTTGGATCACAGGTCTTTATTTAAAGAGAGATGTTGTGTTGGAATATACAGATACAATGGCTGGGATTCAAATAATTATCTTTATTCAAATAATAATAATAATAAATAATAATAATAATAATAATAATTTTATTTCAGAAGCAGTAGCAGTTGTCTAACCATGTGCCTAAGACTCTGAGGGAAGATCTCCTGTAAAGAGGCTACACTGTAAGTTAGTGAAAGCAAATTGCTAGAGGTAAATAGAGGAATATTTACAGATCTATACAGCAGACAGTGGTATATCATCTCACCAGTATCTAAACCATTGACAATCCTTTCTGGAAACTGATTGGCAAGAGAGATTACTAAGAAAGAATTAAAACTGTATTTGTGAAATGTATTTGTTAACTGGAAGCTTCTCACAAACAGAAAGAAAAACACAGGAGAAAACACTGAGATTTTAGTGAATGAATAAGGGCAGTATTGGTGGAATGGGAAGGAGTAAAAGATATTAATACAGGAATACTATTTTTAGACTGTGTTATACTGGCTAAATTCCTATATCCTATACTGCTTTCAGTATAGGAATACTGTCATGCAATCTCATGCACTTACTTTATCTGTGTAAGCAGATATCTGCAATATAAGACTGGCCCTGGAGATGCTACAATCTGAAAAATTTAAATGCACCCTGCAAATGTAGACCTAGGGAGCTGTAGATACCCTAGCCAGGCAAAATTGTGGTACAGTAGGCGTGAAGGAAACTGGGCTTGAGTGAACTGAGGATCAACCTGGGACTCCTGTTTGATCTAAAGAAGATAGACATATAGCAAAAAGACAGCTTTGTGAGGTGCTTGCTCAGAGATAGCAACTGAATGAATGTTTGCTTAAGTGATTACCTGGGCTATAGGTGGTAGCTGAGTTAATGTTTGCAGAGGAGATTACCCAGAAATATGGTAGGTGTAGAAGGATGGCCATTTCCCAGTTTAACATTTTAATTTTGGAAAATGCTACCTAGCAAAAAGTGCAATGTTTTGTAGAGGAAATTATTCTTCAACGTCAAAAATTTGCCTGGTAAAGATTACAGGAATTTTGTCTTATGAAAACAGAATTTCAGTTTATTTACCAAGATTATGGTTGGAGAATATCTGGCAAGAAATATGACTTTTTAAAATTCTACTTCTGAGTGGAAAAAATATGGTGAAGATATCAGTGAAGTAGAAATCTTGGTTCTTATCTAGGCTGGACCCTGTGGACCCTGTGGCAACATGAAGCTGCTTCCTGTGTTGAAAATATCAGTCCATACACAGAAAATACAGAAGAAGTGGTGGTTGTTGGACAAGGAAGAGATTATTAAAGATTTTACAGACTGATTTCCAGTGAATGGATTCTCAATTGGTTGTCAGTGGTAGGAAGAGATGAGTGGACTGAAAACAAGGTCATCTGTCTTGGATGAAATCAGTAGGACTCTGTGAGACCATACAGACAAGGACACTGTTTCGTTCCCTGTGAGTGCTGCTTTCAGCAGCCCCTTAAAAAACTAAATATGGTCCCTTGGAATCACACTTGGGTGGGTGATTTCATGAAACCTTTGCCAACCTCTATTTCATATCAGCCAGTACAGGCAGTAGGAGTGTTTGGATCTAAAGAGAGCAGAACCCTTTCATGCTGTGTTCTACCTGTTCTTTGCTAACCAGTTTGTGTGTAGGAGCTTCTCTTGAGCCCATGCAGGTTTCTGGTAGATCTGCTGAACT
The DNA here is from genome assembly GCA_024500445.1 of Entomyzon cyanotis. Lineage (NCBI taxonomy): Eukaryota > Metazoa > Chordata > Aves > Passeriformes > Meliphagidae > Entomyzon > Entomyzon cyanotis. The sequence continues at coordinate 12,115,968 of JAKEPQ010000871.1, forward strand.
TCAGAACAGAGCTGGAACTGGGTATCACCACTTCTCCCCTGTTAATTTCCCTGCCCAGAAGTAGAAATGGAATAAACAGGGTTGATACTGCAGCTTTCTAAAAGACACAATTTTCTTGCATTGGTGCCTTTTTCCATTCTACTTCAGTATTATTTCATTTTAGCTAATTCTTGGTGTTTTCATCATTTTATAAAGTTGCACAGCAGATGTGATGGAAAAAGACATCTCAAATCATATGCTCAGTAAATACTGGAGGAATCTTATATGCTCTCTCTTTTGTGCTCACTGGAAGCATGCAAATTTGTCCTAACTCAGCTCTTGCTAGCGAACTTCTGTACTGAAAATCATAATCATATGAGCTGCTCATGGTACAATCATGAGAAAACCGTTTGTGTGTGAACCAGCTGAGTGTGCTCACAGGGGGAAGAATTCAGCCCAGCAATGCTATGCATTTAATAGCTTTATCCATTCAGCTTTATAGCTTGCCATTGGGTGCAGATGTTTTATGACTTGTAACAGTTTAATGTGTCCTGGTGGATTACCCTCCAAGTTTCTCTTCATCAAAGCACTTGCTCCAGGTAACTGGAATGTCAGATTTAAATGAAGTGCAATGCAAGAATGGGGATTGCCAGATTTTAAATGAAGCACGCAGTGGTGCTAACTAAAGTTTTAAGTATGGTATGGCATTTCCATGGCCCATCTTACAGGCTCTCTACACTTCTCCTTCTTTCAGTGTGCAAATTATTGTAGAGAAAGAGGTAAAACAGCCATATACTACATTCAAGTACAGCAAACAGCCAAATTAAAAATTATCTGTAAAGAGATAATGTTTCACATGAATTCAAAGTCAGACAAAAGGTGTAACAACCAGGGCAGCACAATTTAATTCCCCAAAGATAACCAAGCCACTCGTGGGCACACTGCTCACTAGGTGAGTGGTGGGCCTTTGCCTTACTCCTCTTTTGCTCCTCCTCCTGTTACCCACATGTTCCTTGAGGCTATGAATATGCCCAGCCCTGCTTCCTCTGTCTTTCCAGACATTTCTTCCATCTTTGATCTTCCAAACAGGCATCTTCTTCCTTCCCATCTGACCCTGCCCCCTTCACTGCTCATCCCACTTGCTCTGGTTTAGCACTGGTGAAAAAACCCTCTGGAATGCTTTTGTTGCTACAAAGAGCTGAGTGGTCAGGGGATCCATGCTGGTAGTCCCCAGGGTCCTCGAGTACCTTCTTTTTCTCCTTTTGCAGAAATTTACTGAGGCAATAAATCTAGTGCAATGATGGAGAAAAACTAATGCAGGGGATCTCTGGAGACAGGGAGAGGAAAAAGAACAGTAACACTGCAATAGGGGTTGTGCTACTTTTGCCTGCCTCATGTCTTATTGTCATGTTTTCCTATAAAACTATATGTACTATGAGAGGGGAAGGGAAAACAAAAATCCTTTCAGACAGAGGATGAATTGCCATGAAGGTCCCACATGGCAGTGAAGTCCGAATTTCTCAACATCTGGAGAGCCAGCATTAAGTAGGTTATCTGAAACATAAAGAGTCACAAAGGTGCCACCATAAATGGTATCTTTTCTTGAGGCAGACAATGAGGTAAAGACAATTACGGTGCCAAAAAGACAATGCATGTCATGCTGAAACAGATAGAGTACAAACCTCCAAGACCTCAGAGTGTGTCAGAGAAGAGATCTTTAGGTCTTTTTGACAGGTTTTGCATGTTTGACTATTATTAGCAGAACAAAAGGTTGCACATGGTTATTACTGAGGTGCCAACCTCCCCTGGTTCAGTCTTTTTGTTTGTTGTTCTAAGAGGAGTGCAAAAGAGTCACTTGTTTTCTGTCTTTGCACATTTAAGCTGTGATGGCTGGGGAAGAAAAGAGTTTTCAGATTAAAAGTCAAAATAGAAAGCCAGAAAACACTCACTCATGCAAAAGGAAACAAATTACTTTTATTTTCAAAAAATGAGGGGCCTTTGGAGGTCCTCAATGTGTTACTCTATAAATACCACTGAGAAAATAATTTGTGTGGATAATATGCTCTGGTTTTCATTAACAGAATACCTGAGAGCAATATTTTCATCTTTGTGGCTGTCACTGTTGTTTATATTTTGTAGAGGGTGAGACAACCTTATGATCCCAACTAACATTATTGTTCTGCTGCACTAAGTACATTTTGTAATTTATGGGCCTGCTGACCTGAAACAACTCAAACTATATTTTAATATATTAATATTTTAATAATATATAATAATATTTTAAGGTCTGTGAATTGTGTTGTGTTTCATTTGGGTCTGTCAACTGTACTTCCTCATATATATGGTATTGTTTCTGTTTTCTAGGTTGGATAGAGATAACTCACAACAATGTTATTCCTATAACTGCAGCAGGCAGCAAAATTAAGATCTGAGGGAATTTCAATGTATAACCTCCAATTCTGCTTCCCATGAGTATTTCACGCAGGTTACATTGAAACTGAAGAAAGAAGGACAGGGTGAATGTGACTTTATGCAAATCTGTTGAGAATGTGGCTTGAGTATTCACAAAAAGGCTTTTTATGCATTACTTGTTCCTCCATAGTTAAATATATGATGCTCATCAACTATGGCAGGTAAATGTGCATCTGCAGAAAGAAATCTGGTGAGAATATCATAAAGGTCTTGCTTGGCTAAAGCACAAATTTTACAACTAGACTTGGGTGCAGAAGTTAATCATATGATTATGATGATGATTCACTTGGGGAAACTGGAGGGGGTTTGTAATATGAGTTATATCAATTTGTTGTTATTGCATAAATGAAAATATTTAGATGGAATGTTCAGAGTAGTTTGCCACAACAGGAAAAAGTAATGGGAGAGGCAGGATTTTTTCCTTCTCATTTATGTATGTAACTGTTGTCCAAGACACTCTATACACTCCATGGAGAGATACAGACACTTTAAGGAAGTGATTCATCTCAGTTTTAGATGTCTAAAATAAGGCAGATAGAACAGTCTATCTCTTTCCACAGAAGAACTTTTAGTCAGAATTGCATCCTAACAAGCAAGCCCCAGGTTAAAGCAATATGACCACCTGCAGGCAAACACAGTTCATGTCTTAGCACCCTGTAACCAGGTCAGTCAAACACAAAGTAAAAGTGCCTGCCTATATAACACATCCTTTTTCATCTGATGAATCAGTCACAATTGTGCTCAAATGTATAGTCAAATTTACACACAACAGAGTACAGTATTCCAGTCTACCAGGAATTAACCCCCATCATGCAGGAAAGTTTCAGTTTGCATTTGTGAAGTTCATATTAAGTAAGAACAATTCTGGTGTGGCCGTAAATTCAGATATCTTTCCCCCCACCCCCCCACCCCCCAAATAATTGAGTTGAGATTTAGGATTTGATTTTGCAAAGATGCAGAGAATTTTCTGGATGCTCAGTTCCCTGACTACTTTGAAGAGAAGGACATGGTGCCTCATGAGATCAAGTCCTCACACCATGTAGAATATCTGCATCTGAGCTGCTGTGCTCTTCAGATGTGTAATGTTTTGAAATGCCCTGTAAAACTATCACTTACCCTCCACTACTGCTTCCATCTGCCAGCCAGAGCAAGTCAGGTGTCTAAGCTTGGCTGATTGGCCAAGCTCTATCTATAATTGATGGAGACAAGCACTTCTGAGGGGAGATTCAGCTGGTCTATGGAGACTGTGATTCACAGTCTTTCTCTTGCCCCTGGTTATTTCTTGGCACCCCTGATGGACTTTGTGGCACCTTTCAGTTGCACTGATACTGCTTTTTGTGTCTGTGGAATTCATCAAGTAGCTTAAATTGTTTGGATTAAAAAAATCAGACCAAAACAAAAACTAAAACCCAATCACTCCTCCCCATACTACCAGTTAAAAAGAAATCTATTCCCTGCCTGTATCTTATTGTGTGTTGGTGTGGAATTTTATGAAAATCAAGTATTTTTAAAATGGCAATGGCAATCTATCCAGGGAACTAATTTAAATAAAAAATGTGCTTTTGTTGTGTCTTGTGTGCTTTTGTCCAGGCATTAAAGAATGAAATAAAAGGATGTGTGTTAAACAAAATTGCCTGCTTTGTAGTTCTTTTTCTTAATTCTCGAGTTCTTTCCCTGCCTGGTTCAGTCCTTCTCAAGTCCTGCAGGTCCTGGGGGAGGGAGTATGTACTAAATTCCTTTCAGCCTTGGTAAACATACTTTGCACAATCTAAACCAGAGTAGTGTTACACTGCTTTGCTGGACCTTTTGAGAGCCCTGAGAAGGTTAAAAAAAAAAAAAAAGTGGATATTTGACATCTGCATTTTACTGGACAGCTACAAGCACTGGCTGGTATGGAGGAGAGGGAGAGGGACAATACTAGGGATTTTGCACTGAAAGGAACTGGCCTGGAGTTTTGGGCCTCCTGTCTCCTTTACTTCCTTGCCTGAAGGGCACTAAGCCCACCCTCCTTCCCACTGGAGAGGAGCATGACAGGCAGGCTACTGGAGGGACACCTTACTGCAGATGAGATACAACCTTTATTTCACATTCTAAATACAATTTTCTTACAAAAGGATTCAGCCTTTTGAATTTTAATAATACATAGGTGTTTTGGTTGCTGGTGTTATTTTCACAGTCTTTCCTTTTTCTCTGAAGTAAATACTTCACACAATTTCCTAGGCTCTGCAATAGCACTAGTTATTACAATAAAATACTTCAGGTTTAAATAAATAAATAGATAAATAACAAATCCTAGATTTACAGTGAGGGTCATGGATCCTGCTTGTGGACATCTGAGTCCCTGTAATTGTAATTTCTGTTTTACATGTACTTGGGAGAGAATGGGATCTCCCCAACTAATGTTAAATGCTTTTTGAGATGGTCTTTGGTTACTGATACAGGGAACTTGGTTATTTCCTTTGTGCCCAGGATGTGTGAGAGCAGACTCTCTTGTTTATTTATTTTGGTCCCCCAAATGCATTTGTTATTAAAATTACCTACCACAGTCTGCTGTGCAGTCTCAGACTGCTTTTGCAAGCAACTTGCAGCAAGGGCTTGATATTTGCAACCCAAGCTGTTGGTAACCAGCCACAGAATTGACTCTGTCTCTATTCCTTCAGTGGCTGAACATAACTAACATACAGGAGAGGGTTTTGAGAATCCACTGAGGATATGCTTTTCCCTGAGAGAGTTAGCAGATAAACAGGATTAGAGTATTTACACAGTCTTGAAATCTGGGTCGACTAGGTCTTGCCCAAGGCATCCTTCTTATTTAGCAGCAAGATTTGATTGACTGAGTGCAGTGTCAACATTTAGCTTTCTATCCTCACTTCACACAAGCTAATCATTTGAATACAGGTGGCTCCAAATGCAAAAGGTGTGGTCAGGCTTTTTACTTGGTTTGTGAATTGGCTCAGCCCAAGGCTGTGGTGGATGGTTTGGGAAGCATCATCCTTATCCTCTACCAAGCAGTATCCCAGCTCTGCTGAATTTCAAGCCTTGTTTTGCTATTGATCTTGTCTTAATATAGATGAGAATTGAATTGAGAAGTAGATTTGCCTGTGTGAAGGGTCTTTGTTAGGGCTTATTTTGCCTGAGCAGTCAAACGGCAGTGTTGAACTTCAGGGTGAACACAGTGCCTGCAGCTGAATTTGTGTGTGCAAAACCACATGTTGGGCCTAAAGCTCCTCAAGGGACTTCCACTGGTGGCAGCTCTTCCTCCCACCCTGTTCCCAGTATCCTGCTTGCTTTCCTTCACCACTCTTAGCAATTACTCCTTGCACTGATGTAGCTGCACTCAACCAGGCCTCCGAAATCATCTGTTTAAAAAATACCCTTGCCTTCTTTCCAGGAAAACAAAACAAAACAACCTTTCAGTGGAGATCCTTGGATGCATTTTAGGGTACAAAACAAATAAGGTAGCACAGATGAAGGGATTGTGGGTGTTTATGGAAAGAAGCACATTGTGTAGCATGAGAGTATCTTACACAGCATCAGAGAACTTGAAAATGTAGCCTAAGACCATGATTAGATGATAAAAAATAAGTAGTGGCAGTTCTGAACTCAGCAGTTGATTTTGTCTCCCTGTTCTCTGTTGTTTTATTGTTTAGTTCCTGGTTTTGGTGTGGTTTGTTTTTTTGTTGGGTTTTTTTTTGGTTTTTTTTTTTTTTGGTTTTTTTTGGTTTTTTTTTGTTTTTTTTGTTTTTCCGTTTTAAATGAATCAGTTTCCTGATTTGGTGCAACCCTGCAAATGGTTGTGGTGATGGAAACAGGAACAAGCAGCTGGGAGCAGGGAGGAGGGACAGCTTAAGCTGACATTTGGTGTCATTGACTACAGCCACAGCATTTTCCTGGATAAACAGTAGCACGGTATCGTCTCATCTAGTGACATGTCACAGGTTATCTTAGTTCTAGTTAGATACACTTGTCTCTATATTTATTTTCTTCTCTATTGAAACTGTGCTGTGAGCAAGTTAAAATAAAGATATCAGACTCAATTGTTTTATGGTATTACCATCAGCTCAAGGAGAACAGTCTTTTTTAGCTTTTCTGGGCAATTTCTTTGAGCTAATACCCAGAAAACTAGAACTGCAAGGAAGCAAGCAAGACACTTAGCTTTGAATGACCTGGGTGGACTGCTCGCTTGGGAACAAAAATGAAAAAACTAAACTAGAGTTTATCACAAAAGATCTTTGCCTTACTGCAGCAGAAGTGATACAGCAAAAACATATTGATTCTCTGGATGACTGATAAAGCTACAGCACTGAAAGGATTCTTTGCAGTAAATCCGACTTTAATTTTCCCATTCTAATGCCTCGAATAATGCAGCCTTCATCTGCTGGTCACCTGTCTTCAGTGCTGTTTAAGATGATGATAGCACTGTTTGTCCAGGATAGGATCCTGAATTGTCCTGCACTATCACAATTCCCAGGAGCTTCCTTGTGTGAAGAGTGTTGCATCACATCTAGAGTGATTATCTGAGAACTTGCCCATTGCACCGCAATAGAAAGGCTCTTTACTGTTTCTTTTTTTTTTTTGGCTGTTATTCTCAGCCTGCTGAGGCTACTGCTGAATTTTCATTAAACCAGCACACTTGCATGTGCACATGACACATACACATGCACTTTAGGCTGCCTGGCAATCCGAACTCATTGTATATTCATCATGTTTTCCTTGTGGCAGAGTCCTCTTAGCCAAGACAACGTGAAATACATTACACCAAAAGGTTTCTCCTGTGCGCGTATGTAAGGATTCATGCACACAGAGAGAATGCAAAATGCTCGGTGCTCTAAAGAGCTCTATCTCCCTGTATCTCTGCCTGAATGGTATCATATCCCACAGCCGTGCCTCCCCCCTCTGCTGTACAGGATAATAATGTGGTGGAAACCTTGTGTCGGTGGGGGGAAGGGTTTAAAAGCATCATACTGAGGCTGGGCATTCTGCCAGGGGGAAGGGACAAAAGTGAAGTGCGCCTGGAGGTTTTCTTTTTTTAGACAGTGATTACTGAAGGGGAAAGAAGGCCAGTCATCATAGGAGTACAAAAAGACAAAAAAAAGTATTTACTGTGGGCTATTGGCAAATACTTAAGTCTCACTTTAAGCAAGAATTCCTCACCGGAGATAAAAAAAATAAGGCACAAAATGATTGTGCTTGAACAAGAGAGTCCAGGCTCACCAGCTGTTTCAAAATTAGTGATTAAAACGAATGATATCTCTATGATTTCCCTTTTTCACTCCCAAACATGCACAGATGTATTCATACTCATAAAATGTGTGTCCTTAAGGTCCTAGGGACTTGAAGAAAAGGAAGGTGCAGAGGGGATGTCTTTGAAAATAAGTGACTTATTTTCACTTAAAAACTGAAAATTCAGTGTATGCAAGTCCCTTTGAAGAGATAAAATAACAGAGTTATAGAAATAGCAGGTCAGTAAGTCTCATTTGCCCTGAGCTCTCTACAGAGTCATTCAGCTTCTTGTTACAGTGAAATGTGGAATATTTATACAACTCAGAACCTCTGGCATCAGCAACAAAAGCCTCATGTCTTGCTGGCAAGGCAGGATTGATAAAGAAACTCTTATATCTGGTGTTTTGATTTTTTTTTGGAGTGGGGAGGGGATAAAGTCCCCACCAGCCATGTGAACCCTGTCATTGTATTAGCACTTGTGGACAAGAACATCTACAAGATTGCACTGTCTTTTCTGCACCTAAAGAAAATCGTAATTATAAGCTTTGAATTCACATTCCTTGTTAGATGACAGCATGTTTAGGAAGCTTATGTCCCTGTTAAGCTTCTGACTTTTGAAATTAAATTAGACATGGCAGAGGGAGGGCTTGGGGGATGAGGGAATATTTTTTGGCAAGTGAATGCAAAACTGAAAAGCCAGATTTGCCAAGCATTTTTCCAGGGATGTGTGCATGATTTGCATGTCCCCACTCAGTCTCATAACACATCCTCAGTGTGAAACTGATGGGGAGTGGTAGGGAAATGACAGTGGTGGTTGAGAAATTAGGGGCAACATGAAAAATATTTGGGTTTTTTGGTGCAAACAAATGGATCCTGGTGAAGCAGTGGATTTGTTCCCTCCCCCCACCCCCCCAAAGGAAAGTTTTCTTCTTCCTTTTTAGTAAATGCTTAAAAATGAGACTGTGATCATTGCATTAGCACTGGTTTGTGTACCTCAGGAGGAGGTATGAAAGTCTTTTGTAGCTAATCCAAAAGCACAACAATGCATTTTGTTTTAGAAATGAGAGTGAAAATCTTTCAAGATCAAATTCCCTTGTGAGATTTCGACTTTTATATGTGCAGAAAATATCATGAGACTGTTCTTGCATATCACATCATTGCAGTAGTTCTCACTGCAGGAATTACAGTTATGTGTGAATATTAAAGTAAATAAATAGCCAAGCTAAAAAGTTTTGAGTTCATTTCAGGTTATAGGCAATGACTTTCTATTGCTGATGCACTTTCTAAACTGTTTCCTTTGTCCTTAGGCTTTAATTTAGCAAACCACTTTAAAGCATACTCACATAAAAGCATCTGGGTTTTCCCATCAAAGTCACTACTCTATTCACATATTTAAAGCCAAGCAGGTGTTAGAGAATTATTTCTAGGTAGATGATGCAGAGAAAGAGTTTCAAAAATGAGTCAGAGCTGTCTACAGTGGAAGCAGGAAATTCTGCCCCAGTCTCCTTCCATTTACTGAAAATTAGAGTCCTACTTACTGCTCTGCCCAAAAATTCAGTGTGCTCAGTGAGCAAGTGGCTCAGTTTCTAGCAAGACTGTGATGATTTTGTGAAGATTAACCCTTAATTACTAAGTGGTCCTCATATGGCAGCCACCTGCAGGATGGCTGGTGGTATCAGGATAGCAGATCTCAAATCCAACACTTGGGAAACAAGTCAGTGGCATCAGTGAAACTCAAAAGTCTCATAAATTATCAGACTGGATTGAAATATTTTTTTTAATACTATGGAAACGTGAAATAGTTGAAATTTTTACTTTTGGAGGAGAAATGGCCTCCTGCTGAAAAGCAGTGTCCTTTGGTGCTGTTGAGCTTTATTCAGACATTCTGTAAAACTTTTGGCATGGATAAGGGCATACATAGAATCATGCATTGTTTTCTGGAAATCTCATAATGTCAGTAAAAATGCACATAAATCAAAGGTGGAACATCATGAAGAGACAAGAAGAATTGGTTTATGATAAAAGATTAAGAGAATCAAATTTATCTAGCTTGTCCAATTAAATATCAAATCATGATACATAAACACTAAGACTGTGAACAGCAAGGACAGACACATTATTCAGGGGTTTTTAGAGACTTGTCACTGGAAAGATCAGGATGAAAGTAAGCAGTAGAAGATACTGACTGGGTATAAGTAGAAATGCTCCATAATGATAGAGAGAAGCAGGCTCACAAAAGAAAAAGTAGGTCAATAATTAAAAGTGTATTGGACAAAACACTGGAAAACTATCACATCTCTATATTAATATGTCATTCATCACTATGATGATACTCCTTTTAGAGAACACAATTACACTTACACAGGAATGTGATAGTGGTCCATCTTTTTCTTATTTCACTAACTCTGATTTCTATTTTCTTTTCTGCCTCTACTGTCCATTTCTAGCTGAGAAATGTGTATTGGTTTGATGTCTAAGATTGAGTTCATAATCAATGGTGTCTCAGTTATTACTTTTTTCTTCCTTCTCAAAGAGATTACTGAGGGTCCTATGGTACATGATTTTTCAGTATTATTCTAGTTCACCCTGTCTGGTTCACCTAATAGGAATACTCAGGAAGGTCAGGATGATGGTCTGGTTGGACTCCTTCTCCCTAGCCCCAGAACTGGGGCCGTACTGCTTTCCTGTAGTCTCACAAGACTTCTCCAGCACCCACCTTTTACAGTCAAGTAGTCCAAGCAGTTAATTTTGCTATTCTGATCACTGCTAAAAACACAGCAGACTTCCTCAGTGACTTCATTAAAAAATGCCCAATTTGAGATGACAGTAGAAGCCATCAACCTATGCATAGACTTTAATTTTTTCCTGCACTGGCACACTCTCCTGCTGTTGGACTAGATCCTTCATCATGCTCCCTAGTTTCTAAATTTTATTACTTCTACTGTGAAATGCAAAATAACTGCATTTACCTTCATGCCCATTTCAGTGTGCTCTCACAGGTACCAATTTCCTAGTGCAGCACTTCCGTTTCACTCGATAGAAGGACCTTGCAGAAGCATCTGTTCCCTTGCCCCAACTGTCTTAAATACTGTGGTGGAGGCGTCCAAAGCAGCAGGACTTCAGGGAGGGCAGCCAAACTTCAGTGATGATCCTGGCAGCCACAGGCGAATACTGAATCAACTCCACGTGCAGGGAGAAAGGGTTGAATGTGCTGCTGGGGTGCTTTAGCCATGTGCATGCTTAAGTTTGTGTATGCAGAGGAGTTGCTGAAAGAAAATAAATGTCTGTCCTTGTGAGTGGCAAGGGTTAGTGTTGGAAGAATACTTGTGGCTCATCTTGCCACATTGGCAATGTGATTTCTACAACACGCCTGTGTTTGAAGCACATGGAGCCTTTACATGGTGTACAAGCTTCACTGAAGTACCGTTGTTTTGCCCCAGACTCCTTAAACTTAATGGATTTAAGCACATTTGGCAAATGCAAGCCTCATTCCTGTCCTTGTGTCTTCTTTCCCCATCCTTCTTTAAGAGGCATGTTTGGCAGACCCTGTGGAAAAAGTGAGCTGCATTGAGCCCTGTAGGACCCAACTGGACAGAGAAGTCTCATGGCACTGATCTCACTGCAAAATCATGGATTTTTACAGGACTTATGTCCATATAAGAATGATAAAACAAGTTTCATAGTAATTCCCGTGGTACTCCCAACATGAGTGTGTGCCTTATATCACCACTTACATCTGTGAAACAGGGCAAGGCTCTAACATTGCATGGCAGCTGGTACCTGCCATCACCAACTGTCACTGTTGAGCGGCTAGCTGAGGAATGACTCAAGTTCTCAGACAAGGAAAGAGAGGAGAAGAGAGCTTTATTGTTTTGAATTCTATATATATAGAGTTTACAGAGGTGCCCCAGATTGGTCAGCCCGAGACCTCCCCCTAGGCCCAATTGGCCAAGCCCGAACTGACCCAATCCGGAGAAATTGTTTGCAAAACATCCAAACTTTATCTTGTTTATGAAATACAGCAAAATGTTCCCACGGGAAGAACCTGTGCTAGTCACAACCAACTGTGTAAATTCAGTAAGAACAGGGTGGGAGGCAGATACTCAAAGAAGAATGTGAGGTGTGTTCTGGTCATTGTTAACATGAAAATAAAATTTATTTCTGCCTCTTTTTTTTATGGTCTCTTAAGAATGAGGATTAGTTTATTACTGAGACAACTCTTATTCTGGAAATTATAGAATGTAACAGAGAAACCCCAAATCCACCTTTCTTATTCCAGAAAAATACCTTTACTGTTTTCTGAGTACATATGGCAGGCAAATGCATACAGCTATTTTTGCTGGTATCTGAAGTTCAGAAATCACAGACTTTATGGAGGAAAAGTCTTTTTCCTTACATAGGGTATGGCTGGCCACTATCTGCAGCTCACTGTATTTTATCCTGAAGCTAGCAACAGATCTTTTACACTGAAAAGCTGTTGCTGGTTTAGTTATTGGTTGTAGCACATTCAAAACAAATGGTTTAACTGCAATTTATCCAAGTCTATAATTATTCAAATTGCTCAAGGGGCTCTGTAGGTTCCATCCCAGCTGGAATTCTTCTTACTTTTCTTTAAATAACATAGAGTGTTAAACAAAATACACATTGTTTTTAATTTCAGAACAATCTCATGCACTGCTTCAGCTGTCCCCATTAGTCTGTCCATGCCATACTACTGCAGAAGCCTCTACGTGAAGGCTTTTTTAAGTTTATGTATCTCTCCTTGTTCTTTCCTTTCCCTTTCTTCTTTCAACCTCCCCTTTTTTTTCCTCTTTCTCCGCCTTCCCAACACCCCAACCAACAGTTGGCCTACAGGAACTCACTCAAAGCTGTAGACTAAGAAACTTCTGTGAATTTGGGAACTTGGCTGCATTTTTGTAAGTGTTAGTGGCTTAGTAATTATAATTTTCTTGACATTTTGTCTTGGCATTTGGAAAAGAAATAAACAGAGAGACGTAAAATGAAAATAAATAAAAGACCAAGGATCCTTTGGATCTCATAATAACAACTTATTTTCCTATCTTTCTTAATCCTAGTATTGTTGATTCTTTAGGTGCAGAGTAACAAAATGTGACGTGCAATAATGGACAGCTATTACGTAGTTCCAAAGCAAATACTGACTAATCCACAATTTGTGGCAGATAAAAAGTACTCTATTCTCCTTGATGTGGAGATTGTATATTTGACTTGTGTATTTAACTAGTGTCCATCTGTATTAACATATCTTATAAATTTCCAGAAATACAAACTAGTACTATGATTCATGGGTAAGCCTGAGGAGGGTATTCGTGGCATTGTTTGGCCCACTGCCTTCGGAGTTCTATCAGCATCTGATCAGCAATGGCACCATCACTGTCACCATTTTTCCATTTGCATTCACATCTACTTATTGCAGCCTCTTTTGGTCACACTGCAAGTGGGAGCTATCAGGGCTAGGATCAGCATTACACACTACTAGATCTTCAGCTTGTTTTGAAAGTCACACTGTACAAAGTGTTTATATCTGACTGGCTTACCTGTAAGAATAATGCCTGTAAAACCCATGCTGCACTGCAAGTGGGTGTAGAAAAAAAGATCAGTTCAGTCTTGTTTTGGTATCAGGTATCATCTAACTTATCAAATTGGACGAGAAAGGATGTTTGACCTTTCTGACCACTTGAAAGGAGGACATAACAGATACGGTATGGATCCAGCCTGAGGTCCCCCTGTACTATTGTATGGTTTTTGACATAGACCATACAATAGTACAAGTGGAGGGATGCTGACAGGTTTACTTGTGGGAAAACAGATTTTTGGAGTGATTAGAGGCATTTGCTGGGCTGATACTGGAGCATTCTTGCTTGGGCCACCTTCATCCAGCTTTCACATAGTGGTATGAAATGAGTCCCTTCAGTTCCTCAGGTTCTTTTATAAACATATCCAGGAAATTAATTTTGCCAAAATATAATTCTTGGAAAAGAAAATATTAGGAATGGAAAAGTTAGAATCACTCGTCCTTTCTGTTTGGTTGTTTTTTTTTTTTTTTTGGTTGGTTTTTTTGGTTTTTTTTTTGTTTTGGTTTTGTTTTTGTTCTTGTTTTTTAATTTTAATTTTTTTAATTTTTTTTTTTTTTTAAATTTCTGTCTGAAATAATATTATTTTCAAAGCTGGGATTCAGTCATCACTGGAGCCTGATGTAGTCTGGTGGCTTAACTAACCCTTGACACTTGATGTTTGCAGTGGGCTGGGAACAGACTCTGTCAGTCATCATGTCCCTTCCAACTGGTGCTGAACTGAGCAGCTTCCACCTTAGAGGGAAAGGCATCAAAACAGAATCAGCTGTGATCAATGAAGTGTAGCCTTTAGCTGTGTCTACACCATGCAGTGTTCTTGGAACAGTTAGGTTAGTAAGGAGGGTAAAAATACATTTGGGGATATATGGCAAAATTTAACTCAGAAACCTTCCCTGCACACAGGTAAATGGAATTAATTTGTCCCTAGTTTCTGCATAATTATGACTAAGTGTTAAAAGATCTGCTGCTTTGGCTTCTCATACAGTTTCAGGAATTATTTTATGGCATTATTTTCAAATTCAGGCTTGTGCATTCTCCAAGTTGCTCTTCCCAAGGGAGAGTACTGAAATAAATAAATGAAAATATCCAAGGCCTTTGTGTAAGCCTTGAAACCAGCTAAAGCATAAAATAAAAAAGCTTCATAAACGGGTCCTCAGATAAACAGCTGATGTAACTTAGCTGTGAGTGGGATCAGAAAAATTCCCGTTATCCATTTTAATTGCATAGAAAGATGTCAGGACTGATTTCAATTAAGTTTCATATACAGCGAGTTGTGTTCAGTACAATTGCTTTCATTTACACTAGTACAAGCAAAAGGAAGGCTGGGACCATTTTACTACCCTGGATGTTTTAAATAGTTTAGTAAAACTAACACATCTAAATCTCTTATTATCACTTCACTAGGGTAGTGTTTTAAAAGAAGGAATGAAATTCTTTCAGCCATGTCCCTGCTGGAAAGACTGTTCCCATTTCACAGCCAGGGAGCTGAGGCATGTAGGTCAACAATCTAACCCAAAGCCCAATTTTTAGTACTGTTATGAAAGACACTTGGCTTATTTCATTGTGAATTGAAGGTAGGTTTGCTTACTTCTAAGCCAGAATATAATCCTGCAATTTGTAAGGCAGCTGTGCCCAAGCACAGCACTCAAGGATAAGGCAGAAAAGCCTTAGCCATAAATTTCAGTTATGCAGAACTTTTTTGTTGCATCCCTGTGACTCTTCCAGCCTATTCATAGTCTGGGGTAGTGAAACCAGTAGCATCATGGAGGTCAATTTCTAAAAACACCAGTAGGGCTAGCACAGAGCTGGTTTTGGGGCTGTGCCATCTGGAGAGAGACATTGGTGGCTCCCACCTTCTGGCTCATTCTCAGAGCAGCAGGAGCTTCTGCCTTGTACAGATGCAATTTAATGATGATAGAAAATGGTAGCATATTGTTTCTGTAAGAGGCAGTCTCTCATGGATCCCACAGCGTTCTTACCAGCATGTTTAACCTCTAATCTGGGAAAGAAAAATGCCATCTGGTACACACCATCCTTGAAAGTTTGCTGTCCTCTGCCTTGATGTGTACCTGGAGAGCTCATGTAAGTGCTGCACTGAGTTTCCTGTGCTGCATGAACCTGCCCAGGCCCCAGAAGAAGTGAAGCAACATTAGTGTGATGTGCTGAGACAATACAGCTGATTTTGCAGCAGGGCTAATGACCTGGTTATGCCAGGATGACATGTTTGCCTGCCTAGGCTGCTTCCAGTAAGGGAACTGGCTTATAGAGTGCTCCCTTAGGTATCTGACCAGAACTGCACCAGGCTGTGTTGGCAGATCCATAAACTCTAAATGTTTAATGAGGAATATTTTGCTTCTTGATTTTATTTATCAGGGAAATGTCACACTTTCTGCCCTTGTTTGCCTATTTATGCAGTGTTAATCCTTTCTTCACTATTGAGGTGAGAAGGATTCTGGCACAAATAAGAACTTGCTGTTAAGCCCTGACAACCCTGGCTCACTGCAGTCTATGCATTGTCTCTGTAGCAGAGAGGACAGGAAGGGTTGTGTGTCCAGTTGCAATCAAAATCTACTGTCAGCTGGCCTCTGGATTTAAATCACCACCATCTCAGTACATGCCCCTGGGTAAACTGGACTGTGCTGCCAGAAATGGAGCTGCTCTGTCTGTGACCCAGGTGGGTTCTCCCTTCCTGAGGCAACTTGCTGACCTGAGCTCAGGGATCATCAGACTAGTGCCAAACTTGATGTGGAAAACTGGCTGAGCACACTGAGGCTCCAGGCTCGTGGGCACCCACCCACCTCTGGAGAAGCTGGGATGACAGGCATGGCCACACCCAGCTTTCTCCTTAGAAGTGGTCAAAAATTGCCAATGCTGACTGTATTTCTGGTCATGAGGGGTGGATATTGGAACAGTTTTCAGTAAATACCATGCCTTGGATTGACCTTGCTGGTGAAGACACTACTGCTGTGCAAACACACAGCTTGTTCTGCTACCCCTGTGAAAGAAATGAGGTGAGACTTACAGGTGTGACCTCATGAGTTACTGCTGAGCATATGAATCAGAGCCCCAGCCCAGTGGTGGCATATGTCCCTTGTGAAGAAGTAATTCTTTCTCATCCCCATTCTGCAGTTCTTTAATAATAAAATGTTTTCTCACAGACAAAATGAAAGCTTGAGATAGAAGTTTTAAGAAGGAGGCTGGATTACAGGCTTTTGTGTGCGTAGGAACAGAACTAACTGGCTGCTGCTGTGGTCTGTTTGGAAATCTCAGTCCTATTACTGCTTTCATTCCTTCAGCAGGTTGCAAATAGAGCTGTTTTGACTTAAAAAGATTCCTCATGTACATGCTAAAATGTGCTTATTTCATTTTTTAAAAGTGTCTGTAAAGTACCTTGAAAATAATTGGTCCTGATGTTTAATTAGGTAGTGTTTGAAAAGCACTTTGAAAATGAAAAATGGAGTAGAAGTGCTAAATATTCTTGCCTAAGGTTGATTAATTACGGACAGTAAATCTTACATTAGCCTATGTGATAAATGTGAATGAGTACACTGCATAACCTATTAAAGAAACCCAGGCATATACATTTTTCCTTCTGCATATGGACCTGGGAATGATTATCTGGGGGTTGGAGAATTGTGTCTGCTTTATAGCTTCTCATCCCCTTTTTCATTCAATATTGTTGAAGACTTTAGCAGAGAATTCAGGATCTGGCATTTCAGAGCTAGCAGAGGGGCAATCCAGGGCATGGGAACCTGTTGGCTCCTTCAGGAGCGTCCACTTTCAACTTCACAGGAAGTTGTTAGAAAGTGAGGCTTCTTCTATATTAGTAAATCAAACATGTCCATCTCTTTGCAACTGAAGTCACCTGGCACTGGATTGCCTGCATCCACACAATTAAACACTTTTACCCTTTGAGGGCAAGGTGGTTGTAGCCAGGTGCTCTAGTGGGGAGAATCCCTGGCCTGTGCTAGCTCAAGAAGTCTTCCTGCAGATTGCTTGGGTGAGTGCAAATTGGCCCTGGGTCAAAATCATTCTAGAAATTTAACAGTGGAGGTGATTGAGGCTCGGTGCCAAAGCCTGCCCAGCACTGCTTATGTTACCAGTACAGATGTAGCTTGAGGGGCTGTAGCCTCAGCTAGAGCACTTACCTCTGCTGTGTTCAGGGCACCTTCCACTGGTGGAAAAGCACAAAGCTGCTTTCCTACAGGGTAGGTCATGTCACATGACACATGAATCTTGCCAGCTGCTCTGAGCTGTGGCTGTTTTGAGGGAGCAATAGTGATATCTGGTCTTAAAGGACTGATGAAGCCAACCACCCAGCTTCACTTGCACTGCAGAATAGATGATATATTGCAGGACCACTTGGTGTCTTTGACAGGTTTTAAGTGGGGCTAATGTATAAAGAGCAAATGTTCTTATCACACCTAGACCAAATATGTGAGAGGTCTGTGCTAGTTCTTGCAAATATGGTAAGTGCCTTGAATAAACTGACAATCACTTACCTCAGATGAAAACTCTGGAGAAGCCTGTAGAATGAAAGAGGAAAAGGAAGGAGATGAGTCCAGTGACACTTCATGAGAATCTGTGGAAATTATGGAGATCATAATATGCCTTTTATTTTATTTTCTTCTTTGAGAATCTACTTATGTGCTATAGTACAGTGATCTTTTAAGACTGGAGGAGAAAGTTTTCTCCTTGAAACTGGGGGATTAGGTCAGTTAACATTGGCACACCGGAGTCAGCATTGAACAATTTATGTGAAATTGTTGCTTTAAGAGGGTATTACTTTGAGATATAAGGATAACCAATGACTAGTCATTAATGTTGTTGGCTTACAAAAAGAGGTGGAAGATATGAATCACAAAATCAATTAGGTTGGAAAAGACATCCTAGATGATCAAGTCCAACCTATGACCAAACACCACCACATGGCACTCAGTGCTATGTGCAGTCTTTTCTTAAACACCTCGAGGCTTAAACATCTCGAGGGACAGTGACTCTACCATCTCCCTGGGCAGTTCATTCCCATATTTAATCACCCTTTTTGTGGGGAATTTCCTCCTAATGTACAATTTGAACATCCCCTGGTGCAGCTTCAGTCTATGCCCTCTTATCCTGTTGCTAGTTCCCTGTGAGAAGAGTCCAACCCCTACCTTGCTACAGCTTCCTTTCAGGCAGTTGTAGAGAGCGATAAGGTCTCCCCTGAGCCTCCTTTATTCCGGGCTAAATACCCCCAGCTCCTCATGGGACTTGAGCTCCAGACCCTTCCCCAGATCTGTTGTTCTTCTCTGGACTTGCTCCAGCACCTCAATGTCCTTGAAGTGAGAAGTCCAGAGCTGGATACAGCATTCAAGGTGTGGCCTCAGCAGTGCCAAGTACAGGGGGATAACATCATAACTGTGGAGCTGTCACTGAGGTCTCTGATGCAGAGTATAGTAGGAGAGTAGGAATCATGGCAACTTGGTCAGAAAAGAAAGTACAAAAGCTTTGCTTTTCAAATCCAGGTGACAGATCCCAAAATGTTAAATTATGATCAGTTTGGAAAAGATTGTCATATCTCCCTAAAAATGAGTCCTGACTACAGACATAAAGACTTCAGCAAAAGCTCTGGTTCTTTTGGCTTTGGTAAACAAGCTACAGTGTAAAAAGGTAGGGGAGGTCAGATTTAGGCATTAGGAAGCTGAGGCAAAAAGTAGGGCCTTAGGCATAGCCTTTTCTGGCCCCCAGAATTTCCCTTTCTCTGCATCTGTTTGCCAGGCCCAGCCTGGTGGGAAGAACTCTGAAAGGGGTCTGTGAGCCTGAGTGTGATAGCTGGTGTGCAATACAGGGGAAAGTCAGATTGTGCAGACAGAACTCTTCTGGAGACAGGACGCTGTTTGATTGTCACAGGTGTTCTGCTGAAAAGGTGCATATTTGCTGCTTCTTCTCATACCCCCATCCTCTTGCATCACTTTCCCATGCCAAGACATTTCTGTTCATGTTTAGGTAGCAAAGTGATACTTTTTGACATGAAAAGAAATCAAGTAGGTTCTACACAGCTCTTCAAAATGTCTCTGAAGAAGACTATGAGCTGGCTGTGGAGGAACAGATGAAATGGCAAGTCACCCCGTGGGTAAGAAGTTTGAATGCATGGTGTTCATTGAAAGGAGGCAGTGGGAAAGAGATTTTTGGAAAATACTTGCAAGGGCTGAGGAAAGAGAACAGAAGCTTGGAGGGCAGGATCTTTTTCACATTGAAATGGAAAATCCATACAATGTGTATCCCCTCTGTTTCTTGGACTTATAGAAACTCATAGAAACTTCTGAAATCTAGTTAACTAAAGGCATGCTGTTTAGCACCTCGCTTTTGATTGATCCTTCTCTCAAGAATGTGTGAATGAGATGCTGAGGTGTGAACAGGGACCATGAGATATACATCTATGGTGAACTACACACACCCATTCTATTAGCATAATTCACTTGTGTCAGGTGCTTTATGCAGCATTTCATTTATTTCATTTATTTTAGCAACTTTCTCAGTTGCAAGAGAGGCTTCAAAACACAAAAGCAAAAGATCTAAAATGTTTTCCTTATTTTTGCATCAGGAATTCCTGATGATATAATATGCAATGGTATCTGCTTCACAGTGCTATGCAACTTGGTTGCAAACTATCACAAGTGACCTATAAAACAGATTTATTTGACACTAAGTTCAAGCTGAAACCAACTTCTCAGAACCCTAGAAAAAGCAGTGAAACTCTATATACTCACTCCAAGGAGGCTTGTACGCGCTTTCAAATATGCATACTTTTATGCACAGATATAATCATGTATCATATTCTTGCTGACCACCTGTTTGCTTCCTGTGAGCTCTGAAATGATTCAGTTGCTATGCCTTTGGGGAAAGCATTGGGTAAGACCTGCATGTAAATGTGAAAGGACGCATTTGGGGATATGCAAACTCCTGTGTGCTGGGACCTGACATGCTGTGCCTGGCTCCAGCTATCCCGTGAGCCCTCCTGGTTGTTCAGCCGAGAGGCTCTGAGATCCACCACCAAAGCTGGAGTGGCAGGATCACCTAAAAGTGAGGATGGGTGTGAAATGTAGACAATACAAAATCTGACTTCGTTTAGGTTGCCTGAAGGAACTAGTGGGGTTCAGGAGCACACAGAAAGCAGGTGGCTTTTGATACCACTCATCTCAGACAAAAACATGTATCTGTATCTATATCTATCTATATCTATATCTATATCTATATCTATATCTATATCTATATCATCTATCTATCTATATAATCTATATCTATATCTACATCTATATCTATCCATCTACCATCTATATCTATCTATATCCATATCTATATCATCTATTTATCTGTATCATTATGGGACAGTGCAGACAATAAACCAGAGGCATACAAAGGGAGCTGTAGCCACTTTATTTAGGTGGGAATGATCAATTTGAAAAATAGAACATTCTTAACAAGAGAGATACTGAATCCAAATGGTTTAACAATTATAAGAATACTGCTTTCACATATGTCACTGGTGAAATCTGGCTGTCAGGGTTGGAGCTTGATCTAAGGCAGATTTACCTGTCCATTAAGGAAGTTCTTTAACAAGTGCAATATTACATTAACAGTACATCTCTACTTATTCAAAGGGAGTACAGTTGTGCATTTCAGATAGGTCTGAAAAGACCCCACAGCTGGAAGACATGAAGCTTTTAATTTATATTTCCGCAAATCCATGTTCTGTGTAATGTTTTCTGTATTC
The DNA here is from genome assembly GCA_024500445.1 of Entomyzon cyanotis. Taxonomy (NCBI): domain Eukaryota; kingdom Metazoa; phylum Chordata; class Aves; order Passeriformes; family Meliphagidae; genus Entomyzon; species Entomyzon cyanotis. Next base: position 12,136,986 of record JAKEPQ010000871.1, read on the forward strand.
TTCCCAATGCACAATATACCTCTGTCAGCCTTTATAACCAAAAGTACATCACTGTTCCAAAAATCTACTCTGCTTTTAGTATAATGGGCTTTATTTCTGGCCTAATTTAGGAACTTACAGAAACATTGGCCTAATACAGGAGCTGAAACCCTTTACCTTACATAGATGTTCAGTTAGGCTTTTTATTACCAGCCATGTTAAAATTAGGGCTGCTTGCAGGAAACTTCCCTGCAGTTCTCTGCTCTGCAAGGGCTGGCACAGGCAGACCCCACAGCTGTGTGCAGTCACATGCAAGATAGAGGCCTGGATTTTTCTTGTCAAGTCAATTCACAGTTGCAAGCAATTGAGATTTGATATTTTGATTAGAGTTGTTTCTTATTTTTCTTCTTCCGAGTCAATGATGAAGGAAGCTCTCAGATCCACCCTTGTATTTTTGTCCCAGTGAAGTTGAGCTTTCTATGGTATTTTCTTTCCTCCAGAACTATTCATCACTAACACTGTGTTGATAATGTGATGACAGTTGTTGCCAAAACTTTCCTGTTCACCCTAAATCTGTTTTTCTTGGTATGAAAATAAAGATCCGAAGCTCAGCAGAGAGGGAACACTCTGTGGTATGAGAGCTCAAGGTGACTGGGAGGAAGGTAGTTATCCAAGGACAAAACCCAGAGTGGGCGGGCAGCATTTTCCAGATTCCAGAGGGGAAGGGGAGAATAGGGGTGTGAAGCTAAAAGGGGTGGGATGGGTGGGATGTGCCTGCCGGGGGCTGGGAAGAGAGACAGTGCTCCTCTTTTAAAGGAAAATGAGCAGCCAGCAGAAACGAGATGCGTCTCACCATGGGGTGAGGGTGGAGAATCCACCAACTGCTGAGACAGTCAATAGGCAGATTATTCATCACACATTGCTAGGAGATTAACTGAGCAAACGTTCTGACAAAACTGATTAGAGCCTTCATCCTGTATGGGGGAACAAAGAGACACCAAATTATTACACCCAAGCCAAATGCCAGATGATGACTACATGTAGTGGAAACACAAACTATGGAGTGATTTTTTTCCCCCCCCACACACACTGGGATGACTCTCCCTCCCTTTGTCACTGGAGTCATCACAAGTTACAGTTTGCAAATACAGCTACCTACAGAACATTTAAAAAGCCAGATTGCTGTGATGTAACAGATAAAGTACCCCCTCCCCCCAGTTTGCTTCTCTTAAATTGTTTTCTCAGAGTGTTATCATGTCTAGAGTCATCTCTTTTCTAAACTGCATTCTTTCCCGGTATTATCACCACTGCTTACAATTGCAGATACTTAAAATGAGCAAAATACTTGACTTACCCTTATAGTAAGGTTTGGATGGTACTCCCTCAGGCAAATGTAAACTTAGTGAGTGCTTCCTCTACCAGCATCTGCTCGGTCACTTAGCAGAGGTAATGGGGGAAGTGGGTATGGTTTTTTACTGTGTTCACTAATTACCATATTTTCTAGCCTTGCCACCTCCTAAAACATGAGAATTTATATCAGTAAAACTCAATCACTTAATTGCAGAGTTCTGAAGACTAGGAAAGTCCTGAGAAATAGCCTGACAAGAAATAGCCTGGAATCCCTTTCCAGAAAACTCTGTTTTCTTCTGACAGTCAAAAATTTAATGAGTCATGCAAATGATCAGACTAAAACTACCAAATGTCTACTTCCTCTAACAAGTGCCTGCTGACAAGTGTCTAAAAAGAGGCACTGCTAAAGCCTGAGCTCAGCATTGGTTTAGACATACCTGTGTATGTTCACTGTTTCTCAGGCATGAAAAGTCTCCGTGTAAGTTGTCCTGGTAATGTACTGACACTTTTTGAAAGGAAGGCCATCGTCTGTCAGGGCTCTGAAATGTAAAATTAGACAGCCCAACCCTCTTGGGAGTGAGTAGCAGGAGCTGGGCAATGCCATTGGTGTCTCTTCCCTCTCTAAACCACTGACTCTGAGTGTAAGGACATTACAACTGATTACATCTTTGGACTGTGCTGACATGAATAAACCATTTGAGGTTAACTGTGTTGCTCCTTAATGTCATAAAGCCTTCATTTCATAGAATTAAAGCCTTATTACATAAAATTGTGTCAAATCATTCCCTTGTGCTGGGTTAGATCATATAAACTAGTAAAAAACCTTTTCAGGAAGAGTTGGACTCACTCACTGCAGGAGTGTCCAAGTGATCTTTTATTATAAATGTGTTTTTTGTGTGTTGGAAAAGTGAATGTCAAATATGCAGTGGCTTTTGAAAAGCAATGTCTTCTAATGTAATAAGAGAAATGTCCTCTGAACATTTGGGCGAACACTGGGATAGTTAGGAATGTTCCAAAATTGTTAACTAACTTCTCAGTTGCTACCTCGTTGGTATTTTTAAACTTGCATTTACCTTAGCTATGGTGTTCAGTGTCATCTCTTTAATATAAGCAAAGAGGAAGGAGAGGAAGGAGACAGCAAGTGAGAAAAAGATCTTCCTATTTAATACTGTGAACTCTAGATATTGGGTTAAAGAATGCTTCACATATTAGAAGCAGAACTGATAGAAATATTAATAACAAACCCAGAAAAATACAATATGCAAGAGACTACAGTAGTACATATACTGTAATAATATGTAAATGTAATAGGAACTGTTATGCATATGATCATTTTGTGGATCCAGTTGATGTGTTGAGGTGCAGCACTAAAAAGTTAAGAAACCTCGGGAGAATTGCAGATAACTTCCAAAATTTATAGTTGATTTTCCCTTAAGTTATTAAGCAGCTTTATCTAGGAAAATGTTGCATGTAGGACAGCATTTCAGAGCTAGCATAAATCTCAAAAGATGCTGCCGCCAGCTGTTTGGGGTTGTTTTTTGTTTGTTTGTTTTTTGGTTGGTTTTCTTTTTTGTTAAATAGGAAACTTATTCATCATGCAAATGATTCTCAATTTTGAGGCTACACTAATCATGAGATGATCTTTGAAAAGACAAGCATATACATCTGGATTGCTCTGGCAAGGCAAGGATTTTTTGAAATGAAGAAAACAGCTTCTCTTTTAAGAAAACCTTTTATATCCTTGTAAAAGGCAATAAAATGTATATCAAACATAGATGACACTGACTGCTCTTTACAGTTGCTATTAAGATTTATGGTCCCTGAAGTTAAATATTGACTTTGGCATCACCTTGGTCAATATTTATCTCTCAGATCAATAAATCTTAATATTGACTGCAACTGAAGTCACAGTACTTCCCGGTGTTACCTCTGAATGATTTGTATCAATATATTTTCCTCTCCCCTCAGTATATAATTTACTTTCCTGTGTTCCTATTTGATTGAGTTGGAGGATCTTTTTGAATGAGGCAACTTTTTCTCTGTATAGAGCATCGCTATTCCCATCAGCTTGCTTTACTTCTTTCCTTATTTATTTTTAAGTTTTTCTGTAACTGCATAAAGCATCCTAGAATGAAAAGATTTTTCCTAGTGCCTAACTAAATGTAGAACTTCTGAGAGCATACTAGGCTGGATCATTTTCATTATGATGATACATACTGGAAGTTATAATCATCATAATCATCCTAATCAGTATTAGTGCTTTCTGTTATTATCCTTAAATTTCTATATTAACGTGTGCTTTCCTGCTTCTCAATGTTTTCCTTCAACTGTTAGAGTTACAACACAACTGAAAATTATAGTTTATTTAAAATTTAATTATTTAGTCCCACTTGGCAAGTTTTTATTATCTTATTTCCCCAACACAATTCAGTTTATGAAGAAGTTGGTGACATGATCACAACTAACTTTTCATATGTATAATTTTTCTAATATTTGTGGATTTTTGTGTTAAGAGACACCTGAGCTAATTGAACAAAGCTTCTCTACCAAGTGCAATTAGAAGTTCTTAGTAAACTCCTCTGAAAGTGGTATTTAGATGCTTGTTAAGGCAAAAATGGGTTTCTGTCTACCCTTGCTGTATTATCCTAACCTTTGAAAAAATTCAGTATTTTTTTTACATAAAAGATATGTGAGCTATTTCCTGAACTATATTCTCACCAATTGAAATCTACAAGCATGTTCAGTGAAAATAGCCCTTTCCATTATTTTTTTCCCCCTGTTTCTTTCTGTTCTGTTTTACAATGTCAAAAAAGCCATCTTTCTTTTGTTCCCCTGTGGAAATGCTGCCTGTGCCCTGACTATGCTGTGCCTGCACTGGCTGCTCTGCAATCCCATCTTTGGGACAGAACCAGTCCAAGCACCCTGTGAATCACAGCATCATCCACATATTCAGTCTTTGATTCAGGGTTACCCTTTTTCTACTGTGCAGCTCCAAGCACAGTCATAGCTCAGCGAAGCAATAGTGATATAAATGGTTTTTGCATCAGTATCAACTCCCAGAGTAGGCACTTGAATACCAGGGGATACTAATATTTTTTACATTATAATTCAATGCTTGAGACTGCAAAATGTCTGTATGACCTGTGGTCATATTTGAACAAAGGAAGAGTAGGAGTTTCTAGAACTTCCAAGTTTTATTCCTGCCTCTGGAAAAAGCTAGAGGAATGCTAAAGTTAACCAAATGAAGAATACTAACCTGCTGCCAAATAATCAGCTTACCTTTTTTTTTCTGTTGTTGTTGTTGCTGTTGTGTTCCCATGTGAGGGTTGCACCCTACAGAATCAAATAGTTCTCATCTACTGAGAGTGTCATGGAAAATTTGCCAAAAGAATCAAAGGGCTTTCTTCCACTTCCTCCTTCTGACATAAACAGCTGCACTGCTGCATGTGATAAATTATCAGAATGGATAAAAATCTTCCTTTCCTTCTGTTTTCTTTAAAATGAGATCAGAGTACTCAGATGAACGCAGCCTCTCTCCCTATCTGAGAAACAGAGTGAAAATGGCTTCTGATGACCTTCTTCATTATTTGGGTAGCTCAGCTAATTAGGGACACAGCAGAACTCCCTTGTGACTTGCCCTATCATGATCTTTCCCAACTGACACAGTTCAACCTCTGGCTGCACCAGCAAAAAGCAGCTTTAGCATGCTCCTGGTAATCAAGAGATGAAACTAGTTTTCCTCTACTTGGATGGAAAACAAAGTGGCTGAAGGGGAGGAAAAAAAGTAATTCAGCAGTACATTTGTGAATGCAAAATGAAACTGAGCAAGAGTTTGAAGTTGAAATACAAATAATTTTATGGTCTACTCCTTATAACTTATTAAGGTCCTAAATTTCCGCCATTAGCAAAACTGAATAATTTTCTATACTTCCTGCCTTAAACTCTGGAGTTGCTTTGATGTACAACTACCAGCCTGTTGCACTCCAGTCCAAGGGGAACCTGTATTTCCCTGGTTGGTGAACAGGCCATCCCTGCAGGTACTGGGGTGCCAGGGATCAAGGGAAGTGCTCCAGAAATGCTTCAAAATGTCAAGACAAAATGATAAATAACAGTTTATTAGCTCTATTTGTTATTATTAACATCAGTACTATTGGTATTAAGGATATCACTGACAATCTGTTTTAGGAATGGGAGGTAAATTTGGTATGAATATCCTGTACAGTAGAAATTTTTCAGGCTGTTTAGAGACAACTGTTAATATCAGTAAAGAGTTCTTCAGTGTCATGCCACAATTCCAAACAAGGTGATACAGAAGCATTCCCTAAATTCTTGACTGGTGACCTGGTTAACAGCATACCTTGCTTCTCAGACTGCTAAGAAAGCAAGGCTGAAAATGCTGGCGACTTTGCACTGCCGCCCAAGCCAAGATGACCCATCTTTCTCTGCCACTGAAGCTGATGGTTGCAGATGAGGACAAGAATGCTAATGTGGAGCAGAGATGGATGTTTTTATCTTCCAGTGCAATCCACAAGGTTAAAACATCTCACTTGATGTGGCCTCTGTCTCCCAAGCTAACTGCAGCAGAGCTGGGTGAATGCAGATGATGGTTAGACCCTTGAGAAATTGTAAGGAGAATTTATCTGCCACTTGTGTGAGCAAGTTGAATTTCTTCTTCCTCAACAATAGGAACGAAATTCCTTCTATAGGTCCTACAAATCAGATTTACAGCCACTTAAAGGCATCTGGGCACATGTGCTATGCTTCAAAGTCCAGCTTCTGAAGTTAAGACAGACCTAGCAAATACTGTGATGCTCTGTATGTCAGATAAGGCTTTGAGGCTGGAGGGACTGATCTGAGAAAAAATTAGAGCAATCAAATATGTTTACTTTGGATAAACAATAGCTAGTGGGTTGGGAATGCATAGCATAAAACTGACAAGTTTGAGAAGGCTGTAAACAGCAAAGGCAGTAACATAATTCTGAAGGTTCAAGTAGATTCAGCTAAAGAGTAAGGGCTTGTTTACACCGAGAAATTCTCTGTTCTAATTATGCAGCATAATTATACAGCATAATTGTAATTATCCTGGAATTATTCTGAAGGAAGAGTGTCCACATGGGGAGTTATGCTGATATAAAGATATGCTAAATTTCTCTGTGTAGACAAGCTTCAGGAAAAGAAAAGATTGTTTTTGTGTAAAGTCTCTGTGTGCTACTGTTACTAGTACCACAGTGCAATACAAAACAGAGAATGTAAATTGTAGTCATAGCTTTTAGTTGACTTTATCTAGTTCAAGCCTTGTCCCCAGAGAGAGACCCCCTACCAGCATTGGCTTGTGTGGCGCATATTCCCATTTCATATGAAGAGTCTTTGCACTTTTCAGTCCCCTGATTCATCTGAGCCTGTGTCCAGCTCTGTAGTTTAGCTCAGCTAAATAGCTTACATGACAATAGCTCACTCTCTGCCTCTATGGCACTGTCATCCACAGCTGTAAGGCACCTGTCACAAAGAAGATTTACTCCAGTCTTTTGCTAGTGTGTCAGTATCTAATAGGGTTTTTTTTTTCATACTTCTCTGGATTTCAGTTAACAAGCTTTGAGCTTCCTCTGGGAAACAACATCATATGCTTAGGCCTGTCTCTGCAAAATGCTGTTCTGCATTAATGATACTAGAAGAGACAAAGTGATACATTCCCTTCACTTATGGATGCTCATATACAGCCACATCTATAAACCATTTCCATTATTTTGTTCTCTATATCATCTCATTGGACCAGAAAACCAGGTTAAAAATGTGTGCCATCAGTAAACAAAGTCCAGCACTACTATGAATCTGCACAGGAAATAGTGCAGCTGCTAGAGGTGGAATAATAAAACTTCAGGATAATCAGAATGTCCTTCTTACAGTGTATGTACAAGTAGATTTATTCCTATGGTTTGTTTAAGATTTCAAACTGAGCAATCCAGAGGAGTTTAAATATTTGAAGGAAGGTTCAGAAAGCAAACAGTATGGCAAGGAATCACTGTGATAATTAGTTTGAATAATAACATCGCTACTCTTGCCTTGTCTATTCAACAGGAAGACTGTCATAATCTTCATTTTATAGATGACAGACAAAGAGGGGAAGTGGCCTACCTGAAGTCCCATACACCCCACTAGCTGGGAGAAGCAAACTGGTTTGCAATATCTGTCGGACAGATATTGCTGAGAGGCCATGCACCAAGGACAAGTTCATAATGAGATGTGTTTTAAACACTTTAAGAAGCTGTGCGACTGCATGTAGAGGAGAAGCCACTTTCCTGCTGAAAGAGGAGGTTGGGAGGTTTCACTGAAATAGAGAATTTTAAAGTGCAGCTGACTGTGGGATGGATGAAGTTGATTGTCCCAGAACTGTGTTTTTCTACTGCTAAGCCTTTTGCTGTTCTTTGTTAATACCTTGAGTTTTGCAAACCTGAGTGTTTTGTTTGCACATTGCTTGTTCCATGCTCCTTTATTTAAAATGACACCCTACCTCTTATTCATTTTTGTGGATCCAAAGTGAAGAATTACTTTTTTTTGTCTTCAGCTTGTCACTGTGATTCCTTTTTTCTTTTTCAATTGTAACAATTTTAAACTAAGAAAGCACAGAAAAAATAATATAACTTAGTTGCCTGTGAACTCTTCCATGCCACAAAAGCTATGTCCAAATTACAACTTTAAAATGGGGAAATGACTTTGATACAGCCTTTCTCTTTCCCAGTTTCTCTTTCCTATTTTATGACATCTTTTTATTTAATTTCTACATCACATTCTTCCTCTGCCAATTTGTGTACTGCAATTTAGATTCACAAAATGACTTAAGCATCACCTGGAAAGAACTGTGGCATCACTGTGATGCTATAGCCCAGGTTGTGCTTTCTTGCTATGCATGACCCATACAGACCTGGCTGTGGACAGGGTTCAAACAAGGCTACAGGTCTGACCTGTTAAATATAGCTCTGAGGAAAAGCTTGGGAGAGTGCTACACTCCCTGCTGCACCTTTGGAGAATGTGGCACTTAGCTCTTCTAAATGGGTTTGCTGAGACCTGTGTGCCCAAACTGATGGAATGTAAGGCGTGAGAAAGGTTTTGTCTTTGTCTAGCGCTTCAGTGAGCACAATACTTCTCTGGGATGCAGGATATCCAGGTTTGTCTTTGTTTCTTCCTTAAGAAAGACTGGAGAGATTGACTGGAGTCAATCTCTTTCCCCTCTCAGGATACTGTCATCAGCACCGGGCACTAGCAGGAGACCTCCTCTGATGAGGCTTACAGCCTTATTGCTCCCCTCCTGAGACAATTCCTTAATCACCTAGGTATTAGGAACTAGTTTAGATACCTCTGTAAAGCACATCTCCAGGATGAAGCATCTCTGGGGTTAAGCAGCAGATGAGTGGGATTTAGAATTAGCTTTGTGTGGACAGTTAGATGGTTTTACAGATTTATCCTTTTCTTCCTTTAATACTGTACACTTTATCTTCAATTCTAGCTCCATCACTATTGTGTGGGTTCACCAATTACTAGTCCACGGTGCAGAATTCTTCTTTTTCTGAGCCATTATTACATTTACAATCAGAGTGACTTTTAAAGACACCATGGCTTTGTCATTATGCAGAATTAAAGTCCATGTTGATTAATTCAACCTAGCATACACTTCCCAGAATTTCACAAAGAAAATTAAAATGGGTCTTTAAACAGGGTAGGCAGTTTGAACTATAAACTCTGAGCAGCACAGCTTAACTAGTTCACCACCTTTTATGTTGTTGCCTTCTATACACCCAGAAAAATGGGGAGAATCTATCAACCATATTATTCTAGCAATGTACCTGGTGCAGGCAAAACTGAAGACCTCTGTTTAATTTTCTTCCTTTGAAGACAAGGTCAAATTGTCTTTTACACACCCACACCCACACCCCCACACCTACACCCACCCCCTCCCACCCACACCCACACCTACCCACCCTTGTCCAAAAATGGGGCCAATTTTCTCTTCAGAAAATATCAGATTCACAGTCTTAGGTGGAATTCAAATATTTAGGAATACTGGCTTAATTTTGGCTTTCCAGCACTTGAAAGATACTACTGTTGGAAATAGTGTTGTATCTGCTGGAACACTATGGCACTACAGTATAAATAAAAGATTGTGAATTATTGCTGCCTAACATTATTAGTAATAGATTTTGCTGTGGGGAAGAAGTTGTCGAGTCAAATCTCCTGTTCTAATTGTTAATTATTGTTGTCTTTGTCTAAAAGAAATTCTGTTATGAGACCAGGCAGCTTTATCCAGTTAAAATGTTCCAGGAAGGTTCAACACCAATTGCATTTAAAAATAAACATTCAATAACACAATGAAGAAATATACAGTAGCATATCTATTACCTGTGTTTCCTCTTGATCTCCAAACCATGTTTTCTTGTATTCCCTGTCTTTTAAAAACAAATACTGTGCTGATGGAAGCTGTTTGTTTGACTTTACTAGGAAATGAACTCTGCTTCTGTAGGTGAGTTAGTAATGCACGCTTTCTGCATGTGAACAAATCATTGTTTATAAAGCCCTGAAAATGCAATCTGGTATTTATTTGGTAAGAAGACTTAGTTGCAAATTGGTTGTAATCCTGACTTTGATAAAATAAGACGTAAGTTTAAGTAACAGAGTTCTCTTCCCCTCATATGGATCTTTTTTCCAGCTCTGGAAAAGTCTGAAATTCATCTTAGTATGAAATTTTGCTCACAAGCCTAAAGTCTGCATCCACCTGCTAAAAGCCTTTTAGGAAGGAAATCTTTCTTTTTAAGGCTAGGTCCTGCTTATACCAACATATCAGCATGTTTTGATAAAATTGTAGCTCTCTACACTAGCATTAGTAAAAATTAAAACTCACACATATAAATTTGCTGTGGTAGCTTAACAACTTGTCAGGTGTCAATTTAACTGTGCTGTTTGTACAACTTAGACATGTGCTTTGAGTCTGCTCATCTGTGAAGTAATAAATTCCTTAGCTCCTTAGTCTGAGCTGACCATGCATACCATTGCTCAGCTGGTGAGAGGTAACTTGTGCAGCCATAAATTTATTGTGTATTTATGTTTCAATTATCATTTTTTTAGAAATGTGCTTAGGATTGCTGGTAGCAATAAGTGATATTTCCAGTGGCTGGAAGTTATGTAGGCTTTTATAGGCCTGTCAGACCTAAAGATTGAAGCCACCAAGATACTTGCTCAGCCTCAGCTATCAGACAGTAACCCTTTCAGACCTCAAGAGTCGGAGCAAGACTCTAACCTCTGTGGTAGGGACTGTCACTTGGTTAGTATAGCAGAGCAGTATAGCAATCAGCCCATTCAGATAGTGACACTGTATAAACAAAATTTCTGTTTTATTCTCAGCAAATTTTCTCACTGTAATGATCTCAGGCAGTGATCTCCTCAAGCATACAAAATCTTTCTTTTGTTGGTCCACATCATTAGCTATTTGTGCTGTAGATCATGATGAAACGTGTTTACATACATGGAACACATGGCAGATTCCATGTTTGAAGCATCTTTTAATGAAGAATATCTGTCTGAATTGTCTTTAATATCTGTCCTTTTTTTCCTGCTCAGCATCAGCTTAAACCCACGACTCCAATTAATTCCTCTCTATCTCAAACCGTTTATTGGCAGCAATCTGTTCTCTGTATTGCCAAAATACATAAAACTGTTACAAGTCCCATGATTTTTCATGGTTTTCTTTACAATTAAATTTCAGATGAATACCTTAACATTGCAATGAGATGAAAAGAAGTGAAAATTACCTTTCAACTCAGAAAAACAAAACAAACCAGAGCTTGGATCTAATTAACCTTAGCAAGAAAAGAAATCACTGAAAATGAAAATCTCTCCAACTCAAAGAGGCCAAACCAAAACCCTCTGAAGTCCTAACAAAACTCTTGAAATAGGATTTAACTGGTACATCAGTGTTGCTCAGGCTGATGTTGATGCTCTCTATGGAGATTAATTTTCCCCTCATAAAGGAGGCTTCCTGCCAAATACATGCAGTCTGTTTTATTTATGACTTTAAGTTCAGAAAATCCTGGAAGTCCTCTGCTTGCTCCCCTGTATTTCAAAGAATTAGGCTATGGCAAACATTACAGGGAGTATTTCCTCATGTCTGGACATTTACTGATATTTTAAGTTCCAAAATTTATGTAGGGCAAAGATTTCTGGGGCTCTGTATTAATTCTTCACTGTCACTACTGCAAAATTTTCAGGTTTAAATAAAGTTAGTAGAAATTTGGATAGAAATTATCCAGAGCTCACCCCAAGGGGTCTAATAAGCAAGACAACATAAACAAATTTCCAGGGAAGAGTATATGTCTTTACCTTTTACCCCAGAGAGGTACTCTGATGGTTTGCATAAGAATTGAGAAGCAGAATTAGGGACAGGATTTTTGACGTCCCCTTTAGGCAATCAGAACATTGATTTCATCTCAGTTTTAACACAGGTAGAATCTGTTCCAACTGTGAGAAGAACTGTCGCTTGTAAGTATTTTAATTTCACTTCTCTGGTAACAGAATGACTTTGGGGAATGAGAGAATAAAACCAAGGGTAACAAATCGGGTGACATTTGAAACAGCATTACTAGCTCCCCATCCTCTGCAAACTCATTGACAAAATGCATTTTGCAAATTTCAAGTGTATAGGTGTTACTGGCATACATACGAAGGAGGACAGAGGTCTTTTCCTGCAGCCCAGGCTGTGGTAGAATCTTTATGGAATGTGCCAGAGGGGTATGTCATGGAGATCTTGCAGACTGAGACCCCCAAGCACCTTGTTGAAAATTATAGAAGCTTCATTGGCTTCAATACCACTTTTGTGTGTGTGAATACTTTGCCACTGAATGAGTGTCTTTCTTCACTGTAATTCTCAGCATAACTCCAGCTGTCAGAAATTGAAATTTTCCTGCAGACATAAGCCAAGCCTTGATTATGGCTCAAAAATAAAGAAATGGGCATGGTGTTAGAGCAGCTTACAACCCTTCTGACTGTCATTATTTCTGCTGCTGTTTCTACTTTGCACCATGCCTTCAAAACCACATGCTTCAGTGCTGGAATCCTCAGTACTTCTGTAAAAGTATTGGAAGACTAGGATGAGATAATCATATTCCATTTTGATTTGGGATTGGAACAGACAACAGGGAATAACTGCAAAATCAGGACTGTTCTACATAATAATTCCAGATGAAAGCTTCAAATTCAGCATCTATCAAGAGTAACATAAAACACACTGGAAAGAGTATAATTTTTGTAGATGTCCTGCTAGTCCTGATGATCCCTTCTTTTAAAAAAATGATCCATTTCTGAAAGGGGAAGAACTCTAGTATCAAAAGTGACAAAACTTTGTCTGGACATTGGTACAATTGTGGGTTTGCCTGACCTTGCCATGAAATCTGTCACCTCATGGAAAAGCTATATAACCGCATAGCAAACCTGTTAAATTGATCAGGAAGAATTCTGTGTGAGTTGTTTTTGAGGTAAAATTGCATGAGATGAGCTGCTCTAAAAATTCAAAATCCATTGGCAAGGTTCTTCCAAAAGGCTGTCCTACTCAAGTCACTCACCCCCTTCTTTCAAATGTTCTCTGCTGGAATGGGGAGGTCCCATCTCTTCCACTCCCACACTTCTGACTTGCTTCTGATTTGGCTCTGACACTCACTAGAGCTTCTTTTTGGACAATTCAATTTAACCAAGAAGAAAAAATAGTTTAATTGTTTGGAGTTTTTTTTTTTTGCCACATTAGAGAGCTGTTTTATATAGGAGTCTGACAAAAAACCACCAGAGCTGGTGCTGGAGCGGAAATGTGTGGATGAAGTGTATGGATCAATGGATGGAAGATGAATGTCTGAAGGGAGGGTGTCAAGAGGATGGAGGCAGGCTTTTATTGGTGGTGCTGAGCAGTAAGGTGAGAGGAAGGAGGCAGAAACAGGAACACAGGGACTTCCACCTAAACGAGAGGAAGAACTTTATTGTGTGGGTGACCAAGCACTGGAACAGATTGCCCAGAGAGGTTGTGGAGTCTCCATCAGTGGAGATATTCAAGTACCATCTGGATGCAATCCTGTGCCAATTGGACATTCAGTCCATGTGCTCTAGGATGCCCCTGCTTGAGCAAGGAGGTTGGACCAGATGACCTCCAGTGGTGCCTTACATCCTGACCCATTCCACAATTGTGTGGTTCTGTGATGTGGCTGGACCTTCCCCTTTCAGCCACAAGGACCTGTTAGATTTACTTATTCATCTTTTATAGCTTAATCCTTTCTAGCAAATGGAAATACTAAGAGAAACTAATGAACTCATTTAATTTGTGTGTGGGATGTTTTTAGTGAAACTGATTTTGGAGAGAGGTGCTCTGTTTTATTTTCAAGATCCATTTGGATCTCTGCTACAGTGCCTTTCTCCAGAGAGTTACCAAAATGAGGGATTCAGCACTAACCTCACATATTTTACATAATTACCATTTATATTTTCTAAAGTTGCCTTTGAGGAGAAAAAATAACTGTATGAAAACTGTTCTAGAGGGGAGAAAATATACAAATATGCTCCAAGTCAGCAAAAAATACCTGCAAACTTTCAATGAAGTGTTATTCTGCAGGGACATCTACAATTTTATAGGATGCAATTTCACAGTTCAAGCTTGGCTTGCCATGTGTGGAGAGCAGGCTGATTGCATCAGGTGGTGGAGTATTATCAAGACATTGTTAACTCATTGCCACAGAGGACATAAATGGCCTTTCCCCACAGCAGTCACTAACAGTGACATGGTAAAGTGGTTTGGTCAGGCTGCTATTGGTGGAGGGAAAGTTCTCCAAGCTGAAATATGAAATGAATGGAACGAAAAATATAGATTTTTTTTTTCTAATTAAGATCTTAGGATTTTTGTAGCAATGACATGCTTTACAGTTTAATAACAAAGACTCTCTTCTGTCCTCTACAGTTGCAAGACAGCATTAGCCACCTCACCACTCAAAACACTTCACAGTTTCCCTTCAAAGTGCTTTTTAAAGTCCTTCTTCATTTCCATCCTGAATATCCATTGATGGGCCACTGGTAACCTTTGACTTTTTAGCTAACTACCAATTCCAGTAATTCCTGTATCCTGAAACTGCTCTTGGTGGGATCTTAATTTTATTCTGTATTTGCACAATCACTTGCATCTATTTTTGTCCATAAATATGATGAGCCAGACTAATGCAAATCATAAATACGTATAATAGTAAGCCAGCTGTATCGGCCTGAAAGTTTATCTTTGTGTTATTCAAATACAGATATTGACATACAGACCTAGTGTAATGAATAATCAGATTTTGGCAAACTGCATAGAGTATGATATAGCAGCTGATTCTTAGGAGATGAATATAATGTGCTGAAACAAGTCATTCCACTAACCTTCTACCTGACAGGAATTAATGGAAGGCAGATACCAGAGAAAATTGTTTGTCAAAACCAATAGGGAGGCCAGCCTTGAAGTTCATCATGGAAGCAGGATGCTACAATTTTTACAGGAATTTCTGAATTTGCTTGGAGTAATATTTCCTTGTGTTAAAATTATTGGTTTGCTTATCCACCTCTGCATTCCATTTTCCTCTTTGTGTCCCAGCAACATTTCTAGCATATACATGTTCCACATACTATTGTAAATGTAATCAAAACCTGCAACTTATTGTCAACATAATGTCTAAAACCTCTAAACCTTGATTGCATGAACTGTTAATTTTGCATCTGCTGTTCAACTTAGCATGGGCTTGCAGCAAGATGTGATCCCAGTGATTCCATGTGTCCAGGTAAAAACAGTGATGTTCCAGTATCACTCCGTCGTCCCCACAGGAAACAGAGATAGTAACTGCTGTCCCTGCACTGGGTCACAGGCCATCAAGAGAGATGATGGAACAAAATGAAGCTGCTTGGCTAATAGAGTAAATACTATGAGATTGCAGGCATAGAGCCAGACCATTCATGAAAGTGCCATGGGATTAATAAAAGAGCAGATGACAGAGCATATTCGTGGAGGCCAGAGGACCACACAAACTTTACACAATAGTAATAAAAATAGGAATTATTAATAATATTCTTGTTAGTATATTGGCCAAGACAAAGCACAGCATCACAAAAGCTGAGATGGATAAGCCAGGCTACTGGGGGGGATTACTTGTATGCAATGAATCAATTCCCTGACCAAGTGTGCGAAGAGATTTCAGAGTTATTGTAAAGCAGAGAATTCCGACTGTGTTCTGGAAGTGCCCTAATTTGGAAATAATAATAGGACATAGTGGGACATAACCTATTACAGTTTTCAACAAGCAAGTAGCTACCCGCTTATCGGTCTTTCTGTCAGCAAATTAGTGATGAGAAAAGATGGAAGCAGAGGACATGTCTGCATGTGACAATCTGAATTAATGTAGAAAGTATCAAGGCAGAACATAGGAATAGCCACAGTGGGTTGAACCAAAGAACCACCTAAGCTGCTATCTGAAAGTGACCAAAAATGGGTACCACTTTTGGATAAGTGATGAACAATGCTATAGTTAAAGAAATAATAGTTAAAGTAATAGATAATAAACTTCTAGAAATCTGCGATTCATGTATCTCTCTAATCACAGACATTTTCTCTGTTTTTAACAGGTATTGATGTCTTGTCCTTTTATTACTTTATTAAACACTTTTGGGAAACCATTTTGACATCCGTGATGTGCTGTGTCAATAAGTGATTTAACTGTACTTTCAGAGAAAATTATCTCATTTTGTTAATTTTCAACGTACCACCATTTGTTGTTCCCTAACTCTAAACAGACATATCTGTTACAGTGGTATCACCTCCAGTTGTATTTTTTCTATGTGCTTTTAACTATGCTGTAGTTTGATTAACATGACTTCACTGCAAAGGTTATCAGCATAATATTTCTCATGGTATTGGCAACAGAATAGACTCTGGAGTCTTTGGTCAAATATACAGGGAATGCATATTAATTGTCATCAGACAGTATCAGCAGGACAGCATTCCACTGATGAGCAGCAGAAGACAAGCGTAGATTTCCAAAGAGTCAATTTCAGATCCCAAGTGGATGGAAAAATCTTCCTGAAATGATTGTTTTTAATTTAGTAGCCAGTTTTACCAGAAGGTCATGATAAATATGAGGTCTGTCAAAAGAAATGTCAGGAAAACTCTGTTTTTCTGTGGTCTGGAAAACTGTTTACATTTCTGCACTGCAGAAACACCATGGAAGTAGGAAATGCATGCAATTAATGGCATAACTGAGAACTGATGGTGAACCCCATTTCAAATTAATTTTATACATTTCCCATATCCATGATGTGGGCATTCATCTAATTCAAGTCATCCTAAGGTTCAGAAAGGCTCTGATAACATTTGTGTAGCTGAACTTTCTGGATAGATTTTCAGACAATTGTGTATTTTTGAAGAGAAATATTCGTACTTTGGAATATTAAGGCAGGTAGTTGAACTGGAATTTAATGGAATTTTTTGTGATATTTGTATGGCTTCTTTTATATTAGCAAGTGTTCTTGCATTGAGGGAACAACAAACTACAATCAGTTCTATTCACCTTTTTGTGATATTGATTTTATAGACTTCTGTCACATCCTTCCTTGGACATCCTTTTTTCAAGCTGAAAAGCCTTAGTCTGATTATCTATTCCTTGCCCAAAAACTATTCCACACATTTATCTCGCGTATTTCTCTTCCTTGAAATTTTCCAGTTCTTATATTTTGACAGGAGGCCCAACATGTCTCATGGCATTCAAGATGTCTGTCACCAGGTGTTTATATATAATAATGGAATAAAGATGACTCACACTTTATTCTTGCTATCCTTTTTTAGTAGATCCAACAGGTAATGTACTTTTACAAGTCCTGATCAGCAAATTGACACTTTTTCCTTTCCATTATTAGACTAGCTATATCTAAGATCTTAGGTTTTAATGATTTATGTAGAGCCTCAAACAGAATTGATCACAATTTCACCTTTCCTATGAGCAGCCTTTAGAACTTGGGTGGCATCATGCAAGTGCGTAAAAAGTTCTGAATCATATCCTGTTTTAAATAAGAATTGCTTTGTCAGAAGTACTCACTATATGAAATATACAAGACATCTTGCTAATTGCCCAATTTCCACATTAATCCTCTATAGAAATAAAACTAGATTAATATATGATCATTAAGATGTGCCTCCTTTTTGAATATATTTTACCTTTTAAAATCAGTTTTCTGTATGATATTCTTCATGATTTTGGGTTTAAAAAACTCCTAATTCTAGGTGAGTTCCATGATAAGAATGATTTCAAGTGAAGTTTGCTCTGAGGTTTTGAAATCATTTGGATCTGAAGCTCCTAGTGAGACTGAAAAGGGTAAAGATGAAACTGTGTGGACTCAAATCAAGAAAAAATGTACAGATAAACTCCCCATGAGGGCAACCTCTTGAGTTTCAATGAAATCTAGTGACAATGAGCTCAGATAGTTTCCAAATCCCCAGTGCTTTGCCTGCAGCATGAAATTACCAACTCTATTTTCATTCTTACCTCGACTTGGTTTTCATGGTTCATTGTGCAAGAATGAACAATGATTTCTTTTGTCAGTCATCCAACTGAAAATTGTTTTGCTTATTATTCAATATAAATTGTTCCTCTGCTAAAACATAAGGTATCAGCATGTGAGGATTTATTGCCCAATTTTACCTCTCACAATTCTAAAACATGAGAACAGTACTTGCTGCTTCAGTAGAGAATGATAAGTATGGTAAAAGGGGGAAATGTAGGTTTCTGTACTGTACAGAGGCAGTATTAAATAGCTCTAAAATTTGCTATAGTTCATAGCATTAGCTCTGGAAATTCATTTCTTTGGAAGTGGATTATGGAAAAATGGTATCTTCATATTGAATATGAAAGGATAAGTTTTTCCAAAGTGTTGTGGTAAAATGGGAGGCAACATTCTGTTGACTCAGAATCATTTGAACTTGAAACTCCTAATATAGGACTGGAAAAGGTACAGCTGATGTTATGCAGACTGAACATAGCACATAACATCTCAGTGAAGAATGACCTCTGAGTTACAACTAAGTCTAGCAATTCAGGTCTAGGAATTTAGAAAGATAGTGGTCTTAAGTTTTGTCTTTATGCACAACTAAGATCAGAATTATTCTTGGTCCCTTATGTGGACAACTGAGAGTTTGATCTGAGCCTGATAAATTTAAACACCTTTAGATATAGAGAGGTAGCATTTTGCCTTTGAGCAGGCTCAGAGGGTTCAATTATCATGAAGTAAATGTAGATACCTTACCATTGCTATGAAACTCCTTGAGTTATAGCTGAACCATCTCTGTGGTGTGACCACAATGAGAGATTAACACTTCTCTGACAAAGAAATCCAATAAGAGCCAAAGCCACTAAACAAATTAACTAGTTTGTGATCCATTGAATGTACCATTAGAAGAGGTTTTTTTGTCTGAGTTTTAAGAGACACAAAGAGGAAACTGGTCTTATTTTCAAATATTATTTATATATTTTGCATTAAACATTTACTTGATAGACATAATAAACTATTACTGAGGAACAGTCCAAAAGCCAGGACTGTTTGATTGAAATCTCCTGTTGCTAAGATGTAGAATAAAGCCTTTCTCTTATGTATTTTCTTTCCAACCAATGAGTTTTGAAGTTTTTTTCTTAACTGTGAGACAGATTCAGCAGAAAAAGTAGAAGTTATATTTTTATCCAGTTAATAGTTCAATGGCCAAACAATTTAAATTCCTCTGGAGCTGCAGGGAACGGCTAATATAGAGACTGAGTAAAGAACCTATTGTGAGTAAAGGAGTTCTCACTTTATTGTCTGTACTGCCTATCACAGTCTCAGGAACCAGCTGAAAAGGATTTTCAGAAAGAGTCATTTAGGGTTGGTTGTAGAAAACTGCTGTACTTTTGGATTGTCTTTAGAAATTTACCGGGGGACTTTTTTTCAACTGACCACTGTCATAAATGCTTTCTGTTGGTGGGTACCACTACTCAAAATAGCACAAGCTGGTGCACAGAGAAAATACACACTGAAAAAGTCAGGTGGGTGTTTGGACTCAAAGTAAATACACGGAAAGGAAGGTTAGAGAAATTTTCACTCAAGTGAAAAACACTGTTGTAAGAAACTCCATCTTTAAATTTTTAGAAAGGCATGTCTGTGTCAGGGAGCAGCAAGAGCAGGCTCCCTTCAAGAGAGAGGACAAGTCAGGAACAAAAGTGACCTTCACAGAGTTAGGGTGCTCGTCACTTAGGCACTGCCCCTCAAGGTCTGAACAGCATCAGGCTGGTGATAGTGGTAGGCTTCATCAGGACAGGACTTGTGCATGCCCTTGGAGTTCTGACATAAGGATACTACAATCTAAGCATAACTGCCATGAGTCTAAATCTTTATAGTTTTGCTTTTTGTTTATTTACTGTGGTATGGGTTTAACTTCAAGCCAATGATGAAATATCTAAAAACTGATGACAGTTTCTATTTGGATCCAAGCACTCTTATCACTATGGGCTGATTATTTGAAAGCAGACTGGAATTTTGTGCTTTATTGTATCTCTTCAAAGCATATTCAACCCATGTGTCCTCAGGCAGGTTTGCAAATGGATGTCACTTGAAGGATTCTTGGTTTCAGTGGCAGCTATTCATGGTATCACAGGATGCCAAAAGCAGTACCCAATCCTTCTTATTGTTGCATACTTCATCACTAGGAATTTGTAAGAGAAAACAGTTCCCATTACTTCTGCAACTCTTGAACTGAGATTATTTGTATCCCATCTGCTAACTCCAAAGCAATAATTAACTAAGCACACTATTTCCTGAGCAATTGATAATGCTGGCAAAAATAAAAAGGTTGTTTGGCATGACTAAAGGTATCTTTTAGCAGAGATATATTATCAAGGCTTTGATTTCCTATAGTCAGTAAAATTCTAAATTGCCAAAGGTGTTTTGGCCTGATTTCACTGGTTAGGAAACACCACTGTAAAGACAGCATATTACTGCATAGGTCTTGTTATATAAACTGTAGATATTAAACTGAAACAGATGTGTTGATTTCAGTTTGGCTCAAAACACACACAAGAAACCAATGTTTGCCAAATGGAAAAGGATAAAAAGCAGTTGATAAAATGTTATTTTCATGCATCTGAGATAATTACAACCAGTAGGCAGTGAAACAAAATTAAAATCTATAAAGAATAAGCTGGCAGTAGCTGACAGTAGATGCTTTGGAGGGAGGTAAAATCCTTGTCAGGGAACCAAGGCAGTAGGCAAATAGAACTATGTAAGGAAAAATTGCATTTTCTATATAACCCATGACATAAGATTTCATACTAATTTATGATGACTTTCATGTCTACAAGAGGTATTAATGGTTGTAACATCAGCCTTCTTTTTCAACTCTATCCATAGTATTTCACTTAATGAACTTGTGCAGTGCTATGTCTCTCATAAGTAAATACTTCCCTTTCTAATTGGAATTTATTGCCTTTTAATTTGCAATCCTATGTTGTTATATGATGGGCCAAGTTTAATAAATGGAGAGATTGATCAGTTTATTGCTATACTAGTAGCAATTTTGTATACCTCCATCAAGCCTCCTGTTACTCTTGTTCTGTCTGGGTTAATCTCTCATCCAATATAAATCCCACTTTACCTCCATCTCTTCTCTGAAATTCATCAATCTCTGCTTTATCTTTCTTGAGGGTGAGTCAACCACAACTGAGCTCAATATTACAAGTCAGAATTGATCATTTTTATATGGTGCTATATATTTCCTATATTGTTTCTATCCATTTTAAGATGCAGTATTATAAAGTAATTCTTAAAATGTGGCATTTTTTTAAGGCAAGAAGTCTTAGCAGTTGCAGCACGCAGAGGTACATGCAAATTGAATTTTTATTTGGTCTTTTCAAGAAAATTTTTTATAGCAACACTTTGTTTTCCTCAAGAGTTGAAAACTAATGAGCTCTGTCAAATTGGACAGCACTGTGTCTAGGAAACTGTTGGAGGAAATGCTGATTAGTTAGTGAGCTAAAACCGTAGCTACAATTTGCCGTTGATTGTCCAAGGCAGGCAGTTATTGAGTTTATCTGCAAGATAACTCTTAAACAGAATGTATTGAGCTAGTTAGATTCAATAACAGGGAATCACATTTATTTGACGGAGTGGGAAGAATTATATTTTGAGTGATGGTCTTGAGAGAGTAATAGAGTGGGTTATGTTAACTAATGTTATTAGTTTAGAAGCAGCTATTTTTCTGAATTGGGGTTCTGAGTATACTTACTGTGATGTGGAAGCAAGTCAGTAAAGTATTTAGGTGTTTAAACAGGACTCAAAACCACATGAGATTCTAAAAGAAATCAGTAGAAGATAAGTTTGGGAAAAAATTTAACAGGGACTTACATGCATCTTAAAATGCTCAGATAGGGGCTTGGTGATGTAGACAGATCTACCTTTCTCCTGTGTGTCCTTCATTTGGAATACCATACAAAGCGTTGGTCTCTATGTTAAGTCTACTTCACCCTATGTCTTACACTGATCTCACATGTAAGGGCATGCCCTGAATGTACTAAATAAGCACAATGCTGAGTTTTGCTTTGCTCAGAGGAAACAGAATAATACAGGGATGGTTTTGGATTCACTGGTGTTCAGAAACTTGTGACTGAGAACTACTATATGTTCAGTGTTTATCCAAAGAGGATAGCACTAAATAGAGATGTTTTTTATTAGTGTTCTGTCTCTGATGGCTGTTCTAGCCACATCTCTGAAGGGTTTGAAGACTTTTGGAATTTTGTGATGAATGTTCTCCAATAAGAGACATTTACATCATCAGGTGTAAATGTGTTAAGACGGATCTTATACAGAGTCCAATGTGTGGTGTTACTGTTTCATTCAGTACTTGATCTACATTTTGACAATGACTACCTACTAAATCAATTATTTCACTTTGATCAAAATGTTATTTTATTGCTAACATTTGCAGTTCTATCATATTTCTCTATTTGTTCTATCTTTTCTAAATCAGTGTCAGTATAGCAAAATAGAAAAAAATTATTACAGGAAAGTTTTTGTTTGAACCTGCTGCAGCCACAATTTTATGCTAAGCAAACTGATATCATGATGAGACAATTCATTAATTGATGGTACTATAAAGCTTTCCTTTCTTTATAAAATTTAGTTCTGTTTAATAAAAGCAACTTGTGAGCAGCTGATCATAAGAAAATGAATGATGCCTAAAAGCTATGTTGGAACAGTCATCCCACAGTCTCACATCTTTTTTTTTTTTTTATTAGATCTATAATTAATCCTCACTTATACCAAATGTGTGTGACTCAGACACACTGACAGAGGGCTGATGACAAAACATGTTATTGTTGATGCTGTAAAAGATGCACTGTGAGCATCTTCCAAGGTTTGGAGAACACCCCCTTGTTCAAGCTGTTTACTCACTAATCACAAAATCACAAGAGCTATCTCAATGCACTCTTCAAAGCAACACTTTTTTTCTCAAAAATAATTTATTTATTTATTTACAGGATTAATCCAATCCTTGATGAAATTCCAGAAATACTTCTTTCCCTCTTTGCTGGATATTTTTTCTATATTTAGGCAATTGATAAGAATGGCTAGCTCAGGTAAAGCAGCTGATCAGCCAGGCTTCACATCTCTATTTACATCCCTGGAGCCCAGGAGGACAGAAAAGTCTTTTAATTGGTGAGTCAACCTCAGTAGGAAGATGCTTTTAGGAAATGAGGCCTGGACCGTTCCCTTCACACCGGGCACACTTGCTCTGGTTGCCATGGCAATCTGCTGGAGCATGCTAGGTCCAATGATGTGGAAAACAAGATGGCTTCCTCATTTGTTTAGCCTTAAGGAAAATTACAGATATTAACAAATCATTGCAGGGCTAACAGACACTCTGAAGACCTGACCTAAATAAACAGCATCTTGTCAGATTGCTAATAGCTGCCCAAGTTTTACTTCTGTGACTCTCCTGAAAGTACTTCATTAATGAAGATTTTATTACCCTAAGTATTTGTTTTTCCTCTACCTGCAAGTAAAATCCTGTACTTTGAATGTTAGGTTGGACCTCCTATTCAGTGATGTACATTTAATTTGTCAATCATTTGGAAAGATATTTAAATGTTAAAAAAACAACTCAGACTTCTGTGAATATAAAACCAAAACAATAGGTTGTTCTTGTCACTGTCCCCTGGGAAGGATTTTTTTTGTCTTTCACAGAAAGCTCTTCCCTGGTGCAGAGCAGCTGACACGCTCCTCATGGTGGCAGAGTGAGGTCTCAGACTCCTTGGGTGATGTGTCTCTGAGAGAGGAAACATTACATATAAACTTGATGCTTTGAGGATGGGGAAAGAGGAAAATTAAAAGCAGGCATGAAAAAAGGCATACTAACGAATGAACCCATCTGTTAAAAATATAGGAGGAAGTGACAGCCAAAATGTGCAGATACAATGGTGGTAGGCTCGTATGGGGGAACCGCAAGGTCAGCAGAAGAAAAGATTACATCTTTCAAGTTTTCTCAGTTAAATGGTCTGTAATTTCAAAGCAGCCAATTTGTTGGTGCCGTCCACTTCCTCAGAGCCTGTTCCCTGGGGAATGAAAGATGAAGGTGAGGAATTTCACAAGTTGCTGAAAAGAATGTTTAAAAAAAGGCTCGTTTTGGTAAGGCTTCTGACATACCATGTCTTTACTGGGGACTCCCAGTGTCCTTTGGAATCTGAACAATAGAAGAAAGCAATTAACAGAGAAAACACATGGGACAAGTTTACTGCTTCCTTGATTGAATTGTGTCAGTGACAGATACACATATGAAGGCACACGCTCTCCATCTAGCTCTGTGCACTTTAGCACATAACTGGAGAAACTACTCCTTTGGCTTCTTTGTTAGTTTTAAAATGCAATTGCTACTGTTTCCAGCTTGGCCCAGGTATTTGGGAGATTCTAGATGGAAATGCCTGCATTGTAATCAATGCAGGATGATTTTCTAAACTGTAGAAAATACCAACACTGAGTGCTCCTTTTCACATCTAAAAGAGCTGTCCAAGGACTGCGAGACCTAATTAAATGTGATGACCTCCCCACAAAAAAAATCAACCACATTCCAGTATCATATTTATGCTGAGAATCTGATTTGTGCAGATTCGTATTAATTATTTCAACAGCAATTCTTTCCAACACTGTGATTTTCCTTGTTCTAAAATTCACCCTTGCAACTGAAATAACAGCATGAGTTTCTATTGTTTTTCAAGAAAACTTGCAATTTCAGCAGTCAGAGCATACATGCACTTAGCAGAGTAAACAGGAAACATGGTGGATCAGGACACTTAATATGACCATCTGAATGTTGTTTATTCATTATGTTCTGGATTTTTTTTATATTAATATATTATGATACAGTACAACATTGCACCATGTATACTACCTGCATACATAATTGCACTTGCACTTTTCCTTTCATATTGTGTATTGATTAGGTAAATTTCAAAAAAACCCCAGACCAGCACTTAGCACAGATTTCTTTTCTTAGTGTACCAAATTTACTTAGTTCAAATATCTATTAATAAAAATTAGATAAAATGTTGTGTTTGATTTCATGCATTAGTTGTATAACTACTTTTATCCCAGAGGTCTCTAATGTTTTTTAAAAAAATCCATCTTTATGTGTGTCTTACTTATCAGGTGTAGCTGTGATAACATTGCATTGTGATTCTCTATGCTCTGACATTGCAGATACTTCATTGCTTTATGAAGTTTCATGTTATGTATCATCTTTAATGATGGACAAGATTAAAAAATTAAGCAGAATGAGGAGAATTCTGGTTTGGTGGTGGGTGGACTTAAACCAATTTGATATACTGAACTATCTAACCAAAGGTCTGGTCTTACAAATGAAATGCATTCAAATACTGGGTCTTCATATAGGAAGCTACAAATATCCTGAGACAAATTCAAAGGTATTTTATGAGAATTCTGCCATATTTTACCCCTTTTTATTTGAAAGACACAGCCCTTGACTCTAGATGTTCCTAGGGAGCATTTGTCTTGTGTCACTAAGCATGTTAAGAGATAATGTGAACATGTATAAAGAAGGAATTATTCCCTGCACAGTTTCAACAGTGGAATCTTGGTTCTGATTCAGTTAGGCATTACAAAAAGCTCTGGGTGCACTATTATTTTCATTTTAAATGATTTGTCTATCACAATATCATTGTATCATTGAGTTCTCAACCTTTTAGTTCTGGAAAAGCAAAATATTTGAACAGTATTCTCAGAGCTTCCACTGGCTAAGGGATGAAAATCACTGATAGTTCCTGCAGAAAGGTTGGTTACATGTATTAAAAAATAAAAAAAAGAAGGAAATAAGGAAATAAGGAAATAAGGAAAGAAGGAAAGAAGGAAATAAGGAAAGAAGGAAAGAAAGAAAGAAAGAAAGAAAGAAAGAAAGAAAGAAAGAAAGAGAGAGAAAGAAAGAAAGAGAGAGAAAGAAAGAAAGAGAAAGAAAGAAAGAAAGAGAAAGAAAGAAAGAGAAAGAAAGAAAGAAAGAAAGAGAAAGAAAGAAGGAAAGAAAGAAAGAAAGAAAGAAAGAAGGAAAGAAAGAAAGAAAGAAAGAATCATTTTAAAAATGAATGGGAAAAGAATGAGGGTGAAGATAATGATATTAATAGAAGATAATGACTGAAAAAGGAATGTGATGATTTGAAAAATGTTTAGAATATCATTCAGCTATTGCTCATAAGGAAAAATGATGTAGCTTTGTGGATGTAGCTTTGTGCTGTTATACTTTGTAAATCTTTCATCCGTAATGAATCATCTCTTTCATTCTGATACCGAGGAAGAGTAACATATTTTCCTCCTCTAACTGCTCCATGCAGTCACTCCTTAGTGCATTCCAGACCATCAAGATTTTGTAGAACTGAGTACTGTGGAATTGGCTCTTGAAATTCTTGGATGATTGTAGCTAGGTAGACAATCTAGAAGGGACAAAGCCTGGCTACACGAGACTGCTCTATGGACCATTCTCTTCAATCTGGGCCGACAACTTTGTCCTTTCCCTAGAGTCCCTATTGCCATTTCTAGATTTTGCATCTTTTTCCTTTTTTTTTTTTTTCTTTTCTGTGATGGTAGATCCTATGAAAATGTGCTATTATTTATATTGTGGAAATTATTTTTATATTCTCTGCAGTTTTGGTCATGTAGTGGGTCATGGGAATTAGGAGTTTGTTTAAGGTCAGTTAGCAAAAGGTGACAATAGCAAAAAAGGACATGAAAAATGGGGGGGCGGGGGGGGAGAGAGAAGGAAAAGAAAGAAGAAAAGAGAAATAAAGGAGGGAGAGGAATTTTTCTGCCTGAGCAACTGATGTTTTCCCTGCAATGAAGAAAACAAGTAAAGGATGAAGTTATACATGGGCATCCTTGGGGTGGGGGGTGGAAGAGAGGGTGGGAGGGAAGAAATTAGTATGGAACCAGTACTTAGAGAGAGCAGCCTAAAGCCTTTAACTGTGATCTGGTTGGGAATCCTTGTCCTGACTTATGCTTGAGCAGAAACAAATGAGATTTTCCACCCTGGGGGGCAGGTGGTAGCAGAGTTTTTTTCTTAACACTCTGATATCAGAGCCAGGCTCTGTTCAAATCAAGGTTAAATTCAACATGGCTTCTCTATTGGACTTTCTTTTCCCATGTGTATTGGGAAGTTATTATCTTTTGCCATGTCCAGAAGTAAATACTACCTCTGCGTGTATTTAAAAAATTCAAATCTTATTATTTCACGCAAAAGAGTCAGTAATAACTAGTTCCAATTGTAGTTCTTGTTATTATTGCCTCACCACTATTTTAAGATATTTATACCTTCCTGAAATAAAACAGAAATCTGCTGGTGTAGTTTCTGTCCCAGTGTGATTTTTATGTTATTATTTAAGACTTGAACATAAAAGATGGACCATTTCTGAACAAGTCAGACAAAAATTCCATTCTCTTTTGTTTCCCATTTGCTGTTTTTGCATTTCATTAAGGGGATTTGAAAGGCATCACTTGGCATAAAAAGTCTTCACTAAAAGGCAATGAACCCTAGACTGTTGGGGAAATAAATATTTCCTGCGCTCTGTTGTAATTCTGAACTTTAGAATATGATCCAGTCATTAAGAAATGCACTGCAGCTTAATAACTTTAACCTCACAGAGAGGGATAAAGTTGAAAGTAGTTGTGGAATTCTGGTGATGGTAATCCCTTTCTCTTCAAGGAATAACTGTGCAGACTTCATTTTACATTTTTGTCTATTTTAACTTTTAATTCATGTTACTGAGCTTTCTCTCAAGTCTTTGCTTTCAGACTTTTAAGAAATTCTCCTCCCTTTCCATAATTTGCCTGTCATGGTTTGCAACAAATATAGACCACGCTTCTTCTTTTTCCTCTTTATGTCCTGCCTCCCTCTACAATTTATATTAATTTCATATTACATTTGTAATATTTGCCCATTATAGTAGATGTATCACTTGCACTCATTGCTGAATGCCAACTGCATGTGGACGTTAGTGATTCTTCTTCTGACCATGCCTGTTTGTTACAAATCTTTTGGTATTTACTCTTTCTGCAGCTAGTAATTATGTTTTTAATTCTTTTGTTTTCTGTGTACACAAACACAGATTATTCAAAATCCCTTGCTTCTCTCTCCAGAGACCAATCTTCATTATATGTTTTCATTTTCATTAAGTATTACCTTCTCCATCTCCTTGTCTTGTTTCTAATTATGGTATATGTTAGTTGTGTTTTGATAGACTGTTGCCCAAAACACCAGAACGATGTTTAAATTACCACGGTCAGACATCAGCTGCTTTTTCCTGAGAGTGCAATTCCTCCCCTTTGTAAAAGTATCTCCATATTTCTGCTCAGCTTCATGTTAAAGGCTGGCACATGCCACATGGCTACTACAGGTTGAATTCTACAAGGAATAATTTTTCTGAAGTCTAAAGTTTTACCAAAGAGTATAGAACCAACAGTCCACAGAGGTTTTCTTCAATGCAGGTATTAGGGGAGGACAACATGAATCCCATCAGTAGTTAAGATCAGGAAGACTTTAATTATGACTGAAGAGTTCAAAGATTGCCTTAGTTGTTGGTTGGTTTTTTGTGATTTTTTTTTTTTTTTTGGTGTATGTGTTTTTGTGTGTTTTTGTTGTTGTTTTGTGGGGTTTTTTTTTGTTTTTGTTTTTTCTCTTCAGATTACTCTGGGAGACCAGTGAGAAATGTTTGCTGGCACTTGCAGAAAAAGCAGCTAGGATCTACTTCCAGATATTAGGCTGAGTATAATCTAAATATCCTATGAATATTCATGTAAAATCAATCTGTTAACATTGGTGTGCATCCCACAACCTTTGCACAGAACTTTACTAAAAAAGTTAGACTGGTTCAGTGCTTACCACCACAATACTGGGTTGATTCTGCAAGAAGGGAATAAAAAACTGATAGCCTGGAATCATGAGGGAAAATTCTTCTTGGGTGTCTGGGGAATTGTTCTACACTGCTGTCAAGCCAAAACAGAGAGTGTGGAGATATCACTTGGAAATTGAAATGGTTCTCCTCAAATACCTGCCTAGTCACAGGAATTTCCTCTTCAGCAAGAAATGGCCCAAAGGGAGTGACCAGTGTGGATTGCTGGGAAAGTACAAAGTGTACTTTGGTCCTCGTCTTATTCTCCAAAGTCAAATGCTCTTCCCTATCTATATTCTCCTACTTAAAGCAAATCAAAAAGTTGCCACAGCTTTGCCTATTGGTGTCAGCCACTTTTTTTGGTTTCCTTTTCTGTCATGCATTCCCTTGGGTCACCTCCCCCACTCTGCCTTGTGAGACTCTGAGACCTGAACTGTGCTTCTAACACTGACACACAAACACAGACAGTTTGAGTCATGTAGAAAGCTTATAGTGCATTCAAGTCATGCAGTCCACTGAAGACTGCTTTTTTTTAGCAGTTGGTAGTCTTTTCCCAAAAAAGGATGAATAATTGTATAATGCATTGCATTTCCTGGCTGGTAGACTTTGCTTCTCTGGCTCCCTTTTGAGCAAATATTTGGAAACTCTGGTATGTGCCTATGTCTTTGTTAGAGCTGCAGTTCTAAACTGTGTGTTGGAGGCAGTGATAGAGGACAAATTTATTCAGAACCACATACTGAGGAAGTTGTGCAAACTAGTGAAATTATGCACGGTAAGGTCATGATCTGTGCTTTGGCCATGTAGGCACAAATGTCTTTAAAAAGTTATGAGCGAGAACTTGCAGGATTTGCAAACTGAGACCTGAAACATAGTGTTCTTGTGCAGTCTTAGAAGGAATATAAGCTATGCACATTTTCAATCTGGCAAAAATTTGGCAATAATATTAGAACACTTGTCTCTATCAAAGCATTCAGAAAGATTTTTAAGTAAACAAATCCAGCTAGCAGCAGACTAAAGTTGATCTAAAGTAAAAAGCAAAATCCAACAAAATCCTAAAACATATGCTTAGTTCCTGGTTATTGTTAAATAATTTATTCTACTATTGTTAACTAATAATGGGTGCCTAAAACCATATGTACAATGCCTTAGATTTGCATACTGTATCTAGGTGCATTTGAATTTTCCAAATCCTTGGATTTGGTTTGTTTTATTCATACTTTCTATATATAATCATATCACATGTGCATGCATGTGTGCATTATATATATATACACAAACACACACATGTATGTGTGTATGCATATTATCGTGAGGAAAAATATTTAAGTGGGAGACTTATAGGTTTGTTTATCTCATCAACAGAGAACAAAATGGATGAAATTTTTCTTTTGTTTTTCTAGAATCTTGATGAGTTGGATCTAATTTTTATAAATCCCAAAGCTGATCCAGACATGCCAAAGCAGGGTTTGAGCTGATGAGAAGCTTCTCTTGAGATTCATGTTCACCCTGAGAGGTTTAGCAGTGGAGTTGCCAGGACTACCAAAGCACTTGAGAAACAAAAGTCTTATTGAACTCAATGGGATTTATGAATACCCTACTAAGATAAGTGATGTCTTACATCTGGCTGTTTCACAGAGAACTTCTTGGAAAAATTGGAAGACTGACTTAAAAAGGGATGCACTCCAGTAACTCTCCTTCCCCCCAGGAATATGCCCCCACTTGAGGGGCTTCCCGTCAGTGTCTGCCAAGGAGAACGGATAGGATCCAAAGGGCTGGTGTGAGAGGTGGCCACATTAGCTTTATTTGTCTAATTTGTTGTGCCTGAGAGCCACTTCTGAGAAAAGGAAAGGCATGTTATGGGTTGGAAAATAGTTTGTTTTGGGAATAATGTCAGAAAGTGGGTATTAGAGAGTTATTGTTCAATATTCCTGGGGAGAGTAAGGATACTAGAGTAAGGCAATGTCTTCAGTAAGTATGTGAAAGCTGGAGGTGAAAATACTATTAAAGTGGCTCCTGCTAATTTATGAAATATGAGAACCTGTTTGACAGTCTTGCTTAGGCAAGAAGACTGATAGATCTCTTAGAGCTAGATGTATTTTTATTTAGAGGAGAAATAACAGAAACTGCAGCAGTTAACTGACACAACAAGCAGAGAGCCGGTGGGAAAGAGGAAGACAGAGGAGTAGAAGTAGCTTGAGCTGATCTTGTTATGTGGGAAAAGTCTCAAAATGGGAAGGAAATGCTACCATAAAAGGAGGAAGAAACTTGTGCAGCTTTGCAAAGGTGGCTGTGACATGATCATACTTTGTGGCTTAGCTAGTGCATATTAGTCAGTTGTTTTACTTGGTTAGGAATTTTCCCTTCTTCTTTTATTAAAATATTGTTGCAATTGATTAAAATTTTCAGTTGTGGATAATTATCTCACTGAGCACCAATGTAGTAATTTAAATTCCTGGGTGAGAGGCTAAGCTTGGGTTTCACTGGGAACTCAAATTCATATGGGATCAGTCCCTTGCTGCCAAGTCTAAGCTACACAGGGTGACCAGCCTTTTCTTGCCTGGCATTGCTGGGCTTCATCCTCAGAGACCTTCACCCCCTCATGTTTGCTAAGTAGTGGAGATATCTGGAGAACCTGAGCCATGCTGTGATCTGTTCCAGATTTCTGCTCTACAGCCTGGCAAACAGAAGGAGATGGAAATGAGAGATGCAAAGCTTTGCACCCATAAAACCAATTTAAAATTTTTCTAGGAACATTGAGCTCTCTGCAAAGAAGTCATTAAAGTACTTTTGACAAGGTGACTGGACAGGACCCAGTTTGTCAGGAGTTAAAACTGCCTCAGTCAGCTGGAGGCTTACCAGCCACTAGCTATTAGGATTGTCATTTCCCCTCAGGAAATACCTGCTGGTGTATCAAGGGTAATTGCCAGCAGTCAGCTGTATCCCCAGAGGGTGGGTATATAAAATCATCAGGAAAAGACTGAACTGTTCCTAGTAGGAGGCAATAGTGACTGTGTGTGTGCTGAGTGTGTCTTGGGTGTTTATCTTAATGAAGAATCTTAATGTAACCTAGGCTTTTGTTTCAGTTTTAACCCTGGTTGTGACTCATCCTTGGGTTTCTGCTGAAGCCTGAATTTTACAGACTTTTCTTATCTGAGGCCACCACTTGCAACACTGGCTGGTTTGTCACAAGTATTCTCCAAAACAGAGTAGATAATTACAGCTTCCTGAATGGCTTGGTGTCACTATGTGGTTTTATTTCTAAAATGCTTGAAATAGCATTCCTAAATGCCCTTCACTTTGTTATGCTCTTGCCAATCTTTCCTCTCACAACAGCAGTAAAACCCCCTTGCTTTCCTGAGTCTTACTTAAACTATCTGTGAAGCAGGTAGATCAAGGAATGTCTACTGGTTACCCTTTAAAGTTCATTCTAAAATTTACAGCATGGTAAAGATGACAAACAAGCCAAACTTTTAGAAGCACCTGTGCAGTCAGTTTAAAGATTTGCACACTCTCCTGCCTAGGCAGAGCCTCCCTGGAATATCACATCCATCAGTGTTATCCTGTCAATTAAACTACTCTTTGCCTCCACACTTTCTGCAGGAATAAATTTCCCAGAAGTGCAAAAAAAAGCCAGACACTCAAAATAGGTCATCCTTCCTGATCCTTATCTTTTCATTTGGACATATCCTCACACAACCACGCTTTCAGTCATGATTCCTGGGCTTTTTCTCCTCTGTGCAAAAGAATTGTCCAGACACCAAGTTGTTACATGGCTGTAACCTCACATGGAGGTTCTCCCTGCCTCTCCCTCCCCTCTCACTCCCTCTTCCTGCTTGACATCTGTTGCATGTGTGTTTGAGTAGGATCCACTGCCTTTTTGCCAACTGAGAGAACTTGTATTTGTCAAACACTGAAGTGAGCTTCACTTTGTTGTGAAGTTAGGTGCCTCCAGGATAGACTGAATACTTGCACCCTCTCTGCAATATATGGTAAAACCTGTCATGGTCAGGTTACGAACAAACCACAGACAAATATGATTTTTGAACTAGAATAAACGTCAAATATGTAATAGATTTAAGAGAGTTCATGAGACATTTTCTACTAAGTCACAATCAGGGAAAAAGGAATAAACTGATGAATAAACTATTCACAGTGCAGGTGTTTCACGAAAGCAGTTTCTCAGCAGAAACAGAGACAAGATTCTGGAGCAAACCATAATTATTTACTTTGGTCCTTCTTTCTTGTATTCACTTTGTGAGATGACAGAAAATATCTCCTTTCAGACTGCTGTGGTTGTCTTAGGAGTAGTGAAGTTTTCTGTGAATGCCTTCAGATATTCAGTTTATAATGAAATCTTAAACCTTTGCATGTACATGGAAGTATGTCAGCTACATTATTCTAATTTTCAGAACTCAGCAAACTATGAAACTGAATTCTCAGAGTTCTTAATTATAAAGTTAAGACAAACAAATTAGTAATAAACTCCCGCTGTCCCCCAAAACAATGGGGAAGGAAATACCTTAACATCCAAAATTTTGAGGTGATGCATGTTTTTCCTTTGCTTAGTATACTCTTCCTGGGACACTTTGTAGGATGATCAGAAGAGGCTTGAGGAAGGCACATGATTTGATTGCCTAGTTAATTTCTAAAACACTGTGTTGAAGCTCTTAGTTCATTGCCTTGTTGCCCTTTGTAAGTGGATGGGATCTATTGATGGGAAGAGATGAATTCTCTCTGCAACAGTGCAAACCTTTGTGAAAATGGATCCCCTTATAAATGGCCCAATCGTCCCCCTAAAAAACAGATGCCAGAAGCAGTTGTGGGACATTATGTTTCAGTTCTAGAGACTTCCAGTTCTAAGAATAAAGTAAAGGAGTCATTATTTATCTAAACAAGGCCTTTATGCTATGGTTCAGTGGCTGCTGGACAGCCATGTGATCTGTCTTGCGTAATGCCCTCTCCCCCTCCTTTCCCCATTTGGAAAAGAGAAAAAAGGACTTGTACTAGCTCTGAACATACGCATCTCACTGTCCATTGTGCTCGGCAGCTCTGTCTATTATGGTCCATTAGATAAACATGGTGCTGAGCAGCCTCTCGGCTGTTGATACATCCAGCAGTGCCGATAACATGCTCTATGTTTAGAAGGGAACCAGTGCGTCACAGACTATGTGGGATATGTTTACACATACATGGTGTGTGCTTTCTCCTCAACAACAGAGAGCTTCCATCACAAAGCTCCCCTCTCTGAGGAAACAGGCGGGTTTGGAAACGATAGTCTTTTATGTTTTGTGATGGATTTTTTCATGTTGCTTCTCAAAATATCGCCTTGTATTTCTGTGTCTGAGGGCAAATGAAGTGAGATACAGATTCCCATTCTTTCTCTTCTCCTGTAGGAAACTGTATTTTAAATACAGAAGAAAGGAGGCAGCTGACCAGATGTGTACTCTCTGTCTGTTACAGAGTTTGTCAAAGTTTCTGTGTATATCAGGCAGCTGACTTCTTTCAGGAACCAAGTGGTCAAACAAGTTACATTTTACAAAAGAATCTGATCAAATTTTTTCAAAAGTGACTTAGGCACTTCAGAGCCAAGATCTCTTTATTTGATAATGGGGCTGGGGCTTATCCATTCAGGGAGGCAATACAGCTTTGCTGTGTTTGGTGTTGACCTCCTGATATGTACACAGCCCAACACAAAAGCTCCTCTTGTACTTCTGAAAATGTCATCCAAAGCACACAGTGCTCTGAAAACCACGTTCTGTGGAGGGCTATTCCAGGATCAGTGAGCACAAACTTGCAAAGAGCAGGCAGACTTGGGAGGGCTTGCCAGTGTGAGAGGGCAAATAATCAGGAGCTACTTGCTCCTTGATTATATAATAAAAAAAAAACCCTAGCACTGAGACTGTCTTTAAATTGTGAGAAATTAAGTGTTGTACTCATTTTTCCCATGGGAGAGGATAGGGATTTTTATCTGGGCCCAAGTTAATGGGCATTGCAACAAAGCAGGAGCTCAGCGTCCCCATTTACAAGCCAAAGTTTTATTGAGCAGATGTTATGATCAGGCAGACCACTGCTGCAGAATAACAGTGACCAACCTGACGTGATCATGAACATTTCCTGCTGTGTGCTAGATCAGCTGGACAGGATGCACATTAAGAAGTATAAAAATTCTGCTGACTCCTCTCAGACTTCTTGAGCAATGACCAGGTTCCAGTGTGTGGTAATGCCCCAATACAAGGTAATAAAATAATGTGTCCATTAAAACACACATAGTATCCAAGTACTTGTTTTAAAACACTCAGATTGCAGACTTCTACACTATACTACACCACAAAAAAAAAATTAAAAAAAAAAAATTAGAATGTGATGGTTCATTACAACAGAATGAATCCAGTGAATCGTTCATTCTTATTACTTTTTTTGCTTCATAATTGTGGTGTTATTAACAGAACAACAAAACAATTCAGCAAAACCTTTAAAGATTTCCAAGTTGTTCCCATGGAAAAGAGCTCAATTTTTCTTTCAAGATTTTCTTGGCAACCTATGCTTATGATATTTTTAATTAGCATTCTAATGTAAGATGTACTAGTTACAATATTTTTGTTTTCAAATTATTGGTAAACAAGACAACCCACATAATGATTTTAATCTGTCCTTTATTATTAGTATTACAGGAATTACACAAGAATTTATTGAAATGGAAAAATGTTGGCAATACCAATAGTTTCTCATGAGTATTTTAGCCTATATTTAGCACTAAAAATGAATAATTTTGAATTTGATAATATTCAAAGTTTATGATGTTCTCAGTTTTGTGGACTACCTATTTTACTTTTCCTTTTCCCCCACTGAATCCTTTTGAAACCTGGAAAAGCTTTAATGCTTGTAAACAGATTCTGTTTTCACAGCTTTGCTTCTTGAAGTGTGCTAAAGTTAGCTTCTTTACCTGAATTGTCCTACCGCAAGATTCTTTTTGTAGTGTCATGAGGAATCATATTAATAGTATGCCTTAATTTCCAGTAAAAAAATTTGGTAATGACTGCAGACTTTGAAAATCAGTGTTTTAGCTTGGTCTTATTTCCTGAAATTCACATTTTTTCTCTTCCTTTCATCTAGTTTGCTTTCAGTGTCAAAGAATGTCATATTATTTTCTGGTGAAGGATTAATTCAAACTCAATAAAAATAAGAAAACATGACACAAATAGATACACAGTGAAATTCAGTCCATGGTTGAAATGATGCCGCATTTATGTAGAAATCCCAGAGAATGCAGGGTGTATTTTGGACATTTTTAGAGATCAGAAAAGTTTTGGTAGTTTCCATTACTGTATTAGCTGTCTTTGTTTGGACATTTGAACAAATGAATGAAATTGAGCATGAAGGTGATATCTGTTATTTATTTAAAAAAACCTCTATCTATTCTCATATCCAATCTGTTTTACTTAAACATTCATTTTATTACATAACCACCTACAGTGAATCTGACATAAATAATTTTTATATGAGTGTTTGTTTTTTTTTTAATGTACAGTTATATCAATCACAGTGCCGGTGTGTGAGTTAGGTGCCCCTCTGAGCAGAATCCTAGTAAGAGAAATGAGAATCAGAAGTTTCTAGCAATTCTTGATGCTTATCTCACCTTGCCTCAGGTAGCAGACATCAACCATTGCAGCAGCACAGAGAAACTCTGCCACATCTGCTGTTTCTTTCTTGCAAATGTCATATGGTGGAGGGTTGAAAGACAGATCTGTAGAAAGGAGAAAAGAATGAGGAGGAAAAAAATGTGAGAAAAAGGGTATCCTAGTCCAAGAACTAAAATCTCACTTGTCCTTGCTTTTAATGTAGTCCTTATAGAGCTAACATTCATTCTGGTCAATTCAGGCACACTGTTCAAGCTGGAAGGACCTGCTTCCAGATTCCATCAAGTCATCAAATTATCTCCAACTGGGCACTCCTTTTGCTCTTATTTTCTGATTTACATGCAATCAAATGTTTCTGATGGTGTCTTTTATAGCAGGAGTTGTTTCATGTAGAACACTCTTCTCAAGTGCAATTAGCATCAGCAGTCCTCTTCTAACTCTGGCTTCTTCATCTGACCTCCTGCAATGGTTATAAAGTTTAGACAGGGAAAAAAACAGTCACACATGAGAAATAACTCAAGTGTGACCCCAGTGAAAATCTAGTTGTATAGAATGCCTATTCTTGCATGCCTCTCTGGCACCTGTGTAACACTACATAGTAGTAGCACACAGGAAAGCAAAAGTGAGTCATTCATGCACAGGAGAAATGCAGTCCTGACAGAAGAAAGCAATCTAAAGTGCTAGTGTACATATGCAATCAAATAGAATAAATCTTGTGTCTCTGCAGTAATTTGAGTGAAGAAAATTCAACTCTATATGCAAATACATTCAGAATATACGATTCTGTTTAGATAGAGGTAGTCAGTAAAACATACTATTTCTGGTTTAGACATCAAAGCAAGATTTCTTCTGATCATTAGGCACTGGAAGCTATTGCAATAATTTCTAATTTGGTTATATTTTCACATGATAACACCTCCTGCTTTCATACTGCACATTTTCTTTAGAGATCTGTCCAAAATTAGCAGTGCTCGAAATGAGGGTAGAGAGGGCAGTAGAGTGACAGGGTGGTGGAGTGGCAAAATACAAGCCAAAAAAACCCTATAAAATATCTTCTACTCTTCAAGTTTATGAAATATTACATTGGTATTTCAATTTTCAGCATCCCATCCTTCATGCCCTTTTCCTTGACCATGTCAGATGATGATCAGCAACAGAAAGAAATTTCTTTTTGATGTTGCAAAGTCTACATGACCACCATGGAAAGCTGACCAGAACAAGTATGGGATAATTTGCAAAGGTCAGTAGCAACACCAGGAACATGAAAAGCCTGGTCTATTTCAGTGATAAGCGTAATATGCTGGTGATTAAATGCATATATAAAATGATAAATTGTTTTGATGATAACTCTAGCTAAACCTGCAATAGTTCTGGGTGACTCTGTTGATCTCCTGAGTCTTTTTCCTGGTGTGAACTGCTCCTGTGTGCCAGTGAAGACCAAGTGTTTGATGATGGTGGCTCTTCTCAAGATTGGTGCTTTCATGCAGTTTACAGCAAAGTTTTGTACAAACATCTGCAGTTGGATAGGGAGAGAGAATATTGGAGATATTTGGGAGAAAAATGTTGTTTATTAATAATGGCCATTGGAATGCCTTCTTCAGACAAAAACAAAAAAATCAGAATCTCAAGTGCGTAGATTAATCTTCTGTGCATTTCCTATTAGGTGAATAGCACCATCTTGACTGCAGTGAACAGCTGTGTACTCTGGTGTGGAGCAATTTTTTGTTCAAATTAAAAATTTCAGGATTTGGCCTCAGGGGAGTTTTTCTTGACTGAGGACTTTGAGATCTGATTAACAAAAGCCAGCCATTAGTCAATAAATTGTCATCTTTCATCAAATAATGTGTTTGACAAATCAGTTAGTCTGGTATTCAATCAACTTTTTTAGGCTGCTCATAAAATGTGATACTTGACACAGAAAACATTTCTCAGACAAACATAGTTGATAAATTTTTGCAACATCCACGCATGTCTGGCTAACAGGTTTGCCTTGCAAAGCTCCCCCATTACTTACAGTCCTGTCTTTCTACTGCATGGTCCCCTCTTCTCCACCCCCAATGCAGCAAGAAGAATAAATATTTGCCTTTTCATCACTTCAATGTTTCTTAAAAAGTTTTTGAAGAAGAGGAAATAAGAAGCAAGGGCAAAGATCAGAACATTTTATCTTTCATTGCAGTACTTCCTTATAAAAACACCACAATTTTAAATAGAAGTTTATTTATGAGTTCAAGAACCATTGGAGATGCTCATGGAAATGGAAAATCAATTTAACTCCATTATAAATTTGTAGTTACAATAATCATATGTTACAGTATTGTGACTGGATCATGTGTTTGGGATAGGTTTACTACAAGCAAGAGACTCAGCAAAATTAGCACGTGTCTGATTTGCCTGTGGGGATGGGGCAGGCAAAGTAGGGGTTGTATGACACCAGCTGTTCAAAGGAGCCTGACAGAGTCTAGGGAAACAACTTCAGTGTCACAAAACAGAGCTCTGTTTCCTGAGGGCTGATTCTGCTGAAGAGTTCTGAAATATTCCCTCTAACTTCAGGAGACAGAATTTTGAGGGAAGGTGTTTTCTCTGTGTGTCCATGTGTGTGGAAGTGGTGATATGGGGGAGGTGAAAGTATTCCCAGTGGAGCTTAGTGTGTTCATTGCTCCTACATGCTGTGCAAAAAACCTGAAAGTCCCTACTTAGAGTGTTCCATCACAGAATTGACGCATTTGTCATCACGGTGTAGCTTTCTCTTATAGACCACATGGGAAAGAGGCCTTGACCTCTCCACTAGGGATCCTAATTTTAGTGGGAATAGAAATTTTTGGTGGTACTTTATACAAAGTTTTTGTCTACAGGGTCACAGCTGACTCCTTACACAGGCTGACACTAGCCATTTCTGCTGCAATCTGAGGTAAGCAGAAGTTGGTAGATATGCAAACCAGGAAAGACACAGGGCCACTCTCTGTGCAGTGTGGCTGCAGCCAAACCCAGCCACCCAGACTCTTTGGTTGTACAGGTGTACACGCTCATTAGCTTCTGAAGAATGTCTTTAAAATGTAATGAAGAAATCTCCTTTCTTCAAGTGCCTGTGTCCTTGAAAAAGGATCTTCATTAGGAAGAAGAAACATGTTCTTGTACTGGATTACATATTTAGCCCAGCTTCCTGAGTAAATTAGCTTATCAAATCATGTTGTCTGCTCCGTCTGCCACTTTCCCTTTAGCTTCCTCTCAACAGCCCACACCTTTCAGGCCCAGTAGGTGTGAAACCCATTCATCAGCTTAAGGAAATATTGGTAGCAGGAGGATAAAATATTAATCCTGGATAGGTGGCATGAAATGGCTAGGTAGAAACCATAATGAGTGTTCTGGGGAGAAACCCTGCTAGAATTCAGTCCATTACCCATTCTGAGAGGGGCATCTAAGTGGCCTGTCAGTGTATGCATGCTGACTGGCTGAGCAGTGCAGCATAGCTCTGAGCCAGACATGCTGCATAATGCTTTGTGTGTGGCAGGAGACATGAGAAGAGCAGTATGTGAAAGATGATTACTTTTTTGGAAAACGGAAGGCACTGGAATTATTAAAAGAGAGAATTAGAGACACACAGACTTCAAGTTTCATTATGAAAAGGACATGTTTTTAAAGAAGCAAAAATTTGTGTAGTGTGCATCATCCTGTTTATTGCTGCTGCTGTTGCATGCAGCCCTCCCACAGGAGTGGCTGCTTGCAGGGTATATTTAGATTACAGGGATCAGATTCCACTACAACACTCTGCAGTACAGGTCAAAACCGTCCTGTTTGTTTCCATCTTCAGCAGAAATGTTAAACATTTTGTATGTGAATGCATAAATTCTTTCTTTTTAACTAAGGATATAAACAGCAATATCTCTTCCCAAGAACTCTGTCTCTGTGTGTGTGTGTGTGTGTGTGTGTGTGTGTGTGTGTATGCGTAAAACTAATTGCCCTCTAATTCAGTGTTATAAGAACTGACTTCTGTCATGGGATCAAAGCCATACAGCCTTATGTAATGGTGACTGGAATATCTCTGTACTGTCAATATTAACTCCAGGCTTGACTTCAGATGCCTCCCACCATTAAATTCTTGCCTGGTTTAAGAATTCTGCTTGTCTAATTGGGTCCTCAGATGGAGAAACTTGTAAGAGTCTACAGAGACTGCCTGGTAATTAGCTTTGCTCAAGAGTGTTGGATAAACCTCCCTGCAAGTTTTGACCATTAGGCAGTATCAGAGATTTACTGTGGTAATGAATCTTCCTTCAAAAGCTGCTCAGAAAGTGAGTTGCCCATGGTAGTAAACTCCTAAAACTGGCTTTTAAATTCCTGGAGGGTATGTCTGTAGTTGACTAACATTTTCACATAGTCTCGTAGGGAGTCTCTGAAGATGAAATTTCTGTGACTGCTTCTTTGGGTGTTAAGGGGACTATTCTGAATGTGGTTGGAAGGACTACTGGCTGGGCTGAGGATCTCAGACTCTGTGTCAGGAATAAACGTTGTTGGCAGAACACAGTGCCTCTGAGCAGGAAGGTTTCTGAGGAATGATTCACCTCTCAAGCCTCATCTCAGATGTGTAAGCATTCAAAGTCCCCATCTAACCATGTATGTAGGACACTGGCAACCTAGGCTGCACAGAAGATGTCAAGCAGCATGGGCTGCTCTGATAACTGCTGCAGAATAATTGACACACACATAACTAGTGTGGCTAAGACTGTGTCTGCTACATGCAGTGACCAGCATCCTGGAGGCACACGTAACTTCTTGTTCACACAGTACATTGGCTATGAAGATGTGGGATGGTTCTTCAAGCTGTCATTGGTCTCTAGCAGCTTGCAGATTTTTCTAGTTGCATGAGGGATGTCTTCCTGCTAAGTCCCTTTGGGGAGCTTCTGAGCTCTGGGTTGTGACTGGAATTCTTGCTCATAGAGGCACTGCAGTCAGGGGTGAGGGCAAATCTATCATGCAGCAGTGACTCCCAGTGGTCTTGGACAGTCTTGAGAAGGGGGCAGTGCTTGAAGACCAGTGGTAGTCAACCATGGCCTCTGGGTGGCATTTTTTCAAAGGCAGCTCCACTGTGAATGGGCTGGAATTCCTAGGCCAGTCACGTACTGGAATACCAACACCTGCATCCAGAGGGTCACTTGGATTAGCAGAACATCACCGAGCCAAGTGGTACACAGGCAGTGGTGAAAAAGAGCTGGAGCTCCATTAGCACTGAGTCACACCAGCAGAGGCATGCTGGCTCTTCTTTTTGCCTGGATTTGCTACTTCTCTCTGCTCCCACCATCTTATCTAGAGGATTTAATACACCCTGAACCTGTGCAATCGGTGGCATTCATTTTGTTTTGACTGAGGCCACCTAAAACCTAAGCATGTAGTCCAATATCCTGCAGTCAATGAAGAAACATCTAACTCACATCTAGCATCTGACTCATCTTGTGTGTACCTTAGGTAGCTATCCTAAAGACACACAGGTTTACCTGTGTGTTGCCCGTTACTTCTACTATGCCAAATACAGCTGAAATTAGAAAATAATATAAATCAGACTGAAGCCAATGAGTGTAAAATAACTGAAAGTGTTGTTGATGCTCTCTGCCATGGCTTTTGCTAGTGTCTTTAGTGGCTGTGATGAGACATAATGATGAAACTTATTTTCTCCATGATCGATAGATGTCTAGCCAAATACAGAATGATACTGCTATCATGCGTGGTGACTGAGTCGAATGCTGAAATCTTGGTCAGGAAAAGCATCCCACACAGGATCAAGAAAGAGACTTCATATATTGAGGACCATCTGGTGGATGCTGTATCAGTGTTTTGAACTCCAGTTCAGTCTTGTACCACATTTCTGAGATGTAACATACGATTGGTAATTATTCAAGAGGGGAAATGTGAATACAGGCTGGCCTTACTTCACCAAATGCTTTCCGGAGTATAATGAACTGTCACTGAGATTTTTGTACATGAGTAGATGTCCTCAGAGATTTCTAAAAAAGTTCTGTCTTTTTATTCCAGCCTAATCAAGTGTGGAGACTATGTGTGGAGAGACTATGACTCCAGTTAGGGTGGCTCCCAGACCCAAAGTGTAAGATCTTGTTGTTGAAAACCCTTAGTGTGAGGTAGGCTTAGAAAAATAGAATTGGTCTGGTGCAGGTGGGTGACTGTCAGCACAGAACAGTCAGCTTTTTGGGCAAGCATCCAGGGCTTAACTGCAAAATGACATTAAGCCTTCCTCTCCAGTTGACAGAAAAAAGGGGTACATTTGTAGTCTGTGACAAGCTGATCAATTGCTCGATTCTGGTTAATGGTTAATAGCAAAGTCTCAGGATAGCCCTGTCATGAATTTTTTCGGAGGTCCTTCTTCCTTGGGTGAAATGAACTAATATTAAAGGACATCCTCAGGCACTCGAAGTGCTTCTGGCTAAAGGTATGTTAATCTTGCAGCACCATATTGTCAATTCTTTGGCCTTGTTTGTAGCCTCTTGTGGAACCCAGTCTTGGCCTGTCGTGTTCCAGGTTGCTTTGGAGCCTACGCTGAAGCATCTGTGCAGAGAGAATGGCAGACAATTTCCTAATGTGCACTGCCAGGGTTCTGGTTGGGCCAGCAGCTCTTGTTTGGATACCAAAAGACAGAACTTCAGGACAAGCAAAGCCACCAAACAGACAAAAGCAAAGTCATGAAATGGACAAACTCAGACATTGTTTATGCCAGCTGCTGGATGCCAAGGGTCTAACTATTTAGAGCTGGCACAGGAGTCCATGATGAGGAAATGTTCAACCACAATGAGAAACAAAAATGGAAATACAGCAAAAATGGAAGCTCTGAGATCATGTTTAGAGAAGGCTGGTGACATGCAGATTAATCTGAATATACAGAGCAAGAATGGCAGGACTAGACCAAATGGGGAAGTCCAGAGAAACTCTTTCATGGACCAGATGTTCATGAACCAACATATCTGTATGGAAACAGCCTGTCAGAAAAAAAATGGGTAAATTTTCTGCAAGATTCTGAGTTTCAGCCAGAGCTGGACTGAGTGTCGTATTGCTACACCATTAAGCTGGAGAACTCAAGACAGATTTATGGTGCCATCAAACCAGAGCCATAGTTTTACTAAATACTCTGTCTTTTTAATGGTACTTAAGGGCTTTACTGCATTTTGGCATTTTTACTGTGTTTAGACATAGTTTTAACAACTGAGTTAGCTCTCATGATGCTGCCAATTGCTGTCAATGTGGAGAAATAGAAGTCTTTTTTCCACACCATAACCTAGTAGACAGGGTTATATTTTTGACTTGCAGAGTTTAAGAATGACTAGAGACCATTATGTTGAACACAGCTTCTCCCTGTATTTGCTGATATCCAGTTCATATGGTGTCAACTAACCTCATTTGTTAAGAATTTTACTTAAACAAGCTGAAAAATTTCTAATGGAGCAAACCTTTAGAGGCTTGTTCCAGCCTTGAATGACTCCCCTGGAGATTGTGAGTCGGGAGGAAGTGAAAAAGAGAAAAAAAAATGCAGGCAGATCCAACCTAAAGTCAAAACTGCTGCTTCATGCTGAGAAAAAACGACCAACTGTTCTCTTCTAACCTTTCTTTTAAAATAGTTGAACTTGTTTGAAAAGCAATAATGTGGCTTACTTGACTTTTAAAGCACAAGATCATTTCAATTTTAAAGGACAAAAACAAAATCTAAAATTTATGAAAGGGAGAGAGAAAATTTAGCTGCTATTCCACAGCTTCCATGTTCATGCAGGAGTGATATACCCTGCAGGAGTCTGACTCAACTTTTTTATGACCCATCAATGATTTATTAGAAATCCTGATGTTGTTCCCCAAGCAACAAGCATATTTCATTAGGTGGCACGAGATGGCATAATGGGCTATCTGTTGTGTTATTCTCCCTTTTATCACATTCTCTCTTCCCAAAATACAGTTATTATTATGCAGCATTGGGTAGGGATGTAAATTCTGGAAGCCAAAAAGTCCAAGGGATATTATTTGGCATGGTAGCATAATACTAGGCTTTGCTAAAATCAGGTGTGAAGCAGTATACCTTAGCTACTTTAAATAGGGCAGAAACATCCTAAATTTATCCTAAAAAAGGATAGCGTAAGGTTACTGTTTATTATTAGACACAGCTGATTATTTCAGAGATAGCTTTGGCTTTATTCAGTGATAAATCTGCTGTCACCAGCTATGCACTGTGGCCACTCTCCCTGCCAGTAGTCAGCTTTGGGCAGTGGATCAACTGAATACCTTAAATTCTCTGTTGAACCTTGGCATTATTGTGGAAGAAGTCCGCAGCCAACTCGTGGGTCCCTGGTATAGCTCCAGCAACTTAACAGATGGATCACTAGCAAGCCTCTTCTCAA
Source organism: Entomyzon cyanotis (assembly GCA_024500445.1). Taxonomy (NCBI): domain Eukaryota; kingdom Metazoa; phylum Chordata; class Aves; order Passeriformes; family Meliphagidae; genus Entomyzon; species Entomyzon cyanotis. The sequence continues at coordinate 12,181,827 of JAKEPQ010000871.1, forward strand.
TTTCTCTGTTAAATATTCATGGAGCCAGCATGTGCATGGGCCCAAGCGTGCCCCTGGAGGTGCCAGCAAGGGTCTCTGATCTGGGGAAGATGTCAAATTGGCTAGTGGAAATCTGAGGGCAGAAATGTTTTCCACAAGGATCCATCCTTCAGTGCAGAACATGGAGTGACAGCCATATGTGCAACTGTGCTGGTGAATATGTCTGCAGTGCATGCTTATACAAGCTATTAATAGGCCAGTGGCATACCGAATGCTAATGTGGGGAAACAGGGAGTGAAAGACAATGAAGAAATGCCTTAGACTAAGTTGAGGCATCAACCAAAGTAAAGTCTTCCTGTTAACTTGCAGTGAAGGTGAAGTAAAAGAATTAAGCTGCATTCCCCACTCACCTTTAGGATATACCACTCTTATTTTCCCAATGTACTTTTGAAAAAGATTGTATAATGCAAGTTCATAAAGCCCTGGGGATTGTTTTGTCTTTTTAGATCCCAGTCATAGCTAAATAATGTTTTATTTGCTATTATTTAATACCAGTCAAATATGCTTCTGGCATATCAGGGTCCATATATGAGTTGGGCTATGGTTTTGGGCAGTACTGAATACCAACATCTAAAATAATTTTATTTTTTTTTAAGTCTGAAATAGCTACAAAGCCTTAGGAGTGCTCTTTTAAGTCTGCCTGTGGTAGAAAGGAGGTTGCAGTTTTCTTACTTTGACAAATTTCTGTTTCCTCTGCTTTACCAGACAGAGCATTTATCATTATGTCTCATTAAAAATGTTGCAGAGAAGTAATTTGTGGTGGTTCCAATGGAGTGAACAGCACACAGAATGGAGAACTAAAAAAAAAATCCTGGGAAGGAACACACTTATTCCCTCTTGAAAGATTTGTGTCCAGTCCTTTGAAATTACACAATGCTGACAACCTACTATATAACCAGAATTCCTAATATCATCAATTTGAAAAAAATTGAAATATTTGAAGTCAACTCAATGCAAACCTATTTGTAATATGATATTGCAGAAGATATATAATATGCATATGTTCTAATGAAGAAACAAACATTTCTGTGTTTGCCAGTTCTAGTTATCAGCACAATATCCATTAACATTAAGACAGGATACCTGGAAAAGGCTGTATGGCAGTCTCCTTGTTCCTTTTACTCAACAATGTAAGACTTTTAATGCTTCTTAACTAAGTCTAGAAGACTTTCCTTCTTAGCCAGTAATTCAGATTGCTGCCTAAGCTATTTGCCCCAGGTGGGTTCAAAGCATGATTTCATACAGTTGCAGTATTAGGAAACCAAAGTTCTGTACTGTCTCCTGTTTCCCAAGTGATGCAGCGGAATTTGTGTTTCCAAAGGGCACATACTGTGCAAAAACGGTGGGGTGTTTTAATTGTGACCCAGACACACTTAAGGTACTTTTCACAACCTGAATTTTGTAAATGAATGTGCTTGAAAAAGTAAATGACTTTGTACTTTAAAACCAAGATTATTACTGCTGTGTTTACAATCAGATGGGTGGGGGAAGGAGAAACAGGAAAGTACCTCTAATGGAAAATTTTGGGTTCTTTCCGTCAATAAAAATTTGTTCCCTGTGGTTGATTGTTCAGACCTTCCATGAAATTCCTTGGTAGAGAGAAATAGTGTACAAAAACTGATTTCAAGTATAGCCAGAGTACTGGCATTCATTTCTGGAATTCATATTCAAGGCTGGCTAGATGGTTTCAAAGCTTCCAAGCAGTTAGGAGTGATTTGACTTGCTGGGGTGTACAACTATTTAGTATATTTGACCTACTGTGTTCAAGATGAACAATTTTTATTGCTGATCCTATGTGTGACCATGATGACTTCACTTAACTATTTATATTTCACCATGTCTATTAGAAAAAAAATGAGTAATAGTTCTTGCTTGCAAGTTGATTCACTCAAGCATTGAATCATAAAAGCACGGACTACTGACTAATTACTGATTAACTGTATCAACATCTTCAGTCAGAATAACCCCTCTAAGGGTACAAAGAACATATTAATCAAGAACATAAAGAACATAGTGTCATATGCTTTTGGGGAACAATTTAGAAATTATTCTATTCCTTGAATACTAGCAATTGAAAAACTGTTTTTCAGAAATGCTGGATGCCTATTTTGAAAATTTTTAGAGTGTAATTTTGCTTAGCTCTTGAAATCTCATGGCTCATTTATTACACAAATTGAGTGAATGGAATAGGTCACTTCTTTGTGAAAATTAATCCAGTAAGTGAAAATTTTGTTTTGTTCTGGAATATATTTTTGCTTGCTGGGCTTTAAATTAATCATGTATTTATTTTTCTTAAGAAAGAAACCTTTACCAATAACTATCATTAGCCTTCTACCAGTGTTGGAAAATTTCAGTTAAAGCTGAGAAGGAAACAATTGTCCTGTTCTGGTAAAAAATTTAAAAAACCTGAAACATGTCATCCATCTAATCATGAAGTTTTTAATTTTTGATGACTTTTACAAATTAAAAAAAATCAAAATAGGAAGTAGATTGTAACTGGAGTTACTTTCTTTTTGTAGATATTGAAAAAAAAAGTTGAGATCTTCAGAAAAACATAAACACTTTTTCCACGTAAAAAATGTATAAAACCTGATCTATTCCTGGGAACAACTTTGGCTTTCTACAGTCCATTTTCAATATGAAGCAAGTTATGAAAAACCTCTCAATTTTTAGTTTTAGTAGTATTTTATTAGTATTTATTTCACAGTTGTTCTGTTTGTTAGATAAGTGAGAAGTGAATTTCACAAACATGTGAGTGTTAATTATAGTAAGTTAAAATAATCAACTGAAAGTTCTCATCTCCACTTTGATACCAAAATAGCCTATCTTATATTTTTGACACATCTCTTTAAAACACTCTGCTAAATCAGGATTATAAGAAATAAATAAGTGAAAACAGAAAACAGAGGAAAAATAATATTTTTAAATATCTGAGAAGGCTTGAATTACCTTATTATTCTCATCACTGTTCATGGTTAATTCTTCAGTAGAGTGGAATTTTGAGTGACAGAATGTCATATTCCCTGATTACTGGCTTGGTGCTGCCATGGTACCTTTTGGTCTGTCTACAGTAGGTCATACAACATGTGCACACACAGAGCTATTTAAGACAGAAAGAGAAGGGGAAAATAATGCAACAGTAAGATACAATGTGCTTACTCATCGAATCAGAACAGGTTGTTATCATCTGTTCTTCCTGATGAAAGTCAGTGACTTACATTACAGAGTTTTATTATGGATATTAGGCAATTTTGTGGTAAGTGCATGCTCCAGCATGTCCTGTTGGGTCTTACTCCTCTCGTCATCCAGGTGTGTGGCCAGCACTGTACCATGTTTGGATCTTAAGGCCACCAAACTCAGGTTTAATTCTCAAAGGAAACAGTGATACAGTGGAGAAGCACAATGCAGGATAATTAGGTCTTGTTCCAGCAGGGATCTTGGCCAGAGAAGTAACTTGGACTTGTGCAGCTGAGAGGCATTCCCAGGTCCCTGACCTTTAGATGACAATGTTCATAAAAGAACCATCTAGATCCTTAATGAAACTCTTAAATTACTTTTAAGGAAACCACTTAAAATTTGAGTCAAGAAGCAACACATATGTCCAAGCACAAAAGGAGTGCTATAGGATTTCTTTTCTGCATTCATTTATGCCTTGTGAAATTGTTTTCTGCACTGCTGTGATATAGTTCCTTCCATTATTCTCTCAAAGGAATTATAGGCTCATATTTTTTCCCCTTTGGTGTGTTTGGCTTCCTGCTTTAATCTAATTCTTACAGCTCAGGGGAATCATCAGACCTGGCTGAGATTTGTATCTTTTCAGAGAGCTCAACAATAGTTTACATAATGCTGTGGCAGGGCCAGGGTTCACACAGCTGGAGAGGTACTCGGCAGCAGTCCCAAGTTAAGCAGAAAAAGCCTTATTGAGAATCTCAACTTTGTTTAAAGAGTTTTTTTCTTCTGAAGAAGCCAAAACAACACAAAAGCAGTGTGTGCAGGTTTGCTGGCAGCTGGTGTGCTGTGACTGATGATGCTTGTGTTAATTATGCTCTCACTATTACCATGTGATCCACCCATCTGCTTTTTGAAGCCAGCTGTTTTCCTTTATCTTCCTGTTGAACTACCAGTTTTTCAGGGCAGTGACCATCTTTATGTGGTGAGCAAGAAGAGAAGCAAGTGCAGTGAAACTCCGAGGTGGGGGTAGCACTGTGGTGACTCAAATAATCAAAGTAAAAATCTAGTAAAACACAGGTTTGGCCACATTATCTTTTCCAGCTTTTACATCTACAAATATTAATTATGACTGGGCCAAGAATTATTGAGAAGATTAAATTGTTAAGTTCTGCCCATCCTGGAATTCACAAAATGTCAGATGTCTAATAACACAAGTTTCAATAAAAAATGTTTTCCATGCAATTAATATAACGGTGTTTTATCCAATTAACTTACCCTCTAATTTGTGACTGCCTAAGCTGCGCAGCATTCTTGCTGCCCTTTACAGAATAAGCCACACCATTTGGCCTAGAAAAGCCATACCTTTCAGTCTTTTGTTATATGAGAACACTGGCATTCATGTGGAGAGCAGCCATTCTCCAGGCAGTTGTGCACATGCCAAAATAAATAAACAAATGAATAAATAAATGAATAAATGAATCCTGTTCCTGTAAAATAATGGAAAAGGTTAAAACAAACAACTGTTCAGAACTAAAAAACAAACACCCCCCCAAAAAAAAAAAAAAAAAGTTTGTGAACTGTTGCTTTGCAGTGTTTGTCCAGTTCTTGACTAAACAGCCAGGGACTTATATATAAACACACCAAACACAACAACATAAACAAAGCTGTTATTATAATTCCAGAATTCCTGTTGTGGCCTTTAGCAAATATGATCTTGTTCTCTCCCTCAGAAGAACACTCTGCCATTAATGGTTTCGTGGCTTTTTTCTTGAACTCATAAAATATTTTCCTCTAACAAGCTAAAAACCCCAACCAAGCATGGAAAAAAAAAATCAGCTAACAATATTTCTCAAAGATCTTACCCATGTATAAAGAAAAAACACTACACAGTATTTAGAATTATCTTAATGTTGCATGTGGAAATTTTAGTAATATTATTATTGTTCAGATTAACTTTCCTCATTTCACTGATCTCAGTGAATGACACTGCAGAGCCTATTTTTCTCTTGAAAATCCTTTGATCAAATTGGTTAAAACAGAGTAGAATTTGAAGAGGAATAAAGTTGCATATTAGAGACTGGGAATTTCTGCAGGATAGATTTGTTTACATTTCACAAACTTTTAGGCCTTTCCTTTTATTATATGTGCAAAGTAAAAGTAGTCTGAACATATAAGATATGTTGATATAAAGGCATGTCAGAAACAAAAATTTACATTTATCAAAGTTTTCTTATAATTGAGAAGTATCAGAGAAACCTGAGGTTTTCTAACCTTTTCTTGAAATTCCATGGCATATTCACAAATCTGACTCAAATGCTGTAATTCTTAGTTGAGTCAGCTTTTTCTAGCTTTTGTGATGTAGTCTTTGATAGCAAAATAACTTTTGTAATTGGAAAGATCTTGAGTGCACAGTTTAAATCAGAACTTTGGAAATACAAAAAAATTAAAATAGAACAAAGTATAAACAATACAATGTAAATGTTCAGAATTTTTGAAATTGTATGAAAAATATCTGGAAGTCTGATATTGCTGTATAATGATATGATCTGCCTGAGCTACAATTTATTTTTCAGCATAAGGAAGATCTTATATGACTGACATACTGCAGTCTGGATTTAAATCTGAGAAGGAAAAAGTATGCAAAGCTATGAATGAAATCATTCTCAAGGGAAAACTGGAGTCCTTCATTTGAAGAGCTGGCTCCTACTGCTCTAACCTACTGCAGTTGAGTGGGTATTGGAGGGATTTATAAAGAGCGACTTCCCTTTTTAGCAGTGGGTCACAAATAACTTCAACATGGGAGCTGAAATAAAGGTGAAGATTCTTCCTGTCATCCTAGTCCTAATGCATCTAGCTCTGGCACTTCTTTGTAGCCCAGATTTTGATCTTAAAATTCACTCTGAATTTTTCCAGATCTTGATTTTTCATCATCTGAACCAGAGGAATAGAGAGTTCTCGTGTTTTATTTTTAATGTGTTTTCTTTAAATCTTTGGCCTCTGGTTAGTGAGAAAAGTCATTAACTGACATGCGAATTATTCTTGAATAAATAAACCAATTCTTAGAAGAGATCCCATCATCAATATATCACCTGTCTTCTATTTTTCAGTCACATATAAACATTATTTCCTGTTAATCCTTCCCGGGTGCAAATACTACTTTGAAAAGACCGATGACTGGACTGCTGTGTGTTCATCTAACATCTGAACCAAAGTGGAACCCTCACATGTATATCAGAGCAATTAACCTTCTTATCATGTGCTTGGGAGCGTGCAAGGTGAAGTAGCACTCTGGTGACATCATTGTCAGGTCACTGTACAAGAATAATGAAATCATATAGGGAGGTGTGCCCTGAGGCATACTCTGTTGCCATAATTAGGTTGAAGGCTCCCTTGGAAATGATGCCTTGCTGCAAGAACATTTGCAGGAACTAATTGTGGTATGTTTTTGCATCAGTATTGGCGTACTGCATCATTTATGATCTGAAAATAGCTGTAATTGTGTGCGTGATTGAGTCATTTCCTGAATTTAGTATTCTAAGCAGAGTACATATTAAATGACTAACACACTCTTGACTTTGTCATCTTTTTTATCTCTGGCTGGATTCTTAAAAAGATCTCTTTGTGCTTTTGCATTTTTAAACCAAATTAGATTTGGTGTATTTTAGTGCTGCTGAGACTGACAGGTTAGCAATAATCCCTGTTCCCAGACAGAGCGTGCGCAGGTGCTGCAAGTTCTTCCTACCATCTTGCAACTCTGCCAGTGCATTTCTGATCAGCACCACCTCTGCTGTGCCAGGGATGACAGGTTTATTTTGAACAGTAGGTGCAGTGAATTTTTGAAATGGAGAAATGGTCAGTAGGGGATGAGGCTGAGGTCATCACTCCTGTTTAATGTGCAGCTCAAGTTGGAAACAAATGGACTCTCCTCAGGTACTTCTACTCTTGCTAGAGCACTCTGCATCTTGGGAGACACTGTTTCCTCTAATTTTTTTCCTGTTGTCCCCTCCTACTTGTAGGGCACCTTGTCTTTGTTGTGAGGCTGCACTCTTGTCTTTTTAACTGGCAGATCTTCTAGAAAGGATGAAATGACAGTTGTTTGCAGTCTTGTGAAAGCAAAATAAACAACTGGCACTGGTTTTTAAAATACTGCTAAAGATCTAAAATCCTGCTGCCACTCAGAGGGTGCTGCATATTAATTATGAATCATCAATATTTTTGGTACCATCATTATCACACACAAAAAAAAGCAACCTACAGTACTTGCATTCATATCAACCCTTTTTATTTAATTTATTTGGACTGCTTTTCTATCCTGTACCAGTTAATCGCTAGCCCTATTTCAACTCAGAATCTGAATGTTATTTACCATCTGTCTCCAAGGGATGCACTTGCCAAGTCCCTTAATTTGCTATAATTGGCAGGTTTTCAGTGTACATAATTTATATTAAAAAAAAAAAAAAAAAGCTGCAATCCTGAAAAAAAGAAGATTAATTAAACCATTTCTTCTGGGCCCCTAGAAGTGTTCCAAAAGGATGGCTTTAAGGCCGCAAGGTCTACTCTGTGTTTGTGCTGTCACAGCTGATCACATTAAAAATGTATGTTGGGTTGGTCCCTTGTGCCTCTGCGCTGGTCAGAGGGATGTCACTGGCACCTGGGTAACATCACACATAAACAGTGAATTAAACATCTTGCATTTGCATTTGTGCCTTTTGTTCACACACTAGAAACTCCTAGGCTGCAGTATAATTTATGGATACCTCCATGTAGGGAATTCTGTAGCTGATATGATAGGAAAAGCTATGGAAAAAAAAAAATCAACCCCCCAAGCAGATGTACAGAATACTAAACAGAGCTACGGAAAGACCACAAACGGACTGAAAGACATTGCACATGTGGTTTGTAAACATGATTTATACCTCACATTCTCTGAGCTCCTTGCTGCTGGCAGCACCTGGGCGAGGAGCGCGTGGTGCAGTGACGCAGTGCCCTGTGTAGGCAGCTGTCAGTCCGGGGAATGTCAGCAGCACTCCTGAGCTTCCCGCTTCGGGATGCAGCTGACTACAATGGCTCTTCTGCTGCTGTTCTCCCACTGTCCTTTCAAGACAGTGACAGAGGAAGGGTTGATGGAGAGAGGGATGGGTATGAGTCATTGTATTTGCCCTGGAAAAAGAAAGGAATAGAAGAATGTATATATTTCCTTGTCGCCTTTACTGGATCTATGATGATATCCAAGAGCTATGCGAGACCTTCACCAGCCTCAAAAATTGCTGATATATGACCATACAACCATCTTTTGTGTCAGTCACTGCCTATTTATTTATATAAACCATCCAAGAAAAGCATGAATTAACTAAACTGTGTGAAAACAAAGCTGGATAGGTCTGTTGTCTCCCTGTTCCCTTACAATTTGGCATGTACCATTACAAAGTCAAATGAGATGTTTTTTTCTCATGTTGCTCATTTTCCAGTGGCTCAAACTGCCCCTTTTTTCAAACTTGGGTACCCATCCATGTTTCATAGAGCTAACTTTCCTAAGGTAGAATGAAAATGTAGGTGATGTTGAATGGAACTTTTAGTTCTGCATTGACTTTGTAAAATTTCAGTCTTTCTTTCTTCAGAGAAAACATGTTTTCCAAAGTCATAACTGTTTCCCATAGTATTTCAAATGGAAATACTCAGGCTCCGTCACTGAACGTAACCTGTTTTGATAACGATGTATTTGGAAGTCATTCTGGAGGAAGGAAGGCTGAGTTCAGTGATTGTAGTGTATACTAGATTAGCTACTCTCAGTTCTTTGAAAGCCGCTTTTTAAGATTACAGAAAAACACCTTCTAGGTTTCCTTCCCCAGTAAAATTCTGGAAAATTCCCTTCCAGAGCAGAGGTAGTTTCTGTGGAAATGAATCCTTTTCCAGAACAACAGAAAAGTAATCAGACAAATACAGTGGTAGAAACTATAAATTCCTAGGTTCAATAGATCAGAGAGACACAGCAATACAGTAAAATGCAGCAAACCGATAACCTGAACAAATCTACATCCTGAACTGCTTCCTTCAGAACTGGAAGAATGAAACCTACTGAGACTGACAAAAAAGTTGAGACAGGTATCATCACAGTGTGGGATGTCAGAGATCTTGGTCTTATGAACAGACAGATTATCAGATCTCCAGGCCTGTGTCAAGGTTTGCTGTGAGACTCAACCTTGTAAGACTTCTGAAATGCCATGGATTTTCATCCCTTCCCTTAGCTGAAAGGTATCATAAAACAAAATAATTTCCTCATCATGTTGAGGTCTGTGAATAAATGTGGTCTGTGATGGATAGTTTCCCTGTTCCCCTGTTAAAATGGGACCAGCTACTCAAGTGCTTTAGGATATTCTAAACTGTACTACTGTTCAAGCACACTAATTTGGAGCCAAGCTCATTAATTATTGACTTACACCAGGGATGTCATGCTTTTTTCATGGAATACTTTATGCATTTATTGGGGTGCATATTGCCCAATTCCCAAAGTAAAATTGGAAACTTTACCAATGCCTTCAAGAAACTATACAAGATTTGGGCAACTGAATGGCTAAATAGGAACAGTAAATATACAAATGAGTGGACATATTCCCTTTTGCTTCTTTGTGGACTAAGTATACCAGCAGTTAATGAATATTCTTATATAAATCACAAATAAGTATGGTCCAAAAAGAGAGGCTAAGCTTCAAAACACAGGCGTGTGAAAACAGAAATAATCGTCTAGACTTGTTTTCCAGATGTTCTGTGCAATCTTCTATATTATGGACCATATTTTACAACGAAGTGCTTAAAATACTAGCGCCACGATGATCTGATTATTTTTCCCTTTTCATACCCATTTCTTTCAGTGATTTAAGTTCTTGCAAATGCAAGGCTGGCTCATTTGTTGCTGCAGGCTTTCTTGCAAGGATAGCAGAACAAGCTCCACCTTTCCTGTAATTTTTGGTAAGATGCATAGAATTTGGTCTGCTCTAGGTAATTGCTCCGAGTTTCTGAATCATTGACTGCTCAGTGCATTTTGACAGCTATGAGAGAGGAAGAGGACCACAGTTATTTTGCCCAAACTGATATGAGACAGATGGTTATCTTACATAAACCTTGCACCTTAGGAGAAACTGTCCCATACATTACATGGCACTCCTAGATTAAGTTTTCGTCTTGACTGATGACAAAGTCCATATCACACATCTGTTTTGAGACTGAGAGCACCTGAGGCTAGGGCATTTCAGGGAATTTCTTTCTGGGACCCAACACCTCTCTCCGTCTATGTATTTGTCTGCTTGTCTATCTACCTACCTATCTAATCTCATAAAAAATTGCTGTCACTTTCAAACAGCACCAAACTTCTCATTAAAATAATTTTTATCTAGTCTTTCTTGCAAGCCTAGAAGTGTCTGATTTTGCATGGATCTAACAAATGATTTGGAGTTTTTTGGAATTAGTAAGATGCCAATCTTAACAAATTATTTTTCAAAGCACAGAGATTCACTTTGATGAACGTGTCATGTTGTCCTATTCTTGTACATACATATAAGTATCTAAGTAGGGTAATTTGTGTTTCAGTCACATGCAGAAGAAACAGATACAATGTAGAAAACCATATTGATATTTTAAAGGTGGATGGACTTCAATTTTCCACTGCTTCTGCCTCGTCCTGTGAAAAACAGGCGCTTTAAAGTGGAGCATGTTTGAGAAAGGCCTTTTGATGGTGCTCATTTTGGGAGGTGGAAGGCCTTTTTTTATTTTTTTTGTTAATTTTTAAATATTTCATAAAAATCAGACACATTTTAGAAAAACACTTGGATTTTCCTAACACATGTTCCATAAAGAATACCTAGGAGAAAAAAATAAATCATTTGGAGATAACCAGTAATGGAAGGAAAAATACAGATTTACAGAGACTGCCTATATAGAAGCTACAGAGTTGAGCTAAAAATGACTTCCTTTCATACCTAGAGTGTATCGAGCTGAATTAAAATGTCTTTTGTTTCTCAAATTAAAAAAAAAAAAAAAGGGAAAAAGAAGAAGAGGAGGGAGAATAAGGATAATAACATTCCTACATTTCTACATAGAGAGCTCATCATGCTGTCTACCAGGAGGACTTTTTTACATATAAACTTTTTGTGGTACCCAAGTGGTCTTCCCTAAACATCAATGCTACTCCTCCAGAATAAGTACTACTGAAAATCTGGCTTGCTGAGGTCTTTAAAACTCTGATAGTTACTGTATTTCTTTAAGGGAAGCTGAGTCCTCTGGGAAATCTGGCCTTTGACGCAGGCATGGTGACATTTGTACACAAGTCAATCTATGGGTTGGATTTCAGTGCTTGGTGTTTTCAGAGCAAGGGCTCTCCTCTAACCCTGGACGATTTGTCCTTTGCACTGTGGTGCTTTTATTTTGTTATGAGATTCATGCAGCTCTCAGTGGCTATTCCAAAGAATGTCTGCAAGGTCATGGGAGTCTTTGCTGATTCAGGAAAGACATGTTTCATTGCAAAAGGCTGCTTTTATTTTGTTTTTGTTTTCCAGTGTGTACGCATGGAATGCTGTTGTGGTTGTTCAATGTTTACAAGATATTTTCTTCAGCGATAGTTTCACTTCTGCCAAAAGAAAAGTTAAAAAAAATCCATTAATGAGCTGACAGTGCTTTTAATACTGCTTCAAAAGGAGGGGGAATTCTCGTGTGCCAAACAAATGTTTGGAGCAGTCTCAGACAGCAACATTTGTTCTGCAAGGGAATGAGCCACAATAGGACACTTCAGCTGCTGAACATCTAAAAGTACTCAGATGATGTAGTGCTCAAATGCCTAGCCAGTTTCCAAGACAAGTAGCCTTTTAGTTAATGTGGCAAAAGGCTGTGCTCTGCCTAATGCAAATGGGAAGGAAAAATCTCCCATCTCAAGGTTTAGGGCTCCCTGCAAGAAAAAGTTACAGAGCTTTAGGCAGAAGTGTGAAATTGGGAGTATTACATGTCTTGGCTCATCAAGAAGGGGGATGCTCTTGACAGCATAGAGGCACATTCTTGATGTTTGTCAAATTTTCTGACACATTTTTATCCATTTTGAGACAGTGACAAAAATGTTGCAAGCATTTCTGTAAAATGTTAGTCTCATTTTCTGACCAGAATCTTATAAGAAAATGACAGCAAAAATTGAAAAGTGGGATTTCTTGGTTTCACAGGCACTACACTGTCTGAAATAGTCCCCAAAAGAATGATTATGAGCCAGGAAATAACAAATACAGCTTCTAAAACATTCATCCTCTTTTATTTTTAATTGTTGCTCTCTTTCAAGAAAGTTTCATGAAGCATGGAATTCTGTATTGTGTTTTGAGGATTATTCAAGGGCACAGTTGTTATTTTCTATTTTTCACAGGCTTGGGCTAGCAGTCAGACAATGTAGTTCCTCTGTCTGAAGACCTGAACCCTTGAAGTTGATGGCTACATTGGTTTTGTTTATGCACTCTGGGTGAAGTCTTGCATTTCAGATCATTTGCCTTTCTGCTGCAGGAGGTCTTAGCTCTGTGAACCACTAACTTGTAATTATCCTGATGTTCCTAACAAGTACAGGTAGTCAATTACAGTTAGGGCATGATCAGGAAAGAATTATTCTGGAGACTGCAGTGGAACTCTTTGTACAGTTCCACCTGGGAGAAGCATCACAGAACAGTCCTGTGCACTCAAGACAGGTTTGCTATTCCATCAGAACAAAAAATGTGGATAATCTTACTGCTGTTAAGGTACATGGCTTTCAATTTACTCCACAGATCATCCTTTGGACCAATATTTCACCTAGTGTTAATTGATGTAGCTCTGAATTTAATTCAATTTTGGAACCTCTTACTGCCTGAGAATCTTTCCTATAGAAAATGCTATAGGGAAGATTCCTATGCTTTTGGAATAAGCATATAAGCTTGGTCTATTCATAATTGCCATTTATGCTTTAACTGAAGGTATTGACAGCTATTTGGTGATTAATATCCTTTTCTTATGCCAAGTCAACTTAGGATGTGCTAACTTAATTTATCATTAACCAGCCGTTACTATCCTACTGTAATTATTAAAAAAATCCACATAATTTTGACTTTTGAGTAATCATGTGGGCAGACGATCCTTTAAAGTTTGCTTCTAATTTTCTATAAAGGTAGCATTTCCTTTTCTTCAAATGGAGACTTACAGAGAAGTGGAGGCTGAAATTTTGAAGGTGGTTTTTGAAGCTGAAGCTGAGGGACACTTTCAGAAGGATCAAAGGCAGCAGAAGATAGTGTTTGTTAGACAAAAAGATCAATTCTTAATTATGACGTTATCACAGTGCAGGTGTGTGTATAAGGGGTAGCGGTGTGTAAATTGTCAATTGAGATGCAGATGGGCCAATCATAAATATAGCAAGTTTTGGGTCCCAGGGACCCTTATGGGAAAATGTGGGTGTAGTCAGTGCCTCTTTTGGAAAAGAGAAGGAGCTGAGCTTTGAACCTTCTGTGGAGTCCTGCTCTGAACACTGGTTGCAATGGTGTGATTCACTGCCGCAATGGAAGAACCTCAATAATTATTTCCAGAGGGTGCATTGGGGACCTAAGTGTTCAGCCCTGCATTTTGAGATTTGTTAAGATGAAAATTAATGTCTGCTCAGATGTGCTGTGTTTTAGGGAAGAAAATTTTCTGTATGTCTGTGTCCTTTGAAATAATAGGAGAACTCCAAGAATTAAAAAGCTCCTTGTTTCAGCTCAGAAAGGCAGTAAAGAGGTGAGATTGCCTGCAGTTGGGTCCATGCCTGTCTATTTCCAAAGGCAAGGAAATTATAATTTTTTCAAATTCCCTCAGGCAGCCGTAACCAAGCCAAGTTGGCTCGAGCCAGCTCTTGTTTGTAAAATGTAATTCTGTGGTAATGAGCTGGTGACAACTCGAAGAAAAGAGTCTAAACATCCTGAAAACAATTCCAAACATGACTAAATATGAGAAGGAAACTTCTAATAATTGCCTCATGGGAATAAAGAATACTACATATGAATGCAAATGTAATTTATTTTCTAGATAACAGTATATATGTTATGATTCTCTTCCTTTCTTTTTCTCTTTGAATACATATGTCAGTAAGTATATATCTCTATACCTGTTATCTGTCTCTCCAAATGACCTATATTTCATGCAGGAGCTAGCAGTTTTGTCATTGTTGGAAAAAGCAGAAATTGAACTCTTAGCCAACACCTGATGTGACCACAGGAGATGCTAGCAGATTAAACCTGTATGTGTGATGATGTATCTGCCTGGAGATTTTATGCTATTTTTATTCTTGTTTTGATTTCACAATTTATAAGACTTGCCCTAGGCAGCAATGCAGCAAAACCAATCAAATAATATAGAAGAATATTGCATTATTTATTTTAAGAAATAATGAAATAATAAATATATTGCATTCTAGGTGGAACCAAACTTGTTTTTTTCCCCACTGAGAAAATCCACTGTATTCCAAAGCAATTTAACTCTCTCTCCTTTTTGTGATGCTTTCCCCTTAGCCATTTGTGTCTTGCTCACATAAGCCAGTGTAAAATTCTTGTGTTCCTGATATGTTAAAACAAAATATCTAAGAGGCAAGGAATTTTGGTTCAGTCTAAAACACTGTGAAAAGCTACAGTAGTAATGCTCAGGACATCATGGTACAAAGATAATATTTCTTAGGATGTGAGCAGTGGTTTTTGAACCTCAGGATCACAGTGTCCTCCACACACCCTTGTTCCATGTCCCGAACCACTAGGCCACTTGGATTAAGTAGGTTTGGTTTGGATTTTTTTTCCCCAGCCTCCTGAGCAGTAAAAAAAAAAGGTTTGTAGAAAACTAAGAGTTGGTCTCAAAAAATTTCAGACCAGTGCTAGCCTTCAGAGACATTTTGCCAGGAATCAGTGTTTGTGTGTCATTCTGCTTGCATTAGCCATCCTTGTTCAAAGCAGGTCAGCCTGTAAAACAGCTTGCCAGGGGTTGAATCTTAAGGGTTACCTGTTAGTGGAAAAGCAGGGCACTAGCACTCACATCCTCTTATTCCAGAAGCAATCACAAGCAAGTACACTTATTGTGGAAACCTGAGACTCATCTGAGGCACTGAAAGAGCATGTTATTAATGCTCTTAATACTTTTAAGGAAGTTTTTGCATTAAAAAAAAATATTAAGGAAGCATGTGACAACTCATGAAACAGAAATTCAGGCTTCATTCTGCTTTCTACAGCTTGTAGTACACATGTTTAATACTTAGGGTTTCTTCCAGAGTAATGGGAAGGTAGGAAGAAAGGGGGTAAGAAAGGGCATATTTCAGAGTACACTGGCAATCTATTCTTTTTACCCTAAGCAATTTTTTTCCTCTGAAAGAATTATGCTAGATGACTCTGATAACCATTTAGTAACACAGAGCTGGATTTCTAGCATGGTAATTGCTTTTGTGGTGGTTTGCAGCAAAAGATAATACAATGCAGTGGGTGGCTATTCAGCATCTCTAATATCCACACTGTATTCTCACTAAATATAGCCTTGAAAGCTTTTTATGGAGTGTGCGAGGGCAGAAATATAGCTGGATGTTCTCAAACTTAGAAAAACAAAAGCAACAAATAAACTGTAGGAAAAAATAGTGACTCAGTTGTAAGATCTTTTGTAGCAGAGACTGAGCTGGCCTTTATGGTCACTGCAATATTAAAGGAATAATAATTCCAAATGTTTAATGATCCAGCATCCCAGTCCTATCATCTTCTCCATGGAAGCCAACACTAAACTCATTAAGAGCCTCTCCTCAACGTTCTGAAATTACCACTTAACATCAAGAGTGATATTATTTTTTACAGCATTGTGTTACAAATCTATTTAAATTCCAAATACCTATGCCCACTGTATTTGTAAGCATGTGGATTAAGGGGAGCTGTACCAGGCTGCATGAATGTGTTTTGCTTTATTCTATTGCAGCAAGGGAGCCCACTCTTTGCAAGGCTGATATAAGAAATTTTCTCTGTGGTTGTCCAACTGGAGAGATGAAGCAGCAACGCTCACTGCAAATGTATGCGTGCGCTCAGCATAGCTGCCCTCCAAAATCTCTGACTGCATATCCAGTTTAAAATCCACTACAGCATGAGGTGTTTTTCCTCACATTGCTGCCTCTTATTCAGGAGATGCAAAGCCTTTGACACCAGTTGGTTAAGTAAGCCTCACAGATTCAGTATTAATGCACACCATGCAGCAAAGTTGGAGGGAGCTGCTTGGGGACAGCGAGTGAGACAGCAGCAGGGCTGAAAACACTCAAAGAGCCCTCTGAGGTAATCGCTCTTATCTATTTGACCACCAAACTGCAGGAAGTACTTGCTTAAGTGCTCAGCTGCTGTTGAACCCTGAACTTTCAAGGACAGCAGGACAGCAGATAAATGCTGAAGACCCCAAGAGCAGACATCCATTTTTATCAGCAGAGGGGAATTAGCAGCCAAAGGGTTAATGGTATCTGCTGGAAGACTGGCAGCAGTTGAGTGCTCACTGCCTCAGCCCCGGGGCTTTCTCTGAGGGATTTCATGAAAACAAGACCAGGACTCTTTGAGGGAAGCCAAAAGGTACAAATGGCAGAGGTTTCTTTTGCCACTGTGGGAAAAACAACTGTATATCTATTTGCATTGTTTAGGGAATTTTTATTCAGATTGCAACCCTCTTGATCCTGTTGCTGAGTATTCAAGGCTAGCAGCTGGAGAGCTGGTGGTGGCCACAGCGGCTGGATAGTGCCCTGATGCTGCCAGACATGAGAAGGAATCCTGCAAGCCCCTATGGACAGTCCTGGCTTTTACTGCTTGCAGAGATATTTCCTTTATGGAGAAAAATATTTTTTCCCCTCTCCTTCACTCTTTGAAATCAGATTTACTGAAAGCCCCTCCAAGAGATCTGTCTGTGTTGAGAGGGGACTGGGCAAATCTAAGCCCTCGAGCTTGGAAGGCGTAGGCACCTGATGTTAATGGCACCACTTGCTTCGCATTAAATTAATCACGTATGTATGTCTTTTGCAGAGCCAAGACTATGATGAACTGTCAGAGAGTATAAAGCAGAAAAAGAGCTGATTTTACAGTTGCTGTGGATGCCTGATATCAGCTTCTCTGGAAACATTCAAGGATATTTTTGGTTCAAGATTAAGAAGTCACCAGATAAATTATTAACCAACTGAATCCTACTTATTTTATGTATATGAGCAAACTGCACTATTGAAACAATATTCTGCACTCAGGGCTGTCAGTGGATATTCACACATTGTTCTTAATGTGTTGCTTCTTTCCTAAAGCAATATCAGTTTAGATGTTTTAAACATGAACCTGATTTTACATCTTCATTTGCAGCCCTTTTTCCCCAATATTGACAGGATGTGAATTTTCTTTCTACAATGAAGTTGCAGCTTGGATTTTTACTCTTTACCTATGGCACTGTACAAAGTGTGTCATTATACTAGTCTAAAAAATGTTAATAAAGGTGTTTTAATGGGGTTTGAGCCTTTGCAGACTGCCTGCAACAGACTAAAATCTGCCACGGAGCTGTCTCATGCAACATTTTTGGAAGTCTTGCTCAGATTACCTAAAGAGTTGTTAATTAAAAATTTGTTTAATTCAAAAAGAAAGAAATGCAAATATAGAGGAGGCAATGCCTTCAAATAGATAAGAATGCCAGGTTATTCTTATTTAAGAAAAACAACTGCCCCCTTGCCTTCACCTCCAACTGGATCTCTGCACAGAATTTGCCATGTGGTTTAAAGATTGTTGAAATCTTTGCTAAAATTGCCCCCACCCTAGCTCCTGAATGTCTTTTGATAGTCCTCTGCAGCTTCTGAAATATGGCTGTAAAAAAACCATAATGAAGTAAAAAAATTCTCCTGGATGCTCCTGAATGACCTAGTGTGCTGCACAAGGGAAGGACTGCCTGATTTTATCAAACAAGGCTTTCCTTGCTCTTATCTTAGAACATGCAATGTCTCTTTTTACCACCTTCATATTGTTATGGTGATCCCTGGTTTCCTCCCCCCTCCTCCACCGCTCCCTCCCCCTCCCCAGTGTCAGTAGAGCCAAAGGGAGAAGGAACCTTTAAGAAGTGGTGTAATTATTAATGAATTTTGATCTTGGGAAGGAGAGCAACCAAAGTATTTCCTGTTTCCTATAATTAAGGACTCAAAACTCAGTTCTGCCACACACACGAATGCATTGTTTATTTTTAATGTACTCTCCATGGAATATAATCTGCTGCTTTATTTCTAAATCTTAGGCCAAATTCATAATTGGTGTAAACAGCTGCTGCTCAACTGACAAGTCCTAAAATGGGGGCAGAGGAAAAATGAGGTTATAAGGTTTCATCTGCTTACATCAGGAATGTATTTGTCCTATTTGTTCTTCGCTTTAACCTCCTCATGATCTTGGGAATAAGACCAGTGGAAGCAGGGGAGTCTCTGAACTATTATGAAGCAGAACAATTTGGCCTTGCAAACTCAAAGGAACTAGGCAATCCATATATCCATGGGACAGGTCGTGAACATTTGGCTACAATTACTAAAGATGAACAATCCCATATAGCCTGCTGGTAAAATTTCCACACAGTGTGTAAGAGCTGGAGCCTGCCTAAGAAATCAGGCCAATCTGTAAATATTGGGGTGGAAAAATGAGATGCTATAACTTGGAAAGACTTAAATAATTGCGTTGGAAGATTCCCATGCAAGTTGCTGAACATACTATTGGAACTCCATAAATAACAAACAGCCATATGTGTGCTGTTTTTAGCGTATTTTACGTGCTGCCCCTGTTTTCCTGTATGTTTAAACACCACATTCTCCCCAGAACGGAGCACAGGATTGGCTGAACCACTGGCTTGAACCATTGCTCATTTTTGATCCACACTTGAATTGTGAGCTGATCATCATACACAGAATGCCGAATTCTTCCGTCACAGACTGCCATTAATGCAGGCTTGGTACTGGAAAGAGTAAAGGGATATGGTTTGGGAACTGGGTGCTGATGACTAACAGTCAGAGGAAGACATGACTGTGACTGTAATCTCTCTTCCTACCAACTTCCTCATGTTTGGAATACCCACTTTCCCTCTTCTGGGGCACTGAGATTATAACAAACAGTAACAAAAAATAGTAAATATTCTTCCCAGTCACCCTTTCTCAAACAAGGGACTTGAGAAGTGATAGTACAGAATATCCACCTCTCACTTTCCCATTTGAGCCCTTCTATATTGTTTTATATTTCATTCTATTTGACACCGAAGTGTTTGTTTGTCCACTGTGCTGCCTGCAAAGGAACACATTTCTGAGGTTTACTCCCGAAAGGAGTCAAATTTTCTCAGCAGCACAAATCTGTGAGCAGCGTATAAATATTATTCCACTTTAGCAGCTCCGTCACAGTGATACTTATGACTTTTACTGTGACCTGCCATATACATACTTACTATTTGAGTAATTTCTCCTTACAGTATGTATATTCATTTTTTCCAGCTGAAAAGATTTGTTCTTCTTTACCCCCAAAATACTGAAGTTGCTCATCAGTAAAATTTAGGCTGCCCTGCCCATTTAGCCTCATAGCAGAGCAATATCCATTTAATAATAAACAGTAAAAGAAGTTTGAAAGCAGCAAAACCAAACTGGAGCTCAGTAACTGTGACACAGCAACACTAAACACTTGTGCAAATTTAAGCCCCATCTCTTTTTTTGCAGCACAAATGAAGGAAATGAACAAACTAGTGCCAGCCTGAGACTTTTAAATTAATAAAATAATTGCAGAGTGATTAGAACTTTGGCTACATAGCTAGGAATTTCTCCACTGGAATTGAGGAGATCTAGTTTTGGGTTTCTGTTTGGATTTGATAAGAAATGTGAAACCAAGGACAAGACTATTGTCATGCTACTACTCTAGGACATAGACCTGATGGTGCAGGGGATATCTGGGGATGCCTCCAGCACCTGCATTAATTTAGCACCACAACCCTCAGGTGCTTGAAATGGTGAAACTTTCAATGGTACAATATCAGACAAAGAGATTTACCACTCTGGCATGCCCTCAAAGGAAAGGACTTGGCCTTGTGGACCACTCTGAAAGTGAGGAGAAAGGACTGCATTGCCTCGGCCTTCTGCTGATTGAATGCTGAAAGATGAACTTTACAGATCTTGCCTTAGTCTATTGTAGAAGAAGAGTTCCATGAGTTTTGGTCTGTGGACACCTTCCCAAATCAAGAGTATTCGCAGCTGGTTTGTTCTTCATAGATTCTCTTTGTATGCCTTTAGCCTGTGGCTTTGAGGCGATCACAGGTTGGAAACTATTGTTTTGGAAAATGTGTACCTGATTCCTCCTCCTACCTGCCTATGTTCTGAGGAGCCTGAAAGTCATGAAATACCTTGTAAAAACAGTCAAGGATGTGAGGACCTGTATTGTGAAAACTGTCACTATTCATGTTTTGGGATGATTTTTGTTTGTAATAGAAATTCTTACCACTTGAAAACTGATTTTGAAGAGTCAGAAATCCAAATCACTGCAGGTCTCTTATTTCCAATATTGATTTACTCTCCAAGAGTCATTCCAAAACACAATAATTATAGACACAATACACAAACTCACAATAACATATCAATCACTAGGTTATTTGAATTGGGGGACACAACCGAAACTGAACAATATAATTCAATAAAATTACTGCTAATTTTATTTATTGATTTAAGCTATAGTCTGCTCTGATTCTGCAAGCAGAACTGCTGAAAAAGCTTCTCTAACACTTCTGCTGTTTCACGCATAATCTACTCAAAATTTGGGGAGCTCTTGTTTCATATATGATTACTTTATTGCTGTTACTCCCCAGCCCTCGAAATAAATTGTGAAATGGGACTAGCATGGAATCTTGGATCAAAATGGACATCAGTGACATTGACAGCACTGTTAACTTTTTTGAAAGTGCATGCATTTTCCCACGCATGTATCCTTCCTCTGGGGTTCAGCAGTTATGTTTCCTCCTCATTTGTGTGTTGATATAAAAATACAGCTAAAAAGAAAAGGCCCAGAAAGATGACCTTAACTTATTGGGTCTAGTAAGTCCTAGGCAAAGCCCAGCTTTTCCTTGGCTGCCCAGGGATGCTGTAGATTTTGCCTGTGATGGGAAGGAGCTTGGCAAAGGGATCTTCTGTCTCCCTGTCCCCTGCAGTCACCATGTCCCCTTGCTGGTCCCATGCTGTAGGACATGTAGAGCTGGCCTGGTAGCTGTGGGGTAATGAGAAGCCTCAGAAGCCAAAGGGACAAACCAGCCTGGCCCCTGGTGACTGCCATGGGGAGACCGGGGGGGGTCTCGCTGCAGAGCTACCTCGAGGCTGCTTTTGATAGGCAAACTTAAATTTCTCCGGGGTGGTGTTACAGGTCATGCCCTGGCCGTGCTCTGTCATGGGAGGAGTAAGGACACGCCCAGAGACAAGGAGTGGTGGGGGAAAGGTTTAATAGTCCAGCTTCAGAGAGAAATGGGAAAGAAGGAGCAGCAGGGCTGCGTTTAGGGCTTCTTTCTTTAGCAGCAGAGGTAGCAGCCAGGCTATTTTTTGGACAGAAAAAAAAAGAAAAAAAGCAGACTGTGGTGTCCCGGCCTTTGTGTCTCCACCTGCAGCTGAGTCCTTTGTGTGTAGCTGTATCTGCATACACACACACACTCACACAGATTTATGTGTACAGCCAGGTATTGCTAACTAAGTCCCGCACAACCCATCACTGAGCAGACAGGATCAGGTGATGGATATTTTAATCCCATGTTAGCTACTCTTTGGTTTCCTCTGTACTTACCTTCTCAAGGTGGATGTAGCTTATGCTCTGTTCTTTACAGGGAATTTGCATGAGCTTTCCATATACAGATAATTTCTGCATCCTACTCTAAGCTAATTTCTCTTTGATACACATTCTAATGCAAACCTGTTTCACCCATTCCGGGGATATCTGAGCAAGGAAGCAGAACTGTATTCCCTGAGGGAAATGATACAGCTGCTCTCTGCTAAGGCTAGAGCTTAAAGAAACAGTGTTATCTATTGTTAATTCTCTTCATTTACCAGATATTTTCTCATTTTCTTGTGTTGAAAGGCTAACGGTTAAAATGTGGTCCTGACATAAAATAACCATGGAAACTATATATGGGTATTTTGCCTAAGTGGGTTTTTTTAAAGCAAATTATAAAACAAGATTAAAAAAAAAAAGTTTCATTTGGTTTGGAATAGTTTTCCACTGTGCAGAAAAATGAATTACGACTTCCAAAATGAAATGGAGCCCTGGAGCTGCTTCATCCTTGTCCTTGAAACTTTTGAAAAAGTTTGAATCAAGGTCTACAGGAAACTTTTCTCCCCTTCCTTGCAGCTGAACTTCTTAGAATCGCATACACACTTTTCTATTTTTACTTTCCGACCTGGGCCCATTTCCAAATGTGAAGCTGAGGAATTCCTGCACTCCTACATATGTGAGTCCCAGACTGAACTCAAAGGGCTGGCCAGTTTACCCCCCTTTTCCTGCCAGACAGCCTACTTTCATCACAGTGCACAATTGAAATTGGAGACCACTTGGGTTTCCTTACTTTGAAAGTGCTCAGAAGGAACCTTTACAACTCCTAATGAAAGGCTGCAGAGAAGAGCTGAAATTAAGTCAGCAGAGTTCAAGATTTATCTTGGAGCAGAGCCTAATTCAGTTTATAATGCAAAGTCTATGCTGGAGTCCCAGCATCAGGTAGGTTTGGGCTGTCCTCCCTGTGCTCTCAGGGCTGTCCAGTGCTTCCGTGTATTTTCACCACTCTGTAATCCAGTGCAGCAGTCAGCTCCCTTCCTTCTCTGTTATTTGAGGAAGAAAGATGTTGTCAATGCCTTTTGCCTTGAAAGGGATGACAAGCTTGATCTACAAGCTGGGCTGGCGTGGGGGAGGAATGAGAGCAGAGCTCCCTTCCCCCAGCTGCTGTTTGTCTGACGCAGAGCTTGTACTTCTGTTGTTATCAGCTGCTTTGGTAAGATCACAGTGTGCTGGGATTGCTCAGAAGGTTAAAATATGTTGACTGAATTTTCTTCAGCTACCAACGCAAAAGGCTCGCTAATAGCATCACTGGCTGTCAAAAGCAGCCAGCCCCTGCATTTCTCATGGTAATGAAACACACTGGAGTTTTTCATGGTTTATATACATCATGATACCTGTGCTGTTTATGTCATGCCAAGGATAGGAACAATAGTCATTCCAGCCAACAGATCCATCACGGCTTGCAAACAAACACACAAAATTGCCTCTTTCTGTGAATTACTCGTTCTGTATTGATTTGTGATGCTGTATAAAAGGACATGAAGACTTTTAATTTTGGACCTTTTTCTCCTAGTCTTTCTCCCGTGAATCTCAGCTTCTGTAACAGATACCCTGCTGTTTGCTTCGATGACCTCCTGACTGTCTTCAAATCCCATTTCAAGAGCAATCTTTTCTCCCTGGCCTCTGACTCCTATGAGTCTGCCTAATAAAACAATCAAATGGTAGTCCCTAATCCTGCCAGTTTCCCATGCTAAATTCTCCTCTCTAAAGCCCTCTTTTCTTGTGTCTCAGCATCCGGTATCTGTGCATATCTAAAAATAGGCCTTACACAGCCATCAATCCCTCTCCCTGAAAAGTTCAGCTGTGGGGCATTCATACAGTGTAGGAGACCTCAGCTGAGATACTTTTGCCACAGGTGATTTGAAATGATATCTCATCTGCCAGGAAAGTGCCTTGACATGCATGCTAGTCTGGGATGAGTTTTTATCCATAGTCCTGTTGACATTGTTGCACAATTTTTGGGAGACATTTGTTGAGATGGGGCTACATCTGAAAATGCCAGTGTTTAGGTAAAAAAACTCTTAGATAGAATTTAAAGACCCAAGTCCTTGAGCCATTTTAATTAATATTTAAAGCCCCTCCTATAAATCCATATTCATACTCAAGGCAAATATAGACTGAAGAAGCATCTTGTCTTCCTTGCATTTTCTCTACCCCAGGGTACCTTACAGAACAGTCAGTGAGTAAGATGTTTCCTTGGGAGATGAAACACATGCCTTCAAATCCCCTTGTGCTGAGGAGGGATTTGAACCTGAGTTTTGTTCAGACTCCATAAAATCCCTACTAGAGAATCTACTGTAAAAAAAAAAGTCACTTCTGCTGCTTCCTTCATTACCACTATGGATTTAGCTCTTTATTTTTTTGTGTTTGTTTTTTTGTGTTTATTGCATGTGCTTGTAAATGAAGTGCTGCAGAAATGTCAGAACAGTTCAGTTAAATTTTCCACTTTCTTCTTCTTTGGTTGAAATCATTGGGCAAAACTTAACCTTTGCTATCAAGTAATTTTGATTTTCCTGGAAAAACTTATTAAGAATACATGCCCAATTTTACCAAGAAATTGTAGTCACAAACTAGGAAAAAAAAAACCAACCCCAAAAGAACAACATTATCTACAACAGCAAACTCCTGCCAGTAATCTATGATGAAATTTAACCTCATCTCAGCAGAGTGATCTTGCTGCTCTGAGGAAAGCTACCCTGGCTTAATCACACAAAGGTTCTCAATAGTTCAGTTAGAAATATGGGTTAAAATCCTACTGGTGCTGGACTCTGCCTTTATTTGTCTGAGGTAAATAGAAGACTTTTGGACTTTTTTTTTTTTTTTTTTTTTTTTTACTATGAAAGGTCTTGCATAGAGAAAAAATGTTCAGTGGTCCTTATTGTGATCAGCATAGATCAAAATGTTCTTGACCCAAGCTACCCTTTCCCATCAGCTGAGGGGGAGAGCTTCCTTGGGGCTATGACCCTATGGCAGCCAGGACCTCCTCCTTTTAACTGGTGCCGAATGCATACATCACAGCATTAAACTGCTTTGGGCCAAAAAACCCTAGTGTAAATATGAAACTTTATTTTTGTAGTTAGGAGTCTGATAATATGTATGTTCACATGGCACCATATAGCACCATTAGATGATCCTGCAGCTCCTACAGAGGTGCAGAGGTTTTGCCATGTGTTCAAAGCCTTGAAAAGAGGAGAACACTGCCTGTAGAACTGTCAGGCAGCATGGCTCAGAGACATTCACAGTGAGGAATAATGAAGTCACAAACTCCGGTGTGAGGTTCCAAGGAAGAGAAAGAGAAATTGTATCTGCTCTTTTTTAGAGATTCAATTAGATGCTCTTTTTGGGAGAGTAGGATTTCTAGGCCTCTTATAAATAGAAGACCGCATCTCAGCTTGATTACTTCAAAACAGCTTCCTGCAACCTCCCACTAGGAAGATGAGCAATTAGTATAATCACAGCAATAAGTCAAAGACGTTTAATGCTGAAACTTGCATAACAACTTTTCTGCTCCTGGTTCTTTTCTGGGCTATAGGCAAAGAACAGCATAATGGATATTCCCATTGCTGAAAATGCATTGTCCAACAGGTCTTCTGTGCTGGATGCAGTTAATTTGATGCCATTAAATGATCCAACAGAGATGTGGGGTACTGTGGTCAGGGTGGAGGCCTTTTATTATGAACTACAGTCATGCAGATGGAAGCACTGTGAACAAAATGGAAAGCAAAGGTCCTCACTGTGAGTCAATCTGCTAGTAATAAAGGTGCCGCC
This sequence comes from Entomyzon cyanotis, assembly GCA_024500445.1. NCBI lineage: Eukaryota > Metazoa > Chordata > Aves > Passeriformes > Meliphagidae > Entomyzon > Entomyzon cyanotis. The sequence continues at coordinate 12,207,662 of JAKEPQ010000871.1, forward strand.
GGAGAAGATTCCAGCTCGTTTTCTTTTTTCAGAAATTTTCCAATAACCCAAGGTCAGGAAGAAGTAACATGCTTTTGAAAATCATGGAAAAAAGGAATGAACTAGCCCCCTCTTTTGGCTAATTGGGAAACAGTAGTAGGAATTGGTGTTGGCTAAATTGCAGGACCTGAAAGTACTCCTCCTCCTCCTCCTCTCATGTAGAAATCTGTTGTGCTCTCAGGTATCATTTATCCATGTAGCTACTGTACCTTCATTGTATATAGGTGTTATTTTTAAATGTAGACTCCCAGTTGAATCAACATTTTGCATCTTAGGATGTAAGCTCCATGTCTAAAAATGTTCTCTGGATCTACTGGTTCTGCAGCTGATACCATTTCCTAGCACTGGAACTTCAGAGTTGTGCGCAAGATCCTCCTAGCGCAGAATTTTCAGTAGTAAATTACCTGTGGAAAGAATCTCCTGTGGACTGTTGTGGGTCTGGAAGGATATTCTGTCACTGCATGGGAAGGCACAACTTTATATAACATTTTTGTAAAGCATCTGAGGAGAAATGTTTGGTTTTGATAAACAGAGAGTCTCTAACATTAAGTCCACAGCTTCCTGCTACTGGAAAATGGCAGGGATTGGTGACAAAATTTAGCCTTGACAGAAGCTATTAATGCTTCCCTGTCATATCCAGAAGTAACACCTGCATTTTTTATCAGTAATAAAAACAGTAGGGTTGGGCTAGTTTTCTGCCTCTCCAGTGGAACTGGAAAGCTAGTTAGTTTGGAAAAAGCTAGTTACACATTGCAGAAATTTTTTTTTTGGAAAATAGTCTTCTAATACAATCCTCCCAGAACTTTTAAAAAATAAAATCCTGAAATAAAAGTGTTTTTAAATTCTCCTCTTCATAAAGAGAAAAATACCCTTTTATTAACCACAACTTTCAATTATCTTTAAATTGGTATGAATGTACATGTAAGTAATGGGACAATCCCAGAAGCCAGGTAGTGTAAAATATTAATAGAAACTGAATAACTGAGTTATATAGAAAACATAAATTTATATAATAATGCTTTTGCTTTCAATTTCTCATAATATTGTCATTTAAAAAGCCATTTATACAAATATGAAAAGATCTTTGTGCACTTAGCTACTGTTTTAGCATGTGGATAAAGTAGCTGTTTCCAGGAAAAAGAAAAATTTTTGCTTATTTGAATTTTGGATCTTTTCACCACAGTTATTAGTGATAGTTTCATTCTCATGTCCTCATCTAGTTGTGTTGGATCAAGAAATTATCACCTCCAGCCACTTCCTCACCCATTGTTCTGCCAGCTGAATTCACCTGCTTCAATCAAATAGAACAAGATTACTGAAGAATCAGTATATGTACTGTCTGAAAAAATAGATGTAATTTTGTTTGAAGTGGAAAAAAAGCATGAGCACCTTGTGGTGTCAAGGTAGAAAACTTGGTATATGAAAGAGAAATAGGATTAATAAAGAAAGTCAGGCTACAGAAGATGTCAATGTGGACCTTATTTTAAGAGTTCAAGTACGAAAAATTAAAAGTAAAAGCATCCACTGAAAGTTTAAGTTATCACATGGTTTAGAGACTTTTTTTTGCAGTATTTTTCTATGTCACACTATGGATATTTGCAGAACCTAATCCTTCATGCAAAAACTTGGGAATTAAAAGCTACCTGAATCACTGAGCTTCACACCCCCCCCCACCACTGAACTGCAGTCACCTCCAGATGAAAAGTGGGAAGTAAGGAAGAAATAGCATTCATATCTGAACTTGATAGGGAATACCTGAAAAGCCAAATGCCAGGAGACTGGAATTAGCCCTGAGCTATCTGAGAAATGCAGGGTCTGTTCTATGGTTGCAAAAAATCAGGACCTTTTGAGAAGGATGATGCTTTTGTGTCTCCTAACATTGCTTGGCCGTATGTGTTTTCAGTAGCTTCCCAGGGATTGTCTTGAAAATGATGCCACAGCTGCTGCTCCTACATGTTCTTAACCTCCTATCCAGGGAACTGATACACCAAGTAAAACAAATAAATGATAGTTTAATAGACTTATTGTTCTAATGTAATTACTAACACACTCTTGCCTTCACCTTCACCTCCATTTCCCTTTCCCTGCTCCCCAGAGTTTTTCCAAGCAATACTTTTGGCCCAGCCTTGCAAATATCTTTCTTTTTACAGTATATCATAATTCTCATTATCACCTGGCTGTTTTTCTTGGTTCTTGCTGTTTCTGCAGTTTAAATGCTCAGGTTTCCCAGCTGTACTTTCAAGAAAGAAGATTAAGGCTCAAAGAAATCCAAATTTTGTCATTTTGGAAAAGGACAGATCCTTGTTTAGAACATTTTTAATGATACACAGTTCCTTTCATATTTCCTATTTTATACCAGCCCTTGGAAACATCTAGGTGAAGAGCCCCCAGAACTTTTTAAGCTGTCAGCTCTGGGTTGGATTAACAGGGTCACCCCATGGAGGACATTGTGTCTGTGATGTCCCTAGTTGTCTTTTTTGCAGGCATTGGCCTGGTGGGTGAGATCAACAGCATCTTTCTAGTACTGCAGGGATTTTCGAGGTACCTGGAGGAAATACAGAGCCGTAGGAGTAGCAATAGATTTTCTTGGCACTTTGTGTCTCAGTTAGACCAACCAGATTTGGAAATACCATCCTGCATCATTGCTTTCCACTGACAGAATCATCTATCTGACAAAACTAATTTTTCTAATTCATATTTCTAAGTTAGACAGATATTCCTTTTTATTAAAAAAAAAAAAAAAAAGATACAGTGATAGTATGTGCATTTCAAATGTTTGTACTTTTTTCCCCCTCACTTGACAACTTGATTTAAGTTTAAGAATTGTTTAAGATACATTCCTATCTTGTTGAAAACAGACTAACCTGAAAGTGTCCAGGTGCTGGGACTTGCTGGGAATTTTTTCATTAAAAATATGGGAAATGAGTCAGTGAAATACTAATCTACAATGACCCATATCTGATACTTTCCAAGCTTGTGAAGGCATTGCAAGAAATTCCCTTGAGCTTTATTTTAGCCAGAAGAGTTCCAGTTCTTTGGGGCACTTTCTGTGCCCAAACATACTTCATAGCACAGTAGTTGACGGCAAATATCTGCTTAAAAAGGTGGCTTTGATAAGGGATAAATAAACTTTCTGCTTGAAGAGGAGGCTAGACTAAGGATAGGTCTGTACAAGGGGATGTGCACCTTAATGGTTGGACTGCTATGAAATGGTTATTGACCATATGAGTTGGGAGGACCCTGGCAGCAGTTTCCTTACTATGCAATGATTCCTTCCAGAGGTCCATTCAGAGGCACAGCAGGGATGTGTCTCTAATGTTTTGATATCTTTACCAGGTCCTAGACTGTGAATGAAAGTACAAGTGTGGAGCTCACCCGTTTTTCTCCCTTGGTAAGCTGTAATTTCTCCAGTCTATTTGCCTCCATTCTGCACATGCTGGCCATGGTGCAGCTTGTTGGTCTTTCTGCTGACACTGATTCAGCATCAGCTGGACAGTGTCTAATCAGAGGTTTTTCTTCAGCTCTGCAGTTTGGTGGTGCCTTGTTAGATGCTGAGGACATTTGTTTCTCCTGCCTTCATGACCTGACAGAAAGAATCCCAGAATAAGAGCTCTGGCAAAAAAAAAGCCCAGTGGCTTCTGCTGTGCATCAGTGTTGCTTGTAGACTGTATGCTTCAGAGAGGATGTAGGACAGCTGCCATCAGTTTTGCACAACTCAGTGTTCAGCAGGGAGAGTCAGTGCACCCTGCATGGTGCTTGAAAGGCCTTTTGAAAATTGGCAAAAGATTTACAGTGGCCTCAACTGTTCTGGGGCATTTTAATTTCAACTACTGCTGGTGGGGATGTAGAAGAGTAGTGTTGTTTTCCACAGAACCATAATTTCTCCAGTTTGTAAAAAGATTCTATCAGGAGCTTTGTGGATCATTGAGTTAGTTTTTGTCAGGGAAAAATCTTTATTCCAGGCTGCATAATCAATGTGTTGAATTCAGTGTAAAGAGCTAGGGGAGTAAAACCTTATACTTGCATTTTAACTGAATGCATCATAATTTAAATGTCTGTTAATTAGTCTGTGAAGAGATGTCATTTTACCCATGTCATCCTACTCTTTCTTGAATTTCCCTCTTGTTGCAGTTTGTCTCAGAGCATGCTCTGAAAGAATCAGAAACAGCCCCAGCAGATGCCAGACATTTTCAAGCACATAGCTACTGCCTCTGCCCAGAAAAACACTCTTGTGGATGGGAGTGGGTGGGAAGGGCTAGTGAAACTTTTCTTCCCCACTATTAAATTTTCTTTCCTCTCATTTGCCTCTTGCTCCTATGTGCTAAACAGGAATCAAAGCTGTGCCTGTTCCATATCCCACTCTGCTGTCTGCCTTGCAGTTTTGCACAAGAAGCCCACCCTAGCCAAGGATCCCAGCCCTGCACTGTGCTGTATGTAGGGAAAGACTCAGCTGAATCCACAGCTGTACAATCTAAATGTTTGCTCTTATTCAGGTGGGTATTTTTGTTCACCTGAGGAATCTTTCTAAATTTAGTGAGACAGGATAATAGGTAGAGTGGATGGAGAAACAGATGTGCAGGGTAAAAAAAGGAGAAATGTTTGTTATTGCATAAGAGTGACTTGAGGTTTTCAGTTTTCAAAGGCCTGAGCACTGCATTCCTGTAAAAGACAAAGGCCTTGAGTGGAAGGGAGGGGTGGGTTTCTGAGCCACATCTAACACTGGGTGGTGGTGCCCATAGGTCAGAGTCAAATGGCAAGTGACAGTCAAAAGGCATCTGCATTCCTCATTTTATACAGTGAAGAGGAATGCATTTCTGGAGCACAGGTACTTACTTGCTTGAATTCATTACCTCAAGAAGCTCCACAGTAAGGCAGGATGTAAATTTGGTGCTCTGAGCTAGGCCGTGAAAAGACACGACTGATAAAGGACAGATTATTTTTGCATTCAAGGTCAAGCAGCATTTAAAGAACCATTCTGCAGACACAGTGGAAAATTACAGAAGCAGAATTTTTGTTGGCCACTTCATCCTTTGCAGCTCTACAGCAAAACTGGAAAGAGGTGAAAAAAAAAAAAGAAATCAGTCCCTGCTGGTGACTGTTTGCTTATCCAGTCAGAATTTCAGGCTTTTATTACAGGTCTGCCATTTTCTCTGTAATTATTTTAAAGCCTGAGTTTTGTGGGATATAGAGGTTTGTCCACTCTGAAAATTCAAATTTTATTCTTCCATTATGCAGGAGTGATGATGGGAAGCTTAACCCTTAGTCCCTTCTCTGGTCACTGAAGTATTTCTCAACATTGACTGGAGAGACTTTCATACAGAAATTTGTGTGTTCAGATTCCCTCCTCTCCCAGTCCTTGGCCTTTCAACTGAGACTGCCAACAAATGATTGCTGAACACTTGCCAGACAGCAGTAACTTTCAGTCCTCAGTTTATAATAATGCAAAATCGGTATTCTGCTGTCAACCCCTGGTTTATAATAATGCAAAATCAGTGTTCTGTTGCTGGGAATGCCTTATTCATTATGGGCCATGTCCAAATCACTTGAATGTGAATCTGTGGTGATGCACATCAGCTAATCTGCCAGAAATTGCCTCATAAAGGTGCAATTCGCCATACTGGCAACATGTTATATATGAAGTCTCCTTTTTCAGACCAAAATGCACGTTGGCTTATTCCAAGGAGACTAAGAAAGATAAACTCTCAACCAGAAATAAAATTCAAGGGAAAATAGGTGCCTAATTCTGTAAAGCACTACTGAAAAATGCCATCTGTTAATGCTTAAAACAATATATCTTCATAAATATTAAATTGATTCAAACAGCTAGCACACACATGCTCTCTCTCCCTCTCCTTCTTTCATATTTTTCTTTTTTCCATCTCATAGTTCATTTACTTATTTTCTGGAAAGATATGGGATTGATACCCAGGGTCAGGACTGGCCTCATCCAGTCACACAGTAGTGATTCTGTTCCCACTCCCACCAGAGCCCTCTTTGGATACATACAATTAACCTCGGTTAAGTATTGGATATGCAATAGTGTGTAGGCAGCAGAAGAGCTCCTCTGGTTGTTTAGAGCTCTGGCATCAGATGAGAATAGATACAGGGCATGACCTGGCCCTTCAGGGCACTGGCCTAGATTTAGTAACATACAGACTGAAGTTTTTCTGGGTAGCTGACACTGATTTGATGAGGAAACTGCGTGAATGCTTAGCATAATAGTACAAACATCGACAGGATTTCCCCAACCTTATTTAACATAGATGTGTGCTAATACACATGCATGCATTCACATACACACTGTTCTTGCAAGCTTGTAAAGGCTTTTGTGGAAAAAAGCATAATCAGACTTTGATGTAAAGATCTGTAACATGGAAGCATGCTGTGGGCTGGATTAGATTTGTCTCTCTAGTAAATCAATTGACTTTAGTGGGCCTCTGTAAGGAAAAGTTTAGCCACTTATCAATTATTGATATACCTGTTACTTTATATCTACTCATAAACATTTGCTTAAAGTGATTTAACATATGATTTTCCTTCACAGTTTGTAGAAATGGCTTCACACACAAGTTTCTAGTTATGAAAGGTATCCAAAAGCAGTAATGTTTTTATGTCTATGGTTTTCCCAGGCTTGTGTAATGTGATTGTTTCCCTGTAAGCTGCACTCTTACTGTATAATGGGAAAATAGTTTTGGTGTTTCTCCATAACCATATGGAGAATATTTAACAATATGTAATTCAGAGGGCACACCTCTGTGGAAACAGAACCACATACTTCAGTTCATGACCCAGTATATGGCCAACAGGTCCAGGACTGCACAAAGTGCTCTACCCTTAGGGCTGTATCCTTCCTGCTCTGGGGGGGAGGGAAAGTGTGCTGGCTTGAGTACAAATACAGTTTTAATGCCCTAGGAAAAGATGGATTAAACAGCATGTTCCAAGATCCTTTGTCTTCCCTTGTCCTTTGCTAGCTCTGTCTCAACATTGTTAAACTGGTTTAAGTGCAAGGGATGAATTGGGCTTACTGTAGTCCCTTTTAACAGTACAAGGAGTGTATTGGGAAAAACCACAAAAATGCACATTGGAATATCAACAACAAAAGCATTTGTACAGAGCTAAGCTTTATGTCAGGCTATATTGGTTTTCAAATGTTCTCACTTCCAGCAGGCTAGACTCCCTGCTGATTGTGGTGTAATGAAGTTTACATAAAGGAGGAAGTTAAATTTATTTCCATACCAAAAGACAGTGGGTTGAGAAAAATGTAAAGTCACTAAAATAATAATGAAACAGAATGGGTGGAAGAAGAGCCCCCTGCAGCAGGCCATGTTAATTACCCTTGCAGCTGGGAGATCAATTTGCATATATATTCTTTGAAGCCTGTCAGGTATGAATTGAACCACTGAACTGTTACATTTGATAATCTAGCTCTCCAAAGCATTTGTGCTAAAGATGTTATGTTTCATAGGACTAGTTATTTTTTTCAATCTCAAAGTAAAGAGCTGTACTTAATTTGTCCCTGTATAAACAGATCTATGTTTGTGACTTCCTGGAGAACCAGGTTAGCAACATAATCTCATCAAAAGCATTGGTACTGCTGATTAAACACAAAAGAGATATAGTCAAATGGCCCTGACAAGCAGTGAAAGCAAGGAAATTAAAACTTAAAGCTAGTGGTGACAGGCTTGACTCAGAGGATAGTTAATGAGTTATGGAGCTTTTCAGCTCCAGGACACATATTCCATTATGTTCTGTACTAGTAGTGACAAAATTGTTGCCATCTGATGGCTGCTTCGTGGCTGGAATGAACCTACTGTGTGGTCCCAGGAATTTTGCAAGTTCATTTGTTTTGCACTAAATGTTAGTGTAGCATCCTAATGCCCACGTTGCAAAATTGTTTGCAGTGAATGGTAGCAGTTTACCACCTGTTGGCAGCAGTTTCAGACGAGCATCAGAGATTTATAGTACTGTTGGAAAACCTGTTTCTCGGTTTGAGTAATCTAGACTGAAACCAGTAGAAATGAGGGCTTCCATGGAACAAAACCCATGCAAAGGGAGAAACTGTGCATGAAAATGAATTTTACACAGGAACAGGATATGAACTAAAGCTTGCTTGTTCTTGTTTAACAAAAGTGGGAGAATTGTATAAAACAGATTTCATACAACTAATATGAACTCATGTTTTTAGACTTTTTTAATAAACAATAACAACAATAACAACAACAAACCCCACAACTCCCTCCCTAAAAGAAAAAAAAAAACCAAACCCAGAAGTAATACCTAATCTGAGTTCTTCAGAAAAACATATTACCCATAACACATTATTCTGAACAGAGATGAGCACTGATTCTTCAGATATTTCCTAGCATTGGATCTAGGGCAATACTTTTCTGGTAATAATTGCATGTAATATTGATGTAGACCAAATGTTCCACTTACAGTGATCAAGAGCCTTAGAAACACCTATGGAGATTAAAAATTGGTGCATACCAGAGAGTACATGCTAGATCTGGTGTGAGGGACCAATGCTTTCCATGTTTTCATTGTGGACTTATTAAAAACTCTTCTATTCTATTCTGAAGCTGCTCCTTTTTGCTGTTGCTTTTTTTTTCTTTTTTGCTATTTGTGAAGAAAAGTTTTATACAAATGTTCTTGCCTTCCCTGCCTGTCTTCACTGACATAAAAGATCATCCCAAGTGTTTCTTGCTTTTCCATTTCTGAATGGGAAGAGTTAGACTCCAGGATGGTCAGGTCAGGGCATGGTGTAGGGTAGGTGGAGAGTACAGTTAATTTGTGTGTCCAGTTTGCTTGAAACTAATAGTTCTAAACATCCAGCACCCATATGAAACACTTTTCGGGAAGATTTATTCTGAAGGTACAAGAGAAATACTTTGCATTTTTGCAAAATTTAATGATTGTTGGGCCAAAGAGGAATTTTTATAGTCCTTAGTGAATCATAGATTTGTTAGCTGACAAACCTTGTTCATGCAACTGGTTGTTGGTAGCAGTTAGAGAAGCTTAGTTACATTTTCTCCCTTCATTAAAGTGTGAGCATCACTGGAAAATGGGACATTTGGGGCTCCCTGATTGATCTAGGATTGAAAAGAGAGGTTGATACTCAGGTCTCACGGAAAATTAGATGGAGTTGCGTACCCATGGTATAAACTCAAAATATCTTACCCAAAGTCAGCTATGAATTGGAGTAATTTTATGTCCCAGGGAGGACTGTCAGGATAGCATATAAAATAATAGATTTTTTTTAGAGAGAGAGAGAAGCTGTTCTTATTATTTATACCTCTCTAAATCAGTGTTACTGTATTTCCTCACTTGTATGCAGTCTTTCAAAATAAAAGAGCTGGCTGATATAATTTTAATACTCTTTAATATAACAAATCGCTTGCATGAAATGTGTTTATTTAATGATCATATATTAAAGATAAGAGTATTCTTTTCTTTTCCTGGCAAATACAACTCTTCAGGTCTAAAATGAACTGCAGGTAGTTATAATGCAAACCATGCCTGGAAAAATAAACTCCTTCTGTATTAGCTTAAGCTCTTTGAGATTTAATGAAGTCTTACATTTGTTGATCAGATGTGCAAAAGGTGTAGTGCAAGCAAAGCATTCAATTCATAACAGGGAGAAAGTTTTGTACAGCAGAAATCTTACCTTACAATGGAAATGTAGGTAATCATAAGCATTGAACTTCAAGTCTTTTTGAAGGATGTGCAGTGAATGCAATAGTCCATATAGAACACCTAAGATGTAGAACTGTTTATTTCCCTCCAATTTCCTTTATTTTAGCAGGAAGAGCACTATGTAAGTAGGATGAATGTAGAGAATGTGGGATATACTTCACAAAACTATTTGCTGGTGTTTCAAAATTTCTCCCGTTTATTTCCATTTTTAGAGATATTCTTTGTTGTATTGTGATGATTCCACCTGGAATTTCCTATCCATAATGATTCTGTGCTTCTTCCCCCTGTTCTGTTAGGGTCTCTCTTGCCATCTGTATCCAGCAGTTACTTCATCACACAGTGTCTTCAGGTTTGCTCACCAATTGATTTTTGTTGTTGTTGTTATATGCTATTTAGATAATGTTTTGCACAAGTGTTATTCATATTTCTTTTATGGTTGAATTTCAACTGTTCCCAAATATTTGTAATTGGACTGGGTTTTTTTTGTAATGAATCATCAGATAGGGCACTGTGTACAGCATGATTAATTAGTGATCTGACTGATAGTGTAATGAATATAATAACTGAACAAGCTGCAGAAAACAACAACAACTATATATATATATATATATATATATATATAAACGAAGAAAGGTGGAAACCATAAAATTTTGTCTTCAGATAGGTTTCTTAGTTGAAAAGGCTATTTCCTTTTAGCTTTCTTGCATGCTGAAGATTAACTAGAGGACATGAATCCCAAGGGGCTATATGAAACACAGCACGTGTTGGATTCTGAGGTGAAGAGTTCAAGAGAGTGTCAAGTTTTTCTGATATCACCATGAAATCTGGAAAAAGATGAAATAAAACAATCAGCTTGAAGGTTTATTAATTTGTTTTGAGTTACAATGACAAGGCACAGAGAGAATGTTAAGAAGCAGTGTTTAATAAGCATTTGCAAATAACCTCTACCAAGGGGAATTCAGAAAAGGGAGGCCATCTGAAAACAAGACAACCTTGATAACAAATCATGAGGCTTTGTTTGTTGAGTTCCTTCTTTCCCTAATGGTGACTACTTGTACTGTTGTTTATCCTTCAGGCCACAGCTGCTTTAACAAGGAAAATTTCAGACTGAATTATGGGTGGGATCTTATAATAATAATAATGATAACAATGATGATAGTGGTGAATATCATCTTGCTATTACCTGCCTGTCCTACATATTCTGAGCAAACACCATTATCTTTCAGGCCCACATAATTTTTTCCTACTTTTTAATTTTACAAAGTTATTAATTTATAACGTCACACTGTCTCTGAAAATGTTAAAGATGACTACCTGACATCTCTTTCCACATTACTATTTGTTGACCACTGAATGGTGGTTGTGAGAGGGAAAAGAACTGGCCACTTTCTAGGTTGGCTTTTTGTCAGCTGGTGCTGTAAATGTAGTAGAACTTTGGTTGATAATCACATTGTCAGGGTTGTACAGGATATAACTCTACTTACACACCATTGGGGTTCAAATATGACATTGTGCTTTTCCCCATCTATAAGAGAAATATTAATGCTGTGCTAAGTTTTCAGTTCTGCAGTTATCTTGTGTAGCTTCTATAGCAGCACTCTTTTGTTCAAGGTTTGTGAAAAAAGCAGTGTGGAAGAGACACAAACATTAAGGTCCAGACTTCTGCATCTCCATTTCTTCCAATTTAAGAAAAAAAGACCATGAAATGAAACTGTGAGAGGACAGGGTCACTAATAGTGCTATGGAATTTTCCTTGCCAAAATGTGTTGCAGATACAGAAATTTTACATGTGTCACAAGAGAAACTGGACAAGTAATTGAAAGAGAGATGTATTGAGTGTTATTAAACAGGCAAATCACATCAAAATCAGGAAATAGCTGAAAATAGCTGGGAAAGTATAATTTATTATATTGTTGTGCTTCCCTTTGTATCTGTCTATGGTCATTGCTGTTGACAATGTTCTGGGTTGCATGGATGTTTTGTTTGCACCAAAATGGTCAATGTATGTCCCAGGGTCTTTTCTGTCCCTCTAGTTTCCCTTCTGAACCATGGATACTCTCTTTGTACACTGTGAAGTCAATTCCCTTTTTCCTCACTATTGTCAAGTAGAAAACAATTTCAATTTCTTTTTGTTCTGCTCTCCTGCTGTGTTCTCTGGTTTTATGGGCATTCCTTTGAATTTTGCTTAAATTACTATAAATGTTCTAAATCCAGGATTAACTGATTTTACCTTACTCTATTTCCCATTTTCCAAATGCATTTTTTTCCTTTTCATTCACAAAGACAATTTAAACAAAACTAATTTCACTTTGGTAATGTGAACACCCTGTACTAGAGTCTTCCCATTCTAGTGGGATTCATCTTTGATCCACCAGTTTTGGTTTGCATGATATAGGATATAATTCACTCCATGTACAACTACAGTTTTCATTGTTACAATTCATGTGCAGTATATTGACATTACTCATTATAGTTCTCATAATCTGAGACTTCAAACCTTAAGAGTTCAAGTTAGGAGTAGTTCAAATGCTGGAGTTAAAGTCAAGGATGTCTGAAAGTTGAGCAAAAGCTGATTCCCATGTATTAATAAGTTTTTCACACAGATTCCTCAGTTTTGTATGTTATTTCAACTTTATTTTTTAAGGAAACTTTTCTCAGTATATTTTATGGATTCAATTGACAGGTTGGGGGGGAAACTTCCACTAGTTCCAGAGATTAAAGATCTTAACAGACTTACCAATAAAATTCAAGCTGGTGGTTTTCTTTTGGTTTTTTAGCTTATTTTAATGACATGCAGAGTGATACTCTTAGGGAATTCCAGAGATGGTTATTTCATATGCTGAAACTGTCTGTACCACCTTGGATGAAGGCAGTAGTGCTCATATCTGACCAAACCCCCCCTATTTATACTTTATTGGGATGGGACCTGTGTGTTCAAAGACTGATGGGGAGAAGATCGCAACTTTGTTTTGTTTGCAGAGTTCATGTCTAGCTCTCAGAAAGAACAGACATTACTACAGTTTTCTCAAATCTTTAAAGAGTATAGGTGTACTACAAAGACCATGAAATTGTCTTTGACTAGAATTCAAAGGTAAATATATTGATATGTTTGCAAAAGATGAAACATGAAGGTGTTGTGTAAAAATCTCACATGGGAATGAATGTATGTGTAACAGCTACTGTTAAGGTGAGGAGGAATTATCAATAGATTTAGGGTTTATATTTCTGTTCGAGCTTTCTGTTGTATTTCAGGCAATATTTAGACTGTTTTATGACATTTTGAGTATAGAAATTGCACTTTGGTGTGTGAAATGTAGTATCTAGTTTCAGCTTTTAAGTTACTGCACACAGCTTAATTATGCTTAATGTCTCAGAAAAGACAAGAGTGCTCTCTGCTCCAGCAAAGAGTTAACCCAAACTTTAAGAAGGGAGTTTAATAGAGCTATACAAAATATTACCTCAGTATTCCACTCCAGTCAGTTATTTGTGCAGATGTGAATTAATGGACTGTTATAAAGGTATGTGATTTCTGCTTTTCAGTCAAGGAGAGATGATGGCCAAAGTTTCGTTTCGTGTACTACCATTAAGTAAAATCAATGTGCTAATAAAAATCTCTGCATATCTTTTAAGAAGGAACTTCTTAAGAATTATTAAGGATAGGGGACATTTATGTCCTTTGAGAAGCAGGGCAGCCCTTGGTCTTTAAACATCACCTGAATGTGTTTAAAACTGCTTACCTCAGTTGGAAATGTTGAGGCTACTAGAACTGATGCCATATATGAAGTTGGAAACATCCAATTGTTTGTGTATAAGCATTTTCTAGTAAACTCTGGTCTACTTGAGCTTATACAAAAATATTTTGCAGAAGGCTTCAAACTGCCATCGAGCTATGACATATTTCTGAGGGTTGATCTCACTCTCACTGTGTGTCATGAGTTCATGAACATTTTTTCCTGGGTATATGTCCCAAGTTTAAACATTTAAGTGAAAATTCTGTTTTAAAATTAACCTTAATAATGCATGTTAATATTTAATGAGACTGATGAGCCTTCACAGTAAATAAACCAATACTAACTTCTTTTTGGTATAAACCACCATAAAAGGTGGTTGTTGTCAGAGAAAAATATGTTCTTCCCTGAACAAAATAACTCAGACCTGCAGACTTCTGAGCCAAACTTATAAAAGGTTGTTATGAGCAGAGCACAGATGTGGGAGTTAGGGCTCCCAAATTGTAATTCAAACACCCATTTGAGGTGAAGAATTTCTGACTCTCTCATCACTCCCCAAACACTCTCATGCCTCCAAAATATAGTCTGAAGTACAGAATAGGAGGCATATAAACCTTATACTATTCTCTGTGCAGGTTTATATATAATTCGTAATTTTTACAGCTTTGTGTTTGTAAATGTTTTAAAACTGAAAAGCATTGTGTGAGAGCTAAATCTTCTTGTAATAGCTTAAGTAGTTCTAGTGCAATAACATACATTTCCTCTTATCACTTTAATTACCAAAGGCAATTGATAATCTCTCTTTCTTTTTTGGTTGGTGAGTGCTTTTGATTTACATTCCTGTATATGCAATTGTTCCCCGAAAAGCTAGCCTGCATGAAGTATAGAAACAGAAAAAAAATTTGCTTCATAGGGACAGCACACATGTAGCAGCACACAGACTTTGGTGATAATGTTGTTGATCTTTTTGGAAAGTTTACTTTCCAAAAGTAAGGACTTAATTTTTCCAAAGCCATTAAGAAGAGGATGAAGCTGCTGTAGTCTTGGTCGAGGTGATATGTAATTTTTCTCTTCCACCTTTGCCCTTTGGTTCTCCTGGATAAAACTTTTGTGGAAGTGAACTGTGTGTTTTGCAGTATGTGATCAGCCATGGGCTTTTCTGAAGGATGTCAAAGTCTTTAAATATGTGCAAGTTATGCAGATTGTGAAAATAGTGCCTAACAGCAATTTATGTTTTAGGTTCTATGTTATAATGTTCTAGGTAACCTTAGAACATTATCATTCAAACTTCTATTTAGGACTAAGATCACATCATGCTTATACATTAGGGTTATGTTCACAAACTTCAAAGTTTACTCCACTCACTTAACAATTGGGACAAAAAATTTTCATCCTTGACAAAGATGGATAATTTATAAGGTGAAGATTGTCAATGACTTAGTCTTTACTGCTCCATGGCAAGGACATAGAAGGGACATGCAAGGTTGATGAAGACATAGCAGAGAAACTCAGTGAAATCTTTGCATAGGCATTTAGTGCTCTGATTCTCACACCTGATGCATTTCTGTAGCAGATTGGCTATAAGATATAGATTAATTTGAAGTAAATGAAGAGAAAATATTAGACTAGTCAGGCAGGTTAGGAAGGTCACAGGGACCAGATGGCATAAAATCAAGAGTTCTGAATATGAAATTCCCAAACTTCTGGCTAGGGGATGTAAAATGTCATTAAAAATGGGCACTGAGATAAAGGAATAGGACAGCTGTTGTATGTGCCATCTGTCAGAAGGGCTTTAGAGATGATCTTGGGGATGACAAACCAGTGAGCCTGATTTCCATTTCTGTTAAGACTGTGTATATGTGTATGAATGAAAAAAACCTGTGTAGACGAAGTTACATGGCTTCTGGATTTCAGGGATGTTTTCAGTAATAGTAACAATAAATGGGATCAAATAGTCAAAATACACATTGTTTTTTAGAATGTCTTTGATCAGGCTCCCCACCAGAGGCTCATTACAGAAATTGTGTTGCCATGGGATTGGAGGAAAACTTTTTAAAGAAGAGGAATCCATACTAGGCCTTAATAATGGCAACATATCAGAATGGAAATTGATATTTGGACCAATTTTAATCAGCATGTCTGCTTTGGAGAAGGCAGTGAACAGTGAAATCTGCAAGTCTGTGGATAAATTCTCTGTTCACAATCAATGTCATTTGAGTTCAATATCAATGGCTTCAACGGCGAGAATCTCCAAAATAAAACTAAGTAGACAAAAGTCAGCAGGTCGAATTCAATCTGAAGAAATGCATCTAGAAAAAAATAGCATGAACCATGCTGACATGATGCTGAACTCAGAACTGACACTTAAAATCAGAAAGGGACTTTCTGACATTTCTCTGAAATCAATGTCTCAGTGTCAAACAAAAAAGTGTTGGGCATGTTTAGAAAAGATAATGAGATTATCCTTGGGAATAGAGAGTGCCTGAAATAAGAGGACAGCAGGGCATCACTCTGAAAACTGGTGTGCCCATATCCTGAGTATCGTGTGCAGTTTGGTCTTCACATATGAGAAAGGGTGTAGCAGAATCCAAAGAAGTATGGAGAAAAACTAATAAAATGTTCAAGGTGATGGGGCAGCTGCCTTGTGCAGAGACACTGAAAGGCTGGGACACTTCATTTGAAGAAGAGAAGGCCAAGGAAGGCTGTGACTGAGGTTCATGAAATCATATAGGCAATAGATAAACTGAATGCACAATGACTGCTCACAAAATCCCATAATTCTAGATCTATGGGAATTTGAAATAACCAATAAGGCTTTTGTTTAAAGCCAGTGAATGTCGTCCTTAACACAGTAAATTTCTTGAACTGACACTCACTAGAGGGGGTGGAATAAACTGCTGCTGGCAGGTTTGGAAAGGGGTTAGTCACAGATAAGTCTCTCACAAAGATGCCCTTTAGTTCCTTTAATACTGGGCAGGAGTGTATCCACTGACAATATTAAACCATTCCCCACACTGAGAACATCTGTGTTGGACTGCAGAAAGCGACCAAGCTTCTTGTGTCTCTGTTGTTACTGCAGGCAGCACACTGGGCTGTATGAACACTAACCTGCCCCTCAGGGGCATTTCTTACTTATCCTTTTCCCTTATTCAGTCAAAGAATTTTGTATGTGGTTTCTTTCAGTGAATGCCAAGTCTATTTTTTAAACAAGACTGACTTTTTTATGGTCTCACTGATGAGGACTGCATATACATCTGCAGCACCCAGGTTGTCTCAGCCACCGTGAAGGTATTGGTATTAGATAATGATTTCTATGCAGAGATCAAGATAGTCTACAGGTTCTGCTTAATCTGGTAAATCAACAAGTAAATTGCAAGTCCTGAAAAGGTTAGGCAATGTTAAAAATGGAGTATACAAAAAGGGCAAAACCAGCGATCTCTCAGATGAAAGGAGAAAGAAGTTTCTTATGCCATTTTGTTTTCCCAGCCAGTAAAACAAGTAACAAATACATCTGTATTGTATATATAATGTCATAGTCATGTACAGCAAATTAAGGAGAAAGTAACAAGTCAATAGGTTTCTGGTTGTACAAAAATAAATATCATAGGCAAATAGAAGTGGAATAAATGAAGTGCAGTGTCACATTTTATGTCATTTACCTAACTGGTAAGTTATATTGCCACAGGCCTCTGCAAGAAAGAGCCACCTGATCATGTGCCTTGGGTTACATATTACAAAATGTCTTAGCATTTCTTTCCAGGGTAAGGAACACGTATATAATTGAGTTAGAGAACAAATACCAGGGTACAGCAAACTTTGAACTTCTTATTTTGAAGAGATTATGTGGGAAAATAATGAACAGATGGCAAATAAGAGGAATATGTTGGAATTTCTTCTGCCTGTGAGGCAGAGTAATCTCTCCTTCATTTTGGACAGTCGAGGGACCATGCAAAAATTTGAAGTTTTTAGATATCAGGGCACAGGAAGCCTGTGTTGTGTAGGGGAAACATTTAAATCATTAAGTTGTGTGCTATGATTACACTCAGCTGGGTAACCTGGGAAAGGGGTTCTACATGAAGGTTTAAAAATAGTCAAATATTCTGATTTACAGTGCAATTTTATGTGAAAAGATGGCTAAATATAATTTTAATTTTCTTGAGAAAATAATTTTTATTTAGGACTCCTACATAATGCAATGAAATCCATGAATTTTATTTATGTTCTTAAAGTAAACCAGTACTTCTGTTCTGTTTGGATTAGAAATAAAATTAGGAACATGTTAAAATACTGTCCTGAATGTCCTAAGGTAACACTGAAAAACAATCTTATAAGATAAATTAATGAAATCTATTATATATTTATTTAGATTTGATAGAAAATAATGCTCACATAAAACACATAGTAATAATTAGGCTTATAGAAAAAATCACTCACTGTATTAATAGCAATATGCAGGTAAATTTGCTTTATTATCTCACTCCCTTGAATAATCAGTAGATAGAAATATTAAACTACAGAATGACTGAACGGATCGCTAAATTTAAATAGGGTACCTGATTTTTCAATTGATGCACACTGATGTACAGAGTGCTCTCTCTCTCGCTCTAATCAATATGGTTTGCATACTTACACAGCAAATCTCAGAAGTCATTTCAGACCCATCATTGTGTGCAAAAAACATTTCACAAATCCTTTGGAATACTTAAACGATTAGAGAAAATTTTCCATTTGGATTAGAGAAGAAATTTTTTTAATAGAATATATTTTCTGAATTATTTCCTCTTCTCTAATAAAGCAGACTAGATTAAATTGAGAACCCAGTATGAAAGAGCCACTGGGATATCTATTATTTCTTCATCCTTTTATCCTCTTGCAATTCTCTTGGGGAAGTGTACATGTATATGCTGCATGAAATGTTATTAACTGACATTAAGTCTCTCATCCCCTTAGGCCGTGGCTTTTTTCCTCCCACTGTACTGACCATTAAGCAGTTCTCGTGGATGTGATCTGGAAATTGTTGTATTTATACCTTCTCAAGCACATGTCTTAAACTACTCATTAGCTTTTTATATTTCATGACTTTGTAAGCCTCATATACGTTATGATATCAATTATGTTTTAGTGTAATTATGTGAAAGTGATAGGTTATTGATTGGTTCTTTGTTCTAAATGTGTGCCAGTATCTTTTAATGCATTATATCTCATCTGTTTGGTATCTTTCACTCTTCTTTCTGTTGTAAATATGTATGATTAAGGACAAAGTAAAACTTCCTACCCAGATCCTTGGAGGAAGCCACATGGAATGGTTTTGCTTTGGCTGATTTGTGTTGGTGGAAGGCCATATTTGGTGGCTTGTTCTTTGAGTGGCAAAATTAGGAGCACAGTTCATGCCCATGCACACCTCTGAATAATTTTGGAACATCGATTATTTGAGTTAGTGCAAATTGGTTGCTGAAAGATAGCATGAGAGGTAGCATGGTGAGAAGGAAATTAACTCTATTGTGCAGATCTCTTGGTTGCATTCTCTACCAATTATATGTAAAATATCTTGCCTGTTTGTACCCTGTTCCTGTATAACAGCAGCAACAGAGAACAAGTACAGTGTATCTCCTATTCACTTTCCTGTTTGGTTTAAATGTCTCCAAGCAGAAGCACCCACCCAGGTTTAATATTCAAATATTCATTTGTACTAAAATATTGTGCTTTTATTTTTTTTCTTTTTTGAGCTTAAAGGCTCAAAACTTCAACTCCCCTCCCCATGGAAAAAGCAAAGGATGATACCAGTACAAAAATCTCATTTTACACTGCACCTGAACTGTCTCTCTGTTTTTATATTTTATGGTCCTGCAGTTCTTTCTTCAGTCACTGACTGCATTAAATTATGTAGAAGCACAGGCTTGTGACACCTCTGAACCAACCTGCAAGAGAATACAAAATCTTTCTTTTGCTTTCACCCTGAATCAAAATTAAATTCCAAAAATTATATACAAATAATATCACCAGTCTAATGAATGGAATTAAGGAAAGGCAAGGGCAAAGCCATCAGTTTTATTACCTACCGGTGCTGAAGGATTAGTACTAGAATTTGTATGAATTTACATTACTAAATGGTCTTTGAATGTGATAACTGGGTGAAATTCAAGTTTGTTAATATTTCTAAACAATAGCAGAAGATGAGCTCTCTGCCAAAGGCTTAGGGCTGAAGCAAGGAACATTGAGTTCCCAGTCACAGACTTGCAGGGTGACCTTGACAAGTCACAGAACATATCTGTGCCTCAGCGGGAGATGGGGGATATTAAAACATTTCCTAGCTAGCAGAAGTGTTGGTAAGGTTCAATTAATCAAAGTCTTTCAATATCTTCACACAGAAGGGTCCAGATAAGAACAAAGTATTATTGTTACTAAAGCAGACCTCTCCCGAGCACTTAATTTTTCATTTTATATAAACTTTTTTTAGCTTATATGCACTGTCAGCATACAGAGCCATAGATCCTTCAGACCTAGTTTGTGTGGAGCTTGTCAAGATACAGCTGGTTTTGGTGCTATATCCCTATTAGGATATGACACAATACATCATAACAGCTCCATCAGAGCCATTAGGGTGTAAGCTGTCAATGTGTAATAAGATTACTATGCATTACATCTGGTGGTGCTCTGATAATTCTGAACTAGGTATGCTATTGTGGAGTCTACAAAGCCTTTCAATATTGATGTTGCAATGCTAATGAATGCAACAGTATTATTTTTACATAGAAATAGAATATGTTCTCCAGTATGTGTGAAGAGAATATTTTTGTAAAAGAAATAACTTTTCCAGAAAACTCCAAAGATACCCTCCTTACCTTCTTCATGTACTAAAAATCCACAAGTATTTTTATTTACAGATGAGGGTTTTACTTGTTTGAGGGAAGGACAAAAGTCTCTAAATAATAGCCAAAAATATTCAAATATATATAATCCAATAAGTGGCCTTGGATGCGCTAGACTATAGGAAGTTTGCACTCAGAATAGCGACCGAGATAGGAACAACTTCTGATGTGCTTTTTGTTTCTATGAAAAGTGCTGTTTTCAGACCAAAAAAAAAAAAAAAAAAAAAGGAAAGATTATGTTGCTTTACCCATAATATTACTCACAGTAAAATTTAGATAGGAAAAAAGAAACATTCAAATAAATTGACGTGCATTCAAAACCTTCCGCTGATTGTCTAACAACAATCCAAGGAAGGTATTATCAATGAGAATCATAGAATGACTTGTGCTGGAAGGGGCTTTAAAGATCGTCTACTTTCAATCCCCCTGCCATGGACAGGGATACCTTTCAGCAGAACAGGTTGCTCAGAGCTCCATCCAAACTGTCCTTAAACACATCCAGGGATGAGGCATCCACAACTTCTCTGGGCAATCTGTTCCGGTGCCTCACCACCCTCAGTAAAGAATTTCTTCCTTGTATCTATTCTAAAGCTATTCTCTTTCAGTTTGAAACCATCCCACTTTGTCTTTCACTACATGCTCTAATCAGCAGAACCTTCTGATTCAGACAAAGATGCTATGTTAGGTTTGTTATTTCCTGTCTGCACAACACCTGAACATCAACCGATCAGCGGTGAATTTACACTTTTCATACCTTTTTGAAGGACCCTTCATTGGGAGAACTGGAGTGCTGACATGACTGGGCACTGTAAAGTCTGTAGCAGAACAGGGAGAAAAAATGAGCTTTGCTGCTATTTTAAAATCATCACCAGCAATCTGTAATTCTATGTATGAAACTCTTGTTCACAGTATCCCATTATTCCTGAAATTAATTGTCGCTCAAAGTGAAAAAGATTACCAAGCTAACAGACATATCCCTGTGGAGTTTTCCTGAGAACTTGTGCAAGCACACATGTGAGCCTGCCTAGGAGAAGGTTGTGGTAAGCCTTGAGTAAAGAGAGGTGAAGGGAAAATACAAACTCCAAGTGCTTACAATATATTCAAGTCTTACCAGAGAAGACTGTGCTGAGTGGCTTCAAAGGGGCTTTAACATAGCACTTGGCCAGCAAGAGTGTTAAATCTTCAGGAGGTCTGAAGTCTCCTAGAAGAGGAAGTTATAGCCTCTCACAATCAGTTGTCTTGTGAAGCTGTGAGCTGTTTGATTTTTCTGAGTCTGCAGGGGGGCACAGGCAGGCAGACCTAGAGTCAGAAAAGCTTAATAAATTTTCTAGAAATATATATTCCAAAAAGCTCAGACTGAGTAAGAAGAGAAAACAATACAGTCATTTTTCATAATGATAAAAAGTCTTGTTCAAAGACTTTCTCATTAAAAATTAAATAATTTTTGGTGCAGGGATAGAAGGTAAATAGGAAATGCATTTGGAGACCTGACACTTATGCTGAATAACAACCAGGAAAACATGCTGTGGTCCTTGAAGGAGACATAGAGCAAAACTAAACAAGAAAAAATACAGAATAGAAAGGTAAAATTTAAAAAAAGCAAGTGAAGTGAGGAGAAATGCCAATGATCTGACAAGTAGCATGAGCACAGGCTTTTTCTGTTATTAGGGCAAACAGGAGGATGTAAGAAATTCAAATGCTTTGTGAGTACAGGCTGACATGGGGAAACAATGTGCTGAAGGAAAGACTTGCTTCCAGGCAGAAAGAATTTGCTCATTTGAAATAGTAGCTAGCAAAATCATATGGAAATAACAACAAGATTCTATGTCAGCATTTGTGTCTTTGGCTAGAGTAGTCCACACAGGAGAGAATGAGAAAAGTCAAAGAAATGAATTACATCTTTTACTCAAGAAAAAAATCCCCTCTTATAAATAAATGAGCTTTCACAGGTATGAAAAGACATATAAAATGCTGATGAAGAACAAAACTGTAAGAACAAATCTATCTCAAGTGTGACCATATAATTTCCCTTATGTGGAATTCCCAAGAACATGTCATGGAGTTTTTGGAAGAGATCTTTAGCTTTTCATGACAAAATGTTCAAAACTCAGAAGTCTTCTGAAAGTATTAAAATAGACATTAAAGCATGCTGGTTTTCATTGCAGTGTCAAGGACAGAGTAAATGTGGAGAAAATTTTAAAAAAATTAGTTAATTCAAAGACCTTCCCAAACTGAGCAAGAACACCAAAGAGCATATGCCTTCGAAAGCAACATTTGCTGAGACAGCAGGAATCAAATTCTTCCAGAAATTAAATGCTTCCTTGCCCTCACTACAGGTTTGTTTCAATTTTCTTCTTTTATTTTTTTTGGGAAGGCTATTTTTGAACCACAGTTCCCAGATGGTTAAAACCTTCTTCTGATTTCCAGCCTAAATTTATTCATAATCAGTTTATATTCATTTGTCCTTGTGCCAGCACTGTCCTTTAGTTTTAATAGTACATCTATATTGTGTAGGTATTTGTAGATTAAATTATTAATATGACAAAAGATAATATCAATGTTTAAGAGACATCACTAGCTGAGATTATGAAGATAAAATTCACTGTTGCAACAGCTGCTTGATCATAAAGTTATGGCTTAAAAGGATTATAAATACAATAAGATGTGTTTTCACATCACTTCTAGGGAAACTAATATGTATCTTTTTATTACTTTTTTATGATATTCAGTAATGAAATACAGTTAAAATAAATTCCAGTAAAACAGGTCTTGATTTTAGGAAAAAGCAGACTAGGTGGAGTTGCTGTTTGTTTATTATATACAAGAGTCTATTCTTCAACCTTGGTATAAGCGATAGGATGGGTTTTCCTTTGGACCACACTAATTGTTTGGTTACAGTTGGAAGCAATATGACAATTATTTTCCCACTGCATAACAACCAGTCAATTTTGAAGTAGGTTTGGATAAATGGGTTTTTTAGGGAGAAAAATTAAAAGCATCAGGTTGAAGGAAGACTTACCTGTGGAAATATACTATAAAGTCTATATTGCTTCATTTTAAAAGCCCTTTTGAGCAGTGAAGGTGCCTGTGAGTACCAACAGTCCTTGATATATTAGTATATGAATACCCAACACTAATAATGGTTTCTAGGTATTTTCTCTTTCCTGCGTGAAGGAGTAATGCTGAGTAAACTGCCGCTTGTCAGACCCTCTAGGAAATATTACAGGGATTACCCTGCAGCATTTTCCCTTCTGTGAAGGGCAGATTGAAGATGTGTGAAGAAAAATATCAGAAATTACATTTCTTGGCTGAATGTATGGAATTTCAAATTTATCTTCCTATTCTCAGTGTTAATTACCTGCAGCCGGTCCAACAATGCTTACCAATAACTGGACACCTGATTCCCTATGCTCTGTATCCTTAAGTATTGGTCTGTATAAACTCTGACAGGGCTGAGCTGGTGACTCCCTTCTGTCTGTCCTTCTGTTTTTCCTCATGTGTTTTTGGGTAGTATGGGGCCTTTCTTTTTCAGTCTTTTCCACCTGACTAAGCCAGGGCCACCCAAGACTCCTGACCCGAAGCAATGCAAGCGAATAGGCTGGCTTGCTATTTGCACTGCCTTTCCATGCGATGCCGCTGCTTTGCTCAGCAGACAAGAGGTACCAGAGATGTCTCAGAGATGAGGAGAGTGTGTCTGCTTACCTGCTCACCCTGTAGCTCTGGGGAACAAGTAGGGTAAATATGACAATAGCAGTTTGTGTCCACAACAGCAGGTCTCCCATAAATACTGTGAGAGGAAAATAGCGAGTATTACTGCTTGTATTTCAGCTGATCAAAAAAGTAAAAAGGATATAGTAGCCCAAAGGATAAACTGAACTCAAAGGTACTTGTAGTTGCTTTGAAGCTTGTACTATAAAAAATATCAGAAGCAAGCCATTCATTGAAGTACTGGCTCTCATGCACTTGTGTTTGGCATTGTTATTTTAATCTCCTGACCTCATTTTGTGTTTCTGTACTGTTTGTCTTCTCTGGCAATGTTTAACTTACTAGGTTAAAATTAGTCTTGTGTTATGGAGATACTGTGCTAGGCTACTGGGATTTTCGTCTCTGAAGCTCACCTGATCTTTATCGACAATTGCTCAACATCTGCACAACTCTGTCTTTCCTGTGTCTAAACAATTATACTTGGGAGGCTGCCAGCTCGTGGGGGCAATAGGCACCTGTGATGAGTGTGACAAAAGTATTATCCACTCAGTACACTTTATCTATGGCAAAGAAAGAGCCCCCACCTCATGCACAATAAATCTGTACCTGCCTACCCTTCATTCACCATTTCCACCTTCACCAGGGCCCTCCCCATGTTTCTGCATTCTGAACTGGGCACAGATTGAAGAAGCTTCCCTGGAGGATTGTTGGAGCAATTCTGCATTTCAGACAAAATAAACTCTACCTGCTGCATGTGGCACTTTAAAGATATTTTCTCCTGAAAGAGAATGATAAATTAATTCCATCCAATGATAATTTATGTATAAAACAAGTTTGGAAATTAACACAAAAGTAACCTTTATCTTCTGTGAGAACATATGCTGAGAAATATGTGATGGTATCCTATTTATGCAGTAATTAAATGTAATCTTATCTTAATCAGCCTCTGGGAAAAAGCCACTTCTACAGCAATTCCTTGGTCTTATGACAAGTTTAGCTAGTCCTGGAAACCTCTTGGTAAATTGGCCATTCATATCTATTTTCAGTCCCTTAACATTAATACAGGTATTAAAATATTTTTATTTAGGTGGAAAACCCCACTAAAAATTCTGATTCTTTCGTGATATACAGGTCCACTTCTTTAATAAGAGTTATGAATGTTGAAGTTCAAATCCTAACTCTTCTAAAAAAAGACATTCTTCAGGGAATGTCAGAGAGCAAGTTTTGTCCACATGTGTGAAAGTATTGGAATTTTTTTATTCTACAATTTATTTTGTAGAATAAATATAAATATAGATAAATAATATAGAATAATAATATAGAATAAAAATAAATATAAATAATATAGAGATTATATGAGATGTAATTAGCATGTTATATATTATGTACTATTCACCTTTTATAGCACAATCAGGTTATTTTGTGGGTGTACACAACCACTAAAACAGCTGAAAAAATCTAATTGATGCTTGAAACTGCATACTGTTCTTACGCAGAAAACAGCAAGAAATATTCAGATTTTGTATGTCAGTCTTCTTAGAAAATATTCAAATGGCCTAAAAGCATAAGTTAGTACTTATGAAGCAATCAGAAGAGATTCTGTTCTTATGCCACCTGTTCTAATAATCAGTTTTTTTTACAAGCATTTCTTACTCCTGCCACCATTTTGGACTGATCTGGCAATTTCCTGCTCTTGGTCTGAATGCTTAATCAAACAGTGATGCCACTAGAGCCAGTGGGTATGCTGGAATGAAATTATTTTTGTCAGAGTTCATATTCACAGGACTGGCTCCTGAATGCTCAGTAGCAAAGCAAAGATATTAAATATAATCATTATAGTGGACACTTTCAAGTGCCCATGTGACCTTCCTTTAGAAGTGTATGATTTCAGAAGGCAGCCTTGGGTATCTAGAGATCTTAATCACCTTGCATTTTCTTTGCCTCAGCTAGTATCTTGAAGACTCAGTTTTTAGGCAGATTAGTCCCTTAGAAACCTAAATTTTCAATTCATAGCTTGTCCAGAATTCCCTTGTAGGCTTGTTCACCTGTGCCAGCTGAACATAAACACCAGTAAAGTGGATACAGATGAATGGGAACTATCTAAATTGTGAGAGAGGTGTAGCTACCTGATAATTTTTCATTGTTGAGCACAGGAATGTAAATCTGCAGTGCAAATGCATAGGGCTGAGGTCATGCAGAAAGGCTCTGTCTATCCAGTCCTGGAGTACAGAGCTGCCCTGCCCCAGGACTCCTGCATTAAAAGCAAACAAACCAAAACATTTTTAGATAGCAAATGAGTACATATTTAGATCTCTCGAATGCTTACTGACTACAAGTTTCATGAGAGATCACAATCAGGAGATACTTGAGTAAATCAGGAGAGCTGATGAGAAAACAAGCAGAGTGGAATGCACCGTTGTCTGACTCTCATTAATGGGATCTCTAGGCCAAGATTAGAGAAAGATGCTGAGAAAAAGTGATTATTTTCCCTTTCTCTTCTGAAAAAAGCTCCTTATTAGGACCACACACCTGATTTCAACCATCAAAGGCAGAGAAAATCCCAAGGTCACTAGATTCACCTCTGAATGTTGAGTAAATTGAACTGGTAGAAATTTTATCTTGATTTACTAGAGTTGTCATGCATTTTTTTTTAATTAAGAGCTAAACAGCTGTGATCTATCACTTGAAGTGTTATTGGCAGGAAATCTAAAATTATGGGCACATATTACCTAGCAGCAATGAACATTACAAGTGAAAGCCTGTCTCTTTAGAAGACAGCAGGAATATAAGGTTCTAAGTCTTATAGTAATAGTGTTTTATGGAGCTAGAGTAGATCTACCAGAAAGACATTGTGGAGCTATAACATGTCCAGAGAAGGGCAATGAAGCTGGTGAAGGGTCTGGAGCACAGATCATGAGGAGCAGCTGAGGCAGTTGGGGGTGTTTAGCCTGAGAAAAGGAGGCTCAGGGGAAACCTTATTGCTCTCTACAACTGCCTGAAAGGAGATTGTAGCCAGGTGGGGGTCAGCTGCTTCTCTGACCAAGCAATAGGACAAGAGGAAAGAACCTCCAGTTGCACCAGGAAAGGTTTAGATTGGACATTAGGAAAAATTTCTTCACTGGAAGAGTGGCCAGGCTTTGGAATAGGCTCCCCAGGGAAGTGGTGAATTCTCCATTTCTGATAGTGCTCAAAGAAACTGTAGATGTGACACTTGGGGACATGGTTTAGTGGTGGACATGAAAGTGCCAGATTAATGGTTGGACTCAATGATCTTAAGGGTCTTTTCCAGCCTTAATGGTTCTATGATCTTTGATGAAAAGACTTGCAAAAAGTTTCAAAAACCTATGGATTTCAAGAAGCTTTTGCCAATGAAAGAAAGGTCAGTTGAGTTTGTTATCAGATTATCTTCTTCAAGAGAGGGAGTTACTGTAACTCTAGCACTATATTTTTATTCATCCCATGGGGACCAGTCTAGATCTTACGAATATGGGGTTTTGTGACAAGAAAATTCCTCTAAAACTGCCTCTTTTTTTTTGTATTATTTTGCCACAGGTGTGGGAAAACTTCATTCTGAAATTTTTGTGGAAATATTTTTCCATGTGCTTGATTAGTTACCTGTTGTAGCAACTGCAGTTTTTCTAATGTTATGTGCTCAAAGGCATGAATATCTCTTAGTTATGTTAGGCTATGAAATGTACTGGAACATAGCCACTTTGGATAAGCACCACATGTTAGTATTTCTATAAACAGAAATGTAAAGGACTGCAACTCACTTGGGTATTCCCTTGGATGTGCTCTCTTGTGATCCATTGTCAGTGCAGTGATGTTGCCAGGAGTGTAAGTTAGGTTCTCCTAAATCAAAATCCACATCAAAGGTTTATGTATCACCTGTGTGCTGTAAGTATTACTCTTATGCTCAAATTATGGGAGGATCTAAGTTTAAGAATTCTAATAATGAAACTTTAGTTCTCCCATCAACTAAATGTTGCAGAAATAGCCATGAACTGTAATTTATATATCTATGTATTTATTTATTTATTATATGGAAAAGCATTTTAGGGGCTTTTAGATATTCTTTCAAGTTGGAGGAAATTTGAACTGATACATTGAAACATAAGGAATTGCATGCAAACTTATGAAATTAAAGCTAACCAGAAACAGACACTTGAGTTTGATGTTACTATTATCCAAGCTGGATGGTATGTGAAATTTAAGTGCTCATACAAGTTGAACATCAAAAGAGGTTTTAATATTCATTCAGTTGCAGCTGCTTGTGGCAGCAATTTAGTTGCTATATTTTTTGGATCACTTATTACATGTTACTCACCTTTGTCTTTATTCCCAGTGGCATAATGTCAAAATATGCTGCTATAATAAACACAAAATATGTATATAAGAAGTGTTCTCTAATATTTTCAAGGTTTCTGTAAACTTCATGGAGTGAAGAGGGTCCTTGTGGACATTTCTAGAGGAGACTCTGCTCTTTCTGCTGTGATGTGTCCACCTTGAATCCACCCAGGTTTGGCCAAGATCTGATTAAAGAAGAAAATGCCTGATTTCTGATTGTAAATAGGTTGCCTGTTTGAAACCTCACACAGTATGAACCTCTCCACTTCCAGAGAAAGAAGAGATGAGACTGTCCAGAGAAAAAACTGAAGCAAAATAATTGTTATTCTAAAACCAAGATGGACATTTAGAGTATTCCCATTGCTACAGTGCAGTTGGTTCTGTAGAGATATAGTGGATAAAGCACTTGGTTGGAAAGCAGTGACAAATACTGGAATTTTATCAAAACATTTATCCCGGAGAATTTTTTAAATCTTTAATTAAAGACACATTAAAAAGCTTGATATGTTAATAAAACATCAGCATTTTGCATTGGAGTACATTAGTTGCCTTAACTGCCAAAAAACCAGTGAATGTATTCTGCATGGCAACTGCTTGACATGTTGGTTGTTTAATCATTAAGAGCTAGACAAATACTCTAAAATATCTTCTGTGCATTTTTGATTGAGTTCTACATCCATTTCCTATTCCTTTTGCACTAGCTTTCAACAAAGGCTTGAGCAAACAGGCTTTATTTGCGCCATTGTGCACAATAGGTGTCATTTATTACTGTGCAGAGGAAACAGAGAAGCACCACACCTGGGTACAAAACTGATACAAAAATAGGTTTTGTGTTATTAGGGATTTACTGTAAGTACTTGAGAGACTGCATTCTCTTGTCTAACTGGATTAAAGCTTCCTGTTGCCGTGCAGGTTTGATGTCTCAAGATAAAAGAGGAGCTTCAGAGACTCACATTACTCAGGGAGATGGACAACAGTGGCATCCAGCTGTCCCACTGAGAATGGGTGACTTCTACAGATGGGGAGGTAGCAATGCCATTGATTGACTGTGAAAATTTGCAGTCCAAGAGAATGAAGATGTATGTAACAAAATGTGGCAACTGAGACTGATCTATCAGGCTTCTATGGTTCCCCCCCTGTCCTTATTCAAGTTAGTAAGTCTTCTATGCAAAGACTTTCCAACATAGTGAAGGAAAAAGTAACTTCAATTCAGTTTTCAGGAAAGATATTCAATAGCAAACTAATTTTGGTGGGTATGAATTCCTGAAAAGCTTTGTGACTAAAGAGGATAAGAATTAAACTGTCCTAAAATTTCTTAATCTTCTTTATCTGCTGAAACTCCCCCAAGAGGTTCAAAACCTATTAGAAACCATGATCAGAGATCAGAAAAATGCACTGAATAATCTGAACTCTTACAGTTTAATTTATGAAGCTCAGAATTCTATTGTGATGGACGAATCTCTGACAGAAGCTGTTTGCAATCCTTCTAAGGGAATAAAGCAAATAAATTCAGGAAAATCTAGATTTACTGTTGCACATTCTGCAAGCAGAAATAGCTAGGCTAGATGAATACATTGCTAATTGTGAATTATTCATCTCACTCTAGCAATCAGTAACATCCACATTAAACATTAAAGACCTAGATTCACAAGGAGAATGTAGGCACATAAATACCTCTTCAGGCAGCCAGGGTTGACATTTAAATGCTAGTGGTATTCAACACCCCCGCATCACCCCTCCCACCTTTTCATAGGTGCTTAAAACTGCATACATACTCAAGTTGCTGTTGAAAGGCATCAGAATAACTTCCAAAATTTTAGCAGCAAGGAGTTCGTAGATGCCTGTTTTATTGTTTTCCCATGTCAAAGTTCACACAATAATTCTCTTTCTTATCACACTTTTGGCATCCGATTTTTCATCTTACAAAAGATACACTCAGAATCTGTTTAACTAAAATATTACAGTTTAAGCTTGAACCCTGGGAGCTTAGTTTCTGGACTCCTACCTGAGTGCTAACAGAAGGTGCAGAGTCATTCTCCAGTGACAGTGGTCTAATAAATATTTAGACCTTACACAGATGCCGACCCACACAGAAACAGAACTTCAAGCATATAAATGAATTTTCAGCTTGCTAGAATAGCTATAATATCAATAACAAAAATGTTCATTTTATAACTTGTGATGATTTTATGACTCTCAATGATAGCACAATAGTGATTGCTTTTCTGAGTTTAACCTCTGGAGCTTGGTAGCTTGGCTTGGTTTGTGGGGGAGAATGGCTAATAATGTGGAGATTAGTGATTCCCACTAGATCAGATGTGGTTCAAGCTCCAGTAGAAGCAAGATGACCAGTACCTTATGTGTCTCCTCCAGGGTGAACAGTAATCCTCTGGCAGCTGTTTCAGAATGACTCTAGTTCCTCAGTTACTGAAGAGAGTTATCAAGTTCCCAGATTTAAAAGAGGGTTAATGGCTATGGCCTGCAGAAGGACATTGAGACTTCATAGTACCACAGGACTGGTCCTTTGTATTTCTTTTCTGCTCAAGGACACAAGTATAAACTTTTTTTATATAAACATGGAATCGATACTAACTTTTTATATCCTTTTCTGAAATAATTATGCAATTGCTCATTCTCTTTTTTATCCAACTGTCTACCCCTTTTTTGGGATTTGGGTTTTCCCCTCAAATATTGTCAATATGAAAAAGATAAGTCCTTAGGCTGATTAAATGCATCCAAAGTTTCTAGGGGTGTTCAGGTATAAGGATATCACAAGGCTTGTTCACATAATTTCATTGTTGCATTTGAAGGATCTGCACTTATATCAGCTAACCAAACTCTATCTCCTTGGTTTACTTTTCAAACAAGCAGCTGAGGAATGAACTTTATGGAGACTGGACTTTTCTGAGAAATTTTGCTTCCTCTTCTCTTGTCAATTTGGCCTCAAGTCACCACTTCAAATATTAGTTCAGCATGGGTCTAAACCCATTGTGTGAGAATATCTCATCAATGCCATAGAGGAAGTGGTGGAAGACAAAAGCTCTTCAGTTGTTCAAACTTATGCTGCATAAACTACTTCGTATTATAGGTATATGAAAAGCCTCAATCATAGATATTTATATGATTCAAAAGATTAAGTTCCATCATAAATGTTTGAACTACAATAAGCCTCTGATGTGACACTGAAACAAGCAGAAAATACAATGCAAAGTCAACAGTCCTTGTTTAACTTATTTTATCCTAGAAGGGGAGGAGAAGGTCATGATGGAGAAAGGGAAAAGTAAGAGTGGAAGTGTGATGTGACTGAAACCTTTAACTCTCTTTGAATTTTAGCATTTCTGGCATAAATATATGAAAGAAATATTTAGTCACGCTTGTTTGTCCTTTAAAAATATTTCACACAAAACCTTTTTAAAATGTGAGAATGTTATCTAGTGAATTCCAATACGTGTTCTCTAGCAAATAAAGTCTTTAAAACAAAAATAAAACATTATCATATCCAATGAAGTGAGACTGTGCCAAAAGACTTTCCAGTTTTATGAATAAAGTCTCTATTTATATATGCATAGGAAGCAATTTTATTGAAGCCAGTCTAAAAGGCAGTTCTGCTTTATTAGGAGGTGTAGCAATGTTGTGAACAAAATCCCTCCACCAAATTATTCTGCAATATTTGCTGCAGATGTGCAGTAACTGATTGCTGAATTGCAAGATCTCAATCAGTGTAGAAATAATTAATAACATCACATAAATTGGGCCATATTTGAACAAATAAATAATGTTCATTTTAACAGAATTATAATGAAAACTCAAACAACATTTGACTTTTTTCTATTTTTAGTACACGATTAAAACTTTCAGGTAGGTATTCCTGTTAGAAGAGAAAAATTGGAAACAGGAAATTGTCCAGCTTACCAATGGCGAAGTAAATCTCAGTGGAATAATTATTTTGATATTAAATCACTTTTATTCTGGAGCGAAGTATTCATTGAATAGCTGTTCTGGTAGAGCTTAGTGGGAGAGCTTATTCTGCTGCAGTTGTAATGGGCAATTTCCCTGTGCAGGCATGCTTAAGGTTGTGCAGAATATGGTCTTTGGATATGATGCTCCATGCCAAGATGTTTCATAGAATATTTATTTTTGCTTGTGTTATAAAGCTCTGTAGATACAGGTTTGTGAATGGGATGAATGCCTGTATGCTGATGGGTACTTAACAATTAATAGCCTGGCTTCAAAATATGAGACAGCTGTTTCAGCTGGTTTCCACATGTGATTCCAAATATTGAGGTGGGATGTGATCTCTATATATAGTTCAGAAACAGACCTCCAACTCAAAGAATCTCCTAGAAAAAGACTTATTCAGTTGGAAAGTAGGCACTTAGAATGGATGAGCTGCTTTCAAGTTTTCTGACTTCTGCCCTTTAAAGGAATTGTATCGAGTTTTTGAAATGTGATATCTTAACTTTGAAGGACTGAGAAATATTCTGAACTTTTCAGGTCATCTCCTTTTTTCAGTCATGATATTCCACTGATATTTAAAATAGGAAACTGCTGATACTTTCCTCAGAGTGTCAGCTCTCTGGTTTTTTAATGTGTTTGAGCAGGAAGCTATGTATGAGAGGGAGAGAAGATAACCCACTTTTATCACCTTGATCAACCACAAGCAATTCATTTCAGCACAACTGAAATTTCATGCACCTCCATGCATGAACTGCTGTGTGCCTTTCCAGCATGACTAATGAAGCTGTGTTTTAATGGATGAAGGGTGCAAACATAAATATATGGCATGAAGGAACAACTTTGGAAAGTGGGATTTCAGATTTTGGAGCGCAGTGCTAGTTCAACACTTTTCCTTTAAGATTCTTTTATTCTGCTTAACAGATTAACTTTTTACATCTGCAAAGTAACATGTCAGGTGTGTTTATATTATGTGACAGTTATTTTATGTAGTAATGAAATTCTTGTCCCCCCCTTATCTCATCATAGATGCACTAAAATGTACCACAACTTCCTTCCTGCTTGGACTCAGATGTTCTAATGCAGAAACCTGGGTTTGTGGTAAGAAGAAGAGGGCTGATATTCACCCTCTTTCAACCACAACAGAGCACTCCTAAATCCCACAGTATACCTCTGGTCTTTGCTTTCAGCAGGACTGTCTATACAGAGAAACTTTGAGGAACAATTTCTGTAAAAAAAATATGAGGCCAAATCATGCAAGCAGTAATGATGTTCAATTATCAATGCCTGGATCTGTCAGTCCCTGGGTCCCCCATTTAATCTTATTTATTTTCAGATCTGCCTTCTAGTTGTGGTTGACTTGAGCAATGGGATAAAAAGGGGGAACTAGTTTCTGGACAATTAGCATCTGAGTCATGTACTGTTCCAGCCTTGTACAAAGCTCCCCATTTCCCATACTAGCCATGTGGTAAATGCCACATGGGCGGGCAATCATGGTGGAATCAATTTGGTGCCTGGGTCTAATTAATCACAGCCATAGATGTTGTCTTAGCCCAAATTCTGCTGCCTCCATCATATTATACAAGCACTTTTTAGATCTGTTTGAGAAGCATGACTGATGTCTATCATATGGAGATATACTCTGCAGTTTTTCTGCTGGTGAAATTGATGTAGGTTTTGAAATATGAACAATAATAATAATTTTATACATTTCTTTTTTGAAAACAAGGCTCAGAAATATATCCTCTCTTTAGAAAGAAGACTCTCAAGACATTGTCAGTGTCGAATTAAAGCAAATTTTACTGCTTTGCATTTTAGGAGGCTTTT
This sequence comes from Entomyzon cyanotis, assembly GCA_024500445.1. Taxonomy (NCBI): domain Eukaryota; kingdom Metazoa; phylum Chordata; class Aves; order Passeriformes; family Meliphagidae; genus Entomyzon; species Entomyzon cyanotis. Next base: position 12,241,824 of record JAKEPQ010000871.1, read on the forward strand.
GACAAAAGTCATGATCATACGGAGAAGGATTTAGCTGCAGAAAGTCCTGTAAGTCTGGCAAAAAAAAAGAAAAAAAAAAGGAAAAAAGTGTTGAAAAATATCTCTCTCTCTTGCTCTGGAGTGGTTTAAAGTAAAAAAATAATTGTATTGGCCTCCAATCAATCAAGTAAATACTACAGGAAAATATATTTTACTGTTAGACTAAAGGAATTTGAATGTGGTAATATCAATCAGCAGTGGAAATACTGCCTCTCTTTTTCTCATTCCTTCTTTTGGAGCCATAAGTTACTTGTTGTCAAGATGACCCACAGATGTCCGTGCCAGCTCTGCTCACAAGGCTCACCAGTTTGCATGGGCAGCCTTGCAAAATTTGGCCTTGAAAGCATGTTCTAACAAACACCCAAGCAAGCTGGAGGCCAGAGGGCCTTTTGGCTTCCAAGGCCCAGATAGCTGTGGATGTATTTTCCTGAATGTAAACATTCAATATTTGCAAATCCTTACAAGCATTAATCAACTCAGCCTTTGCACTGTACTGGCATGTGCTTGTTTTAAAGGTTTGCAGGGTAGCACAGCTTTTCATCAGGACAGGCTTTGGAAGATCAGATAGCTCAGAGCCAGGGAACACAATGGACCCAGAGGCTCAGGAGTAGCTGCTTCTTGCCAAAGGCTTTTCCTCACCCGTGGAGGACAGGCCAGCCAAATAGGAGGGCAAGGTGACTAATCTTTGATTCTTTGGAGAAATAATTAAAAAACTTCCAGTCCTAATGATCAGCTGATAACTATTTAGAGTTGTAATTAATATTTTCAGATAAGAAAGCGCTAACAACTAATATTTGTGGGGGTTTAATATTAAATGTTAAGGTTTGTTGAATTTTATAAGAGTTACTTCCGTGCCTTTTAAGCTTTTTTTTTTTTTTTTTTTTCTTTGTGATAAATGCAGCTCTGGACTTTTATATTCCACTTTTCTTCTTTTTCTAGAAGATCATAGTAAGTTTAAGCCCTTAAACTTCTTATAGGGATCTGCCTGGAACCACAGTCTTCTTTGACATATATACTTTCTTTTTCCCTGTCTGAATTTCAATTATTTTTTAAAATAAAACTTTTTGCTAATTTTCTCTGAAATTTGTTGTTCAAGTAAAGAGTTTTTGTCTCTGTTTGTGAAAATTACATATTAGCTAAGGTTTTGACTAAAATTGTTTTTTGTGGCTGCTTGATACCCTTGTAACATCAGGAAAATAAATCAGGTATACTGATCAAATATTCATTTACTCAATATCTGAAAGATAAATATTATGTTGTTGCTAGAGAGGTAAATTTTCTCCGTTCTTTTTGTGTTTATTCACTTAATTACACCTGCAAAGGCTCCAAATCATTTAATGTATGTTACTATTGCTAAATGCTAAATACAGATGAAAAGAAGTGTTGAAAGGAAAATGTGTGATCAGCTTCTGTGATGGCATTCACATATGCTCTTAACCTAGCACTTGCATTTTGTATATTTTGACAGAAGAGTTAAGATCCTGAGTACTTCTTTACATACGTAATCATGCAGTTATGGTGTGTCAAGAGCACATATTCCAATTCATTATAGACTGAGAATTCAAGAACTGAATTAGAGGTTCTGAAAAAAATTGTTAGACCTTCAGAACTGAATTAAGGCCAGCTTCAAATATCTTTACACTGAAGAGCTCAAGAGCAGCAAAAGAAATACGATGGTATTCCATTCAAATGGAGATATAAACACTTGTTCCGTAATTAATAAATCTCCAATTGGTGGATGTAGGAGGGCACTTCTTTCCCTTCTTTGCCTGTACATCTTCAAGGGTCCATTGAACTCAATGGAGCTATGCAAATTCACATTGACCAAGCACCTGTCTTCTAGCGTAATGTAAATTAGATATTAACAATGGCATAAAGTCATTTTGCCCATTTTTCTGCCATGTTGAGATTATAACCTGCAGAATACTGTGCAATTCAGATTATTAAAACAATGACATTTGTCTTACTTCTAAGGAAAATTGTCTATTCTAGATTTTAATTATGCTCACTATTTCAGACTTGCACCTTGAGGTGCAAAATATTTTCTTAATTTCCTTTCCCCGTTTTTCCTGTAGATGGTTAAATACTTTGTTTCACTCAGCAAAATTCTCTCTTATTGGCTGTATGGGTCACTGTGTTGGAGGCCTATAAAAAGTAGAACAAATGTTTTAAGACATAGTGATACTGTTCGTGAAATGGGAATTTTTGCTTATTAGATCATGCTGTTTTATTTCTTAAATGTTCTACTGCCACAATCTAAATCCTCTTATACCATCTTAAATTTTTAAAGGAGCACTTGTAGGAGAATGGGAGTTACTTTGGCACAAGATCAAACACTGCAAAGTAAATTCTGGCCAAGCACTTCAGCTAAATACTTGGTAGTTTTAGCATTGGGTCTGCACATTGTGTTTTGGGTTCATGGGCCTTTATCTTCCAAGGACATTCCAGGATCAGTACTTTCTGTGGCCTCTTTTGCATGCTCTCTAGGCCAAAAGACTTTCCAGCTGATAGAAATGGGAATTTAGAGCTTCAGGTCTTCAAGACTAGCTGGGATCTAAAGGTTCCCAGGAAAACATCCCTGAAGATTCACCCTGTCACAGCTCTGGCTTACAGTTTGTTGATTCTTTGACACTTGATGGTGAAAACAGTCGAACTTACAAGCTTTGCAGAGCCACCTGCATTTTAGTTAGTTAAAAGCAAAATCCAGAAGGAAAAATAACCAGTCAATCCAGGGAAAACCATCAGTTTTCTTAACATACTTAAATATTTTCGGTCATTTAGGAGTCCAGGAATTTCAGTGTAGTGCATGCCTTCGTGTATTTTGACTAGCCTCTTTTTGAATAGCAATTTCCTTCTTTCCTTTCACATTTCCTTCCTTTGTTGCCAGCTTCCCACTTTCTCACATGCTGACAGTTGGAAAGTCTCCATCTGCCAGAAAAAACTTTCCCAATAGTTCTTCCATCCTGCTCAGACATCTTTCTCTTTTACGCCTCTTAGGCATTTCCAGCACAAAGGTTTAACTTTTCCTAATGTGAGCACTTCATGGTAGATCTGATGAATCTCAGAGTGACTTCACCCCCTCTCTCAATTACAAACAGAACCCAGGATGACTAGCTCAGAGGGAGGGATCTTCATGGCAGCTACCTAAATTTGAGTAGTAGAGCTGTGCACCTGGGCTGAGCGTTGACCAGCTGAAATATATCTGCAAACTTTTCTCAGTCCTGGTAGATTTCTGCTGGGATCAAAGGCAGTGACCAAGTTGCCTGTGTTTAGAAAGATACGCAAATAAATAGGTCTCCCCTGGCAGTGTTGCAGACTAGTATGGGAGATGCAGGGGTGAGCCCAAGATGGATGATGCATGCTTACTACCTCCAAATGAAGCAGTCTTCCCCTTAGTGCCATTAGCTGACCTTTCAGGAGCACTCGAATTACATGGAGACTAGAAAAACCTCAATCCCGAATGAAAATTTTGCCTGAAAGAACAGAAAAGCACAGTGCAACATGACATATATTGTATTAGATATGTGTGGGAGGTCTGCATAGAAATTACGCCAATAAAAACAGAAGAAAACAATTCAACACCAAAGTTAAAGTTCAAAGCAACTAAATTAAAATTCAAGAAACGAAATACCCCGCTGAAGATTATGTCCAAAATGCCCCTGTTCAGTTTACAGGGGTTTACACTTTTGAAAAAAGACTTTAATTGCCTGCTTCCACCGACAAAGCCCATCAGCTTTGTAATCCAGCCTTCCACATGAGAAGAATAAAGAGAGCACTTATTAAAGAGCACTTAGCAATGTTCAGCCAATAGGCTCATTCAAGTAACTAATACTCTTAGTCCTGTAATTTGCTGCCAAAAGTGTCTTCCACAAATACTGAACTATTTATTGAACTGCCCATTATGGTGTGGCTGAGATGATATTCACCTGAATTGCTACTGAGACCCACATTACAAACTATCACATCTGATTTTTAAACATATATGGTCAGAGAGGCTCAGGAACAGTGTGGTTGAAAAATATGACATGAGCATTCTGTGACATTGATCTTTCAAAAGTCTTTCCTTGCCCTAGTGGCAAAGAAAAGTATTTCAGTTGATATAGTAGAAAAAAAAAGATTCACTAGTCACTTGTTAGGAGTATTGTATAAGCTGCCTTTTCCCCCCTCATTTAAACAAGATAATGATGTATGCCATTTTATTTTAGAGAGGATTAATATTTTACAATTTTTATAATATTTTATACTGCCATTCAATAAATTTACATTGCACAAAAAAGTGTATACTGCTGATTCAAAGAGAAGCAGTAATCTTGTTCTGTATTTCAATGTCCCCTTTGTAAGACAGTACCTTCTTCATGTTGTATTTGATAGTTTCTTCAGCATAAAACCTGATTAGTTTAATTTGTATTTTAATAAGTAATTTACTATATAGTAAACATAGTCTTTAAAAATAGTATTGTCCACCACAAGGGGAAGCTGCCCATATATTTTCCTTGTGCTTTTTTTTTGCTGTATTTAGATTCCAGCTCTGCCCACTCTTTGTCTATTTTGAATGTGTTTTGAATTAATCACATGATCTGACACCCAAGGTTTTCCACTGGATTGTAAATTCTCTTTGCATCTAAGAGTGTGTGGGGGCTTAGGAACAGATGCGAAGGTCTAAATATATATGCCTAAGTACCATGCTGGGTTCTATAATAGATGTTTGGCATCTTTTATAACTAACCAATTAAATCTTAGAACAAGTGATAGCTTTGAAAGGAAAACAATAAGAAAAGCTTTTATAGTAGTAAACTGCAACTCTACTGTTTCTTCTTCCTCTTGTCTCTGAATATCATGTTTGATTTCACAGAGATACTGATAGGACTCTGAGATTCAACAGATTGCCTTCATGTCAATAATTTTGTTTCTGGTTTTGTTTCACCCACAGAGTTTTGCTTTCATGTTAAATTGAAGAGTACTAGGTTCTTAAAATGGAACCAGACTGGCAACAGTATTTTTGTTATGTTTAGTGACAAGAATAATTTTAAACTATACAATTTGAATGGTTTCCATAACTTGAATCAAGTTTGCTCAAAACACAGCTTGATTCTCTTGAAATATTGCTGAATTTTATTGAAGTTTATCGATGTTTTATGGAGAACCTTTGAGTATGTCAAACTGTTCAATTTATTCTCATGGAAGAGTATAATTAGAGCTAAAAACTGAACACATTTTTCTCAGAAAAAAATTATTTTTCGTATACCTCAGTGTCTGGTCCTTCTTTCATCACAGAGCATTGTCATTTAAATGTCTTATTACAACATCCATTTTCAGTAAGAAATAACACTGATTTAGACAATATGATTGCATTCACAGCTTTAACCCTTTCTTACTTTAATAATTTTGCAATCAAACATCTATTATATGTGTATTTTGCATGAGTTTACTTGCTTAGTTAGTTGATTATCATCCAGTGGAATGCAAATCCTTAATGTGCAGGGAACAGCAGAAAAATATTTATATGCACCATGGAATATGCAGGCAACACTGAAATTCCCTGCACTCTTAATGTATGGCTGTCTAGAACATCTGCTCACTAATCTAAACATTATCTTACACATCTGGATTGACTGGCTGTGTATCCAAGCCCACAATGTGTTACCTACATAAAATCATGACAGTTACCACTTGTTAGGAATTTAACAGAGAAACAGAAAAGTGGATGAATGATTTTTCTTATCGATCTTCAAAATGAAGATTGAGGCATTTTTCAGGGAAAGTGTTGGAAACTCCTCTGACTGCTGCTCTAAATTTACAGCTGATGAACACAGGAACTAATTCCCACAGACAATTATTCTATCATTTTTTACAAGCATCAAGTTGACATGAAATGAAATAATGGAATTAGAAATTATCCTTTGTTATTCTTGGAGCAAATTTATAGCCTACATACGAACATCATGCGTTTCTGCTTGTGTGTAGACCTGCCACTTTATCTGATAGTTTGGGGGGGACACAGATTGACAACAAACATACAAACTAGTGTGGGAATTTTGCTTACATACACAATCCAGTTTAATTGCAAATTCTCAGAAAAATTTGGGTATCTCAGGTGCTTGACTATATAAAAACTCTCTGCCTAAAAAAAAATTCACTCATTGGCAGAAAGTGTCATAAAAGAAACTGTATCTTCAAATGAAGACGTGGCTATGGGTACCTAAAAATTGATGTATGGTGTACAGGACCAATAACTGAGTTCATGGATGTGATTAAAAAATCCCAGTTAAGTCTGCATTAGGAGGCATTTTACTGTATCCTTCCTATGATTCTTCACAAGCTGATGTGGCAAAGTGCCATGTGAAATAGAAATTAGCCATTATAGAAACTAGAGATTGATTATAGGTTCAAATTAAAATCTTTCTGATGGAAAGACAGTTCTTCAATACAAATGTAAATGTGCACAATATTTCTAAGCGAGATGAAATAATGAATGATGTTTTCATCCCAGCATTTGATATAACCTTTCCTTAAGAATAAAGAAATTCCTTGGTGTTTACTGTGAATTCAGGTTTAATCAGTCATGTCTTGTACCAAACATTGAATTTATCCAAACAAATTTGCATTTCAGAAAAAGATTCACAAATACAAATATAACTGCATTTGCTGCTGATATATTAGAGCCTATCAGCTTATTGTCTTTAGAAGAACAATAATAGGTTGCTCTTTTGTAAACCAAGCTAATTAGAAGTGTTATCAACTCCATTTTTCACACATAAATTTGTGAGAATTTTAAATCTGTCTTAAATATGGTGTACACACATGTTTCTGGGTGTAATTTAGGCCATGATTATTTCCAGAGCTGGCAAATGCTAGAAGAAACATACTGTGAACATTCATTTGCAATTTTAAATGAATTTTAATGACTTTGTAGATATAACTATTTTATTCACTTTCCATCAATATCCACTCTTACAAACAAGTTTCCTGCAAGATTTCTTTCTAGAGCACAGGGTTTTATATGAAAGATACAGACTGTTAGCTACAAACAGATTTTAAATTGGTAATCAAGGAGATATTTGGAGAAAAAATGAATATTCTAAGAACCACAATCCTCCAATCAGCAGAAAAAAAAATCACCATGTGATTATTTCTTCAACCAAAATAGCTTGGGTTATGAATTTCAGTTCTTCACAATAAACTATGGATGAGCTGCAGACCAAGAATTATAGAAATTAGTTGCAAATCATTTCAAATAACAAATAAATTAGAGTGAATCATGATGCATTTGTGAAAATGTCACAATTACTATGCTAATAAGTTTAAATTTACATAGTGCCTTTCATCGGAATGGATCCTAATGATGTATAATCTCAACATCCGGAGGAGGCATGATGTGACAAAGGCTGAGAAAAAAATGTCCAGTATTACTTTGTTAATATACAGAAAATGATACTTTATTTTTCAAGCTGTATTAATGCATTTAATTGCTATCAATAAAATAATCAACTGCTTTTTGTTTCTTTTTCTGTATTCCCCATTTCTTTCTTAGTGTGGATTTTTTTAGCATTTAATTTCTTTTAATTCCCTGATTTTAACATTAATTTCATTCATTTTGCTTTCATTCTTCTGTAATTTTTCTTTTTTTTTTTTTCTGGTAGTGGTTTTTTTATTTTCCTGTACCCATATTTTTTTTCTATTTGCTTTTTTCTTCATTCCCATCTGTCATAGAAATTCTTCTATAAGATGTATTTTTCTCACTATAGGCTTTTTGTACTCCAAGCTAAAAACCAGAAGTACCCCTTTTCCTCTTCCTCCTCTTCCTCCTCCTCTCACACTTTAGTTTTACTGTCTCTAAGTCATTTCACTGATTTTTCTTTGTGTCTTTTCCATCATTCCCCCTATTGTATACTCTTTTAGAATAGTCTTCTCCGTCCTTGAAAATCCCTTCCCTCTGCATCCATAGTCATCCAAATGTCTTCTATTATCCTTGCCCACGATGCATCAAAAATGTAAGCTATATGCAAGTGCTATATATGCCTAAATAGCATATGTTTTGCATATTGAACTTATGTGAGATCATATATTGATTCATAAGAGTGGTTCCCTTTAATTACAGTCCACACACATACCATATGTTATATATTAAAAAAACATATGCCAGACTATCTGTGTGTATGAAGCACTCATGCTTTTTCCACATGGGCAGGTCCTGGAGCTATCTTGATCTTCCAAAGCAGAGTTGGTATTACTTTTGGTTTTCCTCCTCAGTCTTCCAAGTCCCAGAGGATTCCCACTGACATGTGTCCCCACTTCTGAGGTTTGTCACTTCCTTGCATGTTTGTTGCCTTACTTGCTCCATGCTGATATAAACCCTAGGGTTTTTTTACTTTTTTTTAAGCCAGAGATGTTTTTGGTAATTTGATTTACAGAATACCTATTTCAAAGCTTGTTCATGAATCTTTCTTTACCTTACCTTTTCTCTATATTTTGGGGAGCTGCCCTAGCTCTGCAGCTCCCTGCCTTCTAGGAAAACTGTCATTTCCCAGATGTCATTTTTCAATTATGACGGCAAGGGAGCTCAGTGGCTCCTTCCATCCACAACATTTCAAAAATCTCTTCTAATAATTAGGCAACTGTGATCACATATAGAGATAGACTGATGCTTGATAAAGACTATTTTGTATTAGGATTTGGTCATAGCTGCTCATATTCGTTGTGACTTCAGTAAAGTAACATCCTGATTTCCATTTTCATTTAGACAGGCTTTTATTTCTATGGGTTGTTTGTAGGGAAGTCTTTCTTCCCACTAAACAGTAAGCCCAACAGGACATGATCAAATAAAGGCTAAGGGGGGTTGTGTAATGACTATGAGTTGCACGACAAGTGTTAGAGCTAGGACATAACATGGTATGTCCATAGATGCAGCATACATGAGGCCAAGAAATTAATTGGTGTAATCCTTAGTTATAAAAAAGGAAAACAGCTTGGAAATGAGGAATCTTAATGGAAGGAAATTAAAAGGAGCAGTTATAAGGAGAAAATATGTGCAGTTAATGTGAATTTTTGACTATATAATGCTAGTGGCTTGTAGGAAACACTGCCTGTTAAAGTACTTTAGGCAGAAGCTGAAGAAAGCTATATAGTAAGGAGTAGCAGGCTACCAGAAGCAAGAGAATGACCTTGAGAGGGTCATTACTTTGTGTGCTTCTCATAAATTTTGTTTTACTGCAATATTGTGCCAAAAAGGCAGAACAAGACATGGATGAAAATGTTTGTAAAAGACAGCCCACCATAACTTTGGTTTTGTCATCTCAGTGCTCACTGAAGTTGCAGATTCATTCAAATGCCAGGTTAAAAGTCATTAGTCATGTATTTTTAAGTGCTTGGCAGGACTAAGTAATCAATTCTGCAAGTCATTCACTAATGTGCATGTAAGTGCGTTCAGCTGGTTCCAAAGTCATATTAAAACAAGCACTCTGATGTTCACAGAAACGTGCTCTGCTTCCCGTACATCTGCAGATACAGTCCAAGCCTATATGCCATGCCTGAAAGGTGGGAAAAATCATGAAGGAAGTATTTGTCTTAATTAATAAAGGTTTCTCCATCATTTGTTGATTTTTTTTCAAATAACTATTTTGGCTCAGATTATTCCTTGTGAATAGTTTGCAATGAAAGTTTCCTGATGTTGAGATGATCTGGGGAAATTAGTGATTAAAGTGTCAAATGAAGGATGAGGTCACCATCCTGCATAACCTAAGGAACAGTGAGTCATGTGGCTGAGATTTTGTGGGTAACTCAAGACAAGAAAATCGTATGACTTACTTGATAATGCCTCCTGTTATACTAGACTCCTCAGAAATAAAATAGTCACTGAAAAGAATATTCTTTTATTTGTTGTTCATTTTGATTTTGGATTTAAGCCAGGCAGCTGTTAATATGCCCCTGGGAATATGGAATGCTTTTCCCTAGCAAATAATATTGGTTTATATGAGAGGATAAGTGGACCCAAAAGGTGTTTTATATTAGATTGAGAGCCCAATAAGTCAAAAGTAAATATTTAATACATGACACAGAATGTCACACTCCAGGATTATGGAGTAATACAAACATTGTGCTTAAATACAGACGGACTAGATTATAATTCTATTAAAAGGTTTGTACCATACAAACAATATGCTGTATTATTTCTTTAAGAAATGATTTACTGTGTTCCCATGGGTTAGCATACATTTCCAGATTGTAGTGATGATAACATGCATGTTTTATGTCAAAAATGGCAATTGACCCTGGTGAATTATGATGGGGAGGGTGACATATTATATTCCCATGAATGTGTGTCACTTGACATATTTTCTCAATAAAAGTAATTCTTTAGCAGCAAACCTTTCTCAAGAAGAACTGCTGGTTAGTGACACTTAGGGTTAGAGTCACAAGGATCTCAGAAGTAGACACAAGGCAGAGTTAGCAGCCTTTATGGGGAAAATCATCTGTGCTTTGCAGGGCAAACAAATGGTACACCAATATGATAATGGTTCTTCATTATACAGCAATAGGTTGTAGACCCTATTGACCCCACCCTATACAAAGATGAGGTCAATAAAGTTCATTTTTGTGAAACTGGGTGGTGGTGTATCTTCTGATATAACAAAGACAAGTTTTAGAGCTGGATATAATCTCAGTTTATCCTGCTTTTAATGATGAATGTTTCTTATCAGATGAACTTTGAACTCTCTGAAGTCACTGGACAATGGAGCTGAAAGATAGTCTGTGCCCTTGGGAAAACTGTTTTCTCCTCATGACATGGGAACGTGTAAGTAAAGTATATTTGTTCTATATTTTGTTTATTGTCACACAGTTCTAGCATTACTCTTGGCTGGAAGGTGACTGCTTGCAAGAACAGTAACTATGACATGATGCTGTAGTCTCCAGGTACTGCTGTCCTATCTGCTTCTTAATATCACTGCTGCCTCCAGGTCCAATCCAAAGCTGATCCTGGCAGTTCTGCAGTCCCCTCAGAGGCAGCTTTTCCCTGATGATGTAGCCGAGTGACCCTGCCAGCACCTGAGGAAAGTAGCTCACTCCTGGGGTGGGAAGTTTGTTGTAGACATTAAAGCAGATTTCTTCTATGCCGTACTGGGGAGCACAGCTGCGATAAGAAATGACTCTTCTGGTGCAGTGCAGAGAGAGTACACTGCATCCTAAAATGAAACCACGCAGGGCTCTGGTGATGCTCAGAGCTTCACAGGCATGCAGAGAGCTGAAGGAAAGTGGAATGGCTAAAGAACACTCTATACTCACTGAGGGTAGAATTTTCTAAAGCATGTGCAGCTACCAGTATATAGGTATAGCCAGTCCTACCTGAGTACTCAATGGGATTTTGGTATCCAGGGCTATTTTCACAAATGGGTGTTGGCTGTGACCCAATTGCCTATGCACATGATTCTCAGTTTTGATTGTCCAAAGGACTTGAGTCAAAATTTGAAGAGTTTCAGTTGATATAAATGTCATATAGGTGAACAATACAGAAAACTCTTTCCCTTCTAAAGACTGTTGACACAAAGTTAGAAGCCAACAGATTAGCTCCTTATTTCAATAGGTAGGGGTTAGCAGTTTGATGCCAAAGGTCTGAGGTACAGTGCCTAGTGATGATGAATGTTTGGTATCAATTAAAGAAAAAAAAAAGAATGTTTTCAGTCACACAATCAATCTCCTTCTGCCTCCAAGTAAAATGTGGTGGCCAGATTTTCAAAATCTGCTTAGTTCTTTTGATAATCAGGCCCATAAACACCAAAGAAAATATTTCAAGAGCTTGTGTAAGCAAAAATAACCATTTAAGCATTGTCTAAATTCCAGACTGGTAGAATAAGTCTAAATGGTCACTTTGTTGTCAATGTACTGCAAAAAAATCTATAATGATAAAAAGTCAAGAAAATTGCTTCCTTCTGCTAAACTTTAGGCCAAGAGTGAGTTTAATTTCAAGATGTTGTCACATCCTGGTTGCAGGATGAAACAGGTTGACAGTGAAACTTGCTTCCTACCTCTTAATATGAACCAGAAAATTATCTGTGCAAATTAAACCCAAAACTAAAATAGACAAACTACAAACAAACTAACAAAGGCCTTTACACTGTCGTTGCCGAGATTTGGTTCAATATTATTTTTCCCTCCTTTTACCTTGTTTCTTTTTTGCTGATTCAGTTGAAGCAGAGTTCTCCTGTTGATCAGCCAAGTTTGTGGGAAGAGGCACTATTTTCTGTGGGAGCAAGTCATAACATTGAAAATGCAGAAATACTTGAGCACATAAGCTCTTCTTTTATGCTTCAATTAGTCATTTTAGAGGACTAAATGCATACAGTGGAAGGGCTTTCTTCACATTAATTTCCTGTTTTTCTGTGACAATGTTTCTGTCTGATTCTTCTCCCTGCTAAACTACTTTTGAAACCTCAGTGTTAAGCAGTACAATCTCTCTGAGGGATCTTGCCAGCCAGCCTCCCTGGGCACCCACCTAGCACTCCTAAATAGGAACAAATGCTAAGCTGATCAGGTACGAGTGTTTCTGATCTGGTTACTGAGGTCCTTTTCCTCCCAAAGAGAAGTCTGCAAACAACTATCAAACAAGTGCATTTGAGCAGCATTTGTATTTGGAATGAGATTTCTGTCATGTCGTTCTTAAACGCTGAAAAAATAAAAAACAACGCAACAAACCCAGTGGTTTCATTTTCATGGGAAGAACTGTAAAAGTATATAACAGACTAAGAGTGGGTAATATAACCAGACATCCCAGTTAGAATGTAATGAGCCAGCTATTCCAATTTTTTTTGGTTAATTTTTTTCTTTTGCTTTTAATAGTGTTATATCCATCTGTACTGAGGAAAATCTGATGAGAATTTTTCCTGGTTAATTTCATGTCTTAGTTCTTTCTAGGAGAAAACCCAAACAGCTAGATTGTTTTTGTTTTTGGTTTTTTGGTTTTTTTTTTTTTTGTGTGTGGGCTAGGCTTGTCTGGGCATTTGTTGCACATATGTCTCATAAACAGCCCCACACCCACCTTTCCCCCTGTTTCCTGACATACTTAGTTGTTGCATCTTTTCAGGGGTAGTGACTGCTCTCTCAACTGATGGTCGACATTTCAGCTGAGAATCAAGATCTGCTACTTAGTTTGCCTCACCATTGAACCGTGAATAGTAGCAGGAAAAAGGTGCTCTTTGTTTTAAAGAAACACTGTACAGGGTGTTAACAACCTTAATGCGTAGGCACTTATGAGAAGACTACAAATCCAAATGATCACTTTAATGGAGCATCCCTAGAAAGAGAGGGGACTTAGATCCTTGTATCACTCCCCCAGCTACCATTTTGTGTTTTGCAAGGGTAAAAAAGGAGGTGCTACAAGGAGAGAAGGCTGTCTCAGATAAGGAGGAAATCTTGGGTGTTACAGCTGTGTCTTGCCTTCCTGATGGAGGCAATTAGGATGTGTGAGAAGAACGTTGAAGTAGGACCCCAAAATGCACAACAGTAATTTAGATGCTCCGGAGTCCTAGAAGTATTCTCAGCACAAAACCCATCCTCTGTGGTCTGAGCCATCACTGTGGCATCCTTCCTTCTTTTTTCACAAGGGCCTAGTCACAGTGAAAGGTCTCACCTGATAATGTGAGAGAGGAAAGCAGGAGCAGGTCTTGGCAAATGTTTCTGAAAGGCATATTTGATTGTTCTGTCATGAATAAATTAGTCAATTAGTAAGAAGAATTACACTGTGCTACACCTGAGAGCAAGCTGCATCTGCAAATGCCAAAATGGATTCAGCTCTCTTTTAGCCTTTACTTTGCATCCATCGCTTTTAAAAGAACTTAGCTTTCCCTGTGCAATAATGCGCAGGGGTTTTACGCTGGCATGGATTTTTTCTTTGGTAATATAAGCTGCTCTTGAAGCCCGAGGGGCATGTTTTGACCTGTTTCTTTTATGGTGGAAAAAAGCAGCTAGGGGTGGTTCTGAGTTTTATAACCCTACTTCCAGGCAGACATCATCATTAGCATATATGGAGCTGTTTATCTAAGAAACCCTGTGCTGGCCTGGAGGGCAGAGGTTGTTTGCACTGAATAAATATCTTATTTGGGATCTCAGAAAGTGTTGAGGGTAATAAAAGAAACAGTGGCTATCAAACTGGAAGATGAGTGAAATAATTTCACCTGTGTGGAAGTAGGAAGAGGGTGGGCTATCCCCATCTAAATGCTGCAGAAATTAAATTAAAAAGAATAAATATTTGGGGTGCTGATGAATGGAAAGTGCAATAGTTAGTCTCCCTTTGAGCACTTTGCCTCGTTACTTAGCTGCTGTTCACCCCTGCTCCTCAGAGGATATCCTGGCAATAAGCACTGGAAGTGCAGAAAAGGGTTGCACAGCTGTCAGTCTTCAAAGGAGAGCTTCTAGCTGAGGGAGTGGAATATGGGCACTATTTCAATACCGTGTCCTTCCAGGCACTGTTGTGCTCAGACAAGAACACTACAAGATGTTCTTCACAGAGAAGCTTTTCAGGTCCTTACTTACTGGTGTCATCTTTTCTCTATCCCTCCGAAGAGGATTGTATTTGATCTTTACAGTGAAAAGATAATGTGTGAAACACAAAGTACAAACCAGTACTGAATACAAAAAAAAATAAAGTGAAACTCCAAATTGCTTATTAGGGAATAGTTGTGTATAACATGAGAGGACATTCCATGGTGAGTTAAAATTTCAAGCCAGTGAATGGTCCACTGTAGGACTGTTTAAGCCCTCTCCTTTCTGCAGGTTTTCTTTTCATGACAGTGAATGTGCATACATCCAAATTTCAACATACTGTGTTTCACAATTTTGAGTGAAAATATTTTTGCCCCTTCCACATCTAAGCTGTCCAGAGAGGCTGAACTTCATGAATCCCGTAGCAGTGACTCAGTGCCATGAAAGAAGGGAGAAAATTTCCGTGCCACTCTACTTGGTACTAACCTGAGCATACTCCTCTGCAGTATATAATGGTATTAGAGATACTTCAAGGAATTTCCTCTAACAGTTTTCATTCCACCCACATTTCTCAGCTTCACTTAAAGCTGAAGAGCTCCAGTGGGCCTGGGAGGGTCCTTAATAAAATCCACCCTTTGGGAAAACACTCAACTAATTAAAGTCTGTATTCACAGGATATTTACAGGAAAAAAAACCAACTGTGCAGAGCTTGGAATGGGAGAAGCTGATGGGACTTTCAAGAAAAGCTGATGAAAAGAATGCTGCAAATAGGTATAGGAAAATAAAAGACAAAATTGTCTCATCTAAAATTACTATGTATTCTTAATGCTTTTTGAAAAATCACATTTAAAAAAATGTTACTTCCTTACTTTCTATAAAGAGACAGGAAGAACTAGAGTGTGGGGAGAATAGCTGTAATGGAAAAAGAATTATTTCCATGTGTCCCTTTTAAAATGAGCTATTAAGTATCCTACTTATGGAAAAGTAGCAACGAATTGCTGTTGGGGGAATAATCAGGTCTTGGAAAGAAGAAGAAATAACTTACTGGCATCTTGAACTTAAAGTTTTCTCCATGGCAAAAGAGTTGTAGGAGAATAATACTGGCGGGCAAAATTGCTCCAAGAAGGTGATGAGCAGAAATTTGAAGAGATCTATGTCTGGGTTTGCAGGCCCTTGATTCCCTTTGGAGGATAGCACACACAGCAGTGGGTAGAAAACAATGCACTGTGTTGCTGCAGGCAGATGGCCACAGATGAAATAGAGAAATGAAATCTGGATTAAGATTTCTTAGTGCTTTAGTTTGTTAATTCATATTGCAAGGTAAATGGTGGGGAAGGAGGAGAGCTGGGAGTGGTGATGACTGCTGTGACTCTAAATGGAGCAGTAGGCATGACATGTGTGGGGTCATGCAGGGAGCTTGCAAGGAAAAAAGGCATTAAAATTCAAAGGTAAAGTTTTAAAGAAATTGAAAGGCAAATCAGGTTTTAGCACACCTCAGCCTTCAAGTATCGTAATCTATTTTTGCTAGCTAAGGCTTTCTTTGCCTTCCTGATAGTAATGCTAAGAATGAAAGTAGAGCAGCACAAAGTTCACCAGGCCTGTCTGATTGAATAGACCTGAATCCTGAATCCTCAAATATTCTTTCTCTCACTCACTGGGCCAAATATAGACACAGTGGATGACTCTGGAAATGTTTTTTGAGTACAGAGGTCAGTATCAGTAGCTTCAGCAGCAGACAAGATAGGGTTTACAAGGTCTCTTGCTATTAGTGTGTTCCATTTATCATCAGAAATTCTCTCTTCTCATTCCATTTAAAGAGATTTCTTCAGCAGAGATGGTATGCAGGTATGCATTACTCCTACTTGTCCTGATATCTTGAAACTGTGCTCCTCCTCTGGCAACGAGATGCCAGAGACTCAGGGGGTGTTGCTGTACAGTACAATTGCCTTTCTAAAAGGTGATGTGTTTGTGTGTATGTATGTGTGTGTGTGTGAAAATTTAAAGAATAGTTCACAGGAATTTAACTGAAGGGCTCCCACTGATGTTAGTTTACCCTCTGTGAGTCTGACAGGGTAGATTAAGCCACATTGAGGAAAATAACATTCATGCTCAGTCAGTCACAAAAGATCACTGCTATTGTGTCACTCGGAGACAGTAGGTATTAGCCATCGTGGTCACAGTTCTCTCGATTTGAAGCTTGTTAAGCCAGTTTTGTATTCATTGGAGGAGTGCTTGTGGTAATAAGCAACTAAACTGACACTCTGGGATCCTGTAGCTAGGGCTTATAGAGGTACTAAATGAGATATCTTTAGCTTAGTGGTATGAGAAGGGCCATTTTTTCTTCCTGGAATTTATTTGTTAATAAAAATAATCCAGTTTAATCAATTTGGATTAATTGATTAATTAATCAATTAATTAATTCTGCTGTGTTCATACAGAGCACCATGGTTTGGGCTGGGTTCATCAATCCTTCCTTCTCAAGAAATCCAGATGTCTTTTATCAAGTCCCTGAGATGATTAGTACCTCTCCTTTATTTGAGAAGAGGGTGGTGGATCTCTGATTTTTCCTTCCTGTCTGCCTGACTCATCCTTCCATACTTACTTTTTTTAGTGCTTGCTGTTTGCTTCTCTTCTGCTGTCAGATATTAAGGAGTTAAAATGGTTTGAATCCTCCACAGTCTCTCTTCCTAGAGAATGAGGGGGAAATAAATGTTCTGTTTCTTTACTTTACTTGAGATATGTCACAGAGGTTGCAGAAAAATGCAGTAAGTGACAGCATCTTTCATGTTATTCTGTCATTTTTCTGAAATAAGAAAATTTCAAGTACTTACGCGTTAGGAACACTGACTCATTACCAACAGAAACAAACAATTCCAAATGTCTGAATAAAAAGAAAAAAAAAAAATCCCACAATGCAGCTGCTACTGTCAAGCAGCAGAAAATAACCTGCTGATAATCTGTCTGTACAGCCTGACTTACTGAAGGGCAATACAGACAGTATTCTTACAGTCAATATGGACTGTACTTTTCTTCTTATCATACAATTTGAAGAAACATGAAAAATTGCATAATATTATTGTGTTACAGTAGAGTATATACACCTGCAAGAAGAAAAAATAAGAAATTTTTTAAAATGAAGATCTAATGCGAAAGAACAGATAAAATATATGTTGAAGAAGTATAACACTTAAAATTTATATATGTCCAGAAATTCATGCACTATTGCTTCTCTGTAACTTATGCTGTGGCTAAATTCTGCAAAACATTCCCATGTGCAGTTTAATAAGTAAATGAAGAGTCAGTAATGACAAAACTGACTTGCTTTTCTTTTTTTGATAACTGGAAAGAATTAATTTTGCACTTAGAACCACTGCATCTAAAATAATAACAAATTTTCTGTTTCCAACCCAGAAATAGTTTGAAGTCAATAATTTATATAACTTCATCCTTTTTGTGTGTGTATGTGTTTAGGTTAGGATTTCTTGCCTCTTTGAGTGGACACTGGTTGTAATTTTTCAATATTTACTGCCTGAAGGCATTAATCATAAACAATTTTCTGTGAGTAGTTGATATGTGAACAGTCCACGTTTATAATTGTGTTGCTTGATTGTAGCTGGTCAGAGACCCACATGATACAATTTCTATTTCTGGACTGAATGACCATGCATGCTCTTCCAGGGTGGGTATTTGCATGGGTGAATTGAAAATCCTATTTCTGTGTATACTTGAAATACACTTCTGCATTTGTGCCAGAAAATGGGATTTCTGAGAAGGTGAATACAATGGGAAATTCATTTAAAAATGGAGTGAAGCTCTTTGCCTTGATCTAGAACTGACATTGCAAAATGAATCTTAAGAAAACAGTAATAACTATAAATCTGTTTACTTTTGAGTGGTGATGAACTGTTCTGAAGTATATACTTCTCAATGTATTTTTCCTGACCTTACTTTCTCTTTCCATGGGATCAATCAGATTTTTACGGGTTTATTCTTTGCTTTTGATTTTAAAGAATATTAAAAGTCTTCTTGGCTGCATCTGTAGATATGTTCTCATATGCTGCTTCTGTCTTCTTCTGACACTTGTTCGTACACTAGGAAGATCAGATGGATGCAGAAAAGCATAATGTACTTGCAAAAATGATGCCCTTTCTTACTGATCTCATGTTCTATATACTAGAGGTTTTAACAATTTTGGTTAACGCGTCTGTGAATTTAAATTAGAGCTCTTAATAAATAGTCTCTGCTGCATTTTCAAAACCATCCTTCATTGATTTAAAAACCAATAAACCATATCTAAAAAATCTGACATGCTAATGAATGTGTATTTGCTCAAACTACTGTTTAAAGCCAAGGAAATTTTATATTGAGCCCAGGAGTGATTATTTAAATGTTGGTTAGTTAGCAGGTCATATTCTTTAGAATGGCACTATTAATTTCAACAGCTCTATTGATTTCATACCTATGCAATCTGAATTGATAGCAAATTCCCAAGCCAGTCAGTTTCAATTTATCCAGAAACTTATTTTGGCAAAAATATTGTGAAAAATGTGGACAGTTAGTGTGCAATCACTCTTGTTTCAGTGTCAATTTTTGTTTCACTCCAAAAAATGAATGTCACTCAGACTAAGGGATCAAATGAAAATTATATTTTTGACCTAAATAATATGTTTGACATACTGTGCATGATATTGAGCAGAAGGTGAACTCATACTACAGTTCTATTGAATGCTTTTCATTTGAATATTGAGTTGGAGATCTTTGAGGAGTGCACTTCTGTATGAAAACCAAAAGACATCCTTTGTTCTTTTCACAATACTTGAACTTCTTGGTTTTGACTGCAACAAAGCAATTCAGAGCAACTGGCTTTTCCTCTCATTTTGCCCATCTACTTTTCCACTCCCCTTTTGGATTTCATACAAAAATGGTCAGTCCCATACACTCTAGAGAGACAGTAGAGCTCTTGCATAAGAAATATGGATTTTTTTAATGTTTCACAGTAATATGATAGAATAGTCAGGAGGAGAGTCTTGAAAACCACAGGAAAGTAAAGTGTTAAGTGAGCCAAAAATCTGGTGTGTGCACCTGGCTCGGAAGACTAAGCAGCATGAAGTATAAATTGCAATGTAAGTGAAAGATACAGATTTTCAGCGATTCTCTGAAAGCAGATCAGTCCAATGATCCATATTTTGTGAGTCACTCTGTGGTTTTTCTCTTCCTTTTATATCTCTAAGTGCTGTCAGTACTTATTTCTGTGGCACAGGTAAACCTCCATGAGCTGCTGGGCTTAGATTCTATATTTCCAAATATCTGTGAATTGGATGCTTTGGGGCTTTCTCTGCTCTGAGTAAACTGAATCTTCCTTAGTTGTGTCTGAAAGCCTTCCAAGAAATAGGCAGGATGTTACCCTTCATAACAAAGGGATTTCTCAGCCCACTGCTGCTAATATCCTCTCTTCTTATTCCCATCTTCCTTACACACCAACATAGACATGCACACTCTTTACCCTGCTCATACAGCTCTCTGAGTACCTATGGCAATGAAAAAAGATTTAGCTTCTAACTAGAGACACTCTTTGAAATCACATCGCTCTTTCTCTATCTGCTCTTTCTGCAGCATTCTCCCTCAGCTCAATCCTGGAGCACTGGGACACTCATACTGGAATTTAAGACAGTTGTCTGTCAATTGTCTTATTGATCATTATAGCTTTATTCACTACCTCTACTTATTTGCAATTGAACTCAATAACATAGCATATGTTGTTGCCAAAACTGAAATTAAAGAGTGATGAATCCGGCTTCCTATATTGCACTGATCTGTTCTTAGCAAACTTGGCCTGTGCATTGTAAGTACAAGGTTAGGGGGTGTTAGTCACATAACAATTGAGCCATGCTTAGAAACGCTGGAGGAGATGTCAGTCATACAGTGGAATTTGAAAGTAGTGATCAATAATTTATATTAGCGATCGCTCGGCCCTTATCTAATAACCCACTCTGTACTTTCCACAATCTAATTTCATTTGGTGTTAGTGATCACTGCTTTTCTACTTATAGTGATCTGATTAGACCTTGAAATATTTCTGTTTTTCAAGATATAGCATATCTTCTGTAACTCTATGTAACATATATTCAGGAAGAATTTGATTAGACTGGGCAATTACTTGTGATTCATGCCTAGTTTAAGATACTGAAGCAGGCAGGAAGGCGCCAGTACAATTTTAAGCCATCCAGGGCACCAGTTAAAGAGCCTTTCTATGTCCTTGATACATAATGAACATTTTAGTTACTTTCAGAATCACATCAGGTTTGCTGATTGTAAAAATAAATCTCAAACCAAGGAGCCCTTGCTTCCAAGAGCCCTTGCACATGTTTGTTTTTGTTTTTGTTTTTTTTTTTTAATATTCTTGTCAGAATTCTAGTGAGAAGGAGAAACATGCATGGGTTATTGTACCAGCAAGGACTACTAAGAGACTATTTTGAGTGGTGGGGCTAGGAGGGGTTTATGTGTTTGAGCTACATAAACATTGACAGAGGCAGATATCACCTGTGTTTTTATAGATCACAATTTAACAGTGGTATTTTTTACCAGCACAGGTAAACATATATATGCGTACTTATAAATGTATATATTAATATATTTTTTGTGTATTCTGGTGTGTATTTGTATACATGTGTACAGTGTGCATACACCTACAGACATACATGGGTATCAATTTTTGTACTTATTCCTTTACATATCTATATGACATATACACACACAAGGCAAGAGATGCCAAGAGCCAAACTGGGCCAAACTGGACTAGGGCTAGAGCAGGATCAACCAGCAGGATCAGTGCCCAGTTTATGATCTTTGGCTGTGGAAATGGCCTCTGGTTTGAAATTAAGACCAGAGAGGGTAGAAGCTTGTACAGGCAGGGGTGTCCAAAAGGCACTGTGCTCACACGAACTGCTCCCATATGGTGATTAGTACTTCTCCAGGGCTATCCCTAAAGTTAAGATTCAAGCCATGAGAACCAAAGTGTAAATGCTGGAGCTGGAAAGAGCCAGCATGAAATACAATGGCAGATAGCTAAGTTTATCCCAGAGACTAGCAGAGATGATCGGTTCATGCCAGCAGTAATTATCCCTGGATATAACAGGGTCAACATACTTGGATAGGTTGACCATCTTTTCACTTTTATCCTAAGAATCAATTTGTGCCTTGCACAGTTACAGGAATTCAACCTTGGAATGGGTTTTGTGAGTAAATAGCCCACCTGCTTAACTTCTAGGCTTCTGCCCAGAGGCATAAAGCGGACAGCGTAAATAACATGCTGGCATTAAGGTGACCCCTGATGACTCTAACACTTACTTTAAAAAATGAGATGAGGTGTCACTTTAATGAACCTTCATCTCAGAACTTTTTTCCTTGTCTTTCTCTGTATTTATTAGTTAGCTTGGAGTGGAATTTGCTATACAGAAGTATGAAGAAAACTCAGTTTACGTAACTATTGAAAACAGACTTCCTCACAATGTCCTGATCAGTTTGTTTCTGTCTTCTACAGCACTTTAGCTTGCCCTTTTACTGGACCTACGCTTCATATTCAGCTTCATTATTTTGGAGAACACCCAGACTGGACTGAGACATAGAATAAATCCTCCTCCTATTTATTCCTTGGGATGTGTAAGAAGTATTTAACTGAAACTGATGAAAGTGTATTTCTTAGTAGATCCATATATCTGTTTAAATGTTAGTTTAATTCTAATTCCACAATTTTCATAAGTGGTCTCTGTTCTAAAAAGTTACTTTTCAAAATTATAACTTATACTAAAATTAATCACTGTCATATCTGAGGTGGTCCAGCATGAAGATAAAGAACCCCTGCAGTGTTTCAAAATTTCCTGACTTAATGTCCAAAATTTCATTTTTTCTGCCTCCAACTTTTCCCATGTGAATTCAGTTAAAAAAATAACAAAATTAATGATTTATTTATTTATTATGCATCATCAATATTTTTTTTGTTGTACACTAGCAGGGACTTTTCAATATTCCTTCCAGTCATGTTTGCAGAATTCAATAAGAAGTGAATACCTTGACGAAGGTAATATACTATGTTCTTATTCCAGTGGTTTGGTCTCTTTTACTGAAGCAGTGTTCATAGTTTAGCTGGCATTGATGACGTCCATAGGATGCAGGCAGAATTGTGTGGCCAGAGGGAATGTTATCTATTACAAATTATTGGCCACAGATTACCTATTTCAGCCTAGCATGCTATTTTGTCTTTTTGAAATATTCCCAGAATTGTTCTGTCCTGACTGCATTTATACCTGTGGAAATTCTTACCTTCAAAAATCTTTCACTTTGCCTTGGGTTTGATTAACATTTTATCCTTTACTCCAAGTTTAATTAACTCAACCTGTATCAAAACCTATAAGCATTATGGAGTGGAGTTCAGATATCATTAAATGATGCCTTTTACTTCTGTCTCAGTCACTTAAGGCCTTTAATTGCTGCAGGAATATGTACAAAAGCAATGTATAAAGTACACATTTTTTTCTGATATTATTAATTAAGCTTTTTCTATAAGGTAGGACCTCTTGTCTGAGCTTAATTAAAATGGAGCAACTAACATTCCAAAAGAACAGAATTTCCTGCATTAGTCATCTGGCTGTTCACAAAACCCACACAAAGATATTAACTAGATCCTATGTTTTCTGAAATCGGTCAGCAGTGATCTAAAGAGAGATCCTCATGTCTTCTACATCAATATTTCATCTAGAAAACAAACAAGAAAACAAAGAAAAACTTTAGAGAAAAGTGTACAAACAGTTACCAACAAAATAAGCCTAAATGAGCTACAATGGATGCACTCCTTTGTACTACAGTTTAGCTGCTTTTTATTGCTCTCATAAAGATTTGAAAAAGGTCTCTAATCTGTTGTGTTACAGACACACCCAAAGGCTTTGCAATTTAAACAACCAAGAAAAATCTGTAAGAAAGGAAACATGGGGATAGATAAGGCAGGTTGCCTGAGGGTGGACGATGGGTCCTGTAATGAACCCTGGGTTTCCCATCCTGGTACCCCTCCGGAGTTCATAGCCTGTTAGGTCTTTCATCCTTCACACTCTTTTAAAGCAAAGAAGATTGAGAGGTGACTTGATTATAACGTAGATGGAGTAACTTCACAGGGAGAAAACACTGCCTACTGAAGCGTTCTTTAATCTAGAAGACAAAGGCATTACAAGGTATAAGTGCTGGAAGCTGAAGTCAGACAGTTGCAAAGGAGAAATAAAATAAGCATCTTTGCACAGAGAAGGTGATTAAGCAGTGGGGGAAAGATATATCAGAAGATTTCACAACTTTCCTATCAATTAAAGGTTTCCATAGCATTTTTAGATGAAATGAGAAACAAAATTTCAAAAGAAAATGTTTGCCTGGAAACACATGTATGATTTTTGATGAAACCAGAATCTTTCATCTGAGAAATTTTTGTTTTGTTTAGAGTTGTTTAGATTTTCTTTCACCAGCTGTTATATTCAGATTAAAGAAAGGCAGACAATATTGCAACTGCATTATGTATTTTATTTATTAATACAGAAGATGGTGTCCTGGAGTTATGAAATTAAGTCAGAAACCCTGATTCAGAAAAAAACTCTCAAAAAAACATAAACTTTCATAATTTTGGCTAGAGAGGAAACTACAAAAGTTAACCATATATCTCAAAATCTCAGACACAAAAAAACCCCCAAATAATAAGAAATACAAAACAATGTTTAAAATTATATGAAAATGTTGACTGCATTAACAACTTGTTAAATACTTGAAATGAAAAGAAACCTGGGTTCCAGGTAAAAGAAAGACAATGAGGTGTCTGAAAATGTTTGAACTTAATTTTTATTTGGCATTTTAATGAGATTTTTTTTTTTAATATAAAATTACCAAATATCCCATTTTCAAATAATGAAAGAAACTCATAATGCCTGTTAGAAAACATCTGAATTATTGTAAACTTACAAAAAGTATCTGCTTTTCCATGTCTTTCCACTGTGGTTCAAAATTTTTGTTCTCCCCTCAGAAATAGCAGCTTTGATCCATCTGAGGAAGTTTTCACCTTCTGAACTCTAAGACTGGCTAGATCTTAAATACCACTAATGGAGGGTTTGCAGCACTGGATGGGCATAAGTCTTGCTTGTTCTATTTTAACATTTATATTTTTTACTGGATTTTATTCTACGGTCGACGGGCCAGAAAAAGCCTGAAATGCTCCAAAGAGCTGCTGTTGTATCAAGGAAACACTGGTCCGTGTTTTGACTACTTCAGTGGCTCGGATAAACACGAGTCTTCCTATGGCAGTGTCCTGAATGGAAGTGTGAACCTGAACCCAAGCTGTTTAAAGGCTGCCAGCCACATTATTTGTTTGTGCATTGCTGGGGAAGGATGAGAAGCTGGAGGTGGAGGGAGGAAAACTGCTCCGTGGTGCTGCTGCTTCCATTTTTCTCCTGTTACAGCCTTATCTCTGTGCCCAAATAAAATGTCAAAAGCTGCAAGAGAAATGCCAAAGCACAGTGCTCAGCTAGTGACAGCTGTCCTTGTTGATGGCAGGGGGTGAGGAGGGTTAAATCTCGTTGGGTGTTCACAGTCACCCGAGCTGCTCACAGCTCCCAAGCTTTGTTCAGAGGGTAGGTTTTTCCAGCACTACTGTAAGTCTAGGGAAATAAATTAACAAACCTCTTCTTATATAATACCATGCTTATTAACTCTGACTGTATTTCAAAGGAAAAGAGCCTGTTGTGCATGAAAAGTTGTAATTTTTGTCTTTCATCTGAAAACTCTGGACCTCTGCTGGCAGGATGTAATTTAAACTGCAGACCCTACCACTTGCATAGTCTTTCATGTCCACCTTCTCTTCCTGGAACCATTTGTTTGCTCTCATGGGAAAGAATGGCTCCTGTGAGCAGCTCATTGCTTCTAGGATGCCATCTCTAGCTCAAGGTAGCTGTGGAAGGGGGTACTAGAATGGAAATGTAGGAGCTGGCAGGTGAAGTATTTTGAAAATTTGCAGCTATCTTTTCCTTCCTATTAAGAAAAAGGTCATAAAGCATTCTTCTGTCTTGCCCCGATGGACTTAACTGCCCGCTTGAATCAATACTATAGAAATGATTTTCAGGATCAGCCCACAACAATTCCAGTTTCTCAGTCAAAATATACCAATCTCTGCACACATAGAAAAGATGACTACAGTTTATTGTCTAGTAAATTGCTTGCCAAAGTTATGTGGAATAAAAGGTAAAGTAGGAATATCTTTCTGATCTATGTGTGTATTGTCTGTGGCCACAAGTTCTTAGTCCGTGTCCAGAACTCATAGGTGTTAATAACACATGAATAAAAAGGCATAATTATCAGATATGACTGAAATAAATTGAAGAGACATTTACCACGTGTTCTTTAGCTGGAAGACAAGGGGAAGAAAAAGAGGGAGAGATTGCAAGGTTATAAATTTTAATACGGTTCATGCAACCTATTTTTAGGTATCTAAGAAAGCACATCCTTTCCACTTGATGACCAAGCCTTTCTCTCCTTTTTAGCTCATTGTAGAGCCATAATCATACAGCATTTTTGCTACTCAGGCTTCTTTTCTAACATAGTCAAGAAAGCCATACAATGACAGCTCATAAATTTCATCAGGAATCAATGAGAATTCCTTATGCTGGGAAATGCTGATTGACATGATATAAATACCAAATAGCATGAAGGGTTGTGGCCAACACATACATTTGCTTCCACAGTTCTTGAATCCAAGAGGTATCAGTCTCCAGCCAGATGGGATTAGCAGCATGGGGGGCATGTGAAGCCATGTTCTGTATTTTGTCAGACTAAATGGATACAAGAATTTGAATATTATAAACTGAAGGAGTTTAAATGGGGCTTATGAGGACTCTACTAGGATTGCCGGCATTTGTTGGGTTTTTTTAAATATTTTTGAAATTTTGACAATGATAGGCACCAAAGAGATTCCTAGAGATGAAAGATAAACACCTTACTATACCAATCAATTTGTCTTCCAAATGAAAAAAAAAAAAAAAGAAAGAAAGGTTAGGAAAAAACCACCTAGGGAGTGGTGAGAGAACAACGCCTTGCACAAATGGGTAGCACTGCCACTCATTCCTTTTCACATATGGCTGAGGTTTCTTTACTGACACCACAGCCAGCTGTGGGTTTACTCTTTTGGGTTATTTCCCCTTGTATTATTTGACTGTTTTCTGTAACATCCTTCCATAAGTCATTAGCAAGATATGTAATTCTTATCACCTTCTTCACTATCTCCCAGGGCACATGTTACCTCCAAGGTATGACATGAGTGGTTCTTAGTCAACACTTTCCTGACTTCTTGAGGTGTTTGAATCTTTCCCCAAGTGGTCTGATGTTTGTTTGTCTAAATATCCTCATTGTTTCTTCTAGATAAGATCTTTATATACCTATTGCTAAACTTTTGGGGGAATAATGAGGTGACTTTTAATACACACTGTCCAACGCAGTGTTGGGGAGTCACAACATTTAAACCTTTTGATTGTCTCATTCAGTATCCTACAGGTGCACCACAATTATACTGTAATTTGTCTTTGTATCTCATATTTATGTGTTGTATCACTGTGCACTGAAATACAGGTTCTAAAAATATATTAAGTACTCAACACAGTGATTATGCATGGCTAATTCATCGCTGGTATAATAAACTTTGGTTACAGCATTTTTTAGTACAGTGTTATTAAGTATGCAGTCAGATGTACCATACCTGGATTTCAAAAGCAAACATTAAAATTATCAGCCTGTGGTATAAATGTTAAGATAGTCCCTGTTGTTTTCCATTTTTATTAATGGCGACTGTCATATAATTTGGAGTGAAACTCTTGCATAATTATGCACCACCATGAAGTGCATCTTCTTCCAGCATAAATTCTGCAATGATTTTCCAGAAGATCTCTGTCCTACCACTGTTTTTTTGTTACGGTTATCTCCTCCTCATACATTAACTAAATTATGACAGAGGAATTTCTTTCCCTGAAATATCTTAAAGAGAAGAGAATGGTATTTTTTTCTGGCATTCTCAAGAAAATCCCTTCTGTTTTCCTTGGGGATGGCTTCATTATAAAAGGATTTCTTATTTTCTTTCCTATTAGGAGATTGTGTCTATATTTCTTTTTTCATTTACCCTTTTTATCTTCTCAGCTTTTCTCTTCTGCATTTTTTAAGAGTTACCATCTTCTGGTTTTCTCCCAGTGTAATATGAGCTCTCTCACCTCTCTCTCCATCGTTTAACAAAAAGCGATAAACGAAAGAGACTGCTAGTCCAACAGATTCCTGAGAGAAACTTGTGTTTACATTTTAAGGTCTTTGGAAATACTCTTTTTGTCCTTTATGTTTTACTAAGCACTACATAAGACTCCAGGATCATGATGAATGCTTTTTTGTGCTATTAAATTACACATAAGTAGTGATAGTATGTGCATATGAGATTTGTGCTCAAAATCTTATTATTAAAATGGGTAAGGGAGCTTTTTTAAAAAAACTGAAGGAGACACAGACATACTGCTTTTAGGGAAATTAATTACTTCCTCATTTAATAACAACTGTAGTTCACTGCTCGGTATTCTCGTCTAGTTTGTAAGGTTAAGGTACATTTGATGTGCTTATAAGGATGTGATTCTGAAGACTACAATGAGCACCTGTATTAGTTTGAAAACAAACCAGTGGGAGATCACAAGTCAGGATTATAATTTAATAGGAAAATTAAAAATAAGATCAAAAATACAAGACAAACAACGACAGAGTCAGATACAACCTGGCACCCTGTTAGTCAGGGTGATGGTAGCAGTCCAAGTGAAGTAGTTAGGTTGAAGTGGTGATCCTGTGGAAGGTCTGGTCTCTACCTGAAGGTCCAGTGATAGCTCTTGTCCTCTGGGAACCCAGTAGACAGGGCTAACCTGGGCAGTTCCAAGGCCAGGTTATATCCAGGTGGGAATGCTTGGCTCCTCCCTCCTAGATGGAGCATCTCACAATAGGGTGAGATAAGTCCATGGGTCATGCAGTGGGTTCTTGATGGTGCATTGTCTGTTATCAGGGGTGAATCATAGCAGGTGATAACAACCAGTGCCCCACAGCTGGTGGTAATAGAATAATAAATACATCTATATTGCAATGTAGGACACACCTAATGCTATACCCTATGCTCTCTCTGACCCCAAACAACAGGGTAATTGTTGCATCTTTATCTGCCAGGATAAAGTATATTTGTAGGTTTATCAGACCATTTAAACACCTAAAATGGTACTAGGTACCTATGTTTAGTGATCTGAATCTCTTCCTTTAGTGAGTTTTTAGGGCTTTCTAGGCAACATCGTGTAAAGACTTGCACTCAGGATCATGTGCACGATTTCTGTGTACACAGCAATTGCTTTTTGGCTAATATGGCTATCAAAAGCTGAGACAAAAATACTACTACGTTAAACATTTTTAATTTTACCACTCTGGTGCAGATATTTTAGGAACCTTTGTTGGTAGAGCAGCTGGGAAAAGCATTGGCCTTCATTGCTCAGTGGAATCAATTTATCCTCAGTCTTGCTAAATCACTCTCATTTTACTCTCCACTTTTTCCCCTGAAAGTTTTACAGCTTTTCATGCCAGTGTTTCTCTTCTGAAACTGAGTTTATAGGTTCTTAGGAGCATAGCCTTACTCCTCCACTCTGTGCTCTCTTAATCTGTATAATTTCGTAGTCAATTATACCTACAGATTAATGTTGACAACTATAGGTCATAGTTGGCTGGCCCTTGTCTACACAGATGGTCACACCTTTGACCATGTGGCTGAAGTTGAGTTATACATGGCTAAATTCTTTCTGCAATAGATAGAGATGACAAACCTTTTTGGAAAGTGATTCAGCAGTGTTAGAGTGGAGACCAGATTTTTAGAAGTTTTAAATTATGTGAGATAAATCCCAAAGTCACAGATGAAATATGGATGTCTGAGAGACAGATGTATGGTCAGCATTCCCAAACCTACCGGACAACCAGCTGAACTCCCAGGAACTCCCACTGTGAGTACGTAAGGACTGTCCTACTATGTCAGATCTAAAATGCACCAAACCTGACTCTGGAAGTGGTCAATAGAAAATCCTTATGGAAGACTATATGAAGAAAGAGAGAGAAATCAAACTCCATCTTCCCACTTCCAGCAGGGATGTCTATTCTCAAAGTGTTTGAATTTTCTGAAATTAGGAAGTTCTTTTAAACTGAAGATGTATTTACTTAATTGCATTCCCTTAACTGTATTCCCTTAAATGAAAAAGTAATCCCTTAATAGCAGGGATATATGGGGTTTACATATGGTGTTTACGTATATTTATGTTCATATTTTAGTTAAAACCAAATTAAAATGGAAAATAATATTACTGCACTGCTTCATGGCTCTTGGTTACAGGAATACTGCAATTTGGCTTCTGTTCATGTATTTATTATTTATTTACTTATTCCAGAGACTTAAGCAGCCGTGGAAGATGATCATATGCTTGCAGGGCTATGAGTTCTGTGAGCTTGCTGCTCAAGTTATTGCTTTCTGTCTCGAAGCAGTTCATTCCAGCCCTGCTCCATTTGCTCCTCTCACCCAGCTCAATACACTTGAAAGTGATAAAAATTTTGCTCAGTGCTTATAGTGCTTTTTGTTTTCACAGTAAAATCTCCCATTGATTCTTGTGGCCACTGGGTGAGGTCTGAAATGAATGGAACAAAAAAAAAGTTGAACTGATGGTTTATCCAAGAGAGAAAATTGTAGATGAAGGAAGGGCAATTACTAGAATGAAGAGTCCTGACCTGTGTCCAGTCGTGACTCAGGAGTGACAAAGATTATCTAAACTGATCAGATCTTATGTTGGATTAAAATATGTCGAGGCTGCCTGTAGGTTGCTAAAAGGAAAACCAAGCCAACATGGAAATGATTTATACAAAGAAAGATTATCACAACAAGCAGCAAATGAATGAATTATTAATCATTCAGTCCTGGGAGGAAATTATAACGCTCTTTAAAGAAGCAAGCATGTTTAGGAAATGGAGCAGTAAGGAAAGCTGCTCTCAAAGAAACAGCAATATTTATTTGACAAATCTGCCAAGGAAATATGAAGCCAGCCTCCTAAATTAAGGGAGAAAGTGAATAATTTGAATGAGACTATTAATACCATTAGAATTGATTGCTTTAAGATTTGTTGTTGTGCTGCTAGATTAAAAGATAGATCAATGTCAGTTTGTATGGGAGCCCCTCCCACACCAATCAATCAGTGACTCTACAGCTGCTGCTCTCCATCCCTCCCAGAACATTCTTATTTCACTTCCACTACTTGAGTTCAGGGATGGTCATGTACTTAAACCCTTTGTTTCTCCAGGAGTAAAATCTGATCCATGTGAGAGATGTTAAATAATCCTTCTTATAGAGTCCTCCTACAGGGTACTTACACTGTGCACACTGGGTAGGTGCAAACCTGCCCTGTCTGTACCCTGAGTTGAATGGGAAGAGGATACATGAGGGCATTACTTGAGTGCTGAGCTAGTGAAAGTTGTTGAGAGGCTGAGATTATTAGCACACAGTGTGTAATACATTGGCACAGGTCACTTAAGGGTTGGGGTTTTTTCCCATAGGTTCTGTTCACAGGCAGAATCAGTCCACTTGTGCCCACCACAGGCTCCCATTGATGTGGAGCATGCACTGTTAACATACAGCTAATGGGTGGCTTTTTTAGATGAGGAATGTCAGATACTAATACTGTTAACTACAAAATCTGACTTAACTGTGATTTATATTGGTGACTGCTTTGCTTGATGGAAATCTGACCTTGAACCCTTAGAGTGTTCTAAAGCTTATCAATAGTATTGCTGACATCAATATCCTACGCATTTTCAGTATCCCAGGTCCTTGTGATATTACAGTATTTGTGCCTTGCTGTAAAAGCTCCTTTATCCTTTTATGTACTGACTGGGTTAAGTCCCTGGGCTCATCTGTGTTCAAAACTGTTCAAAACTATTCAAAAACCATCTTGCATTATGCAGGTATAAAACCTCAAAACATGGAGTATGCAAAGGCATCTCCAGTGGACTCCCACGGGTAGGAGGGTGTTGCTGTGGCTGCCTCTGGGTTTGTTGTGTGCTGTCCCTTGAGAGTCTGCTTCTGCCTCCAGGATACCCTAGCTGCTTCCACTGCTGAGAACACCTAGGATTGGGGAGAGGTTCACCTTCTCAAGTTCAAATCTATTGCAACGTCTTGTGATGAAGCTTGAAGTACTGGTTGTGATCTAATGGGCAGATTTAGCAAGCAGATTTAGCAAGTACATGCCATGCCACTAATGTTTTCTTTCTGCCTGTTTGTGAGAAGGTGTCAGCATGGGTGTTTCAGAGAGCCAAAGTCATTGGAGAGGATGTTTTCAGAGTACCCTTGACAAGTAACTTTGAAATTGGATTGTAGAGGGCAACCCAAGGTATGGCTAAACTATCCATAGGTACACCAGATGGAAGCAATTTAATAAAACTTTCCCTCTGTTTCAGTGGTTTCCCACAGTACTGCACAAGCCTCCCTCAGGGTTTGGCTTTAGTGGTACCAATGTTTGATATAAGCAGATGAAGCGTTTCAAGACTAATAGAAGACAACCACAACCTTTTCTGAAAGCAGTGCTGATTCACCCTGGCAGAACCAGTGGGTAGTTTGAGCCATCATCACAGGAGATAGAGAAGCCTGTGCACCACATTTAGAGGGCCTCAGATAAGCATTTGATCACCCTAAAAAATGAAGGGTATAAGTCAAATGCATATGACTGTAGAGTCTCATTGAAATCTTTTCATTCCTGATAGTACCCTTGAAGGTGATGGTACAATCAGAATGATATGGAGTCTTACAGATAAATGGTATGAAGTTGTTTATTTTCCACTAAAATATTCCCTCCAAATATCATCCATTCTCATCTGCTTTTTTTCCTTTCCCTCCAAGTCTCCTCACTCATTGCACTACACAATCCTCTGAACTAATCTTGATTTAAGAAAGAAAATACAGGGTCAGTATTCACTGAATTGCTTCACAATGTACTCCCTTTACTTTAAAAGCAAAGCAAAGGGTTACATCCTTCAGAAATCTTGATTGAATGAATGAGCATCTATGTATATAAGTCACAATTCTGAAGGAGCTGTTGCAGTATTTTTTCAGTTAAAAAGTTTAGAAACGGGAATTTCTTCTTCCTAATGTTAATTTGATTTCACTGTTTGGACGTAGAAGGTATCCGTAGCACCATATTCTGTCAGTGTTTCAAGAACTGTGTGTGCAAGTCTAATCAATATGGTGCTAAAATGCTGACAGAAGTCAAACTAGGTTTTCTAGTCTAGGTGTGAAACTTCCCCTAAAACATCCTTAGTGTAGACAAGGTGTGAAGTGCAAGGTGCAGCCAGAGCATGGTAACAGCCACCTTCAAGTTTTATATATTTACTCTTTTCTAGAGTACATACTTGCAAGTGAATTGGCCTATTTACAGGAGGGGGAGTTCTTCTGAAAATCCTCTGGGAACTGCCTGCAGCAAATGTGATAAAGCTACATATATTGCTCAAAAATAAGAGGAAGAAAATGTGCCCCCTCAAGATGTTAACTAAAAAGGACACACTTTCCTCATCTTACACTGTAATTATTCTGTCTGCATTATATCTTCTATGGAGATTATGGCAACAAAGAAAAAAATCTGCATTTTAGAAGGACATAGTGACCGACAATAAGAATGGGAATACAGTTCTGCTATTTTCTTTTCCTTTAATGTTAACAAGCACTCATCCACAAAATAAGGTAATGCACAGAAATAAGTAAGAAAAAAAATTGAAAGATGTACCTACATCTCTGTTTGGCAGAATCATCGAATTAAATGAATCCCAAGTATTCCTTGTTGTAAATCTTATGGTGAAGGACACATATTTTCAAAGTACTGTTCTTAAAATTTAATCCCAGGAAAGTTAAACATTGATTATAAATAGACTACTCCGTGTCAGAAAGCAAATATATGTACATCTTAAAAGAAACCTTTCTAGTTAGATAGCAGTTAAAAAGCTCTACACACCAAAAGGTTTGTATGGCATAAAGTATTGAAGGTTTATTCTTTTATGTGTTCAGATAGTGCTGTTCTCTTGGTAGCTTATTCTGTTATTTGGCTCATTGATTTATCTTTCATTGATTTGTATGAATCTAGATTTCCTGAGAATGCACTCTGTCTTATGAGGTTTTTTTGAAGGTATTAAAATGATGAAAGCTGTTGACTTGATAGCCTTGGGAACTGAAGACATCTACTGATGCTCTGTTGTTTAAGGGAATCTGATGTAAATTTTCTCTCACTAATCCATTAATTTGTCTGAAGTCTTGCTGGGAGGGAAATTTTCTGGGGTGATATTTCATCTTCTAAGCTCCCTCCATACATGAATATGAAGCTGTCACGAAGTACTAATGATGACTGGACTTCTGATACATAATAAAAGAATTCAAGCACCACTAACACTGGCCCTGGACACACATCAGATTAAAAAATTCCTTTAAATTTTTTTTTTTTATAGAGTCTAGTGATGAATTAAAGAAAACATTACACTGCTTTCAGAAAACCATCTATTTCTTCCTCGTGTTGTGTTCTGCTGTCGACTTAGAGGTGCAAGTCTTGGTAGTCTAGTATTATTCCCCTGAGACACCTAGTCTCTGCATCTGTAAACCTCTCTAGAGCAATTCCATGGTCTGTAGCAAAATAATTACCAGGGGAATAAAGCTGATTAGATGCACACTTCCTTGCTCTGAAATTTAAATATAAAATTGTGTAGCTTTTTTCTTTCTGCACAGAAACCCTGCTATGTAAAACCACTGTTTGTTTTCTGTAACCCTATTATGAATTTTTTTCAGTAGTACATTCTACTCTTTGCATTGGTAAACACATTTCTTACAGTTAAAGTGGAAGAACACTGCTTCTGATAAACTTGCTGAACTTTTGCCATATTTCCTCATGGGAATATTTGCTCATATTGCAAATAACTCCAGAAAAAACTCCAGAATTTTTACAGTAAAATGAGTCTGCAGACCCAAATGACTGAGAAGAAAATTAACATTAAAAAATTAGGATAAAAAATAGAAATCCTCTCAAAATTAATCATGTATATACATGTATTTAAAATGTAACATCTAAAGGTTGGGGTTTTTTTCCTAAATAAATCAAACTAGCAATTAACATTACGGCCTAAATATCTAGGTTTACTTGTCTTACTTGGATTACTTGTCTCCTATATATTTCAATGTAAGAGATGTTGCCTTGCCACTTTTTAGGGCAGACCATTACTTAAAAAGTGAGAGGATCTTGAGGTCTAATTAATTCCTGAATTTCAAAATTTAAAGAGCTCCAGCTTTTGTCAGTCTTACTTTTGTAAGGTACTCCAGGTAGAGTTCCTAAGACCACAGTACCTTTTGAAATTTTTATTCAAACAGTTTTGAAAAGGTTAAGAGTCTTATTATATGGAAACACGAATATACTAAAACCCCTCCAAAAATAGGCCTTTGCGAATTCCAAAATAAATCAATCCTTAGGGAAATAGTTCCTTAAGGATTGAGAGGCACGATTCAAATGATATCTAGAAAATTAGTAATAACAATATTATCAGCTTTTCTTTTTACACTTTGTTATGATTTCATTTAGTTAACAAAGGATGCTCATAAACTATGATTTATCTTTCACTGCGCATACTTTTTTATAATGAGGTTTCAGCTGGTGACTCTTTCCTTCTTTGCCTCCACTACACAATTTGAATCTGTATGCTGCATATCATTTTATGTAGTCTATATTTAGATACCCCTCTGTGATGTAAGGTTCATATGCTTTTTCCCAGAAAAAATATTATGTTGCAGCTTTTGTGAACTTCATGTGGACCTGATCTGTGAGCAGAACCTAGATCTATCATATGATTTGCAGCACCATTCTGTTCAACTTTAAATTATCTTAGTGACTGTGAGTCCCTGAATGTATTTAAACTAGATAGACATAAACAGCTTGCTTAAGCTGATCTTCAGATGTCCTTTCCTTTACAGTCCTGACCCAGTTCTATAGGTGAACAGCATAAACTGTGTGCAGTCTGTTACCATCAGATGCAGCAGTGAAGTGGCATTCCCCCTTCCCATGGCTGATGCCTGTCATGCTTCATCACTGCTGACAAGCAATTATTACTCTTTGTTTCTTTTATACTATATATTGGCAAAACAATCATTGCAAGGAATTGTAGAGGTAAAAACCATTATCTTTGCACTATAGTGATAACAGAGCTTTTAGGCTTTCTGAAAGTATCCATTAGGTTTTGCTTTCTTATCAACAAATGCTTTCTATTTTGCCCTTTGCTGTCCCAGCTGTTGAATCACCAACTTTTTGTTCAATACAAAGGCATTCTTCATTAGAGTCCCACTATATTAAATATAATTTGAATATTAGTTTTAGCCTCATAGATTTCAAAGATTTTGTTTTCCTCTTAGCAGTTGTGACAAGTTATGACATTCCTGTGCAAGTTTACAAACAAAAAAGAAAAAAAACCACCAGAAAATAAGACAAAATAGACTGAGCAAATTTTAGTTTCTGAGCCAGGAGGGAGCTTTTTGGACTTCACTCTCCTTGTTGTCATATCTGTATGACTCACATAAATCACTGTTTTCAAGTACTCTTAATAGCCTTCAAGAGCTTAAGCAGGATGTAGTCATGGAGAACAAAGATTTATTTTGCAGGTCTCTGAGCTACCTGTGCAGCACAGTTATGGTCTCCCACCTGAATTAGAAGTTGGACACAAGTTATAAAAGGTCTCATCTCCAGCAGGAATTGTTCTTGGTTGAAGACACACAGTTGCAGAAAAACAAATTGGCAGTGCAGGCAAAAGAAACAGCCTTTCAGATCCATAGAATTTACTTCTGCTCAGCTCTCCAGAGAGGTCCAGTGCTGGTCCTGGCCATGAATTTTCATTTTCTCAAAAACACTACACGATTGTGAGACCTCTTCCACCATTCCCACTAGTTCCCTCTACCTACTTGCTCTTGCCTCTTAAATGTCCCTCAAGTTTCACCTGCTGCCATGCAAGTGTCATCTGTTAGTCTGTTTTGTTGAGGGAGTTTGTTTTCAAAGTCTCTGTCATGCTGTCATTTTTCAGAAAACATTGTGTAACCTTAACTGGGAGGTTCTCCTTCAATTTCCCCTTGTGATGAATTAGCATGGGGCCTACAGAATTAAATCCTGCTTGTGAAGGGGAAGCACGGGCATACACACAGGTGTTATTTAGAGAGACCTAGAAACTGACTTCAGGACTAAAAAAGCATATCTAATGAAGATGGGAAAGGGGGAAGGTATGTACACATTTCCTGATTTTATGGTACCCACACTGTACTACAGTGTTGCAAGAGTTACATCTTGGTCACTGTGCTTAATGTTTAATCCAAATTTTAATCAAATTCCTTAGGTGTTACTTAGGATGAGGTTCTTTTCTTGAATTTGCTAAAGCTGCCAGAACTATTCAACTCATATAAAACCGAAAAATTGCTTTTCCACACCTCATTTTTGACATGGTGTGTGAATGGTTTATATAAAAGTAGTTATGGTCACCCATTGTTACAGTTTTAAAGGGTTTATTTTCTTTTATCTCAACTTCTGTTTCTTTTATCCTGATACAGAAGAAAGGTTTTATAATCCTATTAGCTTTTGTACTGGCATTTGACATCTTTGTCTTTGACAGTGTCGATGAATGAGGAGAGGGTCTGTCCAATATACAGCTCCAGTTTATCCCCAAAACTAAAAGATAAGTTGTGGGGTTGTGGGGTTTTTCGTTTGGTTGGGTTTTTTTGGTTTTTTTTTTGTTTTTTTTTTTTTTTATTTTTCTGGTAGGTTTCTACTGTCATGTTGTCTGACAGTAGAGGAATGAGGAGACTCATGCCCCTTCTCTTTCATACAGACTGAGATGTGAGCTGCTTCGGGAAGAATGGACTAGCTTGTCAGTGCTTTCTAAATATGACTTATTCTGTCCCATCATTCCAATCATTTTCTGTTTGAGCACGGACTGCTCCCCACTCCTGTTCCCAAGATAGTTTTGTATCCACATTCAATCCCATTCTCAGCCTGATTCAACTATAATTTCTCTTTTGCATATATATTAAAAAAAGCCATTTTATTTCTTCTGACTTGGGACAGACAGCTCTACTTCAAAAATACCTATTACATTTAGGTCTTCTTCAGTTGCTATTTTCTTCTAGCTACTTTTAGATAGCAGCACAGGAGACAGTTCAGCTGATTGTACCATTTCTACTGTCATCCCCTTGTGTAATCCTGCAGGAAGGCTACTGTCTGTCAAAGCTTTCTCCCAGGTGTCCCTTTTCTGGATCACACAGGAGAAGCAGGGAGGCTCATTCCTAGGCACTTCCCGAAGCACCAGGCCATGTGCTGAGCAACTGCTCTAGCCTTTGACAGTCAACTAAGTACCTATGGGAGCTACAGACCTGCTTATCACGAGCTGTACATTTGAACTCCCTGATGGGAGACATCTTTCTGTCCTCTGGTCTTTTTCACCCATTATCTGTCTGTTTTGTTTAGGTAGTAAAATCTTACACTCCTGTATCTCAGTCACCACACCAGTGAGCTTGGTGTCACACAGAGGCCTTTTAGGCATTCATATTTTGCCACTAGTAAATATATGAATATGGTTCTTATATAAAGAAAGAAAGATCTAAATAATCTCACTTTGTTGTTACTGAATTCCTTTAATGCCATATATATTGCATACAAGTACCTAGCAAATGCTCTGAGGCATAGAACTCTATCCATGTCCCTTCTTTTCTCCAAATAACTTAATGCAAGACCAACTCCTAGCTTCTACCTTCACAGTTTTCTCAAATCTTTTGTATTAGGCCCAAATCTGCTTTTCCAGCAGAGGGGGTAGCCATCTATTAGATTAAGATGCTTCCTGCTGGCTCGTGCTGTTGTCAGTCAGATGATTGTATGCAATATTTATGTTCACCTTATCATTTCTAATTATACCTTTTTGTGAAGCCATCAGATGCACACTTATTCAAGTGTTCTCTCTTGATTTGTCACTGCAGAATAGACTATGGTGGCCTACTTCATTATCCTACATCTGATTTAATGATCTTAGTCTTCTATGAACCTTACAGGTTAAGATAAGTGCTGATTGGGTACTTATAAGTAATTTTTAACATGTTGTAGTGCAATGAGTATGTATCAGTGAGCATCACACTGGCCAGTGTGGAAATATAAATAACACTTTGTCTTAAGATTTCATGAACACATATCTCAGTATACTTTTAGCTGGTGAGATAAGCATGGTAAACCACTGAAAACATTTAGCTGCATGTTTTCCTGAGGTTCAGCAGTGTAATTTAGCTTGCAGTGGCCTGGGTTACAGCAGTACCTATGATATTATTAGAATAGCTATTCTCACAGCGATATGGTTAACTGAGCAAATTAAGAAGTACTTGACCTGCCCTGATGATTTTTTTTCTTGGTATTACAGTCACAAAAGCTCATTTTTGAAACATGCTATTTATTTTCCTCTCACAGCTTCTGCGTGGTGCCAAGCACATCAAAACAGCAAGGGAAAACTGAATATCCAGCAGGGAATGTAAAATAAGCAGGTAGGCAGGCTATAAAAAATGAGAAAATACTTAACAATCTTGGCAATTTTCAAAATTTTATACACTGTAAGATATAATTTTTATTATAGATGGCTGATTTTTCCAAGCTGATTGTAAATTTTTTGTAGCTCTTCTGCTTTCAAAGTTTTCAGTTCCAGAGTGATGTATACTTAAAATCCTATGCTCAATATGTCTCAAGACAATTGTGCCTAAAATTTTAATGCATAAAACTTTTATATGGAGAGAGGTTGCATACTTATTCCATTTGCCTTAACCCAACAAATAAACTTGAGAAAAGATAATTCATATTTCAGTAGTAACATAATGAATGAATGGGCTGAATTATTCATGGTCATTCCACCATTTGAAACAAAATGTATTTTAGGAGGGCATAACTGTTCTCAAGAAGGCAATCAGTAAAAGAACAGATCTGTCAAGCAAATACTTCATGTTAAATTATTCACAGTACTCTAACATTTAATTAACAGAAGAACACAGTTGTCCTTGCTCGTGTCCAGTTATTGGAAACCATTATATGTTCTCTACCACATCTCCTCACTCAGTTAAATACTGCAGAAAGATCTGTATTGTGAGGCAGCTGGAGCCATCGATGTTTATTAATTCATGACTGGTGCTCAAAACACTGACCACAGAAATAAAGACATGAATTTGAGAAGGAGCTGCTCATGTATTATAGCTGACCCTTAATGGTTGTTTCGTTCTTGGCTCTGTATTTCTGTTCTCTCTCTGCTGACTGATGGT
The DNA here is from genome assembly GCA_024500445.1 of Entomyzon cyanotis. Classification (NCBI taxonomy): domain Eukaryota; kingdom Metazoa; phylum Chordata; class Aves; order Passeriformes; family Meliphagidae; genus Entomyzon; species Entomyzon cyanotis. Next base: position 12,281,779 of record JAKEPQ010000871.1, read on the forward strand.
GTACTTTAAAAGCAGAAACCAGCATTAAGAAGTAGAACAGTCCACCTTTCTGATTGCTTTTTGGATAATCCCTGTGATACTTTGTCACTGAACAAAATAGTCAGGGGTATGGGCTGTAAATACAGACCTTCCACTTTACACATTGCCATGTTTGGGATTTTTGGATCCCTAGAATTTGTTTTTCCTTTGTAAATGGATCCTTATTTCTGTCAGTTTGAGTTGTCATCTACAGCAAATGAATTCCATTTCATCTCAACAAATTTTTATCTGACAGATCTAATCTGAAAAGTCACAGTTTGAACTTGGGACCATTTGCTTTTGAATTGCTGCAGAAATGACACACGCTCATTCTACATTGAGGAAAAAAGTATTTAGAAGCTTGAAAAATATTAAGCCTCAGGCTACTTGTCCTTTATGTATCTGATAGTAAAAGGAAAAGACTTTAGGGGATGATTCTTTCAGCTTTTGCCACAAATTGACAGTTAAAAGGGAAATAAACTAGAAATAGACTAGATATATCTGGAACCAGGCTTGTGATATGTTTCAAAGAGGTACCATATTTAGGACAGTTGTGATGAAAGTTTACAGTTATCTGGTGACAGTTTAGCTCAGCAATAAGTATGAACTCTCTCTTTTATTCACTATACATAGTCTTTTTGTATTATTATTATTATTATTATTATTATTATTATTCAGATATTTGTGAACCTTTAAAACCACTGAAGTTCATATTTCACTTTTTAAGCTTATTTAATGACGTTTTTTTCAAAAGCAAACACGTGACTATTACACATTAAAAATTACATCTAAAACCTCTATGTTTTACAAATGCTTTGTTAATATTTGTGAACAAACAGAAGTTCTGCTTTTGAATGGATGGACTTCATTCTGTTTCCATGTGAACTGTGTAAACTCTTTCCAGAAGAAACTTGGCTATTAGTTCCTAACATGCTGTTTATATAGTTTGGAAGATAGATGATGAAACAGCAGATATATTTGTTTCCATTAATAGTCATAGATTTTAAATTCAGAATAGACTGTTCTACTATCTACTTGAGCTCCCAGTAGCACTGCTAAAATTTGAGTTACTGCCTGGCTTCCTCTCTTATGACTGATATCTTTAGACTGACACTTCTATTTCTGAGTATGATTAAATTGGTACAGTCTCCTTCATTTGCCTTTAGCTATATTGGTTAGGTTGGGGGCAGAAAAACTTAACTACAAAGGCATTTGAATGTGCATTTTTTCTGATTTTCACCTACACCTATTCACCACTCTCATTTTGACATGCTAATCCTCTGCAGTGAACTGGCAATGCAAAGGTGCCACATTGCTTTAGAGGATGTCCCCAGGCAAGTTCATCTTTGATGAAGCTGGACATGACACGATGAAGTGTAAATGCTGGGTGATTCAGACCACTTCAGGAGTTCTTTGATATACCAGCCCAGAAAGCAATAAGCACTCTTGAAGGACTGTAATGATGAATGGGCTTTTTCAGGAAGCTGGAAGCAAGGGCTTCGCTGTATCTCAACATGCAAAGGTGATTATGTATAAATAGAATATAAAAGTGCTTATCCTGTGTCCTATGCCAGATTTTTTTTTTTTTTTTATCTGCTTCCAACACAACTCTGTAAGATATATAAGAGACTGGTACCAGATTTTTGCTGCTGATCCTTTCTGGGAAGCAGATTTTAAGTGAAATACTTGACAGAATCTAATGAAGGTGCTTGTGTTAGAGAGAGGTCAGTTGGTATAAGTTGGCCTGGTATTTTTAAGAGAATAATGGCTGAGCTGTAGAGGAAGCAGAAAGATATAGAAATATGGAAAAAATCTTTTTCATGGTGCACTGGAGCTGTTTTGTGTCCTCACTAACACTTTCAGGTGCTTCTGCAGACTGGCAGAGTAGAAATGTTGACTATTTGAACCTGAGCTGGAGGCTCATCAGTTTCAAATTTGTGAAGAGTGAGATGTCATTTTTTGCTATCATCTCAGACCGAATCAGACTTTGATTGTGCCTCGTGGTGTTCACCTGGAAATGCCAGAGCTGGGACCCAACACTCCATCCCTAAAAGTGGGAACGATTAAAATTTAGCTACACTGACCTCTCTGGGCTGATCTCTACCAAAGAGGTGAATGAGCTCATGGGGCCACCTTATTAGTGAGAGGTTCCTCTTTGCTGTGATTAGTACCTCTTTTGTGATGTGTGTGGGAGTTATCACACCAGCAGGACAACCCAGGAAATGTGGTAACCTGTGGCTGAGGATTTCTGAATATCAGCTTAGCTACTGCTGCTGAGCTGCAACACAGTTATGAAGATGTTGATGTGGTATATGGTTTATGTGTGGCTAGCACAGGCCTTTCTTGTGAGAACATTTTGCTATATTTCATAAACAAAGATAAAGTTTGGATGTTTTGCAAACAACGTCTCCGGATTAGGTCAGTTCGGGCTTGGCCAATTGGGCCTAGGGGGAGGTCTCGGGCTGACCAATCTGGGGCCCCTCTGAAGACTCTATATATATGGAAATCAAAATAATAAAGATACCTTCTCTCTTTCCTTGTCTGAGAACCTGGCTCATTCCTCAGCTAGCCGCTCAACAGCGACATTTATGCACAGCTCAAGCACTGGCAAATTCCCCAGGAGAGGGATTGTATTTTAAATGTTTCCACTCACTCTATAGGGAAGGCGTCAGTGTGCCCTCAAGCTAATCCATGTGGATAGCAGAGGAATTTAATGCTCACAATCTACCAAAATGTCTTCTTGCAGATCAGCTGTTACACCAAACTCATAGCCTTCATAAAGGAAAACATTTAACAAGGGTAATGAGACCTTTCCCTACTTAAGAGCAAGAGATCAGGTTAAATGTGCAACCACCAGCAGAACAAAACAAATTCCTAACTTTCCGTCTAGGCTGATTGTGTTACACTGAAAGGTACTAAGATTTGGATCCAGGCACCAGCAGAAAATATTCTGCACAGAGACATTGTTAGAACAAAACCCTTGGGTTTCTGAGGGCAGCCAACTTGTACTCTTTCAGGTAATTTCTAGGGATAGTGTTGGGAATTAGCATAGAACATGGACCATGGTAGTAGGCTACAGAATGAAAGGAGCCAGAATACACCATTGTCCTCACGGCCAGGGAATGGGCCATGATGCTGTTTTAAGTTCAGGATAAGAATCTATAACTCAAGATGCTTAAGGAAACTGCATGTTTAGAAAGTTTGCATCTCATTAAAAGGTTTGAACACACTGTTGTGAACTTTCTCAGTCTTTCAGGTTTTGCAAGATAAAAGTACAATATTAGTATGGGTGGTTTTTTTTGCATTTTGCTGTTTTGTCCCTCAGAATTTATTCAGAAAAGTACACCTGAGTATCTTACTGGGAATGTCACACCTTAAATGGAAATGGTAGAAACTACATGCAAACTGTAGTCAGTCTCTGATTCTCAGTTGAATAGACTCAGTTTCTAACAGCTGTAATCCACTTTCTCCACAGTAATAATGTTTATGACACCGTGCTATTTCAAAGCACTTTGAAAGTAGACATCCAAATTCTAATAGAAATGTAGTGTTTTTTTAAAATTATTTTGTTCTTGGTGGTGGTGTTTCTTAGTTTGTTGGATTCAAACTCTAACAATCAGCTTTTAGCATGGGTGCTATGGCCTTCACAGTTCTTACTGCATTGCGATGGTGCCTATTAATAATTGATGTGTATTGTATGATAAGAGTAATAATATTTTATTTAACCATAGGAATTATTTTTGCCTTCACAGTTTAAGCTGTCTATTTCTCCTGGCAAAGGTTGTTTGGTTAGGAAAAGAAACAAATGCTACATATGGGTTTTAAAAACTTTTACATCAAATGCACAAATAAGCCTAGCCTACTGTTGCAGTGCAAGTATCTGGACATTAAACTCTAGTGCTAAGAATATTTTTTATGTGAAATGTCCATAATTTACAAATTTTTATAATTATACTTTTAATTATAATTAATAAAAATATTATAATTTTATAATCTTTACCCATTATGAGGTAGGATTAACAAATGTAAACCAGTGGAATGTTTTTCCTTCCTCCCACTGAACACCAAACATTGGAGCCACTCTGTTTAATAGCTGAAGGTAGAACAAAATAACCCAACTACAACACCAAAGGTGCCCAAATAACGTAATAACATGCCCTGTGGTCACTTTCATTTAGAAATGTTATCAGGGGAGACAGATGTTATCATGCAGCACTTCACAAGGACAGTGCACTGCATGTTGACACCTGTCATATCTGCAGGTTGCACCAAGGTACTACAAAGGAGGCCAGGTATGGTGTGCTCATTATTGAATTCCTGAGCAGCTGTCAATGCATCAGTCTCAGGTGGGAGTTTTGAAAGGAGTCTCTTTAAGGCAGCCACATTCCTAACAGAGGACCTGCAAACAAGACTCCTTCTCAGTCTGATCTGGTGCTTGCAATGCTGGTTTCTGCTGCTCTGCCCTCTTTTCTCACTGGATGTGTGGAAGGGATCTTAATCACTAGGGCTCCTCTTAGAAAGCCCACTAGAAGAGTATATTCCCCAGAGCTGTCTTCACTTTAGTCTCTGAAAGTGGTTCTGGAGTGGGAGAAAGCGCACAAAGTGTACTGGCTTGTGATAATCAAACAACACATAGCAGTGAGAAAGATTTGTTTCTAATTCTTGTTTGGACATATTTCACGATAGAATTTAGTAAATACATGTATATGGTAAAAGTAACAGCAGCTTGTTGTGCATTAAGTATTAAGCTGCTTTTCAAATGCTTTGAACTATGTGTATTTTCTAAACAGTTCACTGCCTGCTCAGCTGGCTTGATAGCAGCCAAACTTATCGTGTATCTGATATAACTTCACAAAACCAAGGAAATGGAAAGCTTGCATCACTGGATAGTTCTAGTCCTCTGCTGACTGTGAGACACTTCAATTTAGCACTTACAGGCCAGCAAATGTACAGAAAGGGATGATATTTTACATTTAGGAAGATAACAAAGTCCTCCCTTCTTGTCTGAAAAGCAAAATCCTGTAATGCAAGTAATATTAAAGCTTGCTATGTCAAGCCACCTACCCTTCTATCTCTGAACAGAGTAAGAGATGCTGGGTGTAAAGTGGATCATACTACAATCAGTGGTTTTGTTCATTGTCCATATTCTATTTCCATGTGCCTTCTCCAGCATATTGTAAAACAGTGCTCACATGAGAATCTTGGTGCTTCTGTTGGGATTCTCCTGCAGATTCAGCAGGTGAAGCCTGTTATGTGTGACACAGTGTGGAGGAGAGTGAAGAGGTGCTCCGAGAAGGTGACGCCCAGAGATGTTGGTAAGTAGCGATGAATTTCACCTCTTTTCGTCCTAGAGAGAGTCAAAGTACCATGTATCTCAAAAGTAGTTCAGCACCACTTACTTTTAGAAATACTTTACTCTTTATTTTATAGAAAAGTCACTTAAAATCTCTCAGTTGCAGCTATTATTCCTGAATTCACAGAAAACATACCTATGTTCCAGGGTGAATGAAAAATGGTAGTATGTCAAACAACCAGATACGTATCTGTCAAATAGATACATTTTAAAATAGTGAAGAAAAAGAAATACTATTTTTCTTTGGACCAAATAAACTCTGAAACTGTGACATGGAATGAGGCTGTCACCTCCACTAAAGCCTCTTCCTACTGCTTTGGGAGTTTTGGGAGCTATGCATAGTTTTAACAAATACCTTATGCACCTCACTTTCCCTAGGTATTACTGTCTTTCCTGACTGCAAAGGGAAAACCACATGAAAGAAAATAATGACAGGTTCTGAAGAAAATGTCTGAGGTTCTTGTGGAAACTAACAGAAAAGCTCTGAATAGCACTTGCCTCTGCCAGGCATCAAATTGGTGAGCAAGTTTACCCATTTTAGGCCCAAGCAGGACACTAAAACTTTTCAGACTGAAGGGAAGAAGGGAGGTTAAGTGGGCTGTCAGCAGCTGCACAGGGGGGAGATGATGACTGACTCTGAGGGACACATAAACAAGCTGAAACAAAACTGTCTTACCTACTCCCACCTAACTTCAAGGTGGAAGCAGCAGGATAAAGCTAAATTTACTGAGGCGGGGACTGAAAGATGAAAGCTGAGGTAAAGGTCTTTTGTTTGCTTAAGCCCTTCTCTCTGTGTTTGAGTGAATAATGCTTTGTTTTGGAGAAGCTGGCTTGGGGTCACTTCAATTCATCTGCTGTCATAGGCTCTTGGAAGAAAAGGCATATTGATGACAAACACAGTTGGGTCTGTCAGTTGAACATGAGTAGTAAATGAGAGATTGCCGCTAGGATATCCAGTCTGAGAGTGGTAGGACCATATGGCTCTATCCACAAAAAGTTGAAGGTAACAAACCTCTTCTCAGGAAAGTGTGCTTGAGAGGTATGAAAAGGCACTTCAGTACAATTTATCTGTAGCTGCAATCAATCCTACAATTCTTTCAGTTTAATAAAGCAGAATATTCTCTACTGGAAATCCTTTCTTCTAATTTAAGCAAACTAAAAAAGAACAAACATTTACTTAAAAATGTGCACAATGCTATCATCTTTGGCTTCCTGCCAACAGTTGATGTGCACAACAAATGATCCAGAACTAGCACATCCCAGTTCAGTGCTTAAAAAAGAATATTTGGGAGATGTATTAGTGTATGTGGTTTTGTTTTGAATAGCTGGATTTCTGCTCATATGGTTTAAAAATATTGTAAGAACTGTAATTTCCAGTGGCCTTAAAAGATTAAATATTTATTTTTATTTAAGGATATTATCTTCCTTGCATTTTTCTTTGAAGCATGACCTGTAAACACCTAGTAGCCAGTATTGATTGCATGTTCCCAATTAATGGATTGCTCCTGAAATCAGACACCTGCCCTGCAGGCAGGGGTGGGTGTGTGGCTCAGGAAAGTTTCAAATCACCTTTTTAAAGACTCAAGATACACATTCAAAATGACAAGTACAGGAATCTTTTTGTGTGTGTCAATAAAGAGGAAGAATGTTGAGTCCTCATTAACATGTATGAGGCATTTCAAAACCTAGCAGTAAAATTATTTTTAGTTAGTTTTAAGATTTGTGTCATTATTAGTTGACTGCTAGAAGGCCACAGACAGGATATTATGTGACAGAAAAGGCAAGCTACTTCACCTCAGTGTTACTTTCATAATTGTAGTCCAAAGGGACATTATTTTTTGACTATTATAGAATGAAGATTTGATTTTATTTTGCTAACTTCGGGTTATACAGTCTGTTTCGCTGAATCTGGAAATGGACTGTTTTTCTTTTCATGATAAATGCTCTGAAAGTAAATGTTTAAACTAGGACATACAGGGATAGAAATTCATATTTAATGTTATTGCAGATTCATCAGAGTGTGTGTCTTACTTCAGGACTGATATACCAGAAAGCAGATTTTTCTTTCCTTTGTAGGGAGGAAGTGGGATGTAAGAAAAAGGAAAAATATTTTTCCCTTGAAATAAGTGTCAGAGTTCATTATTAATGTTTAATCTGAAAAAATATTTAACTGCCTCACAAGGGAAATGTTCTATGGTCTGTCTAGAATTAATGTCCTACCACCTTTACAGAGAGGAAGGGCCACAGACCTTGAAGTACAAACAATGCCATGGAATAGCAAAAGAATTAAGAAATTCTGGGAGTAAAAAATCTGTAAAATTCATTCTACAGATATGTTTTGAGTTCTTTATTTTTGTTTTAAGTGACATATGTTGGGAGCTCTAACAGAGGTTCTTGGAGCTGAAGCTCTTTTAAGGGCTATATGTATAAATATATATTGTCAGAATCTCTACTATGACATGACTTAATAATGGACATGTCCTTCAGGCCTACTTACTTTATTGAAATATTATCTTTCTTCATTCCTCAGTCAGGTTTGGCTGAATGATCAGCTGCTAAATCCAAGAGTCTCAGGGGATGGAGAGAGTTCAAGACAAACTCACATATATGCACATGGACGTATTTCTAGGCTAATCCTTTACTGAATCAAAAGAGCTATAATTGTGTCTTTTATTATGCACCTGGCTTAGTATGGGCATAGGCCTTAAGCACATTCTTGCAGACATTTCACTGGTGTTGAACATTTTCTCAGTCAACAGAATACGTGGAGATTGCTCTGGAACCATCAGTGGCACCTGGGATATGTCCAAGCTGTGACCTGATGTCAGAGCCCAAAGCCAGTAGTTTGAACATCCTTTCTTGAAGGCTGTGGAGAAGTACTGCCCATCATCAGTCTGACTTCCTGGAATTCTCTGCCAGGGAGCAAAAGACTTTTTGTCAAAATGTAAATGTGATTTTAGAAAAAGGGTCTTGAAATTTCATACTCTAAAAATTTGCAACTAAATGTAAAATCTGCCACTGGATTTTTTTTAAGACATATAATAAAATACATAAGAAAAGAAGAACATTAGAAAAGTTAGGCCCCAGCTTCCTGCAAAAACTGTCCCATGTCCATCTCAAAGGACAATGTATGAACTGAAGAAGATCTTTTGTATTTGTCTGTACCAATCAAGCAACTAACACTCCTGCAGCATGAAAATCGCTGGTTTAGTCATGATTTGAGAAGCTGAATCATTATTTAGACCCATCTGCCTGGGACTTGACCAAATCAAAACCAATGGGACTGCATTCAGAATAAATGTATCTGTTATCACCTCAAATACACGTAGTCTTCCTTTTGGACTCTCAAGACAAAATTCTTGAAGTGTTTAATCACTTGACCTTGCATTAAATAGGAGTGAGGCATCTCATACCTTTGAACTTCAAGCTTTGAAGTCCTGGGTCACAATGTGTTTTTACTCTCTTCCAGTATCACTAATCTACACAACTGCTCATTTCATTTTCCCTCTAACAGAGGAACCCCATGATCAGTCCAGTGTTTTGTCTAATCTTGTCTTTCTCCTGCTGGACTACACAAAATCAATACAGTAGCTTTTTTATAATTTATTTTTTCTGTTTATTTTTTTTGGTTTTTTTTCCCCTTAGTTAGCCTAATTTTGTACAATTAAAAAAATTAAAATGCAAATAACTAGTTGAAAAAGTGCAGTTTCTCTTCCTCTTCACCATTTTTTAATAACTTCAGGCCCTATTGAAGATACATTATGCTATCCTTGCCCTTTTGCATTCTAGAACTAGTTTAGAATAGCAAAGAAAGCATTTTGTTTGCACACCTCATGCTTAATTCTTCCTTGTAGTATGTCTCAGTCACAGTGTGACACAGCGATGAAATAAAACAGTGAAAGAGGATATTTTCTGTGCAGTATTTCTCTGAGATAGGGTTGGGTTTTTTTGGTGGTGTTTTTTTTTTTTCTTGGTCCCTTAACAGCAATGCTAAAAGGTATCATTTGGGAAGCCACCTGTCTACTCTCCCTCATTTTGCTTCTGTCGTGAGTTAAAATAATGAGCCATAGACAGCCCTTTTTTCTTCCCTTTCTAACTCGACATTTCATCATAGTCTTTCCCAAAAGACCATCCTGTAGTCAACTCTTGTGCTTTCTTGGCTGCCCAGAAAGGTCACAAAAATTTCCCCGAACGCCTTCTTACAGACCTGGAGGAACAGTTTTCTGTGCAGTTACTTCCACTGATGGGATCAAAATGGGTACATGTTGACTTTTCTTCTTTCTCTCCCCGTCTCTTTCAACGCAATTTTCAACTGGATGCCTTTGACAATTTCGCTGTTCTATTTGTGGTACTTCAAGATGGAAAAAGGATGATCCACTAGATCATTTCAGGAATGTAGTTCCTTGAAGGAATGTAGTTTTCTGATAGTTCAAGCGGGGTTAATTGAAAAACTACATCTTTCTGTAGGGTAGTACAGTACACAGTTGTTTACAGGGACTTGTGGGAGAGGTGGCCTTCAAAATAACATGTTTTTCAGAGAAGGAAAATCTGTCTATGAAGACAGATACTGTCAGAGTGTAGGGCTTGTGGCTTAAAGTCAGCTGAATGGACCTGCCCCTTTTGTGGTGACACATAAACTGAGAGGGGCCAAGCCTCTTCCTCCTTCGGGGGTGGAAAAATGAAGGGCATTTTTTCCCAAATTTTGAAACCTTTTTTTTTTTTAAAATAAATGATTTGAACATTTAAAATATTCTGAACAGTATTCTTTTTTCCTTATTTTTCATTCCCACTTGCCTGTTACATATATCTGCCCAACTGTGCTAATAAATATGATAAGGTATTTTAACACTCATCAGCGAATTATTTACTTCCAGTTTGATCTAAGAGCATAGCTGTAGAAAGTAATCATTTTGGTGCATAGTGTCATATTTCCTTATAGGTTTTGATACATCATTGACTTAGTTTTATATCTCATTTCTGTGGTTTATAAACTAATTGTCTATTTCTTGGGATGAAGCAGATAATCTTTAAAAATCTTCAAATGTATTATAATATGCAATGTGACACTATCTCTGTGTCTTGATGCAGTTATGATGACTGAACTGCACTCTGCTAATTAAAAAAATTTCTGTTTGGACACAGTGTGCTTCAGAGATGCTCCCTCTACTTGGACATTCTCCCTCTGTCACAAAAAGTGCCCCATGAAATATTGTGCCACAATTGCTTTTTGGTACACTATGTAAAATCTAAACTTTTTAAAAATCACTGACATAAAAGGGTTGCATTGATTTAAGAGTTCAGGATAGGGTTTTAAACCTAAAGACACATTACTGAACTGGATGCAACTGAATCAGAAGTTGACTTTTCTGTAAAATCAGAAGTTGCCCAGTATTTAAAAGAAAACCTATAAGAAATATTTAGATAATATTATCTTATTTTACCTGTAAAATAGCGTGGACTTTTATTCTTACAAATTAACCACTACAAAACTGTGTGACAGTTAGGGGTAGAATTTCTGATATTTTGTTCTCACAAGGTCCACTGCCTGTGCAAAATATGAAGGAATTTCAGTTTGTACTGTAACATCAGATGACCATTAAAAATAATAAACTAGAATACATATTTTAAATTTACCCCTATTTCTAAGTTGATTAGATTTCTAAAGCCAGAAGGAATAATTAATCTGACCCATCATATAACAAGGCCATTTAATGTCACTTGGTAATGGCTACATGATTCTCAACAACCTGTCTTTCAGAAAAAAAAACTACTGCACTAAATATAAAGACTTTGAAGAGACACCTACTTTACCACTGATCAAAAAGGATTCTTTGGGTATTCCCTACTGACAAAGTTTTGGAAAGGTAAAGAAAAAATGGGTAATTTCCATTCAGAATACAAAGTACCTAGGTTTCCTTTTCTTCCCCTGTTGATTTAATGTACATTGCAGAAAGTATCAGCAAAAAAATTACCCCCTGAAAATAAAAAATCCTTTTAAAAACCTTGATAAAAGACCAATGTTAATTTTAGACTGAAATTGTTTTTCTAAACTTCAGCCTGGAATACATATGTAAGAATATCTTATTAGCTGCTTTTATCACTAAAGATGCCAATTTAGGACAGAAGTACTAACCTAATTTTTGCTAGAAAAAATATGAATGTCTGCACAGCAATCTGCTTGCAAAGTGTTTACCGAGTAAGCAGAGGAGTTTTTGGTGTTTAAATAAAGGAAATGAATGCTATTACTTATTAAGAAGCATCAAAACTACTTTTTGCTTTTTCACTTCTGAGAGAATTTAATCAATAAACATTTACAGCAACAAGTGCATACATTGTCGTGGCCTTTTAATATGGTGCAATGTATTATGATGTTCAATTGAAGCTGCAAATCCTTATCCATATTTTTCATAAATATCTACTCTAGGAAACCTTATCAAGGAAAAATAAAAGCTTTACCAGTTCAGTATATGGCTAGACTGGGATATTCATCAAAGGTTTAGCTCCCACCGACTGTTCTCCATTTTCACGTTTAGCAAAATGTAATATCTAAGGTTCATTAAAATATGAATTAAAATGATGTTTAAGCATTGTACATAAAATCATCCTTTTTTCTTTCTTTCCTGCATTTTTAAAAATTATGTTCCTGTGCATCCTATCATCAACAAAATCATAATGTATATGGTTTTCAACAATTTCCCACCTGTGATTCCCTGTGTTAATACTATGACATGGGACTGCAATGTAATGTAAATTTTGTTGTAGTAGGTGAAACCATTAATTGCTTTGGAGCCTTCATATTGGTACTTGAGCCATCACCAGAGGACATTTTCAGTGGTGCTGGCTGTCTTACTCCCATTGTCTGAGTGCCAGTCAGACTTCTGAAAAATGACATAATAAGTAATGTTATTACACAATTTTAAATACATAAAATAAAGATGCCATCACGCATAGCTCCTCTTCCAGTCCTGTAGTTCTGTGGCTCTCCAACTATGTCACTCTTTAAGTCAATTTTGTCACTACATGCACAATTCATTGATATAAGATTGGTAAAATACAAAGCAAAATCTACCTTCTTGTCTAGAAGATCTCAAATTCTCTGCATGAAACAGTGTTGTCATATTTCCACAAACATTTAGTTCTTCAAATTAAGCGGATTTCAACAGATAGCCATGCAGAGGGACATTTGGCTTCACTTGTCTTTCTATGAACAATGTTCAAGAAAGTTCTTCAAACCTGGGAGAATCTTCTTTCAACTAAGATAAACCCATTCAGAAATTCACGGAGGAAAACTGAGACACACACATTTGTAATTTATGAATGCACCCATAATGTTTTCAGGAAGTACTTCCTGAAGAACTCTCTATGGACAGGAGCTCCACCTATGGAATGTATCACAATCAGGCTTTGGGCTTTCCCTTGAGAGGATGAAAAAAAGAAATTTATAATTTTGTCTTATTTTTTCATTATTTTTCATTATTTTTTCTTAATCTCTTAATAAATTTTAGTGAAATAAAAAATAATCTCTAAGACACTGAAAATGCATAATTCTTATAAATTTCCCATTTCTTTGCCTGTAGGTAGGAATATAACCTTTTGTCAGCATAGTATTTTCTGTGCTGATTCCTTTATTTTTTTAAAGACGTTTGCTTTGACTACTTCATACATTCCTCTTACTTCTGTTACTGTAGAAGAACAAGATGCTGTTTAAATAATCTGAAGTATAGGTGTTGTGGACTTGCAGGAGTCATTGATCCCATTGTATTGATAAATAATTGTGGAACTGTGCAAACCAAAGCTGCCAACATATGTGCAGTACATTTAAAATTATACTAAAACTTAGGGAAGATGTGTTACCCTTCTTCCCTGGAGCTATCTGTCTTTGTGTGGTCTCTTGGACTTGAAAAATAACATTTTTCCTTTGGTACTTTGTTTCCCATGAAATAGAATAATTAAAATGCATATGATAGGTGGCTGCATAAAGATTCAAGTCAAATGGAAATGTGTTGAGTGTCAGTGTAACTTTCTGAGGACTGACAGTGTAAGGAAGAAGTAATATTTCCTAGGCTGCACTATGAAGGCTACTGGGCTCATTTCACATATGATACAGGAAGAGTTACAGAATTTCTATTTAGTTTATATCAAATTTAGTAGAATTTTACTAATTTGTAGTTCCTCCGTCTTGTGGTCCGTGGAAAACAGGCACTGCATGGCTATACAGATGGTCCATTACCTGCATATAGCATACATATTTTTCTTCAGGTACTGAGAAGTGTTGGTTATCAAGAGATCTGTTTGTAGTGATTGAAATGTAGAAAAAAGAGACTGAAAATGGCATTAATGAAGCCATACTCTTCAACTGAAAAATATCTCCCTGTTTTCCCTTTCATGAATTCATTTTTTTGTCTCCTTTGCTGCACTGCCTCTGTTTGTGCAATATTCACTATCCATAATGAGTTGTTAATGAGCTGTCGATTATGAATGCAATTTATAGACAAGAAAGATTGAGGACTTGAGGTGCTCTTTCAAAACAAATAGTTCTATATCTGAGTTCTCCTTCATTTACAAATATACACTCTTTCTGTTACAGTATCTTTTATACTAAAATCTTAATCTGAGTTACTCTGAATGTAGTTGCACATTTAATGAGTTTCCTTTAATGATATATTGACTATATCCTGAATGTTGCAATGAACAAAGACTACAGTATAATGAAAACTCTTTGTTATACCAAGAGCAGACTCAAAGAATTATTCTCATTAAGCTGTGATCCTGAACCAATGAATTTAATGGAAAATTTGCTGTCAAATTCAGTATGAACAGAACCAGAACCTAATTTCTTAAAGGCATTCAGAAATATGGTCTTTAATAACAGTTTTGCAATACATCAGGATACAAAGAGAATTAGCTACAAGCAACCTAATTACACTGCAGGATGAATTGGCTAATGCTCTGTACATACAGCTAGGACTTCCCTATGCACAAACTTGAAAAGATTTGCATGATTTGGGTTTTTTCCACCTTTACAGCCAGGGAGGCTGAGGCACAGACACTAAAGCAAAAGCCAAGATTACATAAACAACATCAGCAATGAACCCAGCTCTCTCAGCTGTTAACCCATATAATCATGTTTGAACACAGCAGCAAACCCAAGTATAAGCATGGGCATCAGGTGGACTGTGCACTCATCAGGCAAATGAGGTCTAGTCACTCTATTACCATTAATTACAGTTTTAGTGGTCTGAAATTGAAGCAGCTCACGAAACAGAATTTCTTGTGAAAAACTAGTTCATAGACAGATTACCTTGAATGAAACCTGAGATTTTGTGAGCTCCATTCCTTCTCCAAGTAGAGGAATTCCAAGATGACCTTTGTCACCTTTAGAGAATTAAATGTTTATTGGAGGTTGGATAGAGCTGCTTTGAGAGAAATCAGTTACTGGTGGTTAGCAGAGAGGATGCTGAGGTCCTAACTTGGTTAGCTGAGGTATGAGAGTTAGCCCTCCAAACATTCAAAGTAGCCAGATTCCAATTAGGTTGTGTTCTCTCTATTTTATTTTGATTGATACCTTTCTGCTGGGTCAAATGTTACTTGTGCACAGTAATTTTACAGATCTGCAGAACTAGAGATTATTTTTTTTTGTTGTTGTTTCTTTTTTACTAGCTATAATTCACCCATGCTGATCTTTTGGAAAAACCTGGTATTTTATCTCCTGTCAGAATCAACATCTGGCAAGAACCAAGGGTATGAAGCCTTTCAAATATTTGCTCTGAGTTTGAGAATGCAGCTGTGATGCTGTATCTATAGCCCTGCATTGCTCTTCTGAAACCTGGCAGAAAAAAAAAAAGGGGAAAAAAAGAGAAAAGAAGCTGTTTAAAATCATATGACAGGTTATTATTTTGTTTAATGTGAAATGTTCATCTGACAAGCTTATTGAGCTTGATTTGTGTACCGAAGCCTTCTGCAAATCTACAGTCTATCTGAGTTCCCTTCCCCCTTCTCTTCGCTCCCCGCTCTGCCACTAGCACTGACATCAACCATTGTGCCATATGAGGGGAAAAAAAGGTAGCTGGAGTATTCAAGTGATTTAACCAGTTTGATTTATGTTAATGGTACAGAAGAGAATATTTTTTGGTCCTCAAAAACATAACAGGCAATTGATGTGCCATATTGCAGTATGGTTTTAGCTATCAACATGTCAAGATTTAGTTTTGCTGTTAACATTTTACGATTTAGAAGGCTATAAGAATATGTGCAGTGTAGCAACAACTCAGGCATCATTCCCCCAGCTATATTTATTGGGCTTTCATTTTTCCCTTTTATAGAGAAATTGAAAAAGGAAAAGGAAGGGAAAAAAGAATGACATTTTCTGTCTTTCATTTTCTTCAGTCTGTCAGGTTGCGAGAATAAAGAGAAAGAAAACTGACTTCTAATGGTTTGTTTTCACACCAAAGTAGATTCAGGGCATAAGAATTCAAATGTGCAGTTTGCTGATTTCTCTATAAAGTAAAGATAACCTGTGCATAAACTGTAGCTTCGTTGCATCTACCCCCTTTATTTATCCCTATAGCTGAAAGCTGCATGTTTAACATGCTGTGGAGATGCTGATCTATATAAGCCAATTGTCTGAAAATCTGGAAGTACCATGTGTAGTGTACGTGGTCATAGAAACATTTATTTTCCTTCTAGACCTTCATTTCCTTTTACTTCTGCTGTGGAAAATCAATAAGATGTACTTCTTGGCGTTTAAGTGGGAAACTAATTTTTTCATACTAGGAAAATGTCACAGTGGCTGGAGCTGCTAAAATAAGATCTAAATTCCTCTTTAGTGGGTATTTCACTTCCCCCAGGTTTTAAATTGATGATAACAGGACAAAAATTTTTGCTGACCTAGAACTAGAGCTGAAAAGTAAATGGGACACATAAAAAACTTGCTTTCTGAACTTTCAGTACTTAAACTCCCAAGTTAAAAAAGCAACATGAAACAATGGTAGTAGGAGACAGTACAAATTTTAGAAAAGTTTTCAAACTTCTTTCAATGTCAATTTTAAAGTCTCAGACTCATTGACAAAAAGGTATTGAAATTCTCTGTGAAGGCCTAATTAATACTTTTTATTTTCCCAGTTGCTCTGGGTAGTGAAGAAATGCCTAGTATTTGGGACATTACCTCAGGAAATCTGTCTTCTTAAAGTTGTGTAAGAGGATGTGAAGGTAGTCTGGATATCTGTAGGGGCAGAGGAGAAAAGTGTATGTTTCCACAACATGCTGTTTTATCAGGGCATTCTGCTCTTTGTGTCAACAGTAGAAAGGACATACATACATATTTTTGCATCATCTGTTTCACAATAAGTTCGACTCAATGGAAAAATACTTAAAATGTCTTTTAAAAATGCTTTTATTACTTTTGGTCCTAAAATTTCATAAACAAATTAACATTTTAAAACATAAGAAAGTTCTACAACACCACAATTTTTCTCATAGGTTCCACTTTTGATATTCCAGAGCTCAGTGTGGCATGCACTTATCTACTATTTATTTTCATGTGACTGCCTTAAATTGCCTTTGGTTTCAGAGGACAGAGCTTTCTTGCTTCAAACACTGATGATTGTTATGTCATATTTCTTTTGTGTGAAAATCTATGGCCCAGAGCTGTTGTCTACAAGAGCAAAATCTGGGCAGGCTCCAGTGAATCCCTTCACAATCTTTATCTTGCCCTTTCAATATGTGCTGTTGTCCAGCTGAATTTCTTTGGTGAAATGCTAAGAAATCAGGAAAAGCTACATAAGTCTGTTACTACATGTGTGCACACAAAGTGTGGGGCAATTATTAGACCTTTGATCTCTGACCAGCTTTAAACTGCAGAACCCAAAAAATCTGCCAGCTCCAGAGGCATGACATCCAAATTAAATGGGCCCTAGATGTGTGCTACTTCTCCACTTCTTTCCCATTCTGTGGTTTTGGTAGAAGTCCAAAAGCATGGGCCAGAGGAATGGCCAGGAGAAAACAATTTTCAAATACTACAGAGGGCCATTGTTCCCTCGGTCTTAATTCTCCAGAGGTTTTGCCTACTGAGGATATTCCAAAGATGAATTATTTACCTTGGAGCTCTCTTGTGGTGACAGCAGTATCACAAAGAATTGTATTGAGAAATAAATATTTTTCTGCTCAGTGAAGAGACTCTGGAATAAATAAGGTCAGAACTACACAATAAACAGGAGGATAAGAAGAAATATTGATTAGTTGCTCATGAAGAGAGAACTAGTCATCTCGTGCATTATGTTGAAAAATACTGGGTAATTACCTAATTAAAGATTGTATCAGCAATACACATAAACATCACAGCTGAACAAATCATGAACAGGCAAAATTCTGATGTCAAAGCAGATAAGTATGAAAATGCTATAAACTCTGTGAGGATTTTGCTATTGATATTGATTTTGTATGGAAGATATGCAGCTCCCACAGTGATGGACTTTGATTTACAATGTAAAGTAGAAGAAAACACCTAATTTCCAGCATTTTTTTATTATTTAGCTTGCCACCCCTAATGTTCTTTGAATGTGCTGGTGTATTTTAAATGCAGAAGACGGTACACAGTCTTTTATTTGAAAAATAATTTCTATGGGGAAAGGTAAAGTAGGCCATGCAGATATTTTTTAACAGAACATCTGATGCCAGCAAACCTCTTTTATAAGAGGATTCCCTCTCCTTCCAAAAAAAATGGAGCTTTGCAATTATTTAACATTCAGGTTTACTGTAAAGAAACTGATTTACCTTGACTCAATCTGTATTTAAAGAGGGAAATTGTATGGGGATAAAGTAATCTGTTCCTTCCACACTTCTCAACTGAACTGATGTTTAGGTTTGAAAGGCAAGAATTTTAGTTGGTAGTTTTTTGAGTATATGTGGCAATGAGGCAGGCTTTTCATAATACCTTTTGTTTATTAAAAAAGCCTCCATAGAATGATTCAAACATGTCAGTCAAAATGGAGTTAGTAAAAAGTCTGAATGGACCCAGATGACATAATTGAGCTTACAATCATATTATAGTGTCTTCCAAATATAATAAAATAATAATTAAAAAAATGTAGGTACAGTAATTTCAGGAAGTCCTTATTAACAAAATATGTTATTCAGTATGGAAATCAGATTGTATGTCTTGACTTTATGCATGAGGTTTGGTACCCTTGGGTATTCCTTAAGGAGCAGTAGCATCTGATTTCTTCATTTGCAAGCCAGAAACTTGACAGCCACAGATGCAAACTAGTCCAGCTTAAGGTGTGAAAGCTGTTCTGTGAAACCAGAATCTAGGCAATTAAGCAGATTTGCCTGCTCCCCAGGTAAGCTGGTATTTAGCTAAATTGTTAATACTGAATATGCTGCTCTAGGAGGAAAGGCAGACTGTGATAGACAGAACACTGGAAACATTTTTTGAGAAAAAAACCCAAAAAAACATGTACCTAGGAATTGAGATTGCATATTGTAATGAATGCATTTTTGCCTTTGGTTCCTCAATATTTTCATCAAGATCCTTTGAAGTATATTGCACAAATGACGCTAACAGGCTGGAGTGCAAACTGCCAGTGTACCACATGAAACAGAATCTGAGCTGAGGCTCTTGCTGAGGTACAATATTGTTAACCCAGAGGTACATGAGTAGTGCAAGGCAAACCAGCCTACCCTAACCCACTTCCGTATCACTCCTGCTTAATAAGAAAATTATTGCTCAGGTTAAAGTGTGCTTTGATAATAGATTGTTGTGTGTGTGTGTGTGTGTGTGTGTGTGTGTGTGTGTGTGTGTAAGAGCTATATGCATAACTTCTGTTCTTTGTAACTTGTTTGTTTTAAAAGTGTATTAGCTTTTCCTGAGAGGAGCATTGAAAAGTTAACATTAATAGGAGTCAGAACTTTCTGATAGTTCTTCTTGCATGCTAAGTGGCTTCTAAACCCTTCTGCCTGCCTTTGGTGCTGGATCTGAATGTGTATTTAGAATATGTTCCTCTCTAGTCTGATATATAAGAAGATGCCCTAATGATAATCTGGTGGTGTTATGCCAATGTAAAACAGATGTAGTGAGTGGAGTACCACTAATGAACTTAAGGTCTTGGTTTTCTGTCCAACCTAAACCTTTCCACTTGCATTGCAAATGTAATACTACACCTCATAAGTTAAACCTAAGATTGTGAGCACAAATGTTCTTACAGTGCTCCTGATTTCCTGAGGTCTTGCTGTCTGTGAGTAAATGCACTGCCTTGTGAAAAGACTGCACACTGGAGTTTAAGAGAAGGACTGCCCTACATGCAGTGTCATCCACTGGTGGTAGCCCAGGTCTTGGACTGTGTGACAGGTGAGTAGTGGATTGAGCAGCTGACAGGCACAAAATTGGGAGTAGGAAGGGGAACACATTTCCCGACCCCAACAGGGTGTGCAATTCCTTTCTTATTCCAGTCTTCTGCTGCCAATGTGGTGCTTGGGTTCCTGAAGTAAAAGACTATGACCGTTCTGTGCTACACCTACTAGCATAATTTGCTGTGACTTCCATAACATGGGAGGACATGAAGTTAAGAGCCTTCAAATGATTCACTGCAGGATAGCTGAGCAGCGTGCATCTAGTTGTTTGCCTGGCTTAGGTGCTGTTAAGTAGTAAGGCAAATGCAAGGCTCCCAACACTAGAGGTTAAAAAACCCTGAAGTCTGACATGTTAAAGTATCAACGTTTTCACCTGGCAGCTTTTCCAATAATAACACAAAACAAAACCTTAAAATAAATATCAGGAAATAAGTGAATAAACTGATTAACAGTGTGTTATAGTAGACAGAGCATAAGCAAATACTGTCTCATATTCTTTACATGTTTTTCTGGAATCCACACATAAAGCTTCTCAAAAATAGCTTGAGTCTATTCAATCATGCTAGAGTCTATTGACAAGCCCATTCAGTTTCAAAAGAGATGGGATAACATTTTTAGATGTTAAGAGAGGTTTGTTATCTGAATAGAAATGGATCATTTAGCAAAGCACCTTCATCATTTTTATTGCAGTCTCTTTTTTGAGTGCACCATAGTGGGTCAGAACTAGCATATACTTTTGCTGTCAGATTAGGGAGTTCATTGTTCCAAAGGATATTAGAGCCTAGTTTACTACATCTGAGATACTTCCTGTCATATATTTTACAATGTCTCTTCCTTTGAAATATATCTAACAAAGCTACTGCTCTCTTACCCATACTGAACATTCTTTTCTGGACATTGTTTCTGAATGAGGACAAAGCAACCTGTAGACCGGCTTTCAAGAAAATTTTATTCCTCTGCTGGGAATTCAATGAGGGCAGACAAAAACTTGATGGTTGTCACTGACAACTTACTCAACCATTTAAAAAGTGCATCACAAACAGCTGTGCCCTCTTCATGAGCAGTATGTTTTTGCTCTATGAAGTTCAGTGGACATTTTAAAGGATATAATTTATATATTCTCCGAACTATTTTACAACTATGATGAGGGGTATGGTGATAGACTGGACTTATTACTGTGGTTGATTTCTTATTTTGAAAGGAAATGCAATATGACCCTGGAAAAAGTTAGACAAATCTCTTGCAGTTTGCTGCTTAGAAGTCTTGTTTCCTAGAGTGAAACTGTTGGTATTGGAGATCAGTGTAAATATGCACCATGAGGAACGATAATCATGGTGACTCACACTTCCCCATGAAGGCTACATCATCATCTCCTAGTCCAAGATTTGAATAAGAACAATCAAGCAACAAAGCTTGTTGTCATAGAAGAGAATGCACTTTGTGATTAATAAGAAATTGGGTTTAGTAATAGCAATGTCTGAAGTGCTGGAAAGCTGCAATAGGTCTTTAGAGAGTATAAAGTGACATTGCTCCTCATAGCTCTTTGCCACTGCTGTAAGCCAGCTGAGGTAGTGCTATTTTAACTTTTCTGTTGCTTGACATTTTCCTATTTTAATTGTGTAATCTCTGTGTTGGACTGAATTCCAGCATTAAAAGCCTCACCATCCCCCTCTTTTGATTGCTGCTTTTTAAAGCAAGAGGAATAAAATTAATTGCTTCTGATCCACCACACTGGTAATTCCATAGTCCCAAGTGGGACCTGACCAAGGATGAACTGCTGTTTTTGCTTTCTGGGTGGAGACACTAGACAGGGATAATGGAGAAGTATGTCTGTTTCAGTGGACTGGTTGTTTCCTGCAGCAGAGAATGATAGAAGTCTATTGCTGTACAATTACACTGTGGCATTTGCAGGTTGCAATAGCATCCCACAAAGACTGAGAAGAAAAAAATAATTTCCCTGGTTGTATATCTTACTTTGCTAAGCGTGACTGTGAAAATAGTTGGCCTGCTGCCCCTTTGCTCCTTGAATCTTCATTAGAACATCACACTGATATAACAAACCCAGCAAAACTATTAAAAACAGCTTGTACACTGTACAGCCTTAGAAGAGAAAAAGAAGCAGTGACAGAAAAAAGGGCTAGGAATTGTTAGGAAATGCTAACATTGCAAAGAAGCCAAAATCACTGCATTTAGATGTAGTTTTCTATTTATTATTTCTTCAAGAATCTTAAATAGGAAAGCAATTTAAAGCTTGAATGTTGTTCTCTATTAAAATATATATACATTTTCTGTTCAATTATTTCTATAGAGAGGACTATAAAAAAAAGGAACTTTGACAGTAAGTAAAAGTGTTTTGCACTTCTGTGTGTCAGGAAAAATAGGAGGAATTTTGCTGATCTTAAAAAAACCTCCTAACACTGTATTTTAAACAGAATAAAGCATGTATATAACTGTTATATGCAATATATAAATTGCTAAGTGGAAATTTAATGCATAACATTAAGTTAGATCCCTGAACTCATGCTGCTGACTTAGAAATGTTTAAGTTACTACAGTAATTCTAAATAATAAATAATACATTTTATTTTTCCTTCTAATTTCTGTACCTTCACAGTACAATTTTTGTATCAAGCAATGTATTGAGCAAATCAGATTTTTTTTTCTTCTAAAGCTGATTTTCTAATATGATCTATTGACATAAACAATTCAAATCTGTGACACTTGCCATTAAATTAAAACATTGAGCAACAAGATTATAAAAAACATTGTCTTGTCTGCAACCAAAACTGGAATATTTTTCTCATTCAGTTATGTGAGTTTTTTAAAGAAGTTTTACAGAAAGAATATATAAGATTTAAATAATGGTGTGAAGTTTCTTGTTGTGATATAGTCTTCAGAAAAAGAACAATATGACACAGATATCTAATTTCCTTGCATCCTGAACTAAGGCTTTACATGTCATTAATGTTTGTGCTTTCAAATATATGCCCTTTGAAGATCTTGGCATGGATTAGTTAAGATCTGTTAACTATATCAAGTTGATGGCAAACTTTACGTAGGAAAGAGTATGGTGAAATTCCACAAAAATTTTCAAATTGTTGGGTAAATGTGACTGAAGTTCCACAGATTTCAGTCTCCGCCACCTGACACTGAAACTTAGACATAAACATCTTTTATCTTTTCCATGAGATTTTGAAAAGTAATTTTATTTAATTGGATTTCTGATTTAGGCAGTTTTGAAGTGCACCTGAGTAATATATTAAAGATTTTCTCTGCAACATAATACTAGAAATTTACTTGAAAGTAAAACCTGATTTTTGTATGCATTAATTCTTCTTGGAGATTGAGACTCCATGCAAGGTAGCAAACGTTACCAAAACAAGTCTTATTGAATCTTATACTAGTCCTTTGAGGTGAAAAATTTCACTCAATATCTGTTTTTATCTTTTGGAAGCTGCTTTTAAAGTGTGTGTTGCTCTCATCACATGGCATAGGATTATGTCTTTAGAGTAACTGCAGCTTCAGTTAGCAAAGCAAATATGCTGAAACCTGTCACCTAACAAATAGCCATTTTCTCAAAGAGCAATTCTGGATAAACCTCCCTTTTCACCTGCTAACCACACCATCATAAAAAAATTACGATGTGAGGATACTTAATCTCACCTCCATCCTGCTTTAGCAAGCACTTTAGCTTTCAGGCAATTATACAAGTACCATGACTCCAGTGGTCAAAGTGTTATCTGTTTGTGTAGAGAGTTGTCATTAACTTAGGTTCCTCTTGGTGATTTCACCTTTGCTGTGACCAATTCTGCCCCCTGGAGACTGGGCTACACCTCAGTCCTCAGGTGCATCACCTTTGCTGGACCAGATCACCTCTACCACACTCAGTGCCCTTGGAAGTGTCTCCAGCTGTTAGTGACCTCCTGTTTTTATGCCAGCAGCAACTGCAGTCTCTAAAAATGGTCTTTCAGGCCACCCACCTGGCTGCCTGAAATAAAACACACTCCAAAAATACATCAGGCAAGTTTAAAAGAATCTTGTGCAGAGATTCCTAAACAGCACATAGAATTCAGTGACAGCCAGAAATATCCAGCTACTTATTACCAAGATTGAGTGCAGTTCAAAGAGCATACTGGGAACAAGCAGCTTTTAAAGTGGATGTGTCAGGATTTGCCAGGGATTCTCAGGGCAATCCGAATCGACAGCCTGCAGGAGAACAGCAGGTCTCCCTGAGCGGTGCCGTCACTCAGCTGATCAGCATTGCTAAGCCGATGTCTATCAGGAGGGAGTGATATCCATGAGACTGTGCAGATAGCTGAGCAGAGTGCTTGGGATCACCCCTGTGAGGAAAAGCTGTGGGATAGGAGGAGAGGTTGCACATTTGATGGTGCATCACTGCAACTCTTTGTGGAGGTAGGTTGGTGTCAAACGCTTTTCACAGTGTATGTTGCCTTGGGGATAAAAGTGGGTCTGGCTCAGAGCCCTTCCCTCTGGCAGCAGTGCACAGAGCTGAGGAGAAGGGTTTGTTTGGAGAACACCTGCAGGGCTGCTGTGCAGGTGCTGGCATGCAGGTAGGCTCACTGGCTTCTTCTGTTGGTACCTGTGAAGCTGAACATTTCAGGCTGACTTCTGACTTCCTCATTGCTGTTCAGCTAGAAGAAGAAAGTTGCAGTATAAACCATGCATGCCATGCTTTCTTGGATGCAACTGCCATAAACAAATAAGAGGTGTGAAAAGCATTTGCTATCTACAGAAAATGATGAGATGCTGTTCAGAAAATGGTAGGCCCTGTGAGGATTCTGTTTTTCAAAGCAAAATCCTGCTGACAAAAAAGAAAAATATTTCAGATGCAAAAATGTGTGTAAAATTAAATAGTAATTGCTAGCATGGATTTATAATTTTATTATTAAATCATTTCAACTACCATTATCTTGTCTGAAAGACCAACTGCTGTCTATGATTTAGATGCTCATATTTAGAATTTTTCTTTTTTTTTTTCATTTTCTTCATTACTGGAAGCATTTGCATGATAACAGGATCTTTGCTTTTAAGAGTTCATCAGCTCCAGCCACTTAGTTCCCACTTGAAGTCATAATCTTCTGTTTATAATTTCATAATTGTTTGCAGTAGAGGTGATTAAAATATTACAAACATAGCATTATTTCGACTTCAGGCATGGAGCAAGAAGCAGATGAACACTTTAGGAACAAAGATGATGTTTTCATGTAAATAGCCCAACTAGTACAAAGTAAGGGGGAGAAATGAGAATATGGAACATATCCAAATGCAATATTTCTCACTGTTTACTTTTAGACAGCAACTGCTCTTTGAAACACATGCTTTTCAGCACCTCACATCTTCCCATAGAATACTTCTCTCACCTCTTATGCAGTTTTTCCCCTATAGGTACATGTTTCTAAACTCAGACAAAAGGTTAATTAATGCATTAATTAGGCACAATAAACTCTCCCATGCATTAATTGGCAGAAAGTTCAGAACTCTTCCAGATAAGCATTTGGATTTCACCCTTTCAGAAACTCAAGTCAGTTGATGGCAGCATCAAGTGTATTTGGATATCCTAACAGAAGGCACTGAATTCAGGAGTTCAGGCTGCTTCTCTGTGCTCCTGCATGGTCTGTACAGCAGGGTGGGAAGACTCACACAGCTCTCTCTGCACACCCTGCTTTTTTGGCCCCAGCCACTTGCTGGTGCTTACCATAAGCATCTTGCTGGGATAGGGATGTGCTTCACACCATGGAATCAGATGATACTTGGGAATTCAATACATCTAGGATCTGTCAGATGTGTAAGACAACAAATTTGGGGTGACTTCTTCCTAACATGCCCCCTCTTCAGCTGCCAAACTGCAATACAAAAGACAGATGTAATTTTATATGCTGTTTAAGTTGCTGAATACCAAGATAATTCATTTCTCTCCCTCTCACAAACCCCAAAGGAACTTGTAATCCAATGATAAGTGATTATCTTTCAGAAATATTAAGGACAGAGATATGTGCCACTCTTTTATGCACAAAATAATTCATTAAATTCACTAAAAGATGTACTGATTCAGCCATTTTATTGTTTAAAAAGAAACATGGAAAATATTAAAAAACTATGAGGCATTTTGGTTTTGCTCCTCAGTCATTGCTGTTTTGCTACATGTAGTGCTTCCATAAGAAGAACAGAACTTTGAGAATGAAACATTTCTTTGGGAAATGCATGTGCTCAACCTTACACTTGGACAATGCTGGAAAAGTTTTCTTAAAAAACCCTGCCAAAGATAGACTGTGAGGGATAAGTAGTTAATGGGAACTTTTTGTTATCCTCTTTGCCTGATGACTCCTTGCTTGAAGGTTGAGAGAGGAGTTCATTAGTCACTCAGAGGCAAGGTATCTGAAGTGTTATCTAAAGGTACCACAATAAAACAAGCTTCTCATGGGTGGTCCTGAGTCAGGCCAGGGTCTCTTTATACAAATACGAAGTTTGTCAGATCCAAGTTCCCTGCAAAAGGCAAACCCTGGGTGCCTAAAAGTGTCATTCTCAAGCACCGATGACTTCAGCCATCAGCTACCTCAGAAGGTAAGAAATTCTTAAGAGGGAGGTAAAGAAGATCCCTCAGTATTGTGGGTGAGGACAGTCCTTTATATGTAAAAGCAGAGGATGAAAAAGTTGTCATTATTCATTCCTGGTAAGTGTTCAAAAAACGTGGCTATGGCACCTGAGGACACAGTGGTGACATTAGTGGTGAACATGGCGGTGGTGCTGGGTTGGTGATTGAAGACCTTAAAAGTCTTGTCCAAATCAATGATTCTATGTTAGATTCTGTGATCTCTGTTTTGGAAAATTCAGCGTCAGACAGTGTTGTCTAAAACTGTCGGTAGCTGACAAAGTCCCTGTGCGTATTTAGTGTTAGATTCCTAAATTATGTATGCTTTCTGGACATAATTGCCTGTTCTAATATGCTTTGCCTATATCAATATGACTTTCTAGAAGAGATTTTGTAATTCGAGAATTTCCCAGTTTCATTTTTTAAGGAAATTCAAAAGAGGGAAATAAAAGAATATTCCTTAAAATACAAACAATTAAAAGTGAATGACAAAAGGAACAGAAGTAAGGCAAAATGAAATAAATGAGTGAAGGTTCTAAATCCTAAATTTCAAAGACATTTTATGTTGATTTACGTGAGTTGAAGTCCTGGTCTGAGTCCAAAGTTGTTGCTGGTGGGAAGTACTCTTTAGCTTATGTGTTCCAAATTTGGTCTGAAGCCCCTTCTTTACCCTCTAGTGCACTATTCAAAAAGATAGGTAGAGAAGAAGAGGTTGATTGGTCTATACTTCAAGAAGGTGTCACTTCTAGAAGAGGGACTTTTGGGAAGTAAAAGGAGACAGAAAAGGGAGAAGACATTCTTTTTTTCACTGTCATTAATGAGAACAATACTATAGTAGCTGTGGCCAGAGGTAAAGTTACCTAATCTTCAATAGATTATAATTCTAGGGGGTACAATATATTGGCTGAAGCTTTTTATGTCAAAAATATAAAAATGTGCAGCTGTTTTGGGTTTTAATTTTTTTTTCTTTTTAAAATTAGTAATAAAATAGATGGTAGGGTTTGCAGATATCATCATGCACTAATTAAATATATGTAGAATTTTAAAAGGATGGGCATGTAAGTCTTTTTAGATGCTGGTGCATAAGCTAAGACTTGTTTAAGAAGTATTAGCTTATAAAGAGAAAAAAATGTGCTCTAATTTAGCTGGACAGATTTGCAAAGATCTTTGAAAGTGTGAAAGAAAGGGTAAGAAGGAAATGTCTCTTTCACAATCTGTTTATGGCTTTGGGACTGCGCTTTATCTTGACAAATAAGATAAAGATCATTTGACAGCAATCCACTTATTCTTATCTTGCTAGCGACTTAAAAACTGAATTATTCATCCTCAGTGTGAAACTCTGTTTTCTATTCTAAATTCAGCTGCATAGTTAGCACCTACTCTCCACGAAAATGTATTCAATGTAATAAAATAAATGTAGTGAAAATTACCTCTGTAAGAGCAGCATTACCAAAAATTATAAGCATTCCATGAATGAAATAGCTTTAATGAACTAGTAACATGTCAAATAAACTTGCAAGGGTTACATAAATATTTCTCTGGTTTCTTTCTGTAACTCTTAGGTTTGTGGAGGGGTGAGTGGAATTATAGCTTTGCTAAATCATGCAGGAATTTTCCTCTATAGGAGAAGCCTCTAGGTGATCTCACTTGAGCTACATGAAATTGCAAATATGTGTTAACCTTGGCCATGTCACACAGGTATGCGAATAAGAGTGATTGCTGACTGCCAATCCTAGACCTTAAAATTCCTTATTACAAATGCAGTTGTACCACAAATTTTATTTTTCTAGAAAGATTTGATGAAGACTAATATAAACTCTGCATGTGAAATGTTACGTTAATAAAGCAAATAAATAATACAAACCTTTATTTCTGTAATAAAACTGTTTCTTTGCAAACAAAACATATCTATAATCTGTCTTGAGTTTAGAAGTGTTCCAAAATATGAGACCAGACAGTTTAAAATTAAGTACAGGAATTGCATGTAAAAGCTAATAAACCTTGCTAAGAAGAGATCTTTCATGCTTCTTAGTAATTTTGAACCACACAAAGCTTTTCCTCAAGAATTCATTTTCTCCTGCTTATGTTTTCTATTGCTGATTTATATATATATATATATAGATTATATATCAGTTAAGCATTTGCATCTCTTGAATTGAAATCAATTGGTTAACACATGTAAGATCAAATGAGTCAAGTTAGGAGGCAATTCTAGTCACTACTGCTCAAACCTCACATTCATGACATATTTGAATGTCTTCAGCTCCATATTTCTCTCCCAGTGTTTAATTTAGTGATGCATCTTAGTTAGTGAGTGCATCTGTGTGCAGAGTGAAGGTGAACAGCCTCAGCTCAGGAGGGGTTTGATCTGGGGAGTTGTGAGCAGCTGAGGAGGGATTTTCGTGGGCACAGCATTTGAACAGGAAAGTGGTGGCTCTCTTTCCCACTGCAATAAAAAGGAAACTGATAACAATGGTGTGCTATAAAAAGCAAAGGAACATTCTTCTCTGTCAAACAGCCGCACCTCTCTGGCAGTGCTGCTGCTGCAGTACACTGGCTGGCAACCACTCTGCCTTTGAACTCTGTTGCGACTGAATTTCACTTAAAACTGAAAACCACACAAAGGGAGCAGGCACAGAGAACACCAAAAAGAAACAAGATGTTAATTTCCTTGCTGCCTTTGTTTTAGGGCTTTTTTTGGTGTGATTGGGAAATAATAATCCAAGTGTGGTGGTGAGTGCTATCTGCTGTCTGGGCCAATTTCACCTCATTAAAGAAAGAGAAAAATTATGGCAAATTCTTCCAGAAATTCAGAGCAGCCATTCAAAAGCAAAAGTCATACTGGGATGCAAAATCCCTCCAGTTCCTGCTTCAGTCCATTAAAAAAAAATGTATTTGAAGCCTGGGGGAAGAATACAATTTAAGAGAGATTTTTCCCTTATGCATTGAACCCAACAAGGCCTTATGTATGCTGCAGCAAACTGCAGTACCTGCAGGGTGCTCGTCTACAATGAAAGTCTTCTATTATCTCATTCTTTACATGAATGAAATGTGAATATAGCTCCTTCTTTCTCAAAAACCATTACACTGATTGGATTGTGTCTGGAAGCAACAGAATGGGTTTTTCCACACAATTATTTTCAACAGATTGAAAACGTATGGCTCTCCTTGTAGGTGCTGATGGAAGATACTCTGGAGTTTCAAAGACTGTGTAAAAAACAGTAGCTCCAGTAACCTTTAAAAATGTTCTAAGAAGAGGAGAAAAAAGGAAATTTTTAAAGTTTTAAAAAAATACGTATTCCTTCACTGTGGATTTTTCTCCGGAAGTCGTTGGCCTTTATTTCTGCAAGTTATTGCTATTGATTGTAATTAGATCATAAGCTTCACAAATATTCATTAATAATGAAACAAATACCTTGTGATAAAATTAAGAAAATTGTGGAATTATAATTGATAATAAAAATGAAATCTAACAAGATGATAGAGCAGTTGCAAAGGGAATACCAGATACATTTTCTTGGAACTGCTGACTATATTCACTTCGTATAAAACTGTGTTCTGAGAAATCTTCATTCGGAGTGAAGGACTATGGGCAAGTTTTTAGCTAAATAGTAGCCATTATGTTATCACAGGAAAAAAAAATGTTAGAAAAAAGGTTGTTTCACATTATCTGAAGACATGTTTGAGTCTGTGTGTCTGTGCATGTATGACTATATGCATAGCTATATGTGAATAAATATATTCATGTATTTACTGAATGCTTTTAAACTGGTGGAAAATTGAAGGGAGTGGATGAAAACTTAGTTTGGCTAAAAAGCTGCTCATTCCCCTTTTCTGCCTCCTTATTAGTCATACCAATATTTTAATCATATCTCCTTCCCTATTTTTTTCTTTGGATTGTCTAAAATGTATTTTCTAATTCAGTCCAGCAGCTCATCTTTTAATGTCATTTTAATAGACCTCATCTTGTGTTCACAGAGCAGTAAAAGCAAAGGATTCATTGTAAAAGAAAATTGCCTTACTTGCACCGAATTTTCTAATTACCATGTCTGGTAGCACCATTGAATGTTTGGAGAAGGGGAAAAGAGACTGGAGATAGAGATTGTTATTAACCAGCTCTTAATGGTAATTAAAGCCCTCATCTTACCACTGTTTTTTTTTTCCCTCAGTTTTACACACCTTGATGTCAGATAAAGCAAATGACGGGAGAAAATTTTCAGCTGCAGAAAGTCACTTATTTTACAAACATGAGCATTCCATGACATTGCATGAAGGAGGATGCAAGACTGTGGACCTGCAAACAGACCTAGTTTTCCCCAGAATGGTTGTATGGTAATATGAGATGCACAACTCAAGAGGCACTTGGCTTCAGCAAAGAACTGCATCACTGAACTCATTAGTGAACTTGGATTTTCAAATACATCCTGTGGTTTTGCTGAATTCTGGATATGCAAGGATGAGACAAGAACAGTGTCCTTCATGTTAGGATGAATGAACAGTTTGCCTACTTTATAAAAAGAGAGAGAGGCTCCCCTCCACCACAGACATGATTTATAAATGTACCCATGGTCACTGTGAAAGTGACTGTATGACAAGAACAAAAATTTGAATTGATGTAATACTTTCCTGTAGAGTCATGAAGTAAGAAGAAGGAGCTGGGAAGAAATGTTTCTGTATGTAGAGGGAGAATGGCAGGCTATCACTCACAGGACTGATGCAAGAGCATGGGAAATGCTCCATTTCATGACAATTTGCTTTTCTTATTTCATTATTTAAATTATACAGAAGCTCAGCATATAGTGAGGGCTCTGGTAAAAAATTTGTGCAAAATTAAATATATCAATACATTTTTGAAGAAAAACTTGGTGGGTGATAAGAAGAGATGAAAGTTTTTTAATGCTGGACAAGTATTGATCCCTGCTCTTTAATGTAACAGTAAATTTGATCACACTTTTTTTTTTTTTTTTACCAGAACTACCTGTAGAATGTGAAAGTCTCATAATATGTACTGCACATCTTCTTTCCCTTTCTTTTCACATCTTTTTCAAGTGTATCAGCAGTTACATTTTTCATCACCTTCTCATGGGATTATGGCACAGTAAAGACAAAGTATGACATGAAAACTAATTTACCTCTAAAAGGAAAAAAGAAGCCAGGCTATTGCCACGAAAACATAATTTGAAATTCCACAAAAATATAACTAGAATTTATTTAGGTTTTGTTAATCCTTTTAAAAGAGAAGAATTGAGCCAAAAAAAGTTGTTTAACTGTGTGTAGAGGTCATGACAGAATTTATTTTGGTTTGGTGACCTCATAAAATTATTCACCACTGCTGTAATTTTTTTCAAGACAGCTCAATAGAGTGTGACTCCCAGTTCCCATTAGAATTTAATGAGAACTGGGCCTGTAAGTCCCCCAGATTCCTTTGAAAATAATCCAGCCCATGATAAAATAATACAGTTCTGTGCATCTTTAATTTTTGACAGTTTGGTCGTGACTGGAATATGGATTGCAGCAGCTACTGCCAGGCACACAGCTCCCATCCCTTTCGTCTGCTTTTCCATTATGTCATAAATAGATCGCCCAGCTCAATAGATTATACAAATAGACTGGGCTGGATCTCTTGCATGGCTTTGCTAAAAAAAAAAAAAAAAAAAGCAAAGCCTAATAATAACCAAGCATTTAAGTTCCTTGAGCAAGTTAATTGTATGATTTTCAAATGCTCTGAAATTAGTAACTTCAAAGAGCAAATAAGGACCAAAGCAAGACAAAGTCCAACAGTAGTAATTAGAATCAAGTCAAAAGTAAGCCTGATTGGACAGTTTTAAAATGTTTGTTCTATGCAAGAAACCTGGCAAGTGTGTGGTACCCAAAATGGGAGTTCAATTAAAGCTTTGGAAAGGCACAAAAATATGTGAGCAGAAGCATTTAGTATCCTGCTAGGCTGAAAAGGCATTCAAACAAAAATGAGAACTGAGGTGACTGAATAAGCAATAAGAATAAAGGAAGTGAGTTGTCAAAATAAAATATACTTGGGAATGGTCAAAGCCTGGCAAGTCCTGCCTACCTGCAATCTCAATGGGCTGGATTGATTTGAATTTCTGAGATCTCAGGAAGATTTTAGAATTGTTTTACTGAGTTTTGGTTTTTTCTGCCTTGCCTTGCCTTGCCTCTTCTCTTTCTCTTTTTTGTCCACCTTTTCTTTTTCTTCCTCCAGTAATTTTAAAAACAACATTACCTAGAAGCCTGTAAAGAATGAGGACTACAGTGTGTCCCCCATGTGTAGGACCTGCTGTACAACTGCAAAATGTAGAAACGTAGTTTGTTTTACTCAAACACTTCCAATTAGGTTGAGATAGGATAAAACAGGGATACAGGAGGAATGAGTGTCCAAGAAGTCAATGGTATGTCTGAAAGCACTTTAAAGCAAACTTAAATATGTTTACATGGGCTCAAGTCACCCCTCTAGAGATATTTGTTGAGATAAAATCAATTACCCAAGCAGTCAGGAGCTCAAGTACAGCCCCTGTTTACCTGCTGCCAGAGGGTGCTTGTTTGTTTTCTTTGAAACTATTGCAACAGGAAAGTACTAAGCACGAACTTAGACTGATGAAAGTATGCATGGATGATGATGATAATGATGATGATAATGATGATGAAGGTTTCTCCAAAACAGCTGGGCTGCCACCAAACAAATTACAAATATACTAGCTGGAAAATACAATGATTATGTAATGTCTTAAGGTGGCAGATGTTAAATTGACCTTCTGAAACCAAATGAAAGATGAAAGGGAGATGGACGGTTCATGATGAATGAACCAGACATGGTGTCAGGAGCCTTGTATCTGATGGATATCTTTGGATGGATGTAGATGGGTGAAAAGGGTGACATTATGGAACTTCAGAATACTGTTTTCCAGTAGAGTTGTATTCTGATGCTATTGACTTGGATAGAGATAGTGACTGCAGTGTGGAAGATTAGTTTTTACCTGTGAATTAGCTCTAATAATTTATAATATTGTGTTGGACAGAGGGCGATGGTTCAGAAACAGGCTCAAGAAGAACAGTTAAATTTTCATTTGTATCATGGACTGAACTACAGTTCCAAAAGTATGGAACATTCTGCAGCATTTTGAACATGTTCAGAAATCATTCCAGAAAAATCTTGTTTTTCTGAGCAAAGGTCATTTCTTCCGTTGTGGAAGACATACTTCTGTGACCATTTACAGTCACTGCCAAGTTCCAAGGCTGGAATTTTAGTTAGAGCTAAAAGAAAGTAGACCCTGGAGCAGACAGCGGCTCTGCTGAGGATCCATCTAACTGCTGGTGATTTTACATTTGTGGATTTTTTTGTTTGTTCACTTTTCATTTTTCACTTGTCTCCTGTGTGCCCGTGGTTCTGACCTTGTAAGGTGCTGTGTGGAGGCAAACTCTGACACCAGAGACAGCTGCTGATGGACTCAGAAAGGCTTCATGCAGATCAAAAGGTCAAGCTGCACAAAATAGCTTGCAGGTCCAGAGGCCTGATGGCAAATATTCTTATCTTAGAGCAAACCCAAAAACCTAGTGGGGCATTTAAAATGAGACCCAGCAAAAACTGGTAAAGGTTTTGTATGGGACAATATAACACCAGCTAGGTTGAGGCTTGAGCAGACATTAGTCAGAGTAGCACTAACTTCTCAAAATACTGCTCTGTGACATTAGCAGCTTTAAATTTGAAATGATCACCCTCTGCTTGCTTTACCTCTAAATGCTGCCCCATCTCTTTAAGAAGACAATTCTGAACTGAGCAGATAGGAATCTAGTGACTAAAATACCCATTTTGTTTTCCAACAGAAACGTTTATTTGTGTTTGTACCCTGGAAATATTGTAGCTCCCTTTTAACACTCTTGAGAAATTATATTATTTCTGTTTCTTCAATTATTTGCTTACCAAAGCCCCAGAGTGTGCTTGTGTACAGTGCAATTTGAACAATGGTTAATGCTGCATTGTTGACTTCCTGAAAACCTGTACCTGAAAATCTGCATAGAGACTGCATTTAAAGAAATAAATTAAAGTAGAATTTAAAAGCTCAGTCTCAGGATAAAACAGACTTTCAGAATCTTCAGCTGCCCACATCTAAATAGTCCCAACTGAAGCACGATCCCACAGGCTGAAGTTATCTGATATGACATGAAAAAAAGGTAGATTATCATGTAGGTAATAGAAGATGATCAGTATAATTTCATTTCTAAAAATAATTATGCCAGAACTGCTGACAGTTGGGCTGAAAGTTCTTTTTGCCTAGCTTCAGATTTACCTCAGATTCCTGGATTTTGCACGTTTATTATAGACATCCAGAACTGAGTCTGTTTGAAATTAAAAGATATGGAAGAAGGAAATGTCTGAAGATGAGGAGCGGCCTTAAAACTATGGACAACATATCCTCAGAGAGCAAAACTAACACAGGCACACTGTAAATAAAAAAGAACTGAGATGATATAGGGGGTATAGGTGAACCAACATAAGGAATATGAGGGAAAAAAAGTATCAGTTCCCTTAGCTCTTCCATAAATTGCAGTTGGAAATGTGTTTAGTCACAAATCATGCACTAATAGTTTATTAACTATCTACTTCTAGATTCTCATGTCATTATGCGTTTCTGAAAGTATCTGATATTATGGTCATTAATGAGTTTTATATTTTTCTAATAGCTTTGCCAACCCTGTACTCTGATTGCTCCTTTATTGACCTTCTTTTTGTCATATGCATGTGTTTTGATCAACTTTGAATTATTAGCATTTAAATATGCCAGCAGAATATTGAAGTCTCATAATACAATGTTGTTTGTAATAAAATCATTAATGTGATAAGATGGAGATCAAAAGGAGTGTACACCAAAGAGAATACAAATGATACAATACTGAATTAATATGAAAAGATGAAACACATTTAACAATAAGCTTCCACTAATGTATTACTGAGCCTATTAATGACAAAATTTCTAAAACATATAATGGAAAGTCAAATAAGGAGCATTTCCCTTAATACAAATATATTCCTAAATGAGGCAATGTAAAGATTGATTTGGTATTTTTTCTGCCAGCATGCATCAAATTTACCAATTTGTCAAAAGCACTAGTTTACATATATATACATATATAACAGAAACATGCTTATGGTAGTAAGTGGTGCTACAAATGTTACTTTAAAGTGATCATGCAGACTACTCTCCTCTGGGCTGGTGAGTCACTCAGGGTGTCATACAAACTTAGCCCCACAGACTGGAATCCAAGCCAGATTCACAGAGCGTGGGTTGCTAGATCATGTGCTCTTCCCAACAGACCTTATTGGGAATACAAGGTACCTTTGCTAGGCAGGGTAATCTTCATGTAGGTGATGCAGAAACAAGTGTGGACATGGAGAAGAGAATCTTCCCAGTCCCAGCTTGGGTTCCTAACTAGTGAGCTATTAGCTAGTGTCTGAATGAGCAGATCTTTCACTAAAGTTTTATTTAAAAAGTTCAGTCTCAAAACCAGCACTGCCTGCCTGCCACGGATATGTTGTGCTATCAGGAGTATCATGGCACCAATATCAGCTTCCTGAATCTTTGCCCAAAAGCAAAGAGGAAAATCATGAAGCATACTAATCTTTGTAATTAATGTCATGTTTCTTCATATTCTCTCTCTAGCTATTTCCAAAATAATTCTGTTTTGGTCTGGATCTTTATCATCTTTAAAGTCTTTGTAACAACATTGTCAATATGACAGATGTTCTTGTGCATAGCTGTAACTCAAAACAAGAGCAATGTATATTGCTGACATGGTATATTTAGATATAGATAGATATAACAGAAAACTCACATATGGTCAACCATAAGGATAATACTAATTTCTACATCTTCTATATTCTGAAATACAAAGTTCCAGCCCTTAATAAGTGGCAAAATTCTCACATTCCTGCACAACAAAAATATATTGTCCCTTCTAAATCCATTCCTAGATTTCTAGTAATATAGAGTGGTAAAGAACATAACTAAATTGAGCCATGAAAATTGTTTCGCTTGTGTGTGCGATTTCAGAGAGAGGAGTGGGTAAAATGGATTTAGTCTCATAATGTGAAACCGCTTCATGTATCAGAAATTGCATAGTTGACAACTGCACTTGAGTTACAGTAAAGACTTTCAACATTGCCAAATGGCACATCATGTAATTTCTGATCTGGTTTAATAAAATTGAAATGTTTGGTAACAATTTATGATTATTGTTTGAGAGTTTTACAATCTATATTCATATTAACTTAGAGTGACTGAAATATGTGAATTTTAATTCTTCCTCTAGAAAGTTATATAGCTCAAATATAGGGACAATATCAACGGAAATAATGTTACCAAGAAGAGAAGAAAGAGGTCTTTAGGAGACTGTTTCACCACAAATCGGTATACTCACCTAAGATAATCAATTGCCATCCTGAGGTTTATTTGAGTATCCAAGGCTCAAGACAGAGAAGGACTGGAAAATGACTTGAAAATTTGTAAAAGCAAGCAATAGCTGTGAGAGGAAGCACAGAGACTCATACCTGGATCTGTGGCATACAACCAGCCTTGTGTCTTCCAGTGCATCACCAGGTACTTAAAAAGAAATAAAAATGAATCCTAGAGATGTCTCAATAGAAAAGAAGGTTTGATATCTTTTTCTTTGTAATACAAATACTTCACTCAGATCTTTGGAGATAGGGTCTCACAAATACAGCCTAGAATGTTTTGAGAATATCTGATCTTTGCTTTTGAAAAATAGTATTCTCAGTGGCAAATCAATGCTGATGTGGAAACTGAAAGGTAGGATTACCTGAGCTGTGTTTGTAAAATAGGCCAACAGCATGAACAAAAAGACACCAAAACATTCACTATCTAATAAAGTCCTTTTATGATTAGGTTGTTTACAGAAATTGTACAGGAGTGGAGTTGGAGTGCTGGTGCTGTAAAGAGAAGATTGCTCATAAAAGCAGGGAGAACAGAGTTTTGATTTCTCAAGTGTGACAGAGGGTTATGGTTCTGAGCAACATATGTTTACAAAGATTTGAAACTGTAAAATGTGTGGCTCCTGAAGAGGAAGAGAGTAACTAATGAAACCCAGTTTCCTATGAATTTGTGTCCTCATTCTTTAAATACAGACTGCCAATTTCACAATTGCTGCTCTTTTACCTGTGGTACTCCCCATAGTAAACAATATTTGTAGTGGGTAACCTGGTGCTTCCAGGCCAGCTCATTCTCTGCTGCTGTGGGGGGTCTGTCTGCTTGTCTTCAAGTGGGGCCAGTAATTCTGGACCTTCCTCCACCTCATTTCTTACTTTTCATCACAATTCTCATAATGACTTATTTTAGAGATTCCAACCTCTCTTCTAGATTTGATAGACTAAAAGAGTTGTTAGAAGGGGGTCAGCAGACAGACAGCCATGATCAAGCAAGCATTTTTCCTTTGAAAACCTGGCTAAAAAATAAAAATATAACCTGTGAGAAGGAAAGCAGAGAATGATTGATTTCTATATACACTTCTGAGCAAAAAATTATTAAGAAACATTGTTACCTAAGGATGTTGTACTTGTCCTGTACAAATGAGCCAGAGGCTGAACAACATATAATTGAACATGGAAAAACAACCAGGATAAGCCAGTCCACAGTAAACCACCATAAAGCAACCTTTTTGAGCAAATTTAATCTGAGAAACACATGACCAGATGCAATGGAAGTAAGTTTATTTTAAAAAACCAAACAGAACTCCACCAATCTGAAGGAATTTTTCTGAGCTCTTCACTGAAGTGACATGGTGTTTGAAATCCCATGTGCTTGGGTCAGCCTCTCAACTGTAACAAATAGAGTTGGTGGCCTAAATTCTGATAGTTTTTCCACTATTGTCATGGGTAAGTAAGTTCCCTGAAGTCCAGGAGTTATTTAGACTTACAGTGTA
Organism: Entomyzon cyanotis; assembly: GCA_024500445.1. Classification (NCBI taxonomy): domain Eukaryota; kingdom Metazoa; phylum Chordata; class Aves; order Passeriformes; family Meliphagidae; genus Entomyzon; species Entomyzon cyanotis. Next base: position 12,320,052 of record JAKEPQ010000871.1, read on the forward strand.
AATAAAAATCCGGCCTGGGGAATTTTTACACCATTATCTTTTCTTGATCCTTGCTGTAAAGTTGTAGGCTGGCAATTTGCTGTGCTTTCTTAAACCATAAAGATGTCAGATATCAGGTAAATACATAATATTAGAAATCTATCAAGAATGTTACTGATAAGACAGTGAAAAATTAATTTGAAATCAGAGCCCTTGGGGTTTTTTTCTGAATCTGTTAGCCAACAGGAAATAACTTTTTTGTTGCCACATGCTTTTTGAAAAAAGGAATCCTCAGTTAATGCAAAAAACCTTTAAAGTCCCAGCTATTGGAAAGCTTTTGTAGGGTTGATTATTCCTGCTCTGTAGCTTTTGCATTTTTTTAAACAGTATACAAGCATGCAAACACACATGCAGAATGTAGGAAAATGTTTTTCCTTACTTCATTTCACTAGGGATAATTCTATGTGCAATAGATACTTTTAGTATATTTATTTAAATATTTATTTATTTAGTGGAAATATCCAAAATTGTTACCATTTAAAAAGCTGTTGTTATTTTAGTGGAGAAAGATAGGCAGCCTTTCCAGTTTCCATGTCTCTGTGTTATGCATTTTAGAATAAATTCTCTAGATGGTTCCTTTCATTGAACATCTCTTCCAATGTCTTGTGATTGTTCATGGTGTCTAGTTGCTATTAAGCTACTTTAAAGTCACATTTTGCTGGAGGTGAGGAGTCTGGAGATTTTTTAGCTCAAATGAGCACCAACTATGCTCTGACCATGTATATGCACATTTGAAACTAGAATGATAAATCTGAAATGTACTCTGGTCGTAAGACAAACTCTCAAACTGGAATGAGTTGCTTGCCATGTTGCTACTAATCCATTGCTGCTCATATACAATGCACTAGCTAAGTGGTATTTCTATACTGCTCATTGTGTCTTGTTCTTTGTTGATTTTTCTCATTCTGTGTATTTGAACTACTTTAGCTGGAAGTACTTAGCTGAGAGATTCACAGAAAGAACCCATAGCATGGCGTGGGTGACCTATGAAGTCAGACATGAAAGATTCCTGTTTGGCTATTTTTCAATGCTGTTTCAGTCGAATCTGAGGCATTACCAGCTGTGACACTGCACAGCAGTCATTTTGTTTCCTTATCCTAGCTAGACAGATTTATCAATTTCTTTTTCCTTGTTATGATTTTTTTTTCAGCTGTTGCTCTAAAAGGGAAGAGGAAAGAAAATGCAATATTGGAATCTGGAATAAAAATACATTCTCTAATACCTTTTACAATTGCTGCTCTGGGAGGAGGGTCACACTTCAGAAATATCTGATGTTGGGGTAGAATAACTATTTAATGAGTTCTTTGGCAAGTGAAAAGCATTTGTTGCTAGCAAAACCAAACCTTTTTATTTTTTCCTTTTTCCAAGCAAAAGCTGTGTGACAGAGTGGAACTGAGGATCAAAGTTTAAATACAGTTTGCTCTGCCACCTTGTTTTGATCTAGAGCTCAAGGATATGACTGGCAACACTCACTGTCACAGCAGGGACACCTGGTAAGGGGGGACAGAGTGCCATTTCTCTCTATTTCTCAAAGTGTGAAAGGTATGAGATTGACAGCTTTGGAAAAATAAGTCTCCTGTTTTATTCACAAAGAAAAAAAGATGGCAGAACAATCATAATAAAATCTTCTCCCCCTGTGCTTTACCCGTTTGTTTCAGGCCTGCTTTAGCTGAATGGTCTGGAGGGGGTGAGGAGATCACTTTGTCTTTTGATCAAATCAGTCTTTGTCCCACTGCTATGACTCTGCACTGGGGTGCCAATTGTGGTTGTCATCTTTTCTTGGGTAGTTGCCACCTGTCCATTAGAAACTGGCCAGAGACCAGGAATTCACTTCACATTGACCGCAGAATAGATGTCAGAGGCTCAAATTAACATTTTAGACGCTGAGTCCGGATTTGAAACAGCAATTTAGAGATGAAAGGCAAAGTATCTCTTCTTCCCCGATCACTTATTTATGGAGTTACTGGGTATTTGAGCTACATTCACATCCACTTGATTAGTCTCTGTCTATTGTAAACTTTCTCTACATAATTATTATTTCTGTTTTTAAAGAATCGTAAGAGGTCTGAGGCAGATTAGCACCCAACTTGCTACAGGCTGTAAAAACCTTGGTTTTGTCTTTCTCACTTGACAGAAGAAATTTCCTTCCAGTTCCTGTGGCTGGCTTAAGGGTCCACAGAGATCTCAAAGAGCAGCTTGACCCAAGGAATTATAAAGCCGTGAAAACCTATCCTTAGTGATCATTTGGAAGACATCATTATTTTGAGGTGCCACGACCATGGGAGAAAGATCACATTAAAAGCAAAAAAGATCAGTATTACAGAGAAGAAGAGACATAAAGATGGGCCAGAACATTAAAAAAAAAAAAAAAAAGGCTAGGTAGCTGACCAATAAATTTAGAGTCTGAGTATTGGGTTTTTTCACAAGTTGTCCAATTGAGTATAAAGGGACTTTTTAGGGGATGGATTATCTGTCAGTGTGTATCAGAATCTAGTTGGTGATTTAGGGACTTGTCAAAATGGCACAGCTGTATCCATAAGGTCTATGGCCATACCAGTGATTTGTCTGTAAGACTGTGGCATTAAAGCAGCTATGATATATAAGGGCATTGGTAATGTACTGTGCTGTGGACATCCAGAACAAGACACAGATGTACTAAATCTACCACTGCTCTGTCACAGAGAATAGCTGCCATCATAATATACAAAGTCATAAGCAAGGAGATAAAATTAAACCCCCCTGCACCCCCTCCAAACCCAAATTGCTAAAGTAAGCATTCTTGTCATGTTTGCACAAGAACTCTTATTCAGTAAAAGGAAATGACCATGAACTGGGAGAAAAAAACAGCACTGTTTGCAAAAATGTATTTTCACAGTGTGGAAGATGGAGATGAGAACATTTCTCTTTTTTTTAACCTTTATAAAACCCAATGGATTTACAGTGATTTATAGTCAAGGAACTAGATCTGTAGGAGAACATGGTTCTTTGAAATAGTTTGCTTTGAGGTACCTTGCTGACCAATGCAATCCTTAGGTGCTGTTTGCTGCCGAATGTCAAAAATGCTACACTGCAACAGCATATTTCTTTGGTTTGGATGAACTCTGCAAAGTGATGTGCAGTTCTGTGAATTAAAAAAAAATTACCACATAAATTTAAATATCTGTGTTATAATGATAATCTTGAGTGTGGTACAATAGATGGTGTTAGTCCGCTGGAATAGTGATTAAGAACCTCTCGTTTTATGCTTCTCTGAAAAATGTCTGTCACTGTAGTTGTTACCTTTGAGGTTGTAAAACTTCAGTCAAGTTTTCAGTTACATTTTGATCTTCCAGGCTTTGAGATTTTATTTTGTCTTTTTATTTTTTTTCCTAGTTTTTGTAGCCTGCTTCGTTGCAACCAAATTGTTCTAATCAAGAAAGAACATCTTGTTTGCTTACTTTAGCAGTGCCCACACACCCTGGCCACCAGTCAAGGTCTCAGCACTGATATTGATTTCGTGTTTGACATCTCTACTGAAATAAAGGACCTTGTTGCACTCTTCCCAAGGGAAAGAGGTATCCACAGCAATCACCTTTATCTTTAGACTGAAGAAAAATATTTCATTTTCCTTTCATTCAGAGTACGCATTACTCATGTTTTTTGTTGGAAATCTGATCCCTGTAATTTAAAAAAGAAAATTTATACTGCAGTGAGAGCAATGGTTAGTTTAGAAAGAAACAATGTTTAAGGCACAGTGATTTCAATGAGATGCTGTATCAGCTTTTCAGACTACATACTTCCTTAGTGCACTCATCACACATGATCAAATGTAATGTTTTGTCAGTTTTTAGACACTTTCCTATTAGAGTAACATCTTTTACTTCATCAAGCTAAGGCTCTGCTGAAGGACAGATTGTACAAATAAACATTAGTTGGAATGTTTTTAAAGAGGAATTGTTTACTGATTGAAATACAAAAACTGTTGCTCATGCTTGGAGATCAAATTACATGCTTAAGAGAAAGCAAGCCACATAATTTGTTGACTCATGACTCATAAGAAATAACAGGCTGTATCTTTTGATGTGAAGAGTTGCAGAATCTCTTGTCTTTATTAGATGAAGCAGTAGATAACAGGTTTTTCATAAAATTGGTGTCAATATACATAGCAATCTCATAGCCATCAAATGTAATCCCTATGTGAGGGGGAGTTGTGAAGAGAATGATCTGTAACATTCAAGTTAAGGAGTCTTTTGTTTTAAGACAAAGTATTATGCTGATGTTAAATCCAGCTGAATTCCCAGAGGGAATTTTTTTGCCACATATTGTCCCTCACTTTGATTACTTAGAGCAGCCATGCAGTGTGAAGCCAGGCTTCCAAAAAAAAAAAAAACAAAAAAAAAAGAGCCCCAAAGGAAGGACATGAAGACATATCTGAAGGGTAAGCATGGAGGTGGAGGCACAGAAGTGACATCAGCTCAGACCAAAGACCAGCTGGGCACAGACTCACATCTCCTGGCAGCTTACAGGGGGACACTTCCACGGGGGGAAGCACAGAGTGATATTTGCCCCATGGTTATCTCTGCCATACTCAGGTTTGTGACTCAGGATCTTGAAGTCATCCTTTACAGCATTTAGTGACCAATGTCACAGCACCATCCAATTGCCTACAACACTTGGGAGCAATCTGGCCCTAGAGAGGTTATAGAGTGGGATCCTCCACACGTCAGTGTTTTCTCCTGTTTATGTCTTCTGAAGACACCCAAGTTATGGGCATAGAGGAAGGATTGAAGCTTCAGTTGAGGAAGAATGGAAATATATTGAAGATTTTCTCAGAGTATTTTTCCTATCCATGCCTGTGGAAAAGTTGTTTAGTATTTTTCCATTATAGTTTTATATGGGTGGTTAACAGTGCTGGCTGTGTCACCAGAGGTTTTGTGAAAGAATAAATATAGCTGAATATGAAGCATGTATAAAGTATATAAAAATACCCAAGGGAAAACTAGACCAATTAAAAATAATTTTCTTGATTTGGTTATACCTGGGTGCACATAACTGTAGTGGTCTTATTGATGAAATAGCATTTTTAGTGCTCTTACCTCAGTCTTACACTGTAAGGGGATTCTTTGAAAACTTCAGGTAATGGAATCCTATGACTTCCAATAAGAACTCAAATGGAAAAAAAAAATCCACTTTTCAAGACTGTACAAGAAAAACCTGGTCTTACATTTTCTGAGATTCATAAAACAAAGATTATGAATTCCAGATGTTTAACTACCTGTTTTTAGGATAACAGACTGTTTTCCATGACGTGTAAAGAAGGATGTAGGAATTTAATTAAATAATCTTGGTCTTTGTGATTCATAATTCAGCAGCATGGTCTAACCTTATTGTTTTGAGCAGAAAGTGACTAGAGACCTGAATCATGCTGCAATCCTTTGATTCTGCATTTCTATGGAAGCAGGACAGTGTCTAGAACTGTTGGTACATACTATTGACTGAAAAAAAAAGAAGCCCATGACTTCATACAACCTTTTTTTAATAAAGCCGAGATCTAGTCAGACATTTGAAATACTCAAGAGAGATTGTTTATTCCTGTTTTGTAAATTTCTGTTTGGGAACAAATTTCTCTCAAGTTTTGAGGTCTGTTTTCTAGTTCATTCACCATAACCACAGATAAATACAGGGGTAGTGGGATTAATGTGACCAAACACAGATATATACTGTACAGTTGTCTATTCTCAGGCTAGTCATCTTAGATTACCTTAATAGTAATACAGAAAAATGGGTGCTTTTGGGTATTAATGGCACAACCTAGTCTAGTTATCTCATTTAAGGTAAGACAAAAATTGTTTGCTAGAAGGTCTGTTTCTTCCTCCTGACTGAAAAGAACTAAGGCAACTAGCTCAAAAGTAGAAAACCATCCTTGCTGACCCAGATTACCCCCAAAATAAATTGCATAAAAGAGAGAATAAAAGAGAAGCTGATGATTTCATTTTCATGCCAAGAATTGAGAGAATGGATTTGTTGCTGCATCACAAAAAGATTTCAAAAGCCTTTTACATGTTCCAGCCAGAAGATGGGAGATGAATCCCTATGTTCAGAGTCCCATGCCAGATGTATTTCTTCCACAACTGCACCCTTTTCCTTTATTCTGCTATAGTAGATAAAGCATGTAAGCTTCATCCTTGCAAGAAAATCCATACAGATCGTCCCACTTCCCATCTAGCTACATCCATGTGGGTGGAGACAGAATTGCTGCAGAGCAGTATCTGTTTGCGAGGCCACAGACTGGGGAAGAGAAGGGCAGAAGGGTGAACTTATTGTGTAGCAATCATAAGCTTTCATATTTTTTGTGTATATCACCCTGGTCATCTGCTAAAAGAAGCTTCCCCATGTTTTACTAATCATGTTGTTGGTAAATGGGTGAGGGATAATACAGCTCAATTTGTCCTGGAAAACCTTCTCTTTTGCATTTCTCTTGACTCCCCAGAACATGTTTCCTTTCCTTACCCACCCATCCCCACCCTGCCCCTGCAGCCCCCACATGTCCAGACTCTGATTCTGCTTTGTGTCTGACTTCATGAGCATATTGAAGGTTTATTTTCAAATAGGCAGAGTGATATCTAAGATGTGGGTTATATATGAAAACTGTGAATCATCATAGATTGAATCAAGAAAGGGAAGTATATGAGATTGAAAGGCAAACAAGGAAAATCTGATGTGATTCTAAATAATTCAACCCATACCAAGAACAGAAGGTAAAGGGGATTATAACTTCTACAGAAATAACTTGAAAAGGAACTGAAAAACAATCCATATGTTTATACTTCCCTTCCTACTGTCACTTTCCTGTTCATATTTTCTGCTAATCAGTTTTGCAGTTTCTCTGTCAGAATTTCCTGATTGACTTAGGGATGTTGAAATGTATTAAAATTCATGGCTTAGAGGTATTGTGACTCTAGTCCTTAAAATTGCAGCATTCCCTGTAGTATCTGGGGTCAGCTGGACTAGATGCAATTCAGCATTTGTAGCTGGTCACACAGCCATGAAAGCATTTTTTCTTTTTCTACACTTCTGAGCCCATGATGTTTACAGAGATGCTAGATATGTATGAAACAGCATCTGATACATTCAGCAGAACAGAGGTCTGTAAGTTTCTATGTCTGTAAAATGTTTGCTTGTGACAATTTTGTGACACTCAGGGGGAAATGACTAGATAACCATGCAACCTATAGAGAAATAATTGCAAGTTCTACAGGGCAAACACTACTAATAGTCTATGAGATGAATTCCATCAAGTGGTTTAAAGAAATGCTGGTGTGAGTCTAGAGATAATGGTTCTGTGCAGAAAAACTTGTTAAGTAATTTCTTTCTTTTAGAACATCTTTAATAAACCATCTACCATTTGAATTACAGCAATAACATAAAATCTATAAGGTTTCTTTTATAGACCTATTATGAAGAAAAGTCTGTAGGGTAAGATATATGACCTGGAAGAGTACTGGAAGGTCACTAACATATCACAAATAGACACATAAAACTCTGATAGTTATAAAATCAAAATAAGGTATAAATATAAGTGTTTATTAGTATATATTAGTATATAACCAGCCTATTGCCAGCAATTTAGGTGTGAAGGGGTAAGTCCCAGCTTATACTGTTGCAAACTCAAATGACCAGAAATCCTTCCTCATTCCTCAAACCATATATTATGGTTTTTAAACCAATCTGTCTTAATTCCTAGTTTTAATGTCTTTTTCTGTTTGTTTTAAAACCTAGATTAGCACTGATTAAATGTTCCCTCTGCCACAAGAGACACCATTATGATAGTGACCCATTTTATCAGAGTAGGGCTGGGTCCTATATCACCTGCTGAAATAGTAGGAGACATCCCATCAAGTTACTTTCTCCTCAAGTTACCTTTTAATGGTTAAATTTTTCAGACTTAGAGGAAATTATTTCTGAAACTAGTTTATTATTTTACAGAGGTTGTGTAGCCACCTGAGCATTCAATTCCTGTCAACATCTGACTGCTTGACTGCTTACAACCTAATCTGCCACTAAATTTTGCCATTTCATATGCTGTGATATCCAGATTTGAGATTTGTTCATCAAAGCCATTGCCAGACTAAAACAGGTCTCCAAACCCCATAGTGCTAGTGATGGCTAAAAGTCATGAGGGGCCTGTGGATAAACAAAACATGCTTCCTGTTTCAGTGATTCCTTGATGGCTGCAAGCTGCCCTAACACTTGCTGACAGGTAACTCAGCATGGAAACCATGAGCATGTGGGAGCAGCAATACCTCAAAGAACACAGAGGGATGGGATGAGACCTGTAATGGGGAAATGTTCCTTGAAGAAAAGGTGAATTCACTCAGCAGTCCAGTTACTCCAGGGCAGAGAGGAATATTTTATGTATGTTTTATCCTAGTAGACATGGCTACTGAGTTTATATAGAGTTAAAAATCATGGGCCATTATCAGCAGTATCTTTTTCCCCACTAATAATAGAAATTATTTTTAGACTTTTTAACATTTCTTTAAAACAGAATTGTTACGCCTTAAGAGCTCCTCTTGTCCCATCTCGTTGCTTTGCCTTTATCTTTGGTGCAAGTAGAAGATAGGAATTTGGTTTTGCATGCGTGAGTGTAGCTCTGTTTTTATTGCACTTTGACTGGGAAAAAAAGGCATAAGGCAAGTGCATTTTAATCTCTGCGAGTATAAGCAGCTTGGAGTACTGAAGAAAAAGTACAGGACTTGGAAAATGAAAGGACAGAGAGGGAAAATATCAGCACACTGCAAAGGAAAGCAATTAAATATCTGAGACTGTCTCATATTTGTTGGTATTGAGGAGGATTGTGTGCCATCTGTGCTAGGATGTGCATGAGAACCTTGTGACAATAGCCATCTTGCATGGCCTGAGGCAAGAAAGGTCTGAAATGCACCTAGACCATGGAACAGCATTGGACATGGATCAAAGATACTGCAGATCCCAGATGCTCTCCAAGATTCAGATAAATGGGGACTGGATAAGGCAATAACTCACCTTAGGTATCATATTAAAACATGGCGGTTCTTCAAATAAAGTTATTATTTTCATTACTATATCTTCCTTTTTTCCCTTTCCCAGTGCTGACAGTAGGGACCAAATAAAAGCTCCTTTGGATCTTGCCAATTTACAAGTATGGGTTGCGTGGGCAATCAAAATCAAAGAAGAAAAAAAGTAAGATAATATTATTAGCAATCCCCAATTGTTCCCAAATGCATGATTTTGGCTGTGCAAACAGTTGGAATTTCTAGCAATATCAACCAACATATTACTGAAAATCATGCCTAAGCATTCAAATAAAATACATAGACAATTTAAAATTATCCATGCAAGCTATCCAGTAATTAGTAATTTGGACTGCAGGGTTTTTATGGATAAAATTGAAAAGTAAATGTACAATGTAAATATTCAATCCAAAATGCCCTAAATTTTCAGCCATAGAAACCAAAAAAAATTATTTACATGCTGTTTCTGAATTCTGAGGTGGACAGAGAGATAGCTTGCTGCTTGATCAGAGGGTGAAGCTTTGAATTTGCTCACAAAATGAGACCAGCCTGGCTGCCCATCCCTGTTGCAGAGTTTCAGATTTTTCTTGGCACAGGGATTCTTTTGTTTCCCAGCACAACCTTGAAAACCTTGAAAATATGTTCATGCAGTTTAAACCAAGCCTGTACATTCCTGAGGACTCATCTATTTGGAACTCTGCTCTGAGAGGCAGGGATAGAAACCTACCATGGAGTTAATGCCCCTCATTAACTTAGACTAGAGGTAGTAGCCGTTGAGCAAAAACCCCTCCATCCTGGTAATACATCTTCTGAAATACCAATGGAGTAAGCTGGCTGTCTGGGAATGTGGGCAGAGACAACACTGAACAATGTGCATCCATGTGAAAGTGTTTTCTGTAGATTGATAGGACATCTTTCCATGACCCTTTCCAGCAGCTCAAACAGTAGCATTTCTAGGTCTCTAGCAGTGTCAGTTGGCAGCTTTCTTTGAGCCTTTAACATCTACATGGAAGACACATCAGCTAAGATCTGTCTGTACCAGAATAAACTTTGCAAATTTCTTTCTTATTTACATTCTACTTACTTTACACTTAAAGCTTGGGACACCCCACAGACTCCCATCATCATCTGAATTTGAGAAAAGTACCCCCACACTCACCTTGCTGACTCTAAATTATTGTTAGAAAAGCTACCACGATACTTGTTTCAGTTCATTGTTCCTGGGAAGATTCTGACAGAAAATTTAAGAAATTTTCTCGCTGATCTTGTATTTGACAAATCTCTAAAAATATCTTTCTTAACCTATTTTCACCATTGGCCTCATTTGGGATATCAGTAAGAGGCATCCTCTATACAGTGAATGAAAGACCAATTTTATGTCAGAAGAAGAATAAAAGAAGAAAGAGGGAGGTGTCTGTCAAATGCCCAAAAGTGTTATGAGCCTGTGACCCTTGATACATAGGAGGGAATGAATGAAAGAGACCAAAAGAAATATAAGAAATTGCTTCAAGACAGCATGTTGCTCCTGTGCCAGAAAAAGCAGATGGCAAAAAGGATCATGCAGGGAAAAAAAAATAGATGCAAAGAATTGTATCCCAGAAGCCAGTATGCAATACGAATAAGAGTGCACAGCTCCTTTGCTATCACCAACTTAGTTTCAGGTGTAGCATAACAAGAAAGCCCTTCCATTCAGCCTCAGAAAAAAAAAAGAAAAATAAAAATAAGAAGCCACAGGTATAATACCTACAGACATGTCTAACAGCAGGAGATATTTTAACATACCAATTTAAATTATTTTCTTTTGAGGCATTATTGTTGCTTGTTTTGCAATGTGTTATATATTAAATTTTCACAAGTTAATACTCTGCTTTACTTCACAGAATACTTATTAATTCTTCCCAGAAGGACTTTTTTTCATGAAGTCATACAATAGCTTATCAATCACTTAACATCAAAGCCAAAATCCCACAAAACAGGGCAGTAAATACACTTTTAGGGCTGTCGTCCGTGAACTAAAATCATGATGTGATTTTGTAACTACCTTTGTAGCTAACTGCTTGAAGTTAACAAGCATGCCTTCTGTGTCTTATTCACTCCTAATTTTTACATTTCTCTCTTTTTACACAGGTGGTCACAATCTTCAGCAATAACAACAGGGACACTTGAAATGCTGAGATCCAGATTTCTCTCAGTGGATGTCCTTAATGGCTTCTGTCTAACAGATTGCACTTTTGAAAGCAGGCTGTATCTGCTCCAAGATTGCAGGTTCTTGAGCCTCTAGGTCTTTCATATTGCAGTTCTAGAGGCTGTTTTGTAGCTTTGTGGGCAGGGATATATGGCAGTCTATGACTGCAAGTTGCACCAGCCAGGAAACCGACCGCAGGGGGCAAAGACAGCCTATGCTGTTTGGGTTGTGGTGACGAGAGAGAGTCAAACCGTGAGCCCCTGCGGCAGAAGAAGAAATTATGCACCAGCAAAGAAGAGGATTGGTCCAGCACACTCCCCCGCCTTTTCTCCCTTATAAGGACTTTGTTCTAGAGACTTCTCCTTTGTTCCCCTCTTGAGTTGTATGCCATTGGTTCATTTGAATTTTGTACCCTCCCCCTTTATGTTACTATTGGTCTGTACCCCTGTCCCTCTTCCCTCAGACTTTTCCGGCTGGTTCTGCGAGCCAAGCCACTCCCTGTCTCCCTCCCCTTATAACCCTCTGTAAGTGGTAGACCAGTGCAATTGCTGCCTCACTGGCAGCTCACAGCCTCTGGACTTCCAGACCCCTTGCCTGTCCCCTCCTCTCCGACCCACTTTGCCTTCCCCAGACCTTCACCTGTGAACCTGAATAAATCGCTGGAAGACCGCAGACTGCCTGCCACACATTCTTTCGCCGCCTGCGCTCCTCTGCCCCTTCCACCAGGCTGGACGGCGTCTACGACAGGGATAGTTCAGAGGTGATATTCACTGATGGTATTGCAAGTGTAGTCCCACACTCTTTGCATTCCTTCCGCTGCAGGTACCATCACTGACTTTTGGCAACCCACATTAATTTCTGTGAGACTTCCCTGACGATGAAGGTACTAAGAGGCAAAGTCAAATCTGTGTCCTAAGTAGTGGTATTAAAATATGGGCAGCCTGTTAAATAATTCTCCATTCACAAGAGGATTAAAAGGGTACTGTTTTGCAGGACTCAGTTAATGGCTTTACATAAGGCAGAAGAAATAGCATGTGCAGCTTAAAAATTAACCAGGGTAAGTCTTACTTTTATGCACCCCAAAGATAAAACTTTCTGAGTTCTTATGCTTCAAAGTGGTTCTGATTTTACTGTGGCACTGCTATAAGGATGTGGCAAACTTAACATACAATATTAAAAATGTACCCTCCCCTGTCTGCAGTCAGTAAGTCATCCCAGCTATGCATCATAATTCAGATTTCTTATTTCCTCAGCCCAGAATGACCATTCTGCCATATACAGATGGTCAGTGAATGCCCACAGCACCCATCATTTTCTATTTACTGTCTGTCATCCTAACATTCTCATTTTTCTCTGCTATGATGGTATTCAAGTTCCTGACAGCTAAATGTGCTATCTCTTCACCAGATACAAACCATACTAGCAGTCTCAAATCTGATAGAGAGAGAGAAGCTATCACTGAAGACAGGGTGAAGAAAGACTGACTTATTGACTGGAACAAGAACAATTCACCCTCAAATTTTTATAATCCCTCGAAAATCCTAAGAGTATATCACAGTTTACAGCAAAAATAGTCCCCAGCGGCAGCAAGCAGAAGAGTGGGGTATGAGCAGATTCCTATCCTCCATACAGTGCATCTTTTCTTCACACAGTGACTCACTATGAGGTCAGTGTGCATGGGAAACTGCAGTACTAGTACCTGTATGCCAGCAAGTCTGCTAACCACATCATTTATTAATGTAGGCACAGGGAAAACAAAGAGTAGGGACTTTCACTTCCTTTCTCTTTTCCTGGGGTGCATTGTGCTTCCACTTGCCAAATCTGGGACAGTAAATTGAATATGTCTAGGGCTGTTATCTGAAGCCAACTAGAAAAGAGCAGCCCATAGCCACAATAAACTGCTCTCCTGGTTCCCCAAAGAAGATGCCTACCTCTTCTGAGTCCCTAATAATGCCTGAGCTGTGCCTGGAAACTGATAAAGAATCATAAACTTATAGAAACATAGAATAGTTTGGGTTGGAAGGGACATTTAAATGTCATCTAGTCTAGCCCCCCTGCCATGAGCAGGGTCATCTTCAACTAGACTAGGTTTTTCAAAGCCCAGTTCAGCCTGACCTTGGATGTTTGCTGGGATGGTGCCTTCACCATCTGGGCTGCTTATTCCAGTGTTTCCAGATTATATGAAGGAAATCACAGACAGAATAATTTTCCAGCAACAAAACCACGCCAGTGTCAGTGTTACCTATTTAGACAATAGAATCCAAGTTCTTGTGGACATTCTCTTGAGTTATTTAGTTTATTAGTGTAGATGAGCTCACTGAGATTGAGGGTTATGAGAGTGACTATTTCTTACACACACATTGTTGGCTTAGCCTATTCACTTTCCTAAGAAGTCTTTTTCGTCAGTTTATTGCAACTTGACCTTATTATAAATGAAGACATTGTGTAAAGCTGTTGATATTCATCGGTATAAAAGGAAGTTCTCTTTAAGGACTTTATGTAATATTTATTTCATTGCTTCTATAAAAAAGCTAAGTAGAAAGTGTTGGCATGACTATGACTTTTTAATTAAACTTCTAGTATATCAATTTTTATTATTTAATTAGGACTTTCATTTCTACAGGCAAGGCTAAGCAGAAATGTCATAAACTTGCATGTTAATTTCAATGAAGAATTCCTATAAATCCACCTATGTAATTTTTAAACTTCATCCAGTGACTATGTTTTGGTGTAGTCACATCTTTGTGTTAGGGTGTTTAGAAAGCTGAAGACCTCTCTGTGTCATCACCCTAGATTTGTTTATTTGTTTCTCTCTACAGTCTTTTTCATTTCTCCGGACAGCAATTCTTCTCACTTCTGTGACCTCTTTTACACCAAAAGAGGTAGTGTTGACAAGGCTGTTTGTGTCCCTTGATAAGACATCATTTGAGCTGGATTCCTGCTGTTCCTTGTCCCTCTTTCGTTTGCTTGTGTACGGTGATATGTGCTTTGTGTACATGAAGTGAGAGAAGAGAGGGCAGGAATAACCTGGGAACACAGGCCCAGAGGCATCAGGAAAGCATGAAGAGCTGTCACCGTGAGCAGGAATAACCTAATATTGCCATCTGACAACTGTTTAGTGACATACACAAATTAAGTTTGGTGGTCTCATCCCAAATCCCTGTGGGCAAGTGACTACATCACAATAACTAATGTTGTAGCCAGGACTCACTGGCATTACTGGGAGCCTCCACTGACTGCCCAGGCACTTCACAAGTTTCTGGATTTGTTCACACCCACTGAATGGGTTGAGGTTGGGTGTATATACTTTCCCTGAGCAAGGCTGGCCTCTTTTTGTGGAAAATTTGCTGGAAAGGTCAGCTATTTCACACTGTCACTGACTCTTTTAAAAAAAGAGTAAAATATTTAGTGGTGCAAATTTATAGATAATGTAAAACATCTGGCCTTTGATGACCATCCCTGTTTTGCCTCTTTCTTGCTTGCCAAGAATAGATAGATCCAATTGTCCTCAAGAACTGTTAGAGTTCCACTAGAATCTATTTAACTAATATTTAGTTCTATGAATTGTATTGGTTGTAGACTAAAAGGCACATTTACTTCTCTGCTCACATTTAAATGTTGTTTCCTGTCTGTTGATTCTGTTGGCATTGGTTACTGATCATATAACTCCCAAATGGTGTAATCCAAGCTGTTCATATAATTTGGCTTGAACTTTATTTTGAAAAATCTGTAATAATCTAAGTTAAATAAACATAATGCTAGGAAATATACTCCAGGGAATAAATCTACATTGACAGGAGATGGATAAAATAGATCTTTTCCATCTCTGCATATGACTTTCTGATTAGAAAAGGCAATAGCAAAAGATAGATGACTGCCTAATTGGATATTAGTAGGGAAAGAGTGACAGTATATGTTATAGTATACTGCTAGAGGATGACTCTAAGGGTTGCAAAGAGGAGTATTTAGGACAAATGAGCCCGTCAGATTAGATAAAGTAAAAGAGACAGTTGGGATTCCAAGAGCTTCTCTGACTCATAATTAAGAAAATGTCTCCGCAGGAGCCTGTGCTAAGCATATCAAAGATAACAGATGCAATATGTTGAAGGCATAAAGCCACCTGTATGGAGAAAGCTGCCTTTCAAAGGTGGCCAAAAAATAAGAGGAACTGCACTTGTTCTTGCTCCTCTTGAGGTATCTTGTTCATGGTATATGCCTGAAAGTAGATCTGAAATAGGTCTTGGAAAATTAAGTTTATTTTAAATGCAAGGATGCAATGCATTTTTCCTGTGTGAATTTCTGCTTTTACATTGAGAATTAGGACCTTTTCTTGTGGTGAGAAAAAAATTACGAGGACCAGAGAAAGGAAAATGTGACAAGAACTGAGGAACTGAGTAATTGAGAAAGGAAGGAATTTCTAATGAGGGATTGCTTGTTCTTTGAGCTCATTTGTTTTCACGTAATACTTAAAATATGCATTTGGAAGTAAAACACTGCTTTTGAAACTAACATTTTCCTTAATTTTTCTTTTTGTTTTACTCCAGTGTGATTTTCTTATTGTTTTAAAATAATTATATTTATTGGTGCACTTAATGTAATAAAAAATAGATGACAGCTTTCAGCTTTCCAAAATTTTTAAACCATGACTTAGTCAATCACTTTGTATGGAATTTACAGAGTCCCATTCACTTCAGTGCTAATGCCCCACAGCCTTTATTCTATACATTCTCCAAACACAAGACCGGTGAAAGGATAGGGTTGGTTTGAATCCCTCTAAATCCTGTTCTGTGGTTTAGTAGTTAGAGAGCCTGCAGACTACAGACTCTCCTAAGTTCATTGCTGAAAAAAGGCTGTTCAGTTTATTTAAGTACTGCTGAGACCTCAGACAGGACAGTGAACTGATCACTTGGTTTCTTGAGGCTAGCAGCCTAACCAGTTTTCAAGTGGAATCTTTGCATTTTTTACTTCAGTGTTATTTATGACAGATCCCCAGAACATTACTATCACTCTGGAAAGGTCAGGGTTGATTCTCTTCCCTCAGAATGGTTTACCAGCACAATCTGGAGACTATTTGAAGTTCAGTGTATTTGCTGACACTCCATATTGCCCCTAAGCACTATTTATTCTGGAAATCAGTACATGTGTTCTTCTGTTGGGTTGTTGCTTGCTCTAAAAGCTCTGACAATTCCTGTTGCCTCTAGTCTGGCATCTGATCCTGGTGGGTCCCATAGCTTCATGAAGTTAAAAGACCCTATGAGCCTGATTCTACCAAGGTGTGGAGTGAAGCATCAGTTGAAAGATAGGTTTCCTGAAATTGCTCTAATGTTAGAATAATGTAATGCTGTACTGCATGTGGATCCAAAATAGAAGATTCAACCTAGACATTAATAAGACAAATGAAATACTGCATTAGTAGATTAACAGCTGGACTAGGATGAATTTAAAAACCTTGCCTTGGACCAAATACCTTATTCCCCTAGAGTCCTGCACAATCAATAGCAGATTCTTTATCTCTCAAACCCAGAAATATGTCTGTATTAGTGAAATAAAAAACCCAAAACAAAACAAAAAAACCCCAGTAATTTAAATAATTTCAGATTTTCTTTCAAGGAATGTTTTTATATATGATACAGGTAAATGTTCAATGACATAAATCACATGAATACATGTAATATTAATTATAATGTATATCTACTAATTCTTTCAGAATTTTTGTTTTTTATTTCTTACGTTTAATATTTTTTAACTTGCTTTTTGGTTTTTGAAATCTACACTATAAGTCAAGATCAAATGCATAAGAGGAAAAACAGCATAATTTTTCTGAAACATAAGCAGAAAACTTGAGGACTACTGTGAAACCACCTTTTGAAATTGAAACAAAATTGAAGCCACCTGTATGACATGGATCTTTATTTGATATTGTCATTTATCCACCCAAAGAAGAGTTTGACATGACTTTCCAAAGTATTCAGAATTCATTGAGAAATGTTTAAAAAATAAGACAAAAGAGACACCAAGAAAGAGGACTAGGTTCTGATGTAACATCTACATTGCTGAGAGGAGAGGGCATGAGCCATAACTCACTATTGATCAGCAACTTGGAAATGTATTTGTATGACAGGTAAATAGTGTAGAAAGGCTTCTAGTTGAGAATAAGCACGGTTTTAATTTAACGTATATTATTTTATGATTGGTATATGTGTGGAATGAAATTCTGTGGTCTTGCAGTGATGGCACAGTTACCTGTTGCAGGGCCTTTTGCTTCTACTCTAAAAAGAGCAGCAAATTCCATGATAGCTGAAAGTGGTGTTTTCAATTTTGGCTGCTGGGTCAGCAATGCTACGATGTCTGACACTCAAAGGCTACCACAGGTGGAAAATGAAGTGCTGCATTTTCAATTTTCCCCTTGTAATAATCCTGATTTTATTCCAGAAATGGAAATATTTTGTAGTAAAATGCCTATCACTGAAGTGAACAATACAAAATTTCTAAGACATCAAGTGATAAAAAAAAGTGAAGCTAAGGAATGATATAAAAAGTACAAATTGGCAACCAGTAAGACATTTCCATGTGGAAAAATTATTCCACTGATCATTCCACATATATCACATATCTGCATAGGCAAAACCTTGGGCCTTGTGGAATATTCCCTACTAGTGTGTCACATAACTTCCTGGCAAGCATGCATGGAAAACAGAACTGGGAGAGAACTTTTTTTTAGTTTATATGTCTGATTTAGGATCTACTGTCTTTAGATGTTCCCTACAGGGTGTATTCTGAATTCTTAGTCATATCAGGCAAGTAGATCTTCAGTGTATAAACCCATATCTGAAAAAAACATTTCTGCATCAGTATTCATTTTAGTGTTTGAGCGATTTTTACATACCATAAATTTTTTCCTGTGAGTGTATATTATTATACTGCAGGGCATTATTTCTGTGCAAGTTATTGCATTTTGTATATGTGCCTTGGGACATGTTAGGGCACCTTTTCTAAAAGAGTTGATGCATAAATGAGGCTGTTCAACCATTACTGGTGAAATATCGAGGCAGGTTTTACATAAGGAGATTATTATCACTAGTGTGGACAATGCTGATTTGCACTCTGGAGTATTAAATATTCCTAATTCTGGCAGTTGATTTGACCTGATAATTAGTAAACCGAAAGGTCAGGTATTTGCTGTCTGGACGAGTTAATGGTTAAATACATCACAAGTTTGCCAGAAGATTTTAATCAGTTTTAAAAGTTGTAAGGAAAAGTTTCTAGTGCTAGGAGCTGATACCTCTGGTTTGCAGGCCTTTACAAATACCAGGAAGAAAAACTATTAAAAATGAGCACAAGTTTGTTTGGAAACCAAATAACTGCATGAAACAAAGTATTTCTTCTTCCTCTTCTCTCATCTGTGTGTGCCCCCTTCATGCTCACTTCAATGCTGAGTCACTTTGTTTCCTCTTACTTGTATTTTAAGTATGAAGTAACTTACTGTACTAACAATTAGATAACTTTTTAGTATGATGTTCTGTGTTGCTTTTAGAAATGGTATTATAATATTATGTGCTACAATAAAGCTGTATATAAATGTCCCCTGACATTTAACTTATGTATATGGTTCATTTTCGTAATATTTAATAGCTTCAGATAAACCACAAAGGTTCTTAAAAAAGAAATCGGGATTATTATGTGCATGCACAGGTCCACAACATATGTCAGTTGTTGTTTAATGTCTGACTTGTTAAAATTGGAACCTCATGTGGTTGGGAAACTCTTCTGTCAATTTCTTTATGCCTTCCATAAAGATTTAGCCATTAAAGATTAAAATGAATAGAAGTTAACTGTATTTTATAGATATATAAACTGTTCAGTAAAACCCTTTTAACTGTTGTTTAAAACATTCTTTGTATACATAATGTATGGCTTTGACTCAGCAAAATAGTTAAGCATGTGTTTAAGCCTGCAACAAAGGACATTGGACCAAGATTTCATTCCAAATATTCATTAAAGACAAAGATAAAACTCCTTCTGATTTCAAGGAGCCAGCATTTCAAACTGTGGGAAACTGCAGCTGTGAATTTCATTTATGTATAGATCAAAATAGTCTCTGTGTGTCCAGATCCAGAAGCTGCACTGCACATGTAGATTTCCAGTCATGAACTCTGAGCAAATCAAACCAACCCTTAATCAGTGATATACATCTTGTTAGCTTGAGAAGTTTATACTACCACAGTGGAGGCACTAATGGCTTAGCCACCATCTGATCTAAAGACAAAGTCAGTAAAGATTTTATGGTGCTGTGCAGTGATGATACATGCAGGGAGATACAGATGCAAACACACATACTTGGACTTTGACCACACAACTGGGGACATATCTTGTCAGCCAAAGAACAGGTAACCATGCTTCAGGAGATGACCTGTGCATCATGGTCCAGGAATGGACCAAATTTGCAAACAGTGGCTTGATAGTCACTACATTTTGCCAGGTGACATCAGCTATCTCCTGACTAGGGAGGAGTTGTGAAAATCTGTCAAAAAAAAAGGAACACTTCAGAGGAACTTACCAGACCTCTTAATTTCTTAGAGCTTTACTTGGAAAAATGGTCCTGGGGAAGGGACCAGGCCACTTGTTCTGGTGAGTCACCAGTTTTTTGTATGTTGAGGACCTCCTTCAATAACTCAGCAAAGAGTGTGCCAACAACTCAGCAAAGATTGTGTGGCATTTGGTGGATCTTCAACCAAGTGTTAGCTTATTCTCCCTCTCTATTTTCTGCCACATAAAAAACAAAATAAGTGCCTCCCTATTCTATGCCCCTGGATCTCACAAATCTGTAGGAAGTGGGAAAAGCTTAGGTGTCACTCTTAAAAAGATGCAACATTCTATTTCAGACAGTGCTGAAAACACAAATCAGTAAAAATGTCCTTCTGAGCAGTATGAAAGCACATCAAAATGTGTATTTTTGGAAGATGTCCATATAATTTGTCCTGCATTTGAGAGACCTTTGCACACTAAATCTCAACTGAGTTTTATAAAGCCTTATTCTGACTTGCAAAATTTTTAATGTGCAACAAAATCAAAACTTAAAGCACTGTCAGATAAAATATACAGAGTGTTATGGAACTGTTAACGCATGTAATACAGTAGATGAAGTATGGAATGTGGAACTTAACGAAGCTTGTTCACCAGACAAGTGTATAACACATGAAGCCCTGCAAGACAGCAACTGAGGAAGCAAGCTAATTTTTGGAAAGCTAGTTAAAATGTTTATGGCAAGTTTCTTTCCACCTCAGAATCTACAGCAACTACATTAAGTTAGAAGGTTTCTGAACTGCAATGAAAGTCCCACTATCCAACAATTCAGTGAATGTAACTCATTAGCCACTCATAACCTAACCTAAACACAGCCGTTAACTATCAACTAGCTATCTTGCTACTTGACCTCAAAATACTTTATTTGGACATGTAAAGCTCAATAAAATTTTGTAATAGAACTGGGATAGAGTAGAAAGTGTGAAAGAGGACAAACCTGTAAATGTAAAAATGCTTCATTCCAGGAAAGTGTATATTACACTGCCTCACCTGAATTTTTTTGTAGCTTGACAATACTGCAAATCTGGTTTTGAACTTTATAGAACTGAGCAAGAAACACCAGTACCATAGCAAGCAGGCATGTGTCTGGTTAATACTTGCTCTATTGGTCTAAATTTGTTTAAAAGATAAAACAATTTAACTCCATGGACTCTTACGGAGTTATGTCATCATAGACCCTTCCGAGTCTGTTATAAAACTGACTTCATGCTGTATTTTCTTTGAGCCATTTGACAGAGACTTGATCTTTTCCTTATGTCAGATTCAGAGTGAAAAATGTTGCTGGGACATCTGTCAGGATGCACTCAATAGAGAGAAAGGGTTTCTTCTGATACATCTTCTGAAGGAACTTCTACCTGATGATTAATCCCATCTATCTACTTCTGCAGGGAGGCAGGTTTGCAAGGTTTGCCATCTACATCTGGACCCTATACAATGATGACAAAAAGTACAAATGAAACATATCTAGTATTAAAGTAAAAGTGTATTGTTCTTGAAGGACAGGTATGTAATACACACTGAAAATAAATTGTTTTCAGAAGTTGTGTTAGTAATATTAAAGCAAGTGATGCATTCATACATTAAGAGCATCAGCCAAATTAATTTTTCTGTTTTGGTTTTTTTCCACAAATGGATATATCTTAACAGGAAAGAACGTTTACCAGAGCAAAACCATTATACAGTAGATAGGGAATTTGCTGATTTCATTATCATTTTAAATACTATAAATCTCCTGACTTATTTCACCCTTTACAATAACAAGCAACTATCAAGTGAATACTCTGAAAGATAAAGCATATGTAAAGAGACAAGCATTTTTTCACATCACATCTCTAAACTAACAGAACTGCTACCTTTGCTCTCTGATGTAAATAAGGCATTCTTAAGCGGGCTAAAGTTCATTCTTGTTTTTCTAGTATACTAAATGCTAGAAATGGTACACAAATGTTTTCTTTTTATCATTTAGTTATTTCCTCCATGTTCTCTTATTTCTTTCATACTTCAGTTTAGCCTTTTTCCCCTGCTCCCTCAAGTGTCTCATTCTAAAGGCAAATTCAGGTTTATTTTAGCACTCTTTTAACCCTTCCCATTACTATATTTTTATGCTTTTAAAAATTATATTATGCTTTTCTCATTAACTTTCTGCATTCAGACAGACTTTTTTCTTTTCATAAGTGACATCATGGCTGTTTAACCACAGCAGCACAATGGACTTGGCTTTAGCCCCTGCATAGAGTAAAAGAAAACTGAGTATGGTAACAATTTTTATTTTTCTACTTTATTTTAATTAAGCTTTTTGGCATTAGTGTTATAAGCAAGCCTTCTTTCAGGAATTTGATGATCAGTAACTGACAAATGTTAATCAGTGTAAGATTTATAGAGAGCTTCTGGAGACTGCTATGAGAATCTGAAAGCAGAATCCGAGATGATATTCAGTTACAGCTCTGGCATTGTGGCATTGCCACTAATGCATATAGAAATGGAAAGAAAACAACCCAAAAAACAGTGTAATATAATCAATCTGCCAAGACATCATCCAGTGTAGTCTCCTCATCACTGCTCTCAGGGAGGAGGAATGTTAGTCATTAGACATAGTTAGGGAGTAGCCCAAAAATGAAAGGAGGTGTCTGTGGTTGAACAAAAAGTCTGTGAGGAAATGATGAAACCACTTCTATATAAAAAAAATCAGCAAAAGTTGCCCTTTAAGTATAGGGAGTAGATTCTTCATCAGCTATCTGGTATTTGCGCAAAATAGAGAGTAGGCAGCTCACAGCAGCTCTTAGGTTTTAGTAAAACATTAAAGTGGGATTTAAATCAGTGAAACTAACTTTGTACAGTAGTGTCTTTGCAAATGTTTTTCTACTTGTTACAGATTCTTTATTCTGCTCTTACCCTTCATCTCAGCTGGTAAGAAACACTGGTGCTGTTATTTCTCAAGGGCTGACAAAGGTCCATTATTATGTATGAGAAGAAGTGAATGCAGTGAAACCTGGACACAAACATTTCTTTCCATCTTTGCAAATTTCTTTATCTTACATTTTTAATTTTCACCATTAGCAAAAAGATAGCTTGTGCATTCAAGTTGGTCACAGTTTTGTCTCCAGGGTGAGCTTTCCATCTGTCCTCAGCACAGATTACTAACCCTTTCATTAGCCTTTGATCATAAACCCGACCAGTTTGCCTTGAGACATCTTTCTGGATTTGATAGCCAGTTTCAATTTCTGACAAACAGCTGGAGGAAGAAGAAGCTGAACCAACTGCACATCATACAAAGATCTTTGTGACAAGACTATCCTATGCTATACAGACTATTTAATATCTGGGTAGCAGACTTGTAAATTTGTCTGTCAGCATTGCTTTTGAATTTTTCAGACAGATAGCACTAGTGACACCTTAATGTCTTTATCAGTCTTGGCTCAGTAAGGGGAAAGTCAAACTGTAATATCATGCTTATTTTTCTGTCAGGATCAAACTGAAACAGGAGGCATCCCTTAGCTTAAAAAAATACTAGAATTTTTACTAAAATGACTTGACATTGTCATTGAGTTTGCTCTGACCATAGCGGAAATATTTGAATTCCAAAAGAATCATGTATAATTACACTGAAGCAAAGGATGAGATTTCTGGCATCTGAGAATGACTGAGAACCTTCAGGCAGAAATCAAAGTGTTATTAGCTTTTTAAGTACTTGTTGCCACATTGACTTATATGTGATCTTTGTCACAGTCCCACATACAAGACATGTTTCCTTTTGAAAGACTGGTGCCAGAGAGCTTCAGTGTTTGCACGTCTTCAGTGATGACAGCACTCAGTTCTGAGGTCAAGCCTGGGCAGAAATTGCCTACTGGGAGTTGTTTCTGAGCTGGAACATTTCACTTAAGAATAGTAGAAATGACTGACAATAGGGAGAAAAAACCAGAAAAAGCCAGACAACCCTAGCAGTACTAATGGACCTACTGCTTGCAAAGACCTGTTGAGGAAGCAGATGGGAATTGGCTGTGAGTAAACTCTGTGTTTCCAAGCTGATAAGCTAATGAAGTGTTAAATCAAGAAAACAAAACCAAGAAGGTTACTTTTTATTTCTTTTTATTTCTTTTCCGTTTCCTTCCCTTTCCCTTTTCATTTTTCTTTTGGTATTTTTTTTTCCCCCAAGCCCTGTGCATGAGACAAATGTAAATCTTCTTGGTCAGGCACAGTTAAATTAGGGATCAATCAAAGAAGCATTCTTGAAAATTGAATTTCTCCGAATGCTGCAAACTGCAGAGGTCCCTTGCAACAGGGTGGATGACAGATGTTATATGTTTCCATTTCTTCCCTCAGCATGAGTTTTACCAACATGCAGGGTGAACAGGCTTCTCTTCAGTACCTTGCTGCCGCTTTTAATGACAAGGCTACTTTTTAACATCTTTGCCATCTACACTTCTGGCTGTACTCTCAGTTTGAAGACTATTTCCCTCCTCCTTGAACTGCCTCACCCCAAACTGACAGTTTAATAGACATATTGTGCCATGTAGACTATGATAAAGAATTATAGCAACAGAAATTGATGGTGAATAAACTACTGCTAAAAGATATGGAAGGTTCAGCTGCGATTTTGTGTAGAAAGATAATAGCACTAACTTGGCTGAAGATGTGTTTGAAATGTAAAGGATTTTTTTCCTGCCACTAGAAACAGAGAAAGTAACGTGGCTTCCTAAACGATGGACCAAAAATCCCTATGAAGGCAAATAGAGAGGCGGGTGACCTGATAGGCATAGGCATGCCTCCCCCTGTTTGTGTGGGGAATTGTGCTGGTATTGACTGGGACAGAATTCTCCATAGAAACTTGTATGGTGCTATCTTTTGGATTTCTGGCCAAAATGGTGGTGAAAACAGCCCCTCATTTTAGCTCCGGCAGAGCAGAACTTATGCAGCTTCAAGGTTTGCTCATGCTGCTCTCCCAGTGAGTGGTGAGTGGGCTGGGGTGCACAAGAGGCTGGGAGAGAACCTAGCTGGAACCACTGACCCCTGACGACCAGAAGGATATCCCATACCATGTGACATCGTGCTCAGCAAAAAAAAAAAAAACTGAGGAAAGAAGGGGGAGTGGAGAATGTTCAGAGTTAAAGCACTTGTCTTACCAAGTAACTGTTCCAAGGGATGGAGTCCTGCTTTCCTGGAGATGACTGAACACTTGCCTGCCCTTGGAAAGTGGTAAATTAATTCCTTGTTTTGCTTTGCTTGTATGCACAGATTTTGCTTTACCTATTGAAGATGAGTCTACCTCAACCCTTTTTTTTTTACTTTCAGCTTTCCAATTCTGTTGCTTATTTCACTGAGGGGAGTAAACATTCAGCCATGTGGGGCTGAGCTGCTTGCTGGGATTAAATCACAAGAGAAATGAACAGAAATGAGAGCTTCCCAGACCTGCATTGTTTGTTTGTTTGTTTGATTGTTTGTTTGTTTTTTGTTGGTTTGTTTTTTTTTTTTTGGTGGCAGGTATGTAATTTTAGATGTCAGTGACATTTTGTAGATATCCCTGGAAGCTGCCAATGGGCTGTGCTTTATCATGCCTATAAAGCTACTGTGGAAATGTAGATTGACTCATCTCTGGTCAGCATGTAACTGCTGATAATGGGGGGAGGGGATTGCTCTGAATTATTTATAATTTTTAAAATAACCCTCCTAATAATCCTAATAATACTTTTGGTTTATCTGAAAGCCAAATGGAAAACAATATTAATCACTGGCTTGCAAACTATTGTTGGATAAATAGAGAAATGAAATAAAAATAAATTTGTTTCAAGTCCTTAGGAATGGACTCAAACACAAGACATCAAAATACTTCATGAAAATAACTTCTGTTTTTAAACCATCTGTAGTCCTAAGCAATTAAAATCTTTAATAAGAACTTACTTAAATAGAAAGTAGTTAATTTTAGTAATTTTTTTGGGGGGGGGGAGGGGTTGACCCTGGCCAGATGCTAGGTTCTCACCGAAGACTTTCTGTCACTTCTCAGCTGGACAGGGGAAAGAAAATAAAATTAAAATCTTCTGGGCCAATACACAGACAGGGAGAGATCACTCACCAGTTACTGTCTCTGGCAAAGCAGACTCAATTTTGGGAAATTAATTTAATTTATTGCCAGTCAAATCAGAGTAAGGAAATGAAGAATCAAACTAAATCATAGAAACACCTTCCTTCCAACTCTCCTTTCTTCCCAGGCTTAACTTCCCATTTTCTCTCCCTCCTTCCGCCACAGCAACACAGTGGGATGAGGAATGGAGGCTATGGTCAGTTCCTCACATGATATCTGTGCCACTCCTCCCTCCTCAGGGAAAGGACTGACTCTGTTCCATGCTGCCATGTGGGGCCTCATGAAATTTTCCATCATGAGTCCTTCCCATGAGCTGCAGTTCTTCATGAGCTGCTCCAGAGTGGGTCCCTTCCGTATGTTTCAGTCCCTCAGGAGCAGAGTTCTCCAGTGCTGGTCCCCAGAGGGGTCACAAGTCCTGGCAGCAAAGATGCTCCAGCATGAGCTTTACATGGGGTCACAGCCTTCTTTGGGCATCCATCTGCTCTGGCAAGTGGCTTTCCATGGGCTGCAGGGCCACAGCTGCCTCACCATGGTCTTCACCATGGATAGCAGGGGAATCTCTGCTCTGGTGCCTGGAGCACATCCTGCCCCTCCTTCTTTGCTGACCTCTGTGTCCACAGGGCTGTTGCTCTCACATGTTCTCACCTCTCTCTGGCTGCAATTACTCCTATGCAGCAACTTTTCTCCTTCTTAAATCTGTTGTCCCAGAATTGCCAATGTCACTACTGATGGATTTGACCTTGGCCAGTTGTGGATCTGTCTTGGAGCCTGTTGGAATTGACTCCATCAGATATAGGGGAAGCTTATGGCAGCTTCTCACAGAAGCCACCCCTGTGGCACCCCCACCTGCCAGAAGCTTGCCACACAAACCCAGTGCACTTTCGTTGATTTGAAAGCCACTTATTGTCTAATTTTCAGAAGCACTAGCAGTTGTAGGTATTCAGATATCCTGAATGCTGGGTCATGGGTTTTGTATCCAGTATTTATATCCAAGATGAAAAATGTTAATCTTCATGATTTTATTTCTTTTTTTGCTTTCCCCTCTGAAAAGCTAAATAATAGCCTTTTGAAAAATATTTTGAGATTCTTTGATAACAGGCACTATATGAATGCAAATTATAACACTTTTAACATGCTGACTTTCAGTTTATTCTTCTCTGTGTGGGAGTTATCAAATCTGATTTTACTTTAGAAAGTCATAATTTTATTAATACAATGAAAATGAACTAAATGGAAGGAACATTCAAGATCCAATGCGGTTCTATGACAGCAAGGACTTTTCACAATGAGGAAATCCATACTAAATTACCACCTTAAATCTTCTTGTGCATTTTTTTTTCTTTTATATTCATGATCTGTAAACTTCAGTTGGGAGTTCACAAAATGTGATTCTTGGTGTCAGTAATTGTACCCTTACTGCATATTTATCCTGGGTAAGAGGCAAAACCTAGTCACTGTTCCTGTGCTCAGTGATTAATGACTTTCAATATAAAACTTGACCATTATTTGGGGGTGTCACTATCCCCTTTTCTATCAGCCTGCAGAATGACAAGGCTCGGGGGAGCTCAGATACTCAAATGCTGTGTGAATGAACTATTAAAAGTGAATTTGTGGAATGATCAGTTGTTGGCCGACCTCTAAAACAGATATCAACCCTGTTAGCAATTCTGTTGATGATTTTCAATTCAAAAAATAGAAGGTAAGATCAGCTAGGTTTCAATTTGTTTGTCATCAGGTGAAAATACAAAGAATCTTCATACTTACAGTACTCATGATAGCTAGCTAGGGAGACGTACATCTTGTGACTTAATTTGGATAAAATGCTTTGCTCAGAATATGACTGGGTTAAAGCCCAGGCTGAGGCATGAGATTACAGCTGCAGAGGAAGCAGACATATGGATTATATGGGTTTGAGACATCTTCATTCAAACAGATTAATTTTTAATAGGTATCCACAACAATGAATGCTGTAAGCATTGTTATTCTTTAACATTTCCTCCCTGCTACTTGATTTTGTAATTTTCCCTTCTGCTCCATTTTATTTCTTCATCCACAATTCTGCTGAAAGGTCTTAAGTGGATATCTGTATCTCCAAAATCCATTTTTTTTTTACTTATTTTTCTGTTCTTCTCGCTCTTTTTTATTTCTATTCATTTTGTCTTCTCCTAGTATTCCCATTACCAGCAGAAAGAGGCAGGGAAAAGCAAATCCCACTTAAACATGGCATTTTGCACCTTGCTGTGCTAGTGGCAGCAGTCAAGGATACTGGATTAAACATAACCACGTAGCATGACCATTGTGCTCTGCACTGCCACACTGGATCTGTGGCCCCAAGAGACTTGACCCAAGTTAGCAGTAGGTTTGTGGCAGGATGTAGGATTTGCCTAAGATGAGTGCTAGCACTTGAGAAAGATAAGCAGCTCAAGAGACTCATAGTGGGATATAAACATGGATATGTTGCCAATCTCTTCACAATGGGCACCAACAGAAATTTTTCCCACTGGCTTGTGGCAGAATTCATATCAGGAGCATACACTTGCAGAGAGGTGTCAAGGGACTGGCAAATGTATTCCTTTGCTTTTGCAAGCAAACAAAAATGCTCTTTAACAACCAAATAAAGAGACAACACCTCTTGAAAAACTTCTAGGAAGTCTGTTTGTATTTTGCATTGTATTCTATTTCTATTGTTTGATTGAGAAAGGGACTGAAGATATTTTAGGAAATAACTAGTGATAAAATCTGCTGCTTTTCAAGCAAGATTGTCTAGATGAGCTCCATGAATGAAAATAAGCCTGACAATTCTGATTTAGCAATAACTAGAAGGGCAGTGAAATACAAAAAAGTAGAAAAAATAATTCTTGCTGTCCTTTTAATACTGACATTGAAGTCCAAAGGGCATTCCTGAGTGCACAGAAACCTTCACATCTATGTAATGACTCTGAATTTTGGGACCAGTGGCAAGTTACTGGGGGGATCAGTTGGGTCACTGACTCCAGTTTCCTTTCTGCAACAACAGAAGAAAATACAATGCATATTTTAGCGGGTCTCACTGGAAAGTTTATCCTTTTTCACCTGTGTGTCACCCTCTCAAACTTTTATCTCCAAGTACCCTTCCCTCTAGGCAACATTTTGCAAACGCAGAAAGAGCAATAAATAGGAGAAGAACAGAACTGTTCCTCTTTTATCACATTTTGGAGCATTTTATATGAACAGTGCAATGGACTTGGTGCTTTGTTAGTTTGTATAAAATGATGTTATTAATGTGCTCCTGCTCATTTCTTTCGGCACACTGGTGCCCCACTCTTTTGCCATGCACTGCAAGAACAGAACAAAAATACCCTGCTATATTTAAATTCAAAGTGTAAGATGAGATACAAAGCTAGGATCTCCACAATGAGGGCTGAAATGTTAGTGATCAGTATAATAAGCACTGCACACAATATGCCAGCTGCTTAGTTAACCAAGTTTGTCGCAGGAATCAGAAGATACATTTAAAGGAAAGTTTGAGGAGAGAGCTGTCCTTTTAACATTTTTTTTCTGGAGAACGTAGTCACTGCCAACCATCTTGTCCTTTTAAAGGGGAATAAGTGGGCCAGTGACAGAACTCATCCTATCTTGACAGTCACAGCTGGTGTTTAAAGGCCAGGACTGATAGACAATAGCATATTGGGGGCACTTTGCTGTTGCTTGTCCAGATGGTATTTGTCTTAATCATCCGTCAAAATCTCCAGTGATGCCAATCTAAGGCCTTTCAACAACAACTTTCTGTTTTAAAGATACAGCCCTATTCTTAGACTTCGTTATTTGGTTGTTTTGTTGGGTTTTTTTCCATGCTCTTAAGGTTAAGGGCTGCTGAATGGTGCTGACAAGGAAATTCTTCTTGTGAAACTGCAGAGATATTTTGACTGTTGTTCCAAATTTTTGGGAAAGCTGATTGCTCCTTGCAACCTCCCCACTACATTAAAAAAAATATGCTGCTCAACAAGTATTCAGTAAGAATGTAAACTAGACAAGAATGCAGTTGGCCTGACTTTTGCATTACATTATACCTCATAGTTCAGGCATTTTGTTTGCCTTACAAGGTATTACAGACAACACTGTAAATGCAGATCAGAGTTGCAGTAGCAGAACACAACAGAGCTAAACAGCTGATTTAATGAGGTAGGAATTTGATACAATGCTTTATTCATAGAATTTGAACATTGAAGGCCAGATGGTGTCAGCAGTATTTCCCTCTGACTCTATATCCAGAATTAAAACAGATTTCTGTATTATCTTACAATTTTCAGCTCAAATCTCACTACTGTTTTGAGGTAATACTTTCCTGGAATAATTTCTTTCTTTGCATTTCTACAGCATGTGCCAAGTAATTAGCTCATGATCCACAAAAATGTGTGGTACACAGTGCATGGTAAATCAACACAGTCAATGGACTGTCATGTTAGGGGCTTGGATAACACAGCATGTTAAATGAAATAGATTTTCACTCCTGCCTGGTGAACCATTCAGAGTTCAGAACCTTCTTCCCATGAAGGCCATTAGGTACTCCTAAATGCAGAAAAAATATTCCAAGAAATGTTTTTTGTTATGGAGAGATGCAGAACAAACCCAGTGACTCCAAAGAATTAGCTCTTAACCATTTTGACTCTGCAATAAAAAGCAGTCACATCACGCTGGTCAACGTTTCACACAGTCTGCCAAAGACAAGACTTGCATTCACTAGAGCTGATTTCAACCAGAAGCTGAATGACTCACTACTCACTGGAAATTTAACAGTCTTATTGCCATGATGCAAGAAGTCAGAGTGTATTTCTTCTTGTCCTCTGACTACCTCTGACAAGTCATTGCTGTGGCCAATTCTTTGTAGGCAGGTATTTTGAAAACAGCATTTCAATTTGAGAAAGTGTGTGAGGTTGTCAGGCTATCAGGAAAAATTGCATGATTGGTTCTCCTGAGGTCTATGCTCCTAGTTTTTATCAGTTTGTATCACTGATGTTTTGCCTCCCAACAGTGCTAATTCATTTGACTGTTGTGGAAGATGTATGTAAAAATCTGGTTTTGTTCACCTTTCTGGGTTGAAAATAATCCCAGCAATATTGTTCCCAGTGTCTGAGATCTATTCTGGTAATTGAGCCACTTTCTGTCCCAGAAAGCAAAACCAAATATCTGGAAATTCTGTCAAGATTTTTGTCTTTGCAAACATCTTCGTCATCCCCTTAAAAGCTTCAGAGGAAAAGCTGCAATTATATTTTCACCTGTGCTCTTACTCCATCCCTTCTTTTCTCTCTCACACCATCTTTTTATACTCCAAAACATTTACCTAGTTTGTTGCTTCAGCAGTTGGGCATTCACTGCATACTGACACAAAATAAGCAATCCAATCCAGTCAGTCCTCAACCCAAAAGTTCAAGAATTGGAAATCACTGCTAATATAATGGACTTGGGTATAGATAAACGAGGTTGGAGGAGGAAGCTAGCCAGATGTTTCTGGAGAGTTTCTTTCTGCATCAGATAATTTTTTTTTTCTCTTTACAGTTGTTTTCTTGTTTCCATGTTCCAACAGGGATAAGCAGAAAATATAATTGTGCCCTGCAGAGAAGTGAGTGGGTTGCAAGTGACTGGAATGAAATTGTGTGCCATTGCCAAGAACAGAACAAAACATGGGAGTTTGGGTATATGATCATCTCCTGCAAGCCCAGAAGAGTAACATTTTGCCAGCGCACCTCCAAAAAGCATTACAAATGAGTGAGTAACTGTGAAGAGGCTGGGGGTGATGATAAGCAACACTCACATTATCTTGGTGCAAATCAGAAGAGCTGGAACATACCGAAGAAGTTATTTTTAGGTTTATAATCTTTAAATACTGAATTATATTCTGATATATAAATATCAGATTCCTTGAAAATTATCTCAGCACTACCAGTTCCTGATAACTGTGCTTTACTAATTTATCCTCCAATCACAGAATAGTCCAGAAGGGACCTCAAAAGATTATCTGGTCTAAGCTTTCATGGGAAAGGCAGCCTAAATGAGATTATCTATCAACCTGTCCAATCACACATCTTGAAAATCTTCAGCAATGGGGATTCCACCACATCCATGATGAGTATATTCTTAAGGTGAAATTACTCCCAATGCTCTGCCTTGTTTTTTCTGTGCTATTTCTTGAGAAGAGAGAGCCTCTGTCCTCTTTGAAGCTGCCCTTTGAGTACTGGAATGCTGTGATAGGTTCCCACCTGAGCCTTCTCCAGGAAGAAAAGGTCTAACTCCATCAGTCTTTCCTTACAGGGAAAGGAAGGCTTTCCAGCCTTTTGATCAACTTTGCCCCTCTCCTTTGGAGCCTGTAAAATATGTCCATGTCTTTCTTGCACTGTGGGGAGCAGAAAGGGGCATGCTGCTCCAGGCGCCTGGCAGGCTCTGAGTAGAGTGGAAAGATCACACCTGTACCCCTGCTTGTAATCCCCAGGATTCAATTTACCTTTGTTGCTCCAGCAGCTCACTGGTCCCTTTTGTTTCCCTCATTATCCCTCCAATCCTTTTCAGCAAGGCTGCTCACCAGCCACATAGATCCTATCATGTACTGGGTCTTAGTTTATTCCAACCCAGATACAGGCTTTTTGCATTTTATTAAATTTTTTGCTGCTCTTGGTTGGCAGTCTTCCAGTCTGTCCCCTTATACCTGTAAGATGGTTCTCCCATCTGGCATGTTTTTTCACTTCACCAGCCAGTTTGGTGTCATTATCGAGATCCTGCTGGGCTTCTTACATTCCAGAGAAGAGATGAATTACAACAGAATAAAAGAAATAAATTCTTTAAAACCTGGACATTACTTGTTTCTATGTTCTTATACTCAGAGGTATTATTTGGAAATTTTAATGTTTCAACATGCAAATATTTGAGTGAAAATATGACTATAGAAAGATTATGGTTAAATGACTATGCTTGATGAGGATTTTGAAGACTCAGTGCAGCTCCTGGATTGGTTGCTTTCATTACATATAACATCTGAAAAGCCTTTCAGAATTTTGCGTCTTAGCTCTCCATATGTAAAGAGAAATGATGATGTACATCTTTCACCATTTTTTTTCCTAACTAACTTAATTACAAATCTTATGGGAATGAGACTTTCCTACAGGCATCACCAGAATTTAGGATCCTGAGCAGTGCTAGGATTTCTAAAATCTATCACAGCAGGACTATTAGTTTGGAGACTGTGTTTTGACAAATGGATGTATCCAAACAGCATTGTTTGTACTCAGATCATTCTCTTGTTTTCATCCTTTTCTTGCAAAGGTTGCCTCTCACCATTGCCCTAATCACAAAGTAAGTAATACATCAGTTAGGATGGAATAAAAAATTCCCCAAGAGTTTGTAAACAGCACTTCAAACACAGTCAATACCTTCCTTGGAAAGTGGCTACTGTAAAAAAGAAATTAACAAAGTAGTGCTTGGCCTGAATAGTTTGAATTTTGGCCTTGCTGAAGTCAAGGGTAGAATTACCATTGATTTTAATGGAGTGAGGATTTCATACTTTGTGGATGACTTTGTGAAGTGGAAAAAAGACCTAAGACTAGGATTTCCAAAGATATCTAAGGAGATAAAATGGTTCTGGGATGCCTTGAAAATCCCAGCCTAAATCAGTTATATTGTTCCAGCAAATGACTCAACCATCCATATTTGAATCTATCTTTCTGTCTCTAGTAAACTAGATGGATTTGAACTGGTATCCTAAAGAGGAAAGACACAGCCTCCATTTAGCCATCATTTAAGTCATCTAAACTTACAATATAGAGCATAATTGTTTCTGTAATCCTTTTGTAATATCTGGAAATTAGTTATCTTGAAATGATGTATTTTAATTTATTTTCAAAACATTAAATATTAAAAGTGCTAGCACATGACCTCTAGATATAATTAATATAAGAAATGATAAACCAGGCATATAATTAAATATCCTTTCTAAAAATAGAGTACTGAGGGAAACAGTCATTAACTAAGATTATATTACCAAAAGGGAAAACATTACTACAGTCAGTCATCATTGTGAACAGCAGCACAACAAGGTTCATTCCTATGCCTGTGGATATCTATTTATAGTATAATGACATGAGCTGTAATGGCCACGTGACATCTCTTCCATTATCTGAACTTGTGGATATCTACATCTGGAGAAAAAACATAGCAGGCAATGTTTATGTTCCCTGCTCTTTTTCAACCAAACACACATGAAAAAATTAAAACCTCAAAAAACAAGAGTGCAGTTTTTATTTACTCCCTTGTTTAAAGGAGTGCATTTTTAACTGATTCATTGGATATGAAACCACTTTTTCTTCCACAAGAGAAATAGCTATCTCTCATTAGATGACATGTAGAAAATACAGAGTATGTCAGCATGATAACAAAATTAATTTTGCCACGATTTAGAATTTAATGCTGTGTAGTTTAAATTCATAACTTTCAAAGAGGGTGGGTACTGTTTAAATTTAGTTTAGTAAGAACTGTATCATTAAATTCCATCATCATCCTGACAAACTTGGAAAATAACTAATTGTGTGGAGAAGAGGGACAGATTTTAGATCCTATTTTGTAAATTCCACTGCCCTTTAACAATCCCGTGATATATAGAGATGGTGCTGGGGAGGGAAGAAAGAGAAACTGCACTACTCTGAACTTAGGTAAAATGAAGAAGACTGAACATTTTAGGACTAAGCATGAAAGTGTTCTTAATTTCAACTTGACTGCATCTGTGAGGTGGAGGGACAAGAAGGCAGACAATTACTGTGAGGAAAAAGGAATGACAGAAACTGTCAGATGTGATTAGCAAGCAAGAAGATATCCCATTGTTTATAGTAAAACATACATATGTGCTCCAAATAAACAAAAAACAATTCCCCACCTAATTCTATATGCCATAAAAGAGCTGAGGGGCAAGCTGTACCCTTCATTGTTGTCCTGAGTTAATCTTAATTCCTGGGGATCAGACTGCTCTGCACACTAGTGAAAGTGAGCACTGGGAGGGCCATTTCTGAACAGACATGTCTTTTAGTGTGTCCTTTTTGGTGATGGGATGTGTTATGTAATTTATATTTGCATGGTGCCCATCTTTTCTTGCATTTGCTGTCTGTTTATTCTGTTGATGGGCTGACTTGTCTTCTGGGAATTCCTTCTTTCTAGAAAATGAGCTAATAAAATTCACAAGCACATTTCTTCCTGTTAGTCACTTCTCAGCATAGTCCTCAGCATTTTAATTCTGGCCAGCTGAAAATAAGCTGTTGCTTTGCCAACTTTATTGACCTTCCAGATTAGCATGTGAGTAAGCTATGGCATAGTACAAGTGTATTTCACCTCCTGGTGTAGAACCCACACAACAGCACATGCTCTACCTTATAGTATAGCAAATGATTCTTCAGCAGGATGCATGGGTGAAAAGGTGTGAACCCACTCCATGAAGGTCAGCAGAATTTATCAGTAATATCACGTTGTTCCTTTCAAGACAATTTTCTATGGGCTCATTAAATCACTCTTATATCTTCCCCCTACCTCTTCTTTCCAAGATTCTGTGTTTGTCTTTATAAGCTTTACACTTCTGCTTTAATTTCTTTCTTATTTCTATACTTTTGCAGATGTGTGTGTTCTCCACATTATGACAGCCTACCACCAATGGCTTCACTATTCCTTAAGGGCTTCAAATTCACCACAAGTCACACGTGCAGCATAACAGAAATGCAATGGCTTGTGATGTGCATGTCATGACCTGTCAATTTTCCACCCTTCTGAACTAGCAGAATGAGCACAGCTATCTTCTGTTTACTAGAGAGAGGTACTATTCCTTGTAACTGTCTTGGAACAGACACCATTACTTACATATTACTATTTGTCTTACTTTAGCTTCCGACTTATTTTCAGATATCCAAGGTTTGTCTCTGTTTGTATAAAACAAGGAATGGAGATTCTATAAGCTCTGTGTGAGCTTAAACATCTATAAGTGCAAGCTGTGCTTCTACTCAGACTAGTGATATGTCTTCCCCCTGTGTTGGCAGCTGGGCGATACAGATGTTTCCTCCTAAGCTATAAAGGCTCAAAATCACACAGAATTTGTGTTTGACTCTTTCTACTGGCAACTTACTTGCAATCATGGCATTCAAATCTTCCAGCCCTGGTAGAGCTGAAAAAGTAGATACACTCTTGCCCCAGAGGGACAAGCCCTACAGATTTTCAAAAGGGTAATATTGACTGAAGTTTCCTAAAGTCCAGAAAATAACAGATTACTTTGCACAGCTGTAATACATTTCTGTGCTACTAACATTGATGATGTACAGCAATGTCAAGGTTACAAATTTACTTAATGTAGTCTAAAGTCCACCAGCCTCCATATTGACCTTGGTTTTTTCCTAAATTAAAGTCCTTTTGATCAATCAATTCTAGAAAATTATAGATCTATTTAAGAATATATTAGATTCCTTACATAAGGTAATGAATGAAGCCTTGAAAATTAGAAGAAGCCTAATATTAAAAGTTCACTATTTAGAAAAGATTTCTTATAATGATAGCTCTGAATATTTCTAGGAAATATTCTTGTCCTGATCCAAAATTGTGTGGTTTTCATGCTCAAATGTGTTCTCATACAAATATATCTGAGCCAAAGTAGTAGAATTTAAATTTTACTTTGGCAGTGTACCAAAGTTGTGTGGGTCTTCCTAAGAGAGTTTACGGTATTAGTTTTGTTTCCTTTTTTTCTATTTGCCTTTTCTTTTTCCTTTAATATAGCTTAGTCTCCTTTCTATATCAGCATTTCTGTGATTTCTGTAGTTAAGTGAGATTTGGAACACTTTTTTTTTCTTCATATTATAG
Source organism: Entomyzon cyanotis (assembly GCA_024500445.1). Lineage (NCBI taxonomy): Eukaryota > Metazoa > Chordata > Aves > Passeriformes > Meliphagidae > Entomyzon > Entomyzon cyanotis. The sequence continues at coordinate 12,356,818 of JAKEPQ010000871.1, forward strand.
CAAAATATTACTGAAACTCTTATTTAGAGAAAGATGACTCAAGCCTTGAATGAATGCCACTTTTTATAAAATGAGATAATTAGGTCAGAGACATTGCCCTAATTCCCTAGGGTACATGAGCCCCAAATATCACAGGCCATGAACATAATAATTACTTGAAAATTTCTATTGCTCAACAGAAAAAGGAAGGCTTATCTTGTGAACACATTTCTTAAAATAGTAAGCAATAGCAGACTGTCTTTGGAATATTTTAATGTATTGGATAAGTGTGGCAATGTTTTGGTAGGAGAGGGGCTACCATGGTGGCTTCTGTTAAAGCTACCAGAAGCTTCTCCTATGTCCAGTGAAGCCAATGTCAGCCAGCTCCAAGATGGACAGGCCTCTGGCCAAGGCTGAGCCCATCAGAAACAGTGGAGACACCTCTGGGATAACAGATTTAGGATGGTGGAAAAGTTGCTGCACTACAGGAATTGCAGCCAGAGAAGAGTGGGGTGAGAACATGTTAGAGCAACAGCTCTGCATTCACCAAGGCCAGTGGAGAAGGAAGGGCAGGAGGTGCTGCAGGCACCAGAGCTGCAGCCCATGGTGCAGACCTGGTGAGATAGGAGGTCCATGTTGCAGCAGAGATCCACCTGCAGCCTGTGCCATTGGAAGCCCATACTGGAGCAGGTTCCTGGCAGGACCTGTGGCTTCATGGAGAGAGGTAGCCAGGCTGGAGCAGGTCTGCTCTCAGGACCTGTGACCCCACAGGGGACTCAGGCTGGAGCAGCTTGTTCCTGAAGGACTGCAGCCTGTGGAAGGGACCCTTATTGGGTCTGTTCGTGAAGAGCTGCAACTCATGGGAAGTATTCACTTTAGACAAGTTTGTGGAGGACTGTCTCCCTTGGGAGGAACCTTACACTGGAGCAGGCACAGAGTGTGAGGAATCCTCCCCCTGAGGTGGAAAAAGTGATAGAGAACATGATGAACTGACCACAGACCCCCATTCTCTGTCCCACTGTGCTGCTGTGGGGGAGGAGAGAGAGAAAAAGGGGAGTAAAGTTAAGCCTGGGAAGAAGAGAGGAGTGAGGGGAAGATGTTTTAAGATTTAGTTTTATTTTCATTATCCTTCTTTAATTTAGTTGGCAGTAAATTAGACTGAGCCTTTCATTAGATTTTCCTCTCCCCTGCCCAGCTGAGAAGGGGAGTGACAGAGTGGCTTTGGTGGCTACCTGGTGTCCAGCCAGGGTTAACCCAGCACGGTTAAACAAGTTTCGTCCTCAAAATTTCCACTTGTTCTGGGAAATCTGTTAGCGTGAGTTGAAAAAATGATTTTTTTTTAATGTTGTAATTAAATATTACAAAAATAATTACATGCATACAGGAAATATATTTTAAATCTAATTTAGACACTGTTGAATTGTATCTAAGAAACTGTGGTCAAAATCACTTTTTCCTTGGACAAAAGAATAAAAATTTACAAATCTTAAGTGGTTATTCCCAAACATACCGTCTGCAAATTTGCCCTTGTCTGCTGGGTCTGATGCATGAGTTCTGGAAGACATCCCGACGCTAACAGCACTCTAAGATACCAGTGATATGAAGGCAGCACACCAGCCCAGTAAGAAGTCCTCACCTTCATGCCCAAAATTCCCTAATGCAAAATATGTTCTTATGTTCAGAGTATGCTTACACAAGTTTTAAACCATTTCAGATACTAAATCTTTGAAATTTTTGTATCAAGATATTAATTACTAAGTCTGCTTTGTGTCACATTCCCCAAGACATAATGTAGGTAGAAATAAGATCCATTTTTGTGTTTCTGAAAAAAAAATTTTGCATTAAGTGATTTCAGATATTTTTATTATCTTGTCTGATAATGTTTTGCTTGGATTCACCAGGAATTCATTATCAGTCTGGTAGTCTGGACTGTCTGAAGGTCTGGATGACACACATTTATAAGTTTGCAAAACCTGTATTTTCTTCTCTGTGGTTGAGAAAAATAGGACAGATTCCTCATATTTTCTGCCTGAAGCTAGACCCAGATTTGAGGGATTTTGCCACTTGAATATGCTTTAGGCTTTGCTGGTTTGTCTCCTTAGTCATCACGTCTCTGGCACCTGTGGTTTTTTATTGCTGTTGTATAATGAATATGAATTTAAATTCTGCAATTTCACTTGTACTCTGTTCAGCTTCAGCAAGGTTGGAAGAAATATAACAGCTAAATTCTTCCTTCCCCAAATTATCAAGGGCTTGTATTTCTTTTTGTTCCTATGTTAAACAAATTTGAGACACATTAATTTTTCAAACTCTCCCTGCTTCCCCTCCCCATATTTAATCCCACATGCAACACCCATCTTGGATTGTAATTCTGATTATCTGGTTAGGTTCATCTGGATTTAACAGACACTGTAAAAGGTAAAGAGTGGAAAGATGTCACCTGCATTTACTTTTCTGTAACACATACTGTATTTAAACTAGTGGCCTAAGGCTCTCTTTACTGTGGATTGAAGAAAGTAAGAATCTGTATTCTTCTCAATTTCAAAGTTAAAGTTGGATGAACTGTGCTACTGTTTTCATACTTGAATGTTGCCTATCTATCCCTGTTTTCCTGAAGACATTATTTAGTGGTCCTGTCGTCTTATCACAGGTGATCTTCTCAAATATTCATATAGTTATTAAAAAAAAAGTTAGACTGGACACTGTATGAAGAGGTGCATATATGTATACTGGGCAAAAGTATAAAGAGGTGGTGCACTGATTAATAAAATCAAGACAAGTTTGTAACCAGTTATTTCCATTCAATGGGGGAAAAAATGACTGTATTTTCTTTTTGTTAATAAACAAATTGGATAACCAAGCCTTCAACAAAATTTTCCTAATTTCTGTCACCTGTGGTCCTGAGACTGAATCACAAAACAGTTAAGTTTGGAAGGGACCTTGGAGATCATCTAGTCCAACACCCTGCCAAGGCAAGATCACCTAGCAAAGGTGACATAGGAATGCATCCAGGTGGGTTTGAATGTCTCTAGAGAGGGAGATTTCACAATGTCCCTGAGCAGCCTCTCCCAATGCTCTGCTCTTCTCAAAGAAGCTCTACCTCCTGTTGAGGCAGAACTCCTCGTGATTTAGTCTATGGCCATTGCTCCTCATTCCATTGCTGGGCACCACTGAAAAGAATCTGGCACCATCCCCTCAACACCTGCCTTTGAAATATTTATATGCATTGATGAGATCTTTTCTCAGTCTTCTCTTCAGACTAAACACATACAGTTCCCACAGTTTTGCGGTTTCTCGCTCTGGGACACGGCTAGCCCTGAAGCCGCACGAAAGAAGGCTGCTGCGGCGACCCACACACGCTGGACCGGGTGCTGCAGTGAGTGCCGCGGGCGCAGTGCGGAGTGCCTCAGAGACGGAGGCCGAGCAGGGGACAAGATGATTAAAAGAGATGCAGTCTCGTAGTTCTCGGAATCCAGGGTTTATTGAGGCGCAGCAGGGCGGTGAGGACGCGTGGGATTGGGAAGGGTCAGGAGGATGGAGCGCGCTGGATTCTGGAGCGCCAAGAGCCCAGAATGTCCAGGTAGAAGGGGTGAAGAGGGACCGAACGATGGGAGGGGTTTACATGGGAGAACCAACCGGAACCCAAGGAGAGCAGGATTGGCAGGGACACCAGGGAATGGGGACACAAGGAGGGAGGGTACAGAATTTTGAAAACCAATGGTGAAACTCGGCTAGAAGGAACAGAGTAGAACATTCTAGCCTTTAACTCAATATGGGATAGGGGAAGGGAGATAAGCAGTGCCAATCATCTCTGACTGTGGTGCCTGCTTCCACTAAAACTTGCAGGCACGCTGCTACACAGTTTCTCCTCATAAGAGAAATGCTGCAAAAACCTAATCACCTTTGTGACCCTCAGCTGGATCCTCTCCAGTAGCTCCTGGAATATATTTTAAGTGCAGGAATTAATACAAGGTTGAAGTGGAGCAAATTTATTATTTTTCGAGAAGAAAAGACAGAACAGCAAACAATTTCTTCTATGTAACCTAGTTTCCAATTTTCTCTGGAGGACAGTGGGTACCAGAATAAAGATGTGATTTAAGCTATGGAAATTATACTTAACTCTGTTTTGAATGATCCCAAAGAAAGATCTGCTGCTCATTTTTTCTTTCTAAAATCACTGTACTGTGAACCCTAGAGCCTTTATGGTCCAGGAGAAATAAAGGGATGACATCAGGAATGCTGGTGTACATTTCTAATAGCCACCTTGCTCTGTGTGTGGCGAGAGACAAGTTCTTCCAGTCATACCTAGAGCATCCCAAAGTACTGAAAGAGTTAGGAATGAGTAACAATCCCTACAATATACAAAAGAGCTCCTGGGAGATGGTGAATAATATTGTTCTATAAAGCTTACTAGAATCTTGGATAAGTTGTTCGTTCTGGTGACAGCCCTCCCCAAACTTCTACCCTGAAAAATGGTTCAAGGGAAACAATCTCTGCTCTATCTAATGAGCCTGACAGATGGCGATAGGGAATGAACTGTGGATTTCTCAGCAAGGTCCAAAGAGCTTGAAGTGCAAAGGAATTGTTTTATCTGCTTTTTCATTTTTATAGTAAGATTTACTTTACATGTTGAAAAATTTAAAACTTATGTAATTGATATGTATGTTTCTATCTTTCCCTTCCTGCAGGAGCAAATGGGGAGAATGACTCTACAAGGTACACACTTATCTGACCCCTTCATTCAGCTCACCTGGTCTCTTTCTTCTTTAGTCACATTCCCTACACTTTCCACAGGTTAGATATGATAAAGTGATTCTGCTTTTGATGACATTTTGAGTTTGGATTTTAAGCCTCCATCCACCAGCTTAAAAGCCTTTAAAATTAACTGAATGTCTTGTTTTCCCTCTCCTGTTTCTGTCATCTGAAAAGAAATGTACTGAGTGTTTTCAGTCTGATGCCTCAGAGCCAGACCTCCTCTGCCTTCAGTAGTGTGGGATTTAGCAAATGCAAGAACTGGAAATTCCATAACTTACTTCTCAGACATTCTCACCATTTTATTTTTATATGTTCTTCATTTCTGTATTTGGACCTTTTGCCTTCTTGTGGTGGGCTGACCCCAGCTGGCAACCAACTACCCAGCAGCTTCTCACTCATCTTCTCAACATGGGATGAGGACAGCATCAGAAAAGCAGAAGTGGAGACCTCATGCATCAAGATAAGGACTGTTTAGCAAATGAAAAAGCCCTGCATATACAAGCAAGCCAAAAGAAGGAGTTCATTCACTACTTTCCATCCTTGGACAAGTTCCAGTACAGCAGAGTCTCAGCACACCTAACAGTTGCTAAGGAAGACAAATGCCATAACTTGAATGACACTTCCACCCTCTTCCTCTTCATTTCCCTGAGTTTTACAGCTGACCACGATGTCATTTGCTGTGGGATATCTCTTTGACCAGCTAGGGTCAATTTTTTACCCTGACAACTTCTTGTGTACCTCCACCCACTTGCTGAAGGGGCCAGAATGAGAGAAAGAGAAAGCCTTGATGCTGTCCAAGCACTGTTCAACAGTAGCCTTGTGTGTTATCAACACCTTTTTAGTCACAAATCTACCATAAAAACTGCTGTGAAGAAAATGAACTCCATCCCAACCACATCCAGTATGCTTACTCACAGGAGGACATAAATTCCAGCAAAAGTTCTTTTTAGGTTCACCGTTTTTATTGAAAAGAATTGAGCACTGAGATTTCTTCTCCACTTCTGTGAGGATAATAACTTTTACTTACTCATTTTTTGTATTGAGTTGCCACTTCTGCTACTAAAATGTGTAGTCTGTATTGGAGACCATAGTTTATCTTGAAACATGGTTATTGGGGAAATTGATGTCCTAACAGATTTTGGTGGACTTATGCTTTGGACCACTTTAAGGCACTAAATCTGCACAAGATTTAGCATTCTCTTCAAGTGTATCCACAGCTGTTTGGAAGTAGTAGCCATACACATTGCAGTCAGACAGGGAAAATTAAATGTATTACAAGCATGTGCTTTCAACAGGTCAGCATGATTGCTGATACATCAGGGTCGGATTACCTGCTACAAAATTCTGGTCCAAGCTCAAAGAGACCACAGAAGAGTTTTGAAGAGACTGATATGGAGCTTTCTCCTACCTTTGTTTACTGGGTTGAATTACATGTAGTAATGCCTTTTTCATAAAGCATCCTGCTGCATTATGCTGTAGTACTCTGTTAAGCAAGTGGTTTAAGTTCTAATTAAACATCTTTGCTAAATCAAGGTCACTGTCTGTAAGCACCTACTGCTAAGAGCTGCTATTACAGTAAGTCACAGTTGCTTGCACAGTAACTTGTTACCCAGTTACTATTATGTTGTTATCCTGGTCCATTCAATTCTGAGTTTTCTGTAGCTCTACTCATTATTGACTGAAAAACAGCTGTGGATTGGTGCACTCTTTCCAATTCACAAAATGTGCTTTAATTGCACTGCTGATATTAATTGGACAGCCAGTGTCAGCATCACAGGGTGTTGAAGTTTGCTGTGCTTCTGATTATGCTTTGACTGGAGAAACAGTCTATAAAATTCTCCTCTTTTCTTGCCCGTAAACTGGAGCACAAGACAGCAGTAAAGGGAGAAATATGAGTGAGTGATGGACAGGGAAAAGTTTGCCATGATGATGTTCAGCAGTGCAAGTGCATAACTCTGGGCTGTCATTCTGTGTTTCATGATTTTTTTGCCAATTGTTGTAAGTTATCAGTGGAGGTTTGTAGGATGTTGACTAAGAAAAGACGGGTTCCACATAAGGAGCTCTAGGAACATTGTTACTAAGGGGGTTACTCCAGTTACAGAGCTTAGGCAGGTCTGGTTAATTAGATGAGTGCACCAAACTCACCAATGTTGCTCCACCAAAGAATTTACCTCACCTGACAATCAACAAATACAAGCTTAAATAAAAGACTGGTTGAATAAACATCTCAAGATCATGAGACAGGCCACTGTGGTACATAATTTATGGTACATTTATGGTGTTGAAGCAAGAAAAATGTTGCTGCTGAAAATCTGCACAGGAAGGTAGCACCCTCTTAGGCATTTACTGCAGCAGTTATTCTCTATTCTTGCACTTAAATAAAGACATTTTGAAAGTTTGATTTGACTAGAAGTAGCTTAACTACTTTGCCAATTTGTATTGTTAGTGTCATAGCAAAAATTATTGAAATATTTTGTAGTTATTATTGCTATACTACATGCATAGCTTAACCTTTAAAGTGAAAACTCAACAGATGGGACCATGGGAAAATCCCGTTTGACAATGACTGGGGCAAAACTTCTGGACTGTCTCAGCTGTCCTATATCAACACAGTTTTGCTGACATAATGGAATAATGCTTATGAACCTCCTGCTGAGGATTTGTCTGACCACTAGTTTATAATCAATGAACTGTTGTGCAGGAAGAAAATAAACTGTTCAGGAGACTAATAATGATACTACTTTAAATATGACCTCCTTCTGCCATGACAAGATGTAATTAGACGGTGGGAAAGAGATGTTGAGCTTGGCTGAGGTTCTCATCAGAAAGCTTTCAGAGTTTCCTTACTCTCAAAATAAAATAAAAAAGAAAGGAGAGAATAGGCTGAGACACTTCCCTATTTCTGTTACAGGTTCTAACAAAGCTAACAAAGCACTTGGGATCAGCACAGAAGAGGCAGCAGTCATTCTATTCATGTTTTGTTATTAGAAAGAAGGTTCTAGTCTGCTCCTTTTTCCCTAGCACTCATTAAAAAGTTGTGGGATATAGCACCCTGCTCCATGTCAGTATCCCTCACTTTTAACCCCTGCCATTTTAACCCAGGCTGTGGAACAGCAATCAAAGTTGGAGCAATGTTTTTTAGCTTGTTTTCAGCATTGTAAGTTCCTGCTTCTGTTTATCTTACATCTGAAGGAAGGCTTGTGTGCTTGAAAGTCTGCCTGTTTGGCAGCAACATCATCTTACATAGTAAAAAAAAAAAATAAAATACTACCTCTCTCACAGTAATAGATGTGGAAGTCTGACCTATTGTATATCATGGGCCACTGAATTCCCCCAGATACCCTGTAGCTGAGCACAACAACCTGTGTTTCATCTGAAGCACACTGTGTTTGGCTAAAGCATAACTTCCTGAAGGGCCTCAGATATTGTTCTTGAGACTGTAGGAGCTCAAGAATGTTGGACCCAATGATCTTAGAGGTATTTTTTAGCCAAAATGTTCCTGTTCTGTTACTCCTTCTGTAACAAAATGTTCCATTCTGTAACTCCTTTGTAGGTTGTTCCAGTGGTTTACCTCCTTATCGTTAGGAAATGATGTGCTTTAATTCCTACTTAATTTTCTTGACTTCAGTTCTCAGCTCCCATTATTTTGTTACGCCTCTGTTAGACTAGAGAGCCCTTGTATTTTCTCCCTGTGAAGGTACTTACATGCTGTAATCAAGTCACCTCTCAATCCTTTTGATAAGCTACACAGATTGAGCTCTCTAAGTCACTTATGGTAAGGGTTGAGAGTGCTGCTGCTAGCTCAAGTATACAAGACTGTTGTGGTCAAAGATTACTAATTAATGTCATTAGAAATGGACAATTCTTTGTGAGTGGCTGAGCCTCACAAACAACTTTCAGCTGATGAGTTCAATAATGCTGACTGAAATACCTGTAAGCCAGTTATCTATAATTATGCATATACTCATAAAGACAGTGGATGCCACTTCTTCATTTTTAAGTGGTCTATGTATGGGAAAGGTATTTAGTGAAAAGAATGAGAATTAGAAGCTCTACAGTATAATTATTCCCTTTTTAAAATTTAAATGCATGTTTCTGTCTTAGCACTTCCTCTTCTACTTCATTTTTTTAATGCTGCTTTCTGATAAGACAAAACTGATGACATAATTACTAGGTAGAAATTGTAGGTATCGAGCACCTTCTTGAAATCACCTCTTCTCGGTTTCCTTGTGAGCTAGACTAACTGTGAATATATTTGTAATTGAAAGGTTGTTCAGCTTTTAATGATTCTGCACAACTGCAAAAAGTATGGTGGCAAAACATGTGAAGCCATATTTACATAGGAGCAAATATGCTTGTTTCACGGCTTCGTTAGCCACGTGCTGTGTCTGATTTTATTTCTACAGTAATTAGCAAACTACCTTTAATGTATCACCACAAGCAAATCCTAGAGGAATTTGGTTTTATTTGTGATCTGAAATCAAGACTGAATTGTTATTTTCCTAAGTTTTGGCTTTGTGACTACCTTAAAAGAGAAACTAACCTATATATAGTCAATCCAGCAAAGCCTTTTTGATAAATGCCTTGTGGAAACATAGAATCAGTTCTGAGCCTGTGTATTGCTTGGTTCTCTTCTCTGTGGTGAGTATATTCATGCAGGGTCTGTGATATGAGAACAATCTCTCAGACCAGGGCTTATTTATTTTCTTGTTCTAATCAGCTGGGTTCACAAAGGCAAAACATGTAATGTTATCAGACTCTGGAAGATTTTTCTTCTCAATCTAGTCCACTGCAGTCACCTGTCAGCGCTGATCCCTTCATTGTCAGCATTGTCAACCTAGTAGCACCTGAAGCAGGGCAAGAAGTGGACAGAACAAAATCTGAATGAAATGGCTTCACATTTGCTTTTAGCAATGCCAGTTCCTCACCACACTTAGTATTTTAGGCTTGCTTGTGACAAGGTTGCCAGTAATTTTGGAAATACATTCAAAGCAGAAACTTTTGAATGAGTGAACTTCTTCAGTGCAGAACAAGATCTTCCCACATCTTTATTCTACCTGCATGTGTGATAATGGCATAGAGCAAAATGCCAGGCGTGATTAAAGTACCGAATTCTGGTGGTGTTGCCAGTTTGCTTTTTGGCTGACTGCCCTTTGAAGGACTAGTAAGATGACGGAAACACTTTCTAGTTTTTTAAGGATCAAATTCAAACCAGAATTAGGGTCAATAATGAGCTTTATATTTTGGTGACTAATGATAAATAATTAATCTTTATTCTCAAATGGTATGTTTGGAGAGGATGGAAATGTCATCCTATTTTTATCATGTGCATTAAATAAACTAGATGGGGAATTGTGTTTGATTTTGGGTGTCCATGCTGAGACAGCTTTTCATCCTCTGAGCAGGATACCACTGAAGTCATAACGTTCTCCTGGACCTGAGACCAGTATTGTACTGGGAGAGTGCTGTTCTCTGCAGCCAAAGCCTTTCTCAATGACCCAGCACTTCACCCATCCCTCTCTCAAGAGGGCAATTGGACATAGGATGTCATATTTTTTTTATTCTTTTTGTAAGACACCCAGGTTAACCTAGTAAATAAGTGCTTGCTACTTTCTACAGTTTTTTTCTGGTATCTTAATTAAAGTTTCAGCTGATGGCCCCCTGTGATTGAATAAAAAAACTTTTATTCTTTCTATTTTGCTTCTGTTTTTCCATGTATGCAACTATAACAATGTGACTGCATCATGAATAAATTGTTTCAGTTTTTCATTTCAGTCTGCAGAGAACTATGAGTATGTGAGCAGAGTGCACACTAAATATATAAATGCCACACACAAATAAAAAAGAAATACAATATATTATCATTAGAAGAGATTTCCATGACTAGTTGAAATATCATTATTCTTTTGTAACTGGTTCTATGGTTTCTCAGCATTTGGGAATACTTTAGTTGATGCTATAATAATTTCTATTTTAAGAAAATGTCGGGTCTTTTATGAAGCATGACACTCTTTGTTTCCATTCTTTGTTACAGTCTTTTGAATCTCCTCAGTGTTTCTCTAACAGTGTGAGAAATACTTTCAGGGCCAAATAATTCAGTGAGAGACTAAAATAATTTTTTTTTTCAAGAAAAGTTTATTCAATGCACTTTCTTGATGTTTTGAGAGCTCTTTTGTATATCATTTTGATATTCTACATGTAGTTTGGAATAATGTGAGAAGTCTTTATGCCTTCAAATCATTATTAAAAATGACGATGCTATTTTGTTCCTAAACAAGGCTTGAGTGTGTGTGTACATATACTAAGAATACTACTGAGACATGACATAAAACTTCAATTTTTCTTTAAAGAAAAATATTCCCTGAATGTCAAGAAGACAAGAAAGGGAATTTGGCTGGGAAGAAAAAAAAAAAGATGAAGAGGTCTTTGTGAGAAATTGTTTAATGTTGTTCTAGAAAGTCTGATGCTGAATTTACTGATGGAGTAGAACAATATTTTACTTGCATACTTGGAAGGTATGAGGGAGCAGGTTAACAGAACAAATTGGGAAGATCATGTCTGTCTGCTTTCATGTCTCTTTGTGGGGTACCAGTCCAAAACAACATAGCATTTAATCTGGAAAAGTGCTTTTCTCAGGCACACAGATAAATACTTTCTGATATGAATGATTTAACAGGACACAATGCAGTGGTAGCGACCCAGAAGAAAAAAGTACATTTCAAATTTTCCTTCAGTTTTAGGGTGGGAAGAAGGATGAAGCTGAGCATTAAGCCAGTGGAGGCTTCTAGTGAGAAACAGGAGAGGATGAGAAGCCAAGGGATGTGAGCAGAATTGGGAGGAAAAGTCTGGAAGGGTTGCAGTGGAAAACAAGTTTCAACTAGACACACAGCTGTGCCAGGGACAGGTGGAAATTGAGAGCTGAGCAAAATCCTCAGACTTTAAAACAAGTGTAACTGTCAGCCAACAACCTGTTGTCTCTTCATTCACAGTGACAAGGGTTCTACAGCATATAATTACTCTCCAGAGGAGTCTGGGCCAAAAAGGGTTAACAATGCCAAGGCAGAGAAGCCCAGGTAGCAATTCCCAAAAGACTGATGTTGGAAGACAGTTTTGCTTATCTTTTCTTGCATTTGTTGTCAATTGTCTACAGGATTTATAGCTTCTCTCACATGTCAGCCTCCATTAAAGCCCTACCTTGCTTAATACCTGGGTTAATAAGTTCTGCTTCCCCTACCTTGCCTGGAAGCTGTGCACAACGTGTCAGTGGGATTTGTAGGTTGCAAATAAGCATTTAAGAATCTTCATGTTTTGTCCCTGTAGTGCCACTGAGGAAAAGATGTTTCATTCACTTTTGAACTTGATTTGGGTTATAAGGGAGTTCATGATTTTACCTGCTGTTTTCCAAGGCTAAGCAGTGGATTGCTGACAGCAAGAAACTCCACATACTGCAGCACAAACCTCTTACAAAGTGATGACAACCAGGTCTCTGTCTTTTTCTTACTGGTCCGGTCTGTGCTTTTGACATCTTCTTGCTATAGAGCTGCATCTTTTTTTCTTGTCAGGCATGTGGTCGAGGCTGCAGAGGTCGGGTTGTGTCTTATTCACTTGTGAACTGATTCAGAAGAGTGAGCTGGGATGGTGAAATTTAAACTGGCGGTAAAAGGGCTTTCCTCAGGTGCCTCGCCAAGCGGTTTCCCAAAGGATGACTGGTGGGTGTGGGCAAGGAAGCAAGCTGCCCTCTGTTGGCCAGAAGGCAAAATTTGGCCCTTTTCCTTTCTTTTTGTGGAGGAGGGTTTAAGTGAGTCTGACATTGTCTTTTTGTCAGAAAAAGAAGATATGTGTCTTTTTATAGGTTGCTACACTAAGAAATGATATGAAATTTGGCAAAAGATAAACAAACATGAAATGCTACTTTCACACTGTTTAAAATATTTCCCTGATTTTTCAGCCTTGTTGCCAGAGCGATAAAGAAGCACAAGAATTTGAATTTTCATTTTGGAGTATTTTCTGTTGCATCACTTTTGTATTAATTTTATCAGTGTGAATAAGAATCCAGGAACATGAACAAAACATAGAGAGTGAATACTGTGCAGGGACAGTAAATGTATACAAGTGCATGATCTCTGCTGGTAGTGATTATCTACAACATGAGGATAAACCAGAGCACAAAGGAAATATAGAGACATCCAGAACCAGGACCTTCTCATCCTCTGAACTTTATTTCTGTAATTTAATGTACTTGTTGCTTCAAATTTCCTCCTTGTGAGAAGAACTTACTGCTAATTCTAGACTTTAGGTGACAGCATTAGGCGACATCCTCACTAAATACTGCAGCATCTGCACCTCTGGAAGCACAGTGGGAAGTCTTCACATTTATTGATCTCTGTAGAGGAAGCTACAGTTTACAGGAATTTACAGAGCCTTGCTAAGCAAGCAGAAGTGTTTGTGTACATGGTGAGTTCCAAGTCCAGTAAATATTACTGTTTGACTCAGCTTTATGTTCCTATAACATACAGTCTTTTCTTCCATGCAATAAAATGATGGAAAACCCAGGCACCGAAGTGAGTAAATAAATGAATTGCATTATCATGTCCAAAGACATAATAAACCTACATTATCCATTATGCCTCATGTTTCTCTCATGATTTCAGGTAATCTTTAACAATGGGAAAAATTCTGTTTGTATATGTTTCTCTCTGTACCTGCCTATGCTCCTTTTCTGGATGACAGGGAGTAACAAAACACTGTGGATTAGCCAAGAGAGTTTTGAGATTTAGATTATGTCTCTGCCATTTTAAGAAATGTCTTTAGAACTCTGTAGAGATGAAGCATGGCCTCTGTGCAATCCAAGGCAAAGGACAGATTCCTGAAAAAAAAAAGGAGAAATGCTCCAGCTGCTTTGGTTCTGCTTAAAATGTTTACCTTGGTATCTGTACTTACCTCTCATTAACTGTTCTGGATTTTTTTGGCTGCTAAATTTCTGTGCATTTTGTTTGTTTATATTTGGTATAAAGGTGGGAGCTTTTCTTTCTCCTAATATTTCCTTGCAAACTTATATTGCCCAGGAAAGTGTGATGAGGGTGCTGGGAAAGATACAGAAGAAATATAATTAGAGGCAAGCTTAGGGTTTATTGACAAATGCTTTGTTTTGAGTGTATAACATGCAGTCCTCACTAAAATGTTGTCTTGTGCAAGTATTGCACTGTTGGAAGGAGTTGTTGCTATAGAAGCACTGGAGCTGCTGACAGTGCTGGCAGCAGGAACCTCAGCAACAGCAGAAGGTTAACTTGTGGGCTCAGGAATGAGAGTTTGCATTTTACATCCTCTTGCTTCTCTTTGCATTTGGAAAATAATGACAAAGAAAAGAAAAAGGAAAAAAAGAAAAAAGAAAAAAGAAAAAGGAAAAGAAAAAGGAAAAGAAAAAGAAAAAGAAAAAAAGAAAAAGAAAAAGAAAAAGAAGAAAATAAAAGAAAGAAAAGAAAGAAAAGAAAGAAAAGAGAAAAAAGAAAACAGAAAAAAGAAAGAAGAAAGAAAAAAGAAAAAAGAAAAAAGAAAAAAGAAAAAAGCAAAAAGCCTTATTTATTATTTTTGGATTTGCAAATTTTACTTCAATTCAGATCAGGTGGATCAAATTAGGTGAATTCGTGAAATGAAGATAGGGAACTGTTCAGAAAGGTTTAGGTTTCCTCAGAACTGTTTACAGAAATCTGCCAAATAATGAGAAAAAACAAGTTCAAAGTCGAAGAGCCCCAACAGGAGCTGTAAAAATGGCAGTAGCTGTGCTGGGCTGGAGGAAAAAGGGAAGAAAGAAGCCTCTACAACAGTGAGAACTGGCTTCAGTCATTAAGGAGGAGAACTTGCACAGAAAAATATTTAGTTTGTAGCCCTATGCCATGACTGCCTCAAAAATGCCTTGTATGTAGGAAATATCACTGTTCAACGACTTAAACACTGCTCTTCAAAAGAGGAGTACTTGCATCTCAGCAGGGATGGATGGGAACAGTACTCTGCAGGACCAGGTGAGATCCTGTATGTCCACTTCAAAGTCCAGGAAACAGTCCCAGGATGACACTCTCTGCTGTCCCAAAACACATGAAGCAGGAATGTGCTCTCCTTTGCCCCGCTTTTGTTATAATTTCTTCCTGACTGTCACACCTCTTCTGCACTGCTGCATCTTGCCAACAGCCTCTCCACTCCACCTCCCTGGCCCATCTCTTAGGGCAGAGCTGCTCCCAAGCCTGCTGGGCTAAAATGGACTCCTGGGTGGCAACGCTATCTCTATATTCTTTCCATAGGATATGAGAAAAGAGGGCAGTGGAAAGGAATCCCTTATCTCCTGCTATTCACATCTGAAGGACTTTTCCCTCCCCTCCTGTACAGCCGAGGATGAGGCCCAGCCTGAGAGCAGTCTGAGTGCACGCCCACTTTTATGGCACTGAACACAGCAGGAGAAAGCAATGAGCATTTAGCAAGAGTGCTGAGGAATTCACACTTCCACAGATTAGAGTCTGTTTCTGATTTCTGAGTTAACAATAATGTTTGAGAAGATCCAAAATGCTGTGCATTTGCTCTTCATTAGTTGCAAACAGTGAAGCATTAGTGTCAGTCAAAATTTCATGCCTTTTTTTTTCTTTTTCTTTTTCTTTTTTTTAATAGCCATAATGGGAAAATAGTGAGAGATACCGTGAATACTGGGTCTGAAAAAAAGCTGATCCAGAACAACAGCCTCAGTGTAAGTTTAGGGTAGATAGTGATCATTCTGTTGTATATTCTCCTTGCCTCAAGCTGTCTGTGGCCTAGAATGTTTTTAAGCATGAGGTGATGGTTTTGTATTTAGAAGCCCCAGACTGAGTATTCTTCCATGGTGTTCTCCAGAAGATTTCCAAACTCCTGGAGGTGTTTGAATCCACAATGCTGCAAGCAGGTCCAAGGCTTCAGTATCTGGTTTTGGACAAAATAGTACCCATGGTTTGTCTGAGCCTGGTGACAGCAGGGAGGGGCTTAATTCATGCCATCTAGTTTTTGTGGCAGAAGAATAAAAAATGTTATGAAGTCATGTCTGTGAATATTGGTGAACTCTACAGCAAAGAGTAAGCTGAAGATAGTGATCTGGGAGTTCCGTGTGGTGGAAGAGGATTTGATATTTGTATGTACCTTAACCTTGTGTATCTGCACTGTGTGTATATATATATATATATACAAACTGTGATGGACTTTGCCATTACAAGATAACCTTGAAGGTGGCCCCAAATAGATCTAACCCCTGTCTTTCAGAACATGTTAACCTTGCATCCTGACAAATATTGCCACAGCGAGTACTATAATATAGATAAGGTGTGAGCTAAAGCCTACCAAAATTTAGCAAACCCTTTTCCATCCGTGAAATCCTAAATAAGCTTAGTATAGAAAAGTGGTTTAAGGTGTTGTAGTTTCACTCTGTGAGTGGCTTGCAAGGCTTAAGACAGTATTCCACCTTTTGAGAAGGTATTCACCCCCAAAATTATTTACCCTCCTTTTTTTTCCATTTGAACCTGACTAAACAAGGATTCATTACTGTTAATGGGATTTTCTTTCACTTTAGTGTCATTAAATAAACTCTACTTGGGTAGCAACAAGAACATCTACTTGGATAGCAACAAAAAATTGAGCCAGAAGGGAGAATCCTTTTCTAATGTAGGATATCAGTAGTGTAAATAGTCTGCTTGAAAATATTATATATCTTTTTTAAACTGTTAGAAACACTGTAGACATTTCAGATGTTATCCCATGCAGTTAACATAATGTCTAGGAAAAGAATGAATTTGTTTAAAACTGGTATTTCCTAAAGGAGGAAAACAAAAGGATTATACATAAAAACAAAAATGAAACTTCTAAGTGAATAGTACACAGCTCATTAGAAAGAATAAACTCCTGTGGTCCCTGAAGGTAAAATACAATGAATGTATCCTATTTAAAACTTCATTCAATGAATATGACTTTTTCATACTAAAGCAAATAATATTTCATAACACTGTGGATTATTTTAGATGACTTATTTTTTACTATTTAATGTTCTTATATAAGCTGCATTTTCAACTCAACTGTCTTTAAGAAATAGTATTTTTCTAAATGTGGTTTACTAATGAATGCATTTAAAAGTGAACCATCAGGCAGTACTGAGATTTCTCTATTGTTTATTTGATGTATAAATATTTGGTGATGCATTTAAGGTAAAAAGTCTCCCTGTAGTATGTTGTAGTTATTTACAGCTGCCATGTTAAAAGACAAGTATTTAAAAGCTACATATGGAAGCTGTTGGGAAACAGTAGGCTATGTGGAAAAAATACTGACATACCAACATGCCAATACTTAACAGAATGTCTATGATTTTACAAGGTGTTGTAAACAACATTTATCCTGGACCAGTTTCTTTAGCCTCACTTTCAAACCACCAATATGTACAGAGGACTTAGAAGAGGAGATGACTTAAAGACAAAGAATAACATTTTCATTTGAAGTCAGGTAAAGCAGTAAACATATCTTGTAGCTGAGCCAGTGCATGGAAGAAAGAGTCTCTTCATGTCCATCATAACACCCTTGCTGAAAGTGAAGTGCTTGGTTAATCACTAGTTGGCGCCCAGTTCAGAATTCTTATTTCTATAGTATGGTTCACAAGATTACAGCAAAACAGCTGAGGCTTCTCTTTAGTGCTGCCAGCTAGAAATGATTAAAAGTGTTTAAAGGCACAGCCTCTATGGACAGGTGGGTGAGCAGTGCAAAGTAAGAGAGCAAGGCAGAGGCCCTTGGATTGACAAGACTCCTCCAGCTGATGTACGATAGTGCTGGATGAAGGGTGAATTTGCTGCTCACATGATTTGCATCTCAGACTGGTCTACATGACATCTGCCATGAGTGTGGCTCGTGATGTGTTTGAGGAGACTGTTCTGCATAAGCAAGGACTGTATGCTGTGTGGCTGAGCAGGTGAGGTGAGTCCAGTTCTCCTGTTTTCCTTGAAGACAGACAATGTTCCAGCTACATTTGGCTACCAACAAAGTAGACCATACTCAATCAACCAGAAGATGAGATGCATAGGAATTGCACACTTTGCATTTTTGTAATATTTAATGGCATTTGCATGCTTGTATTCCATCTTGTCTGGTGTCTCCATCTTCTTTTGTTGGTCTCTGAACAACTCAGACTTACACAAAGAGGATTTGGATTAAAAAACACACATTCTGAGAACTAGATTGGATAATAACGTAATACAGCTGTAATTCAATGACAAGACATACCATTTATTAACTTTGTTAGTAGTCTATGAATTGTACTGTGTCCAGATATGTTGACCAGATGTGTCCAGATGTGTTCTTCAATGACTTTGAAAAATTTTTCCTGGTAAGAAAGTTGTGACCTTTCTCTTTCAATATTATTGAAGCACAAGTCATTTGCAGGTTGAATTACTTCAAAAAGTTCTGGACTGTGTTGTGATCTTAAACAAACAAAATAATATATTTTGCCTAGCCTAGGAGGGGTTGAATCCTTCAGATATAGTCATGAATGTGTTTGTGATTTGTTAAAGAATGGAGGATGTGGTATTACAAATGCTTTATCTTCAAAGTCCCACTTATGTAGTTATAGGTGCCTTTTTCTTTTTTTTCTTTCTTTCTTTCTTTCTTTCTTTCTTTTTTTTTTCTTGGAAAAACAGGAGAAAATTACGTTTTGAATGTGTGTTTTACATGCACAACTGTGCATGTTGTGTATTAAACTGTAAACTCTGCATTTTGCTGCACAATATGCTTCCATATTGCACACATACCTAGATCTCAACAGTGTATACTTGAAAAACTTTTACTCAAGTGCAGTTTTTTTAAAACCACGATTTCTTTTCCTGTAAAGATGATGATCTGCCTGGACATGAGGACTCTGTTGCCCTGTCTGTTTGCAAAGGTGGCTTCTATTTTATGTTCTTTGTTGTTCCCCATCACCAGCAAACTGAAGATTATGCTGAACACACTTTAAGGCAGCAGCACATTGTCTGTTCCTACTTAGGGCTTGGGCATTTTTTCCCATGTTAACAGAAACAGTGTCCATTTCTGGTAATAATAAGATAAGATTTGAAAGAAAATATCTTTCCTCTAGGCATTGGACTAAGTCCCACTTAATTTCACAGGTCACACTTGACCATCACATTTTTGGCTGCTCCCCAGCCACTAGTACAGCCTGCTCACTGGGGATGTAAAACGAGTACACAACATTCAATTTGCTCCTGGAAAAGCCATGGGGGTTCCCAGAATTTTAAAATTTTCATTCTTAATAGCTTTAATCAAGGAAGGATTGTAGGAATACTGACATTTTTACAGGGGTCCTTTTCATGAGAATAAAAAAAAATGAGAATGGTGGAGGTCTGTTGTAATGTTACCTTTTTATTACCAAAATTTCACTTACAATGAGAAGAGAGTTTATCCCACTCAGTTTATTGCAGTAGCAGTGTAAAAATTCAAACTTACATAGAGATTGAAATAATGTCTTAAGAAGGGTGAGAGAAAGAAATGTGAAGAAAATGATGTGTTTTCAGTAACATTTATTGTTTGCAACTATCATTTATATGCTAAGTTCTCTCCTAGGTAATTACTATCCTTGTCTGGCAAACTTATGGACTATGCAATAAGTGTAATTTATTAGGTATCATTCACATCTTTAATAGTCCAAACCTCTGGTCACCACCAAAGAAGCGCTATTTGGAATGTGCCTTTAATGGCCTTTAAAGTCATTGTATTTCACTGGTAAATACATGTGATATTTTCTACCATGAACAGTCTGTGTGAGCTATGGCTAAAACTCAACTGAAATTCCTGGCCATTTGTTGCAGTATCTTGTATCCTATATGTTTAGCACTTGATGTTCTCAGTTCATTCCCCTATCCAAAAGCTGTCATGTGCCAGTATAATATTACATGTCTAGCTGAGCTGAAGGGAGGGTGTTTTTGTTTGGGTGTAAATTGTGCACCTTTCTTTTGCATGGGAAGAAAGGAGTATAAAGCAATTTTCCTTACAAGAGTACTTCTCCAACACGTGCATGCCCATTCCACAGACCTGGACCTGCTGGCAGAGCTGTGACAAGTCAAGGGAGCCCCAGTGCTGAGGGCAGGCCAGCAGCTTCAGCATGGTTCTGTGCCCAAGTTAATAAGCCTGGTGTTGGGTTGGAGGTCCTGCATAACTCATTTGTGGCTCCCTTTGTGTGACTAACACAGCCATTATTTTCACACCGCATTGCACTCCACAGTACCTCCAATATCCCAACCTGAACACCTCTACCTGGCACAGGAATATATATTTAGATGCTTACTTGCAAAGACTGCACAGAGGTGGGAGGATGGGGAGAGCTGTTGGAGGGGTCTTCTCCATCCTGGAGCAGTGTGGATTTTAGGAATTTCACACGTGGAGGTGGGTAGAAACCTGTGCAGCACACAGGTTTGCCACTGATTTAAGAAACTCTATGCTTGGGCTAAAAGATGTTGAATTGATGAGCTCTAGTCAGCTCCTTGCCAGTCCCTGGTAGAGTGTGTTTATAAAAGAGATTTGGGACCAGAATGTTTAGTAAATATTTAATTAACTGAAATGTTATTAGAGTGCAATGAATATCTGCAACTAAACTTTTAGTTTCCACTCTTATTACTCCCTTTGTAGTGTGGGAGATGCATAGGATAAGAAGCCATGCAAGTTTTGTCAGCAAAACTAGCTGTGACTTTTAAATATATTGTCTACACCCTAAGGGAAGCCTATAAAAAACTTGAATGCGAAATCATTACACTGTTTTGTCATGCCCAAATGACAATAACAACCATGAAACCTTTTCTGTAAAATGCCTTTACTTAGGCTAACTCGATTTGCAATGATTTAAATACTGAAACAAATTCCCTCTATTTCCATCTTGCATTTAAACAAAATGACAGCATATTGGCACCATCACTGCCTCATCTTACTATAAAACAGCAGAAATGAGCAATCTGTCAAGTTCCTTATCTGTGCTCCTTTTAGTCTTGTACAGTGTGTGCATCTTCAGAAGAAAAAATCATAAATACTGCTGTGTTCCCTCCCTATGGTGGCTGTTTTTAATATCCCTGTTATAATTAAAGCTCTAGAAACCTGGAAATCCTCATGGGCATGGATGAGTGGTCTTATTGGTGAGGAAAAAACTGGGAAGGTAAAGCAGTAATGGCAATGCTCATTTGGCACTCCTGGAAATGAATAGGTATCGTGTTTGACTGGAGCTACTTCCATGAATAAATAGTGGTTCAAAACCCAGTTAACATCAGCACAGGATAGAAAGCAGTTCTTCTAGGGGGTGACCATTGGCCAGCCTTGCAAGTAAAGGAAAAGACTCTTCTCTCTGAATATTTGTGTTGTTTTCAGTATGCCAGAAGTAACAAGCTAATTTAGTCTGCCATGAATCTCTGGTCAAGTGAGAATATATGACTCAGTCAAAAAACTCACTTAGAAATTGAAATTGAATTTAAATTTACCTAGGCTGTTTAGATTTACTAAATTACTTAAGGTGATTTAGATACAGATGAGTCAAAGACAACTTGCTCAGCATTCAGTAGCATATAAACCATATGTATTGATGGATTGCTTCTATTAAGAAATGGATTCCGGTTTTTGTTGTTCATGATGATATTTGCATATGATACAATGCTTTAGATAAAAAAGATGTAGTACTGAATTTTGCATGTAAGTATATTCATAATATCTATGTAAAATTAACTGAGAAATCTTATATGAAGTAGTCTATTACAGCTACAGTAATAATCTCTTCTACTGCCTTTGTTGAGATGTTCACAATGTGATTTTAAGGTGGCTGTTCAAATAATCATGAGAATGAAGTCTCACGCTTTTCAGGTACAAACAAGTATGCTCTGTCTTATTTTTAATTTTTTTTAAGTCCAGTGGAAATGAAAAACAACATGCATAATGTTGTCAAGTTGGTTATTACTCCTGAATTCAAATGGGAGATATAAAACAGAAGCAGACTGTGTCTGTACCAGTGTGAAGGTGTTGGAATAGAGGTTAGCATGTTGCAAGGATGTAATGACAGCAAAGGGAGAAAATGAGAGCAATTTTGCAATTGATGTTAGCATTTCTTTACAAGAAGATACCAAAGATTCAGACTAACATCTGAAAATGTCAGATTATATATTGGACATCTAAGGTTCTCACTGAGGAACAAAACTATTCATTTACATGCTACACTGATACACAATGGTCGTTGCTGCAAAGGTCTGGCTTGTAATCTAGATCTAACAGAGGCCAGTAGGGAACATAGAGACTGAAGATAAAAACAGCATGAAATTACACAACCTGTAAAAAACCAACATTTAATGATGGAACATATAGAACATAACTCTATAACATTATGCACAATTGGCTTTGTTCTACCAACATGTCTCATGAAGTTGTTACATATTGCAATATTTTATCCTTTCTTTTGCCCTTCCTCTCTCTCCCTCTATTTTTATCTGTTCCCCTACTCTTCCTTCTTTCCCTTTACTCTTCTGCCATTCCTCTTACATTTCCACATCTCCATACTTTTTTTTTTTTTAAAGACTGGAAGATTTGTTGGCTCCCTTTTTCTTTGCTAGAAATTTTTTTTTTCCTTTATGTCAAAATGCTCTCTTTTCTCCTCTTGTGTATGAAAATGACTTTACATTATGTGAAACCCTTAGAAGTGTTGTGGGTCCTGACAATCCTTGGCAAAATATGCTGGAAATAATTGCACATAGGCTGATGTTCAGTATCAGCCCCAAGTCTTACCAAATGGCTCCACTACTCATGCCTTATGCAACTTACAGTGGAACAGCTACAAAGATACTTACTGTAGTGTCAAGTATAATATTCAATGTACAAAAGCTGTAAAAGAAACAACCAGGCAGAAAAGCATAAAGTGACAAAGCATTAAGCTAATCTTGGAAAGACACAGTACACTTTCCAAATTCTTGGGAGGCACAGAGAAAGCTTTATTAATGGTTCATCATCCTGCCAACACTGCCTACGTTTCTCATATGCAAACATTACTGTTTGGGGAGGGAGTGGGTGGGATTTTCCATACATCAGATTGTAGCCATGAAAATGACAGTATTTTTCCAGAGTAATTGAAGCATTACCAAGCAAGACAATGATTGATGGTGTCTTTAACAGTCTAAGAATACTGCCTGCTTTTCTTACAAATAAGTTACATGTATATGAAGAAAAAGAGGATGTTACATGAAGAAGAAAAAGAGGGTGAGAAAACACTTATAGCACTCTAAAAACACTACACAGAGTATTGAGTTGATTTTATTCATTATCATTTTCACAAACCACTTGTTCAATTTCCCTTTTTTTATTTTCAAATCATTATACCATTGCTAGAAAGCAAAATTGCTGCTCTGTAATGTATGTAACATAATTGGCTGGGTACATTAATGTTTGTTACAGAGGCACTTAAGTTTTTAACCATTCTGAGAGTTACAAAGATGTTGCTAAAGTTGGCAACAACAAACTGATTTTCTGTCAATACAATAAAATGGATATTGCCTGTATTTCCTGTGTCTGATCAGCTCCAGACAGCACAGACATGCACATAAGGTGATGTATAGCAGAGGACTATGCAAAAGCAGTTCACAATTATGACTAATTTACAATCTGGGAATTAGAAGTAAATAGAAAAATGTAGTATGTGGATTTTGTGCTTTCTCTGTCACAGGGTTACATTTTCTTGGCAGAAAGAGAATTTTAGGGAGGAGAGAGTAAGTGTGGGATAGATTAATTTGTTTTCTCAGACCTAATAATGTCATACTGCTTGGCAAGTGAATATACTTTTTTCAAAGTATATGTTACCTAGCAAGTGTTACAATAATCCTTTCTTAGATGGTGACTAGGAAATAAAGACCAACATGTAGGGTTTCAAGGAATATTTTTTAAATGTGTGAACTTAGTGCATATGTTACCCTTCTAAGTTGCAAAAATATTTTATTGAGAAACTACTGAGATTGTCTCTGGGATCACAGAATCACAGAATAGTTGAGGACGGAAATGATCTCTGAAAGTTATCAGGTCTGATCTGCTTGGTCAAGTAGGGTCATCTAGAACTGACTGCTCAGAACTATGTATGTCCAAATGGCTTTTGAATATTGCCAAAGAGGGAGTCTGCAATCTCTCCAAGCGACTTGCACTGGCACTTGATCAACTTCACAGAAAAAAAGTGTTTCCTGGTATGCTGAGAGGACTTTCTCTCTACCTAATTATGCCCATCATCTCTGGTCCTGTCACTGGGCACCACTGGAAAGATCCATTTTTTTACACCTTCACTTCACTTTACTTCAGATATTCGTAGATACTGATGAGAGCCCCTTGAACTGCACTTCTCCAGGTGGAGCAGGTGGAGCTTTCAGCCTCTCCTTGTACAACAGCCTACAATAATTTCTGTAGCCCTTTACTGGATCCTTCTTAGTATATCTATGTCCCTCTTGCTCTAAGAAGCCCAGAACTGAGCAGAGCACTCCAGATGTGGCCTTACCAGTGCTGATTAGAAACAAAGGGTTACCTTCCTCAAGTGTCTGGTAGAAGTCCTCCTAATGCAGCTCAGGATAACATTAGTCTTTTTTGTGACAAGGGCACACTGTTGACTCATTCAATTTTGTGTCCACCAGGATCTCCAGGTCTTCCACAGAGCTAAGTTCCAGCTGGACAGCCTGGGATTTTTCTTTCTCAGATGCAGACTTTGCACTTCCACCTGTTGGAATACATGAGGTTCCTGTCAGCCCATTTTCCAGCCTGTCAAGATTCCTCTGGATGACAGCACAATCCTCTGCTGTATCAGCCACTCCTCACAATTTGGTGTAATCAGAAAACTCTCTGCCCAATCGTTAGATCATTAATGAATGTGTTAAACAAGATTGGACCCAGTATTGACCCCTGGTGTACATTAGTTACTGGTGTCCAACTGGGCTTCATGCTGCTGATCATCACAATCTGGACCCAGCTAGTTTTCAATCCACCTCACTGATTCTTCCAGTCTATACAGCATCTCTGTGAACATCTTATGGGAGATTGTGTCGAAAGGTAGATGCCTTGGCTGTATCCTGGGAGGGACCTTGATTAGTGGCAGTTTAAGAGATGAAACAAAGCTGTGACATTGATGGAGAGGAGCTGTGCAGCAATGACCATTTTCACCACAGTGGAGAGTAGACAGTCATGTGGGAAATGGCAGCCAAGGTGCAGTGGTGAGGTGGCAGGGTGAGCCTGGATAAACCATTCCAGAAAAATACTGCTATCCACTGCTCCAGTCTTCTAACGTGGGAGCTGTTGACTGTATGTCTTTTTGGCAGGCAGCATAGTAGTGCCTGAGCAACATTAGTTCTGATTTACAGGGACCATAAAAGCAGAATAAAAGCAATCCCCAAGATGGTGGTAATGAAGAGACAGCTCCTAAAACCAAATTCTTCTTCTCACATTCTGCACTTCATCATCCCTTAAAACAATTACAAATCAACAATTTCTGATTCCTTTCCTTCTCATTTCACTCCTATGTTCTTTGTGCTGTTCTTCTCACTATTATATATTTATTAACATTTCCTCTTTTGACTTCTCCATTGGTCCACTATAGCCATGGTATATTAGAATAAATTACCCCATATTCCATTTAACCTTTATGTGGAGCTCTCCACTGCATTAAGGCATTGGGTTTTTTTCAGCATCTACATCAATGTAAATAATAAATCATTCCTTTTGAGTCAGTGGAGTCACAGTACTGTGTAACCAATTCAATTGGGAGAATCAGAAATTCCAACATTTAAAATGAGTCTATGATAAAATTTAGCCTTTGAATATTGGTTTAGAGAGGTTAATAGGATTTACAAGAGTAAGACACCAGGGCTGTCAGAGTAGTATTAGGATTATTAGTTTAAAAAGAAAAGAGTTGAGCAGACAGTTGAAAACCATCAAAACTAATCAAAAATTATGTTATCAATTATGGATATGTTAAAAAGTCCCATTTTCCTACTCTTAATGAATGTTTCCAGTGCCTCAGTTGCCAGGAGAAGGGTGAATACATTCAGACATAAGGTATCACTGCTCTGAGGTTGCCAGAATAACCCTGTCTCTGTGACTTTTCCAACTTCCCTTTGCATCTTGTCACTGCAACAATATAGTTGTAGTACACACTGGAAGTGTGGTTTTATTATTTTGGGTCTTTCTGCTTTGTATTTCAGACCACAAATAAGCCCTCAAATTGACCGCAATTAGAACTGCATGAAGAACAGTATGCTTCTTGTTGATCAAAAAAGGGATAAAACCTGACTCTCCCACATTATTTTCTTCAGCCCACTTAAAAATATCTCTAGTTTAGTAATGGGGTTCCTGAACTCTCCTCGCTTCAATGTTCAAAGGTTCACATATTTTGAACTAAAAAATTGATTTGAAGAAAAAACTAACTAGACTTTTTTGTCATGACTAAGACAAGTTCTGGAAGATGATTATTCATGAAAAATCAGATTAAGAATTAATCATGCCATCCATGACTAAAGAATTTTCCAAATGGAAGTATTTCAGGTGCCTTTTGGAAAGGCATCTCATTGATACAGACAATCCTTATGCTACATACATATTTGACCTAAGACTTTTAAAGAAACTTTGCATGTGCATCAGGATCAAGACAGGCACTGTCCATACTGAGGTTTTTGCTGACTGTCTATTCTCAAGAGAAAAAAAAGAAGAAATAAATAAACATCCCCCACCCCCCAGCTGGTTAAAAATGCATGTTTTCCATCTTATCTTTACCACAATAAAATTAAAACTTTTCATTAGACTGCCAATTGTTTTTCTTTCTCCCTGGAAGTAAAGCTAGAAAGTCCAGTTGCTGAAAAAAAGGAGTATGGTTACCGAAATAGATGCAAGGAGAGTTCTAAGAAATTATCTTCAGTTGGTTTTGTGCCAGCTGTCTGAACTGCATGTTTTATGCTACATGTCCAGCTTCTGTCCTAGACCATTGCACAGGTGGAAATATGTATTGGTGGGACACTGAACAGTAAATTTCCCCAATGCAACACAATTACAGAAACATCTGTGCAAAATATCTTTGATCCAATTCTCTGTGAAAATATACATCACTCATGATGGTCTAGTAACTGCAGATTTCCCTGCACTGCAAAGCCAGAAAGAATGGGGAAATTGCTTCAAGACACACCAATAGTTTTCCTTCTGGCACCTGTATATCTCAGCTGTTGTTCCTTTTCTCTTAGGGTATAATTCCATTTAGTGTTAGGAAGCAAACAAATACATTTTACGTGCATTAATGAAATCACACAGACATCATGTAAACACAGG
Organism: Entomyzon cyanotis; assembly: GCA_024500445.1. Lineage (NCBI taxonomy): Eukaryota > Metazoa > Chordata > Aves > Passeriformes > Meliphagidae > Entomyzon > Entomyzon cyanotis. Next base: position 12,383,893 of record JAKEPQ010000871.1, read on the forward strand.
CAGAAAAAGCATATGAAAAGATCACTTGAAAAAAATAGGTTGGATACATGAACCAGTTTTGGTAAAATAAAAATCTCTTTATGCCTCTATTTGGCTCTTGATTCAAGCATCAGTTGGAACTCATTTAAAAAGTTTTTGATAATTTACCATTCTTGCCCTTTGTACAAATTGATTCAGGCTGGGTAGAGAAACAGAATGCCAATGTTTAATGAAAAACCTTATTTTAGCTGAAAAAAGTAAGGTTTTTGTTTTATTTTTGATTGTTTTGTGACTCCTATCTCTCTCCTTATGTCCCTTAGAAGCTTTCATGTCTGCACTCGCAGCCAACTCAACCAGTTTCAACCAAATTTGACTGATGGGTTTTAGGATCTTTCTGTCAGTGATCTCTCTCACTTCCATTGAAATATGTGACTTAGTAGGCAGGAGAGGTGCTACAATGACCCTTCTAAGGGAAATGCTGCCACATGAGTTAATACCTTAGTCACCAGAGAATCCACCACTGCAAGAGTCTCAATAAATACCCCATCTGTGGAAAATCTAATTGGAGCACCAATACTAGAAGATCAAGACATGAAAAACATAAGATATCAAGGTTCATTAATTTTCAAGCTTTGGAAATCTTTTATATGAAATATCAAGGCTAGTTTAATAAATAAAAACTTTTACATTATATTAAGATCCAGCTGAAGACACAGCAGCTGAACACATAATCAGTTTAATTTTCTATGGCAAGTAAAGAAAGGACAGGAGTTGTAGTCTCTGGGCATTTCTTCAAGCTTTTTTTGTAAATTACATAAACACAGGGGCAGGTAAAAACAAAATGATGGCCCTGAAGGGTGATTTTGACATATTGTTCCATGGATCAGCATGTTTATTAATAGCACTGCTCTGGAAGATATGGAATAGGTGTTGACAGTCACTAAAAGTATGAAATTGTTTTTCCATCTACCTATTAATCTCTCAGTCTGTCAAAGTGAATAGAAGCCTAACTGGCCTTCTCATTAACAAGGGTTTAGAAAGTTTTAGATTTCTCTTTTAGAGAGTTTTTTTCACTCTGCTTTCATCCCTTCCTCTTCCAAAAGTAGCATCTCTGCCTACGGGAGAAATCTTAGTTCTCTCTACATAGACACACTGCAGGCTCTTGACTTATGTAAGGAGGTAGGCAAAGCTGGCACCTTCAGTTGTCATAAGATCTTATTTACAGAAAAGGATGAAGATCAACCAGTGAGTCTAAAATGCAATAGGCAAGACCCTGTAGAATATCTGTTAGAAGTGAGCTGCAAGTTATATATCTCACTGCTTAATTCATTCACTTTCTTATAACTATTCTATTAGTAAACAGACCATTTTAAATTGCCCCCCCCCCCATTAATTTTTGAAAACTACAGCATGAGAGAGGTGGATTATTATATTCTTAATTAAAACACAAATACAGTAATTATAGTTTATATGCCATTATCCTGAATCTACACAGGATGACGTTAAACAGCAAAACAGCCATTAATTTTACTGTTCAAAGAAATGCTCATAATCTTTTAGAAATGTCATATAAAATATTCATTTTGAAATGCCCTACGGTGATTTCTGAATTTATTTAAAGTGGGCTGTTGATAGCTCTTTTATAAATAAGCAATTACAGTACACTAAATATATCATGGCCCATCACATTATACATTCTATAATTTCATGGATGAAAAGCCTACAGCTGATCTGCATAAATGTGGAGCGTCTCACAGCAGGTGAAGAGTTTGATTACACAGGGTAATCAGTGTTATTATTTATAGTAACCATTTATACCTGTTATTTATTAAAACCCAGCAAATCAGATATTGGTTTATTTAAGGAAGTCTCTGTATTATAGGCTGAACTAGGCATAAGAATATTAAACACATGTAAAATGCACTGTTACATTACTAGTTTGAAATCAGTCAAGGTCAGCAGGGAATGAGTTGTTGGTGTTTGGTAGCAGTGGAGGAAGCTGTATTGTGCGAGCAGCTGGGGCCTGTCCATATTCCCCCTGGACAAGTATCATCACTGCAAACACCATTGCCCCACTGACAATATCAGATATCCTTGCAAGCACATTATCTGAAGAAGCCAAGGGTTGATTAACTGCAGAAATTTTTAGGCAATTTTTTTAGACCTGACACGAAAGATTTTCACTGCAAAAATTGCCATACTTTAACTGAAGATGTTCGTATTCCTAGGTCATTTAGGAGAACTAAATTTTTAAATAAAAACTTTAATCAATAAAGGACAGTCTTGTGGATTACTTGAGTGTAGTTACAGGATCTGTGAAATTATATGCACTCAGTTTGTCTGTTGGTATCTTGCATGTTTGTCACCTTGTCTGAATAGTGTTATACTTGCCCCCTCTTCCTCATTGACTCATTTAAGTGACAGAAGGAAAATCAGTGTGGGCTCAGCAAAGGGGGAGAGGTACCCACAGCAGATACTTTCAGCCTCTCCCATCCGGCTCTGTGCAGTTGCTGCCAACCTCTGCTGAAGGGAAAGCAGAAGTGAGGCTGAGGCAGCACTGAGCTCTGGTTCCAGAGGAGATGGCAGTGCTGTAGATGCTCTTCTGTGAGCTAGGTGGAGTTCAGCTTTTGGTCCTTGAGGATGGTGCCTGGCACATCTTTGAGACTACGTAGACAGAGGAGCAGAGATCTGGGAACTGCCTGCTCTTTGAAGAAGGGAACAATGTCTCCAGGGAAAATTCAGTCCTATAAATGACAACCGGTAGGATGAAAGTTAGTTTAAAACATCAGAAAAACCCATTGAGAGTACAGGCCACCTGGAAAATCACCTTGACAAGGTTGACATCTTGTTTGTAGTAGTATGGCAGATGACCTAGTACTCACAGTGTGTTTCTAAACTAAGCATTTGAGTTTATAGCAGTGATAATTATCTCAACACACAAATTCTATTCAGCTTTTATATATATACATTTAATTTTTAAAAGGATGTCTCTCTGTGCTGAAATTACTGAGTATATATGTCTAGAAATGGGTCCACTTCAGCTCTTCTCTTTGAAATAAACAGAAGCAGCAAAGGCATGTCTGTGCAGTGTAAAGGCCTGGAAATTAAAATAAACCCATTGTTATTCTTGCTGTTTCAGAGATAGTTCCTATGATCATACCAACTGAGCTTGACTGATTTCCACAGGAAGATAAACTGTGTTCATATTAAACTAAATGGAAGTTTTGTGCATGCATGCATACACTAACTGTGTAGAACAAAACTATCATGCAATTTGGAAGGTAGGATCCTCTTTGCAAAATTCTGCAGGGTCTCAATAAATTGGAACAAGTAACTGTAATTACCGTAGCCAAGAGGCTGTAATATATTTGGCTTTCCTCTCCCCTTAATTTCAAAGTACAGAAAAACCTGAGAAAAAATAGATGTAATATTTCAATGCAATAAAAATATGATCTAATTAAAATCTAGTGCAAATAGAAAAAAATGCAACTGTGTATGAATTTCTTACCTCCTCTGAGTAATGGTGTTGTGTCCCAAATATAGACAATAGAATATATGGGAGAGGTTTACAGTTATTAAAAGTATGGCTAAATATTTAAGAATTTGAAGTGAAATTAGAAAGTTGACATTATTGAGAAACTCAAAGTAAATGTGGTTCTTAATAAAATAAATACAAATGCCTTAATATATAGATAAATATTTTTGTGCTTAAAATCAGATACGTAGAAGTATGCAAACATTTACACAATGATACTTCTCTTTTCTGTATATGAACATTCCTGTATTACATTTATTGCTTTTGTGGATTACCCTGTATTATCTATAAAATTATAAAATATACTGCTATAGATGAAAACACCTAAAACCTTATATTATTTTTATTCTATATTTAAAATAAAAAAAAATTCCAAATAATTGAATTATCATATTTTTCCAAGTGGGCAGCGAAAGAGAAATTATTTGACACTAATTTGGTGTGAAGAAGATTTCTGGATATTCTGAGACTGTTGCACTGAATCTGAGACTGCTTATAAATAGCTTTTGGCACAGAAGGATTGAATTGAATTGGAACCAGTTCCTGTGTTCTTCCAATAGTTTGGGTTGATGACATGGCATGAGACTTAAGATGCATAAAAAAAGAGTTTTCAGTTGAGCTCTTTGGTTTCAATGGACAGGAGTCACCCTGTGACCAATCTGAGTTTCAGTGAGACTGTTCTGAAGACAATTTAAATAAGATCACAACTGATTTCTATGGAAACGTTTAGATGGTGGGTTTGGGAACAAAGGTCTCAATCCTGAGTAATAAATCTTAATTATGTATAACTACATATAATGAGGCCAAAGAGACAATTAGGTAGATCAGGTATTCTTATTTATTATCTACACAGTACAATGATACATGTGACAGATTTGTCTTACAGAGTGGTACACAACATTTACAGGTAAGTATCAACAGATAAACACCCCTTGGCAGTTCATGTTCATAGTCAATCACATTTACCAGTACCAATTTGTGACACATTTATCTGTGTCAAGCTTTAGCTTCCAGCTGTTACAGTTTTTTTTTTTTTAAACTTCCTCTACTATATGTAGGGACAGGGAGGTAGAAATAGTAATTTTTCAGCAAGTGATAGTTGATGCTGAAAATGAAAAAAATTAAAAATGGGAACCAGTTTCGGGTAAGAATTTATTTCCTGCATAAAGAAACTTTTGCATAAAAACAAAGTACTTACTTTCTGGAAACTTGTATGAAAAGCAGTGAAAATTATGTTCAAAAATAAGTCATGATATTTCTAAGAGTAATGGAATCATAGAAAGCCCAGGGGCTGGATTGCAGCTTAGAGACCATCTAGTTCCAACCCCCCTTCCATGGGCAGGGACACCTCTCACTTGACCAGGTTGCTCAAGGCCTTATTCAACATGGCCTTGAACACTGCCAGGGTTGGGCTTTCCAGAACCATCCTGAACAACCTGTTTCTGCATCTCACCATCCTCACAGTCAAGAATTTCTTCCAAATTTCTACCTTAAATTTCCCCTCTTTCAGTCTGTACCCATTACTCCTTGTCCTATCACTACAGTCCCTAATGAAGTGTCCCTCTCTGGCTTCCCTGTAGGACCCTTCAGGTAGAGGAATGTTGCTGTGAGGTCTCCATGCAACCTTTTCTTCTCCAGGCTGAACAGCCCCAGCTTCCTCAGCCTTTTCATCACAGTCCAGAGAGCCATTCACTAAAGTTACCAGTGATTTGGTTGTATTTTTGCCTTGAGAGGAAATGCACAGTCATTAAAAAGAGGTGGAAAGATGAGAGATCTTTTCCATGTTCTCAAACTAAGACCAGACTGACTGCATCTGAATCCAATAAAGATTTCCTATGAAAAGTTAGATCATTAAATTATCAGGTAGTCTGGAAGAAAATGACCTAATTTTTAACTGTTGATGCTGTTCTACTTTCAAAAACAACCAGCCAACCAAATATCTGTTAAACAAGGATTAAGGGAACATTTAGATATTTCATGAAAAATGGAAATGCTTCATGAGGAGGAAGTTGTCTTTCACAATACCTTGTAGGCTGAAAGGTTGTACACATATTTTCTCTCTATTGGTACAAATTCCTCTAGATAGAAAAGGGAACAGAATCTCCTTAGGCTTATGTAACTGCCCTAACTAATTTTCTATTGAGAAAACTGGGAAGAAAACTTATTAAAGTGGTGACAAACTCATAAAAAAATATTCAGGACGGTTTAAGTACATTGTGGAGGAAAGTTTGTCACCCTTCTTTATTAAAAAACTACTTGCCAACCTGCTGTGGTAGCAAACACAGGCGGGTAGGCCGGGGAGGCACGGCGGCAAAAGGACGCACAGCCAGCAGTCTGCGGTTCTCCAGAGGTTTATTATGAGGCGCAGCAGGGAAGGTCCGGGGAAGGAGAGATGGGGCGGAGAAGCGGGGACGGGCACGGGGTCTGGAGCTCCGGAGGCTGCGAGCTGTCGGCGGCGGTTGGTCCCGGTGGGCGAGGAGTCCGTTGGGCGACGAGAAGTTCCTTGAGCACCCAGTGGCATGAGGTTTTAAGGGGAGGGAGAGAGGGAGTGGTTTGGCACACGGGCCAACCGGGGAAGCCGTAGGGAAGAGGGACAGGGGTATCAACCAATCATTACAAAGGAGGGGAGGGTACATAATTCAAACCGACCAATGCTGTACAACTTAAGAAGGGAACAAAGGGGAACGGTCTAGAAGCAACCTATATATGGAAAGGGGGCGGGGGAGGAGTCTGGGCCAATGATCTTCTCTGCTGGCACATACATTGCCGCAGGGGCTCATGGGCCGATCTTCTTGTCACCATGACTGAGACAGCACAGGCTGTCCCTGCCCCCACGGCCGGCCCTCTGGCTGACAACTTGGAGGCATAAACCTCCACACCAACCTAGTTCCTTCCTGTAAGGAGAGACTTTGTGTACATGTGTACATTTTAAAATAATCTCTAGAACTGCTATTTAAAGTATTGCATTCACAGGATTGTTTTTCACTCTGTAAAGTCTTTTTGTAATTAAAGCTCTAAATAATAACTTTTGAAATCTTCATAATATATTAATAGGTCCTTTTTGCTCCAATTTTGTGGAAAATATGCCATTTACATACAAGATCTCCATTCAAACATTATTTTCATCTTAATATATAGATGTGAGATCTTGAAATCCAGCAATGATGTAGACAGACATCTAAATGGTTTTGAAAGTACATGCCTAAGAACAATCCTAGGTATTAAATGGAATAATAACAAATAACAAATACTAAATAATAATAATAATAATAAATAACAAATGTCAAAATTCATGAAGGTTTTTAACAAGTTCTTATCTCCATAGATATCCAGAAAACAAAATGAAAACATCTGGGGTTTGTTGAATGAAATCAAAACGTGCCTTGGCTGACATGCAACAGAACAAATTTGAAAAGGGCAAAAGAGAAGAATCTTTCCACAGAACAAAGAAAAAGAAGGGATATTTGTTATTAGAAAAATAGAAAAACATCACTGCTTATTGGGACAACTTTGCAGTTTGCTATTCAGAAGAGTTACAGGTGTGAAGAGCAAAATGTAGAAAGGAGACACAGCTGTTAAGTGGAAAGAAATTGAGAGCAGTGTGCAGTGGAGAAGTCACGGATCTCTTGGAAGTTATAGGAGAAACATGTAACAGTAAGAGGAAAAAAGAAGTATGAGAATAGTAGTTAGGGTTAGGAAACTGGTGAGAGATGGGAAATTGAGCTGCAGAGAGTAAAAGAGATGCTTGGTGTAACCCAGTATTGGGGGCTGAATCATAAAGACAATGTGAAGAGACAAGAAATGTAATACCAACAATGTTAATGTACTCAGTGTTTCAGATAAAATACTTCCTTCCTGTAGATGACCCATAAAGGTGTTTAATATTTTTGTATTTAAATTTTTGTCTTAGCAGGAAGCTTATGTGTCACAGTGAATAAATACCACAAGCAGCAGATCAGAAATCACATGAGGGAAAGATCCCTGTAGGTGCTTGAAGGGTAGTATTTCTACAAAATGTGACAAATCACAGGGTATAGAAAGCATCTTGGCATAAGAATTTTCTGTAAAATTCCAGAATTTATATGGTAGAGATATTTTAATGAAAACTCAACTTTGCATGAGCGAGTTGAAAAAAAAGGCCATAAACAAGTAAGGCTTTTTCATTCAGACGTGCAAGAAGATAAAAGTCACTGGTCTATCAAGAAGAAGAGACTGAGGGGAGACCTCATTGCAATCTACAACTTCCTCGTGAGGGCAAGAGTAGAGGCAGGCACTGATGCCTTCCCTGTGGTGCCCAGTGACAAGACACAAGGGAATTGCATGAAGTTGTGTCAGGGGAGGTTTAGGTTGGATATTAGAAAACGGTTCTTCACCCAGAGCATGGTTGGGCACTGGAACAGCTCCTCAGGGAAGTAGTTAAAACACCAAGCCTGACAGAGTTCAAAGAGCATTTGGGCAATACTCTTGGGCATATGGTGTGACTCTTGGGGACGGTGCTGTGCAGGGCCAGAGGCTGGACCAAATGATCCTTATGGATCCCATCCAAATCAGCTTATTCTGTAATTCTGTGAAGATTATTTTTTACAGAGAAATGTTTAGAAATAAAAATTGCGCCTTTTTCTGGGAATTTCTTAAGCACTTAGTATCACAAAGATGATTTGGATGATTTTCCCAGGAGTAACAGAATTGTTCTAGCACAAAAATTTGCTTTTCTTAAGTGCTACCTGGCACTTTATGGACAGCAAAGATTGGAGCACAGGTAGGAGATGATTTATGAAGAGTATTTTTGTAATAAATAAGAGGTAAGAGTTAGGTGAAAGGTGAATAATAACCAAATGGAAGACTGAATGTTCTGTACTGAAAATAGTTCAGTACAGAACTGAAAGCTGAAGGCATTGAAAATAGAAAGTAAAGTTGAAGAAAAATGATGGAAATAAAAAAAAGATTTAAATGTTGATTCCAGAATTTTTCATAGAAATAATTTGTAAGAAAAGTGCAGCTTCTAACTGTTTGATAATTTTCATAGAAAAAACTTCTGATTAATTTTCTATGGGCAGTTTTTGTGGGAAAAGTTAGATTTTTTTTTTCCTTTTAAAAATTCCTTTTTCCCCTAAGCAATAAAAAACATTAGTCTATGAACTATACCTGAATTGCAACAATCTCTTTGGTTTCTTTGTTTTTCGGTTTTTTTGGCTAGATTGTCACAATATATTTAGCAATTAGAAAAGGAGAAAAAAAAAAAAGTCAACACCAAAACCAACAGTAATGAGTCAAACCTGCACATTGCCTTATGGGTGTAATTCAGGAAACTGCTGTCATAATACATATTGCACTGAATAAGCTCTGTGGAGTTTCATGATGTAGAAAATGCTGTGAGAAATATAGTTTAGCTGGGAATTCTCATCCTGCCATTAGTGTTGAGATGCTGAGAGACCAGGCCAGTTTCTGAATTAAAAAGCCAAACAAAACAAAATAAAATAAACAAAAGAGAAGGGAAAGAAAAAACCCAGTAGCCCTCTAAAGACAAAATCATGGAAGGCTGGAAATTTTCCTGGGATTAATATAATGCAAAGAAGTTAGACCTAGAAGCATGTTAAAGTTGGTAAAACATTTGAATGGTGCTAAAAAAAAATCTAATTGTAGGTGTGGGTGTTTGACAAGCTGTTTGTGCCAAGATAGGATTAATGTAAAGTAAGAACCATTAAATCTAACCTGAATATCACATAGGCAGCACCGTTGATACTGATTCCCTGGAAGGCAGAAATATACTGTATCTTGTATTTTGTATATTTCACTTTTCCAAAGTGCAATTTTATTATTTCCATAGGAATTTCACAGGTTATATGATATTGTGTAATACTGACATATTTAACCACTTTTATTTTAGACTTCTATGGTTTCTAGGAGAAAATTTCAAATTCTCTAAAACTGTGTTGCAAAAGGAAAATGTTCAATTAACTGTTTGTTTGGTTTGGTTTCCCCCCCCGTTAGTTATAATAATTAGTTTTATTATGTAGTGGTTTAATTTCTGAGTCCTGTTGGATTGAGTCAAGTTGGTCTCAAATCTATATCTCTTGTGTGCTAGCTCTTCATTTGCAACTGCCAGACTATACCTTGTCAAAATGAAGATAAAATATGCAGCAAAAGCAGCAAGGTGACAAATTTTATCTACATGATGGTTGAGACTTTTCCAACTTCCTCTTTGGGTGTGTAAACCAGCTAAAAGATAAAGACTTAACTCTTGGCTTAGATTATCTTTAGATCCATAGTGAGAGAAAGGTAGGTTTCAGTCCTGAACAGATCCAGACAAATAAAGACTAAGGTTCCTAGGAATCTCATAATTGAGAGATTGTCTGTCTCTATATATCAAATTATTTTTATTTAAAATTTTTTAAATCTTCAGTTTTGTTATAAGAACATTTCAATTTGTGTTTTTACAGTAAAGCAAAACAGATAGGTTAGATCATTTGAAATGAGGCTAAAAGCAAAGCAGTTTAGAATGATTTTAACATCCTAAGGAAAATTGTTCTTTCCATATTGACAGTTTGTGTCCTCCTTGTCAGATAAGTAGATTTTTTGAAGAATGGATATTTGAGATATTGAGCAGTACGAATTCAGAGAATTTCCCTGATGGATACATGAAATAACACTAACTTTTTATTTGTCATTGTTAAGTCAACACTCAGAGACTGATGATGCAAACTATGCACTGGTGGATGTAGAAATGTGAGCTAAAAAGAAAACGTTGACAGGCAGAGGGGACTAAAGTAATCTGGGAAGGTTATCATTATTATCTCTTCATTATCTGTCTGTGAATGATCAAAAAATTGACATAAATTAACTATGTACCACTGTTGCAGAGGCTTTTCAGTATTTCTTTATCTTTTCAACTAGATAAGGTCAGGCAAATATTTGAACATACTCTTAGAGTCTTTGCTCCAAAAAGGACAGATTACACAAGGTACGGACTATTTTTATATTTTCAAGATTCTGTCTAACACATGGCTCGGTTTTTCAGGTCATGACATATACAGTTTTACGTATGCATATGTGAGAAACCATGAGAGTAGAAAGAGGAAAATGTATTTGATCTGCCTTAACAGCAGTAACAATGATTGTGCATGAAAGACTGTAAGTTTTCTTTTCAGTGTCTGTCTGGCACTATTTTAAACCAAGAAGAAGGAGGTTTCACTTAGCCTAAATAATGCTACTGAACTTCTGTCTAAGAAGAAGACAAGCTTAGCTAGCTCAGTTGGGTGAGTATTTATTTTCTTCTCTCTCCCTGTTGCTTACTCTGCCGTGACTACACACCCTAAGATAGTACCACCAGAAAAACTCATTGTGCTCTGGTGCAGAGCAGAAATGATAAGCTAGTGGCTGAAAGACTTCATAAAGGCAGGGCAAACCTTTATAAAAAATATATTCTTCATGTAATCCTATAGGAAAAAAGGAAATAATTCAGAAAATACACTTAGAAGGCTGAGGAGGTGTAGTAGCACTGTATAATCTTGCAAGATTGTCAGTGGGCAGAGCCTGGGTGTGGTGCAACACAAACTAGCTAGGGGTTAATCAGTGGGAAGCTAAGTGACAGACATTGGAGTAGCTTCAAGAAAACATTGTTAGAAATAATATCCTTAAACTGATCCCATTAGATGGAATCTGCCTAGGAATGAAAGCTGAAATAGGAGAACTTGTGAAAAGAACTTTGTAATTTTTAGCTTGGATGGCAACAAATGATTAAGAGAGGGAAGAAAGCTGAGAGCCGAGCTGAGAGCAAGAGCTGTGTAGGTTGTCAATTGCTCCTGAGGTGGGGAAGAACAGAGGCAGGAATTCTGCTAGAAATTGGCTCCACCACTGATTGGATATTTTTAACTTGATTATTTTCTTCCTCAACTGGTCTGAACGACAAAATTTTCCCGTGACACATGCAGAATTAGCTACTTACATTACAGTGTACAAACAGTTAAAATCTCACATTTCATTAATAAATTATACTGAGTGTGCTTAGATATTCACTTCTTGCTGGTAAAGCTGTTAAGTAAATAGCTTCTTATTTCAGTAAATAAATTACTGAGAACTCTTTAGAATTTTGAGTATTCACTTATTTAGTCACTGCTTTTCTCACAATTCCATATTTCTTATTTTCCAATCTGACAGTCCTGACTGCATATATGGTTAGGCCTACCTAGATTGTCATGCAGACATTTTCTGGGTAAAGACTTCTACATACCTTTCAGCTATTTGTAAGCTATATTCTCTGAAATCTTTTGAAAGCAAGCTATCAGTTTCTTGAATACCAGTTTGAAGCGTTCCAGTGATGACCACACATACTACTAATTTTTTAACTTGGTGTTGCTGCAAAGATAATATGCAGCATTTGACCTGTGGCACTAAGATCCAAGGAATGTAGGTTATAATGGTGATGTGAGGATGAAATATAATTTGTCTTGTTACAGCTGTAATGCAGAGGAACATCTGAGTTGTGTGTGTGCAAGTGTGTATCCATTACACTCAGCAATTCCCTGCTACTTCAGGCTACTCCAGTTAGAGCTTTGCAGGAGGAGACAAAGGACTGCCTTTCAACAAGGTGAGGACTACTTTGGAAGCCAGCCTCACAGCAAAGCATTTGACTCACTGTTACAGGAACTCAGACAGCTCTGGAGAGTACCTCAGGCAGCTCCTGATTCCCACAAACCAACAGATAGGCACATCTTTTATGATTAGGATGTGTTGGTTGATTCCCTTGGTGCATGAGCTGACTATGGCAGGTACTTCCCTGTCAGTCCTTGCTATAGAATTGATTACTGCACATTGGTAATTTGATATAGTCTAAACTGATGCTGCAGATGTAGTAATGGTCACATAGGACAACCTTTTCTGTATAGTTCAGACAACCAGGAGACGCCTTGTGCATTACTAAAGATCATAAATAGAAATTAATTCTATTAATTTCATGAACATGCAGGACTATGGACTAGCTGGGCTGCAGCTCCTCATTTCTCTGGAGATGCTCTTGCAAGGACCTTGCAATAGATACTTCTGTCAACATCTCAGCAATGCCTGGCCACCCTGTATGAGAGATTCCACTCCCCATGTAAGCACTAGTCCCTGGAAAAATCAGCTACACCCCAACAAGATTTGTGCAGAATCCATTCAATTCTACATATGAATAATTTGAGCAGGCTGACTTCCAAACCCAAGCTCAAGTGTTGGTACCAAAGGAAATTCGAAGTCAGAGTAGTCTCTTTTTTTTCTTTCCTGTGGATAGCATTTTTGTTTTTAACATATCTCTGAAAGTGAAGTATCTCAAGTCCATGTAAATAAAGATTTGTGTGTTTTTCAGGTTAACACAGAAATAAACAAAAACTAAAAAAAAAGGGAAGATAAAACCAAAAAGGTATGGAACAAAAACTTAGTACTGTTAGAAAGTATTGTAATAATCATGTTGCTTTTCCTTGTACACATTTCTGTCTGAGACATTAAATATATTACCTGGTGACTTGGAAATTAATTGGGAAGTTATAGTGCTAACTGGACAGTTGGAGTTATTAATTTCATGGGGTTTGATTAATGGTTTCATTTTTAATGAACTATTAGGATTTGATTCTGACTTCAGTTACCCATGAGTAAAAATCTACATTGAAGTTTCAGGTTTGCATAGATTTTGCATTCATTTAGCAAAGATATATGACAAAGAGATGACATTTTCCATGCAAATATTGGCACTCGTGTAAAGACAAGGTGTAAATGTAATAAATGCAGCAAAGAGAACATAGCTTTGACAGTGTGGCTTTGGAATAGTTTCTTCATATTTTTGCCTGTGTCTTCTAGTATTTTCAGATTATTCAGTCTTTTTACACATACCAATATTTTATACTCTTTTTAGTACATTTTAATATCTCTTCCTCTCTAAGAAGATATTCAAATAACACAAACAGGGAAAATTTAGTATTTCCTTATTATTTTCATAAATTTCCTTATAGTTTGTAGTTTATGCAATAATGCTTCTTTAGGAGACACATTGGCAGGGGCAGAAGAGACTCTCCTTGGTGGCATTTACCTCCTCTGCAGGAAGAGCTACCCCAGAGGCACCTCTGGGAAGTCACATTCTCTATGGCACTCAAATTTCTGTAAATAAAGAGAAAAGTTCTAATGTAATAACTTAAGATTAACTCCTGGAACTCAATCTTTGATCTTATTTTCTATAATTCCCAGGAAAAATAAAGATGTTGAGAGCTGTTCATGTAAAATAACTCTATGCCAGAGTACAGGACACTCCAGTTGCAAGGTAGAATGCCTCAGCAAATTTCTGGAGCCTTTCATAACTTTTCAGAGACACCTTGCTGCATATCACAATATGGTCTGAAATGTTATCCTCTACAGCAGGTTACACACAGAAGTTTTAAGAGAAGGTATTTTTTTTTCCCTAAACATTGAAAACCAATGAAGAAAATATTAACAAGTACAAATCTATACAAAATCCAAACTGTAAACTTTTAGTGCCATGGGCAGCTGTCTGGGATTACAGGAAGATAGAAGTAAGAGGAAAGAAGTAAGAGGAAGCCTAATGAAGTGAGAGGAAAATCAGTATCAGATAAGTGAGAAGCCCTAGGCCAAAATTTTTATCTGGAATTAAATCTTTTATGCTGAATGAAAGCACACAGCCATAAGATATCAAGATGTTGATGATGATATTGATAATGATGATTATTATTATTTGTAGTAGTAGTATTATTACTGGAAAAAATAGGAGCATTCTGGTAGGAAATAGGAAGAAATTACAAGTTGTTTAGGGATAAAAACAGGGGCAGTCTTGACACATTAAAAAAAAAAATCCAAAGTTAACCTGCTCTTTTATAAAGAGCAAGGCACTTTTATTAAGTAGGGCCTCAGATGTTTAGTGCTTAAATAGATGCCATTTCTTCACTTTCCCCAAACTGGTGTCCTCATTTGTCTGCCATTTAAACAGACAGTAGTGCTGCTGACTTAAATGTTGGCATCAATGGGAATATTTACATGCTTAAAGTTAAATTTCTTTTACGCTTTAAAAGATTGGCTCTTTGGAGACAGATATTTTTTGCCTTTTCTCCCATGAATGAGGACTAGGAATTTGAAATCTGCTGTCTTTTTGTTTTTTGGCATATGTGTGGCACCACTTTGTAATTTATTGACTCTGTGCAAGGTGTTGATAGTCATGAGAATATATCTTCTCTCAACTTAAAGTAGTAAACCACTGGACTCAGGGTTGATATTGAGGAAGTTGAGCCTGGAAGGCTGATACAGCATAAGATGCAAAGTTAGATGAATAACTCCTGCCCAGCAAAAATTTTGAAGGCAAACTACAGTTATAAGTAATGGGTGTTTGGAAGATATTTTTTAAGGAGAAAGTATGAAATCTCTGGCTGCTACTAGATGACAGAGCTAATGACAGTAATAACTATAACCAAAAAAATAGCAGAGTAAAGGGACAGCAATTTGTTGACAATGATTTCAATTCATGATCTTTGATGTTTAATCTTTAATGCCAGAGCAACTCCAGATGTAGCTGAGAAAGTGATTTTCTGCCTCAGTTTTGGTCAGAAAAACACAAAATAAAACAAGTTACAAAGAAGCCAGTATTTTGGGAGAAATCTTCCCAAACACTGCTTAGTCGCTAGTGTCTTATGATATTTTTCATAAGATTAACTTAACTCTTAAGGCAATGCAGACACAAGGCATTTGCATTGCTTTTCTTTTCCTTATCAAAATAAAATCTGCTGGTTTGGATTTGTTGTGCTTTTTTTCCCAACACAAAACCTCACTGATATAATTTGTTCTCCTCAATACAATGATAACATTTTGGTTTTGAAACTAATCTGGAAGTTAAACTTTACCAACTGGTAGCACACTATACTGTGATAGACTGTGTAACTGATGTTATAGAATGTTAACTAATGATGATTTTTGAATGTGATACTGATCTTGTAAAAATACATAATTAAGATCCCAATAGTTTAATTGGGAGAAGAAAAATTATCACAGAAATGAAGTGTATTATGTGTCTGAGGGTGTTATAACACAGCTGATAGATTTTTTTCTGATGTGCTAAATTTTATGGAGCTTAACTAATCCTGGAGAAAAAGCTTCACCTCTTAAAATGCTCTACTAAGTCATTGCTACAAAAGATGAAATGAAATCATTGCAAATAGCAGCATCAGAAGGAGGAAAGAGTGTGCTTTTTCATATATTATTATTCCATGGCATGGACTTTTAATGGGAGATTCTGAATAAGTAATAAGGTGTAAATTTCACTTATTTCATTTGCAGATTTACATTCCTGTAAATCATTGCAAAGGTCACTTTCTATGGATTTGCAATGAGGTCTGAATGTCACAAAGTATTTGTTATCTCCATACAAATAGTTGCAGGCAACATCTTTATTTTTAATTCACTGGCTTACATTGTTGATTTTTATCTCATCAAAATTACAGCAAGAATAAATGAATTTATGAGCTAAAAATAAAATTAACCTTATGTAAGTAGTTCTGCTACAAAACATTGCGTATATATTTAACCGTGTCTTCAGAGTTGTGTTACCTTGTGACAGTTTTGGAACTCAGGGCAGTGTAGGGTAAAGCTGACTTTAATTTTTAAAGAAAGCAAAATTAACAAAAGTATTTTTATTCTGAAGGGGTTTGTAATACAAATATTTCAATAGGCTGCAGATCAACCCTGCTCAGTTTACAAGAAATGTGTTATCAATTTTTATGGCATTGCTTTTCTGCAGTTTTAAACACTGAGATTTAAAAAAAAATAAGCTGTTTGGTGATCTGCATCAGCATTTGTAGTGACTCAAGTGTATTAAACATGGACAACCCAGCTTCTCTGGTGCATGTCTTATAATGAACCGTAGCAGTGGGAGAATAACAGTGGTCATCCACACACAAAATTATGCTGAATTGATGCACAGATCTTTGCCATTAGAAAAAAGAATTGAAACAACAACTTACTAGTTAAAACAAAAGGAAAAGAAAACAATTTTTTTTCTGTAACCTTCAATGGTCTCCTAGATGTTATTTCTTGTGACAGTAGAAATTAATTTTAAAATATTTTAATTCATTGTTATCAGGAACTATGTTTCTATAGTTACATGTGATTTATAGCATTCATGTAAAAACTGATATCAATTGTATAATGTAATGCAAAGGGGAGCAAAGTGCCACAAATTGAAAGTGATACTTTAGCTCATTGATTGATTTTTGTATTGGGTCTCAAGAAGAACTTAGAAAGGCCAAATGCTGTGAAATTCCAGTGGATAATGACATTTCCTTCTCTTGCTCAAAAATGGAAAATGTATTTATTATTCCCAGTTGCCTTACTTCAAAATGTGGAGGAGAGAGGGAGAGAGAGAGAAAGTGAATACACATTTATATATATTTAGATAACTGAACCATAGGAGAAGAAAATCCACTATATACAGTCACTTATTTAGGTTGCATACTGATTTTGTGAACATAAGATGGTTAATGCAATCACATGAATCTAGGAAAATGTAATTATCCCAGATTAACTTATCAGAAAATGGAGACAAAAAAATATTTGGGGAAAAGATCACAGGAACAGCTAATAGAGGCAGTTCCCCTTACTCTATGTGTATTGCAAAATTTGCCTGTTAATAAGACGTTTTAGAAAAGGTATGGGTTTTTTCTTGCATAGGGAGATTTAGGTTACAATATTGAAGTTTTGATAGAGACCTCACTTATATTCAGGGTTTTGCCTTCAAAACAGGCTTTTTATAAAGTTCTTCTGAGTCAGAAGAACTTGGCTCCCCAAGAGGTAGAGGTGATTTTGCTGCTTTCTTCAAGGGGTAGAGAGTAGAGAACAACCATCTTTCTTTGATAAATGTTGAAAGCCCCACCTGAAACACATACCTTCTCTTCTTTTTACTTCATTCTCAATTTGAATAGTCATATTGTTGACACAATTTACAGACTGATAGTTTCAAAGACAGAGGTTTCTCGGGCTTATAATAAATTTGGCAATGGTTACACAGGTGCTTCATACATTGCCCAGCTGTTCAGCATCACAATAATTGTGGGCAAGAGGTTTGGGAAGTCTTTCTGCTTGATCAGACTCTTGAGATTATCAGCAGGAGTGCTTGTTTTGATGGAACATCTGTGCCAGACTAAGAAACACTTGTCTGAAGCTGCTGAATGGCCATCAGATGGTAAAAATGGCTTTTATCCACTTCTGACCTTATCAAGATCAGCCTCTCCCAAGTGAAAGCTTTTACAGCTTTCTTCCAGTGTTTCACAAAGTCTACTCTTTAATTCATTCATTCATAAAGGTTATCTATAATTTTTTAATTTACCATGCTCTCAGAGAGACTTTATTCCAGGTCATTAATTTTTTTTCCTGAGTAATTGCAACACTCTTCCCTGCATACTCTCTAGTTCTTCTGAAATATTGTGTATAGTCTGTAAAGGATTTAAGACCTTCTAAGCCAAAACTTCCACCCTGAGAAGAGAGGAATAATCCCTTCAAAATTTAAGCAATTTTAAGCACTTTAGTCTGACAGTGGTAAAAGCAGCAGCAGACATGTTAACAGCTTTGAAAATAGAGCTATTTTTTCCCAAAATTTATAGCTTGGAATTTTGAAAT
Source organism: Entomyzon cyanotis (assembly GCA_024500445.1). NCBI lineage: Eukaryota > Metazoa > Chordata > Aves > Passeriformes > Meliphagidae > Entomyzon > Entomyzon cyanotis. The sequence goes on from JAKEPQ010000871.1 coordinate 12,402,047, forward strand.
ATATTGCCATTTTCCTCCCAGAAGCTTCACTGTCAGTTACTAAGTAAAACCATCATTAATCACAAGTAGCTATAGTCATGTGCTGATTGTAATTTGGTCACATTGAACAAAAGACGAATGATATAGAATACTATTAGCAATGATGGTTTTAATGTAGACATTTATCATTGATTCAGGTTCACTTGATATGACTTTGGGATAAAAACAGGGAAAAATTGCCTTGCTGTTGGAAATTTTATTGCTATTAAATCATAATTTTGGCAAAGATGTGCAAATAAAACTGGCAGAGCTTTCCTTTCCCATTTTTCCTCTCCTAAAGACACAATTACAGAGGACTCAGAAGAATCCAGATGCAGTGCAATTAGAAAAGTGAATGCTGATTAGTTGTCATCTATCTAATATCTACTAATAGAAGCACAGTTTTTGGCAAGCTATCTATTTATAGGAGTCATTCAATTTACCCAGCTCATCAGAATAGGTAAAATCCTATAGGAGAAGGATAGATCTAGAGCAATTTTTGAAAAGGCATATTTATTCCCCCCTCACCTCATAAAGCTCTTTCAAACAGTGCAGAACCCTGCATAACAGTGCTGGTGGCACTGAGATGGATGGCACAATGAAGAAAATCTTTGTTATCTAACTTTGTTCTAAAATATGAGATACATATTTTAAATACAAGGCAGTTTTAAGTCTGTGTGACATAAGAAAAAGAAGAAAAGCAAAGTGATTATATGCTTTTCTCGTAAAAAATATATTATGCTTTGTGTGCTAAGCATCATTTCTCTTCTCTGAAGTAACTATACAGTTGCAAAACTGACAGGAGTAACGTAGCATAGAAATGCGTCTATAATTCAAAATTATCATTAAACCTTAAAGGTGATCTAGACCTCGCTGACTTCACAAATATACACAGACTTGGAACTGTCTTCTTATTCTTCATCAAGAAAGAAATATATTATTTTACATATAAAAGGCAGAAAATCAAATGTGTGTCATTCTTGTTTTGGCTTTGAGTCCGAGGATGGACTCCAGCAGGTCCATCTGTGGCTGCAAGAGGGCCAAAATGTAATGGCCCTGAGTCAATGCAGGCAGGTGCACACTGGGAAGAGGGAGCTGTAAAACCTGAGGAATATGGCAGGACTGGTTAGGAAATGGTTCAAGGGAGATTTAAAGTAGATTGGGGGTGGTGGTGGAGTAGAGACAAATAAAGATTCTTAGATAGTAAGTTTATAAATGTCACAGATCTGCAGGTCACAAATACCATATGGATTCAAATAATTGCTCACAACAAGTACAGGCCATGAAGGTGGGCTTTTTATTTTCCACAGTTTTGTTTTGTTCTGTGTCGTTTTATGCATAGCTGTATGTGTCTGCAAATGCTGTGACTTGTGATTAAAGCCTTGTGGAGAGCAATCCATAGGCCAGCATGTGTGAAAGAAACTGTGGTAGTATCTATTGAGAAGAAAACACTTCACTATTCACTTGCAAAGTAGGAACCAAGGTCTCTGTAGTCTTTTTGGTTAGTAGTTCTTTGAGAATTGTAACTCTTTTCCATGTTTTTACAGGAAAGGTTTTTTTAGCCAATATTAGGAATTATTTTCTGTTAAATTCTACCCTTATTTGGGAATAAAAATCTGTTTGTTATTAGCCTAAATAAAATCTTGAGTACTTTTTCCTAGGGTTGTGACCAGAGAGTACTGTCATGTTTAAATAACAGCAGTGCCCTTCCTTGCTGTTTGATGTCTTACCACAGTCACACAGTTCTGAACTGATCAAACAGCCTAATCAAAACTTGTTGCTCTGGTTTAAGTAGTTAGATTTCCCCCATTACAGTATAGACAATGCATACTTTTTTTTTTATTGATAAAATAATTTGGAATGCATTTCTACATTTTATAAGGAAAACTGCCTTGGAAGACATTATTCATAGGCACATTTTTAGCTTTGAAATCAGATGTGCAATGCAATATGTGTAACATAGAGTAATCTTTGAAATTCCTGCTAGCTGGCACTGAAATGAATCTTCAGATCCCTTGTTTCCATTTTCCCACAGGAGTCTCTGAAGATTGAAGATTACATGGACAACAGTTCTGTCTTGATGTGTAACAGAGTTCACCTAAAACTCCAACCCATAGTGACACTGGTGAACTCCAGCAGTATAGTACACTGCATAAACTTGTATATGCAGTACATAAAAAGTTTGAAGAATTTAGACCTTTGCATACAGCTTTCTAGGATGTCAAGCTGCCTTGCTGGGTGGGAGAAGGCTTCTAGCTTGTGAGTGATGGCACAGGGAAGCGTTTGTTTTTGACATACACTGGTGACAAAATGGGGAGTGATCTGGTTCATCACAACTTTCAAAATTGTGGGAAGTATCCTGTAAGTCCAGCCTGGCCATATGCAAAGAAGCCAGCAGTAGTCAAGCCTCATCCAGAACCCTTCGAATTTCCAAAGCCAGCAAAACTGCCTTCTACTGCCTATGTTCTATGATGTACAGGTTTCAGTGGGCAGCAATTTGATTTTTTTTGTAATGTCTGGTACATAAATGAAACAAGGGTCTCAAAAAGAAAACTTTTCACCAATCATCAAGTTACCTAATTTTATAATTCTCAAAATATGTGTTGCTCTTAGGAAATTGCATATTCTGCAAGTGCTGTTCTGAACTATGCTGTAGCTTTTATCAGATCTGGGTTTGTTGTTTTGTTTTGGGTTTTTTTTGTTGTTGATTTTTGCATTTCGGCTTTGTTTTGTTGGGTTTTTATTGTTGTTGTTTTTGTTGTTAGTATGGGTTTTTTTATTGTGGTTGGTTTTTGGTGTGTGTGCATGTGCACATAAATTTGGAAACATTTCTCACACTCTTAATTGATCTGTCGGAGTTTGGTAGAGTAAGACTGGGATTGTTGTTGTTGTTGAGGAAAGATTTTTATCACAGTGCTATGTAGTTATAGATTTTTGCTCTTAAAAAATCATGCTAGAACTGAATTTTAAATTACATTTCCAGAATTATAATTTCTGTTGCTGAAGTCCACAAGGAGGTTCTTGGATTTCCAATGATCCAGCTAGAGAATCATGCTGGTTTTGCCAGATACTTTGGAGACAAAAAATTCCCTCAAAAGTACAAATATTCATGTAATAGGACCAAGAAGAACCTCTCCACAGCATCCAGTTACCAATTTTGCCCTGTGCTTTCTATCTGATAGTAGGAGAGCCAGCAGCCAGTAACTGCACCGAGTAAAAATCCCCAAGCAACCTCAAGGCTCTGATGATTTACTGAAACCTTTAACAACACAGTTTATGCTTCTGTATATTTTTCCTGTCATTGCTGCAACTGTGATTTATATAAGGAGTGCCTGTGCCCACTTTGGAAATACAGTCTTACGTTGTGCAATCACTTCCGAGCTGTTCTGCACGCTGTGTACTTTGATGAATAATACTTCATGCAGAGACATTCCCAGCAAGCCCAGAATTCGGGAGGGAAAGGAAAAACCCAGCCCTGTCTACCACTAAAATTGTTGCTTTTCTCTGGAGAAGGCAACCACCAGTTTGTGTGTAGTGGCATTCTTTGACTGCACACTTCAGAGAGGCCTTGGTGGCTGTAGGCTGCTGTGCTCTTGCCCTTTCCTAAACCCACAACAAAAGGACACATTGCTGGCACCTACATCTATAATACTAAAGGTCCTGTTTTAGATGCCAGTTTAAAATAACTCTTGGGATAACATGAGTGTATTTAAAGTCCCTGCAATGTGCTTAACTGAAAGAAGTTGGTGATGTGATCGACAATCATTACTAATAGGCTTAACCTATGCCAAAATTTCCGTTTGAACAGGCAGAATGCCTGTACTAAACTGACAGCTTGAAAGCCACGGAAAAGTTTGATTAACTTTCTACAGATATTTGATCAGTGGCCATGGAGGCTAAGGATCCATATACTAGGAGCTTTGTAGAAATTTCTTTCCTTCTTTTATTACATTTGCAGGCTCCTTGTACATATACAGCCTGAATAAAATAATCCTGGCAAAGATGCAACCCAACCCCTCTAATCTCCACACTCGTCTAATCTTCAGATAAAATCTTAATAGAGTTACCTCTTGTAAGACTCTTCAACTGACAATGCCACTTATGTCAACCATTTCATACTCTTATTTTATGTTGAATTAGTCTGTTCCCTAATACATTAAAATTTGTGGTTCATTCCTTTCTTCTTACCATCTCCAAGTTTAGTAGTTGTGGCTGAGGATAGTAATTAGTAATGTTGGCATATTGTTATTGTTATTAAAAAGAAATAAACATAATCTTTTGTTGCGATTTTGGTCTGAATCTCAGACCAAGAGCAAGAAAACTTTTAATTTTCTGGGACTTTAGGGGTTCTTTCATAGTGATTGTCATAAGCAGGTTATTAGATATTAAGCTATCACTATGGAATAGTGTATAAGACACAAGAGAGTTTTTCTAGTGGGGAGTTAAATTAAATACAACACCAGATACTACTGTGTGAGGTATTTAAGGCTGGTCAGGGAACAAAAATTCAGTTTTGGCAAATCACATAAAGATTTCTGGGCTAGCTTTTGTCCCACACTGGAGAAGTCTCAGATCTTTAAACCTGGTGGAATGGGAAAGTGAATCAGTATTTCCTATATCCCTGAGCTGTGAGAACCAGACTGTAAAATCCATCTCCTATAATATTAGGTTGGCATTGTCCCATCTCATTTGAGAATTGACTGGCCTGTAGGTTCTCCTGGGAGGAGAGATGTCACCATACTCCAGTAGTAGTCAAGGTTGGTGGGAGAAACCTCCTGCTTCAATTTTTCTGAGAAGCCAATCAGAAAGTTATTTAATCTTTGATTCTTCTGAATTCCAGATGAGTGTTCTCATGGCATCTTTGTCTCACATCAAAATCCTGCACACTAGTCTCAGTTTAGCTGCTGGTAAAAATTGTATTTTCAATGATGGCAGTAAAGAATTAACACAATGGCAGGCAACAAAAACTGTGTTTCCACCATGATGTATGGAAATTTGGACCTATTAACATGTATTTTCCACCATGTCAAGAAAATCTTAGCCTCTCTTCTTTTCTCCTTCCCCTTGGCTTCCCCCATCCTTAAAATTTGCAAATTTGTCTTGTGGAAAACCTCCTTGGGATTTTGTGGAAAACTGCCTAATTCAGGTAATTCTATTCTATAATTATCTTTTCAGCAGAGTTGCAAACTAGATGGGAAGCTATCCTACCAAGACAAAGATAGCAGACTAAATCTCAGTCATGCTTCTGGAATGAATCCCTGCTTAGTGACCCTCGGAGTGAAAGTGTGAGGTACAAAAAATGATGTGAAACATAAAAGGCAAAAAGTGTCTCCCACGCTGAAACTGGAGCTTCCTGAAAACCAGTGTGATTTTTGTGTGGGTGACAAAATTTACACAGTTAGAGCTTTTTGAAAGCAAATCCTTTGATAGAATTTGCTGCTGTGACTATAAGGTACATTAAACAATTCTTTAAATCTTTGAATCTAAAAATGTTATTGGACAAAGTAGAGTTATTTAGAGTTATTTATTTCTGTCAGTACCAATTTTTCTGCGCTAACTTCCTTTAAGAAATGACCTCATGACTTATATCATGTTGGACAAATGTCTTTTATTAATCAGAGATTTCTTGTTTTGAAACATTCTAGAGGTGAGAGAACTACTGTAATAATATTAAATGCCATTACATAGTACAAGCCCACAAAACCTAGTCAAGAAAAGGAAACCATTATTTAGTTAAAAGTCGGAAAAACCCACTGAATTTGCTGAATTTGCTGTGTAATAGTTACAGATCATGTATCTATTTAATTTTTATATCTCATGAGATAAGAAAATGGATCAACTATTTGCTGCTAAATTACCTCATTTTCTCAACATATAAGAATATGTAAAAAGCTTCCAATTCCTGATTTGTGAATCATGAAGAAGCTACAAGAGAAATGCTTTCTCTTAAGGCCTGTGGATTAAGCACTTCCAGTCTAAATATTCTTTGGCTCTTTGCCATTCACTGGCTTTATCAATCATTTGCACTTATACAGCACTTTGCAAACATTATTAAAGTTATGTCTTGCCTCATTCCTGTGTGAAAGGTAAATACCATGCCATATTCATTAGAAAATGTGGATAGATTTATGTAGATACTAGAGAGAACACAGTTAACCAGTAAGTTTTATACATGTTTATATTTTTCCTTCATTTTTTACTTTTGCAGAGAACAAAATTGTTGTGTCATTAATTTAACAGATGTGTTTATCTCTACAGATTGAACCCATTCTACGTTTGTAGCAATGTATATATCTACACAGTCACAGCATGATGACTCTCAATTTATGTTGGTGTAATCCATTTGAAATTATAATGCCATGACAGGCCATGTTCCTCAGCTTGTGCCTGGGACATAGTTAGCATTCCTGCAGTAACCTTCTAGAGTACCCTAATCACTCAAGAGTATTAAAGTCATGATATTGCCCATTGGAAAATGAAACATGGCTGTTAGCACAGGGCTGCTGGGTTGAAACCTGTTACTTGCTCATGTTGGCAATTTATGGGGATTGTCAGAACTGTCCATTGTTATGTTATTTAAAATATATAATAGTCTTTGAAAGATATACATAGAGAGAGTGGGAGAGCATGCTATAAACATACATGTGTATATGGAGAACATCTGCTGTACATTCAGATTTATGTTTTTCTTCATATATATTACATGACATGTTTTACTCAGAGATTGCATTCTGAAATCAGTATGTTAAAAAAGCAAGATTATTTGTTTAAGTTTATTCTTTTAAAAATATAAGAATTCCTGAAGAAGTATTCTTCCCCCTGCCCCAGAAGTGCTATTTTCTGGACTATGTTGAAAGTGGTGTGATACAAACCTCCCAGCTGAGAGAGGTGTGAAAAGCAAGAGGTGGGAACACACAATTAATGGGGTTGCACTTTCCCTTCATCCCTGCATCCCGTATTGATCCCTGCCAAGACACTGGAGCAGGCTTTTCCCTCCTGCCCCCCTGACCTCATATGCAGCCCAGCAGCCCCACAGTTGTTCCCTACAGTCCTGCTGGACACAGCTTGGTCCAGGAGCTTCCAATGGAAAGGGAGGAAGCTTAGCCTAAGTAGCTGGGGAGATGAGTCAGTGACTCTGAGGCACAGGACACACAGAGGCTTTACTTAAGGAGGCTTCCCAGTTTTTCACTTGGCTGCAGCTTTCTGCTTTTGACAAAGCTGAGGAGGCTCAGCCAAGAGCACTCATCTTCTGTAAGTTGTGGGTTTTTTTGTTGCTGTGGGTTTCTCTCTTATTCCAAGTGTGTTTGGACTGCCTCTATTATCAAGAATTTAAAAGAGTAAGTGTAAGTAAATAAGACAAGAGAAAACATCTGATGCCAGACCAAAATACTTTTGTTACAATCGTGACTGCTATATGTGACCTGCTAAATTGAATACTAAAATGGGGCCAGGTAGGTCAGAAGTCTTGTCTTGCACTTCTGGCAGCTGATTTAGAAGAAATAATGGTAACCCTTTCAGTCAAATTCACAATAACAATGCCATTAAGTAAAGGATCAAGACCTCTTTTTTTTAACCTGCCAGCAATTTATCTTGGAAGAAGTGGTAATTACTAGCCAAGATTTGAAAAGCACTGCTTATGATTTTTCCCCCCTTTGGCATTGAAAGTTTTTTTCCATCTTCTCCCCAGTAAGCTACCTCTTTAGGTAATGTATACTTTTATTATTTTTATTAGTATACATTCAGTAGCACTACTATCTGCCTGTGGCAGGTTTTTTGATGTATGTCAGTGTAGATAAGTTATCTCAATTGCTATCTACAACATAATTAATTCTCAGACAGGATTGAAAGAGAGGGCTATTTGGACCTAATATAGTTTAAGCTAAGTGCCATAATTGAGTTTTAGTGCTTGATTTATGTAAAAATATTATGAAATTATCACTAATTTCACTAAGAACAAAACATCTCTTTTCATGAGGAAAACCAAGATGTATTATTTTTAAGTCCAGCATTTTATTTTTCAGTTCTGCCAGCAAGCTTGGAAGTAGTTGATCACAGAGGTTTAGCAGTGAGTATTCTGATCTTCCTATAAAATCTGATTTCTTGCATATTTCTTGCAATATAATTAATTCCATTCTTAGCCAATAAGTGCTATTCCACATTCCCAGCTGCAAAGAAGATATTTATGATAAAGACTATCACTCTTCATGCCCTACACATAAAGTGTTTGAAAATTATTTTTTTTCCTTTTGGTGTTTATTTATTTTTTTTAAGCCAGCCACCCAGTCCACAGTGACTTTACAGACTAGACAATAGAAAGTCCACACCATTTATTTCCTGGGAGTTCCTTCCTCCTGTTCAAACACAAGACCAGGAAGCATGTACAGCAGTAAAAGATGACCTTTATAGGGTTTGTTTTGAAAGTATTTTTGAAGACAATATCCTCTCCACAGTTTTGCAGTACTTCAGGGAGCACTTTGATCTTTCTGGAAAGGAAACAATGCCAGTGAGGTTGTGTCATCTGTGCTACCAGGGCTGGGTAGATGACACAGCCCTGAAGTAAATTCCAATGGGAGGAAAAGGCAAGCTGAACAAAACACCTGACTGCTCCATGAGAAAGGAACCACTTGCCCAGCTCTTGTGTGCATAATGATAACTGGAATCTGCCAATCTATACTTTCATATCTCAAACAGGTAGGATTCTTGAGATGAAGCTGTGAGAAAACAGGGAAGTTTTCATCAGGTGTGAAGCTCATGAAGGAGAAGTAAAAGCCTTGTGAAAGGGTGCAAGTGCAGCTGTGGAGGCAGGAGACATGGAAGACTCTTCTCCCAGTATTGTTGCAGTAAGGGCAGAAGGTGTGAAGCCACAAACTTCATTAGTTCAGCTGTCTTCCTGAAGCAACCAGCAAAATCTTATTCCAGGTGTTAGAATTTGTTGTTAAATGCAGTGGCAATTACCCCATGAGTAATTATGCCAGGTATGAAAAAAAATTGTATCAAAATTGATTTTGCATCAATTTAGTGTATGGACCGTACATCCTATGAAAATAAAAGAGCAAGTACAAGGTGGGGATGACGCCAAAAGTGAGCACAGAAAGGCATGAGCACCTGCCTGTATGTGTGGTTCAATTAATCTGCCAGGAATCCAATGACATATGCTTTTATCTTTGATAAGGTATTTTATAGCTTCTCCTTGCATGTATTTCTGATAATACTTTCTTATATATTCTCCCTGGCACACCACTTTTATTATTTTCCTATCACTTTATTGACATGTGTAACATGCACTATTGTCTTGCCACCCTTTAATCACAGCACTAGAATTGGTCTTACAGCTGTTTAGTCCAGGGATAGATTTGACTCAGCTGGATGTGGATAAACTAGGAGTGGAGTTATTTTGTACAGGTATGATACAGGACATTTGATCTTAAAACTGGCTATTAACTAAAAAAATAATATTCTCTAAATGCTTGATTAGAGCTTGAGGGCTGCCTTTGCAAAGATGTGGGGGTGAAGTTGCATGAACAAATTTTATAATTGTCAACAGGATTTCAGTATTTATCTCCCCAACAGCATTTAAATAGCAACAATATTAAAAAACCCACATTCACGAATTTCATCAGAAGTGTAAAGAATAAGTTTTCAGAATTATCCTTTCTTCTGCTTCTGGATTTGGATTAATAGATGGTGGGTCATGTGCAGTGTTTTCCAAATTCAGATAGCAAACTATCATATATTTCTTTTATTTCATGACAATTGATAACTTTTAACTGGCTATATAACTTTGGAGCAGACCTGTTCCAAATAGAATCTGCATAATTCCCATGATATCACTTACGCCCTGATCTTGCAATCACACTTGCACAGATGGACTCCTGTATCCAGACCGAGCCCACATATGCCAAAGAGGCTCCAGACAATGAAGGCATTGGCTCATGGAAATCCAATTGCAAGATCAAGACCTTAATTCCCTTTAGTTTTGTCTCTTCCTAATGAGAGCTGTCAATTACTTATAGTAATTAGGTGGGCAATGGATGTTAATGGGATGAGATTTTAAATATGCTACTTCAAAATTATATGAATAAATCACACAAATTTCTTTGCCTGTCTTTTACCATATGTCCTGATTCAAATCTGTATAATTTGTTTTATATCTGTTAAAAAAGGCACATGATGTACCGGCACCACAGTTGACTTTGAAGAACTTTAAAGGTGAGGTGCAAACTTTTCAATAACAGTCACAAAAGAGATATTTTAGAAAACAACAAAATTGTTTGATTTGAAAAGAAAGTTACGGATTTGCTAGTAAGGATGCTCCATTTTGTTATTTTTTAAAAAATGTTGTTAGTACTCAGTTGTGAAACAAAATTTCTACAATAAATTGCTCTTAATTTGTATGTCAGAGTGAACAAGATTGCAAATCTTATTTTGGTTATAAAAGCATTATTGACCCCTACATTCCGTAAGTTTAAAGTTGGTGTCATTTATTAACATCAGTAGAAATCTGATGGGATATCTTTCATTTCCTCATAAGACAGATATCATGCAAATAGTTGTCAGTGAAATGAAGATTTTAATTCATTTTCCTGAATTTAATGCAACGTTATGCAAATGACACGTTATAATATGCATAGTTAGTATGCTGGGCACTGGGTGTCTCCTGTGGAGAAAACAAGCTCAAGTTAAGCAGCTACGCCTTCACACTGCAGAATGCTCAGTTGCCAGATCAGGTCAGTGCTAGAAAATTACAGGTTCCAGTATTTTAAATAGAGTCTTTGCAGAGAGCACCATTAAATAACTGCACAGATCTATTCATTTCTCCAGGCAGAGGCAATAATTGGTAACTCTTGTCATTACGCACAAACACTGTGTTCCTCCAAGAATAGCCCAGTGTGATTAGCTCTCAGAAGATTGGCTGTTCTTTTACCAACTCTCGAGTGGCTTTTCGCCTGTGCGCACTTGCAGATAAAGCCACTGTAACTGAGTGCAGCTGATGAGTCATCTCGCTGAGTTCTGTACATCTGTTCCAAAACAGTTCATTGTTTTCTTGAAAAAAAGAACAAACTTCTATTTTTAAGAAAGTCTGGGTTCACAACATTGTTATTAAGGGAAAGCTCAGGCAGACATCTCATAATCTTAGCCTGTGACATGAAGAACACTCCTGCAGCAGCCCAACAGTAATACTTAGTCTAAAACTGCTTTTTTTGACATTGTTTTTCTATCCGCTGGCTTTTCTCCCTCTTACCTAAATGCAGAATTCAAACTCTGTTTTCCTTCCTAAATCACATTTTATTTCCAGGGATTAGGGGTGATTCAAAAGTAGTTGAAAGCAGAATACAGCTGGAGTGCTCATCTAGTTCATGTGTAATAAGGACTCTTAACACTTCTGCCCATTCCCGGCCTTTGAAATGCAATATTTCAGTAGTCTATTTAGTTCACATTTCTTCAGATAACCATAGATACACACGCCTAGAAGATCAAGAGTTTAAGCTTTCATCTAAAAATAGACAACTGGGCATTTCTGCACTATTGAGGAGTCACAAAGGATGATAAAAATGTACACGAGATAAATCATGTACTGTGTCTTAAAATTATTAATTAGAGTGGATAAATTTAGATATGACTACTGGTGTACTATAACAGAATACTTATCTTGCAGCTCAGTTGGGTAGAACTTAAATGTTTCCAGTTTGTTTAATATTGACCTAGCAATCACCAGAAGAGCTGTAAGGCTTACAAATGAAATAATTTGTCTGAATTTTTGTTTAACTCTTAGACACTAATGTCAAATTTATGATTGCTAACTCAAAAGTTGGGTAGGATCAAAACTTGGGAATTGAGAATATAAACCTCATCACTCATAGAAAACTGGAGTGTAATTGATTCTTCTTTTGAGATGGGAAATAGACTTCTTGACGTCAAAAAGTTCTTTGTACTGCTCTGCAAAGATCAGACTCTCAAACACTAAACCATAACACTTTTGCATGCAGTAGGATTTTAATTTTCACAGTGAATGTATTATGAATTTATGAGGTTTTTAGGACAGTAACTGGAGCAACTTGCTTGGTAAAATGATATAAGTGAGTATACAGACAGAAGTGTTGGTGATTAACAGCATTCTTTGGAATAATAATTAAAAATCCCATGACTTTAAATGTTTTCTAAGAGATCAAACCAGGTGAAAGGGAAATGATAATGGTGGAATTGAGAACTGGTCTGAAGAGTTGAATGGCTGCCAATACCTAAATGGGGCCTACAAAAAAACTAGAGAATGACTTTTTACAAGGGTATATAGTGGTAGGACAAGAGCTAACAGCTTTAAACTGAAAGAGGGTAGGTTTTGGAAATTAGGAAAAAAATATTTACTGTGATAGACTACAAGTCCAGAAAAGTTGTGGATGCCCCATCCTTGGGAATGTTCCGGGCCAGGATGGATGGGGCTTTGAGCAACCTGGTCTAGTGGAAAGTGTCCCTGCCAATGGCAGAATGTTGGAAGTAGATGATCTTTAAGGTCACTTTCAGCCCAAACCGTTCTATGATTCTATGTTTGCATCTCTTGAAGGGAAGTGTTAATTGTTTGCAACACAGTTATAGGCATAGTGAGGAGGGGACTTTTATTCTTCCTCTTTGAAATTTAAAGTAGAAAATAATATTTTGTTTGCAATACTGCAAGAATCAGAAAAATTCCCTTTGCAAATGTCCCTTGGGCTTTCAGTTATACCTTTGCTCTGGTGCATTTAGGTACCAGAAGTGCAAGAGTCCATAACATTTCACAGGAAGAAAAGAATGGTGAACACCATCTGGATCTTCATAGTCAGATTCTTTCAAGGCAAGGATGTAATAAAATCTCAAATAAAATAAAAGCTGACCTTTTAAAACCCACTGTCTTTACAGGGAGGCCATTGAGTGTTCTTCCAGTGTTCTTACAGCTGGAAAACAACATGCTTAATTTTATTCATGGTTGAATGTCCTTGTGTTGATGTTGTCCTTTACCTTAAATAGCTGTCTATCTTGACACAGTTGTGCATTGTAACCGTGGCCCTGTATTTGCTTCATTAAGCTAGAGAGCTCAAGCTTTTTAACATTATTGTTTAACTTTTCTTCTCATAGAATTAATCTTCCTTTTTCTTCTGAAATCAGAACATGCTACTCCAGTTGATATCTTTGCAGCCCCTCTCACACAGCATTCAGTATTTTCCCAGGTTCCTTGTACAGTGAAAATGTGTAAATGTGGTGTTCATGTTGCTGCTGTTGAAAATGACAATGTAGGGCTGTTTGTTTCAGAAATTATCTCCAGGTTTTGTTTTTGTATCATAAAAACTTCAGCAGTTAAATTCTGTTTTGAAATGTAACACCTTGGCCAGCTTGACACTCCCACAGCTTTGCACAGCTGAGGGAAACAGATTGAAGTTGCAGTAAAAAATGAGCTGTTATTGGTGCCTTTCTGTCAGCAAACGGGTCTTGAACCTTGGAATTTTTCCCCTTCCTGGATTGTCTTTCACCCTTCACAGTCTAGACTTATTGACCTTGCACACTGCAAAGTTTGTATTTCTAATCTGTGTAATCTTAGGGAAAAACACCTGTTGACAGGTAAAGACACGATTAAGCCCAGCTGGGCAAGTATTCATTTATTTTATTATAGTTTCATAGGAAAACAAAACTTACATGGTCCTGTTCTGTGTGTGGCTACATGTATGGAGCATACACATATCACAGCTGTCTGCCCATTTGTTTTTCACACCTACAGAACAGCTTCTGCTTTTGTTTCCTGATTCTAACCAAATTTGACTGAAGGGTAAAGTTTAAAGATTTTGAAGTTCCAGTAGGATTTTGGGGAAGTGGGTATGGGGCTTAAAGGAGAGTATCAATTCCCTTCCAACTACGGGAAAAACTGCACTCTGAAGTCAACCACTATGAGACAACAAAGACCCTGTGATCTGCAGAAATACTTTATGAGTGCTCAGCCTTGGAAAAGTTCCAGTAATGGGTTATATCTTCTTTGATGTTCATAAGAAAACTAGTTTCCTTTTTCTTGGAGCTCAGAGACCCACTTTGCAAACTGTGTTAGAATTAAGCAAAACTGTATGTCTTAAGTATTTGACTTAAGTATTCTGCTCTCACATCATGTAGTTATGCCTCTCTTGAGTTCTTCTAAACTCTTGCTATTTGTTAGTCTGAGAGATCAATCACAATATATCTAATACTTATTCAAAATCACAATTTCCACATCTGGCTGCTTGCCTGTGCACCTGATGATTTCTCTGGAGAAACTGTATAAATTAAAGACAGAAAATGAAGGGTATTGTAGAAGTAAAAGCATTGCAAGTACACTTAAAATACTTATAGTTCAGAGGAAATAAATGTATGGTCTTTACTCTCGGAGTTTAGCTGGGGATTTATTTAAGGAGCCAGAAGAGAGCTGACAATAGCGTAAAAGGAACAGTAAAAAAAGAATCACAATTGTACAGAGTATGAACAGAGAAGTAAAAATGAATAAAACCCTCTGTCAAACTCATGAGTTTTTGTAGCTCAGGAGAATGCTGTGGCCATATCCATTCCCTCAGGCTTGGTCATTAGCAAACTTTTTACTTGTGAAAACTGTAAGATTGTATCGTGGCTATGGTAAAGTGCAAGGCACAGGACAAGGGAAGGAAGGCTTTTAGATCAGCTAGAAAGCACACATGGTGCTCTGTGTGCTAGTAATTTTTTATAAATATCTGAACTGTCATTACTGAAAACTTTCTTCTGTCAGAGCATTTCTGTATCTCTGACTTCTCCCACCACTTTTTGTGCTTTTGTTTGAGAAAGGAAAGAAAGATCAAATAAACAAACAGCTCGATCTACAAAATTTTATTTGCAACGGTGTTAATTGGGCAGGGATTTGGGGTTTTGCTCACCGGTTGTAACTCTTGCTGTCTCATGTGGTTTTGCTTCTCTTATTTTTCTTATTAAGCTCCTTTTTTTTTTTTTACTGGAACTCAGGCACTGCAAATGGTGAACTGCCTCTTATGGCTGAGCTGTATACATGAACTGAGAACTAATCTTTTAATGTTTCCTACAGAATTAAAAGCTATTGTAGAGGAATTTTCTTTTTCTAGTACATGTACCCATCCTGCAGAAGTCTTCCTCTGTAAACATACTATTCCATAAAATCTCTCTCTCCCACCCCTATACACCCCCTATCCCTGTTATCTACATATTTTCTTAAAATCTTCATCAAATGTAGAATCACCCTGGAATCAGAACACAAAAAACAAGAAGTGACAGACACTTTTGACAGACAATTGTTTATCTATTTAGCAATAAATCATCCTTTTATTACCTTCCCAAGAACACTTCTTGGTCCCAAAAGGAGACTGGAACAGAATATCACTCACATACACTTGTCTGATTTGTTTTTGTTGTTGAATAAGGAGTGATCTGTTATGGTGCCAGTGAAACAACTTCAGCAGGAATTGTGTTCTCAGTTGCAGGAATGAAGCAGGGAAAGAAGCTTCATGTTTTGCATGGTCTTGTCCTTGCATGAAAAAGAGAGCTGCCTATTATAAAGCAGTGTCAAGTCTAAAATTAGCTGGGACTTGGAAGAAAAAGAAAGCTTTGCTTCCTGCATTATTGCATCAGTGAACCACTGCATGGCCTGTATTTGTTTGCTTAACAGTCTTACCTTTACATGATTAGTTTCTGTTCTTTCAGCTGCAATAATGTTATTTTGGTTTATGAATCAAATCAGCAGACATCAGATTAAGATGACAGAAAATTGGCTTCTAAAAAAGTTGTTCTTTCCCCTCTCAGTCTTCAAAACTCATCCCTACTTCTCATATTCAGGATAACACTATTGTGTCCTTTGTCTGAGGTTCTGATAGGCATTTATTGCCTGGTTGAACAAAAAGTGAGAACTCTTCTACAGCCCCTAATGGTATTCTGGTATCTACTTTTGTGATGTCTTCGATTTCCATGTGAATCTCAGCTAGTGATGAGCTATGTGTCTTCTCACAGCTTGTGCCCAGCCCATGGGAACATGATATTGGACACCAGTGTGATACTAAGAGTCAGTAATGTGAATATATTTCTGTTGCTGTTCCAATTGCATTTGTCAAATCAGTATCTAGTAGATACTGTGAAAATTCCAGTAGTTGAAGTGATACTATCAACATTAGTTTTATGCTCAAAACCAAATTTATAAATATTCTTGGATATATCAGTTAGATGGATGCTACTCTTACAGTTTATTGGAAACAGTTTGTGTAGATACAGAGCTTTACAACTCCTCTATCA
Organism: Entomyzon cyanotis; assembly: GCA_024500445.1. Taxonomy (NCBI): domain Eukaryota; kingdom Metazoa; phylum Chordata; class Aves; order Passeriformes; family Meliphagidae; genus Entomyzon; species Entomyzon cyanotis. The sequence continues at coordinate 12,418,337 of JAKEPQ010000871.1, forward strand.
GCCAGAAAAGGTGCTGACAAGGAAGGCTGAGCTTTTTGAGAGGTAACAATATTGGGATTTGTTCAGCTTCCAACTGGAGAAGGTCTATTTGCACACAGAATTCATTACAGAGAGGTCTGCACAAACAGCAGCCCTGTTTGGAAATCTGTCAATGCACAGGCATTTATAGAAATGCCTGGTTTCCCTTACAGACTGGAGTGGAACAGAGTAACTAATCCATCAATTCCATTTGAACTTTGACGTTGGGCACCATTATCAGGCTCCATGGAAAATATGTGTTCAGCTATGGGAAAGAAATGACTCATCTTAACGCCTTCTTGGATGTGGAAAGCATAGTAAAAATCTGATGTTTGAACAAAGTATTTTCCATCAGAAAACTGAGAGTCTTGCAAGAAAGAGGAACTCTCAGATTTAGCAAATCCTGGTTTTGTTACTGAGTACATACACACAAGTGCATGCACGTGTAGGCAGAGCTTGTAGGCAATGGATACCTTACTCTTTTATAAACTGAGATTTCTGAACTATCAGCTAGCTGTGACCTGATGTCTAGCTGGGGGTTTGACACTGGGGAGAAAAACATTCAGCATATCTGATTAGAAACTTGCTGTAGATTGCAAAGCATGTTTCAATTATTCTCTCTAAAAGAAAATCACTTCACAAGGCAGTCCTCCTTTAATACATAAAATTTTATGGGGTAAAATATTCTGACTCTGAGACTACTTATCAAACACACCTTAAGAGTTTTGTTATTGAAAGTGCACAGAGTTTATGCTTATATAACTCAGTAATTGCAAGTACGTAAATATCCTGGAAGACTGTGCCTCATTTTAGGAAGAAATTTAACCTCCAGATTGTCCAACTTGCTCCCAGATTTAAAGATTTCAGATGCTTCAGAATTGCACAATGATTATAACTGTGATTTATTTTAACTTTGACAATTCATGTAAGAATAAGTAAAAAAAGGTATTTTGTCCTTCCAGATGTTCTGTTCTGTCCCACATCAGGTTGCTTCAAGTGCCACATCTGCTCACTGCTCTCCCAGCTACAGTTCCTGCCCCAGACTCCTGAGGTCTCCCTTGCTCCCTGTCCTGGCTTCCCTTCAGACCCTGTCCCAGGCCCTTCCTGTCAGTGTCATTTACACATCAACTTTGTCCTGGGGTGTATTTTTCAGTCACCAGGGTAGGTGAAGGAAGCTCATGGTGGAAAGAAAAGTGCAGGCTGTCTGTTGTGGCTCCTCATCTCCCCAGTGAGAGCTGCAGGTGCCAGTGAAGGAGTGAGGAAAGAGCTTTGCTTCTCTTTTGGAATGAACTCTCAATCACTGGAGGGAGGGGTTTTCATCCAGGATACCAGAGCTGCTTATTTCTCCAGGTATCAAGGTTTAGCTTCCATCAAACAATTTTTATATTCCCACATGACTCCTAAAAAGTTAATAGTGGGCAGCCTTTTAAGTGAAGGATTTAGGTGTTCTGGAAAATGTTGTAGCAATATTTCCCAGCTGAAATAAGAAGTCATTTGTGTTGAATATTTCCCTTTTTCTAAGGCTTGGGAAAGGTTTTGAATTGACAGCCTTTTACCAACCTAATAATGCTGTGCCCACAGATGGACAGTTTGATTTGTCAGCTCAGATCCTGTAGAGAGTGAAGGGATGACAGCAAGGCAATGGGTGGTGCTATCCTGGAAGCCAAGAGCAGAGCAGGGCATGTCTCCTCCCAGCAGGTGTATCCATGCAGAGAGCAGGTAAAAGGAGATTCCTGTCCTGCCTTTGCTGCTGTGGGGTGCAGTCACACCCTGCTTTAACACCAGTGAGTCCCAGTGCTTCATTAAAATCAACAAGATTTGCAAGACTTTTTTTTTAAGATGTGCTTAAACCCAGCAATAACATTAGTGCTAATATTGAGACTTAAATAGTCAGTCTTACAACAATCAAACATGGATTAACTATACTTAACTCTGCAGGAACATTTAGATCTTTAGATCAAAATGAAATACATGAGAATAAATCTGTTGCAACATTTATTTTGATCCCAGAAAGATCTTGGAATGAGTGGGAAGCTTATTCTTATTTCTGCATAGTGCAGAAGAATTGATTTTTCTATGGGTGATAATTGAAAAGGTGTTAGCAGTAGTCTGAAAGGTCACAGACCAATAGTAATATCTTAGAGAAAATCAAGCTGATGTTCTATGAGTTCATTCCTTTCTACTTTAAAGGATATATTTAATAGCATGATGTTCCTGAACATTTAGCAAGTACATGTTTTGATTCCATTTACTCAGGTTTATAGTTAAACATATCCATTTACACTTACTGCTTTAAACACAGCAGGATGGAAGCACTATTCATTTTACCCATCTTAAGTTTTTGCATTTATTTTCATCTTTTCCCACTGTGCTAAGATCCTCAGAAACATTAACATTTTTGATGCTGTAATGTAAATGAAACACCTCAACATCATGTTGTAAGTCAGTATTTCTCTCCCCAACCTCCACAGTACTTTGGCTTCCTCCCCACCCTATTAGCTTAACTCACACCCCCAGCATTGCACAGATTTTATCAGTGGTGTTTAAATACACTACTGTTACTGAGGGGTTAAGCAGGTAGGATGATTGCACTAATAAAAATTGATAAGTAGTCAGGTTATCCTTCCTAATTTATTGCCATGGCAACAGACAGCACATGTGGCTTGTTGCTGAAGAACAGAATGCTAATAATCAAATGTCTCTTACCCAAATGAATATATAACACAGCTTACTAATACAGTGCCTTGACATTGTATACATTGCTGAACAACAGCATGCATTAATTCTGCATCTAAGTTACTTGATGCATATGCTCTGGAAAATGAAAAAGCACGTCTGCTACATCAAAGCTGTTCATTAAAATAATGTATTTTAAATAGTATATACAGTGAAAGATCCAATTCTCCAACACTTATCTTGTTTATTTCAGTAGGTGGTTGGTATACTAGGAAAATGAAGTAATGCGTAGTCATTGTGAGATGACATAAAAATAACCAACACAGCATAGGAGTTCAATTAAGCAATAATCTCAGGGAAAAAATGGTCATTACTAGCAGTTAATGGTTGGTTTGTTAGTTAATGGCCCAAGGCAAAGCTGAGAGCAGTTAAACCTCTAACAAACTGGTTGTGAATTATGGCCACAATTGTTTTGCTGGGGATTTTCCCCCCATTATCACAGTTTATGACAGAAATAATGTATTTTTAAAGACAGTAGTTTTTACACAGGATGTTAACTGGAAATGTGTTGTTTCAAGGAAATAAACAATTTTCTACCCAAAAGGAACAGAAACATGCACTTTAGATACATATGTAGTATATGCGTTATACATGTATTTAATATTAACTATAAAAACTATGCTATACACACATGTAATATATTAGAGACTGTGTATGAGAGTAATTGTCACTTTGGAAATTTCTGTATCATTGAAAATCCACAGAGTTTATCTGTATGTACATACACATGTATATCCAGGCCCATATATGTATGGACGTTCTCTGTGTTTACTTTATCAACACACAGAGGTACACATGACTTAGGCCTTTTTACCAATGTCCTCTCTTCATGCTTCAGCCAACTGATACGGAGAAGAAAGGACACAAGAAAAATCTTTCAAAGTTGGCAAATCAGGTCATCCCACTCATCCCAGTGTTTTACAAACATAAAGCCTCTAGTTTGTCTGAAATCATCAATACCATCATTGTTTCTTATCCTGAGATCTTCTACCACACTCTTTTGTTTTGCACATAATCTCAGAATTAATTTCTTTACAAAGTCTTCCTTTCTCTTAAAGGCCACAGGATTTGCTATAACAGGAACAAGCTATGGGCTCAGACTTAGGAGGCTTGAAACAGTTATGCTGGGGAATATAATATTGCGTCGATTTTAACCTAAAGTTTTGTCACATCAAAATGGTTATTTTGCACATGAAAATTGTTGGGATGCAAGTGTAGTCTACTTCCAGAAAGCAAAAGGGTGATGGGGTTTTAATCAACTTCCTGGAGATTTAAAAGTATCTTGATAAACTGAAATGGTTGGTGAAAATTGCCAGGATGTTACAGTAAAATAGCTTTACAATGAATCTGAGGTGAGGCAATTTCAGATAAGACAGGAAACCATAAAACTGCCATGAACATAAAGCAAACTATATTTACAGTATGAGTGCCATATATTCATTCTGAAAATTTTCATGATTACCCTTCAGTGTTAGATCATTTATTTAGATGCTGGTGAAGGTAGGATGCTAATTCTAGGAATGGTGAATTTAGACTAGATTGCATTCTGGTGCCAGCTATTTTCATACTCATAAAATAATTTTAAGTTGGATATGACAAAAAAAAAAAAAAAAAAAAAAAGAGTAAAGAAGACTTTCTTCCCAGGATTTCCCAAGAGCTAAAGTTTCCCCTAAGATGCTCAAAGGATGGAAATTTATATAGGAACTTCAAAACTATTTTTCACTTTTGAAAAGTGTTCTTAAACATACATAAATATATATTAAAAAGGTCTTAATTTTTGACAAAATTGAAGAAATGAATGGACAATCTTCAAATATGCCTATACACTGCCTCAACATTGCTTTATTTTTCCGATTTTTTTTTCAAAGGACTCTTAGCACTGTACAATAAAAGAAGAGAACTGCAAGACTGCATAGTCTCTTTGTAGCCTAGGCTCATTTCTGAAAACTGGCAATATTCTGTCCTCCCTGCTGTCCAGCAGAGTTTTCAACTTGTGCTTTAAGATACTTTTCTTCCTTTCTTATAACGTACTTGAGACCCACCAGTGAGAGCTGCTTCTCTGAACAGGTGCTACTGGGATTGCAAAGGAAGATGCTATTGTGCAGGATCTCTTTCAAGTCTGAAAAACAAGTAATTGAACTATGAGACAGTGGGAGGGTGGCAGAGGTGGGAGGAAAGGCTCCTTTTTTCAAGGAATACTGAATACTGTTATAAATACTTGTAGTAAGGAAAGAATTCAAAGATCCTCAGAGATGCCAAACAACTTTTATAGATCAACTTGATGTACCATGAGGAAAAAGGCAGGACCACTGGGCTGAATCTCAGAGCCAGGTAGGCATGCTTAAAGGATCAGACCAAGAAAACACTATTTCTAACATTTCCTGTAAGAACAAAAGGCACCGCTATGCATTCATGTTACATGAAGCTTTACACTGGGCTCAAAACGTTAGAAACTACAATAGTTTAACTACTTGAAAATGTTAGAGGAAATATTGCCTGTAAGCCCAGAGGTCTATTATCTTTGACAATTACCTGTACTCTTCATCCAGTAGCAGTCTAGCTCTTCATCTTTTTAAAATTATTGAGGTTAGGTCTGACCCACTGCTAATTTTTCTATACTTTTTCATTTTTTCAGAAGAGTATTAGGAATTCTAGTATCATCACTTAACACAGGTTTGGTTTTAGCATCTATGGACTAAAAGGACAGAAAATATTTAGTTGTAGTGACAGATGACTCATGCAGAAAGGTCTACAAAATATGGCCTAAAAGAGCAGTGCCTTCCTCAGTAGAGAATCCTCGGGAAGATCTGTATCCATGTTCATAGTGGTTTTTGTGTAGGAAATCAATATTACGAAATTTACAGACTGAAATGTCTTCACTTATGGTTTTCTGACACTGGACTTACAAATCATCACAGTAAAGAGCTGCAATTATAAAATGTCTGTTAGCTACCTCAGGGCTGTCTATATCAACAGGAAAGGGTGAGACTGAGGTGTTTTATCAGCTCTTAGTAAGTTTTATAAATTCCTGATTCACTTACCTGGAAAACCTTTCCTCAAAAATTCTTAGATGATAGGGCCTTTCTCAGAAAATGGGTAGTGGATAAAAGAAATTTAGATTATGTGGACTGAACTGCACCAAGTCTAAAGTGAACTTTGTAGTTAAGTGGACACTTAATACCACTTAAGTGGCTTTTGGATTTAGGAACTCTGAGTCAGTGATATAATCTATTTTCAGTGTTACTTAGCTGTCAAGGGATAAATCCATGAGGATGGAGGTATTACAAGGATGAGTACCTAAAACAACACCGGACTCTGCAAGTTCTCCACAATGTATAGAAAGAGCTCAGTGTTTAAAAGGGAATACAGAAAGCCAGATAATTAAGGTGATCACTACTGATGCGATCCTCCAACTGTAAATGAGTGTGTGGAACCTCTCCTGATATAAGAAAAGCAAGCTAGAACAGTAGGGGTTTTTTTGGCTTTTTTTTTGTTTGTTTGTTTTGGTTCTTTTTTTCACGTAAAACAACATACAAGAAAATCTAATGCTGTTAGAGTGTTCTTGTGAGATGTTAAAAGATCCAGGTTTAGTCACCTCTTTGAAAATGACTTCTTTACTCGTGAGGCTGACTGGTCATATTAATGGTTTCATTATAGTGTCTGCTAGATGTCACATCTCAGAGGTTAAACTAGTACAAATGAGATCTTTCACAATCCAGATGAGCACTCTAACCATTGAATTGTTGACTAAAAGCAGACAGTGGGTTTCAAAGTTATCTTAGTTCTCCTCTGTGTAAGGCTTAAAACCTCAAAACCAACAACCACTTCTGACTTTGCTGTAAAAATGGAATTGGAAGACATCTAGGTAACAACATCCCCAGAAACTTGGATTTCAAGAAATTTTACAGGCTTAGACACCTAATGTATCATTTTGAGCACTGAGCCCTTGTCTTTATACAGCTCCAGGGCTTTGCTGTACAAAGATAAAATAAAAAGGCATTCCTACATCCTGGATTGATACATGTGGTGCTCTATATAGTTCTACTTTTCTGTATATAAAATGATAGCTAGAGATATTTTTTGACAATATTCAAGCACTAATTAGATGACTTCTCATTTTCAGTCACACTGAGCAATTACAAAAAATCTAAAGTCACTGAACAATGAGTGCACAGGACCACTGAAAAATCACTCCCTTAGTGTTTGCAAAGCACTTTCATGGCTAAAGATGCTGCATAAGTGTTCAGTATTATTAGAGCTGTGAGTACCTTATGTTGCTTCAGTTGTTTCAGATCATGTCTAATCAGGATTTTTCAAATAATTCCCCTCTGTGTCTGGAGAGGAAATTAAATCCAAAAGTCTTCTGTACATCTGAAAGTATTTTGTGTTAGAGTTTGAGAGAAGCTAGAGTCAGACATGAGGACAGGGTGAGGAGGGGGGATTGTATTTGTCAGGAGACAGCAGCCTTAGGCAGTGAACTGTTTGTTCAAACAGTGGTGAGAAATTGGAGCAGAGAGTGAGAGTCATATATACAGAAAGTATCAAAATAGGGGAAAAAGACAGAAACAGAGACAGAAACATGACTCCGTAAATCAGCAGGGATGGGTAATAAAGAGGAAACTGAGGAAACAGAATAGTGGAGGATGGAAGGGGAATAGGGCTTTGCAATGGGGGGCCAGGTAGGTGCTGAGGAGAAATGAAGCAATCAGATATCATTACAGAACTGACTGCATGACCTTAATTTTGCCCTCTTGTGCATGCACACTGCAAGTCTATCTTTCATTATGTAATCTCCTGCTATTTTTTGCCCAGGATGGGCTGTGTCTCAGGGACGACTCAGAGCTGTGCAGCAGAGGAGAGAGAGGCTGTGCAGAATCGGCTGCAGGGAGAGATGCTGCTCCTGGAAGTGGGGCTGGACTGAGAGCTGCTCCTAAGGTACCTTAAAAGATGTAAAACAACATCTTTTAAACATGATCCTGAGTGTCAGCAATGAGCATTTCAGACCAAAGCCTGTGAATGCTTTCTGAGAATACACTTGGAGATGTAAGAGCTATGGGGCCTTGGGCTTCTTGATAGAGTAAAAAGCATTTTAAACCCAGACTGCTCTGAAATTCACAGATCAGAGAAATTCAGAGGTTGCTACTCAGAGCTGGGTTTCAGTATCCTTCAGAGTGCAACAACATGACACCCAATGTCAGACATTAGCAGAAGAGGATAGGAGTGAATTTTGAATGATTTCCAGTCAGCATATATAATGTCCATATACCATACAAAGATGTTTTGAGATTTATTTTAAATGCTTTATGAAATATAGATAAGCAGTGATTCTGGGTATACCTTGGAGAAGTGGGGAGAGAAAGGCAACGATACTTTTCTCATGTAGACCTGCTTTGTATCAGGTGATAGTATTTGCCTCAAGATTTTTCATAATCATCCTCATTTCCTTCTGGCAGTTCATATGCCTTTCTGCCTTATTCAGATCCCTCTTTTTCCAAATTATTGTAGAGAATTTCTACCTTTCTTCCCATTGCCCAGGAGCTGCAGGTACAGTGTTGGACTCCTGATACAAGACAGATATTCTCAATTCTTCTGTTCAAGGAAATGGCAGCCCTGGGGTTTTGGGCAACCAGAATTGGAAGGAAAGCTCTGCTTCACCCCTACACTCTAGATTGCAAGGTACACAGTTTGGGTTGAATTGTCAAATAATTATTTGCCAGACAATTATTTGCCAGATTTAGGTGCTGAAAGTGGTTGTCAGAAAGTGGTTGAAAAATAATATGAGAAAAAATGTAGCCTCTTGAAGGCACCTGCAATTGTTAAAATTCAACAAATTTTTGATCAATTGCAGAAAATATCTTGTAGCAGGAAGAGGGTGATATCAATTCCACTATAATTACTAAGTTGCATAGCAATGAGCAGATGTAAATACACTGGTGAACATGATATAGCATCTACACTATATAGGAAAACAGAAACTGTCATACTCAGTGCAGAAGTTAACAGCTAGTTTCTCCCAGAAGATGAGCAGATATTATTAGCCAAGATTTTTGAGCGGTTTTGACAGTCTCCTACAGTATATTTTTTCTTTAACTAGGAAAAACATTCATTCACCTTTTAAAGATGTAGTATGTTTAAGGCTAAGCTGTAATTAATAAATGCATTGATTTTGTGGTAGGAATTGAATGCTTCAAAACCAAAACTGTGAGATGGGACAGGGGAAAAGTTGTGATTTTACAGGAGAATGAAAATAGCTGTGGCATTAAATTTGGAGGCTAGATAAGGAGAGAGAAAAAAGATGATGAATCTTGGAGAACAGCTGGCACCAGGTGGGACTTGCTGGATGAGTTTTGACATTGGGAGACTGAGACTGGGAAATGATAGAGAAAGGAAAACAAGTGATGAAGGCAGTTCTGGAGAGCAGGAGGTCAGGGTTGGAAGCTATGAGGCAGATAGGCTTATCTGCTGGAAGGAATACACAAGCTGTAAAACACGCCTTCAAAATAACATTAAGGTAGCAAAATAGCACAATGAAAAGCTGTAAGGTACAGATTAAACCAGTGCAAATGCAATTTGTTGTGGAAGTAACTCCCTAGGAGCTCTGCCACGTGCAGAAGTCCTCTGGGACTATGAGCAGGAGCTCTGGGGAAATCACAGCCTTTGGGGGTGGTCACATAAGCAGCCTCTTCTCTTATGATTTGAACAGTGCATGTATTTCACCTCTTACCTTCACCTCTCTTCTTTGAGTGGAGTCCAATCTCTTGCTCAGGTGATGAGGTTATACTCATCTCTCATACATAAGAGAAAGAAATTAGAGAAACCCTTTTTTACCCTTCTTTAGTGGATGTGTGTGTGTCACAGCCTCAGTGCTTAAATTAATCCTCTGCCAATTCTCTGATCCAGTGGCCTATCCTTGTAAGGGAAATCCCTGTTCAACTATTAGCTTGTACTGGAATCATTCAGTTGATTTCAGCGGCAAAGTAAGAGCATGGTCTGGTTGAGAACATTTTAGTGGATGCTGAAAAATGTGGAAGCAGCTAATGTGCTCTGAAGGAGAGGTTTTACTGTGTAGAGCTTTTATTCTGGAATAGTTAACAGTGGCTTTGTCTGGGTTGAGGCAAAGAAAAGGGTGTGTCTCTGCTGCTATTTGAAGTCCCCAGTCTCTATTTGCAGATGGTACAGAGAGTGAAAGGTGACCAAGAGAGTGTCCCCTGAATATGCAGAAGCTGGGAAGGCCAACAGTCTTGTTTCCATTGATATTCTAGGCAATATAACCAGGTGAAAAGGCATGAGAGTACCACAGCATTTTGTGCATACAACATTCATGCAGCCACTGTTTCAATGCCTATATTGCCTGTTGTATGTATATCTCATCTACACCAGGTATCACCTGGGTTGAAAAAGCAGGATGCTATTTGGCTTTAACAAATTTAGATCACTGCTTTACATTTTTTTTTTTTTTTTTAAGAATAAATTACTGTTACATTTGACTGAGAAAACCAAGAACAGCCTTGTGATACAACATTATGAGAAAGCAGGCTTCAGATTAATTAGAATGGGGAGAAATCTGAAGAGAAAAAGTAATCCCAAGGACAAAGCTATTCATATGAAGAGGTCTTTTGTTTTCAACTTCTGATTTAATGAATTGATAAATCTCTTGTTATTGGTAAGACTGTATAAATGAGAACGAAAAGAGAACCCATCCCACAGACTCAGCCCTACCTACTGCCTAAAATAATAAAAAGAAAAAAAGGAAGAAAAAAATAAAGCCTCTAAAGAGAAGAAATAGAGCCTTGTGCAAAGGTGTGCTCAGAAGCTCTGTTGTTTTTTCTTTGATTTTTCCTAGGCAGAATTAATCTTCTGAAATGCAAGTAAATCTTCAAAAGGGGATTTTTCCTTTGGAATGCAAATGGTTATAGTGATGCTTCTCATACCACTGAGGGAATACAAAAATGTTGCTGCACACTGATCCAACTATTTCCATTTACAGCAATCAAATACTCATAGACTTCTTCACAACCCCTTGTGAAACAAATAAACATTGGAATTGGAGTTTTACTACTAGGAACAACGAGACAAAGTTTACAATCCATGACCTGCCAGTCACTGGTGAATGTGTTCAGTTTCTGCTCAGACCTACTCTTGGGCTGTTAGTGAAGTGCTTACAGCTGTTTAAATTTCCTTTTGTGGGGTTTGATCTTTGATCTTCCCTATGGTCTGCTAACACTCTGTAGGAACAGAGTCTTAACATGCTTTTAGTCCATCTCTAGATGCATATTTTAGAGTCAGAAGTAGCCTCCTTTGTCTGCCTGAAGGTATCCTGAGGTTGTCTTTTCCTAGGCACAATGTTTTGTGAGATTTTTTGGGTTGGCTCCACACACCCCAGCAATATGAGTGACAAGACCAGGGTTCCCAAGTTCATGCTCAGGTATATGCTTGAGCTTTCTCTTTCTCAGTGAAAACACAGTTTTGTAGTATTGGGGCTGAGTCTTATATTTCCTAGGTCCTAGTAGCCTCCCTTTGCTACATAAATTAATGCCCATCTTTCTGATGAACTTCTGGAGGGACTGGAGACCATCCCTGTGGGGAGAGGTTTTGTCTGAGTTTTATTTGTGTATGCCAAGGTTTGAGGCACTACTGCCAGTGATAAATATGTCCATTTCAAAGTGAGAAGATGCAGGAATATCTGCTGAGATATATGTATCCGTTGTACGAAATTAATGCTGTGGAAGAACTGATTCACACATCATGTTTGTGCCTGTAGTTTAAATTAGGGAATAGTTTTCATAATTTTTTTTGGGTGCAATGCGAGAAGAAATCAGGCTTTTTGGGAGAAGTTTGTTATTCAGAAGATGTCAATCTTCTGGCACTTAAATCTTCTCATATATAGCTAATAATGAACTGCTGGATCTTTTTCAAGCTAGAAACATTTCTGACCTTAGAAACAGCAGTCTAATAATATTGCCTGTAAATGTAGTTATTGAAATAAATGTTTTGTTAAACCTGTAAGTGGGAGAAAAGTTCATGTTTTATTGATCTGTTCACTCTGTTTTGAACTTAGTGGTTTGGTACTAACCTTTTATGCAGATATTGATTATTTAGTAGAACAAGGAGCAAAAAATTGTGGGGGTAGTGGGAGTTTGACAGGCAGGGTTGTTTAAATTTGATAAAATACCCACTGAGAAACTCTGAGAGGCCTTATTCAATGGAAAGACCAGGCATATTTACATGGAAATGCATATGATTGTGATTCATTTGATATAATAAAATTTTGTGAATGATAATTTATTAGAAAGGGAATAACTTATGGCAATAGAGATACAAACTGGAAGCAGAAATCCCTTTTGGTCTACAAAAAAGTATGCTAACTATTTCAAAATATACTAAAATTTAAAAATATTTAATGAGAGCCAATATCTAAAGATTGTTATCAAAATTTAACAAGTTTTTTCCCCTTTTTTCATCTGTCCTATCTTTAATTGTACTGTTCTGAATACCAGCCAAGTTGCTGAGTTTTCAGGTCTAACCCTCCAATTTTTATAATGTTCATATGTGAGGAGAAGTATTGATTTCATTATTTATCATCTGATTTTATTAAAGTGTAGAGTAAGTCAACATAGAATGAATCTAGAATTCACTGCCACAAGATGCCACCAGCCTCAGTGGGATTCAAAGAGTGTTTATGCATTTAAACACATGATGAGAACTTCTGTAGTTTCATTTCTCATAAGAATGATCCTATGATCACACTTCCTTTTCCTTAAAAGATAAAACATGTCCCCTAAATTTCAAAGGAGAGACCCGGCTTGCATTGTGAAGACATTTGTCCTGCAGGGACATTAATCCTCCTCTTGATTTCTCACATTTTTCTTTGAAAGACCACAGATTAAATACTGGATTTGATATATCACCAGTGTGATAAGGAAATGAAAATTACTGCGCAGGCTCTTTTCATTTCAGTTTGGATTCTTTGTTTTACTTTTGTTCCTGCTGGTTTTGTTTCTGACAAGATTTCACAGTGGTGTGTATTGAATCCTAATGTTATCAGTGCAAATCTGTAACTCCAAACTCAATACTCCAGATTACACTAATTTTTGGAGCTGAATAATTTGTACTTATCTTTTACAGGTTACATTGCAGTACTTAATGAAAAATATCAGGTCTCACATATACCATGGCATCAGGGAAGGATTCAGTACTACTGTGCAGTACTGAATATGGAGATCCAGTGGTGAAATCTGAGATTTCCCACTTTTGCAGGATCTGATTTTCCATGCCATTTTTTCGGTATAGATGAAGTTTTACATGTGGGAGGTAAGGCACCATATTTGAACTCAGATTAATCATATTCTATAAAAGCTTAGTCAGAGAACAATGATGTAGATATCTGAATTATGTTATGGAACATCGTAGTAAATACACCAGTAATAAATTTAGGAGGAAAGGTCCTTGTCAATGTGAAAGTATAAGAATTATCTTTCTCTTTTCCATTTTTTTGTCTCTTTTTCTTGACAAGGTTTTTCACTATGGGCCAAATGCTGCTTTCCTGCATGTGGTTAGGTGTACAATAAACTGATTGCTATCATTCCTTTATTTGATGGCACAAACATCCACTAGAGAAGTCAGAGTTCCCAGCTGTACGTTTTCTCCTTGATAAAAACATATCCATCTTGCTCCTTTATGTAATAGGTGCTGCAGTTTTCTCTGCTTCTTTACCAATGAGTTTTCCCCTATATTTTCTTTTTCCTGTCATTTCTAGAACAGACACCACTCCCTATATAATATCCCTAGAGCTAGTATGAAATCATCTGAAAAAATAAATGTTATCATGTTATCCATGATGATTTTTTTGCTCTAGACATAGGTGAGCTGCATTATGCCAGGGAACAGTACTGTGAAGAGCTACCAGCAGAGGACATCCCTTCCAGAATTTCAAGGTTGGGTTGCATAACGCAGCTGATCCACCCCTTTCTTTCTGCTTTGCACTTATGAGAGTGGTTTGTGGGAGAATGGAATTGTAGCATTCCCCACAGCTGTGTGTGCATCCTTGCATCTTTTCTCCTCCTGTTTAGGGAGCAAGCTGCAACTATGAATTGCCTCACAGGCTTGTTCCTGACTACCTAGAACAGACAAGCCTCTTGTGGTCATATGCTGATGAGGAAGGAATGGTTATGAAGCTAATGCTGAATTAAACAAATTCCAGTAATTGAAAATCAATATTTTTCTCAAGCTGCCATCTGCAGGTGTTTAGCTGCAGAACACTGATGCACTTGCTGAGCCTTACGCATGAGATGCTGAGACACTGCTGGGAATTAATTGGTGAATTAATTAGAATAAAAAATGAGCAAACAGAATGTGGTTCAGGAAACAGGTCTTTCTGTGTGGATATTTTCACCATAGGAGACTCCCTTTACCCTGCCGAGCTCATGGTATCAATCCATAATCCCGGGGTAGGAAAGTTCAGAGCAGGCAGTCCTCTGAAATAGCTGTCAGCACTTTACTTAAACATTGAAGACTGTCATAACCTAATCCTTTGCTTGTATAGCATGGTTGCCTTTCAGGCATACTGAATAAAGTTAAGAGTCACTTACATGAAAGAAGTAGATGGTTCTATAAAGCATAAATACCTTTAAATTCCATTTTTAAATTCCCTTGCAGCTGGTTTACATTTCTTTGTAGAAGACAAAAGTAAAAATGTATTTATCATTTTGTCAGATACTTCTGAGAATGATAGCATTACAACTGCAGGTGTGCAGATGCCGATTATGTCTTTTGTAGGCTAGATAAAGGAATGGAAATAGTGTGATGTTTGTAAATATTTATTGCAGCTAAATTCAATTTCTTTACCAAGTTACTCATCCAGACTAACAGGCATATTTATAGTCTGTGGAAAAGAGGCCTTCTTTTTTTCCCATCTCCTATCATTCACATGCTTCATCTGTTCCACTTCCTTTTCCAGCATCTGCTTGTCACCTACTCTTACTGGATCCTGAGCTACAGATCTGACTGCTGTCTGCAGGATTCAGTAAGGCTCTCTTGCAGCCTTCGGTGTCATGCCCTGCTCTGCCTCTTCCAGGATGTACTTCATACCCTATAAGCAGGGAGGAATCAGCAGGGTGAGGTAAAGCTGGCACCAAAAGTCTGCTTGCAATAGATGAAAAAGTTTCACAATTCCCCAGTACCGTAAGTAACTCAAGCTTATGTTTGTGTAAACAACAGAAAAAGTCTTTGGAGGTACTTTAAATGCTGTTTGTTAACCAAATGACTGAAAGACCCAGGTTGAGAGCACAAACTGAATAAGGAGAAGAGGTTAGTACAATATAGTAGCAATAAACATGTAATAATGCACCTCAGTTCAGTGGTGTCAAAGATTTTAGAAAGGCAGAAAAGAATGGAGGAGTAACAAAGATGAGAATATAGAAGATTATTTGGCAAAAGGAAGAAAATTCTCAGCAATATTTACAAAGATCTTTTTGCCCTCATCCCTGAAAATATAAAGCCTCCTAATTGTCCTAGCTGGCATGTGGACTACAGAAAATCATTCCTTGGGGAGCAGCCTTTAGTTACCTTACATCCAAAATCAGAAGAGAGAAAAAAGAGCTACTATGGAAGAAGAGGGGAAAATAAATTAACTCGGGGGATTATTTCTAGGCAAAGAGTATCCTCGAGCACATAAATCATCTGTTCTTTCTTGGCTGTATTAGTAAGTGCACACATACACTTCTGGAGCTTGTCACTGCATTAAATTTCAGCAGAGGGAATATCAGACAAGTCAAGAAGACCTGTGTAGGATAGGAGCTATGGAAAAGAAACATTTTACCATATGTTAAAATTGATTCATAAAGATACTAAAATTAGATCCTCAAAATCCTGTGCTTAGCTCAGCACTGGCTATCTGACATACTTGGAGAGAGACTGAGTGTGATAGGCAACTCACCGCTGAAGACCCGAGATATCTGGATGGTGTATGCATTGTGCATGAACTTAGCTATAGCAACCTCTGAGATTGCTCTGCAACTGCACAGAGTCTGCAGATGCTGTCTCCAGCTGCAAGCATTGCTTGGAAGAATCAGAGGCTGGGACATCTAATGCCCCATTTGAGCAAGGCTCATCCTAATCAGCGAGGCAAGACTTTGTGAATAGCCATTGCCAAATCTAGGAAAGAGAGAAAAGATCTGAACTTGTGTTAACAGATAGCACAGAAATATCTGGCAGGTCCTGGGCATTTTTCCCCAAAAGCCAACACAGCCCAAAATTGGTCAATTGTTCCTCTGCTACATAAACCACTTATTGTGCCTTTTATTTGACTCTACCGTGTTTGACTAATTATTTTCACTAGACATTGCCTCTGTGTAAAGGAGTTTTGCCACAGGGGCTCATTGGCAAACAATTCTCTTCCCCTTGCCCAAAAAACTCCTGATACGATCTTGCTGCTAAATTCCACCAAAATTTTAGCTACAGCTGTCGTATTGTAGTCATCTTGAAGATGAAAATAGTTTACATGTAGTGCTTATGAAAGACCAATTTCTGTTTTAGCTTTATAAATTGGCGTTTATTTTGCTTAAGAAGTCAGCTGCTTTCCTGACTTTGCCTTTAATATTCTCACATTGGATTTCTTCATAACACAAACCCTTTTGATTTGCTAGTAACATGGTTAATGCAGCAGACATTACCTTGCCTGAACTATTTTCTGGTCTGGGCTGTGCAGGCAATGTCCTGTTAAACAGCCTCCTCAATAGAGGGGACCAGTAACAATATGAAAACGCTCTTTTTGGCTTCCACCTGAGCTATCTTCACAGGCTTCATAAGAGTCTTCTCTACCGTAGTGACAACACAAGCATTGACATAATTACACTTCAAACACAGAATTGAAATAACAATTTAAGAGGTATTCCTATAATGCATCTCATATTTGAATCAATGGCCACTTTTGATTTCTGACAAGAAATATTTCATTTCCAAACATACCACAGAGATGAAATTTTTACTACTAATTATTCTGTTCTTTCTCTTTATCCTCTGCCAGCCTTGTTAAAAAAAGAAGAGATACCATCAGCCCTTTTCTGTGACCCTTCTTCTCATGAGTCATCTAAATCACACTGTGTTTTCCCTTTTTAAAAAATCAAATGGGTGAAGGGAGAGAAGTAATCTCAGAGGAAACTGTTTCAGTGAGACTGGGAAGTGGGATGTGATGCTGGAAGATCCCAAAACAAAATGAAACACATGAAAACTCCAACAATGCCACAACAACTGCTGACAGTTGTACGCAGAGGAAACTCAGGAAAAGCACAAAAAATTTAAGATTGAATTAATTGCAGTGTTAAGTCTGCTTGTCTAAACAGTGTAGTAACCTAGTTTATATGACAGTGTTTGTCTGTAAAACAGACTTTCACAATGTGCTAAGTGACAAAAAACAACCTGGCAAAACATGAGCCTGCCAGTTGTACCCTATAAAATGATTAAATAAAAATGACATTATAGAGTTCTATATTCATTTTCCTACTGATTTCCAGCTCAAATTTGTTCTGCTTTCCAACTGAAGTGAAAGAAAAGTGTTGTTATTCCACCTTCCACCTCCCAGTAGCCAGTTCTATAAGCACTCCCTAGAACTGGGAATTCAGCCAGGACTGATTTTTGGTTTTGATTTAGATATTGCATTCAACAGTGTTAGCAATGCAGGTGCTGCTGGCCAGATTAGGTCTATCAGGACACCTGTACAGTCCCTTGTATTTTCATTATGCTCTAAGTAACACTGTTTCACCATGCAGGGAGGTTGTAATCAGAAGACTGTGGGTTTGCATGAATGTAGCTGGTGATTTCAGGCAGACAACTGTGTTCAGGTATTGTAAAATATAAGAGAAAGTGAACCAGCCCTGACCAGTAGATTCAGGGTTTGTCTGTAAAGGAAAAATAAATGGAAATCTATTTACCTTGAAATGCTGACACATCACAGCTAAAAATAAAGAAACATGACCTTCCTTTTTATCACATGTATTTGTAAGACAGAAACATTGTAAGAATGTTAAGAGGATATTTCTTGGGATCAATATTCACTGCAGGTAGTCTTTTTTATTCTACAAAAACCTAATTTTTGTATTTCTAAATGTTAACTTAAAAGTTTTCTTAAAATCATCTTTAGACTATCTATACAAGCT
The DNA here is from genome assembly GCA_024500445.1 of Entomyzon cyanotis. Lineage (NCBI taxonomy): Eukaryota > Metazoa > Chordata > Aves > Passeriformes > Meliphagidae > Entomyzon > Entomyzon cyanotis. The sequence continues at coordinate 12,436,243 of JAKEPQ010000871.1, forward strand.
ATTGTAATATTTTCCAATTTTCTGATTAGATGTGCTCAATCCTTTAACAAATTTTGAAAAATTGCCGCTCAGCCACACCAGATTCATTAGTTTGTGGCTATGGTCAGACTTCGAAGTCTTGTCTCTGGGTGCTTCTTTCAAACACCTAAAGATCTTGTCCTATGTTATGTGCATATAGGATGTGAACATCCATAATGTTACTCTTCCATTGAATACAACAAGATTTCTGCTGCAAATCAAGGAAAACAAATCTTAAATGTGGACAGAAGGGAACACGACAGTAAAACAGTAAATTCTTGTAGATAACGTATTAGCTGGAAGTTTTGCTATATTTTATTGATCATATATGTAAAGTAAATTGTAAAAATGTTTGTAAGTAATACATGCTTCAGTCACTCAAGGCAGTAATACCCTTTGGTTTGCCAGTAGACCATCACTCCACAAACCAAAAAAATTTCTGCAAACTTTTTCTTAATTATTCAAAGTCTTGTGCTTAAGATCACTGAACCAAGACATTGTTTTAACTGCCCATGTGTCATAAACAGTTAAATTCAGATATGTCAGCATTTTGATTTGCTCAAGATACTATCCAGTATCTCTGAATGTTTTCAGAATAAGAGACTCTTAATTCAAAAGACTGCTGACAGAACTGACATGAGTGGATCACATCAAGCACAATATGTTGTTCCTTATTTGGAACTGTACATATTGTTTTTCTTCCTCTGTGGATGTTTATTTGAAGGATGAATAGGTCACTCTTAGCAGGAGAGCTCATCATATGAGTGCCAGATACAGAGGACAGATGAGTCAGTTCCACACAGACTACAAATTATGCATGCAGGATAAAACTATATCCATATTTGCATTTGACCTAAACTTCAACTTTCAAAAATAAGTTTAAAAGAAATTATTCTGAAATTCAAACATTGTTTTGCAGAAAGGAAGCAGTTCAAGCCATACAGCTGAAGAACAAAGAAGTCTCTGCTGGTAGGAAAAGAACACATTGAGAATGAAATACTGTACATCAGTGTGCATGAGCTCAAGCCTGTATTTAATACACATTTTGAAATGTGTTTATCTGATGCATGATTGATTGATACTGCAGCAGTGTTCAAATCTCAGCCACTGTCCAGTCTTTGCTTGTCATTGCAAAATATGGGTTGGTGTAGAAAAAAAGGACACATTTGTTTTGTGGATAGCAGCACAAAACTATTTTTTTTAAAATTAAACCTGCATGTTTTGGTTACAGAACTGTTACTGACTGCCTTTTTCAATGTGTACAAATGAACATGAGGTGGGAAAGTCATAGAGCTCCTTACAGGAACTGCAGTAAAGTCTAAAAAAAGAAAGCTGCAGTGAAAAAGAGCACAATGCTGAATATGACACTCTGTTATGGTCTACTGGCAATCTGTATTTTCTTTTCAATGTCTAAGAATAGGGAACTACTGGACATATGACCCAAAATTTCTTTGCTGTTTTGCTGTAATGCAGGCTTTGTAATATTTGCAGCATACGCACAGATTTCAGAAACATAAGAAATGATGAATAATATAGCAAATAAACATGAAAATAGGTGAGGCATATTTGCAGCAGAGTTCCAGGGTAATGGGGATTCTAATGTGCCCATGTTAACCAATTAAAATGGAGCCACATGTAGTAACCATTTCTGGAGAAAGGCTAGTTATCTTGCAAATAGTCTCATGAAATGAAAATGTGTGTTTGACTGTTGGGGAGGGTGTTGTCTGGGGGAGTGAGGGGAGCAGAGAAACTACTAGTCATTTTACTATGTCAGCTAATTTTACCCATTCTTATCCTATTTGAAAGTGACTGGGAATGGGAATGTGGCTTCCCTGAATGACCTACATTACCATCAGTTTCCTCTATTCCTCCTGGGTAGAGAGCTTTTTAATAACTGCAGAATTCCTGACAGTGCTGTGACTTCATTAAGTCCAGAGCTGTGGTGGGAGATGCCCCTAACAGACTGACAATGACCATGGCCTCATGTAAGCACACAAGAATCCTTTCTTCTAACAAACTTGCTTAGCAGGAGCCAGAGGGACCTCGACAAATTAGAGGATTGGACAATTACCAATCATAGGAAGTTCAACAAGGGAAGGTGACAGACTCTTTCCAGGGCAACCCTGGACGTACACAGAGGCTGGGGAATGAGAGGCTGGAGACCAGTGCCATGGAAAGGGAGCTGGGGGTTCTGGTGGATGGCAAGTTGATCATGAGAAAGGAGTGTCCTGGCAGCCAGGAGGGCCAAGCACGTCCTGGGGGACAGCCGGGCAAGGGAGGGGATTGTCCTGCTGTGCTCTGCTCTGCACTGGGGCAGTCTCACTTCAAGTTCTGGGGTCAGTTTTGGGTGCCATGATATAAGAAAGACATTAAGTTCTTAGAGAGTGGCCAAAGGAGGGCCATGAAGATGGTGCAGAGACTTGAGGGGAAGCCGTATGAGGAGCAGCTGAGGTCACTTGGTCTGTCCAGCCTGGAGAAGAGGAGACAGAGGGGAAACCTCATCACAGTGTACAACCATTGTAAGGGAAGAGGAGGGGCAGGAACTGATCTCTTCTCTGTGGTGACAGTGACAGAACCCAAGGGAATGGCCTGAAGTTGTGTCAGGGGAGATTGATGTTGGATATGAGGAAAATGTTTTTCCCCCAGAGGGTGGTTGGGCACTGGAACAGCTCCCCAGGGAAGTGGTCACAGCACCAGATTGACAGAGATCAAGAATGAGGACAAAACTCTTGGGCACATGGCGTGACCTTTGGATGGTGCTCTGCAAGGCCAGGAGTTGGACTTGATGTTCCTGATGGGTTCCTTCCAACTCAGCTTATTCTGTTATTCAGCATGTCGTGTAAATGCTGCTAGCTCACCATGCTTTTAATGATCTACAATATTAAGGAGATCTAATCTTCTGAACATTGGTAATATCAATAACTAGGTGCAACTTGGAGATCTTAGCATCTTCAGGAGAGAGCATTTAGACCCAAAATCCTGTGGTTTGGTTTGGTTTGGTTCGGTTCGGTTTGGTTTGGTTTGGTTTGGTTTGGTTTGGTTTGGTTCGGTTCAGTTCAGTTCGGTTCGGTTCGGTTCGGTTTTTCTGAGTTGCCAATAAAGACAATTCCACCCTTTAAATGCATAAGTTAGATTTTATTTCAAATGTGTAGTCTTTGTCCAGAATAGGATTGAGACAGTAGCTGCCAATTTGAATTGTGGTACTCAGGGACAAAAAAATCCCTGACACAATTTATAAACCAGAGATACTCGTAGTGGGAGCTTTGGAAGAGGAGGTGCTGCTGAGAAGAGGCAAGTGGGAAAAGGAATGAGTTCCAGAATGATTTCTCTTGAATTGATGGTGTTGTAAGAGCAAGATATGCTTGCTGAATCCCATCTTCTACTACCGTTTCCAAACAAATAGAAAAATTGAAGATTATGGCTTTCCAAAAGATTATACGTAGCTTCTCCAGCAGCTAATGTTAGTTAAGTTGTGCAAAGCTGAATTTGGATGCCTTGTCTGCACTGCTGTCAGCAAAGGTCAGAGTGTTTTGTCATCTCTGTACGTATAATTTGGTTGTAAATGGTGAACATCTCTGTGCTGACAGACAGTGTCCCCAAAGGCTATTCATCTCCATCTAGTTTGCTTTGGGGATCATGTCACTTAAAAGGAAAACCAAACAAACCAGTGAGAAGTTTTATTTTCTGCCTTTCCTTTCTTCCATACTTTTTCTCAACTGTGTAACTTATACTCTATTTTTTGTTCTAATTTTAAGCACATATGGGCATGACAGATTTTTAATGAAAATCTCAGTGCCTGAATACCTGTTTCTGACACTTTCATACAACATCCCATGGAGAAGAAATAGACCTTAACATATGTCAAAAGCTGTGTTATCCAAAGAGTAAGTGTGAAGTCATTCTAAGTGATACAGCTCTCTTTTCCAGAGCTGTAAACAGGTTGGGTAAAACTTTGAAATAAAATACCTTTATCATCTGCTTGTTTTTTGCCTCACTTACTGGCAAGATTACATAACAGGGCTGGTCACTGCAAAGCAGACTTCTTTTCCAACAACATGCCTCTTAACAGGTTTGTTTTATTGTTTGGTTGGTTGCTTGCTTTTTTTGTTGTTTTTTTGTTTGGTTGCTTGCTTGCTTTTTTGTTGGTTTTTTAATTTGTTTGTATGTTTATTTATTTGTTTGTTTGCTAAAAAAAAGAATGAGAAATTTCTCTTAGGTCTTATGATAAGTTCGTAAGTCTGATAGTCTTTTTCAATTCTTTTGCATACAAAGTTTTCAAACCTTTCAACTTGCTTTGGTGTCTGGCTGTAAATAGTAACTATGTTTGCTGGTGCATGTAGTACTATGTGCTCCTGGAATAATTGAAACTGCAGGAAAATAGTCCTTTTAAATCTCTGTTTGCAAGAAAAAATTAAACATCTTCTAAACCTGAATGTCTGGTTGGATGTGCTTAGTAGCAGAGAAATTTAAAGTGAAAAATCTACAGGGCTGGTCAGTACCATGCTTGCAGATCACTTCTGTCACATAGCTCTTAATTAACCCCAGGTTACAGAACCATTTAGCACAGAGCTGTGGTTACTTTACCAGTGTCAAATGATTTTATTTGGAAGAAATTGCCATAACCTTCTTTTTACATAACAAAGAAGACACTAAGACAGAAAAAGAACACACTTCTCCCTACCCTTTTTTCCCTTACATTGGGTTACAGTAATGCTATAAGGTACAGAGAGGAGTGAGTTACACTTCTATAGAGGATGTCTATGACCAAACCAGGAACAATTTCTGCATTTGTGAGGAAGGTGCAGTGTGCATAGCTTACAATGGGGCTGCTTTAATGAATAAAACAATACTTCTGCAATTTTAAGGGCTTCTGGTTCCATAGAGCCTTCCATGAGCTGTCCAGGGTGTCAGTGAAGCTCTTCCCATCTCACATCCCTGTGTAAATCTGGGGTAAAAGCCAGCTTAATAAGGCCATTTAAGGAAATACTGTACAGTGAGCACGGATGTAGCTTTCCTTCATCTTCTTTTCACACATGGCTAGATGCTTTGTGGGAGTTTACTAATGAATTTCCAGGGTCATTGGAGTCTTGTCTGTCTTCTAACACAAAGACATCGCTTCGCTATCAGCACTGGGCATGGACTATACCACCTCTGCAAGGGTAACCCATCAGGAACAAGCATAAATTAATCAGGAATCAGTTCAACAACACAAAACCCTTGAAATAAGCCCCTATCATGATTTTATGCCAAAACTCACACTAAAGTAGGACAAAGATTAAACCATTAGTTAGATAATGGATCTGTGGTAAGCAAGTAATTCAAAGTGTTTAAACTGACTTCTGTTTGCTCATTAGTCTGGTTTATTTTGTTAGGCTTATGACATCTATTGAGCCAAAAGTAAGCAAGCAAACAAAATATTACTCCCTAAACTAATAGTGAACTTCCATACTTTGCTGTTGGCTGAATTGTTCATTGTATAAAATATTGGCTGTGAGAACAATGAAGTTGATAATGCTTGCAGTGCAGTCCAAATTTTTAAAGCTCTTTATTAAGTTTTTCAGTTTCTTAGGCATCAGGACATCTAGAAACACCACTGTTTGATTTCAGGCCTCCTGAGGTGAATTTGCATTGAAATGCAACATCATGGTGTGATAACATGCATCAGAATGTGACTGCATGATGCAAAAACGCAATGTCATCACCTGATGAGATGCTATGAGGCATACATAGAAACGTTGTGATTCAGCAGTGCAGACCTACAGTGCTTCCCCTCTCCCCATAAAATAAATCCAGAAGGTATTGTTCATGTTTCACACTGAGCACATTGCCTGGAGGATGATATTGTGGCAGTGACAGAGAACAGAGTGGAGAAAAGAGCAGAGAACCCATAACAGGTGACTGATGTGTGTACAAAGATGGGTTGAAATGACTTACAATGACTGCCGGATATTAAAGAATGTATTTGAAAAGAGAAAGCAGCACTTAAAAAAAAAGTTGAAATAACTATGTTCCGTTTCCCAAGGGGTGCTTATTCCAAGTATGTCTAGATTGCTGTTGCTGCTGCCAGGGAATTGTAATTATGTTGCCAAAGTGCAAAGCATAAAGTGAAAAAATGCTTAGATCTAAGTGTTGTCTACCTAGAACCTTCAGGCTATTGCTAGCCAGAAAGCAGCAATGAAATCTAGTTCAGATATAGGGAGCATGACAGAGTCACCACTGCTCTACAGGTGTAAAATACATCGTAATCTCAGTAATCTGGGCAAATAGGATATAGTTAGTTGGTAAGACACTTCTGTAAATGTTCCCTAAGATCAGTATTTCCAATGCTATTGTACAAGCTGACCTGTGACATTCTTTAAAATGATTCTGAAGGAAAGGTTGTGTGTAAATGTTAATGTCTTCTCTAAAACATAAGAAAATAAAAATGCTTATACATGATATTAATATAAAATATTTAAAGGGAATTTCTCTTGTGAATATATAATGATATATATTGGAAAACTGCAGAAGGGAGTTCTCAGATAAGTTTGTTTTCTGTTATTGCAACTCTAGCCAACTTGGAGGATATTTTCCTTCTTTCAGAGAAATCTGTCTACTCAGTTGAGTTTTCCCAAGGTCACCAGTTCTAATTAACATGCAGTTTTCATAGTTGGTTGATGAAACTGTGAATCATTAAAGCTTTAAAATGTGTAATATTATCCTTAGTAAATCTTACCTTTTCATATACTTCATGAATATCTCTATCCTTTCTGCTGCAAAAAAAATTAGGTATGAACATGATAATGAAAGTGGATAACTGTGGGTATTTTTTTCCTCTGTCACCTTTGCTCCTGCCAAGACATTTTATACAACTGATTTTTTTTTTCTACTTGAAATTAACATCCTTAACTAACTTCATCTTCTATCCAAGTTTTGTCTTCTCAAGCACTGCCCAAGTCCACAAAGGATCTTAGAGCTTTTCTCTACAAAAGTACACTGTTGATTAAGGATGTTACCTGTTGACATTCAATAGAACCTGTAATTTAAAGAGATAATAAGTTTACACTTGATCACATTTTTCCTACATCAACTGTGGCCAGAAGGACCTAGGCTGCTTTAACCGTCTATTTAAGAGTCTTATGTTTTGTTTTGTTCTTCTGTTTATTTTTTAATCATTTTTTCTTTCTAGCACTTTCCATGAGAAAATAAGATTTTAAATTAGTTACAGTAAGTATTGTAGAGAATAGAAATTTCTTTCTGTTTGGGAATAGTGCGTCATATGTGCTCAGGTAGAGGAAAGGCATTTTCAATTTTCAGGCATAATGTTGGTCAAGAGTGCCTGCTGATTCATTCTGAGGAGAGTGAGTCAGACAAGCTAAATTAGGTTTCTGCTCTGAATCATCCTCTATAGGAGACTATCTTACTCCGCTGACTATAGACAGCCTAAAGAGATTAGCTATACTAGGCTAAAATTACACTTTGTCAATACCCATTTCCTAATTAACTGTCCTTTTCTGAAGTCCATTCTATTCTGAACCCCATGAGCTAATGGATGAGAATAGGGTAGCTGACACTTGACATTTGTTTGTTCTTGAAGAGGGTATAAATGTGGAATTTATATAATCCCCAAAGTTTCCTTCTCTAATATTTTTGTACAATAGTAAATCTGCTCTTTCAGTAGAAGCACAATGTCTTGGAGCAGTAGAAAGAGTTCTTTAAAGTTGCGATTATATTTGTTACTTCTCATGTTTATTTTACAAAAAAATAAGCACAGCTGTGGTTAAAATTTGAATGAAGAATCCTTAACAAAATGGGGAAACATCTGCTCTGATTCTGATAATAATGTCTTGATATTCACGTCAATAATCTTTGGTTATTTTTGTTGATTGTGTAGTCTAGATGCTGATAAATTGTCAAAGCTAATGGTACTGGAGGTGGAGTACAGCTGTCCACTAGTATACAGAACAAATATTTCATGAAAATCATCTCTATAAATCCTTTAAAGTCATACTCCAGGTTTTTTTACACTCCAACTTCATCTAGAACAGTTTATATTACTAAATAGTTATCTCTTTAGCAATATCTTTATGTATATACCTCTTAAAATGGTTTGCAAAAGCATCATAATGTATATATTTTACTTCTCCAAGCTGAGAATATATCTTTATTTTGTGGTAAAATATGTCTCACCTTTTCCAGATGAGACATTTCTAGTTTTCTCAGTCCAACTTGGAGCTTTAGACTTGTGGGCAAATCCCTTTTTTATTTTCCTTAATGCTCTTTTTAAGCAGTATTTTTTATCTTCATCTAAAAGAGTTCACTGAGTTCCCTAGTCCTATTCTCAGAGACAGAAGCACAAGAACAAGGCAGATTTATATGACAGGGCAGAAAGAAATAACCTGCACTACCCCAGGCTCTGTGGACCATATTTTGAATTGTGTGTACCACCTGTGCCACCCCTCAGCCTCCCTTCTCCCCATTGATATTGCAGTTGCATCCAGCTTTGACAACATTCGTGTATTACCAGGGTGTTGATGTGTGGCACCATTTTTATGACTTCTTTCAGTTTGGTTGATCTCACAGCTCTTATCCTCCAGAGAGTCCAATTGCAAGTGAAAATACAAGGCAAATATTTTTCACGTGGTTGACATAGAACATATATTTGCAACCTGCCTCTCCAACAGCATATTGCATGTAATAAAGGCAGCAAACAAATAATGCCTTCCACTGCACAACATGAGCAATGGCTTAAGAGGCTTTCCTGTGTTTGTTCCATTTGAGATTAGTAGTCGGAGAAGTTTGATTTGTGCCACTGACAATAACTGCTCATTTTAACCTGCCTAATGAATTCAAACTTAAAAATGATGGTGCATTAGATATGCAGCATAAACAACTGCTGCAATAAGCATTATTCAAATTGAAAAGTCAAGAATTTAAATTTTTTGGAACTACTGGAATCCAGGGGCCCAATGAATCATTAATTTTGTCCTCCTCTGCCTGGTTGGGTTTAGTAACACTCATACAACTTACAAGGAGATGAGGCTTATTTGTTCACAACATTATTGCCCTGTTCATAATAGCAGGACTAATCTCAACTGAACTTCACCATGAAAGGCTCTCAGAGGTGCTACACTCTTATAAATTTAATGAAAACAATTTATTTGGTGATATGAGAGAAAGACTCAAGCTCAACAGAAGTCAGTGTTCAATCCACGTTCATAAAAAGTCACTTTTTACCTAATTCATAAGTTTTCTACAGGAGTTGCTATGTCATTGCATGGGATAGAACTTCCCTGGGGGTGCACATGGCTCTTGTTTTGGTTTCTTCTCCTTCCCTCATTCTCACCCAGCCTGGCTTGACTTTCCCTCTGGGGTCTGAATCCTTGTGTGAGTTCAGCAAACCTCTACAAAGCCTGTTGAACCATGTGGTTTTCCCTGCTTTCTGAATTCTATTTTTTTCTGGTTTAGGACCATCCTGCTGGGAGAGATAGTCCTAGTTTAGAGGTAAAAAGCTCTCAGATTTCTCCTTGCTGATGGTCTTGCACTAGTTCTATGCCATGGAGAAGACTGTTGCAAACAATGTTTGGTTGAAATCCAGCAGCATATTGCTTCAGGTGACCCAGCTGGTTGCTCTGTCAGTATCAAGCATGCACAATCTCAACACCACCAGGGACCTGGTAAAATTAAAGAAGAATAATTTTTTCAGAGGTGTACAGTGATTAAAATTGAAAACACCTCCAGTAAAACTGAAGTTTGCCAGAAACATAAAAATTGACCAAATCTGCACGGATTTTCTGGGTTACGATGAAAAGTTCTTAAAATTCATTTGAACAAAATCACATTTTGGAAAGTTAGCAAATTAGCAGCAGTTATCCAGAGCTGAAAAAAGAATATCTGGATTTAATGAGAGATAAAACCCATCACAATATTCAAACAAAATAGCTCACCTGGTTCTGGAACATCTTCCAAAATAGTTAGCCTGAATAGAATTACAGCATGGGAAATTTAACTGCAAGTATTCCGTAAAGCAAAGAGAAATAAGATTGGGGTACTGGAAGCTTTTGTCAGTTACATTCTTGTATGGATGACATTGCTTCACCTCTGGCTACTCTCCATTGTAGACAATGCCTTCAATTACTATTTTAAAGGTGCCTACTAGTATATAGATGCATTAATATTATATTTTGGCCTATCCACTGAAAGAAAAAGTCATTATTTTGAGAGCAGTTGGAGGGGCAAAAGAGGCAATAAAATTTCTGGAATACAGTAATCTCAAAATAGTCAGTATAGATATTCCACATTTACCGTATTCTTTTCATTTATTGAGGTATCTCTTGGAGTTATGACATGGAGTAAATGTAGGTAAAGGTAATGTTCTTGCTTCAAGTGTCTTAAAAATTAGATAATTTGCAAACATGAAAATGAAAAACTAAATTGTATTCACAAAAGACACAGAAATATTTACCATATTTTTTCCTATCTCTGTTATTGTTATTAGCTTTCAAAAAGTTATCTGTTTTGCTTAGTCAAAGGAAAGAATTGATGTTAGTAAGTTTTTAAAATGTACAGGTGTTCTGATGAGACACAGATTCACTGAGAGCAGATATCAGTGCCTGCAAGATAAGAAATGCAGAAAAAGTATCTTAATTCTTATTAAAGAAATTATTGTCACCAGTGTTCCTTACTGTAAAAGTGACATAAAATGAAAATATGTGAGGAAATTTGGGGATTGTATTGGATTTTTCTCTGCCACTGTAAAACCATAAAAATGATAGTGTCAAGAAATATAGCCTATGTAAACAGAAAATTTAATTGCACTAATTGCAACTGTTCAGTGGTGGAACTCTTAAATCCAGAAGAGAGCCTATAATTGTTTCAGTTGCAGTGACAGACTTTAATTAACATTTAGTTATACTGTAAATGTACAAAACTATCAATGAATATGAGTAGACATTTAAAGGTGTAATGCACTGCACATAAGCACAATAATAGAAGAGCTTTAATGTTTTCAAAATTCAGGAAAAAATAAACACTTCTCCTTTTTTTAGGTTAATTCAAGCAGGTAGATAGTAAGCTTTTCTTGCATTCCTTTTTATTTATTTTTCCATCACATAGATGAATGAATTTTTAAAGTATATATGGTGCTGTGTTTAATGCTTATATTCAATGGCTGAAAGTCTTCTAATTCAGAAATGCATTCAAACTACTTATAATTTCTTATCTATCAGCGTTTAGACTCAGATTTAAAATCAACTGAAAAATCTCACACTGAGTTTAATGGGCAAGGACTTAGGCCCTTACAGAGTGGTCATTACCAGAGACTCTGATTCTGCAACTGACTCCATGTGGGAGTCAATCGAAGTCAATGATGCTTCTAGGGGGAAGCTGAATCTGTCTATGCAAAGTCAATTCCAGGACTTATGCCTTTGTAACTAAGCATTGTGTTTGCATCAAAACTGCATTGATCTGCTCTCTGAAGAACATAATGGAGGCCTGTACTCTCAGGGTAGTATTTCTCTTCTCCTGCCATGTCTCATCATGATTTTTCCTAATTCATATTTATACGTGCTCTGTTTTTTAAAAGATTTTTAATATGTTGTGTTTCTACATTCATTATTGTTAGGACTTTGAGGATGAGTTATTTGTTTACTGAGCTTTTTAAAAAAAATGGTGATGAAAAAGATATCTGTAAACATAGAACTACTCTGTAAGCAACATGAATATATTAAAAACTGTGTCAAAAACTCTGTTGTATCTATAAATGGTTTAAAAGGTTAATTGTCTGGGTTTTACCTAATGGGTTCGGGTAATTAAAATGCAAAGGAGACTTGGGTTTTTTCTCTAGTTTTTCTCCTGTCTAAATAAAAGGAGAAGAAATCATTAAATTGAACTTTGCAGTTTCATCTATACAATGGAGAAACGTGTAGTTACCCAAAACTTTAAAAGACATTCAGAATGACAGAGGTTTATATATAAACAGACAGGACAATTATCTTTGAGTAATTATTTTTCTAGACTTAAGGCTTCAGATCTTAGTTGTCACACAGAGTTTTTCATATTTTCCCCTTCTGATTTGTCTAACCTAGAGGTCATTAGACACTTCCCCAGGATGGCAAAAAGAAGGTTCGAGCTTCTCAGCTGCCTGAATAGATTCGGAAAAGAGGGTTGAAGTTGTTTGCTTGGAAAAGCAGACAAGAGGGCAGGAGAGAGAAGGCAAAAGGAATCTCCCTGAATTAAGTTTGCTGTACCAAAAAGAGGTTCAGTAAATAAATAGTGAACATCATTAAAAACACTATATTTAATCTGAGCTCTCCCCTGAAATCTGGCAATGAGCTACAAAAGACTTCTAAGGAAGGGGGCAGGAGTGATGAAGCTCGGTGGAGTGAAGAAACAGTGTAAAAGAGAAGTCTGTGTTATTGCCTCCCTACACATTCTTGACTGTCATATCACAGTAACACTGGATAGTTGAGCATTTCTTCTGCCCTGTTTTTCTACTCCCATGAAATTATGTGTCAGGCTGAGCATAGATACAGTGTAAGTAAAAAGGTTAGAAAGTTGCTGTTACAACGTGTGTATAAACTTTAATGTCTGCTGAAGGCTTCTAAAAGTTCATTTGTTTCTCCCAAAAAGCAGATCAGACAGCACTGTTGATAAACACCGTTTGCCATTTCACACATCATGTGTGTTTGGTGTCAAACACACTCATTATGCAGGGTTTTAAATGTAACTAAAACATATTTTAATTAATATGAGTAAAGATCAGAACAGACCTTCGAGACGCCAGATAGGAAAGTGTTGGTTCTTTCTCCAGCTTTGTAGCAGAACCATCACTAATGGCTTCTGACTGCCAACCACAAACAGCAGGCACAGATGTAGGGTCCATTTTCAATGGTGGCTTTTCTGGCAGGCGGAGATGGTGCTTACCCTGCCGAAAAGCATCCGGACAGGCTGTCCTGGCTGCAGAACAGCACGTTAGAGAGAAAACAGCCTTTGGGTGATCAGTGGAATCTGAAACTTTATAGTGGGATACTACAGGAGAAAAATTCCTGATTCTTGCCACGCAGTCTGTGGGGACGCTCCAGAGGAGGAATGAGATTGCAGCAGCTGACATTACTGGCAAAGAGAAAGTCCTGCTTAACTTTGTGGATGTGAAAGAGCAGGACACACTGGCTTACTAAATGTTTCTTTGCAGCATGCAGAAAGCCTGTGTTTCTGGTTTTAATCTGGCCTACCCTAAAATAAAATGTTAAACAGTATTTTCATGTTAAAATTGAATGTCTGGATAATGACCCTTCCAGCTTGTGTGCAGCTTTAGGTAGCCATTTGTATTTACATAACCATGCAACTGTGACTACATGGAGGTCCTCAGTATTTTTTTAAACAGCCTGTAGGGTTTTATTAAAAATCACCAGATTATGTCTTGAAGTGGTTTGCTATAATTAGGAAAACTGAATTAACAATTTAGTAATTTTAGATCTTCTTCTCTCTTAAAATGCAAATTTTTGTTAATTTTAAACCTTTTATAGGTAGAATTTAGGGGGAAAAAAAAAGAAGATGTGAGCCCTATTTATTTTCTGATGTTGTCACAAACTTGTTCAAAATTTTGGGTTCATTTCCAGATCAAATAGAGATTTTTCCGTTTGTTTGTGGTCATTAACAGAGTCTTTTACTCTAACCTTGCAGTGTAACCTTTTGAAACTAGACCATGCAATTCCTGTAACAGGAAACCATCTGCACTGTGGGTGCTCTGGGATATTATGCTGGAGGTGGCATTTTTGTAGGCTTGTGTTTTGATTTGTTGTAAACTTTGTTGACAGGTCCCTTTATGCCATCCATTTCTCCTTAGATCTCCATGAATGCAATGTGACGATGGCAACTTCTGAACATATTTATCTGAATGTGCAAAAGAGAGCACATAATTTTACGTCCATGTAAGACTCAAAAGTAAAATTAAAACATTGGTAAAAAAATCTATGTGAAGTAAATAAAGACAACCTCACCTCATTTACTTAGAAATACCATGTGATGGTTGGATGACATTGGTTGAAAATGTAAACAACCACTCTGGGAGGACAAAAGGTGTTGGAAGCTGTCCTTCCAAGGGGCTTGGATATTATAGGAAGCATTTCATCATTGATATTGCCAGCTCTAATTAGTCCTGTTAGGAATAGGGTGACAGTGTTTACCCCTTTTGATGTTTGACTAGTGTATTTCTGCATTTTTTTCAGATCCGTGTTTGCATGTATGCACATAATTTTCACATCTTTCCTTCCTGGATTTCCTCTGTGGATGGATCAGTTAGTGTTAAACACAGAGTTTTCAGTTGCATGCCTCAGCATTTTCTTGCTGTTGAAGTCAGTCTGAAGTGTTTCTCTGCAGTCTTCCTTCTGGCCCCATTAGTCATGGGGAGTTTTTGTATTCTTGAAAGTGCTCATTTAAAAAATCAGATCTGTTCTGGGTTTAGGGCAGTTTCTCCTACATCCCACTGTGTTTTCCTTCTTTTAAAATCACTTACTAACTGTTTTCTTCCTGCCTTTGTGCCAGGAACTGCCTTCAAGACCTGGAGTTTTCTGTGCTGCATTCATGATGTCTTAAGGTCCACATGCATATTCCATCATTGTTTCCAGATGTAGCTCTTGTTTCTTCTGGCCGCTGTCCACTGCAAACTCTACCACACAATACTTTATACACAAACACGTTCCACGCTGTACCTGCTCTAGTGTAAACATACACACAGATGTTGCAGCGAGATTTTTTGGTGGGAGGACAAAAAATAAGATGGGACTCACTCTCCTTGCATCCTTTCTTGCACCAGAAGCTACCAAGAGCAGTGAAAATCAGACAGACTCACGTGGAGGCCTGAGCTGGGAGCTGGGGGTGACCCCCAATACAGGCAGAGCCCTTCTCAAAGTTTAGTCAGTCCATATAACAGCGTCCAAAGAACACCCTGTAACTATCCAAAAAATGACAGGTCACAAGCCCGGCCCAACATCTGACTAGAAAACCACAAAGCTAATCGGAAACAGAAGGGAACACATCTCAGGACAGATGTGGATGCTCTGATCCCAGCCTGAGTGGAGCCTTAAAAAGGTCATGGGCCTTAAAAAGGCTGGCTGGGCTGGTCAAAGCAAGTGTGTCCCTGGGTGCACTCAGACTCCTCATAGTAGTCATGTCTGTTTTCTTTTCTGAAGACTATCTTTTAAAGGCAGAAGAAAAATCTTTCCTCTATGAAAACCTTTCTGCTAAAATCTGCTGCTCTCTGGTTTCTGTGGCCAGGGTTGCCTGGATGCTGAGATCTCTGACTAGTTGTTCCTCAGCCATTTAATTTTGACTCAGTTGTTGTCTGTCCATCACTTGGCTGTCATTCTCTTTCCTTCTGCTCAGTTATCACTTATAATAAAACCTTCAGACAAACGGTTGCAACTACAACAGCAGCTAGCAAAATACAAGCCAACATCCTTATTCAATTCTTCTGGCATAACACGGATTGTTTCCTTCTTTAAGTCTCTCACAAATTCTTGTCTCACTGCCATATTTTTCTTGTAAGATTGTTTGTGTGCTAATAAAAAACTTTATTCTAAGAATATTGGCAATATCCTGTTCCTTTATTGGTGCCTTTCATGAGAAGTTAGCAATGACAAAAGCTTCAAGAAGTAGAGGCAATATTTGTCCTTACTGCTCATTCAGCTTCTGCTCCACTCAGTAATGTGACAATGTTCTTTCCTCATTTGAGAAAATGTTCCTTTGAATATTTCAGTGAATATCTGCAGTTTCATTTGTGTGCAACTGACAGCTGTCTGTGGGCTTACAAGGCAAAGAGAGAACATGATCACATCAACAATGCTAAAGGGATAGATGGAAAGTTTTGTTAGTCCTAGCTCAGTGATGCACCCTGTGGTACAGCCATGGATGTGACACAATTGCTTTTCCATATATCTTTATCTGGAATTGTTTTTTCCCAAGTTCACATGGGTGAAATTGCAGAAAATTGGATGCCATATACCAAAATATGATTTAACTGGCATGAATGGATTCTTTAAATGCTCTGGATAACTTAGCATGCTCTATAACTTATATCCAATGACCAAACTCTTCATCTGCATTCAGGCAGACTAGTGACATCTGTCTGCTAGGGTGCAAAATGCTGGGGTGCCCAGATACAGGGTATGCTCCACTAGGAGAGATGAATCCTTTTGGGTTTATTTCTAAAAGGACACCAGTTTTGGCTTTTAGGACAGCCTCTAGATGGTTTAGAAACCAGTACTGTTTTATTAATGAGATCCAAAACATAATTCTCTTTATGCTTTATTTCCTGGGCAAATAAGAAAGAGAAATGGTCTAAGGCACCAGATACTCTTCCATGGAGGTGTCTGCATTCACCCCACAGAAACCAAACAAAAAACCCCTTCCAGCATCCTCTAGTGACTTCAACAGTATGGACGTGCTGGTCAATAAATACTAGTAATACGTAATATAGATAGCACCTAACCTGCAAGATGAACTGGCCAAGTCTGTTAGTCAACTTGATGTTGAACTGATACTTTCATTACAAAATACTGGTTTACTCACTGGAAAACTCTGGACCTGTTTCTTGGTTTGCCATTGTGCAGCACACCTGCCTTAAACTCTGGATGTATTTGTCAGTACATCTATGGACATATACACCCTTTCTTTTGCATTGTCTTACTCTCTCCTTTCCCTTCTTTCTCAACATGCAAGTGCTGTTTTCTTTTTTGCTGTGTAAGTCTTGTGTTTCCTTATTGCTAATAAAACCTATTTTACTTTCATGACAGTTAAAAAGGATGTATCATCTTGCTAACTGCTAAGAGAACAAAACCTCTGCTTATTTACAGACTCACATAATCAAATTTGTTTTGTTGTATAAGCACATCCTTTTTTAAGTACATTACTAGACTGCACTGCTTCCCCTTTCTTTATCACTGACTGAATTGGTTATTTAGTGACAAATATCATAATGATTCTACTGATGTTTATGGAGCTGCAAAGGAGTATTCAATATTTTTACTATCTTAGCAAAAGGCTTTATTTTAGTTTTACTCACTGCACACTTTCCTTGGTAAACTTAGAAAGGGATAAGAACAAACAGCAGGAAATCATTAGCTGGTACTGACAGGTCAATGCAGTGAGATTATTCCTATAGATCCTAGACTTGCTGTGTATTTAAAGATAAAAGGTAACATAATTGCATACTTTTTCATGATCTTACTGTCCAAAGAGAATGTGTATTTCTAAATAGGGAATTTTTTGTGGATGGGTCCACAAGTGTTCCCAGAAATTGCAGCTGTAGAAATATTTAGGTACTGGCATAAGGTTTTGTACAGATTTTCCAAAAATTGGAAACCAACCCACCATTCTGCCACAAAACAGACCATGGCTTTTTATATATTTTTACTTCATCTCAATTTTCAGATCACTGAAGCATCTGCAGAGAAGATACTTCATTCCAACAGGATGGTAAATTATTCTTTGAATAAAGCAACATCACACTGCACCTCCCATGGAATCCTTTGACAGAGAGAGGAAACTGTAATACCACCATTAAAAATTGTTCCCACAATCCAGCATCAGATTTACCAGTTCCCGTTTATTTTTCTAAACCTGGGGCCTTACTGAAAATTATATTTGATTGACAAGAGGTGCCAAACATCAAAAGACATGCAGCAGTGATGTTTGGGTGCAGATATTACTTTTAAAATTTGAAATAGTCATCTTTCAGAAATTCTAGTGTTTCTCAATGAAAATATACATGTTATTGTTTCCTTGCTTGGGTCTGATGCAACTCTTTTGCTTAAAAGCAAGCTTTACTTGAGAACTTAATACAGTTTTTATTAGGATCTTCATATTTGAATGTCTTGTACATTTAGAGATGATAAACATTGTTTTGACCTATCATTTGGTTGCAGATTGTCCTGTGAAAAAACACTGCAGAAAAAATCTGCTATTGGAAACGGGGATGTTGTAGCATTTCTTCTAAACAGAAGCATGTTTAATGGTCAATAAAATGAGCTCTTGGCAGTCATTCAATTTGATGATTAAAGAATTCCTGCCTTTACAATAACAATGTTATAGTACAAAATAGCATTAGGAAACTGACTGCACTGATTGGTTTGCAATGAGTCATAGCTATGCAATTATGGCTCTGCAATTGCCCAGGCATGACATCATAAAACAGACTGTCACAATACAGACTTAAAAATTATTTTTAAAATTTGTTGTTTGTTGGTTTAAATAAGGTCAGTATTCTCTGAGTATCCTGTGTGTTACATGAGTATTACATGTTGTGTGTTACACGCCTGGTTAGACACAACTACTGGCAGATGAGCTTTCCATTGTAAGCCTTCATGGGTGATTTTGCAGATATCATTTTTGCTGACATCAAAATATAAAAAATATTAAAAAATCAAGGGATGAGAGATCTTTATACTTTGAGGGCAGAATATTTTCTCTAGGTTTAATTGTTAGCTTTCCATCAAAGGCCAAAATCTGATGTATATAGCTGGCTCTGCGTGACTGTTTTTGCCATTGCTCTGTCATCTGAGAGCTCGGAGAACTGGCAGATTTAATATTTCATCACATGTTGCAGTATACTTCTTAATTCCTACATTGGCCTTCTAGTGGCCAAACTATGGTGCTGATCTGTTGTATTTCATATGGGCAAAGATATCAGCATTAGAGACCCAATGTTTCATCCTATTCTATCTCATTCTGAGAAGCTTCATCATTTTTCCTGTAATTGATCCCTGAAGTTTTGATGGGTATCCTAAAGCCATTTTACATGAACTACAATAGCCAGTGAAAAGTCAACAGAATAAGAATACCAGAGGTAGCAGTAGAAATAGTTAAGATTTACTTTAAGTATCTCTTCTGTCATAGTTTGAGGTAAAAAGCTTAACATTGCCGTTTTTTTCCTAAATTCAAAGGGAATCTAAAATTCAAAGGGAAACATTTTTTTATGCAAAGAATAATTTTAGGACTTTGAGGAGAAGAAATAGATTCATTCTAGCCCAAGTGTGGATGTGAATCTGTTAAAGATTTTCAGAAAAATGTGAGAGACAGATAAACTGTAGTCAAACCCATACTAAAGTCTCAATACTCTGGGCTTAATATCATGCATAAATGTCTTAACCACCAGGCTGTGGAGGCTGTGTCTCTTTTTAATCACTTAATCCACTAGTATAATTCAACATGAGCTGGGACAGAGCCTGAGCTGTTCATGTTCTGTTGTTTTGACTCTGCTTATGAAATTCCCTACCAGTGACATGTTCTTCAATACCTAGAAAAATTCTGTAGAAGAAAAAATGAAACTTGGAAAAATATTTTTATGCTCTTGTCAGCAACTTTTTCAGAGCTTATCTAAAGCATCCAAGATGACCCCTTTCAATTCTAACCAAACAGCACTGAGTTTTTCACTCTTTCTGGATCCTCCAAACAACACTAAGATAAAATTTTATGTCTAGATGTTTTGTGAAAAAAGGATGTGACAGTAAGAGTCGGCTAGTCTTGTTCCATTTTCTTTGCTGGAAAAAGAACAAGAAAAGGCTCCATGAACAGGATGCTAACCAGGGTACATCCAAGCCTTGTCCCCTGTTTAATACTGAGAGGAGAAAATATGAATTACCAACCACCAACAAATGTGTGTCTTTTCATGCAGTCTCTGTTGAGGGCGGCAGAGAAGAGGCAGTGGTGGAAGGTAACATTCTATCAGTGAGACAAATCTCACAGGGCTAGTGAGACTCCGAGCCCTAAACATCTCACTTTCAATCCCAATTAACAGGCTGGACTTGTGACTGCTGGCAGTTCTCTATAGAAATTACAGTTCTGATGCAAAATCCTTTACCTCAGGCTCCATGGACCTGTCAAAAGGCTACAGTCGAATATTTGCTCGTCTGCAGGTAAAGAGGTATTTGTATGCACTTGCAGTGTTCGAGATTGTCATGTATTTTCTGGTTGGAATAGCACATCATCACAGAGCATGCTTTGCTTTGTTAGTACATTTTTCCTTTCTCCTTATTTGTGGTTAGTAAGGTGCCTACTCTGGAGCAAGAAAGTTCATCCCTGATTCACCTGGATGATATTTTTATCACACCCTTCTAAGTAACCTATCCCTTTTTTATGCTTTAGCCTTGGTTCATTAACTTTTCACCTGGGGAATGTAGTAAACAGAGAAAAATCAATTCTGACTCAATCCAGCTCTCTAAACTTTCTGGAGTTCTTGTTCAACACTGAAACCATGACCCTGGAGACTCCTCTTTCATAGAGAATATATATTAACTTTGTCAGTCAGTCTGATTAAATCTCTCTTCCCCTCTTTTTCTCCCTCTCTCTCTCTTTCCTGTCTTCTAGTCTCTTTTTAGCCTTTTTTTTATGCCAGCCCTTACTGAAATGAGATGTAACAGAACCACGCCAGTTTTACCCTTAGGAGATAGCTGCAGATATTACCTGATTGATGGCTACTCTATTTTTCTTCTGAACTTGTTTTTACTCCTGTCACCTTCTCTCCCTGAAACCCAGGGTGAAAAAAGGGAGATAGCAAGCAGGTCAGATTAAAAATTCACATTGTGCTTCTCTGCAACAGTAAAAACAAAAGTATCCCCTATTCTAAAGTATAAACTACCTGGGGCAAAAAACTGCTATGGTTTCAAGGGAAGTCTGAATAAGACAATACAGAGGACCTTCAAGACCAAAGTTAATTAAAGCTTCTCCCAAGTACAGCACATCAGAACAGAATTTCTAAAGCCCTCAGAACAGAGCAATAACCCTTTCCACATTGTTTTATATCTTACTTCACATAAAAAAAGACACGAGACAAAGAAAAACATCAAAACAATGATGGCAAGGCTCCCTCCACACATATTTAAACCTGCTTAAGCTGGTAATAAAAAAATAAAAGCATTGAAGTATTAATTCCACATACAGAGCAAAGTTATCCTCCAAGTGGCAATAGCCTATCTTCTGACATAAGGACCGTCAATTTACATTGTGTCAACACAATTTTATTATAATTCTAGGCCATAATCCTCATGTATTTTCTAGATGACAGGCAAGATAAGAATACACTAGTTTGGATATCAGTACAGTATGGTCTAGGTTAATTATCCTTGCAGAGATGCACTGTAATAGTCCTTTATTTCTCCTAGAACTTTAACTGGCTCAAAGGATATTATACAGCAGTGAACTGCCCCACCTGAACATACCCCTTACAGAGAGATGCTAGTTACTTCTTACATGAAAAAGCTTCTGGGAGTTCCATGCTGACCTGCACACCATTGGATTTTGACATCATAAAAAAGTGGCCAAACTTTGCAAACTGTCTCTGAGTTCTCTGTATCATAAGTTCATTTCGTAGGTAACTAGGAACCATAGCTTAGGTCTTCAAAAATCCTTTGTGCATCTGAACTCAGGCAACCTGCAAAATGTCTTAGACTCTTTCTTGTAAGAGTTCTGTCTTCCAGATATTGATCTTAATCTCAATCCAATACTCTGTTTTGGGATCTCTTCTCTGAACTGGTGCATTTATGTGAGATTTCCATGTCATATCAACTCCACCCTTCCTTTCCCACTCATTTTCACACTTTGTCTATTAATTTCTTAAAATGCAAAAAAAAAAAACCAAACCCAAAGATCCAAAATATAAAGCAGTAAATTGGAAGTCCATGCCCTCTAATCTTATAGCACTTAAAGGTCTAGAAGCAAACTAGGAGATCAGATGAACATTGTCACATTTTCTCTGAACTGGAGGAAAAAACATGGGCTACACATAACAGGAAAACTTGGTCCATGGCTCCTGCACCATTAGCAACTTGCATTAGAGGGCAGAGTGATGGTCATTTTGCACAAGATGGTACTTTTGCATCCTATAACTCATAAGCAGATGCACACAGCAAATGCTACAGCAGAAGAAGCCAGTAGGTCCATCCAGTTGGCCGATCTCTACCAGAGGTCATTGCCAAAATCTTTGGAGGAGGAAATAAAGCCTATGTTACATACCCAATTTTGAAATAATATACTACAGGGATAAATTTCTTCATGATTCCAGCTGGTGATCAGTTTATGTCTTGAAATTGTCTGTGGATGCACTCAATAATTTTTTTTTTTTTTTTTTTTGTTGGCAACACCTAATTATTAGAAAGCAAACAAATCCAGTAACATTAAAAGCATCACTGAAACACTACACAGCTCATCTTGGAAAATTATGGGTTTGTTTTTAATTTTTACAAATAATGTTACAGATGGCATTAGCATAGAATTTGTACAATTTAAGGCCTGTTTTAATAAACATCTAATGTCAAAGTCAGCATCAAAATCAGCACTGGAAAGAGCAGGTGTAGCTTTTTATTTGTTGCTTCTGCATCTTAATCATGATCCTCAGCCAGAGACAGGAGACATTTTGTATAATATTGAAAGGGAGAAAAGACAAGAATTGCAGTTGATAAACCTGTATTTGCAGTATAATACAAATTATTTCTTCTCCTCTCACAGGACTGAAATGTTAATATTGTGAAGCGCTGTGTAGAGTTGATGATTCCTAATGAAGGTGTTGTTATTATTATGTATTAGCAGTGTGGTATGTTGTGACTTCTCAGTAAGTAAGTCATGTCACCATTATATTCATCAGTCTCATAACTTAGTACTTCGTTCAACTGTAATATAACTTTAACTGTTCTCTAAGTGACAAAAAAAAAATTGATGGTTCACAGAATGTTCCATTACACAAAAGATGATCCAAGGAATATGGGAAATATAGAGACATTTTAAGATTGGTGTCATCTCCTAGAAGTATGAAACATTTATTTCCAGAATTCTTGTTTTTCTTCCAGTTTCTCCTCACTCCCATGTACACTACATCTTCTTTTGAGGGAACTAGCCTGTATTCATGCAAGGCATGGTCAGATCTCATACAGAATGCATTTTTCCAGGATTATTCCCTTGAAAAAAAGCAACAAATCAAAACAACAACACAAAAACCATACCAACCAAACAAAACCAAACAAACCAACAAACAGAACCACATCACCCACTAAAACAAAAACCCCAACATCTCAAGGAAGATCTTTACACATGAAAGAACTTTGGGGAAAAAAAGATTCAGAGGAATTGGAAGAAGAACCAGTGAATAAGTCTGTATGCTCAAAACTGGCAAGGCAGTGGCAGCTGCAGTGCTTATGTTAGTGAGTTTAGACTCTCCTTTCTCCCACTATTCTACTTCCTGGAATCTGCCTGTATTTCTTTACTTTTCATATTAATAATGTGTAATTCTAATGGGCAGGCTGGAGACACTAACATCAGAAGAGAATGCCCCCAAGTGAGTGTAAACAGGTGTGGCAGTAGTGGATATAGGTCAGGTTTAAGTTTCGAGACTCATATAAGGATTTCAGACTTCAACATGAACAGTAAGCTTGAAAAAATTGACGCAAAAATTTCATTCTATTTTATACATACCTGTGAAAAGGTAGGACAGATAATGACACCAGACACTGTAATAACTGACAGATCTATTTTTTGTATTTTGATTTAGGGATGGAAGTGTTTTTTTATTTAACAATCTGATTTTAAGATGAGAAATAAATGATAAAACTGTTGTTTACATTATTGAACTGAGTAGTCCACCATTAACTTATAATTTGGGGAAGTGACAAAATACTCCTTTCATTTTTGAAAATTTATCCTGAAGGATGTTTTAACCACAGAATGTATTTAACTGCAGGAAAATGCTCCCAGTTAGCAGGAACAAAGAACCTTCTCAGACTCAAGGGCAAAAATCCACCCTAAGAACTCAGAATCAAATTTACTAACAGTAGTATAAGTGAGCTAGGAAATGGTATTATCTTCTGGGAAAATTATGTCCCTGCCCTATGAAGTTGTGTTAATGCACATGAAGTTTTTATGTCCAAATTAAAGAAAAAAACTTTCAAAAGCCAAACAGACAATACATTTGTACTTAACAAGCTGAGTTTTCCTCAGTCATATTTACAACTCTGTAATAGTTTTGTATATTCGTATAGTTGAAATGTTTTATTTGAGCTGGGTTGCAGAGAAAACTGTTATGAAGTCCAGAAATACTAATAATCCTTTTATATTTTAAAGATATTTAACAAAATGTTTTACAATGAAAATCAAAGACTAGATGTTGGGGTGAGGATACAGGCTGTCAAAAGATTTAAGAAAGTGATCAACTGTCTTTAGAGCTTGTAGTACAAAAATTAGGAGCAAAATAGAAACCTTTGGTAATAATGTGTGACAGAAGGAGGAGAACATGAGTTGCAGGCCCCTGTATTATAACTTAGTAAGGACTTTTGATTGGGTCATTGATGTTAAACTAGCACTCCCACCCATTTGTCCTGAAGCAGCTTATGCAAAAAATTTCCCTAGTTACCCACACAAACCCCACATTCTAAAATCCGCATACGTTAGAAAAGACAAGAAGAGCTTTCAGCTGACAAGAGAGTTTGTGTAAATTTGAATCTGTGTTTCAAACTAGCTTTTAGATGACTAGCACTGAAACACAAGCTGCAAAAGTAAGTTTTAACAGAGGACAACTACCTAATTTTACAGAGTAGAAATCTTTATTTCTTCTTTAGTAGCATTTGACTAAAGCCAAAGAAGAGTTAGTCCATGACCAAGAATACAAAGATGGTAGTTAGCAATGACTCCTAGATGAGTGTTGGGGAATAGATCGTGAAGTGGAACATAGGCAACAGAAGAGTTACAACCAGGCAATAACACTTCAGAAAGAAACCCAAAAAGAGTAATGCTGTACATCCAGCACCACTTTGAAAATACAGCCTTAACTGAAAAGAAAAGGGTATAGCTTAGCTTGGAAAAGGTTTTGGGTTTGATGGAATGGAACTGTGTGTCTTTGTGCACCTTTGGTTGCAAGACTCATATGAAGTTCAACAAATACAAAGAACTCATTGAAAGAAGTCTTGTTGAGCAAACCATTCTTATGTTCATCTTCAAAACTCAAAACTATACTGACATTCTAGTGCTGTGGTATTAAAAAGAGACCCAATGTTCTGGGAAGCTGCTGTTGAAAGCAGACACACTTAGCAGAGCACACCTTTCAGAGTGCAACACTAGTATTATCTATGGATTGGGAGAAGAGTCTACCAGCATGTCACAGTCCCTTTCTGTTTCAGAAAAAGAGGTCCAATACAGTCTGGCAATACATGAGGCATGACTTGATGGCTCTTTCCTAAGAAGCAGCTGATGATTTGGGCTAACTCAGGTTGCAAGAAGCAAGTACTGAAAATACCATTCTATGATTGTGTGCACTCTATGCCCAAATGTTAAGCAGGCAAAAAATCATGGTGAACTTAGAGCAGTGAGTGTGTTCATTGTTCAGGATAATCACAATCAATTGCTATTTTTATTTCTAGGAAGACAATTTGGCAAGGGATGTGATCAGGAAATTGAAGCTATGCTGTCTACAGAAAATGAGCCACAGTATGCTTCAGGAGAATTCAGACAACTTACTGATGAATAACAGGAGAGTAGAGCCAGCACTGAAGAAACTGAAGGAAAAGGTGAAACACGCGGGAATGATGTTAATGGCAATGTTTAACTCTTGCAACTCTCCTTTCCACGCTCCCTTAGAACATGGATGTTTAGAGCGAAGATTCATGAGGGGGATGACTAAATTATGCTTCTCATAAAGGCTTTCTCATACATTTTTTCTTCTGTTCAGCACAAACGATAATGAACAGCAGAAGTGGCTGAGGAAGTGCTAATAACACCAAGGTTGTGGGTTTGACCCCCATATGGGCCATTCACTTAAGAGTTGGACTTGATGATTCTTGGGGGTCCCTTATAATTTAGAATATTCTGTGATATCTGACTCTGTGACTAATCAGTGCTGCAGAAGACCTAGCTATCCACATCTATGGCTTTACAACTGAGCAGGCCTCAGCACAATTAAGAGCAACTGCAAAAGTATTTTCAAAAGGTAAGATTCCATATCACATGGACCTTTGACCACAGAAGTTCTATACAGGCCATCAGAGCTCAGATCAGTGCTGAAGAATGTTCTGGAAAGTCATATAGAAGCTGGAGCTAGAACAGTATGCCATTATAAACAGGTAAACAGCCAATGGCCTAAAAGGCATATACATGTTGCCTCAGCTATTGTTGTCTTGTCTGAGATAAGAGAGTCAGGAGCTATATAAAAAACAGGTCAGCTGTCATGCAAGGCTAGAATGCCAGAAAAGTAAAGGATAGTCCCTTATCAACAGCATAGACAAAAAGTGGCATTCTGATCTGACTGGAATTTCAAAAGAGTCACGATAGAAATTGCAGCTCAGGTTTGGATATTGCTTTGGCAGATATATCAGCGTTTAATTGACTGAATAACTGTTCCACATCCAGTGAAATTCCTTTTGGATTTCCAGAGAATTTCACTTTCACATTCTTGTTTGGAAGAAAGAAGAACTGAAAAGTGCAGTGCATGGGTTACCAGATATTAGATCCTATGTCAATTATATACTGAAATCTCTAAATCCCCTTTAAAAATCAGGAGCCTTTCCCTTGAAGTAACTGTGGTGACACTGAAGCTGAAAAATGTAAAAAAGATGTAATAGGAACAAAAATGACTTGAAGTAAACGTGAAAAAAACCCACAAGTGGAGGATCTTCAGGGTATCTCTACACTGTTCACGGAAAGGACACCACCTGGAGCCACAGCTGTAAACAAAATAAAAAAAAAAATCAAACAAGCTGAGAAAACAAGCATGATGCTGATTATTGATAATCAAGGCAAGTCCATAGAAAGTAGTATCCACAAAATTTTCCTGAATATTACTTCCAATTTCAGGTCTGTCTGTGTGGGGAGCTGACAGACAGGTTAAATTCTTGACAGAGAAAAGAAGAGATACAACAACAAATTATGTTGGTTGGGTTTTTTCTCCTTTCTGAATGTTTTGCCAGAATGCTTCCATTGCCAAAGAAATCTAGTTTTTGAAATCTCAGTGGTTAAACTCTTGCCATTTTTAAATCACTCTTTAAATCAATAGTCTTAAGTACAGTTGATAGTTATTGCATTTTTAAAAACATAAAGTCCTTTGGAGGAACTGCAGAGGTACTGAAATCAGAATTGAGAAAAGGCATACGATAATTTAGGTAGTGGATGGTCACCATTGCTATTTCATACTTCCCTTAGCAATTTTTTTAACATTTTACATGTCTATTTTTATTCGTTTTGTTTCCTGTTCAATACATTGACATTTGTAGATTTGCTCAGTGCAAATGAAAATTGGTATTATTATTGCCTGAGTTGCGAAGTATTTATTCATTAAATTGTTTTTCACTTTAAAGATGTATAAGTAGCAAAACAACAAACACATTCCTATGCTACTGGCTAATTGACCAATTGGAATAACAAAAATATTGTCAGAACTTCTCTTCCTTTGAAATGGGAAACATTTGCAATGTTATGGCCATTATCTGGTAATATGAAAGAAAAAATCTGTATTTTCTTACAGTAAAAGGGCTTAGTGTCTTGAATATTGTGGAAACAGCAAGTTAGCAAAAGAGCTGTTCTGCATTTTAGGGCTGTGCTAAGACCATTTGGAGCTATAATCATAATATTATGTAAGCATCCTTACTGCTCCATGTCTAGAATGTTGCCTTTCCTTGATTTTTAACCTAAGGGAGTCATCAGTTCATCTCAGAAATACCTCACTCAGCAGCTGCACCTCTGTGCATGGCTAGGCAGTGAGTCCTGGCTGCCCATCTTTGCAATGCAAAGCATGGAGACGCCAGTAGAAGTCCACAGGGTAGATGGTAATAAAAGTTCAAAATCTTGAGGCATCCTTTGAGATGCATAGTGCAACTCACATGTTCCTCAAATAGAGTTTCACCAGAAATATGGTATGTTTGACTGATAGAAACCATTTCATACTCACAAACATCTCCAATAATTTAATTATTTTGACACTTATGATTTTTAAATATTCTCAGTCTTTCTACTGTTTATTAATGACAAAAAAAAATTTCTTAAATGAAAACTTAACCTGTTAAAATACATTATTTTACCAAAAGGAGTTTGAGATATAAAGTCTGGGCAAATAAAGAAAAACTTCCCTTTTGACAAATTTCTAGATAGTTGAATCTCCTTTGCTTTTAAACTGTAGGAAAAATAACTTCTGAAGTAAAAATCGGTTTAATGATCCAGTCTGACTGTCATTGAGCAAATTAATGTTCTGTGATAGATTATAGGTTGGTTTGCTAATGATTAAAAAAATGAGGACCTATCAATTTGGCCATCTTGTAGAAGATCAAACTTGACAGTTTATTTGGGGTTTTTTTCCGTTTTATTCTGTTTATTTTTTTAGCTCAGGCTGGCCAATACTCAGAGATGAATTCATGTTAATACTGAAGCACACATACAAAAAAATACACTTTCTACAACCCACTTTCTACTGAAGCCAGCTTTTTTACTTCAGAAAAAAGAAAATGTGCCTGAACTAAGGTTGCTAGTTTTCCAGACCCTTAACCCTGGCAGAAAAATGCTCTTCTTTTCCACTGAAAGTGAAATTAATCCCATTCAAAAATGTTGTCTAGCAGTGGCTGCTGCTGTTGTTGCTTTATTGACTGTTAAGACACCTTTCAGTATGGTTGAGAGAGTGGGGAAAAAATAGAAACATTATTGTGCAATCAATTTAGTGTGTTGCAAGGTGATAATAGAATTGTAACTTACTGCAGCATTTTGTTCTCATAAATCATAACTGTTTCTTAAAGGAACAAACAGCCCACAGTCAGTTTCATTTGAAATACTACTTCTAAATTCCTTCGTGCTTCATTTTTAGTATGCTTACTTCACTATTAGCTCTGAGTGAGTGCCACATCTAACTATGTTGATTGCTCGTCCTCGGTATATTCTCCTTCCTGGGGCTAGCATCCTTCCTGCTACGCCCTGTCAACTTTTTGGTTAGATCAACTTGGGATATGGATCTCCTGTTGTCTTATCTCTACCTATCAGATAATTAATTAACCTCTCTGGTAAGCTTTGTATTCTTCTCAGTCTTTGATGGATCTTACAGTTTATCAGAGTTGCAATTCATTAATACTGCAGATCCTTTGGTTAAGACTGTGTCCTCAGGGCTCCAAGGTTTTCCTTGCATAGTGTGTGCAGGCAAAGAAATACGATCCTGTTTTTTAAATCAGCAAGCAGTGAATCAATGTTCTTGTCCTTTCTTGCATGCTTATTCCCTAATTTCCATTTCTCTTTACTTCAGCTGTTGATGTCTTTAACTTTGTCTGTATTTCTCCTGGTTTTTTTTTTTTTTTGACTCCACTGTCAAAAATGTCCTCAGAACATTGGTTGTTTTAATATGAGTTTTTAAACTTTTTGTCAGAGTTTCATATCCTCTGCATAGAAGTTGAAAACCTGAACTGCTGTATTCTATTAGATTGGTGTTTGTTGCAGGCAGGAATTTAGATTTGTGTACCAAGAAGACTGAGGTGGCAATTCAGACAAATTTTCCAGCAGAGATTAATGACGCTCAGAGCACCAACTTTGCCATTGCAGTTTATTGGTGTAAAGTCAGTTTAAGGATGATTTCTTAGTTGTGCCAGCCTATTCTGCCAGGTCCTTTCTCACATGAATTTCTATTTACATATTGTAGTATACACAATATACACAATATTCCTACATGGTGCTAGGAATAAACATCACTATCAGACACTGTTCTCTGAGGTGCAAAAGCATAGTCTATGCCAATTTGAAATTTTTAAAATTTTAATTTAAAAATTAAATTTTTATTGATGTAAAAATATGTCACTTTTTCAATTTTTCCACATTTGAAACTTGTGGTCACTTTTTAAGCATTTAAGAAGAATGTTGTCATGACAAAAACTCATATGTTGGAATTTTCTATCTAAATTGAAACTAGAAATATCTTTGCGTGATACCAATGACATTCTGTCTGTGTGGAACTTAGTACTCAAATGAGTACTGGTGGTTTTCAGGTGGGGTCCTATTCCCCCTGAAGCAAAGTCAGAAGGTTCATACTCACCTCTGAGCAGTTTCAGACCCACAGATTCCAGCTCATATCCTGCTTTCTCTGGTCATACCTGTACGTCTTTCAAGAAAAGTAGAAAACCTTTTCTTGTGCTACAGGAATGGCAGCAGAGGCTTTGTTAAAAACTTTAAAAAATTCTCTCTTCTTAATGTGTGTGCTTTAGCAGATGTCAAATCCTTGATTCACACTATTTGATTTAACAGCTGGGCAGAGTTTCCAAACCATCTACTGTTTTGCAGTGATATCAGTAGATGGCCAGGAATTTCAATAACCATGAATATCTACAGTTTCAGCCTGCTTAATATTCTCTGTATTCTTATGAGAAATGTAATGTTCACAATTAAGTTTAGCATTTATACACACTGTGTAATAAGGCCTACTATTCACATTCAGAATTCTTTGGAAGTAATAAACCTGGATTGTACATTAAAATGGGATATGACTCCCAGATGTACCCTGACTATTTTTTTGGCACTTGGCACCACACATTATTTTCCCCTGGTTCAGATGACAGGCATAGCCCATCTGAGGCAAAACGAAACAATTTCCAACTGGTGGGCTTGATAGTGCAGGTGACATTAAATAATTAACAAGTTCTCTTTCAGAACCATGCCTCATGCTTTAATTAATATCGCTTCTTAAAATAAGAAGTTGTTTACCGTTGCTGCTTCTGCAAGCTGATTGCTGCTTGCAAAAAACATCTGAGACATGACTATGCCCAGGGGATTGCTCTCACTTCATTGTTTATAATAACTACAAACAAAGATCTGCAAAAGCTCATCTCGCCATGAGGCATCCTGACAATCTGCCAGTTTAGTCACCAATAATAATGAGACTGGCACAAGCAATAAGCTCAGCACTAATCTAATGAGGGCCTGTTTCAATCACTCATTGATATTACAGCAGCTGCTAAGCACCCAGTGTTTGGGATGTGCACACAAGAGGTGTGTGTGCCTCCAACCAGTGGAAGGGCAGTTTCCCCTCAATACGGCTTTATTCCTTTCCAGAACATGTGCCACCTTTTTTAAACTTAATTTCTGTTCCCCACCTCAGAGACAAGATCCAGGCCAGCCCTGCTCAGGCAATGGGTGTAAATCATCCTGGCTTCCCAGGCCACGGAGAAGGCTGGGGAGGAGGCTGAGCTGGAGCTGGAGCTGGAGCTGGAGCTGGAGCTGGAGCAGGTGCCCATGTGGAGCCGAAGGTGTGTGATGCACTGGGCTGCCTGTGCTGAGCTCGGGTAACGTCACTTCCGTCGCTTAATTCCTGCGGCGAATGCAATTATGAACAGATGGGCAAATGACACGATTCCAGTGCTAATGAACTTCCCTACTGGGGAAGAGGACAGTGCATTACCCTTTTGTACTTCAGACTCTTAATTATCATTCTTAGAGTCTTGTGTGGTGTTTTGTGTTTGGGTTTTTTTGTTGTTGTTAGTTGTGGTTTTTCAAACATTTTTCTGTGTGTGTTGTTTGTTTGTTTGTTTGTTTGTTTGTTTGTTTTTCCCCAAGCATAATTATTTCACATCTTTGAATTTTAAATTCTTTTGGAGATGGTTAACTAATTCCTGCCTATTCTGGAAAGCTTTGAGGAAGTGGCAGAACAAAAGGGTTTTGTTTCTAAATGGAAACAATCATATTTAAATGCACAGCTTAAGAGAAGAAATCTCTGCTGGCCTGAGTTCTTAAATGTCATTTTCTTCTTTCGTCAATTCCCATTGCCCTCATTTCCAGCAAGTTTTCTCAAAGCAGCATTTGTAGATAAAGATCTCATAGTTATGTGGTTCAAACATCAGTTTAGGAGGAATGAGTAGGAAGAGACTGATTTGGAAAGGTATAAATAACATTTCTACTGAGCCAAAGCACAAGCAAAATGAAACCCAGAAAAAGTTGTTGCTCAGGTCCTGAATTTCATATTTCACAGAATTAAAATGATAAAAATACATTCTGTATCCAGTTGAAATATATGTCTCTGCATCAAAATGTCATGAAAGAAGCGATGCTAAGCATCTAAATGTAGATCCTTTTTTGTGCCTTCAGAAATACAGTTGATGGATAAGATGGGACATCTTGCACTACTGAGGAAAAAAAGGTAAAAAAGTTAATAGTTGCATCATCCTAGTTTGCATTTCTTTTGCATTCTGAAAATACACAGTCATCTTTTAGATAAATAGTTTGGATGAAGTGTATCTGTAGTCCAGTGCATGATAGCACCCTAATGTAAATTTGACAAGAGAATATTAACTTTGTCGATTCAGACAATATACTTTTGTTTTTCTGCATTGCTGCTTGTTAGAATTGTGAAGTACATAATAAGATTTCTGAATTTCCCACTATTGGCAGGGCAGCACTAATATGTAAATATCTTCTCTGTGTCACCTTTTAATCTTAGACTTTTATTATACAGCTAGTGACTTGGCCTAACTTTAAGCACTTATATAAGGCATCCAAGTAAGAAAGTTGTTCTCTCCAAATTATTCCCTCTTAGTGACAGCAAGCATGAGAGTCAATCTTCCACGGAGTATTTCAGAGCACTTAAGTTAGATATCTTAGAGGTAAACATTACCAGTGACTTCATATAGAAGGAATAAAAAGGTCTGTTATGTCATAATGGAGACTGTAAATGAGTCTCTTAGTAGTGAGAAGCAATTGGAAGACTTAATGTCCTAATATATTATACAACCGCAATGAATTTTAAAAGGCTTTAAAAAAGGGGCAGGGGAGGAGGTGGGAGTAGGAGAAATATTCCTTGAGCTGAGGCTGCTAACACTGAACTCATTTTTGTGAAACAACTGAGTTTTGCTGCTGTAACTTTCCAGGAGCACAAAGAGGCTTACGTATTCAAAGTACCACAAACTGTTAATGGATTCCACTGAAACAGATGGCAACATTATGATCATTTTTGCAATTAATGCTGACTGCAGATTGTTCTTGAGGCTGCAGTCATAGTTCTCCATCTCCTGTGTTACCACAGTATTATCCTGGAATAGAATTTATTTTAAAAATTTCTGATAACTACTTCTTCCCCAAGATACTGAAAACACTTAATATATTTGGAGATAGTATGAAATGCCTTCTGCTTCTTGCATATCAAAGCTCTTGCAAATTAAGACCTGTCTTTCTCCCATGACCCTGAAATTTAGAGATATGTGTGATCTCCTTTTTCTCTCGAACAATTAAATTGGTGATTACAAAGATAAGCACATCTTGAAGATACTATTTCTGAAACAAACTGTATGGCTGCATATATCTGGCACAATAGCACTTCTGATTTACTGAATAAGTGAATATTTTCTGTCCATTTATTTGTGTTTCTCAACACCTCATTACCAGCTAATCTCAGCAAGTGTGGGTTTTTTTGTTTGTTTTGTTTTGTTTTATTTTGGGAGCATTTTTTGTTGTTTTTGTTTTGGGGGTTTATGTTTGCTTTTTTTTGTTTTGTTTTGTTTTGTTTTTTTTTAACTGAGTATGATGATCTCACATGCATTGCACAAATTAGAACTGTTTTCTTTGCAACCTTTTTCCATATGTCCAGCAAACTCCATATGGACCAGAGACCATTAACAGTTTGCAGTGTCTTTGAAAATAATCATACTGTAAAAGTCATAAACCTTTCCCTCTTGGAATTAGTCTGGTGGGTCTGGTGGGTAACATGAAAGGTGGGTAGATTGTTTTGCAACTAATTCAGGTGGAAATATAATCAGTGCTATTGTCCCACAAACATCAGTGAA